>JANAVB010043418.1:1097006-2348881 GCA_029216955.1 Iris pallida
AGATTGAGACAATAGGCTATTTTATGACCTTAAGAGACTGATGGATTGTAGTGAAACCCTCACATATCTAGACAGCCGTGACCGTATATCGAGGTGGTTTTCATTTCAATATACGTAGCTGGCTATGTCTGCCCCCGCTCTCCAGTATTCTGGTTCTGGGGCGTGACACTATTATTTTTATATAATAAAGTATTAAATTTTATAATTGTTCTCTACGAGTTTTCATACTCTGAAACTGTTTAACTACAACATCATTTGTAATACTACTAAGCAACATCATTTGTATGGAACATACAAGACAATCATTAAAAAATGATCACAAATTCGATTTCGTAAATTCGTGTTCACAATATTCATTGCAGAGAAGTATCTTTTCACGCTTGCTTTTGCTATAGGTAAAATGCAAAGTTCATACGGAGGAGAGATTTTCATCCATCATCTCTTACTGCTTGCAATCACCCCTTAGCCACTTTGATAAGTGCTATATCATTTAAAACATTTTCAAAATTTTTTTTTGCAAAGCCAATGACAACTCATTTGTGATTCCCAATATACTTAAACATCGAGTGTCATGAATGTGGATCCGCCCCTGGTTGAGTTTGCGTTACGGTTATAATCCCAGACCTAGTTAACCCAATAAGACTATTAACAGAAATGTAAGTTTATTTATTTTGATTAAATTAAATATTAAACTATTTATTTCTTAATTATTAACTTAGGTTATAATTAGTAGGTTACTTATTAACAAATAACTTAAATGACACAAAAAGTCATATACACACACGTACCCAAAAAAAAATCTATAGTATTGTTGAAAAAAATAATAATATTTGACATCCAAAAGAGAATATTTATCATGTGTAAGAATGATTACTGGTTAGGACAACGTGTAGTGTGTAGGTATTGAACGAGAATCTTCCGGTTGGGAAAGGAAAGTGATTACTTTTCTATGTTTGGGTGCCCAAGAAATTGAGGAGGAAATGAAAGTGATTCCCAATGGAAGGAAAATTAGGGGAGAAAGTGATACTATCCATCCAAGGAAGGAATCGCTTTCCCACATTGAAGTATTCACTTTTCTTTCCAAATTCCTTAGCATTGCCAAACATCGGAAAGAAAAATCAATAGAAATTAAAGTTTTCCAAAGGAAAGGAAATGACAAGGAATTGATTTCCTTTCCCTTCCATTCCGCGAACCAAACGAGGCCTTAATGGCACCACCATGGAAAATTTCCCTAAAGAACCTAACATCTTTTTTCGGTTCAAAATCTCACGTTTAAAATTTTATATTTTACATATTCATCGTTGTTGGAGTCTAAAATCTATATGGACGACCATCGTAGATTGATGTTTGTCACTCCCCGTTTCCGGAATACGTATTTTTATATACATGTACAACTCATGAGTATTTATTTAGTATTTATCATGTATTAGTTTGTATTTAAATTCCCTTAAATTTTTATGTTAATTAATTATCTGCTCTTTAAATTTTCATGTTAATTAATTTCCTGCAATTTTATTACCTGCATTTTTCCTGCATTTATTTTCTGCTTTTACCTCCTTATGTTACTTTCGGGTTTGGCCTTGGATGACTCCCCTTAAACCCGGCCCACTAGCTCCCACCTACCACCCCTTCCTATTTAAAGCTTCCCTCTCTTTCTCTCTCCTCATTACTTCATTCTCACCATTACTTCTTCTTCTTCCTCTCATTACTCTCCACCACCTACCAGCAGCAGGAGAAGGCAAGTGCAATCTTGCTTCTTGCTTGGAGAACCATTTTTGTGGTTCATTTCCCTTCCTCTCATGATTCTGAGAGAGATTAGTTCTTAACGCTTTTGATTTCTGTGGCTGGTTCCTCCTAGATCTAATTTATTATATTCTCGGTTGTCATGGGTTTTTGATCTCCCAACTTTGCGTGTATTTTCTCTGGCACTGGATCAAAGGCTCCATAGGGCGAGTTCGGGAGATGTTGTACGCACACGTTCTTATGTGCTCGCGTAAAACATCAGCCCAGTCACGCACACGTCTTTACGTGTTGCGTGTATTTTAGTCACGCTAACGTTCTCATGAGCGTGCGTGTATTTTTAGTCACGCTCATGTCTGTGCGTATCTGCGTGACTTTTGAGTTACGTCCACTCTGTGCGTGCGTGTATTTTCAGTCACACTCGCGTTTGCGTGCGTGTATTTTCAGTCACGCTCGCGTTATCTGCGTGAATTTTGAGTCACGCTCCTGTCTTTGTACATCGTGCGTGACTTTTCACGCTCATGTCCCTGAGCTTGCGTGCGTGACTTTTCACGATCACATTGTGCGTAACTTTTGGCGTGCGTGACTTTTCACCCTCACGCTGAGCGTGCGTGCGTGAATCACCTGTCACGCTTCACTTTCATGCCCACGCTTACCAGAGTGTACTCCTTTACGCTCACCATGCCCACGCTTACCAGAGTGTACTCCTTTTCACGATCACATTCTCTTATTATATCCTTACGCCTTTTTCATGAACTTGAAATCATAGCATGTTAATGATTGTGTATTAGTGCCCAGCGTCTTGATTGGTTATGGATACCCAGTGAGACTGGAACTTGACCTCGAGAGTTATAGACTCGACCCTATTTAATGCTAATTGACTTTCATGCCTTGTCACCATTTATAACGATGGTTATCTTGACTAAATTGATCATGCGTTCCTAGTTGGAACTAAGAGACTGGCTAGTCGTCTTATTAAAACGAATGAATGAGACACGTTCATGTAATGAACTATTGCAATCGATTAGCCGATCCCGAATATTGACATACAGGCACATGCAGGTTTCAAATTATTTATTTATTTATTTAGTTATTCGTTTATCTTACAAAAACCAGCATGTGTACTTTATGGTCAAGGCATGATTACTCCGTGGTTAGATTTGATTGTTGCATTACGCTATATAAAACCTGCAACCTAACCGCACTGGTATCGTTGTAGGGTTGTGCATATCGTACCCCGTACGAAAGTACTCATTGAATGACCATGATCCACGGCATGGAAATTCACTCAACGTAGAGACTATTAAGTTAAATAAAATAATGATTGCATAGAGAGAATGGATTCCAAGTTCTTACATGGCAGCCCCCTTGGAACGAGTAGTACCCGACGGGCCGGCTGGTTCCCACAGATACTATAAATCTGCCACACGGACAGGGAACATTATCTGCTTTTATTATTATTGTATATTGTATATTGACGGGCGTCCTGCTAGGACTCGTCTAATTCATGCATGGCGTACATGATTGACTAGCCTTGCTCGCATATAGTAAGAACTGAGGAATCTTTATTGCATTATTCCAGGATAACTTGGGACTCACAATAGGAAGCCGTAGAATTTGATTGGCCGATCAAGATGATTTGTTTGTGTACTGTACTACTTTGTTACCTAACTGGGATAATCAGAATGTCAGGACATGACGGGCCAACTTCTGTCCTTGTTTGGTTGGAAAGTTGGTTCGGAGTGTCGTGATGTGATGTGAATCCTAGTAGCAAGCAGAGATCTATTATTATATTCTTTTACTTACTGGTTTAATCCTTCATATCGTCCTTCCTTGTGGTACTTGCTATTAGAGGTCTAACCTCTCTGGTTTTGCATGGCCAGATTTAGAGCCGGTCCCCGAGGATCCAGCTTACTTCTACCTCCAAGATGGTCAACACTAGGGAAATGATTGCAGGAGGACTCGAGTGGGTTCCTTACTTCACCGCTCGTTTTGTTATTTACCTTTATACTTAGCCGTTTGGCACCGACATGTTAGTCGGATTGTCTTGTACTTACTTTTACATAATTGTAATTAAGTCAGACTGCAGCTGATAACAATTGTGTATACTTGCTATATCATCTGGCTATGTTTTGAAAAGCCAGATCTCAAGAACATTTTGACTGAGCGTTTGGGACGCCTTGCTGCTTTATCTTACATGTTCTCTATTACTGTTTCTTGCTTGAATGATTGAGATAATAGATGTGAAATGACCATAGTAAGACCCTTATGTAGTATGCACCCCCTCGTCAGGTTAGACAGCATTGATCGTATTATACGGTATTCATCTACCCGTAATACGTAGCTGGCTGAGTCATTCCCCCGCTCTCCAGTATTCTGGTTCTGGGGCGTGACAAGGTTTTAGTGGTGGCCCATACAGGTCTGATTTCAGACTTGTGGGGTGTTTGATTTATAGGATGTCTCAATCACACGTGTTTCCCCCTTGATCTCATGATTTGTTATTCTCAACCCTTGCTTGACATTCCGGTATCCTTTGACTTCATTGATCCTTCGTATCCGGTTGTTTGATTGTTCTCTTGTCCCTTTTCTTAGGGGCCCTTCGTCCGCATCGGTCAGAGCTGGGCAGCAACAGCAGGGGCAACATGGACAACCTGACCCTGTTGGTCAGCAACAAGGGCCAGTCTCACCTCAGGAGGCTACCCAGGAAGAAGTGATAGTGGAAGCAGCAGCTGGATCGCAGTATCCGGATGTTCCACCACCACCAACAGTTCCACCTACCCAAGTGGACACACCAGCCCTTCTGGAGATCATGAGAGGAATGATGGCTACTCAGCAACATCAGATGTTGGCCCAGCAACGCATGCACACTCAGCTACAAGAGCAGAATGTGCTAGTCAACCAAGGATTGCAGACAGCATTGGAAAGAGGAGTGAGGGCTGATTCAGGAGCATCAGCCAGGTTTTGTAAGTACAACCCCCGCCGTTTCGAGGGCACGGAGGATGCCATCTCAGCAGATGCATGGCTTAAGGACATGGAGGCTATTCTGACAGCAGCTAAGGTATCGGCAGAAGAACGTGTGGATCTAGTGAAGTTGTTACTTCAGGATCTCGCACGTGATTGGTGGGAATCAGAGGAAGTGGGCATTAGACGTCCTGTGGCTTTGGACGATTTCACAGCAAGATTCAAGACCAAGTACTATGGGGTTGTGGCACAGTTTGAGCTACAACAGAAGTTTATCAACCTCAGGCAGGCCGGCAAGATGATAGATGCTTATGCAGCGGAGTTCTGCAGATTGAGAAGATTCGCCCCAGAGATGGTAGCAACAGAGCGCCAGAGGGCCATGAGGTTTCAGCAAGGGTTTCATCTTGAACTCTTGCAATTGATAGAGGGGCACAATTACCAGACTTTTGATGAAGTATTGACAGCAACTCGAAGGCATGAGCTCACCATTCAGAGGCTTGCGACTAGGACTGGGGGTCAGAAGAGATCCCACAGTCAGATTGAAGGAGGAGGGGGAGCAGCGCCCCGAACAACAGCACCATCCACTGGCATTCGTATCCACGATGTGGCGATACGAGGACCAGTACCATCCAGGCAGCAGCAACAGCAACAGAGGAAGAACCAGCAACCCCCGGCGGGCTGCACTTATTATGGGAAGATGGGACACACTAGAGATGTATGTCGGACATTGAATGGACTGTGTCTGATATGTGGAAATCCCGATCATCGGGTTACCACATGTCCCATGAATTCGAGGGCAGGAGGACCAGGGTAACAGTTTTCTGCTCTGCCAGCACCAGGGGCAGGGCAGTATAGAGGACCAGCAGTGGCAGTAAGGCCGTTGGCACAGCGTCCGTTAGTACCGCAGGCTCAGATGTTTGGGCAGCAGGGGCCGTCGATACAGCAACACCAGCATAGACCACCCCAGCATCATCAAGGAAGGGGCCAGCAACAGCATCAGGCTAGGCCGCAGCAAGAAAATCAACAAGGAGGTCGAGGGCAAGCATTCACTCTGTCCTTGGAGGAGGCATTGGCATCGGGAGATGTTGTGGCAGGTAACATTCTCGTCATCTCATATCCCGTAGTAGCATTGTTTGATTCGGGAGCATCCCATTCATTTATATCTGCACGATTTGCGACACAACTAGAAATGGAGTTTGAGGCATTGCCAGGGAGGTTAAATATACTCACTGGTAATGGGCTCGTAGGAGTTAGTAGAGTTATTTTATCATGTAACGTTGTAGTTTGCGGGCATTCCTTACCCGCCCGGTTGATAGAATTTCCTGTTGGAAATTTCAACGTTATCTTAGGCATGGACTGGCTGAAAGACAGTCATGCGATAATAAATTGTCGTAGAGGGAGTGTATCTTTTGATATTCCAGGCATGAAGAGATTCACCTTAGTCAGATCAGAGGCAACTCAACCAGAGCAGGGAGTAGTAACGGCAATGGAGGAAGTTCAGATTCCGAAGGTAGTTGAAGAATTTCTAGATATATTTCCCGAAGAACTTCCAGGTCTACCACCAGTTAGAGATATTGAGTTCAGCATAGAATTGGCACCAGGAACTAAACCGATATCAGATCGGGTTTACAGAATGGCGGATTCGGAGCAGGCCAAGGTATATGAGCACATAGAGGAATTGAAGGAGAAGAAGTTCATCCAAGCTAGCGTATCACCGTGGGCAGCACCAGTGGTACTTGTGGGGAAGAAGGATGGGTCATCCAGATTATGCATTGACTATAGAAAGCTTAACGCGGCAACCGTGAAGAACAAGTACCCATTATCCAGGATCGACGACTTATTTGATCAGTTGAGCAAAGTCAGAGTTTTCTCCAAGATAGATCTTCATTCAGGGTACCATCAGATGAGGGTTCGGAAAGAAGATATTCCCAAGACAGCGTTCAGGTCGAAGTATGGGCATTATGAGTTCTTAGTAATGCCGTTTGGTTTGACCAATGCTCTAGCAATATTTATGGATTTGATGAATCGCATCTTTATGCCATACTTAGACCAGTTTGTCGTTGTGTTTTTGACGACATTCTCGTATACTCAGCTAGTGAAGAGGAGCATGAGGACCACCTCCGGAAAGTGTTGCAGGTTCTGAGAGAGAACCAGTTGTATGCCAAGCTCAGTAAGTGTGAATTTTGGTCGGATCACATTTCATTTTTGGGTCATATCATATCAGGAGCTGGAGTAGCAGTAGATCCCAAGAAGGTAGAAGCAGTAGAAAGTTGGCCAGTACCCAAGACCGTAGCAGATATACGGAGTTTCTTAGGATTAGCAGGATATTACAGAAGGTTTGTGTCAGACTTTGTAAGGCTTTCAGCACCCATGACCCGCTTGACCCGGAAGGATGTACCATTTGTTTGGTCAGCAGAATGTCAGGCATCATTTGAGACTTTGAAGCAGAAGTTGATATCAGCACCTATTCTTACATTGCCAGTTGGACCCGGAGGTTTTACAGTATATTGTGATGCGTCAGGTAAAGGACTTGGATGTGTCCTTATGCAGCATGGAAATGTGATAGCATATGCATCTAGACAACTTCGGGACCACGAGAAAAATTACCCAACTCATGATTTAGAGTTAGCGGCAGTAGTGTTTGCTCTGAAGCTTGGAGACATTACTTATATGGTGATCGAGTGGAGATGTACACAGACCATAAAAGTCTGAAGTACATCTTTACTCAGAAGGAACTAAACATGAGGCAGAGAAGATGGTTGGAGTTGATCAAGGATTATGACGTGGAGCTTCAGTATCACCCAGGCAAGGCTAATGTAGTAGCAGATGCTCTTAGCAGGAGAGGCGGCGCATTTATGTTAACAACGCAGAAGCATATCTTAGAAGACCTTCAGGAGATGGGCATCGAAGTTATACTTCTTAGTGATGTAGGAGTTCTAACGAGTCTGCAAGTTCAATCCGACTTGGTAGGCAGGATCAAGGCAGCTCAGGCACAAGACCCAAGGATTCAGAAGCTTAGGACAGAGTGTGAGTCAGGACTCAAGAAGGAGATGAGAATTCATGAAGATGGTACACTTAGGTTTGGATCACGTCTATGTGTGCCTAGTGGAGATATCAGACAGGAAGTTATGGCAGAAGCTCACAGTTCTCAGTATTCTATTCATCCTGGAGGGACCAAGATGTACCAAGATATCAAGCAGCATTTCTGGTGGAACGGGATGAAGAGGAAGATAGCTAGATTTGTTTCCCGTTGCTTGGTATGTCAGCAAGTGAAGGCAGAACAGCAGAGGCCAGCTGGGTTATTGCAACCGTTTCCTATCCCAGAATAGAAATGGGAGCATATTACAATGGACTTTGTGACCGGTTTACCAAAATCACCAAGTGGTAAGGATGCTATTTGGGTGATAGTAGATCGGCTTACGAAGGTAGCACATTTTCTTCCTTTCAGAGTAGGACAATCTACAGAAAAGTTGGCAGATTTGTATATGCAACAGATAGTCAGGCAGCATGGAGTCCCTGTCTGCATTGTGTCGGATCGAGATACCCGCTTTACATCACATTTTTGGAAGAGCTTACATCATAGTCTGGGTACCAAGTTAAGATTTAGCACGGCCTACCATCCGCAGACGGATGGGCAATCAGAAAGAACGATTCAGACTTTAGAAGACATGTTACGAGCTTGCACTTTAGATTTTGGAGGATCTTGGGAGAGTCACCTGCACTTGGTCGAGTTCTCATACAACAATAGTTATCAAGCCAGTATCCAGCTGGCGCTATTTGAAGCGTTATATGGTAAGAAGTGCAGGTCACCGCTTGCATGGGATGATATCGGGGAGAGGAAGATGCTAGGCCCGGAAATGATTGTTCAGACGGTTGAAGTAGTTAAAGGAATTAAAGAGCGACTTCGAGTTGCGCAGGATCGGCATCGTCATTGGGCGGACCAGCATCGTAGGCTGTTAGAATTCTCTGTTGGGGACCACGTATTCTTGCGGATCTCACCTACTCGTGGGGTCATTAGATTTGGCGTTCGCGAGAAATTGAGTCCGCGGTACGTGGGCCCATTCGTTATTCTTGATCGGATAGGCGATGTTGCTTATCGTTTATCCCTCCCACCTTCGTTACGAGAGGTGTATGACGTGTTTCATGTATCTCAATTACGTAGGTATGTATCGGACCCAAGCCATGTCCTCGATCATTCTGAGCTGGTTGTTGGTACCAACCTGTCTTACGAGGAACAGCCTGTGTCCATTTTGGACCGAAGAGAGAAGATACTCAAGAACCAAACAATTAGTCTTGTCCGTGTTGCTTGGGTCATCACTCCTTGGAAGAGTCAACATGGGAACGTGAGGATGATATCCGATCATGGTATCCACACCTGTTTGACTCACAAGGTATATCTCTTTCTGTATACCTTGATTGTCTTGATTTCTCATGCTTATCGCTTTATGGGTAGAGCTACTTGATATCGTAGATGATGGATTTACATATATAGTACTTACTTTTGATATGGTAATAATGATTGCTTGCTCACTAGAATTGCTTGTATTAGTTTAGCCCCGATATTTCTATCCTGCTTGGATTTGAAATTCCGAGGACGGAATTTTTTCTAAGGTGGGTAGAGATGTCACTTCCCCCGTTCCTGGAATACGTATTTTTATATACATATACAACTCATGAGTATTTATTTAGTTTTTATCATGTATTAGTTTGTATTTAAATTCCCTTAAATTTTTATGTTAATTAATTATCTGCTCTTTAAATTTTCATGTTAATTAATTTCCTGCAATTTTATTACCTGTATTTTTCCTGTATTTATTTTCTGCTTTTACCTCCTTATGTTGCTTTCGGGTTTGGCCTTGGATGACTCCCCTTAAACCCGGCCCACTAGCTCCCACCTACCACCCCTTCCTATTTAAAGCTTCCCTCTCTTTCTCTCTCCTTATTACTTCATTCTCACCATTACTTCTTCTTCTTCCTCTCATTACTCTCCACCACCTACCAGCAGCAGGAGAAGGCAAGTGCAATCTTGCTTCTTGCTTGGAGAACCATTTTTGTGGTTCATTTCCCTTCCTCTCATGATTCTGAGAGAGATTAGTTCTTAACGTTTTTGATTTCTGTGGCTGGTTCCTCCTAGATCTAATTTGTTATATTCTCGGTTGTCATGGGTTTTTGATCTCCCAACTTTGCGTGTATTTTTTCTGGCACTGGATCAAAGGCTCCATAGGGCGAGTTCGGGAGATGTTGTACGCACACGTTCTTACGTGCTCGCGTAAAACATCAGCCCAGTCACGCACACGTCTTTACGTATTGCATGTATTTTAGTCACGCTAACGTTCTCATGAGCGTGCGTGTATTTTTAGTCACGCTCATGTCTGTGCATATCTGCGTGACTTTTGAGTTACGTCCACTCTGTGCGTGCGTGTATTTTCAGTCACACTCGCGTTTGCGTGCGTGTATTTTCAGTCACGCTCGTGTTGTCTGCGTGAATTTTGAGTTACGCTCCTATCTTTGTACATCGTGCGTGACTTTTCACGCTCATGTCCCTGAGCTTGCGTGCGTGACTTTTCACGATCACATTGTGCGTTAATTTTGGCGTGCATGACTTTTCACCCTCACGCTGAGCGTGCGTGCGTGAATCACTTGTCACGCTTCACTTTTCACGCCCACGCTTACCAGAGTGTACTCCTTTACGCTCACTCCTTCATGCTAGACTTAGCGTGACTTGTGGTCTTCGCAGAGACTTCTTGCGCGACTTATGGTCTTAGCCTAGACTTGTCAGCGTGACTTCCTGACCTTAGTGGTTCTATTGCTCTATAAGTTATTCATCTAATAGTAGCAAGATAATTCTCTTATTATATCCTTACGCCTTTTTCATGAACTTGAAATCATAGCATGTTAATGATTGTGTATTAGTGCCCAGCGTCTTGATTGGTTTATGGATACCCAGTGAGACTGGAACTTGACCTCGAGAGTTACAGACTCGACCCTATTTAATGCTAATTGACTTTCATGCCTTATCACCATTTATAACGATGGTTATCTTGACTAAATTGATCATGCGTTCCTAGTTGAAACTTAGAGACTGGCTAGTCGTCTTATTAAAACGAATGAATGAGACACGTTCATGTAATGAACTATTGCAATCGATTAGCCGATCCCGAATATTGGCATACAGGCACATGCAGGTTTCAAATTATTTATTTATTTATTTAGTTATTCGTTTATCTTACAAAAACCAGCATGTGTACTTTATGGTCAAGGCATGATTACTCCGTGGTTAGATTTGATTGTTGCATTACGCTATGTAAAACCTGCAACCTAACCGTACTGGTATCGTTGTAGGGTTGTGCATATCGTACCCCGTACGAAAGTACTCATTGAATGACCATGATCCACGGCATGGAAATTCACTCAACGTAGAGACTATTAAGTTAAATAAAATAATGATTGCATGGAGAGAATGGATTCTGAGTTCTTACATGGCAGCCCCCTTGGAACGAGTAGTACCCGACGGGCCGGCTGGTTCCCACAGATACTGTAAATCTGCCACACGGGCAGGGAACATTATCTGCTTTTATTATTATTGTATATTGTATATTGACGGGCGTCCTGCTAGGACTCGTCTAATTCATGCATGGCGCACATGATTGACTGGATTGACTAGCCTTGCTCGCACATAGTAAGAACTGAGGAATCTTTATTACATTATTCCAGGATAACTTGGGACTCACAATAGTAAGCCGTAGAATTTGATTGGCCGATCAAGATGATTTGTTTGTGTACTGTACTACTCTGTTACCTAACTGGGATAATTAGAATGTCAGGACATGACGGGCCAACTTCTGTCCTTGTTTGGTTGGGAGGTTGGTTCGGAGTGTCGTGATGTGATGTGAATCCTAGTAGCAAGCAAAGATCTATTATTATATTCTTTTACTTACTGGTTTAATCCTTCATATCATCCTTCCTTGTGGTACTTGCTATTAGAGGTCTAACCTCTCTGGTTTTGCATGGCCAGATTTAGAGCCGGTCCCCGAGGATCCAGCTTACTTCTACCTCCAAGATGGTCAACACTAGGGGAATGATTGCAGGAGGACTCGAGTGGGTTCCTTACTTCACCGCTCGTTTTGTTATTTACCTTTATACTTAGCCGTTTGGCACCGACATGTTAGTCGGATTGTCTTGTACTTACTTTTACATAATTATAATTAAGTCAGACTGCAGCTGATAACAATTGTGTATACTTGCTATATCATCTGGCTATGTTTTGAAAAGCCAGATCTCAAGAACATTTTGACTGAGCGTTTGGGACGCCTTGCTGCTTTATCTTACATGTTCTCTATTACTGTTTCTTGCTTGAATGATTGAGACAATAGATATGAAATGACCATAGTAAGACCCTTATGTAGTATGCACTCCCTCGTCTGGTTAGACAACATTGATCGTATTATACGGTATTCATCTACCCGTAATACGTAGCTGGCTGAGTCATTCTCCCGCTCTTCAGTATTCTGGTTCTGGGGCGTTACAATGTTGCATGTCCTATTAATAACTAATTCAGTGCGTATTGTACCACCCAGTCACGGATACTCGACAATAAATGAATGAACTTTTCAGAAGACAAACAACAACAACTTTTGAAAGCATCACCCTTCTACTTTCAGAAGCTATTAAAAAAGGTTAACTGGTTTATGGAGTCGCTGGCCCTGTCGAGTCGTGTCGGATTCAAGCAGTGGTAGACAAGAAATTAGGATACAAAAGAAGTATTCGTTGGTCCGGAGGATGCCAAGCTATATATATATAATAAGCAAATAAGTGGTAGCTGTTGTAACTCATGGCTTTTTACCTTTGATCTTCTTGTAACCTACATATGACCTTTGGCCTTTCATTTCTTCATAACCCCTAACCTCTCTCCCTATATAAAGAGAGGTTGGGATAGCTTGTATGTAGCACTTGAGTGATTTATATTATACGAGTATACTTCGTCACATCTCTGACGTGTTTGAGTTTTTGCCTTACAACACGTTATCAGCACTTTGCTCGTGCAACGCCGGAGACCCGATGTACCGTTCGTTTTTTTTACCTCCTTCCACCGTACGGTAAGAAAGGTAATTTTTAAACAGACATTTTCATCCTAAATAACTAAATAAGTGTCACCCCTAATTTTCATGAACAGGGGTATTTTGGTAATTTTCCACTTTAAAATTATTTTGAAATTATTTATTTATTATTTGTATTATTTTGGGGTTATTTGAATCGGGTTCGAATTTCGACTCATTCCGACTTGTTTTGACTTATTTCGGGGACCCGGGGTAGTGTTGACCTTAGCGGGCCCACACACTAGTTAGCCATGGCCCACATGTTAGATATTTTAGTTAGTGACTAGACTAAATTATTTTGGTTAGTATTGATTGAGATTAGTGATTTTGGATTGACTAAACTATCCCCGACCTAACCCCTTACCATTATATTAGCAAATAGGCTAGAGAGGGGCTTTTGGACCTTTCCCATATAGGACAAAACAGCCTATAGTGGCCGGCCATGACTAGGAGGAAGGCCCCCATCATTTCAATCATTATCCACTCATCCACTCTCTCTCTTGTTCTTCCCCAAATTGATTGAGAGCAAACCCTAATCAAATCATCCCCAAATCCTTCCATTTTTTCACCAAACCTTCATCCTTCCTTCTCCATTCTATCCAAGGAAGGGGCTCCTCAAGTTTGAGAGGATTCGGAGCTTGTTCGTGTCCGTTTGGGATTCCTACGTGTCGGTGGCGTTTCGGGATCGAATCGAATCACCGGGAGGTATAAATCCTTTCCCTCTCCCATTTTCTCTCATGCATTAGATTCATTTTGACATATAAGAATGACCCCCTTGGTTTGGTGCCCATTGGTGTCCATTTCGTGTCCATTTGGACACTTGTAGAGGTGTCCAATGTGTAGGATCGTGTCCTAATGGAGAAAACTCTATTTGGACACTTGTAGAATTATTGGTATATTGATTTGTTGCTATTCTAATATTAATTCCAGATTTCTATGTGTTTAGAATGTGTTTTCCCTATGTATCATATTGTATTATATTTCTAAAACCTATATGTATATATATATGGTTATATATATCATTCTCTCTCTCTCTATATATATATATGTATATATATATATATATATATATATATATATATATATATATATATATATATATATATATATGGCTTATATATATATATAAGTGTCTATATATGATGGGAATGTGGTGTGTACATTGTGTAGGTAAGGGGGCTACAGGTTCGGCCAAGAGGGGATGGATGTGTGTGTGGTTGTTAGTGTAGGAAGGGTGTTTGAATTAATGTTTGAGAGGGGAAAATGTGAATAGAGAGTTGGTTGGAGTAGGAAGGAAGTTGAGAGTTATAGAGTGAGATGTGGAGTGGTGTGTAGAGTGATTTATAGAGGGGGGGATACCCACATCTTGCTGTCCCTATACAGCAGTCCCTGCAGTCCAGAAACTTTCCCCCATATCAGCCTAAAACCCCCACAATTTCAGTTTATTACACCCCTTCAATCAGCCCATACAAACTCCAAATATTGCCCAGATTTTCCACCTTACATTCAGTCCAGATTCCCCTTTGGACTGTCACAAAACAGTCCCTATATTAACCACAGAACAGCCCCTATGTTGGCTGCCCTTAACCCCATAAAACCTGTCCTTGCTCACCCATTTCCGTCATTAAAACATCACTTTGCTGTCCAGGTTTGGCCTAAAGTTGCTGTCCCAAATGGCAGCACCCTAGCTGTGCAAACCTGTCCCCAAATGTCCACAGAACAGCCCAATGTAAACCCTTTACTTACTGTCCAAATGACAGCCCTAACATCCTTACTTGCTGTCCCCAAAACACCACTTTGCTGTCCATACAAACCCCCATAGATACCTGTCCAATACCCCCAATTTCCAGCCATCAAAACAGCATACATATGGCTGTCCCAAACCAGTTTTCAACTGTCTAAAACTTGCCTATGGATGTCCCCTTTTCACCCACTATTCAACCCCAAGAATCAGTCCACTTTTGCCTCACAAATCAGCCCACCGTAATCCCAAACCTGTCCACATATTAGCTATGTGTGTGGGTGTATTTTGAGCTTGTGTGTGTGTGTATTTGAGGTTTGTGTGTGTGTGAGAGAGAGCCTAAGTGAGTGTGTAAAGTAGCCTATAGGATAGCCTATATCTAAACTAATAGGAAACCAATAGGAAGCCTATGAGTGTGAGATATATGAGTGTATTTTTGTGAGAGTGTGGTGTGAGGATGAATGTGAAAGTGTTGTGAGGGTAAATTCATGATATGGTTTAGGAATAGGGTAAATCAATACCCCGTATCCTAACATGGCGTAGATACCTAGGATACCCAAATTTCTTGGTAGGTAAACCTTAGATAGGTTGATATCTAGCTACCCTAAGGAGTCTAGGCAAGTATCATGGGTATTTGCGGGGTTTCCTTGGTATTGGACAAGGTATCGGGATTTACCTTAGAAGGGTAAATGCTAGTTTTGCCTAGGAATAGGGTATTTGTGTTAGAAGCCTAAGATGGAGTTAGAACTTGATTCCCGTGGTTGGTAATGATCAAATATGGTACTCAAAGACTAGTTTTGACGTCGGTTGACCTTTTTGACCAAAAGTCAACAAAAGTCAACCGAGAGTCAAACTTAGCCTTTAAGCGACCCGATTTGACCGAAACCAACCCAGAGTTGACCAGTTGACTGAAAGTCAATAGTTGGTCAACATTAGACTAGTTTGACCTAGGGTTGACCTAGAGTTGACCAGAGTTGACTTTTTGACCAAAAGTCAACTGTAAGTCAACCGTTGATCCCGATTGACCTAGTTTGACTTGGATTGACTTCCAGTAACCTAGAATGACCTAGTATGAACCAGTATGACCTGGTATGACTCAGTTTGACCTAGATTGACCTAGATTTGACTTAGACTTGCATTCATGGATTATATTAGTTTCCTTTTTCAGTGTTAAGCCCTGTTTGACTCATAGTATCTTATTTTAGGTCTGTGATCACTCTGAGCGTCTGTTTACTCTATCAGCTCAGGACCACAGGCGAGTACATTCACTGATAGTTTTCATTGTCTTGATATCTACTATATCCGATTCAGTCGTAGTGTTTTACTTGATTCCTGACACGATGTTTCACGGACTAGTATACGTCGGATCCTGTCATGAGATGTTATTCCTAGACTCTCTTGGTATATGAGTATATGATATTCCTGTGTTTCTGTACTTATATAGACACTGATTTGGGAGTGGGCTGGCCCCCTGCTCTTGAACCCCGTGTCATGACGTGCCATGTCCGAATCCGTGATACTATTCGGGGATGGGAGAATTATTAGGGGTTATGTGATCAAGCCTTCCTGTAACTATACATTGCTAGCGTCACCCTCACCTCACGTAGGGTGTTGCAGACACCCCATTACCAGTTATCCAGGTTGGACGGCATGACTCTCCGTTGAGTACACCGCGGATTGCCGGGCCAAGTGGATAACCATCTCTTGCTTCCCTAGCCGATCACATAACGCTCTAATAATTCAAATCACTTTTACATTTATTGTCATATCTTATATTTCCAGTTCAGCTTTACTTACTGTACTTTCACCATGCTATGATTCATTTCTCACATGCTCTACCTGCCTTTCATACTGTACCATGATTTGTGACTAAGTTCTGTTTGAAAGAAGCGTTACAACTCTGGTCCTTGTTTGGTTCAAGGGTTGTAACTCGGCTTTCAAATGGTTCCCAAGTCCCATATATCTTTTGCCTTGTATTTCATTATTACTGTCTCTTATAGTATTTCTCAATTCATATGGAACTGCTGTTGGTGTTTTGTACTTGCTCATTTTCCTGACAGGATACCGTTGACAAATTTTACAGATGACTCTGAGACTGACTGCCCGACCTACTATGGGGTTGAGTCTGATGGACTAGATTTAGACCGTGGCTTATTGGTAGAGCCACTGGACTTTGCTCATCATGAGTAGCATAGTTTAGATAGGTTTGTCTGGCCTGCGAGCCAGCTAGTACATTTTCAGTTTGTAGTATCTTTATACTTATATTATCTGAGACTCTGGATGTTGTGTTAGCTCTGACTTGTGGATTTTGGACTCGTTTCCTGTTTTATCTATCATATCTCTTTTCATGCTATCTACCTTAGTTTTTGATTATGTGATTGAGACTGTATTGCTATGTCACCTCCATTCGGAGTGTATATACTGTACAGGTACATTTATCTGTTTTAGTCGTAGTATTTACAGACCCTATATACAGCGTTCTACCGCCGATTCTGCGGTGTAGGCTGGACGTAACCACGTGCTCGCGCCCCTCTTCAGGGTGCGGGTCGTGACAATAAGGTACTTATTTTTTTCATATACTCGTATATAAGAGTATCTGTTATGCATTATCTAGTACTTGTGTCAAATGAAGAATTTTTTTTTAAAAAAATTTTTGGACTAATTTTTTGGAAGAATATGTTTTGTTAAAACAAGTAACTACAGTAGTATTGAAGAATATACTTTCTTTGTTACAGCAGACTATTTGATAAAAGAAAAAAAAATGAAAACAAAATATTTTTTTTCTTTTGTCCAATTCTACATTACTTGCTAAACTTTGCTGTTTGTCTTTACTGTTTGTAATACTAATCTTGTTTTCAAAGAAAAAAAAACATATACATATTTTGTCTCCAGTGGATTTTTGAACCCAGGACCTATCGGACCAGAACCTTAAACTAGCCCTTTAGACCAACTTCCCCATTTTAGCTATTGTCACATTATTGCTCCTTCCTTCTTGTTGTCTGGAATTTGGAGTGCTAACATTTTTTTTGGTAATGATGAATTTGAGCGCCTCAGTAGCAATTTTTTTATATTGCTCAGCGAATCATTGTAACAGATGAATAATAAAATTATATTTTTTTGTCGTTATTTTTTGGGCGTCGCTTCATTAGACGTCGCAAAAAAAGTTGACATTTTATTGGTGCCGCTTGCTTAGGCACCAATTCTTTTGTGTGCTGTTGCTTGTTTATGTTGTACTTTTTTTTGCGTAATTACGAAAAAAAATAAACTTGAAAATTTTAAAAAATAGTTTTGGCTACATAAACAAATTCTGGCACCGCCAAATTTGGGCCTTCCAAAATAACATTTTTGGCTAATTTTTTTTCTTCAAAAGCAACGCTCTTTTGAGCACGCACTAAATTATCACATATTTTTCACAGTTCGCATATAGTGTGAATTTCTTGAAAAATCATATTCACGTAGATCTACCGAATGGGGTTGACCGAAAATTATTTTTTCTCAAATTATATTTATACTTATGCATTTTTGCAAGCAAATAATTTGCCTCTCTATATCGGCCCGTCCATCGTTATAAGAGGATTTTTTTAATAATTTTTTTTTTCAAAACCATTGTTTTATCTACAATTGTTTGTTGTTACTTATGCAAACCAAATCCATATAAACCTGTCGTTTTATATGATGACTGATCAATATTTTTTTTCTGTTGTAGAAAAATGTCGATCAAGATTGATTTTCCCATCCTTGACGCCTCTGGCAAGAACTACTTGGACTGGACACAAGACATCCAGAACCATCTAGATGCGCAGGGCCTCTTGGACGTCATCTATGGAGAGGATGTTACGACCCGCACCCACTGTGAGGGTACGAGTACGTAACAGCGCCCAGCCTACGCCGCAGTGTCGGCGGTAGAACGCTGTTCTAAGTCTCTAACTAACCATCAACTCATGCAGTATATAATTTACTCATCATGATCAACTCCGAACGGAGGACAAGTATAAGATATGGTGTAACTCAATCACAGTCTAAGCACGATAAGATAACACAGAATATAACTAAGAAATTGAAGACGACAAAACTACTAAAATAATAACATCTGAAAAATCTCAAATACATCTCAAGTCTCAATTCTATATGTACAACTCCAGTACTAAATATGAAAACTAAAATAAGACAAACTAGCTAAACTCCCGATCACTCCTGAGTGTCGGGGCCATAGGTAGCTAAGCCATGTCCTGGTCTGTAACATGTAGGGCATGTGTCCTCAGGGCAATCATCTGTAAAATTTATAACAGGTCCAGTCAGGACAGGAACGAGCACATCTCATCTAGAAAACCCAAGTAAATGACAGAGAACTATAAAGCAGTTATAGACAGTTGTATTGATGAAAATGGCAGTTTATATTCAGGTGATGGTAAGAAAGACAACTAAAGTGCAAGGACAGTAAATACTAAACAAGAGAAGAATCATAGCAATGAAGACTGTAAAAATAGAACTAGCTGAACCAGGGTAATATGATATAAAGTCCAGGCAACAATGCAGACCAGTGTAACTCCAATGTAAGTCCAGTACAGGATGAATCTCATACAAGATGAATCTAGTAAGGGACGATTCCAGTTATAGTGATCAATGATTCCAGGGTGAGTCTAGTCTATACTCTAGCAGTGTGTTTTAAAATACCGAGATCGACATGTAAACGGCTATAGGTAATCCGGCACATCACACACCTGGCCGGATGTGAGATGGCTATCATTCCAGTATGATTCCAGCAAAAGGGTGATTCCAGAAATGGGGTATGTCTACATGTCTTACTCTAGTATTTTCCCTCCCAGCAAGTGAATCCAGAATTCTGACATAATAATTCAAGATGAGTCCAGCCAATAATATGAAGATACCAGTAAATGATTCCAGCAGGTGATTCCAGTAATAGAAGTCGGAAATGATGATACCAGTAATAGAGGCCAAAAAATAAATGTATGTCGTATACATGAATCCAGAAATAACAGTACATGTTTGTAACAGAGAATCACATACAGCTAACTAGAACTGAAATACAGTAATTGACAAATAAATGAAAGAACTATCAGAGAATGTACTCGCATGATACTCTGAAAAGAGTAGTGTAATATCAGATGTCTGCGCCGGAGTCACAATGTCCTAAATAGAGCAGTACAGGTTATATTATGCTTAAAATAAGACAAATGAAGTCTACGATGCAATCTACATGAATTCTAGGCCAAATCTAGGTCAAAGTCAACTCTTGGTCAACTCTTGGTCAACTCTGGTTCAAACCAAGTCAATAGCTAGCTAAATTGTCAAACCTTGGTCAACTAAGAGTCAACAAGGTTAACTAGGCTCTTCCTAGGTCATACTAGGTCAACATCCTATGTATCAACCTATACCTTACCACAAATGTAAGCTAATACCTTAGCACCCAATACCCTATCACATATCACCTAGGTAATCCTATTACCTGTACTTAAGGCTACCCACATGACCAAATATATATATCCATTACACCCTCTCATATATCAACCTTACTTCAACTAACCCTACATATTACATATGTATACTCAAGCTCCTATATAGACATATATCTCATATACAACACACCCTAGCATACCCACTCAAATTCTCACACCTCACAATACCTTATAACCCATATACCTATACATATCTATAGACAGACACACACACAGGGGCAACCTTATCCTCACTCAACTCTACCCTTATCAATTCTCTCAACTCTCTCTAGACTCACACCCATCTGATATGGACCCTCCCCTATTCTCTCATTCATTCACCATATTAGAGTAGTGGTCTGGAATGACTAACAGGACAGGGTGTAGGCTCTAATGAACATAACCTCAACTCCACACTACCTAACCAACAATAACTTAGGATACTAACTGGTATGAACACATGTATCTACCACTGTTTCTGGCCAACCCAACCCTGACACTCACTAGTACATGGCTTGGCACTCTCACATGTTACATTGAACTCTAACTACACTCTCTCATGTACCCTCAATCACTTCACTGTCAACACTTCACAGTTGAGGTCAGGTTCAGGGGATATCCTCACCAAGGACAATTACATCCAAACCTCCCTACTCACTGTTATGGCACCTACTGCTACTGCAACATACTGCTGCTGTCTTGCCACTGCTTGCTGCTGCATCTGCTGCTAAGGTACTGCAGTGCAAGCCAAGGCATAGCAGTACAATGCTGTACTGAAAAGCCAGGCAATCAAGGCAAGGCAAGCCAATGCATAGCCTTGCCTGCTCCTGCAATGCAATCCAAACTAGGCCAAAACTGTTACTACTAACTCCAAAACACCCTACCTATGGCAGTACAACCCATGTATTCAAAAGACATATACCCATAAGTGTGTGAGACTGAACACTAAGTGAGTGAAAGAGTGTTAAGGGTTAAGTGTCAAGCCATGGTGTCACATAGGTGTGTGGGTGACTTCATGAGGGTGTGTGTGTGTTGACAGTTCAAGGTGTCTGCACAGGTGAAGTGAGTGAACTTATTCAGTTTGCATCTCAGTTGACAAGCCCCCGACCCAAACCAGTTTTAGGAAAACAAAGACAGCTACACATCAAAAATCAAATCGAAGTTCCATTCCTCAAACACAAAACTTAACCCATTAATCAGGAAATCTAATACACATGTAATAAGTTTAAACATGTAAATTCATATCAAGAAAATAGTTTTAAAACAGGGAATTACCAAATATTGGGACTGATACAAGGGGGATGCAGGAACAGTTCAATCCATGAAATCCCAAGCAAATTCGAAATCCAGTTTTACATAACCATGAATCCTAATAATTTAGACCCAACCCCACCCTCATGTATTCAACTTATAACATGTACACATATCATATCTAATTATCAAACTTAAACATAAACCAATAGGGGACTGAACCAAAGAGTGGAGGGGAAATCATGGATGTAAACTAAGGTTGAACTTATGAAGGTATGAGCTAAAGGCTGAGGGGTTATCTTAAACTCGACTGGACTAACTGATACAGAGGTCTAAGGTTTGATACACAGGCAAGTGATATAGGGCCAAAGCTTTGGGCATGCTAAATGACAGAACATGTACAAAGTGCAAAATTTGAAAGGATGTAATGTGTGTATAGTGAAACTCAGGGAATGACAGAGGTTGTGCTAACAGTCCTTAACAATTGAAATCCATGAATCCTAGTCAACATGAATCCTAGTCTAACTAACATACACAACATCCTACTAACATGTTTAACATTGAAATGACAAATGAATCAATTTAATCACAGCATTCAACTCTGAAAAGGGAGTATCAGAACATGCCATGTATTGAAAACAGAAAATGCCTTCCACTCCCTTAAGTTCGAATACCAAACATATCCTATTGAAAAATACAATTGAAACACAACACACTAGCATCTAAGTAACTAATAAACATTATCTATGAATCTAACCATGACAATTAACATTGCAAAAATCAGTTAAATCAGGGAATTTCAGAATTGAAGTAGGTATCAGTGATTTCAGGATTTTTAGGAGAAATGAAACCAATTCAAATTCAAAGAAAACATGTTAATACACAAATTCATGGTTGGTACACATTGTGTCTAGTGTGCACGTATCTCACAAGGTGTTCGTGTCCGTGCAATTGGACACGAACGTGTCCAAAACATTAATATGAAATCTTCAGAAAAGTATGCAAAGCTAGGTCTCGTGCAGTGAGGACACTGTCTCGTGCACGCGACACAGGGCACGACACGACTCGTGATCGTGTCCACGTGTTCGCCCCAAGTAGGGCTATGCGTTCGTGTCCCTGACTCGTCACCACGACGTGTCTATGAGGGACACGAAGCTCGTGTCAGAACCCACAAATTCGCGTGTTCAGCCCAGTGCAAAACCCGTGTGGCCTCATTTTCGTGTCCGACACAAAATGAGGTGTCATGAAACTAGGGGAGTGACTTGTCAGTCACTGCCCCAATCTCTACACCAAGTTTCGCGTGTCGAAACGCTGTGTCCAGCGAGAAACAGGACACGGGTAGCAGGACAGCGCACACGCGTGTCGTGCAGCGTTTCGGCACCCCATTTCGACACGAAATCGACACAAAAATTAAATCAGTCTTCACAAAAGTTTATGTACACATTTAGATCTATAGATTCATTCAATTACATTTACAAAAATCGAAAATAAATTCCTTAGAGGCATTTAATCAAACACTTACAAAACAATACGACACGTGTCCGATACGGGCACCAAACGGACACGAAATCCACCCAAATTTCAGGAACACCTAGGGGTCTCCTAGATCTAGCCCTACATGCAAATAAAACCGAAATTTAAATTAATTTAAAGGGTTTTACCTATGTGTGCAAAAAGCTTGGAAAAGCTTCAAATGGGGGATTCCTCCTCTTGATGCCAAAAGCTCCAAATTGTCCCAAAGCTGGAATTAAATTCCACATTCAGAAAATAGGAGAAAATTAGGTTCTAATGTAAGAAACTAGGATTAAAAAGGACTTAAAATGGATTTATGGGGATTTTTGGAAGAGGGACAATTACCTTTCTTTTCCAATGTTGAAATGAATGAAAGGAGGCAAGCCCTAGAGAATAAGTGTTTATATAGGGTGGGGATCCTTATGGCTAGTCATTTAGGGTTTGGTTAGGGTTAGGGCTTCTAGTTATGGGCCATGGGCCAAGTCTTGATCAAATAAAACATTAAAGCATAAGTCATTTCATGAAATCATAAACCATGACTTAAATGCACTAAACCAAATCCCCTCATTCTAAAATTAGTTTCTAATAACTAAATGTAGGTTAACCTAAGTTAGACTAGGGTTACCATAGCTAGGGTTAGCTTCTAGGCTAGTTCACTAGGTCTCAACAAGTCAAGTCAACCTAGAATTCACCAATTCAATAAATCACCAAATAATTCAAATAAGTCAAAATAACCAAATTACCCCTAGACTAAAAATGATAATTAAATCATCTTAATGACATGGTTAGGCTCTAGGTCATGCAGTCTCTCAGGTTTCACTAGCAGCACATCAAAATCACAAGTCATGACTCAAAACAGTTTTTAAATAGTTTAAAAATAATTAAAAGTTACCAAAAATCATAATGTGAAATAAATATCAATAAATAATAATTATAATTACAAAATTTCAAAAATACCCTCATTTGGAAAACTGGATGTTACAGAGGAAGAGCACGAAGTGGAAGTCACTCGCTCAATGAACGCCAATGCAATGATTCTATTCCGCAGGCATTTATCTGACGCCATGAAGGCAGAGTTCATTGAAATCTCCTCGCCAAAAATGCTATGGGACTCTCTGAAAGAGCGCTTCGACCACCAGAAGACCATATGGCTGCCTGAAGCGTACCATGACTGGTTGAACCTGCGCTTCCAAGACTTCAAGAGCGTAACTGATTATAACAATGAAGTCTGCAGGATTCGATCACTTCTCCAGTACTGCGGTGAAAAATTAACCGACATCGATCTATTAGAGAAAACATACACCACATTCCCTTCCACTGACAACTTGCTCCAGAAGCAATACCGTCAGTCTAAGTTCACCAAGTTTCCCGAGCTCATCACCCAGCCTTTACTAGACGAGAAGAACAGCCTCATTTTAATGAGGAACAGCGATTCTCGTCCTGCTGGGACAAAGGCAATTCCAATGCCTGATGCAAACGCTCTCCGTGGACCAAATCTACATTGAAAACGAGACAAGGGCCAGTCGTCCCAACCAAGGAACATAGGCGAGTTTAAGTCTCGTCACCTAAAGCGAGGTTCTAACAAGAACTAAGGACCTTTGGCTCCTAGGCAGTCTCATGGTAAGAATCAAAGGGCCAATCGTCCCAAAACAATAGTGGAAGGCCAAGCGCCTACTCTCTGCTTCAAATGTGGTGCTTATGGTCATATGCAACGGACTTGCAGGGCGACCCCCCAAGAAAGCCAATTTCCCTGAAGAAGTCTACGAACCGCTACGGGTTTCTTTAAATATTGTAAAATCTTCGATCAAGGAGAAGAAAAGAAAGGCAGGAGAACCATCTTCTTCTGTCTCCAAGAAGAAAACCGCCATAGACTTTTCAGAATGGGTTACTACCCGATCACAGTCTCGACAACAGGCTGAGTCAGCTCATAGGGAGGAAGCGACGACCCCCACCTCAATCCGAAGACAGACACAAGCTGTAGACATAGAGAGTCCTGAAGAACCTCTACGTAGGAAGAAAATAGCCTTCAGAAAGAAAATAGTCTGCTTGTAAATCAGTTCAACGACGAACGAACTGGCCACAATGGAAACAAGCAATCCATGCTGAATTAGATTCCTTAGCGAAAAGAAGCGTGTTTGGACCTGTAGCTCCAACACCACCCAATGTTAAACCAGTTGGTCACCAATTGGTTTTTCTAAGGAAGCGTAATGAGAATAATGAGATTATGCGATACAAGGCTCGCCTTGTGGCGCAAGGCTTCTCACAACGCCCTGGAATTGATTACGAGGAGACGTATTCCCCCCGTAATGGACGCCATAACGTTCCGCTACTTAATTAGTTTAGTAGTTTCCAAAAAACTGAATATGCAGCTCATGGATGTGGTCACAGCCTATCTCTACGGGGATCTGGACGCAGAGATATACATGAGAGTCCCTGAAGGACTAAAGATGCCTGAATCAAGTAGTTCCCGACCACGGAACGCGTTCTCGATTAGACTGAGGCGTTCGCTATATGGATTGAAACAATCCGGGCGGATGTGGTATAACCGCCTAAGCGAATACTTGATCGGCTTGGGATACTTTAATAACGAACTTTGTCCATGCGTGTTCATAAAGAAATCCGCTTCAGGATACGCAATCATCGCGGTCTATGTAGATGACATGAATCTCATAGGAACCGATAAAGACTTGTCAGAAACTACTGATATCCTGAAGAGGAAATTCGAGATGAAGGATCTTGGGAAGACACTGTTTTGCCTCGGCCTGCAGATCGAGCACCATAAAGATGGAATTCTTGTCCATCAAGCGAATTACACCCAAAAGGTGTTAAGACGCTTTAGTCATTTTGACGTTAAGCCGTTCGCTACTCCCATGATCGTCCGCTCTCTAGACATTACTAAGGACCCATTTCGTCCAAAGGAGAACGACGAAGAGATATTGAGTCCTGAGTACTCTTATCTGGGTACAATAGGCGCTTTATTGTACTTGGCCCAATGTACTAGACCGGATATCTCGTTCGCTGTGAATTATCTCGCTCGACACAGCACCGCGCCAACACGCCGCCATTGGAATGGCATAAAAAATATTTTCTGCTACCTTAAGGGTACTACGGACTTAGGCTTGTTCTATCCCTACGCGGCTTCGAGTGAGCACAACACCACTGGCACTCGAAGCAACGCGACCCTTGTTGGCTACGCCGATGCGGGATACTTATCTGATCCGCACAAGGGCGTTCCCAATCTGGTTATGTCTTTACCATTAGAAATACAGCGATTTCTTGGAGGTCTCGCAAACAGACCTTAGTGGCTACTTCGACGAACCACTTTGAGCTACTCGCGCTTTATGAGGCGACTAGAGAATGTATATAGCTTCGAGCTGTTATTAGCCATATCCGAAGTACATGTGATCTTCCATATGACCCAGATGAACTTGTTGTCGTCTATGAGGACAATACCGCTGTTATTGATCAAACGAAACATGGTTACATCAAAGGGGATACCACCAAGCACATATCGCCCAAGTTGTTCTTTACACATGAACAACAAACACTTTAGAAGATTGAAGTGCAACACATTGGATCTGAGAATAACCGTGCAGACTTGTTCACCAAGTCAATGCCGAAACACTCGTTCCAGAAACATGTCAGAGCGATTGGACTTAGGAAGCTTTCAGAGCTAGCCTAAGAAAAACATGTTTTCATGCGCCTCGTTGCGCCCATATGAGAGCGTTCCGATGAACGCCTCAAATCCTCTGCGCCTTGTCATGTGCATGTGAGGGGGAGCGCGCCGACGAGCGCCTCCAACGCCCGGTTGTGCGTATATCCCGCACCCTGTCGAGTACGAGTGAAAAGGAAAGCATCCTGATGTATGCTTGTGTACCCTTTTTCCCTTCGACCAAAGTTTTTTTTCACTGGATTTTCTTTGGCAAGGTTTTTAACGAGACACAGTTCAAATCCCTTATTCACTAAGGATTATTATGATCAGGGGGAGTATCCAGTTGTGTACTTCTAACCATCGTGTACTCTTTTGTCCTTCAATCAGCAGTTTTTTCTCACTGGATTTTTTCTGACAAGATTTTTACGAGGCACCTTTGCAGTGGTTAGTTTACCTTCATCACACTGAGCTGTGTGTACTCTTTTGTCTTTCGACCAAAGTTTTTTTCACTGGATTTTCTTTGGCAAGGTTTTGACGAGGCACAAGTAGGTGGTCAAATTTGAAGGTGCAAGTTACAGATAGACGAAGAAACTCAGAGGTGTTTACAAGAAAAATTTCTGGAGAGCCAAGGGGGAGTGTTGTAACTCATGCCTTTTCACCTTTCATCTCCTTGTAACCTACACATGACCTTTGGCCCTTCATTTTTTTCATAACCCCCAACCTCTCTCCCTATATAAAGAGAGGTTGAGAAAGCTTGTATGTGGCACTTGAGTGATTTATATTATACGAGTATACTTCGTCACATCTTTGACGTGTTTGAGTTTTTGCCTTACAACAGTAGCTCACTTTTAAGCATAGACTCTCACTACATTCGATGCCAAAATGTACTTAAGTGACTACCTCTCCAAAATGATAGTCCCATATTGGCTAGCACGAAGTGTTAAAGACTTCTTATAAGAAAAGTGTTTAGGCAGATATTGGAGCTGTGAGGAAAATGCTTGTGTGGAATGGGTTCCCACGAACCTTCAGATTGTGCTAATGATTAGTTAAAATCTGAGCTAAAAAAACCAAGAAAAAACAAACAAACAAGAAGACAAATAGGGAAATTAAAAAAAAAAAAAGTGATCCAAAAGAGAACAAAACGAAAGTCAAGTTTATAGTTACTTCTTCTTCTTCTTTATAGAAAAGAAAATATTTATCATGTGTAAGAATGGTTATTGGTTAGGACAACATGTGAAATGTGTAGATTTTGAACGGGAACTTGTACTTGATGCCCCCACCATGGAATTTTTTTTCCTAAAGAACCTAACATCTTGTTTCGGTTCAAAATCTCACGTTTAAATTTATATTTACATATTCATCGTTGGATCGTTGTTGGAGTCTAGAATCTATATCGACGGTGATCGTAGATCGATGTTGCATGTCCTACTAATAACTAATTCAACGTGTATCGTACCAAGTCCCGGATACTTGATAATAGACGAACGAACTTTTCAGAATGCAAACAACAACAACTTTAGAAAGAATCACCCTCCTACTTTCAGAAGCTATTAAAAAAAGTTAACTGGTTTATGGAGTCTGTGGCCCTGCCCAGTCGTGTCCGATTCAAGCAGTGGTATAGACACGAAATTAGGATACATAAAGAAGTATTCTTTGGTCCGGAGGATGCTAAGTTATATATATAAACAAAGAAGTTGTAGCCCACTTTTAAGCATAGACTCTCACTACATTCGATGCCAAAATATACTTTTAGCGACAAACTCTAACTCTCCAAAATGACAGTCAGCTGTGCTGCCAGGCCTTAGTAATAGTCCCACATCGGCCAGAACGAAGCGTTAGAGACTTCTTATAATAAAAATGTTTAGTCAAACATTCGAGCAGTGAGGAAAATGATTGTGTGGAATGGGTTCCCGCAAACCATCAGAATGCTGATGATTAACATAAATCTGAGCTCTCAATTTTTCTTTTTATCAGTTTTCAGGATAGATTATTTTCTGAAATCCCCCACACATGATTGGGTGCTCGAATCCTACCGGCCCCTCCGGATGTCATCTTCACTACCATTAGGCTAAAGAACTCGGGCAGTTAGTTTTTATTTTGGACAGTCATATTAAGTCCGCAACATAATTCCTCTTCTCAACAATATGAAAACATAAACAATTTTTTATTTTATTTTGGACGGTCATATTAAGTCCACAACATAATTCCCCTTCTCAACAATATGAAAACTTAAACGAAAATTTAAAATATTATAAGAGACGCTAAAACTGAATAACTATCCAGGGATGGATGCAAAAATTTAAGAGAGGGGGGATCAACATCAGATGTAAAGAAGTCTAAAAATAAAATCACATACTAAAGCTTGAAAAATACTGTAACAAACGTAAGGTATACTTGTTTGGAATTTGGATAATAGTCTAAGTTTGTCGCGTTGAGGTCAGTGGCGGATCCAGGATTACAATCCACTGGGGGCACAATCATAAAAGGTTCGGGGGCAACGTTTCCGAAATATTTTTTGGGATTTAATAATATAATATTGTATTAGATACTATTATTTTTATATAATATATAAAGTATTAAATTTTACAATGTTCTCTACGAGTTTTCATACTCTGAAACTGTTTAACTACAACATCATTTGTAATACTACTAAGCAACATCTTTTGTATGGAACATACAAGACAATCATTAAAAAATGATCACAAATTCGATTTCGTAAATTCATATTCACAATATTCATTGCAGAGAAGTATCTTTTCACGCTTGCTTTTGCTATAGGTAAAATGCAAAGTTCATACGTAGGAGAGATTTTCATCCATAATCTCTTACTGCTTGCAATCGCCCCTTAGCCACTTTGATAAGTGCTATATCTTTCAAAATATTTTCATAATTTTTTTTTGCAAAGCCAATGATAACTCATTTGTGATTTCCAATATACTTAACATCGAGTGTCGTGAATGTGGATCCGCCACTGGTTGAGTTTGCGTTACGGTTCTGATCACAGACCTAGTTAACCCAATAAGATTAATTATTAACAGAAATGTAAGTTTATTTATTTTGATTAAATTAAATATTAAACTATTTATTTCTTAATTATTAACTTAGGTTATAATTAGTAGGTTTACTTATTAACATATAACTTAAATGATACAAAAGGTCATATACACACTAGTCATTTTCACATGCATAACACGTACCAAAAAAAATCTATAGTATTGCCGAAAAAATAATAATATTTGCATCCAAAAGAGAATATTTATCATGTGTAAGAATGATTACTGGTTAGGACAACATGTGAAGTGTGTAGGCTTTGAACGGGAACTTGTACTTGATGCCACCACCATGGAAAATTTCCCTAAAGAACCTAACATCTTGTCATCTCACGTTTAAAATTTTACATTTTACATATTCATCTATCGTTGTTGGAGTCTAGAATCTATATTGACGACGATCATAGATCGATGTTGCATGTCCTACTAATAACTAATTCAGCGCGTATTGTACCAAGCCACGGATACTCGACAAATATTTGAACGAACTTTTCAGAAGACAAACAATGACAACTTTTGAAAGCATCACCTTCCTCCTTTCATAAGCTATAAAGAACGGACTTATGGAGTTGGTGGCCCTTCCGAGTCGTGTCCGATTTAAGCAGTAGTAGACATGAAATTAGGATACAAAAGAAGTATTCTTTGCTCCGGAGCATGCCAAGCTATATGTACAAATTAACAAAGAAGTTTTTTTTGAAATCACACGCACACACACAATTGGGGGACTCGAACCTTGCCGGTCCCTCCGGATGTCCGCTCTAATACCACTAGGCTACAAAGAAGTTGTAGCCCACTTTTAAGCATAGACTCTCACTACATTCGATGCCAAAATATATTTTTAGTGACAAACTCTACCTCTCCAAAATGACAGTCAGCTGTCGTAATAATTATGGACAGGTTTCCAAAGCTCGCTTGAGCAGTCGAGCGAAGTGGCCAGGCTTTAGGAATAGTCCCACATCGGCCAGCACGAAGCGATACAGACTTCTTATAATACAAGTCTTTTACAAGACGTTTCGAGCCGTGAGGAGACTTCTTGTGTGGAATGGGTTCCCACAACCATCAGAATGCTGATGATTAGTTTAAATCTGAGCTCTGATTTTTGTGTTATCAGTTTTCTAGATTAAAATATTTAATATTTAAAGATTAGGTATAGCATTCGAAATTTGCTTTTAGTTTTAATATGTTTATTTTTAAGATCTCTTATAATTTTTAAAATTTATGTCTAGTTTCTATTTTGGACGGTCATATTAAGACCATCTCTAATGGGGGTTTCCATCTTCCCTATTTCTATGGAAGAAATTCATTTTAGAAAAAACTTCTTCCAATGGTGATTTCTATTACCATTTCTATCCTAGGTAGCAATGATGTAGGATAGAAACTTTCTAGGAGGATTTTTAAATGTAGAAACTTTCATAGAAATTCTCCTGTATCTCATGACAATTATTATTGGGTTCCATACCATTAAATTAATTATTTTACTATGTGACACATAGGATAGAAATGGAGAACCATTGGAGACCATTTTTATATGTCTACAATTTTTATAGAAATTCTTCCAACTAGGATAGAAATCTCCTTAAAGTACAATGCCAAGTAGGATAAGAACTCAATTTTAGAAATCACCATTGGAGATGGTCTAAGTTCATAACATAATTTCACTTCTCAACAATATGAAAACTTAAAAGGAATTTTTTTATTTTGGATGGTCATATCTAAAGATTAGGTATAGCATTCAAAATCCGCATTTAGTTTTAATATGCTTATTTTTAAGATCTCTTATAATTTTTAAAATTTATGTCTAGGTTTCTATTTTGGACGGTCATATTAAGTTCATAACATAATTCCACTTCTCAACAATATGAAAACTTAAACGATTTTTTTTTATTCTGGATGGTCATATTAAGTCCACAACATAATTCCTCTTCTCAATTATATAAAAACTTAAACGAAAATTTTAAATATTATAAGAGACGCTAAAACTGAATAGCAATCCAGGGATGGATGCAAAAATTTAAGAGAGGAGGATTAACCACAGATGTAACGAAGTCCAAAAAATAAAATCATATACTAAAGCATGAAAAATACTGTAACAGATGTAAGGTATACTTGTTTGGATAGTAGTCTAAATCTGTCACGTTGAAGTCAGTGATGGATCTAGGATTACAATCCAAGGGGCAAAATCATAAAAGGTTCGGGGGCAACGTTTTCGAATTTTTTTTGGGTATAATAATATAATATTTGATTGGATACTAATATATTTATACAATAAAGTATTAAATTTTACAATTGTTTGTAATGTCCGTGGTTCGTATTACGTATTTTGTATACGTGTACGGAGTCCCGACCTGTAGTTAGACGTGTCATGCTTGTCTTGATCCTGGTTTAGCTTATTTTGGGCTCATCCTGGTGTGGCTTGGCTTGGCTTGGTTTTGTTTGGTTGGGTTCGGTTGGGTTTGGGTTAGCATGAACCCCTACCTACCACCACCCTCATCATTTATTAACCCCAACCCTTTTCTCTCTCCTCATTTTACTCATTCTTCTTCCCCACCATCACTCTTCACCAACCAGAGAGAGAGAGGTTTAGGCAAGTACAACTTGCTTCATGGAGGAACTCAAATTTTATTGTTCCATTTTCTTCCTGACGAGATTCTAAGACACTTTAGTACTTAGCATTTTTAATTTTCATGGTTTATTTCTTGTAAATCTAAGCTTGTTGCATTTTCGGATTTCTTGGGTTTTGATGTATTAAACCTGGTTATTTTCAAGTTTTGAGTGTTCCAGGTTATAGAGGATTTCATTATACTCTATTTTGACCTATGGAAGTCTAAATTTGGACCTATAATTAAGGTTTTATGGAGCTTGGAAGCTATAAGTTCCATGGCCATCCTTCTCAGATTTTCGGAGAAGATGGACACCCATTTATCCAGCCGCATAGATGAGTACCCATCTACTCAGCCGCATGGGATTCTGTTTACCCAGCCGCATAGATGAGTATCCATCTACTCAGCCGCATGGGATTCTGTTCACCCAGCCGCATAGATGAGTACCCATCTACTCAGCGCATGGGATTCTGTTTACCCAGCCGCATAGATGAGTACCCATCTACTCAGCCGCATGGGATTCTATTTACCCAGCCGCATAGATGAGTACCCATCTACTCAGCCGCATGGGATTCTGTTTACCCAGCCGCATAGATGGGTATCCATCTACCCAGCCGCATAGATGGGTAACCATTTACTGCCGCATAAGACCCTCATCTACTCAGCCGCATGAGACTCATTCACCCAGCCGCATGAGACCCCGTTCACCTTGCCGCATGAGACTCGTTCACCCAGCCGCATAGATGGTAATCCATCTATCCAGCCGCATAGATGGGTACCCATCTACTACTGCATGAGACTCCATCCACCCTTGGCCGCATAGTGCCTATTTTGGTTGTTTTTCTTGTCCTATTTGGCTGATTTATGGCCAAAATTTCTTCCAACTCTCAACATGAAAGTTGTAGATCATTTCCTTGGCTTCAAGAATATGTTACTAACTATTTATGTAAGTTTTCTTATTTATGATGATGTAAGGATAGAACACGACAGTGGCCCGTTGTGGCGCACTCACGACAAGAATGATTGACGAGTAACATGACATGATAGTGGCCCGACGTGGCGCACTCCTGACAGTGAACTTGACATGATATACCTGACATGATAGTGGTCCGCCATGGCGCACTCTTGACATGATAAACCTGACATGATATTTCTCGAAATGCTGTTGCGACGGCTAACCTGACATACCAAGATTGAATGACCTGGACACCGTGGACGATTGTGTTTGTACAAATGAACCCGTCTTGTCTTACATCATGTCTAGGACATGGACTCCTGAGTACCACGGTCATGGGTACCTACTAAAAAGGACTAAGGCTAATAACTAGAATAACACAGTAGTCATGAAGAGATTTCCCAGCTACAGGCAATCCCGTTATCTGGGCGCCCCACTTGGGATCTGTAGCCTGCCGTCGAGTAGGGCACATTTCCAGCACACTGTCATATGTTGCACCCTATAAGTCACCTAAGGGTACATGCGTTTCCTGGACGATGTACCCACCTGAACTCAACTCCTAATTGCGTCCGGATAGCTTGGATGGTGTGCAGGGCTTGTGGCTGTGGAAAAATCTCATTGCATCTTGCTAGTAACTAGGCCTGTGATAACCCTAGTTAGTTAAAGTATCAAGCCGTACTTATTGCTTGGCCGTGATTGTTGGATGGAGTTTACTCAGTCTAGTCTTGTCTTGATCCTGTACAAGATTATTACATGTCCTGATTTCTTAAATTATCTTGCCGATAAATAGTGGGAGAAACCAAGTTCTGTTCAGACGAAGGGTTACAACTCCGGTCCTTGTTTGGTTTACGGATTGTAACCTGGTTATCTGAATAGTCCTATGGTTATCTCATCGTATATCACGTGTCATGCTTTTCCTTAATTACTGTCTTTTATTATGTAATCATATTCTTGTGCTAATTGTCGGTTTTAGTTCCTAAGTGAAGTCTCCTTTGTGGCACTTGTCCTTTCTGGGGTCTGACCCAGCTGGTTTTGCGTGGCCAGATTTTGGAGCAGTTCCAGAGGATCTACCGGTTTTTCAGCCAGATGGTGACTACTAGAAGGAATCCTGGCAACAAGTGGGTTTATTTTGGCTCTTTCACTCTATTGTAAAAATATTCTTTTGAGGCGTTTAGCCGGCGAGCATCTGTTAGCTCGTATTGTATACCTTATTTTGTCTGCCTACGGACTGTAACATGATTGACAAATCCTAGGGTTGATCATGTATGACTAAACTCTTGCTATTTCTGACATTTTGTACGACTAGCTTCATGATCAGCTGAATATGTAATATTTGGAACGCCTTACTATTATTGTATATTTGGTGATCTTACATCTTGTAACATTTATTTGCTTGCTTGTGATTGAGACATTAGGCTTGTTCTTGACCATAGGAGACTGATGGATTGTAGTTAAACCCTCATATATCTAGACAGCCGTGACCGTATAGTGAGGTGGATTCCATTTCATTATACGTAGTTGGCTATGTATGCCCCCGCTCTCCAGTATTCTGGTTCTGGGGCGTGACATGGTTAAGTGGTGGCCCATGCATGGTCTTGAAAATCAAGATATGTGAGGGTTTACCGAATCGATGTCTCAATCTGTACTCGTCCTTGATCTCTACTCGTATCCTCTTGATCCCTGAAATCTTGACCTGATCATATGCTTGTATCGTTGATCTGTCCTGGTCCTTCCTTATTGTTCCCTATGTCGTCTTCTTTAGCGGCATTGTTCCTGGACCTGCCGATCAGCAAGGCGGAGCACCTCCCGTGGACCAGCAACAACCCGGAGATCAAGCCCAGCATTCGGGAGTAGCCTCCAGAGTTGTGCCTATTGGAGGAGAGTCACCATTCCAGCCAGTTCAGCCGACAGAGCCTGATGATGGCACTTTGGTGGGTCTCATCAGGTCATTATTAGCTTCCCAGGATCGTCGCAGAGATGCCTTGTACCAGGCGGTGGCAGACGTTTGACCAGAGGAGGTCATTAGGGTAACAGCGCGGCCAACAGCTTCAAGCGCTTGAACCCTCCCTTCTTCGACGACAGTGAAGATGCGATCGCTGCAGATGCTTGGCTTCAGGACACAGAAGTGATATTGGAGGCAGCGAAGACCCCAGAAGATGGAAAGCTGGCCGTAGTGCGCCTGCAGTTATTGGATCTAGTCCGCAGCTGGTGGGCGGCGCAGGCTGTGGGACTAGTGGCACCCATTGCTTGGGCAGTATTCAGAGAGAGATTCCAGACCAAGTACTTCGATGCTGTAGCTCGGTACGATCTACAGACTAGGTTCACCAATTTGAAGCAGATGGGCAGGACGGTCGACGGATACACGGCCGAGTTTTCGAGACTCAGTCGGTTTGCTGCCATCTTGGTAGCGACCGAGTTCGACAGAGCCCAGCGGTTCCAACAGGGGCTTCATCTGGAGATTCTATTGGCAGTGGAGCAGTTTGAGCATCACACTTTTGATGCAGTATTGAGAGCAGCTCGGAGGCACGAGTATACCTCCCAGAGGATCGTGGATAGGACCGGAGGTCGAAAGCGATCTCACGGCCAGATGACCCAGTCTTCAGCACCAGCCCCGGCAGCTAGAGCTTTGACTATTGGAGTTCCCCAAAGGGCGGATTCGGTTACGTCGGTTCAACATTCGACTCTGACGTCCCCTCAGCAAAAGAAGCAGAAGCAGTCTTCCGCAATGGGCTGCACTCATTGTGGGAAGCCAGGACATGTGGTATCAGAATGTCGTAGAGCACAGGGATTGTGTTTGGCTTGTGGGGCACCGGACCACAAGATAGCGTCCTGTCCAAATAGGGCCAGTTCATCATCGGCCCAGACTAGTCCCTCGGTTAGGGGACCAGCACCAGTACAGCAGCAGCAGCAGCAGCAGTACCAGCCTCCGAGGCCATTATCGCCTCAGGCACAAGTCTTCTAGCAGCAGAGACCCCAACAGTATGCCCTGACCCCAGCTCGGATTCAGAACCGGCAGAGGGGTTCCTAGCCGGATTTTTTCCCTCTTCCTTCTACCTTCAAATTCCTTGCTTGCATGATTGATTGTTTGATTGATTGCTTAGTATAGCTTGTCCTTGCCTTTCTAGCCTCTTGATTAAATTCCGAGGACGGAATTCTTTTAAGGTAGGTAGAGTTGTAATGTCTGTGGTTCGTATTACGTATTTTGTATACGTGTACGGAGTCCCGACCTGTAGTTAGACTTGTCATGCTTGTCTTGATCCTGGTTTAGCTTATTTTGGGCTCATCCTAGTGTGGCTTGGCTTGGCTTGGTTTTGTTTGGTTGGGTTCGATTGGGTTTGGGTTAGCATGAACCCCTACCTACCACCACCCTCATCATTTATTAACCCCAACCCTTTTCTCTCTCCTCATTTTACTCATTCTTCTTCCCCACCATCACTCTTCACCAACCAGAGAGAGAGAGAGGTTTAGGCAAGTGCAACTTGCTTCATGGAGGAACTCAAATTTTATTGTTCCATTTTCTTCCTCACGAGATTCTAAGACACTTTAGTACATAGCATTTTTAATTTCCATGGTTTATTTCTTGTAAATCTAAGCTTGTTGCATTTTCAGATTTCTTGGGTTTTTGTTCTATTAAACCTGGTTATTTTCAAGTTTTGAGTGTTCCAGGTTATAGAGGATTTCATTCTACCCCATTTTGACCTATGAAAGTCCAAATTTGGACCTATAATGAAGGTTTTATGGAGCTTGGAAGCTATGGGTTCCATGACCATCCTTCTCAGATTTTCGGAGAAGATGGTCACCCATTTACCCAGCCGCATAGATGAGTACCCATCTACTCAGCCGCATGGAATTCTGTTTACCCAGCCGCATAGATGAGTATCCATTTACTCAGCCGCATGGAATTCTGTTCACCCAGCCGCATAGATGAGTACCCATCCACTCAGCGCATGGGATTCTGTTTACCCAGCCGCATTGATGAGTACCCATCTACTCAGCCGCATGGGATTCTGTTTACCCAGCCGCATAGATGGGTATCCATCTACCCAGCCGCATAGATGGGTACCCATTTACTGCTGCATAAGACCTCCATCTACTCAGCCGCATGAGACTCATTCACCCAGCCGCATGAGACCCCGTTCACCTTGCCGCATGAGACTCGTTCACCCAGCCGCATAGATGGGTACCCTTCTACTGCCGCATGAGACCCCATCCACCTTTGGCCGCATAGTGCCTATTTTGGTTGTTTTTCTTGTCCTATTTGGCTGATTTATGGCCAGAATTTCTTCCAACTCCCAACATGAAAGTTGTAGATCTTTTTCTTGGCTTCAAGAATATGTTACTAACTATTTATGCAAGTTTTCTCATTTATGATGATGTAAGGATAGAATACGACAGTGGCCCGTTGTGGCGCACTCACGACAAGAATGATTGACGAGTAACATGACATGACAGTGGCCCGTTGTGGCGCACTCACGACAAGAATGATTGACGAGTAACATGACATGATAGTGGCCCGACGTGGCGCACTCCTGACAGTGAACTTGACATGATATAATTGACATGATATACCTGACATGATAGTGGTCCGCCGTGGCGCACTCTTGACATGATAAACCTGACATGATATTTCTCGAAATGCTGTTGCGACGGCTAACCTGACATGACAAGATTGAATGACCTGGACACCGTTGACGATTGTGCTTGTACAAATGAACCCGTCTTGTCTTGCATCATGTCTAGGACAGGGACCCCTGTGTACCACGGTCAGGGGTACCTACAAAAAGGACTAAGGCTAATAACTAGAATAACATAGTAGTCATGAAAAGATTTCCCAGCTACAGGCAATCCCGTTATCTGGGCGCCCCACTTGGGATCTGTAGCCTGCAGTCGAGTAGAGCATATTTCCAGCACACTGTTATGTGTTGCACCCTCTAAGTCACCTAAGGGTACATGCGTTTCCTGGACGATGTACCCACCTGAACTCAACCCCTAATTGCGTCCGAATAGCCTGGATGGTCTGCAGGGCTTGTGGCTGTGGAATAATCTCATTGCATCTTGTTAGTAACTAGGCCTGTGATAACCCTAGTTAGTTAAAGTATCAAGCCGTACTTATTGCTTGGCCGTAATTGTTGGATGGAGTTTACTCAGCCTAGTTTTGTCTTGATCCTGTACAAGATTGTTACATGTCCTGATTTCTTATATTATCTTGCCGATAAATGGTGGGAGAAACCAAGTTCTGTTCAGACGAAGGGTTACAACCCCGGTCCTTGTTTGGTTTACGGGTTGTAACCTGGTTATCTGAATAGTCCCATGGTTATCTCATCGTATATCACCATTCATGCTTTTCCTTAATTACTATCTTTTATTATGTAATCATATTCTTGTGCTAATTGCTGGTTTTAGTTCCTAAGTGAAGCCTCCTTTGTGGCACTTGCTCTTTCTGGGGTCTGACCCAGCTGGTTTTGCGTGGCCAGATTTCAGAGCAGTTTCAGAGGATCTACCGGTTTTTTCAGCCAGATGGTGACCACTAGAAGGAATCCTGGCAACAAGTAGGTTTATTTTGGCTCTCCCACTCTATTGTAAAAATATTCTTTTGAGGCGTTTAGCCGGCGAGCACCTGTTAGCTCGTATTGCATACCTTATTTTGTCTGCTTACGGGCTGTGACATGATTGACAAATCCTAGGGTTGATCATGTATGACTAAACTCTTGCTAGTCCTGACATTTTGTACGACTAGCTTCATGATCAGCTGAATATGTAATGTTTGAGACGCCTTACTATTGTATATTTGGTGATCTTACATCTTGTAACATTTATTTGCTTGCTTGTGATTGAGACATTAGGCTTGTTCTTGACCATAGGAGACTGATGGATTGTAGTTAAACCCTCATATATCTAGACAGCCGTGATCGTATAGTGAGGTGGATTTCATTTCATTATACGGTTCTGATCCTAGACCCAATTATCCAGTGAGACTATTAACGAAAATGTAAGTTTATTTTTTATTATTAAATTAATGATTAAACTATTTATTTCTTAATTATTAACTTAGGTTATAATTAGTAGGTTTACTTATTAATAAATAACTTAAATGATACAAAAGATCACATACACACTAGTCATTTTCACGTGCATAGCACGGACCAAAAAAAAAATCTATAATATTGTTCGAAAAATAATAACATTTGCATCCAAAAGAGAACACATAGTAGTATTTGCATCCAAAAGAGAACAAAATGAAAGTCAAGTTTATAGTTGCTTCTTTTCTTTTTTTGAAGACAAGAAAATATTCATCATGTGTAAGAATGGTTACTGGTTAGGACAACATGTGAAGTGTGTAGGTTTTGAATGGGAACTGATACTTGGTGGCACCACCATGGAAAATTTCCCTAAAGAACCTAACATCTTGTTTCGGTTTCAAAACTCACGTTTAAATTTTTTATATTTTATATATTCATCGATATTCGTTTTTGGAGTCTAAAATCAATATCGAGTCATCGACAATCGTAGATCGATGTTACATGTCCTACTAATAACTAATTCGGTATGTATGGTAACAAACCACGGATACTCGACAATATATGAACCAACTTTTCTTTCATAAAACAAACAATAACAACTTTTGAAAACCTTCCTACTTCCAGAAGCTATAAAAAAAATGAACCGGTTTAGAGAGTTGATGGACCTGCCGTGTCGTGTCCGATTCAAGCAGTGGTAGACATGAAATTGGGATACATAAAAAGTATTCTTTGGTCCAAGAACGCCAAGCTATATATATATATATATATATATATATATATATATATATATATATATATATATATATATATATATATATATATATATATATATATATATATAAAAAGAAGTTGTAGCCCACTTTTCAGCATAGACTGTCACTACATTATAGGGGTTCAACGGATGCTTATCGGTACAGACAGAATAATATCCGTATCCGTATCCGAATTTTTTTTTTTGTAATATCCGAATCCGATTCGATATCCGAACGGATGTCTCTTTTGACACTCCGAATTCGTATCCGTCTAGTTTAACGGATATCGGATAATATCCGATCCGATTAGCTAAACAATTCGAATGCTAGTATTCGAATATCCGAAATCCGAAATATTAAAATTTTAGTTATTATCCGAATATCCGAAATCCGAATATTAAAAATTTAGTTAATATCCGAATATTCGAAAACGAAATTCAATTTCTCTACATATTTGAGTCCTTTCTTCTTCTGTTGTAAATTGTAATTAATATATATTACTATTATATATAAATTATATTATAATTAATTTATGTAAAAGTCAGTTGAGAATAAAATACTTTAATCTTATCTATTAATTAATATATATTACATATACATTATACTATAATTATATAAAATTTCTTATATCCGAATTCGATATCCGAAATTTGTAATTTAAAGTCGGATCGGATATTAACGGATTCGAATACTTTAATATCCGAATTCGTATCCGAAAAACGATAACATCCGAAAAATATTCGGATATCTGAATCCGATATCCGAAATTTCGAAAAATATCCGAAAGTTCGGATACGGAGTCGGATCGAATTCGAATTTTCGACTATCCATGGACATGTCTACTACATTCTATGCCAAAGTATACTTTAAGTGATAAAGTCTTCCTCTCCAAAATGACAGTCACCTGTGGTGTGTAGAAATTATGGACAGGATTCCAATGCTCGCACGAGCGAAGTGGCCAGGCCTTAGGAATAGTCCCACATCGGCCAGCACGAAGTGTTAGAGAGTTCTTATAAGAAAATCGTATAAAAGAACGTACGAGCAGTGAGGAGAATGCTTGTGTGGAATGGTTTCCCACAACCATCAGAATACTGATGATTAGTTTTAATCTGGGCGCTCGAAATTTGAATTTAGTTTAATACATTCAGTTTTAAGATCTCTTATAATTTTCAAAATTTACGTCAATATTTACATTTTGGAGGTCATATTAAGTCCACAACATAATTCATCTTCTCAGCAAAATGAGTGATTAAACGATTTTTTTTTTTTTATGGTCATATTAAGTCCACAACATAATTCCCCTTCTCAACAATATGAAAATTTAAATGAAAATTTTAAATATTACAAGAGCCGCTAAAATTGAATAACTACCCAGGAATGGATGCAAAAATTTAAGATAGGGATGATCAACCTCAGATGTAAAGAAGTCTAAAAACAAAATCACATACTAAAGCATGAAAAATACTGTAACAAATGTAAGGTATTAAAGAAACAAGTATTAAAAAGAGAGAATAAAAATAGAACACACAGAACTTACGTGGTTCGGCAATGCCTACATCCACGGGAGAAGAGGAAAATTTTTCATTAGTTTGGTCACTCTTGCAATACAATGTGAGAAAAGCCTATTTTTATAGGCAAGTTTGGCTCCTAAACTATTGGTTAGTTGTAACCAAGTAGGTAACAACAAGATGTAGGTTACAACAAATTAGTTGTAACAAGGTGGAGGTTGTAACAAAGTACTAGCAACAAGATACACTATATCCTCTTCTCCAACACTCCCCCTCAAGTTGGTGCAAAAATGTTAATTGATCCCAACTTGGTCAAAATATCTTGAAGCCGATCTGTTGTCAAACCCTTGGTAAAGATGTCGGCTAACTGATCTTTGCTTCTTGTGTAGGGTGTGCATATAGTATTCTCTTCCACCTTCTCACGAACAAAGTGACAATCAACCTCTATATGTTTGGTCCTCTCATGGAACACGGGATTAGATGCAATGTGAATGGCCGATTGGTTATCACAATACATCTTCATGGGTAAAGAGGGTTTAAATCCCAAATCACATAATAGTGCATGAAGCCAAACCAATTCACTTGATGTGGAGGCCATCGACCGATACTCAGCTTCTGTACTGGAGCATGCAACTACCGATTGTTTTTTACTTTTCCACGTTACAAGATTTCCACCAACGAAGGTACAAAATCCGGTGGTAGAGCGTCTATCCGTCTGACTACCAGCCCAGTCTGCATCTGTGTATCCTTCAACATCGATATGTCCATTTTTTCTCATCCAAATGCCACGACCTGGAGACCCTTTTAAGTACTGGAGAACGCTATTTGCTGCCTGCAGATGTTTGTCACATGGTTTATGCATAAAACGACTAATCAAACTTACAGCATAAGAGATATCAGGTCTAGTAATAGTAAGATAGATTAGTCTTCCTAGTAGACGTTGGAACTGCTCAATATCCTGTAAAGGTGTGCCTTCAGAACTTAGTTTAATAGAGGTATCTACAGGAGTTGGAACTGCTTTAGCCCCAAGTTTTCCAGTTTCCTTTAGCAAATCCAAGCAGTATTTACGTTGGTTAAGAAATAAACCTTTACGTGAGTAGGCAATCTCCATACCTAGAAAATATTTTAGACTTTCCAAGTCCTTTACAGCAAATCGTTGCTCCAAATTAGATTTGAGTTCCTTGATCGCTTCCTCATTGTTCCCTGTTATGATAAGATCATCAACATATACAAGTACAACTGTTACTCGACTCTCATTCTTTTTAACAAATAATGATGAATCATTGACACTTCTTTTGAAACCATTTATTACAAGAGCTGAACTGAGCTTGGCATACCATGCCCTTGGCGATTGTTTTAGGCCATACAAGGCCTTTTGTAGTTTACATGCCATCCCGGTTTGGGCTTCACATGGGTGTCCTGGAGGCAACTTCATGTAAACTTCTTCTACTAAATCGCCATGTAAGAATGCATTTTTAACATCCATTTGATATAAATTCCATTCACAATTTACAGCAACTGATAATAAAACTCGAATAGTGCTCATTTTTGAACCAGGTGCAAAGGTCTCCTTATAGTCTATTCCATAAGTTTGTGTAAATCCCTTAGCCACCAACCTAGCTTTATGCCTTTCTACTGATCCATCACTGTTGTATTTAATTTTATATACCCATTTGCAACCAACAAATTTTTTTTCCATAAGGCAATTTTACTATTTCCCATGTTTTGTTATCAGCAAGAGCTTGAAGTTCTTCTTCCATTGCTTTCCGCCATACTTCATGAGCATTGGCTTCATGAAAATTGGTTGGTTCAGTAACAATTTTGCTAAGAAAGGTACGATGAGAAGGAGAAATGGAGTAATAAGATAAATAATCTTGTATAAAATTAGAGGAAGTATGAAAGGACACTACTAAAATACAACGATTTAGCGACGGCCCTATCCGTCGCTAATTGAAATTACCGACGGATTACCGACGGATACTGGCTGAAAAAATCCGTCGGGAATAACCTCGTCGCTAAAACTAGTCCGTCGCTTAGCGACGGATTACCGTTGGCTAAATCAAAACAGCTAACGACGGCTAGCCGACGACTTCCCTTAACTTCGACAATTTAAAATTTTAATATAGCAAAGATTAGCGACGGACAATACGTTGCTAAATCGTCGCTAAACGCGTATCAGAGGGTTTCTGATACGCAACATCCGTCGCTCATCCATCGCTAACCTCGTCGCATTAGCGGCGGAGTAGCGACGGATATTCCGTCGACAGGCTCCTGGATATCTTTCATAATTCCAGGACCTTGGCGACGGATAACCCGTCGGGTTTTAGTCACCCATCCGTCGCTAACTGGGAATCCTCCAGTTAGCTACGGATAGTCCGTCGGAAAGTGGTAGCCAGTCCGTCGGTAGCTGGAAAGTTTTTTTAAAAAAAAAGAATAAAACTGGACATTCCCAATATACATAATTCCAATATACAAACAACACAAATAATCCCAAGCAATTCCAATATACACAATTCCAATATACAAAACACAAATATTCAATATTCAATAAAACAAATATCCCAAGCACAAATATACAAAATACACAAATATTCCAATATACAAAACACACAAACAATTCCAACACACAAATATCCCAAGTGTAAACCCCCTAAAATTTATACTGTATTTTTCTTTTAGTTTCGTTATGGAATTAAAGATAGAGTTAAATATTTATTCACTAGTTTTATCTTTATATGTGCTAAATATTTTATCAACTCAATATATATGAAAATATTGAGACGTCTCTGTTAGTAGAGTTCTATCAGTTGGAATTTATTGTAAATGTTTTAGTAATCAAGTATATATTGAGAGTATCTACAAAATAAATATACTTATTGGTATACATATAGAAATTTTATTATAATTTTATTATTTGATGAATAGTAATTTCTCTACAAAAATATTGTGTCATATTTTTAGCCTAATTTTGGTCTCCATATATAAACATGTATTTTTGTATAAATAAAATAAGTGTTTTCCTTAGATTTAGTAATTGAGTATAGGTACAAATATGTGCAAATACTAAACTACATGTATTTACTTTATATCTAGTTATTATTTTATTTTATCCTTATTCAGAAATCCTTTTTATTTTTAAACTCATTTTAGTATATATATACATATATTAATTAGAAAAAAAGGAACTAAAGATATCGTGAGATTTTGAAAATCTCACGATATCAATAACCCAATAAGACCCGCAAATCTCCCCTATTCTCCTCAGCATCCGAAAGTTTTGGTTTTATATGGTTGGATTTAAATCCTAAATCTCCAAGTTTGTTTCCTTAAATCTCATATTTGAATCTCTTCGAGATCGAACATAATCCACCTCTCAAATCAAATCGAATTTGATTGAGAATCTAGGAATTTTCTATAAACAACAAAGGAAACCACTTCGGGTTCTCCCTATTCCAGTTCGTCAACCCACCTCAATCTCCGTGGAACCGCCCGCGCACCACCCTGACTCGCCGCCGACTTTCCACGCGCCTACCCCGCCCCTGGCGCACAGCTCTGACCGCCTGCACGAGGCTGGGGTCCGCCGAAGACCGTCGCTGGCCGCCCGGAGCCAGAACAGACGCTGGCAGCAACATCAGTAAGACTGCGAAACCCCCATATTCTCGGTAATAAATCCTTGTCATCGCTCCTTTGTTTTTCGATCCAATTGTTTCCTTGGATAGTAAACATAACCGAGAACATATTCCAGCAATTAGGTTTTGGGTTGGTCGAACCAACTGTCCAGTACTTCGACCCAAAATCAAAGAAAAACTGTCCAAGAATGGGACAGAAAACCAAGCCCAAACCCCATATTGGAAGGCAACCATCTGCCAAACCATGAACCTTCCCAGAAATTTGTTTGAACAGACCTGCAGGTAACCTATAGGAGATGGAAACCTAACTGGTTGTTTTAACTTTTATTGATTAGATTGCAAATGATTCAGTCTCAAAGTTTAGAAAAAAAATTAGTTTTTAAATAGTAAATTTCAACAATTCTCCCCGATACGGCGTGCGTCCCGACAAACCGGACGACGTGGTCGCGCACTATACACATCGAAAGGCGCGTATGGATGTTGCTGACGTATGGGAACTGACGAAACCCAATTTCGTTGCGTGTGTGCGACGAAATCAGTGCGTATCCGTCGAGATACCCCCGTATCGACCTTTTGCAAACATGGCCATAACTTCGTGTACATTCGTCGTATCGAGACGAAACTTGCGCCATCAGGTCCGTATCATTTTTTTGTTCCTGTATGCCAAGTTTGGTTCGATTCTGAGAAGGTCGATCGGAACACCTATTTGGCGGGTCCGCGACCCGCTCCAACGGGCGAATTTGTGCACGGCTCATCGGAATTCAAAACTGGACATACCATTGAGTTCATCTCCTCAAACCGGACCCGTAGACATATAGTTTGACGACTTTAGAGACCGTAGATACTGGCACACATTTTGGTGCAAAATGAGTCCAACGGTGGACATCGTTTTGACCCGAAATTACGATTTTGCCCCTGTTCCAGAATTTAACTTTTGGACAGGCGTTTCCTAGGCATATCTTTTATTTCAAACTCGTTCGTGATATTTTTTTCAGCATCCGGAGCTCCTTGTGGATTTTGACTTTCGTGTTGACGATTCTGACTGTTGGATTTTGCTACATCTCGCAGTACCCTCAGGCAAGACACCATGCCATTTGATGTTTATTTATTTTAGCTCATATTTTATACATTATTCATTATTCTCTTTATGCAAAGTAAACTGTGATACATGACATAACCTGTCAGAACTTACTGTTCAGTTATATTTCCTGCTATGTATTATTTTTCTTATACATTAAACCTAGATTTAAGGGACCACCTTGTGTGTTGCATTCATAGGCCTTAACACATTTATACCAAGTTGTTGTGTGTCACATATAGGACTCGGACATGCGTGATTGGCTGGCCACCAGTACGTATAAGCCGTGCGTTAGGAAATAACTGCTAATATAATTTCATGCTAGAAGACTTAGCAGTTATGAGTTGGCATTGGACGGGAAGAACATGATTAGAAGTTGACTACCACCCTATCTATCATAGACTCGTTCGCTACTGAGGAACTATAGGTAGACTATATGTTATAGACTCGCTCGATATTGAGAAATAGTATATGGTGTTGTGACTCGCTACTAAGGTACTGTACTGTATTGATATTTTCTTGACTTGATCCGGTAGTCATGCGACCATGAACTGTTCTTAAAACTGCATTCACTTAGATTGGTTAGGCGTCCTTATCCATTAGGTATGAGTACTCTTGGTTTGAGTACTTGTATCTGACCGTGGCTTGGAATAATAACTTGTCGCGAATTAGTTCGTCACATCTTGTCCTTGTTTGGTTGTAGGTGTGACTTACTACTTCGATGAGAAGGTATTGAACCTTGTTGGGGTCCGAATACCATATTGGATTCATAGCATGGAAAGATACGTCATCGTGAATTAGTTTACCATCTCCTGTCCTTGTTTGGTTGGGGGAATGGTACGCTAGTTTAATGGTGTGTATTGGACCATGTTATAATTCAATTGACTTATTTATTTGAGCAATTTATATTCAGTTTTATTGGCATGATATTATGTGTCTTGTTACGTCCCTCTGAGGACCTGTTTGTCTCGCCAGGTGTGTGTTCTTATCTTTCGCAGGTGCTCTAGCCGTGGCCATGATCATCTCTATTTCTTCGAGGATGATTGCACTTTGATCGTCTTCGCTTCGCCCGTCAAACTCCTTCTTCGCTTCGCCCGTCAAACACCTTCTTTTGTTATGTACTTCTTTTCATAGTTGGTAGTGGATTTGTCTCCGCCCAACTACATGTACTAAATGATAATTTCATAGTTGATTATATGATATCTTTTATTCTTATATTTTGTGGATGAGATTAGTTAGTTGTGGTTTACTACATTTTACAGCTTATGTATTCATACGAGGTTTTCATATATTGGAGTGTACTTCATATATTTACAGCTGGCATATCTACGTTCCTAGTCCTACGTATTTTGGGACTGGGGTATTACATGTTTTTGTGGTGGCCTATGCAGGTCTGAGCATATCGTATCGGCTACATAACCGTGCTGATACGAGCCTGCATATAGGATTAGAAATTAGGCATCTTATCCATATGTTTGATACCTTCCTTGATTCCTCTTCAAACTCTCATTTGATTGCTTGACTTGCATCTAGCTTGAAATTGTTCTAACGAAAAGTCTATATCTCGTGCCAGAAAATGAATCCTCATAGCGGTAGCGCTGCACCACTTGCCGTCACACCAGGAAACTCGGCAGCCCAAGAGGAGCAAATTCACTCACAGCATCCTATAGCACCCTCAACCATGCCTTCTCAGCCAGACCAGATGACCCCACCTACTCACCAGCATCCCCAAGCCTCTGAACCCCAGTTAGTTCAGCCTGTTCAGCAGACCCCTCACTACTAGAATAAGTCATATTAGCGACGCAATTAGTGACATTTTATTAAAACGTCGCTAACGTTTAAGAAATTAGCGACATATTCTATAAACGTCGCAATACATCACTATTACCGACGATCGGCGACGTTTTGTGACTTTTTTGTGTATAAGAAAACATACGTCAGGAATAAGTCGGCGAACGTCGCTAATATCACTAATATTAGCGAAGTTTACCGACGTAACTACTGTAACGTTGCTAATTTCACTAATATTAGAGACGTTTACCGACGTATAGGTGTGACGTCGCTAAATTAAAAATATAAGGCTTTCAGTTTTTATTTCTTCCATTATTTTTCGATCGAAATTTTCCCAAACGAAAGTGTCACGCCCCAGAACCAGAATACTGGAGAGCGGGGGAATAACTCAACCAGCTACGTATTACGGGTAGATGAATACCGTATAATACGATCAATGCTGTCTAAAAGATGAAGGGGTGCATACTACATGAAAGTCTCACTATGGTTACTTCACATCTATTGTCTCAATCATTCAAGCAAGAAACAGTAATAGAGAACATATGAGATAAAGCAGTAAGGCGTCCCAAACGCTCAGTCAAAATGTTCTTGATATCTGACTTTACGAAATATAGCCAGAGGATGTAACAAGTATACACAATTGTTATCAGCTGCAGCCTGACGTAGTTACAATTATGCAAAAGTAGGTACAAGACAATCCGACTAACATGTCGGTGCCAAACGGTAAAGTATAAAGTATTTAACAAACGAGCGGAGAAGTAAGAAACCCACTCGAGCCCTCCTGCGATCATCCCTCTAGTATTGACCATCTTGGAGGTGGAAGTAAGCTGAGTCCTCGGGAACCGGCTCTAAATCTGGCCATGCAAAACCAGAGAGATTAGACCTCTAATAGCAAGTACCGCAAGAAAGCACGATATGAGGAATTAAAACCAGTAATGAGAAAATATGATAAGTAGATCTCTGCTTGCCACTGGGATTCACATAACATCATGACACTTCGAACCAACCTCCCAACCAAATAAGGACAGAAGTTGGCCCGTTATGCCCTGACATTCTGATCATCTCAGTTAGGTAACAGAGTAGGTACAACACACAAACAAATCAATTTAAATGGCCATGTAACTACTACGGCTTGCTACTGTGAGTCGCAAGTTATCCTAGGATTATGCAATAAAGGATTCCTCAGTTCTTACTATGTGCAAGCAAGGCTAGTTTACCCAGTCAATCAATTGCGCCAATCATGAATTAGATGAGTCCCAGCGGGACGCCCGTCATCAATATACAATATACAATAGATAATATAACCAGATACCGCTCCCTGTCCGTGTGGCAGATTTACAGTATCTGTGGGGACCAACCGGCCTGACGGGCACTACTAGTCCCAAGAGGGCTGCTATGTAAGAACTCGTAAATCCATTCTCTCCATGCAATCATTATTTTATTTAACTTAATAGTCTCTATGCTGAGTGAAGTCCCATGCCGTGGATCATGGTCATTCAAATGAGTACTTGCGTACGGGGTACGATATGCACAACTCTACAACGATGCCCGTACGGTTAGGTTGTAGGTCTTACATAGCGTAATGCAACAATCAAAACTAACCACGGAATAATCATGCCTTGACCATAAAGTACACATGCTATTTTTTGTAAGATAAATAAATAACTAAATAAATAAATAAATAAATAAATAAATAAATAATAAATTTGAAGCCTGCATGTGCCTGTATGCCAATATTCAAGATTAGCCAGTCGATTGCAATAGTTCATAGCTACTATGAACGTGTCTCATTCATTCAATTTAATAAGACGACTAGCCAGTCTCTCAGTCCCAACTAGGAACGCATGATCAATAATTAATTTAAGATAACAATCCTTGTTTATTAATGCCAAGACAATAATTTTAATGTTAATTAATACCAATCCATGTCCATCAATGTTAATTCATGTTAATCAATGCCAAGACAATCAATCAATGGTAATAAATGTCAATCAATGTCAATTAGAACAAGAATTAGTCAAAAGGCATTAGGGTCAGCGTTCATGCGGCCGGGAGATTATTGATTTATGCGGCTGAGTAAAATATACATATGCGGCTAAGAAGTAGTGAGTCTATGCGGCCAAGGATAGGGACCCCATGCGGCTGGACCGATCAAGTCCCATGCGGCTCGGGTTTAAGTTCATGGGGCTAGAAATTAAGGTCATATGCGGCCAAGCTAAACGGCGTTCATGCGGCCAGATTCAATCAGAGCTCATGCGGCCAAAATAGGTACGGCATATGTGGCTGCAATTTTTTCTGAGTCATGCGGCTACGGATTTAAATGTCCATGCGGCTGGGAGATACTGGCACCCCCATGCGGCTAAGAAAGGAATCTTCATGCGGCTACACCCTCCCGAGCTTATACGGCTGGAATATGGTATGCGGCCGAGATGCTCTTCATGCGGCCAAAAAACTTCATGCGGCTCGAGAATGACTTGCCGCATGAAAACTCATGCGGTCAAGTACTGTCATGCGGCCAGGATCCGTTCTTCTTCTCCAAATTTTTCTAAGGACAGAACCATGGAAACCATTGCTTCCAGGCTCTCTAAATCCTTCATTCTAAGCCCAAATCTGAACTTCCATAGGTCAAAATAGGGTAGAACAAAATTCTCTACAATATGGAACCATCAAAACTTAAAAACAATAAAGTTTACTAGATCAAAACCTAAGAAATCCGAAAGTGCATTAAACTTAGATCTACAAGAAATGAACCATGGGAATTAAAAATGCTAAGTACTAAAGAGGCTCAAAATCAAGTAAGGAAGATGATGGAACGATAATAATGGTGATCCATCAAGAAGCAAGTTGGCACTTGCCTTGGCGGCTGAGTAGGTGGGGGAGGAGTTATGAGGAAGAAGAAGGATTAATGGTGAAGTAATGAAGAAAGAGAAAGGGGATGGCTTTAAATGGAAGGGGTGGTGGTAGGTGGGGGTTTGTGTTGGGTCCAAGACAAAACAGCATAGTAAGTCCAATCTAAGCCGAACCCAAATATAGCTAAAGCAGAGTATAGGAGCAGAAAATAAAATGCAGAAATTAAATTGCAAGAATTTAATGAACATGAAATTAAAGGGATTTAAATACAGAACAAGACATGATAAATATTAAATAAATATATTAAAGCAGTACATGTATTTAGAATACGTATTCTGGGAACGGGAAGTGACATCTCTACCCTCCTTAGAAAAATTCCGTCCTCGGAATTTCAAATCCAAGCAGGATAGGAATATCAAAACTAAGCTGATCTAGGTACAAGAAACTTGAGCAAGCAATCATTCTTCAATGTTAACTAACAGATAACATATCTATATTAATAATCTATGATACCACGTAGTTCTATGCATAGGATGACAAACATGAGGGGTTAAGACAATCAAGGTACATGGGAAAATATACCTTGTGAGTCAAACAGATATGGATACCATGATCGGATATCATCCTCACGTTCCCACGTTGACTCTCCTAATAAGTGATGACCCCAAGCAACCCGGACAAGGCTAATTGTTCGGTTCTTGAGTATCTTCTCTCTTCGGTCCAAAATGGACACCGGCTGCTCCTCGTAAGACAGGTTGGTACCAACAACCAGCTCAGAATGATCAAGAATATAGCTGGGGTCCGATACATACCTACGTAACTGAGATACATGGAACACGTTATGCACCTCTCGTAACGAAGGTAGAAGGGACAGACGATAAGCAACATCGCCTACCCTATCAAGGATAACGAATGGTCCTACGTATCGCGGACTTAACTTCCCACGAATGCCAAATCTAATGACCCCACGGGTAGGTGAGATTCGCAAGAATACGTGGTCCCCAACAGAAAACTCCAACGGCCTACGATGCTGATCCGCCCAATGACGATGTCGATTTTGCGCAACTCGGAGTCGCTCTCTAATTCCCTTGACCACTTCAACTGTCTGAACAATCAATTCCGGGCCTAGCATCCTCCTCTTTTCGATATCATTCTATGCTAGTGGCGACCTACACTTCTTACCATATAGTGCTTCAAATGGCGTCATCTGGATACTGGCTTGATAACTGTTGTTATATGAAAACTCAACTAAGTGCAGGTGGCTCTCCCAAGATCCTCCAAAATCTAGGGTGCAAGCTCGTAACATATCTTCCAAAGTCTGAATCGTCCTTTTTGATTGTCCGTCCGTCTGTGGAAGGTAAGCCGTGCTAAATCTTAACTTGGTGCCTAGACTATGATGTAAGCTCTTCCAGAAATATGATGTGAAACGGGTATCTCGGTCTGACACAATACTGACAGGGACTCCATGCTGCCTAACTATCTGTTGCATATATAATTCTGCCAACTTTTCTGTAGATTGCCCTACTCTGAAAGAAAAAAGTGTGCCACCTTTGTAAGCCGATCTACTATCACCCAAATAGCATCTTTACCACTTGGTGATCTCGGTAAACCGGTCACAAGTCCATTGTGATGTGTTCCCACTTCTATTCCGGGATAGAAAGTGGTTACAATAACCCAGCTGGCCTCTGCTGTTCTGCCTTCACTTGCTGATATACCAAGCAACGGAAAACAAATCTAGCTATCTCCCTCTTCATCTTGTTCCACCAGAAGTGCTGCTTGATATCTTGGTACATCTTGGTCCCTTCAGGGTGTATAGAATATTGAGAACTGTGAGCTTCTGTCATAACCTCCTGTCTGATATCTCCACTAGGCACACATAGACGTGATCTAAACCTAAGCGTACCATCTTCTTGAATTTGTATCTCCTTTCTGAGTCCTGACTCGCATTCTGCTCTAAGCTTCTGAATCCTTGGGTCCTGTGCCTGAGCTGCCTTGATCCTGTCTACCAAGTCGGATTGAACTTGTAAACTTGTTAGAACTCCTATATCACCAGGAAGTATAACTTCGATGCCCATCTCCTGAAGGTCTTCTAATATGTGCTTCTGTGTTGTCAACATAAATGTGCCGCCTCTCCTACTAAGAGTGTCTGCTACCACTTTAGCCTTGCCTGGATGATACTGAAGCTCCACGTCATTATCCTTGATCAATTCCAACCATCTTCTCTGTCTCATGTTCAGCTCCTTCTGAGTAAAGATGTACTTCAGACTTTTATAGTCTGTGTACATGTCCACTCGGTCACCATATAAGTAATGCCTCCATAGCTTCAAAGCAAATAATACTGCTGCCAACTCCAAGTCATGAGTTGGATAATTCTTCTCGTGGTCTCGAAGTTGCCTAGATGCGTATGCTATCACCTTCCCATTTTGCATTAGGACGCACCCAAGTCCTTTTCCTGACGTATCACAATATACTGTAAAATCTCCGGGTCCAACTGGCAATGTAAGAATAGACGCTGATATCAACTTCTGCTTCAGATTCTCAAATGATGCCTGACATTCTGCCGACCAGACGAATGGCACATCCTTCCGTGTCAAGCGGGTCATGGGTGCTGAAAGTCTTGCAAAGTCTGATACGAACCTTCTGTAATATCCTGCCAATCTCAAGAAACTCCGCACATCAGCTACGGTCTTGGGTACTGGCCAACTCTCTACTGCTTCTACCTTCTTGGGATCCACTGCTACTCCAGCTCCTGATATGATGTGACCCAAAAATGAAATATGATCCGTCCAGAACTCACACTTGCTGAGCTTGGCATACAACTGGTTCTCTCTCAGAACCTGTAACACTTTTCTGAGGTGGTCTTTATGCTCCTCTTCACTGGCAGAATATACGAGAATGTCGTCAATAAACACAACGACAAATTGATCTAAGTACGGCATAAAGATACGGTTCATCAAATCCATAAATATTGCTGGAGCATTGGTCAAACCAAACAGCATTACTAAGAATTCATAATGCCCATACTTCGACCTGAATGCTGTCTTGGGAATATCCTCCTTCCGAATCCTCACTTAATGATACCCTGAACGAAGATCTATCTTGGAGAAAACTCTAGCTTTGCTCAACTGATCAAACAAGTCATCGATCCTGGGTAGTGGGTACTTGTTCTTTACTGTCGCCGCGTTAAGCTTCCTGTAATCAATGCACAATCTGGATGACCCATCCTTCTTCCCCACAAGTACCACTGGTGCTGCCCATGGTGATATGCTAGCTTGGATGAACTTCTTCTCCTTCAGTTCCTCTATGTGTTGATATACCTTGGCCTGCTCTGAATCCGCCATTCTATAAACTCGATCTGATATTGGTTTAGTTTCAGGTGCCAATTCTACACTGAACTCAATATCTCTAACCGGTGGTAGCCCTGGAAGTTCTTCGAGAAATACGTCTAGAAATTCTTCAACTACCTTCGGAACCTGAACTTCTTCCATTGCCGTTATTACTCCCTGCACTTGTTGAGTTGCCTCTGATCTAACTAAGGTGAATCTTTTCATGCCTGGAATATCAAAAGATACACTCCCTCTACGAAAATTTATTGTCGTATGACTGTCTTTCAGCCAGTCCATGCCTAAGATAACGTCGAAATTTCCAACAGGAAATTCTATCAACCGGACGGGTAAGGAATGCCCGCAAACTACAACGCTACACGCTAGAATAACTCTACTAACTCCTACGAGCCCATTGCCAGTGAGTATATTCAACCTCCCTGGCAATGCCTCGAACTCCATTCCTAGCCATGTCGTAAATTGTGCAGATATAAATGAGTGTGATGCTCCTGAATCAAACAATGCTATTGCGGGATATGAGGCGACGAGAATGTTATCTGCCACAACATCTCCCGATGCTAATGCCTCCTCCAAGGACAGAGTGAATGCCTGTCCTTGACCTCCTTGTTGGTTCCCATGTTGTGGCCTAGCCTGGTACTGCTGCTGGCCCCTGCCTTGATGATGCTGGAGTGGTCTATGCTGGTGTTGCTGCATCGACGGTCCCTGCTGCCGAAACATCTGAGCTTATGGCATCAACGGACGCTGGGCCAATGGTCTCACTGCCACTGCTGGTCCTCGATACTGGCCTGCCCCTGGTGCTGGCAGAGCAGGAAACTGTTGTACTGGTCCTCCTGACCTCGAATTTATGGGACAGGTGGTAACCCGATGATCTAGATTTTCACATATCAAACATTGCCCGTTCAATGTCCGACACACATCTCTAGTGTGTTCTATCTTCCCACAATAAGTGCAGCCTGCTGTGGGTTGCTGGTTCTTCCTCTGTTGCTGTTGTTGTTGCCTGGGTGGTGCTGGCCCTCGCATCGCCACATCGTGAATGCGAATGCCAAGGGATGGTGCTGTTGTTCGGGGCGCTGCTCCCTCTCCTCCTTCAATCTGACTGTGGGATCTCTTCTGACCTCCAGTCCTTGCCGTGATCCTCCGAATGGTGATCTCATGCCTTCGGGTTGTCGCCAATACTTCGTCAAAAGTCTGGTAATTGTGCCCCTCTATCAATTGCAAGAGCTCAAGATAAAACCCATGCTGGAACCTCATAGCCCTCTGGCTCTCCGTTGCTACCATCTCTGGGATGAACCTGCTCAATCTGCAGAACTCTGCTGCATAAGCATCTACCGTCTTGCCGGCCTGCTTGAGGTTGATAAACTTCTGTTGTAGCTCAAATTGCGCCACAACTCCATAGTACTTCGTCTTGAATCTTGCGGTAAAATCGTCCCAAGCAACGGGACATCTGATGCCCACTTCCTTTGATTCCCACCAATCACGTGCGAGATCCTGAAGTAACAACTTCACTTGATCCACACGTTCTTCTGCCGGCACCTTAGCTGCTGTCAGAATAGCCTCAATATCCTTAAGCCATGCATCTGCTGAGATGGCATCCTCCGTTCCTTCGAAATAGCGGGGGTTGAACTTACAAAACCTGGCTGATGCTCCTGAATCTGTCCTCGCCCCTCTTTCCAAAGTCGTCTGCAATCCTTGATTGAGTAATACATTCTGCTCTTGTAACTGAGCGTGCATGCGCTGCTGGGCTAACATCTGATGTTGCTGAGTAGCCATCATCCCTCTCATGATCTCCAGAAGGGCTGGTGTGTCCACTTCCACAGGGGTAGGTAGAACTGTTGGTGGTGGTGGAACCTCCGGATACTGTGATCCAGCTGCTGCTTCCACTATTACTTCTTTCTGGATAGTCTCTTGAGTTAGTACCGGCCCTTGTTGCTGACCAACCTGGTCATGTTGTCTGTGTTGCTGTTCATGTTGTTGCTGTCCAGCTCTGACAGGTGCGGACGAGGTGCCCCTAAGAAAAGGGACAAGAGAACAATTAAACGACCGGACAGGAAAGATCAATGAAGTCAAGGGATACTGGAATGTCAAGCTGGAGTTGAGAAGCAACGAATTATGAGATCAAGGGAGAACATGTGTGATTGAGACATCCTATTAAAACACCCCACAAGTCTGAAATCAGACCTGCATGGGCCACCACTAAAACCTTGTTACGCCCCAGAACCAGAATACTGGAGAGCGGGAGAATGACTCAGCCAGCTACGTATTACGGGTAGATGAATACCGTATAATACGATCAATGCTGTCTAAAAGACGAGGGGGTGCATCCTAGGATTATGCAATAAAGGATTCCTCAGTTCTTACTATGTGCAAGCAAGGCTAGTTTACCCAGTCAATCAATTGCGCCAATCATGAATTAGACGATTCCCAGCGGGACGCCCGTCATCAATATACAATATACAATATACAATAGATAATATAACCAGATGCCACTCCCTGCCCGTGTGGCAGATTTGCAGTATCTGTGGGGACCAACCGGCCTGTCGGGCACTACTAGTCCCAAGAGGGCTGCCATGCAAGAACTCGGGAATCCATTCTCTCCATGCAATCATTATTTTATTTAACTTAATAGTCTCTATGTTGAGTGAAGTCCCATGCCGTGGATCATGGTCATTCAAATGAGTACTTGCGCGATATGCACAACTCTACAACGATGCCCGTGCGGTTAGGTTGTAGGTCTTACATAGTGTAATGCAACAATCAAAACTAATCACGAAATAATCATGCCTTGACCATAAAGTATACATGCTATTTTTTGTAAGATAAATAAATAACTAACTAAATAAATAAATAAATAAATAATAAATTTGAAGCCTGTATGTGCCTGTATGCCAATATTCAAGATTTGCCAGTCGATTGCAATAGTTCATAGCTACTATGAACGTGTCTCATTCATTCAATTTAATAAGACGACTAGCCAGTCTCTTAGTCCCAACTAGGAACGCATGATCAATAATTAATTTAAGATAATAATTCTTGTTTATTAATGCCAAGACAATAATTTTAATGTTAATTAATACCAATCCATGTCAATCAATGTTAATTCATGTTAATCAATGCTAAGACAATCAATCAATGGTAATAAATGTCAATCAATGTCAATTAGAACAAGAATCAGTCAAAAGGCATTAGGGTCAGCGTTCATGCGGCCGGAAGATTATTGATTTATGCGGCTGAGTAAAATATGCATATGCGGCTAAGAAGTAGTGAGTCTATGCGGCCAAGGATAGGGACCCCATGCGGCTGGACCGATCAAGTCCCATGCGGCTCGGGTTTAAGTTCATAGGGCTGGAAATTAAGGTCATATGCGGTCAAGCTAACGGCGTTCATGCCGCCAGATTCAATCAGAGCTCATGCGGCCAAAATAGGTACGGCATATGCGGCTGAGATTTTTCCTGAGTCATGCGGCTACGGATTTAAATGTCCATACAGCTGGGAGATACTGGCACCCCCATGCGGCTAAGAAAGGAATCTTCATGCGGCTACACCCTTCCGAGCTTATGCGGCTGGAATATGGTATGCGACCAAGAAAGCCATACGGCCGAGATGCTCTTCATGCGGCCAAGAAACTTCATACGGCTCGAGAATGACTTGCCGCATGAAAATCATGCGGTCAAGTACTGTCATGCGGCCAGGATCCGTTCTTCTTCTCCAAATTTTTCTAAGGACAGAACCATGGAAACTATTGCTTCCAGGCTCTCTAAATCCTTCATTCTAAGCCCAAATCTGAACTTCCATAGGTCAAAATGGGGTAGAACAAAATTCTCTACAACATGGAACCATCAAAACTTAAAGACAACAAAGTTTACTAGATCAAAACCTAAGAAATCCGAAAGTGCATTAAACTTAGATCTACAAGAAATGAACCATGGGAATTAAAAATGCTAAGTACTAAAGAGGCTCAAAATCAAGTAAGGAAGATGATGGAACGATAATAATGGTCATCCATCAAGAAGCAAGTTGGCACTTGCCTTGGCGGCTAATTAGGTGGGGGAGGAGTTATGAGGAAGAAGAAGGATTAATGGTGAAGTAATGAAGAAAGAGAAAGGGGATGGCTTTAAATGGAAGGGGTGGTGGTAGGTGGGGGTTTGTGTTGGGTCCAAGACAAAACAGCATACTAAGTCCAATCCAAGCCGAACCCAAATATAGCTAAAGCAGAGTATGGAAGCAGAAAATAAAATGCAGAAATTAAATTGCAAGAATTTAATGAACATAAAATTAAAGGAATTTAAATACAGATCAATACATGATAAATATTAAATAAATATATTAAAGCAGTACATGTATTTAAGAATACGAATTCTGGGAATGGGAAGTGACAGAAAGATCGCTCCCCCTCGGCGACCCTTCCCCCTCGGCCTCCGGCGACCCCCTCCCCCTTCGGCCTCCGGCGACCCCCTTCCCCCTCGGCGACCCTCCCCCCTCGGCCCCCGAACCTCCGTGACCCCGCTCGGCGACCCTGCTCCCACCGGCGACCCCGCTCACCATAATCTCCAGCTACCCACCGGCGACCCCCTGCCCCCTCGACGACCCGCTCCTCCGACCCCGACTAGGTAAACCCTGACCTAAATGTTAGTCCTGATCATGATTGATACAATTCTTACATTATTTCTGTATTGCTGATATTAAACATATATATGTATATGTATGTATTTATATAAATAGGCTATATAATTGAATGTTGTATGTTGTTTGGGAGTTTGGGTGAGTTCTGAGTTAGGATTTGCTTTTGAGTTTGATTCCTAGGTTGAGTTTGTGAGTCTTTGAGTTAGCTTGGGTTGTAGTTCAGTTCAGTTTGTGGGTTTACATACCAGTTTGGGATAAGTTTGGGTTTACAGTTTCATATATATAGTATATGTAGTTTACTGTCATATATAGGATGATGTATATGTAGGTATTTTCTCATGCGTGTGTTGTCTAAGTGCAGTGAGTTCAGATTTCATGTTATGTGTTGGTTAGCATATTCATTCATACATATGGTTGTTTGCCTTGGTTTAGTTTTCTGAGATAGGTACAGTTGAGTTATGTATATAAGTAGGCTTGCATATATGAGAGGGTATGTTGGGATATGAGTTGTACTATATTTATGAGAGGATATATGTATATATATATATATATATATATTTTATATATATATATATATATATATATATATATATATATATATATATATATTATTTTTAAACCGTTACCTTTATTGAAAAATAGGGTAATGAGTACATCCGACCTCATGGTAACAAGAAAAGGAAAGAAAATGCAATAAAACCACTACTGTAAAGCCCAGAGAGGAATAGACGGGAGATGACGACAACTCGAAAGAGACTTTCGAAACTGTCGCTTCACCTCCCGAACCAAGAAATCTGGCCCAGCACCATGCCCTTCATATCTATGCTTGTTCCTGTTCTTCCAAAGCACCCAAATGATCGCACCAGCCAGTGATCTCCGATGATGACTGCCCTGACCCCGCCACCACCTTTGAAGAAATACCAAAAAGTTAATATACAACCGTGCCTTGAAGAAACACCGGAAAGCAGACCAAACCGACATAGCAAGATCCCCGTGGAAAAATAAATGCTGAAGGTTCTCCCCATGCCCAACCTGACAGCAATGACACCTGGAGGCCAGATGGAAGCCAAGCTTCTGAAGAATATCATCGGTAGGAAGCCGGTTGTGACAGACCCGCCACATCAGAATGCTCCACTTCGCCGGAATACACTTGCCCCAAATATTAGAGAAAAGTGAAGAAGTAGGGTAAGAGATCCGACAACATCTCCAAGCCGCAGCCAGCGAGAAAGAACCTTTTCGCTCACCCCAGACCAGAGAATCAGGAGCCGAAGTACATGTCAGATTTGCCTCTCTGAGCCGTCCCGCTGTCTCTACTCCAAACTGTTTCGAAAACATAGGCAGATCCCAACCAGTGTCTGTCCAGAAAGATCGAATAACCGGGCCACCATTATCAGAGTTCCTCGCCCTAGAATCTCTGATCTTTCTTCCCCTTTCCGAAAGAGCCCGAATAATCACCGCACGTTAGGGAAGAACCACCCTTCTCCCGGCCAATCTAGCCGACCTCCGAAGCTCACCAGTGCCCGTCCGTCCAACCTCAGCAGACTCTCTCGCCTAAGATCAATTCCGTCCCCGAGTCCGTCTCCCCGTGCCGCGCCTGGTCCCTGAAGTCACTCCATCGGCCGAAGGTATAACAACACTATCCAACCGAGGGCCCCCCGGAATCCAAGACTCACACCTCGCCGAACCCTCACCCCGTCCAAGTTTAAACGAAATGTGCGATTCCGCCAATTTCCTTCCCCTCAAAATCCGTCGCCAAACATAGGAGCACTTGGAAGTCATAAACGCCTCACATGGATGGCGCTTACGAAAATATTTTGATTTAAGAAGTTCCACCCAAAGTCCCTTCCCATGCCTCAGCTTCCACCAAAGCTTCATAGAGAAGGCATCCATAATATCATTCAGACACTTGATCCCAAGGCCTCCTTTGGACTTAGTCCGAGTAACGAACCGCCACGCCATCCAACTCCTCTTAGACACCCTATCCTTACTACCCCAGAAGAAAGCCGCAAACATCCTCTCAATCGCCCTGAGAACAGCCCGAGGAGGACAACATGCAGCCAATGTGTACATAGGGATAGATGAAAGTACATTCTTAATAAGGACCAACTTACCCCCAGGAGAAAGGATTAATGGGCACCCCAAGTAAGAAAAAGGCAATATACCGGGACTAAATCCGAACAGAGTAGAGATAGTCCGAGCGCGATCCTCACCCAATGGACTCGCAGTATAGAAGGCAGATTTGGAGTAATTGATCTTCTGTCCAGAAACAGCCTCATAATTATGCAGAACTTGCTGGAGAACACGCAATCCAGCAATATCTCCCGAAGTAAAAATGAGAACATCATCCGCATAAGCCAAGTGCGAGATACGAGGTCCCCCAATCGGAGTGTGAAATAAAGATCTCCTATTTGATTCTTGAAGAAGCTTGAGGTTCCGAGAGAGTACCTCCGCAGCAATAATAAAGAGAGCCGGGGAAAGAGGGTCCCCCTGCCGGATCCCTCTAGACGCCGAGAAAAAAGCAGTAGGAGCGCCATTTAAAAGCACGGCATACCGGGTATCAGCCAGGAGACGATAAATAAGATCACAGAAGACCTCATTAAAACCAAATCTCCGAAGAACCCTCAGGAGAAAATGCCAATTGACTCTGTCATAGGCCTTCTGCATGTCCAGCTTAATAGCAATATTTCCACCATGGTTTGGTTCCCTCATAGATGCTACCATATCCTGAGCAATTATGATGTTGTCCACAATCTCTCTTCCTTGGACAAATGCACTTTGCTCCGGATAAATAATTTTGGGAAGGTAATTCCGCAACCTGCAAGCAATAGTCTTGGAAATAATTTTGTTACAGAAATTGCAAAGGCTTATAGGGCGGAAATCAGAAAGGCTCCTCGGGTGCTCGACTTTGGGGATAAGAAATAAGAATGTATCCGAGACGGCATCCGGAAGGCGCGCACCCATGAAAAACGAACCAACGGCTTCCTCCACGTCAGCAGCAACAATGTCCCAACAAACTGAGAAGAATCTTCCAGAAAAGCCATCCGGACCGGCGCCACTAGCCGGATCCATCCTCCGAACAATTTCCAACAACTCCGCTCTGTCAGGGCGACAAACAAGATCAGAATTGTCCTCCATAGAAATAATGCTAGGGATGACATCGAGGAAGGCATCGTCATCAGAAATAGGCTCAGCTCTAAACAGTTTGGAGAAGAATAAAGACGCCTCCGTCGCAACCTCCTCGGTAGATCCAGTTTCTGACCTATCAGCCCGAATAATTTTCTGAATACCCGCCTTTCTTTTCCTGCTCCTGGTGCACTCATGGAAAAAACGGATATTTTTATCTCCTTCCAGATCCCACCTCAATCTGGCTTTTTGTTTCCAGAAAGAATCTTCAACCGGGACCTTTTGCTTCAATCTGGCAACAGCCTCCATCCAGGAAGCCCTTCCCCTCTCCAAAGGATGAAGCTCACAATCCTGCTCCGCCGCTAAGGCAGCGTCCTCGGCCCGACGGACCTCCTGGAAAACATCGCCGAAAGTAGCTCTGCTCCATCCAGCCAGAACATGCCCCGTCGTCCTCAAGCGCATGCCCAACCGCTCAAGCGCATCATAATGCCAACATAAATTCCACGCCCGAGCCACAATCGGAAGAAAATCCGAATGAGAAGTCCAGAAGTCAAGAAAACGGAAGCCTCTGCGCAGTCCCGGAGAAGCTGGCTGGCAGGATATCAATAGAGGAGAATGATCAGATTCTGCCCGATTAAGATGCTTGCAAGACACCTGGACACCATCCAACCAACTACCCGTCACGAGAAGCCTATCAAGACGGGAACCCTGTCGATCAAGCCCCGTCTGCCCGTTCACCCATGTATAGATGCTACCTCTGAACCCAACATCGGATAACCCGACAGCCAACTGAAAGTCGAGGAAATCCGCAATGGCCCTCGTGTCAGGAGGTCGGCCTCCAAATTTTTCATCCGGAGAGGAATGATATTGAAGTCCCCGCCCACCGCCCAAGGCATGGCAATATCCCTGGCTTGGACGTCTAGAAGATGCCTCCACATAGTCCTCCTCCCCTGTCGTGTTCCTGCACCATGAACTATCGACAGCCGCACCGGAAGCAAAAACAGCTCAGAGAAAGCTGCACCGTGATAGCCTGATCACAGGAGTCAATATAATTGATCCCAAGACCCGACTTACAGAAATCCAAATATTGCCCTTATCATTGCAAAAGCTATCATCAAAACCCAATCTCAGTCGATAAGAAAGAAGCTTAGAGGATATCACCTTGGGTTCAATAATGGCAAGAACCTGAATAGAGTTGGTCCGACACAAGGACCTGAGATGGGATAGAGTAGCTCTGTTCGCCGTCCCCCGAACATTCCAAATGAGAAATTTAACCATGGACCCTCCGAGGGTCCCGCCTAACCCGGGAAGCATGCGATCGAAGAAGTCGATCCGACTGAGGTGCCATCGACTTCCTTCGCCTACCAGCCGCCTTCTTAAATGGAACCATCTGCCATTCTTCTTCACGTCCCTCGGAGATAGAGGTGGAAGGTCTAACCTCGGGCAGAGAAACCATATCGTCACCCAGAGCAGATTCATAGCCCCAAAGGGATAAAGGACCGTGACCGGCCTCCTCCCACACCACCAAGCTACGATCCTCAGTGTCAGAATCAACCGCTATAACTCCCTGTCCCAACTGGTTATGGATAATGATAGGAAGATCCGATAAATCAATAGGCCCAATACCCCGCTCAGGGCCCAACTGTGCACCCGAGCTAGAGCCTGGGGCGCTGCGTCTCTCCATCATGGGCCGCCCGCCATCTGACCATAGAACCAGCTGGCCCGAAGAAGGCTCCCCCACGTGCCAGGAAGGCGGAACGGAATTCGTGCGATTATCATTACTCCCGCGCAATCTGGGCTGCGAGGTCCCCGTGCTATCATCACGCCCCCCGACATGCCTCCACATCATCCGTGTCCCCTTCCCTTTCTCGCGCCTGGATCGTCTCCTCCGACGACCCCTGCTAGTCCCACGACCACCCTCCGGGCCATCCCTGCTGGCGCCACGACCTCCCCCCGTGCCACTTTCCTCTAACGTGACGCCCGAGGAAGTAGCGTCAATGACGTTTGGTCTATCAAGGTTGCCCACCGGCGGTGTCACCACTTTAGGCCGACCACAATCACTCTCTACGTGGCCATGCAAGCCGCATGCAACACAGTAAGATGGGGTCCGCTCATACACTATCGTCTGCGAACGGACGCCATCAGGAAGTTGAAAGAAAACCTCATGATGTAGTGGTTTACTGACGTCCACTTCAACCAAAACCCTAGCAACCCCCGGCCAGGAAAACGAAGCCGTTGCTCGGTCCATATAAAGCGGAGTACCAAGACCAGAAGCAATGGAGAGGACCGCATTAGTATCAAACATGCAATATGGAAGCCCGGGAAAGGCAACCCAAATCGGAACTCTCGGATCCTCTCTTAACGGCAAAAAATCCACTGAAGATCTGAATAACGCCATCGGGACTCGTCCAACGAACCAGCAGTCCTTGGATCGAAGCCTGAGAAAATTACTCTCCTCATGAGGACGAATAAGGACGTGACGGTCGTCAATGGCCTTAACTTCAATCAACCCCCGGAATCCCCTCGAAGCAAAATCCTTCTTAATGGTCTCAGTCGGAAGTTTTCGCCGAGCAAACTTCCCAATAAGGTCCAGCCCACAGGGCGCTGTAAGGGCCACCATATCCGACGGGGAAAAAATGGCCATCTTTCGACCATCCACAACAGAAGCTGGACGAAAGGAGACCCTCGAAACACCCTTCATACCCGTCGCTGATCGTCCTGTAACTGCTGCAGCAAAGCTCACCGGGCCATCCTTACCGCCGCGTGCCCCCGTCACCTGAGGCGTCGCAACCGAGTGAGCCAAAGGCGACCTCGCCTCCGCAACAAAACCGGAGGAGGGCACACAAAGAGCAGAGCCCCCCCCCGCAACCGGTCCTTCCCCTAGAACGGCCGCCTGAACCTCCCTCGGATGACCAAAGGGAACGGAGCTCCCCGCCCCAACAGACGACGCCACAACCAACGGGCTCACCCCCGCGTCACCAGAAAGGTCCCTGGGAATAGGGGCGGATCCCCCCCCAGAAATACTTGCATCCGCCTGAGTCGGCCTCGGCCTGTCGCGGTGGCCAAGAAGGTCGGAGCCCCCCGCCAGAGGACTCACCACCGCTTCAGATCCGAGGATACCCCCCACATGCCGGTCGTTCCCAAGGACTCCTGCCTGAACCACACACGTGGCTGGGTCACCCACAAGGGCGCCGCCGCCATTACGTGGTCCGGGAGGGCCGGAGGCCCCCTCCGTCGAACCTCCAGGGGGGCCGGAGCCCCCCACCAGAGAAGCCATCTTCTCCAGGCCACGAGGCCGCCTGGATGGGTCACCCACAGGGGCGGCGCCGCCATAGCGGGGGCCAGAATGGCCGGAGGCCGCCGCCACCGAACCACCAGGGGGGCCGGAGCCCCCCACCGGAGTAGACATCCGCCGATCGCCTCCCAAGACTCGAGCGCCACGGAGAGCTCCGGACGCGAGCCCTAACAGATTTGAATTAGGATTAGGAGGGATATGCTTAGTATATATATATATATATATATATATATATATATATATATATATATATATATATATATATGTTATTGTATATATATGGTATACATATGTGCTTGACCTAGTGTACCTTAGCCTATACCCTGAGATATCTATAGGATTACCTAGAAATGAACCCAATAGGCTAATTGAACTTGTGGACTAGAGTTTGACCAAAACCCTAGCTAGTAAGTCTACTACCAATATCGTCGATACCAATACTCATAGTGTCATGCCCCAGTACCGAAATACGGGGACGGACTAGGCCAGCTACTCCATATGAGGTACATAACGTCATACGGCGATCGTGGCTGTCGAGAGACTAGGGGGTACATGCTACAATCAAGTCTTCTATGGTCCCACAGAGTTCTATATCTCAATCAATCAAGTCACATCAGCAATTAAATGAACATTAAAGATAAAGCAGTAAGGCGTCCCTGACGCTTCATCAAAATGATCATGAGAGACTAGCTTTATAATTTAGCTATCTCAGAGAGTCAGGAGTACAAAATTATACACAGCTGCAGTCTGTTTATTTACAATTCTGTACTGACACAAAATATTATGTAATCCGGCTAACAGGTGCCGGTGGCTAAATGCCGTACAAAATATAAGCAGGAGTGGTGGAGAAGAAACCCACTCGAGTCCCCGAACCGCCATGCTCCTAGTATGCACCATGGATGTCAGGGAGGAAGATCGTGTCCTCTGGCTCTGCTACGAGATCTGGCCAAAATAAACCAGCGGGGTCAGCCCCGAATAGCAAGTACCACCAAAGGGGCACAAGAGTTAAGATTAAAAACCCAGATAATAGAATGATTGATAATAGTAATACTTATGCAACTATTATAGGGTAGCGCAACATGCTCGAACCCATATGGCACCCTTACAACCAAACAAGGACAGAAGGTGCCGCATAGAGTCGGGACGTGTCGTACTCTATAACTTTCACATAAGTTAAAAAGGTATAAACAATAAAATCTCCTGATCGTGACTTCGGTCGATAGCCTATCGCAGCACAATAATCAACCCAACAATCAAACAAGAACATGGGTTGGATCATGTACCATGATAGACCATGTTCCTCAGTCATTCACAGAAGTAGCACTTCACAACCAGAATAAGTCTCCCGTTCATAACTTCGGTCCACAGCCTGTCATAGTACGATAACCAACCCAACAATCAAACAAGAACATGGGTTGGATCACGTACCATGACAGTCCGCTTTCCTCAGTTATTCACGAAAGGTAATAAGATACACGCAAGTCATTTTCGCGGCCAATCAAGTCTACGAGTTTCTAGTGGAACGAGGTTATCCTCGCATCATGTTATTTCAAAATCCTCAGATCGTATCTTTCCAGCAAGGCTAGCCAACCCAGGGATTTGCGTAGACAGGTGTCATTGAGCACAGGTCCCTCGTAAGGCTACCTTGCCAAGACATATAATATATATAGCAGGAATTAATCGGATACAGTCATCCGCTTGTTACGGATGACACAGTATCCGTGGAGACCAGCCGGCGCGTCAAGACAATATCTCAAGGCGGCTGGTGTAACACGATCTCGAGATTTTGCCCTCCCCATGCATCTAGTATGTTTAGTTGCCTAATTTAACCCTAGGTGAAATCTTGGACTCATATGCTGTGGCCTGCATGATTATCCTCCTAAAGTAGTACTTTAGTACGAGTACCCCAAAGAGGATCCATGTCAATCAGTATGTCAACATGTGCTACCCTCCTTAGTGTAATGCATCATTGAAAATATGCCACATGGAGTTACGAGTCATTTGTCGAGCATGAACAAGAACTGGGACATTCAGGTACATGTATCGGGTAGGAACACTTTGTTCTCCGGGGTCACATTAGTGCTCATATCATGCTCGGGACAAAAGATGTAAGGATATAAAATGGGCATATAATATCTGATAAAGTATCAAAAGCGTACGCATAAAAGCACGCACGCTCAAGGGGAGCTGCGTACGTGAAAAGTCACGCAGGCTCACTCAAGGCAGCGTACGTGAAAAGTCACGCAGGCTCATTCAAGGCAGCGTACGTGAAAAGTCACGCAGGCTCACTCCAGGTAGCGTACGTGAAAAGTCACGCAGGCTTACTCAAGGCAGCGTACGTGAAAAGTCACGCAGGTTCACTCAAGGCAGCGTACGTGAAAAGTCACGCAGGCTTACTCAAAGCAGCGTACGTGAAAAGTCACGCAGGCTCACTCAAGGCAGCGTACGTGAAAAGTCACGCAGGCTCAAGGGGAGACACGCTTCCAACAGAAAGCGTACTCAAGGCTGCGTACACAGCGCTAAAGAGCGCACGCAGCTCAGTGAGCGTAAGCTAAGCAGCTCGGCACACTGCTCTCTGTCTTCTCCAAACAGCAAGAACACCATGGTTGAACCCAAAGCTTCAAAATATCACAACTTGGCCATCCGAACTACAAATCCGGATTTCCAAAGTTCCATCTTGGGTGAAATGGAATTCTCTTCCACATGCAAGCATCAAAACCCACAAAACCCCAACGAAAATAGATCAAGACCAAGGGAATCCGAAAATGATTAAAACTTAGATCTACAAAAATCAAAGCTTCAAAATGGAAATTTTTAAGTTCTAAACTAGTATAGATTGAGGAGAAGAACATGCTTTGGCAAATAGTTTTGTAAGAAATTATTGACAAAATTATGGATCCATCTCTTGAGCAAGTTGGTACTTGCCTTGGTTGGTGGAGAAAATAAATGAGAGGAAGTAAATGAGAGGAGAGAGAATGAGATGAGTTATATATAAAGATCTTGGACCCATGGGTTCATGATGAACCATTGGTGAACCAAGAATAGGTTACCCAAATGAGCCAAAACTGTAGGCCCAAATGCAGAAAATAAATTAGGAAATAATACTTTGTCGAATATTTTTGGAAAATGCATGAAGAAATACTACATAATAAATATCGTATAAATTCAAGGTAAATATAATTTATCGGTTTACGTATTAAAATACGTATTCCAGGATTGGGGAGTGACATCTCTACCCTTCTTAGAAAAATTTTGTCCTCGAAATTCCAGCCAAGACAGGATAGTAAAATCAGGGCAAGCAAGGCACAATCATATACAAGTTAACTATCATAGCAGTTATTATCATACATCACAAAGTACAAAACAAGCAGGTGTAGATAAGCATAGAATCGTGTCGATAAGGTGCAAAAATATACCTTATTAGTCAAACAAATGCGGATACCGAGATCTGATCTCGTCCTCGTGCTTCCAGGTTGACTCTCCCGAAGAGTGATGGTTCCAAGAAACACGGATAAGGTTTATCGTCCGATTCTTGAGTACCTTCTCTCGCCGGTCTAAATAGATACGGGTTGTTCCTCGTAAGTTAGGTCGGTGACAACGACTAACACAGAATGATCGAGGGCATGACTCGGATCCGGGACATACCCACGTAATTGGGACACATGAAACACATCATGTATGCCAGTCAACGAAGGCGGAAGGGCAAGTCGATAAGCCACATCACCTACCCGAGCGAGAATCTTAAAAGGACCAACGTATCTTGGACTAAGCTTTCCTCGGGTTCCAAATCTGATGATACCCCGAGTAGGCGAAATCTGCAAAAACACTTGGTCGCCAACTCTGAACTCTAGAGGCCTACGATGCTGATCTACCCAATGACGATGTCGGTCCTGTGCAACTCGAAGGCGCTGTCTGACCAACTTAACTATCTCCACAGTCTGCGTGATCATCTCTGGTCCCAACAACTTCCGTTCTCCGACGTCGTCCCATGCCAAAGGGGACCTGCACTTCCTTCCGTACAATGCTTCGAACGGGGCCATCTGAATGCTAGCCTGATAGCTGTTGTTATAGGAGAACTCCACTAGATGAAGGTGATCCTCCCAAGATCTGCCAAAATCCAAGGTACACGCTCGTAGCATATCTTCAAACGTCTGAATGGTTCTTTCTGATTGCCCGTCAGTTTGTGGATGATAAGCAGTACTGAATCTTAACTTGGTTCCCAAACTTTGGTGTAAGCTCCGCTAAAAATGGGAAGTAAACTGCGTATCCCGATCTGATACTATACTAATTGGAACTCCGTGCTGCCTTACTATCTGCTTCATGTATATTTCTGCTAACTGCTCAGTAGTCTGTCCAACTCGGAAGGGAAGGAAATGAGCGACCTTTGTGAGTCGATCTACTATTACCCAGACTGCATTCTTACCAGTCGGGGATCTAGGTAAACCGGTCGCAAAATCTATCATGATGTGCTTCCATTTCCATTCTGGGATAGGAAGCGGCTGTAGCAACCCTGCTGGTCTCTGCTGTTCGGCTTTCACCTGCTGACATACCAGACACTTGGATACAAATCTCGCTATCTCTCTTTTCATGCCATTCTACCAAAAGTACTGCCTGATATCTCGATACATCTTCGTTCCTCCTGGATGAATGGAGTAAATAGAACTATGAGCTTCGGACATAACTTCTTGCCGAAGGTCTCCACTCGGTACACAGAGTCTGTTTCCAAACCTGAGCGTACCATCTTCATGAATCACTAACTCCTTCCTACGGCCTGATTCACACTCCGACCGCAACTTCTGAATCTGTGGATCTCCTGCTTGTGCTGCCCTAATCCTCTCTACTAAGGTTGACTGAATCTGTATACTGGTCATTCTTCCGATATCCCTTGGTAAAACTACTTCGATTCCCATACTCTGAAGGTCTTCTAAAATATGCTTCTGCGAGGTCAAGATAAATGCACTGTCTCTCCTACTCAGTGCATCTACAACTATATTCGTCTTGCCTGGATGATACTGAAGATCTAAGTCAAAATCCTTCAGTAGTTCTAACCATCTTCTTTGCCTCATGTTCAAATCTCGCTGCGTGAATACGTATTTCAAACTCTTATGATCAGTATAGATCTCTACCCGATCTCCGTATAAATAATGTCTCTACAACTTGAGTGAAAACACCACAGCTGCTAACTCCAAATCGTGAGTCGGGTAATTCTTCTTATGGTCTCGAAGCTGTCGAGACGCATATGCTATCACCTTTCCGTGCTGCATCAATACACATCCAAGACCCTTCCCAGATGCGTCATAATATACTGTAAAGCCTCCCGCTCCTACTGGAAGCGTCAAGATCGGGGCTGAGATCAATCTCTTCTTCAATTCTTCAAATGATGCCTGACAGCTAGCTGACCAAACAAACTCTACGTCCTTGTGCATCAAACGCGTTAAGGGCGCAGAGATCTTGGCAAAGTCCGCCACGAACCTTCTGTAGTAACCAGCTAATCCTAAGAAACTTCGCACCTCTGCAACCGTTCTCGGGACTGGCCAATGCTCTACGGCCTCAATCTTCTTCGGATCCACTGACACTCCTGCCCCAAAAATTACATGCCCCAGGAACAAAATATGATCTAACCAGAATTCACACTTGTCGAGCATCGCATAAAGTTGATGTAGGAACGATATAGTAAAGCGTAATACTCTAGAGGGGGGGTGAATAGAGTTGGCAGCGGAATAATGCTAATTAAAAAATGTTAGCAACACAATCACAGTATATAATCACAGTTGCAATAATGTAAAGGCAGAGTTCAGAAAGCAAACGCAAAGACAGCGATGTATACTGGTATCCCTCTGTTGAGGACTAATCCAGTCGGTAGAACTCTTGCTACCAGTTGAATCCACTATAGGAAAAACCGCAATTTTTTTTACGAAGTCCTTGCAACTTCTACAACGCGAGCTTTGATACGAAGAACTCGTCCAACTTCAAATGTGAAGAGGTATTCTTCAATCAAGCCTTCTGATTACAATCTCTCAGAAACTTCTAGACCGTACCGCACTAGCAAATCGACTAGAGGATTGTAACTGGCTTGGGATCTGAAAATGAAAGCTCTAGAAAAACTCTTTGGAAGGCAGAAAGCTTTTTAGATAGAGAGAAGATTGAAAGTGAATGAGTGAATTAAAATGATCGAAATTTATCTCTATTTATAGGAATTCCAAAGGGAGAACTCTGTCAGAATTCGGGCAGAATTCGGGCAGAACTCGATGAGCAAATCTCGGTCAAATTCGCAACTGCAGGAGGACCAAGTTCCTGAGAATTCAAAAATCAAACGGCCACCAACCGAACTCTGGCCGAACTCTGGCCGAGTTCTGTCAGGGTTAGGTTAGGGTTTTAAAAATAGATTTTGGTAATTTTTGAAAACCTTTTTGAAAACCTTTTTGTAAACATTTTGATAGGTCATTTTAAAAACATTTTGAACTATTTTGGGTATAGCCTATTTGCCAGTACGACTCGGTGTACAACGTATTCCTAGACTCAAAATAAAATGAAAATTATATTGCATAGGAAGTACAGACTCAAGTAGGCAAACAGATCTTCAGTCTTGAACGGAGTGAATATCCAATCTTGCTTATGTCCAAGAAGCTGAGATGTCCCAACAAGCTTCGTATATCCAGACAAAGTTTTGATCAATTATTAAAATCAGGTTGACCATATGACCAATGGGCCAACAATCTCCCCCATTTTGATAATTGATAAACTATGAATGATATAACATTAAGCTAGTTCAAAAAAATATCAAAAAGTAGAAATTGTTCTTAACCTGTATTTAACTCAAAAAAAATGTTAGATCATTTTTAATTTTCTCCCCCTTTGTCACTTAGCAAAATAATTGCACAAGAGAAGGCTCCCCCGCATTAAATGCAGAAGACTCCCCCGCAATCAAAGCATAAGTAACAAATAGCGAGAAAACAAAATAACAAATATAGTATAAGAATTAGAGATATAGCATCACAGGCATGTAATATTTCATAAAAAAATCTCAGGCATGCTATTTCACAGGCAGTTTAAAATGGAGAAGCAGTATAAAGAAATAGTGCTGAAACAAAATGCTGAAATAAACTGAGATGTCATAAATGAAACATCAAAAACATGTCCATGAAGATAAAAAGTACTGATAGCAAACTACAAAGTACTGATAAAAAGTAAATGATAAAAACTTGGAATGTCGGAGCATTTCCAAGTATACAATAGAATATCACTAATAATCACATCAGATCTCACCATCACTATCCTCATCAATATCATCAGCAGCATGGCCAGCATGACCGGAAGTACCAGCACCAGAAGTACCAGCGCCAGTAGGATGAGTAGGGGCGCCAGCATAGAACTCACCAACGTAATCTCGAGGTGCACGATACCAGTCATAGGCGTTACCTGGCTGGAAGTAGGCATGAACAGCCTCATCCTCACAGCGGTAACCCGAAAAAGCTGGATCACGAGGGATGGAAGCAGCAGAGTGACCAGTCTGGGCAAAATGCAGATCGGCCAAGGAGTTTGCCATCGCCTGGTAACGGATGACATCGCGGAACTCTCGCTCGCGAGCCATGTCCGTCATCGAGACGTGCAAAGCTGATAAATGCTGATGTATGCCCTCAAAAGTCATGGCATACGGCTGATGTGGTGAAGATGGTGCAGTAGGAGGAGCAGGAGATAGAGCTGAAGCAGTCCGGCTGCGACGAGAAAGCTGGAGTAACTTGGGCTCAGAGTCCTGAGTGCAAGTCGATAGATCGATCTCGAATCGCTGAAAGATACGAGGGAGAATCATCGCGTAAGAGAGATTTCGATCTCTAGCACGACAACGTCCCATCATCTGAATAATTGTCTTAGGGGTGGAAAAAGGAATCCCCTTAAGAATATGGTACATGGCGGACAGCTCAAGCGAAGTCACATCATCCTTGGAAATGGATTTTGGAAGAAGAGTAGAGTAGATGATGCGATGCAATTCGTAGTTAAACAAGTTCAGGTTGTTAGCCTTGAACTTTCCAGAACGTACTCTGTCAGGTTCACAGAGTTCCGTTTTGAAACTCGTGAGTGTAGTGCCTTCGGGGAAATCGAATTCCGTGATATCAACTAGCGGTTCACCTTCATTGGAAATACCAAGAATCTTCGCTAGGAGGACATCATTGAACTCAATGTCTATGCCTCCAACACGTGTGCTCACGTCAAAAGTGTTAACTACGAGATTGCAATAGAACAATCTAATGGCATTAGTAGCAATTGGGAAGCACAGTTTAACAAGTAAGTGTAACCCTAATGCCTCAAATAAGTGACGATGATCAGGGAATACCGTCCATTTAACCGGAGCGCCGCTACATATGGATCGGGTGGAAAAGTCACCGTACCATAATAAAGCTTGATCGAGGGTTTGAAAGAACAACCCATCGAAAGCGCCGTCGCTCTTTTGGACCGACGAAAACAAAGAATCCGTGTGAGGATTCGAAGAGGACCCTTCCTCACTAGGAGTGGTCTTCTTCCTCTTAGACGGATTAAATCTAGGTGCCATTGAAATAAAAAGCACTAATTTGAAAGGTGGAGAGAGAGGGAGTTATATCTCACGAAAATTGGATATGTTGTAGAAAAGAACGATCTCTGCACGATTCCAAATTTTGGAAGGATTTCACCAAGTAGATTTGAAGCAATAGATTGGTGAAGAACTAGGGTTTGGAGGTCGGGGTCGGCTACTGCTGCTGTTGTAATTTGTTTGGAAGCAATGAAAGAGAAGAAGCTCTCGGGTTCTGGATATATACACAGATACCTACAACCGAACTCGGGCCGAATTCGGACAGAGCTCTGGCCGAATTCGCCTAGGGTTCTTTCAGGTTGATTTTAGCTACTTCTTTTTTATTGACTCGTTGCAAATATTTAATTCAAAGATTAGTTATTTTAGCCTTCAAATAACATAATTAATGATATTTTATGAATTAAATGTCGTTACACAGCGACTGTCTCAGATTAGCTGTAGGAGTACTGTCCCAGCTGGCGGAGGTTCACCGGGGAACTCTTAAGTACCGCTTCACTTCAACCGTAGTTGTGGTGACAGACAGACTCTTTATTAGCTTATCTCTAACACAGTTTTTGCATAATGATATATAATCATAAAATAAAATCAATTAATATTATTGACGTCCAAAATTCCTAATTCTCGACGTAAATAATTGAAACGATCTTCCGCTAAAGGTTTAGTAAAGATGTCAGCTAATTGATTTTTAGTATCTATGTACACAAGGTTTATATCTCCATTTTGATGATGATCTCTAAGAAAATGATGTCTAATCTCGATATGTTTAGTACGAGAATGACATATAGGATTCTTAGTCAAATTAATGGTGCTCGTGTTATCACAGAAAATGGGAATATGTGTAAAAAATAAATCAAAGTCTTCTAGGGTTTGTTTCATCCACAAAATCTGAGCGCAACAACGTCCTGCGGCGATATACTCAGCCTCTGTTGTTGATAAGGCTACAGAATTTTGCTTTTTACTAAACCAAGAGACTAGAGCCTTGCCTAAGAAATGACATGTACCACTAGTACTTTTTCTATCAACCTTGCATCCAGCAAAATCTGCATCCGAATAACCAATAAGGTCAAAGGATTTAGTTTTGGGATACCACAAGCCGACAGAAGAAGTGTCCTTAAGGTATCGGAAGATACGCTTAACTGCGGTCAGACCTGATTCCTTTGGGTTAGCTTGAAAACGTGCACACAGGCAAACACTAAACATGATATCTGGACGACTAGCCGTTAAGTAAAGTAAACTACCAATCATACCTCGATACTTACGTGTGTCGACTGGCTTGTCTTGTTCGTCAGAATCAAGCTTTGTTGAAGTTGCCATCGGAGTGCCAATAGGTTTGACATTGTCCAGATCGAACTTCTTTAGCAAATCTTTTGTGTACTTGGCTTGATTAATGAACGTCCCATTGTTGGTTTGTTTGATTTGCAATCCGAGAAAGAACTTCAGTTCTCCCATCATGCTCATCTCAAACTCATTCTGCATACACTTAGAAAATTCTTGACAAAGAGATTCATCAGTGGATCCAAAAATGATATCATCAACATAGATTTGAATTAAAAGCAGCTTGCCATTAAAAGATTTAATAAAAAGTGTAGTGTCAACCTTTTCTTTTGAAAAACCGTTGTCAAGTAAAAAAGAGCTTAGACGGTCATACCAAGCACGAGGGGCTTGTTTCAAACCATATAAGGCTTTCTTCAACTTGAAAACATGGTCAGGATTTTTGAAATCCGTGAAACCCGGAGGTTGTGCTACAAAAACTTCTTCTTTTATAAAGCCATTTAGAAAAGCACTTTTTACATCCATTTGAAAAAGTTTGAAATCATGAAAACATGCAAATGCACATAACATTCGAATGGATTCTAATCTCGCAACTGGGGCATAAGTCTCATCGTAGTCGATACCCTCTTCTTGATTGTATCCTTGAGCTACGAGTCGAGCCTTGTTACGAGTTACTAAACCATCCTCATTCAGTTTGTTTCGGAATATCCAACGGGTGCCAATGACCGGATGATCAATAGGCTTGGGAACAAGTTCCCAAACTTGATTCCGTTCAAATTTGTTCAATTCCTCTTGCATGGCATCTATCCAGAAACTATCACTACATGCTTCATCAATAGATTTAGGTTCTAGCTGTGAAATAAATGCAATACTAGAAACAATATCTCTACTGGATGATCGAGTACTTACTCCTTTGGTAATGTCACCAATTACCAAATCTTGTGGATGATCAGCTGTGAATTTTAACATTTTCGGTAGACTCTGTAGGTAGCTGGTTCCTGGATCTCCTCTAGGGGGTTCAGCTAGTGCAGAGCTTGGTTCAGGTTCAGCTGATGTTGAGCTTGATGTAGGCAGATCTTCATCACTGTCATCGAGAGTCATTTGGTTCATTTCATCAAAAGTGACGTTGATTGATTTTTCGATGATCATGGTACGTTTGTTGAAGACTCTGTACCCTTTGCTCTTGGCCGCATAACCTAGAAATATACCTTCATCGGCCTTTTCGTCAAACTTTCCCAAGTTGTCTTTAGTATTAAGAATAAAGCACTTACAGCCAAAAATCTTAAAGTATGAAACTGAAGGAATTCTATCAAACCATAACTCAAATGGAGTCTTCTTCGATTTGGGTCGAATTAGAACTCTATTGAGCACAAAGCAAGCTGTATTGACAGCTTCAGCCCAGAAGAATTTGGGTAGGCTAAATTGATTTAACATCACTCTGGCCATTTCGGTCAGAGTTCTATTCTTACGTTCCACAACTCCATTTTGTTGTGGAGTTCTAGGGCAGGAGAACTCGTGTATAAAATCGTGTGTGTCACAAAATTGCTCGAAATCAGCATTCTCGAATTCGCCTCCATGATCGCTTCTAATACGAGTGATCATGTAACCTTTTTCATTTTGTACTTTCTTGCAAAAGGCGACAAATTCGGATAATGCGTCATTCTTGCGTGTCAAGAAATATATCCACGTGTATCTAGAAAAATCATCTACAATAACAAATGCATATAATTTACCTCCGAGGCTAGCAACTCTGCTAGGACCGAATAAATCCATGTGTAGCAATTGTAGAGGTCTAGTAGTACATACTGCGTTTACAGACTTGAATGTGGATCTGGTAGCCTTGTTCTTTTTACATTGGCTGCATACCGAATCCTTCTTGAATGTTATGTCTGGTAAACCGCGTACTATCTTCTTTGTGGATAATCTTGAAATTGTATCCATATTTGCATGACCGAGTCTCATGTGCCATAGATGACTCTCATCACTTTTGGCCATTAAGCATCTACCTGAAATGTTAGCTTCTTCCAACAGATAGAAAACATATATATTGTCTTCCCTGATTCCTTCAAAGATAGTACTACCAGTTGAGCTATCAACTATAGTACATTTGTCTTTGCCAAAGTTGATACCATAACCATGATCAGCTAGATGACTTATGCTGAGCAGATTATGTTTCAACTCAGTAACCAGACAGACATCTTTAATCACGGGATATGAAGACTTACCAACATCACCGATACCAATAATATACCCTTTCAAATTATTACCGAAGGAAACATAACCTTCCTTCTTCTTCTTCGACAGTATTGCAAATAGGGTAGCGTCACCGGTCATATGCCGTGAGCAACCGCTGTCGAGGATCCATTTGCTTCTAGCATGTGAAGGATGTTCCACCTACAAAACAGTTTGCAGATGAAACCTTTGGTACCCATTTCTTGTAGGCTCCTGAATTGTTAGCTTTAGGTATCCAAGCATAAATATTTAAATCTACAAGCTTTCTCATTCTACATGCAGATGATATATGACCAATGAGGCCACAATAATGACATTGTGCATGTCGAATGTTGAAAGCTGAGTGGTGTGCATGGTTGGTAGGTTTGGGTTTTCTAGTATAGAAGAATGCATACCTATGATCATGTTTGGGCTTAACCTTTTGGGGTAAAGGTTTTATATGGTTTGGTCTGACAGTGTTTGGCTTGGGAATGTTCCGAATTCTCGGTAAGTGACACGTGTTAGGATAGGAAGCAGCAGGCTCAGGCTGTTTTCCTAACCTAATTTCCAACCTTTTGGAAGTGTCATATAACTTAGTATAATCAGAAGTGAGTGATTCCATTCTGATTTGTGCAGATTGAAGACTTTTTTTTCTTTAGAAAGATCTTCTTTCAATTGGTCTATAATCTTGTCTTTTTCTTCGGATGACTGTTTAGTCTCGTGTAATAAGAGCTTTATAGAGGAAAGCTTACCAGACTCACTAACATTAGCTCTAACCTCAGATAGTAGGTCGGTAAGTCTTCCTATTTCTCCTTTGTACTCTTTGAGTACCTTCTTAGCGATCTGATATTTACTACGCAGTTTCCTGTAGTCAAGCATCAGGTCACTGAAGGCATCTCCTAATTGTTCAAAGGTGAAGTCATCATATGTTTCTACAGGTTCAGTAGGTACCTGATCGATTGCCATGAAGCAGATGTTTGCAGCGTCCTCTGAATGTTCATCTTCTGAGTCGCTAGCTTCACTCTCATGCCATATGTTGGTGTTGGTATATTTCCGAGACGTTGATCTTTTCAGGTTGCCTTTTTCATACCTGTTGTTCTTCTTGCTCGATGATGAGTTGATGGGACAGTCCTTCTTCATATGTCCCTTCTTCTTACAGCCATAGCAGACAGCATCTTATTGATACCAGTTGTTGCTGTTGTTCTCTTTGACTCTCTTCTCATGTCTCATGAATCTTTTGAACTTCCTTGCTAGGAGAGCTTGATCTTCAGCGTCAGATCCACTGCTGTCTGAGTCATCTTCAGCAGCTTTTCTGTGCTGAGCCTTGAGGGCGATAGTCTTCTCCTTTGGTGCAGGAACTTCAAAATCTTGTAGCTCCAGTTCATGAGTGAGTAGCTTACCCATGAGTACTTCAAGTGACATTGTGGTGAGGTCGTTTCCTTCAATGATAGCTGTAGCCTTCGGAATCCAGTTCTTGGTGAGAGCTCGCAGGAGTTTGCGAATCTTTTCGTGGTTACTGTAATCTTTGCCTAAGGAGGACAAAGGGTTTACAATATCCAAGAACCTCTCGAACATTTGTGTGACTGTTTCATTTGGCTTCATTTTGAACGCCTCGTACTCTTGAGTAAGTCGGCTGACTTTTGACTCCTTGACTTGAGTCGTGCCTTCATGTGTAACTTCGAGAAGCTTCAACACACCATTTGCCATTGTGCATGTAGATACCCTGTTAAATTCTGTTCTGTCTAAGGCACAAAAAAGAGCATTAATGGCACGTGCGTCAAGACTGGCCTTTTTCTTTTCTTTCTCTGTATAACTGCTTTGGGGTTTTTCAACCAAAACTCCCTCGACATTTATACGAGGCGGCTTCTGATAACCGTCAAGAACAATAGTCCATAAGTCAAAATCAAGAGATTTTAAGAAGAAACTCATCCGTGTTTTCCAATAAGTGTAGTTAGTACCATCAAACAGAGGGGGTCTGTTTGTGGCCTGACCTTCACTTGTGAATTTCATAGTAGCCATGTGATGTGCTGTGATCTAATAAATAATAAATAAATAATAGCACTGTTACCTCGCTTTACCTGTAACACCCGTCTCTGATACCCATTGTAGGAACGATATAGTAAAGCGTAATACTCTAGAGGGGGTGAATAGAGTTGGCAGCGGAATAATGCTAATTAAAAAATGTTAGCAACACAATCACAGTATATAATCACAGTTGAAATAATGTAAAGGCAGAGTTCAGAAAGCAAACGCAAAGACAGCGATGTATACTGGTATCCCTCTGTTGAGGACTAATCCAGTCGGTAGAACTCTTGCTACCAGTTGAATCCACTATAGAAAAAACCGCAAGTTTTTTTACGAAGTCCTTGCAACTTCTACAACGCGAGCTTTGATACGAAGAACTCGTCCAACTTCAAATGTGAAGAGGTATTCTTCAATCAAGCCTTCTGATTACAATCTCTCAGAAACTTCTAGACCGTACCGCACTGGCAAATCGACTAGAGGATTGTAACTGGCTTGGGATCTGAAAATGAAAGCTCTAGAAAAACTCTTTGGAAGACAGAAAGTTTTTTAGATAGAGAGAAGATTGAAAGTGAATGAGTGAATTGAAATGATCGAAATCCATCTCTATTTGTAGGAATTCCAAAGGGAGAACTCTGTCAGAATTCGGGCAGAATTCGGGCAGAACTCGATGAGCAAATCTCGATCAAATTCGCAACTGCAGGAGGACCAAGTTCTAGAGAATTCAAAAATCAAACGGCCACCAACCGAACTTTGGCCGAACTCTGGCCGAGTTCTGTCAGGGTTAGGTTAGGGTTTTAAAAATAGATTTTGGTGATTTTTGAAAACCTTTTTGAAAACCTTTTTGTAAACATTTTGATAGGTCATTTTAAAAATATTTTGAACTATTTTGGGGATAGCCTATTTGCCAGTACGACTCGGTGTACAACGTATTCCTAGACTCAAAATAAAATGAAAATTACATTGCATAGGAAGTACAGACTCAAGTAGGCAAACAGATCTTCAGTCTTGAACGGAGTGAATATCCAATCTTGTTTATGTCCAAAAAGCTGAGATGTCCCAACAAGCTTCGTATATCCAGACAGAGTTTTGATCAATTATTAAAATCAGGTTGACCATATGACCAATGGGCCAACAGTTGATGCTCCCTCAATGTCTGTAAGACGGTCCTAAGATGTTTCTCATGCTCCTCTTCACTGCTGGAATAGACAAGAATGTCATCTATGAACACCACCACAAATTTATCCAAATACGGCAGAAAGATGCGGTTCATTAAATCCATGAATACTGCGGGGGCGTTGGTTAGTCCAAAGGACATTACTAAAAACTTATAATGCCTATATCTAGATCTGAATGCTGTCTTCGGTATGTCTTGCTCCCGGACTCTTACTTGATAGTATCCTGACCGAAGATCGATCTTGGAAAAGACGCTGGCCTTGCTCAACTGGTCAAACAGGTCGTCAATCCTTGGTAGTGGGTACTTATTCTTCACTGTTACTGCATTCAGCTTGCGGTAGTCGATGCACATCCTCGTCGACCCATCCTTCTTGGGAACCAGAATCACTGGCACGGCCCAGGGCGATTTACTGTCTCGGATGAATCCCTTAGACTTCAACTCTTCTTCATGCTGATACAACTTATCCTGTTCTGACGGCGACATTCTGTAAACTCTGTCTGCAATAGGCCTCGTTCCAGGGTTCAACTCAATGCTAAATTCTACCTCTCTGACTGGGGGTATCCCTGGAAGCTCATCAGAAAAGACATCGAGAAAATCTTCGACCACTCTCGGAATCTGTCCTGGCACTGACACTGCTGCTGAGATGATGCCTCCGGCCTGATTCTTCAAGGTTCGAGTAAAGATGAACTGCTCCATCCCAGGAACGCTGAATATAACCCTACCTCCTCTACAATCAATTGTCGCATGACTGTCTCTCAACTAGTCCATGCCAAGAACAACATCAAAATTCTCCATAGGGAATTCAATCAATGATGCGGGCAGTAAATGCCCACACACCTCTATCGGACATGAAAAGTGCACTCTGCTAACTTCTACGAGCCCATTGCCGGTGAGTATATCCATCCTCTCCGGCAATGCCTCAAACTCTAATCTAATTCGTGTAGCATATTGTGCAGAGATGAATGAATGAGTAGCGCCTGAATCAAATAATGCTACAGCGGAAAATGAGGTGACGAAAATTTTACCTGCCACCACGTCACTAGACGCTAGAGCCTCTTCCAAGGATAATGTGAGAGCCTGTCCCTGGCCCCGCTGAGCTCCTTGTTGCGGCCTTCCTCAACCATGCTGTTGCTGCCTCTGAGGGCCTTCGGCTTCCTGTGCCTGGCGGAACATCTGAGCCTGCGTTGGTAGACGCTGGGCTAGGGGCCTTACTGCTAATTCTGGCCCTCCACTCGGAGTTGCCACCGGAGCTGGCAATGCTGGAAACTGCTGAGCTGGCCCTCCTGGCCTCTGCATCACATGACAAGTGGAGATATGGTGGTCTGAACTACCACACCTCAAGCATAAGCCATTCGCTGACCGGCATACCTCCCTCGTGTGCCCTGCCTTCCCACAGAATGTACAGCCCTGGGGTGCTCCCTGACGCTGTTGTTGGTTCCTCGGCTGCTGATGCCGAACTGGCGCTGTATTAGTTGACACGGCCGTCCTCCGCGGCGCTCCTGCATCATGAATACGTACACCGGGTGCTGGTGCCGATGTTCGCTGCATTGCTCCTCCTCCAACCTGGGAATGAGATCTCTTCTGACCTTCTGTCCTCGATGCCAACCTCTGCTGGGTAAGCTCGTGCCTCCGAGCGGCCGTCAAAATAGCGTTAAACGTCTGGTAGTCATGTCCTTCCACAAGCTGTAATAGTTCCAAATAAAGTCCCTGCTGGAACCTCGTAGCTTTCTCTGGCTCCGTTGCCACCATTGCTGGTGCGAAACGGTACAATCTGCAGAACTCTGCTGCATACCCATCTACGGTCTTGCCTGCTTGCTTGAGACTGATAAACTTCTGCTGGAGCTCATATCGAGCTACTACGCCAAAATACTTGGCCTTGAATCTGTCACTGAAGGTGGTCCAACGAACAGGGCATCTTGCACCAACTTCTTCTGATGCCCACCAGTCGCGGGAAAGATCCTGAAGAACCAGTTTGACCTGATCAACCTTCTCATCATCTGAAACCTTGGCTGCCACAAGAATGGCTTCGATGCCTTGAATCCAGGCATCCGCAGTGATGGCATCATCCGTGCCATCAAAATACCTCGGGTTCAAGCGACAAAACCTTCCTGATGCTTCCGAGTCAGCCCCGACACTCCTCTCAAGAGCTAACTGAATCCCTTGGTTCAGCAACACGTTCTGCTCCTGCTGCCGAGTCTGTTGCTGTTGGTTAGTGACAAGAAACCCCCGGATGATCTCCAGAAGTGCTACGGCGTCTGGTACTACTGTCGCTGCTGGTGCTGCAGGAGTTTCAATAACCTGCGGCTGCACTGCCTCTGATTCCATTTCTGCTCGTGTCTGCCCTGGGGAAGGTTCTCTCCCCTGCTGGCGCCCAGTCGAGCCATGCTCTCGCTGCTCTTCCTCATGGGCCTCACCCGCTACTGAGAATGAAGCACCCCTATAGAGAAAGATATAAGATTATCAAGTCCGAACGAGGAAGATTTCGAGGATGCAAGTCAGGTTAGAGATCAAGGCAAGGACAGAGAATTCGAATCAGAATTTCAAGGGGAACAAATTTTGATTGAGACTTCTAATAATTTGCAATACCCCACAAGTCTGAAAAAGAGACCTGCATGGGCCACCACTAAAACCTTGTCACGCTCCAGTACCGAAATACGGAGACGGACTAGGCAAGCTACTCCATATGAGGTACGTGACGTCATACGATGATCGTGGCTGTCGAGAGACTAGGGGGTACATGCTACAATCAAGTCTCCTATGGTCCCACAGAGTTCTATGTCTCAATCAATCAAATCACATCAGCAATTAAATGAACATTAAAGATAAAGCAGTAAGGCATCCCCGACGGTTCATCAAAATAGTCATGAGAGACTAGCTTTATAATTTAGCTATCTTAGAGAGTCAGGAGTACAAAATTATACACAGCTGCAGTCTGTTTAATTACAATGATGTACTGACACAAAATATCAAGTAATCCGGCTAACAGGTGCCGGTGGCTAAACGCCGCAAAAGTATAAGCAGGAGTGGTGGAGAAGAAACCCACTCGAGTTCCCGAACCGCCATGCTCCTAGTATGCACCATGGATGTCAGAGAGGAAGATCGTGTCCTCAGGCTCTGCTACGAGATCTGGCCAAACAAAACCAGCGGGGTCAGCCCCGAATAGCAAGTACCGCCAAAGGGGCACAAGAGTTAAGATTAAAAACCCAGTTAATAGAATGATTGATAATAGTAATACTTATGCTACTATTATAGGGTAGCGCTACATCTTCGAACCCATATGGCACCCTTACAACCAAACAAGGACAAAAGGTGCCGCATGGAGTCGGGACGTGTCGTACTCTATGACTTTCGCATAAGTTAAAAGGTATAAACAATAAAATCTCATGATCGTGACTTCGGTCGATAGCCTATCGTAGCACAATAACCAACCCAACAATCAAACAAGAACATGGGTTGGATCATGTACCAGGATAGACCATGTTCCTCAGTCATTCACAGAAGTAGCACTTCACAACCAGAATAAGTCTTCCGTTCATAACTTCGGTCCACAGCCTGTCGTAGTACGATAACCAACCCAACAATCAAACAAGAACATGGGTTGGATCACGTGCCATGACAGTCCGCTTCCCTTAGTTATTCACGGAAGGTAATAGGACACAAGCAAGTCGTTTTTACGGCCAATCAAGTCTACGAGTTTCTAGTGGGACGAGGTTATCCTCGCATCATGTTATTTAGAAAATCCTCAGATTGTATCTTTCCAGCAAGGCTAGCCAACCCAGGGGTTCGCGTAGACAGGTATGATTGAGCACAGGTCCCTCTTAAGGCCACCTTGCTAAAACATATAATATATAGCAGGAATTAATCGGATACAGTCATCCACTCGTTGCAGATGACACAGTATTCGTGGAGACCAGCTGGCGCGTCGAGACAATATCTCAAGGCGGCTGGTGTAACACGATCTCGGGATTTTGCCCTCCCCATGCATCTAGTATGTTTAGTTGCCTAATTTAACCCTAGGTGAAATCTTGGACTCACATGCTGTGTCCTGCATGATTATCCTCCTAAAGACGTACTTTAGTACGAGTACCCCAAAGAGGATCCATGTCAATCAGTATGTCAACATGTTCTACCCTCCTTAGTGTAATGCATCATTGCAAATACGCCACGTGGAGTTACGAGTCATTTGTCGAGCATGAACAAGAACTGGGACATTCAGGTACATGTATCGGGTAGGAACACTTTGTTCTCCGGGGTCACATTAGTGCTCATATCATGCTCGGGACAAAAGATGTAAGGATATAAAATGGGCATATAATATCTGATAAAGTATCAAAAGTGTACGCACAAAAGCACGCACGCTCAAGGGGAGCTGCGTACGTGAAAAGTCACGCAGGCTCACTCAAGGCAGCGTACGTGAAAAGTCACGCAGGCTCACTCAAGGCAGCGTACGTAAAAAGTCACGCAGGCTCACTCAAGGCAGCGTACGTAAAAAGTCACGCAGGCTCAAGGGGAGACACGCTTCCAACAGGAAGCGTACTCAAGGCTGCGTACACAGCGCTAAAGAGCACACACATCTCAGTGAGCATAAGCTAAGCAGCTCGGCACACTGCTCTCTGTCTTCTCCAAACAGCAAGAACACCATGGTTGAACCCAAAGCTTCAAAACATCACAACTTGGCCATCCGAACTCTAAATCCGGATTTCCAAAGTTTCATCTTGGGTGAAATGGAATTCTCTTCCACATGGAAGCATCAAAACCCACAAAACCCTAACGAAAATAGATCAAGACCAAGGGAATCCGAAAATGATTAAAACTTAGATCTACAAAAATCAAAGCTTCAAAATAGAAATTTCCAAGTTCTAAACTAGTATAGATTGAGGAGAAGAAGAACATGTTTTGGCAAATAGTTTTGTAAGAAATCATTGACAAAATTATGGATCCATCTCTTGAGCAAGTTGGTACTTGCCTTGGTTGGTGGAGGAAATAAATAAGAGGAAGTAAATAAGAGGAGAGAGAATGAAATGAGTTATATATAAAGATCTTGGACCCATGGGTTCATGATGAACCATTGGTGAACCAAGAATAGGTTACCCAAATGAGCCAAAACTGTAGGCCCAAATGCAGAAAATAAATTAGGAAATAATATTTTGTCGAATATTTTTGGGAAATGCATGAAGAAATACTACATAATAAATATCGTATAAATTCAAGGTAAATATAATTTATCGGTTTACGTATTAAAATACGTATTCCAGGATTGGGGAGTGACATCTCTATCCTTCTTAGAAAAATTCCGTCCTCGAAATTCCAGCCAAGACAGGATAGTAAAATCAGGGCAAGCAAGGCACAATCATATACAAGTTAACTATCATAGCAGTTATTATCATACATCATAAAGTGCAAAACAAGCAGGTACAGATAAGCATGGAATCGTGTCGATAAGGTGCAAAAATATACCTTATTAGTCAAACAAATACGGATACCGAGATCTGATCTCGTCCTCGCGCTCCCAGGTTGACTCTCCCGAAGAGTGATGGTTCCAAGAAACACGGACAAGGCTTATCGTCCGATTCTTGAGTACCTTCTCTCGCCGGTCTAAAATAGATACGGGTTGTTCCTCGTAAGTTAGGTCGGTACCAACGACTAACTCAGAATGATCGAGGGCATGACTCGGATCCGGGACATACCCACGTAATTGGGACACATGAAACACATCATGTATGCCAGTCAACGAAGGCAGAAGGGCAAGTCGATAAGCCACATCACCTACCCGAGCGAGAATCTTAAAAGGACCAACGTATCTTGGACTAAGCTTTCCTCGGGTTCCAAATCTGATGATACCCCGAGTAGGCGAAATCTGCAGAAACACTTGGTCGCCAACTCTGAACTCTAGAGGCCTACGATGCTGATCTGCCCAATGATGACGTCGGCCCTGTGCAACTCGAAGGCGCTCTCTGACCAACTTAACTATCTCCACAGTCTGCGTGATCATCTCTGGTCCCAACAACTTTCGTTCTCCGAATACAATTTTTAGGTAAACAGCTATTTTTAAACATATAAAAATAATTGTTTAACCATTGAAGTCTAGTTTAAAATTACATGTAGACATAGGGCCAAGCCCGATACAATAGTTTGTTAAAAAAATAACTTGAAAAATACTGATATATTTATTATGTATATATACTTTTTTAAAAATAACTATAATACTAATGTCAATAATAATACAATTAACAATATTATTTGTACATGCATATACCTACTAGAAGAAATAATAAATGACTTAACAGAACCCATACTCCCACTATACTGTATAATATTTGTATTAATATAATAATAGTATAAACCTAATAGTTATCTCTTCCAGCAACCTAAAAAATAAAACAAACAAAGAAAAAAAAATAACATATGAAGCAGATAAGAATAAGGACAGGGATGAGAGAGAAAACAATTGAGGGAGAGAAAGGAATTGGGAACGAGAGAGTGAGAAGGAGAGAGGGAGAGAATGATGGAGAGAAGGGGACGAAGCGGCTCAGCGGGGTCTACCGGCGATGGTTGGCGCGCTCGAGGCCAGCGACGGACGATTTGGCCGCCGCAGCACGCGAAGAGGCGCACGGCTTGGCGAGGCTTTATGGCCAGACGCTGGGCGACGGACAAGAGGTTCAACCGGCAGTACTGTTGCGGATCCAGAGGGGCGGGGCTCGACGAGACGTCGACAGAGTTTGGTACGGCGGCCAGGTACATGATGGTCAGAGGGTGGTTGCAAGCAATAGAGATGATCGAGAGAGGGTGATTTTGGTCGGAGAAGGTTGGGAAAGTAATGGTGTGGCGATGGTTCGTTGTCAGGGAGGGGTTTGTGAGCGGGGTTATTGGCCGGAGTTGTCGCGCGGTTGTGGGCGAGGTTGGGGGCGTGGCAGTAGGAGGTGCGGTGTCCACCGACGGTTGTCGGGCCGGAGAAGGTGACACGACAAGGAGGATCGGGGAGAACGAGAGGAGAGGAGAACAGCAGCGCAAAACTCAATGATGGTGGCAGTGTCCAGGTAGATGTGGTCGGACACAGGAGGAGATCGGGAGATGGCTACTGGTCTGTGTGCTGTGCACCGGATCGGGAAGAGGAAGAGCAGGGCTTGGGGTTAGGTCTAGGATTCGTGGAATTGTAAAGAAGATAGTGTCCGGAGTTATCGGACACGGGGAAGAAGTTTGTAATAGAAAAATAATGAAAAAGGAATATAGACACAAACACGGACACTGTGCTTGTGCACCATGGTTGATGGGTTGATTTGTGGAGAAATTGTGTTGGTTGTGAAGAATCAAAGGAGGACTCCCCCTTTATATAGAGGTTGAAGGTTCCTAATAAGGGAAAGATTATGAATTGGATTAAATCTTTTCAGAGATTTAAATCCATTAGTATAGATTGATCAAATCTTAATTATAGATTTAATTCATAAATAAATTTTAAAACTTATTTAATAAAATCTAATAAAATCTAATTCATAACCATACTAATACTTATTATTAGCAAAATACTATATTTATTTTATAATTATAAGATTAACTAATATTTGAAAACCAATTAATCAATTCCAATTTAGATAATTATAAAATATAGTATATGATAATAAGAATAAATTTAATTACAAATTAATATTAACAAAACAATATTTCTATAAAAACTAATTTAAAATAATTTGGTAAAAATCCTTTTTGTTAATTGAAAATAGTTTTTCCCTTGTAGCAAAATATTTGAATAATAAAAACCATTTTTCCGAAACAATAAAATTTAAAATAAAACAATAAATTTTGAAAGTCTGGAAACAGGGGTTACATAATTGGTTGTGTAGACCCATGATTCTGTAGAGAAAATGATTCTGTTGGTTGCATATATTGTGTTTCAGATTAAACTGCAGGGAGAAAATGATTCTGTGGAGAAAACTGCATACTGCAATTTATTTATTTTTATGTTTTTTTCAAATTTAGCGACGTCTATCGACGTTTACCGACGCTTTCCGACGACACTTTGCGTCGGTAGACGTCGCTAAACTGGCATATATTGCCAGGCTACCGACGTATAGCGACGTCGGTTTTGTCGGTATGCTTCGGTAAACGTCGCTATACGTCAGTAAATATCCCAGGATTTTATCTCATTTTCACAGGATATACCGACGTATAGCGACATCACAAAATGTCGGTACGATATACCGACGCATAGCGACATCAAAAACGTCGGTAATTTTCCCAGGGAATACCTACGTATAGCGACCTCATAAACGTCGCTATTTTATCGATGAAACGACGATAAACGTTGGTATATTACCGACGTATCCTTGCGTCGGTAAACGTCGGTGTTGGCGACGATCAGCGACGTCTTCCCAAACACCGACTAAGGTTTCCGCGATAAGAGGAAGATGTCGCTAAATACGTCGCTAAACTGGTTTAGCGACGTCTTTAGGCGTCGCTAAAATGACTTATTCTGGTTGTGCCTTTACCCCAAGGAGTGTATACTCCACCATCCCTTTATCAGAATCTACCTCAAGCTGGACCGCAGATGCCTATGCCTCCGATTGATGGAGATGATACCAATCGGTTCCTTTATACTTTATTGCGGGCTCAGTGGCAGCAAAATAAGCTATTGAGACAAGACGTGATGGTCCCACATAATAGACCCCCATATCTACCACCTGCCCAAGTACCAGGACCTCCACCAGGGTCCCATTCATATGTAGGCAGTATTTCAAATTTTATCCAAATGAATCCGAAGACTTTCAAAGGTACCGAAGGCCCACTAGAAGTTTTTTCATGGCTTATTAGCACCGAGAAAAAGTTAAGGGCATCACAGTTGCCTAAAGAAGATTGGATGACCGCAGTTGATTTATTACTCGAGGACAATGCCCATCATTGGTGGAAGGCGGAGGAGAGGCGCTTGGGTACCAATCAGTCATGGAAAGAGTTTTACAAACTCTTCAACGAGAGGTACTTTCCAACCGCTGCTCGGAATGTATTGTATGATCAGTTCCTCCACCTCAAACAAGGCGACAAGTCGGTTGACGAGTATGATGCAGAATTAAGCCGACTAAGCAGATTTGCCGAGGGATTGATTCCAACAAAGAAGGAGAAGGCAAAAAGGTTTCATAATGGATTAAGGCCCGAGCTTAAAACACACACCACTGTACAATCCAGAATTTTGCATGCCGCAGTATTAGAAAAAGCTAGAAGTCAGGAGATCCTTCATATGGAAGTACAACAAACTCAAAGATACTATGCCCCGATAGACTTTCCAGTTCAACTTGGTTCAGGAGTCCCCGAACGACGACTTACTGCACAATATCAACAGCAAGCCGTGCCCTACCAAGTTTCAAGTACAATAACCTGCCAGTTTTGTGGAAGGAGAGGGCACCAGCAGAAGGACTGTCGTCGGTGACTAAAGTGTTGCTTCAATTGCGGTTCCAATGAGCATAAACTTCGAGATTGTCCCAACCGACATACCATACACAGTTTAGCCCCAGCACCATCGCAACAACAGTTACGAGGGCCAATAACTCACGGACCAGGTGCACCACAACCACTTTCCCTAGAAGAATATCAGGAGGGACCAGCCTTGGTGGGCCAGACACCAGAGTATAGGCCTGTTAGAGAAGAGATGAATAATCTGAGGCAAGGATGAGCACTCACCATGACAGTGCTAGACACCCTTCCCGAGTTGACAGATACCACAGGTATTATTCTAGTTAATACATTATTGATGCACCTTCGTTTGTGTCCTATTCATGCATAGAATAGTTATCTCGTTCTTCCTATACACATTGGGATTAAGAGTTAGCAATTACACTGCAAGGTGCTACCTAAAAACATCTTTAGTAAACCCATAAACCGTACCATAGCCAGACTTGCGTAGAATAGCGATTAAGGATTTGGTCAAAAAGGATTTCTAAGGCATGCCTTAGAGTTAGATACCTTTTTGTAGACCTTGTATATGTGAAATGACCCATGTCCCCGGTTTGTATGTCATTATAGTGTTTCGTGCCAAGAGAATTCCCACAGGAACACAAGTATGACATGCACAATATTCTTCCATCTATTCGCAATCACTTCGTCCTTAATTCATATCTACCGCATCATGATTCTGTTACTCGTTGATATCAAGTCAAGGTATGATACCATGACTTGGAATTTTTCTAACTTCATCAATCGTAAAAATCATGCTTTGGTTTCAAATTGTAAGCCCTCCAAACCTCTTGATTTGGACAAATTGATTCCCATTATAATGATAAATCATTGTCTCATGAAAACCACTCTCTATTTTGATCCTTGGGTGTTCTCTATCGTGACTTTGAGATTTGGAGCACAACACTAGACTTTCCTTCCAACAAATTTTATATGTAAGACCTAGACGAGCCCACCTTCATATAGATATGTCACGTCCCACTAAAACACGTCTCCTTATACACTATTTTTATGATATGACCTTCTGATCAAAATGGCTAAACTATAATCTTTACTATGATACTAATATATTTTCGACTACGGATAGGGACTCAACCTCGACTAAATTATTTCGACCCGACATGTGATTTTGTTCTACTTAATTCCTTAAATGCTTAAATTCGTGCTTATCTTGATTGCTTGACCCATTGTCCCATCACACTACTAGCTTAACTTTTATAAGTTGGGTAGAATACCGCATGGACCAACAAAGCCTTTGTCATTCTGACACATGTTGATAAGTTTACTCAGACTGTAAATTCAGGGGACCCTAAATTATCTAGTCATTCAAGCCATAGTTGAAGAAACACTAGGACAACTGCATAGGCCCACACTTCGGGCAAGACTTGATTTTAAAGGATCGTGGACTATTTAATTTCCTTCACCATTACCTCCCTACTTATATTTCAACAATTTGATGCTGCTAATTTAGCCTTAGTTTTGCAAGCTTATCTCTTCCGAGCTTGATCATGACATATTTTATTGGATGCACCCACTAACATATTGTCTAATCAGAACCGGTACATGATGGTCTGATCAACCTATTGTACTTTGGTTCGCCTTCATATATTATTCTACGTGGATGGAGACATAGTTAAATTTGCCCTAGAGTCTCATCCGCGACAGTCTTGGCAATTCTCTTTTGAATTATTTTCGTCGCCTATGAACCTCGTATTCGTACTCAATAGCAACGTCTTGAACCCTTTATTGTTCTTGTCTTTTACTTATTTTAGAGAGACAATACACTGTACTTGAGAAATGGACCAAGGTATCACTTTAGTCATGTGGCTATATTCTTGCCTTAAACTACTCTTCCTTTCCTCAACCCTATCTATCCTATTATTCCTAAATTTCGAGGACAAAATTTTTATAAGTTGGGTAGGATGTAAACCCCCTAAAATTTATACTGTATTTTTCTTTTAGTTTCGTTATGGAATTAAAGATAGAGTTAAATATTTATTCACTAGTTTTATCTTTATATGTGCTAAATATTTTATCAACTCAATATATATGAAAATATTGAGATGTCTCTGTTAGTATAGTTCTATCAGTTGGAATTTATTATAAATGTTTTAGTAATCAAGTATATATTGAAAGTATCTACAAAATAAATATACTTATTGGTATACAAATAGAAATTTTTATTATAATTTTATTATTTGATGAATAGTAATTTCTCTACAAAAAAATTGTGTCATATTTTTAGCCTAATTTTGGTCTCCATATATAAACATGTATTTTTGTATAAATAAAATAAGTGTTTTCCTTAGATTTAATAATTGAGTATAGGTACAAATATGTGCAAATACTAAACTACATGTATTTACTTTATATCTAGTTATTATTTTATTTTATCCTTATTTAGAAATCCTTTTTTTAAACTCATTTTAGTATATATATACATATATTAATTAGAAATATACATATATTAATTAGAAAAAAAAGGAACTGAAGATATCGTGAGATTTTGAAAATCTCACGATATCAATAACCCAATAAGACCCGCAAATCTCCCCTATTCTCCTCAGCATCCGAAAGTTTTGGTTTTATATGGTTGGATTTAAATCCTAAATCTCCAAGTTTGTTTCCTTAAATCCCATATTTGAATCTCTTCGAGATCGACCATAATCCATCTCTCAAATCAAATAGAATTTGATTGAGAATCTAGGAATTTTCTATAAACGACAAAGGAAACCACTTCGGGTTCTCCCTATTCCAGTTCGTCAACCCACCTCAATCTCCGTGGAACCGCCCGCACGCCACCCTGACTCGTCGCCGACTTTCCATGCGCCTGCCCCGCCCCCGACGCACAGCTCTGACCGCCTGCACGAGGCTGGGGTCCGCCGGAGACCCGTCGCTGGCAGCCCGGAGCCAGAACAGACGCTGTCAGCAACAGCAGCAAGGCTGCGAAACCCCCATATTCTCGATAATAAATCCTTGTCATCGCTCCTTTGTTTTTCAATCCAATTGTTTCCTTGGATAGTAAACATAACCGAGAACATATTCCAGTAGTTAGGTTTTGGGTTGGTCAAACCAACTGTCCAGTACTTCGACCCAAAATCAAAGAAAAACTGTCCAAGAAAGGGACAGAAAACCAAGCCCAAACCCCATATTGGAAGGCAACCATCTGCCAAACCATGAACCTTCTCAGAAATTTGTTTGAACAGACCTGCAGGTAACCTATAGGAGATGGAAACCTAACTGGTAGTTTTAACTTTTATTGATTAGATTGCAAATGATTTAGTCTCAAAGTTTAGGAAAAAAAATTTGGTTTTTAAATAGTGAATTTCAACAATTCTCCCCGATACGGCGTGCGTCCCGACAAACCGGGCGACGTGGTCGCACACTATACGCATCAAAAGGCACGTATGGATGTTGCTGACGTGTGAGAACTGACGGAACCCGATTTTGTTGTGTGTGCGCGACGAAATCAGTACGTATCCGTCGAGATACCCCCGTATCGACCTTTTACAAACTTGGCCATAACTTGGTGTATATTCGTCGTATCGAGACAAAACTTGCGCCAGCAGGACCGTTTCAATTTTTTGGGCCTGTATGCCAAGTTTGGTCCGATTCTGAGAAGGTCGATCGGAACGCCTATTTGGCGGGCCCGCGACCCGCTCCAACGGGCGAATTTGTGCACGGCTCATCGGAATCCAAAATTAGACATATCGTTGAGTTCGTCTCCTCAAATCGGACACGTAGACATGTAGTTTGACGACTTTAGAGACCGTAGATACTGGCACGCATTTCGGTGCAAAACAAGTCCAACGACGGACATCGTTTTGACCCAAAATCACGATTTTGCCCCTGTTCCAGAATTTAACTTTTGGACAGGCATTTCTAAGGCATATCTTTTATTCCAAACTCCTTTGTGATGTTTGTTTCAGCATCCGGAGCTCCTTGTGGATTTTGACTTTCGTGTTGACGATTCTGACTGTTGGATTTTGCTACATCTCGCACCACCCTCAGGCAAGACATCTTGCTATTTGCTGTTTATTTATTTTAGCTCATATTTTATGCATTATTCATTATTTTCTTTATGTAAAATAAACTGTGATACATGGCATAACCTGTTAGAACTTACTGTTCAGTTATATTTCCTGCTATGTATTATTTTTCTTATACATTAAACCTAGATTTAAGGGACCACCTTGTGTGTTGCATTCATAGGCCTTGACACATTTATACCACGTTGTTATGTGTCACATATAGGACTCGAACATGCGTGATTTGCTGGCCACCAGTACGTATAAGCCGTGCGTTAGGAAATAACTGGTAATAGAATTGCATGCTAGAAGACTTAGCAGTTATGAGTTAGCATTAGGCGGGGAGAACATGATTGGAAGTTGACTACCACCCTATCTATCGTAGACTCGCTTGCTACTGAGGAACGATAGGTAGACTATATGCTATAGACTCGCTCGATACTGAGAAATAGTATATGGTGTTGTGTCTCGCTACTGAGGTACTGTACTGTATTAGTATTTTTTTAACTTGACCCGGTAGTCATGCGACCATGAACTGTTCTTAAAACTGTATTCACTTATATTGGTTAGACGCCCTTATCCGTTAGGTATGAGTACTCTTGGTTTGAGTACTTGTATCTGACCGTGGCATAGAATAATAACTTGTCGCGGATTAGTTCGTCACATCTTGTCCTTGTTTGGTTGTAGGTGCGACATACTTCTTCGATGAGAAGGTATTGAACCTTGTTGGGGTCCGGATACCATATTGGATTCATAGCATAAAAAGATACGTCATCGTAAATTAGTTTACCATCTCCTGTCCTTGTTTGGTTGGGGGATGGTACGCTAGTTCAATGGTGTGTATTGGACCATGTTATAATTCAATTGACTTATTTATTTGAGCAATTTATATTCAGTTTTATTGGCATGATATTATGTGTCTTGTTACGTCCCTTTGAGGACCTGGTTGTCTCGCCAGGTGTGTGCTCTTGTCTTTCGCAGGTGCTCTAGCTGTGGCCATGATCATCTCTATTTCTTCGAGAATGATTGCACTTTGATCGTCTTCGCTTCGTCCGTCAAACTCCTTCTTTTGTTATGTACTTCATTTCATAGTTGGTAGTGGATTTGTCTCCGCCCAACTACATGTACCAAATGACAATTTCATAGTTGATTATATGATATCTTTTATTCTTATATTTTGTGGATGAGATTAGTTAGTTATGGTTTACTGCATTTTACAGCTTATGTATTTATACGAGATTTCTATATATTGGAGTGTACTTCGTATGTATACAGCCGACATGTCTACGTTCCTAGTCCTACGTATTTTGGGACTGGGGCGTTACACCAAGCATTCAAATTGTTCACACAAAATACACAAATATTCAATATTTAAACACAAATATTCAATATTTAAACACAAATATTCAATATTCAATTAAAAGGAAAATCGACTTTGGCCTAAGCAAAGACTGCAAGTCAGACGATGAATCCTCACAGCCAGGGATCATAGTTGCATTGAGGCATGTACCATTCTCTCAGCCATTTTGCATACGAAGGCTCAATCTGGTTGAGGTCTTCTGTAGGGACAGGAGGGCCAGTCTCGATGCTATTACTCTCTGACGGTGGCTCCTCCTTAACTTCATCCTTGGGAGCAATCTCTTCCCTGATGGTCATCGGTTCTTCCTTAACCTCGACCTTTCGTAACACTTCCTCCTTAACAGTCACCGGCTCTTGTTTGACGATGGGGACTTCCTCCGTATCGACCTGCAAGGGTTTCTTGCCTCGGCCCCTTCCTCGACTAGCAGCACCACCTCAGAGAGTCTTGGGAGCCATCTCTCTGACAACAGAAATTTTCATATTGGGTAAAAATATTTACTCAAATTATAAAAAAAGTAAGAAGTTTATCGAAATTGTAATCGAAGTAATGAAATGACATTGGAGATGGCCTGTCGTAGTGGTCGGATGGGAGGGGGGTAACGTGCCACCACCCATGGCGCGCTAGGAGGACGCCTACAAATAACAGGGACACTGACGCACAAATATCGCTCGAGTGAGCCAAAGGCATGTAGCCACTTCCCTCCCTCCATTCCCCCTCTCCCTCTCTCATGCTATCAACGTCACAACTTTTCTAGTGCTGCTCCCTCTAATGATGATGAACGTCACAACCTTTCTAGTTCTCTACCATCCATCCATTCCTCCGTTCTGATCAAGCTTCTTCCTTCTCCTCTCCTCCACCATGGCTCTGGACCCATCTGCTCCTCCCTACTTTCTTTCTTCTTATTTGACTCTCTCAGCCACATATGATATACAGTTCAAGTGTAGAGTCGGGGGAGAAGAAGTGGGCCGAAAGAGGAGGGGAAAGCAGCACAGCCGACGGCATGACCTGGAGGAAGTACAGAGATTTTGCTGGAGGTGCTGACAATTTTTCCAGGATGGTATTGAGGAGCAAGTGTAGAGTCGGCCGAAGGAGCCACAGCTTCCTTCCGCTTCCTCCTTCCGAGGACTTCCTGTTCAAAGAACAAGACGAAGGCTGCTGGAAGACCACAGTCATGATAAGAAACATCCTAAATAAAATCAAGACGAAATTCATCTATGAAAGTGCCACCACCCATGGCGCGCGCTGGAGGGGTGTGTGTGTGGAGGTTGGTGGGGCTCACAGAGAAGACTGCAGGAGGGGGGTCTCTGGCGTACGCCATGACTCATGGCGCGTCCCGTAGGGATTCGGCCTGCGCGTGCCACCACCCATGGCGTGTCCTAGCACGCGCGTCAAAGCACACGGCTTAGAAAATTATGACATGTTAGTCTTTCGACACCGCGGTAACATGATATTCACATTAAGGGTCTTTGACAAGGTGACATGTTGTGAAAAGATATATCCTTATAGTTCTCCTTCTGAGAACAGGATAACATTGCGCTGTCAGGATCAAGTTCCTAGCCCAATCAGGATAACATTGTGTGTATAGACAAAGAGTGATATGGTGAGGGGTGTATGTGTGTGTGTTTCAGTCAAATGTGTGTGTGTTAAGGGTGTGACAGTGAGAGTGAGAGGGTGTGTGTGTCCTAGTCAAATGTGTGTGTGTGTGTGTCCTAGTCAAATGTGTGTGTGTGTGTGTACAGGCGAGAGCCTCAATATACTAAATTTACTTATTCGGTTCGGTTTCGGTTTTAAAAAATTCGGTTCGGTTTCGGTTTTGAATATACTAAATTCGGTTCGGTTTCGATTTTCAATATACTAAATTTACTTATTTGGTTTCGGTCCAAAGTTAATATATACTCCTCTCTCTCTCTCTCTCTCTCTCTCTATATATATATATATATATATATATATATATATATATATATATATATACTGCTCGAATATATATATGATATGTGCGTGTGTGCTGAATATATATATATATATATATATATATATATATATATATATATATATATCTATGTGTGTGTGTATGTGTATGTTTGTATGTTCCGACCCCCCGCGGCCAGCCACCCCCGATACTCATAGGGATAGTCCGATATCGATACTCATAGGAATAGCCCAATACCGATACTCATAGGAATAGTCCGATACCGATTTCGATACTCATAAGAATAGTCCGATACCAATACCGGGACATGCCAAACTGTATCGGTATCGGACAGTATCGGACCGATATCGGTCAGTATCGGGTATCTGTCAGTATCGGAGCGGGACATGCCAAATTGTACGCTACTTATACGTTGCATCTACACTACGTTCTATATCATCTTGATTAATTGTACATTAATCTTGGTTATCTACTCTTGACCTTGATTGATGATCTTGATCAAGAATTAATAATCCTGAATTAATTATAATTATTCTTGTCTAATTCCTAGCTAGATTGTTACTAAACTGTACACTACTTATACATTGCTACACTCGTGTTGTCATTTGTACATCCATGTACGATCAAAGAAGTAACGATCCATCACAGATTGGAGGTAAAAATCTGTATCACAAGACTAACAGAATTACTATGTAATCATGTACTCACCAATAATCGAATGTAACTGGAGTCGTTGGGCCTATCGTGCAGTAATTGGTGGATCCGCTGGTATAAGCCGGATGTACTTAGTATCTACTGTTTTAGATTAGTATCGGTCTATCGATTTGGTACAGGACGTATCAGATTAGCATTGGCCTTAAGAAATTGGTATCTTCCTATCCGATACGTACATGCATCGGCCGTATAGCTAGGATTCATATTGGCCTTATAGATTTGGTATTGGTCATATCCGATAGGTATCGGCCGTGTTGGATTAGTATCGACCATTTCGGATTAGTATCGTGAAAGGTTTAGTAACAACTGTACTTAGATTTCTCTCTTCTCGAGCTAGAATACCATTGCAAGAGAGTCACCAGATCGTGATTGGCCAGTTACAGTATCATACATGCTTCCTTTTCCATCAGAAAAAGCAAGATTGAAAAAAAGCATGTATGTTCTGTAACTGGCCAGCTACGCTATCGTGACTCTCTTGCAATGGTAATCTAGCCCTAGAAGAGAGAAATCCAAGTACAGTTGTTACTAAATCTTCCACGATACTAATCCGAAATGGTCTATACTAATCCAACACGGCCTATACCTATCGGATATGACCAATACCAAATCGATAAGGCCGATACGAATCCTAGCTATACGGTCGATACATATCGGATATGACGATACCAATTCGCTAAGACCAATGCCAACCGATACGGCCTATACCAAACCGATAGATCGATACTAATCCGATACGGTCAATACTTATAAGTACCTACGATCGAAGAGGTTGATCCGTTGGTACATCCATGTACGATCAACGAAGTAACGATCCATTTCAATTTGGATGTGAAAATCTGTATCGTAAGACAAACTAAACATAATTAGTTCGATACCGATACCGATACCGATTTCGATACTCAACGAAATAGTCCGATATCGATACCGATACTCAACGAAATAGTCCAATACCGATACCGATACTCATAGGAATAGCCCGATACCGATACTGATTTGGTTTTGGTTTTGATTTCAGTTTCGGTTTCGAACGTACTAAAATTTATATATACTCCTCTATATATATATGTACGTGTGTGCCACACATATATATATATATATATATATATATATATATATATATATATATATATATATATATATATATATATATATATATATATATGTATGTGTGTGTGTGTGTGTGTGTGTGTGTGTGTGTGTGTGAGTGTGTATGTGTGTGTGTGTGTGTGTATGTATATATGTGTGTGTGCCGACGGCATCCCCTCCCCCCCCCCACCCCCCCCACCCAACAGCACCCACCCCCCACGGTACCCCCCACCCCCACCCCCCACCCCCTCTTCGACCCCCCTCCCCGACAACATCCCCTACCCGACCCCCTCCCCCAATCTGAAACTGATTCCGATTCTGATTCCGATACCCCCTCCCCCGATCCGATATACTCATAGGATTGGTTCGATCGGAAACCACCTATACCTCCTCCCCCAATCTGATACTCCGATCCGAAACCACCGATACCCCCCACCCCTCCCCTACCCCGTCGGACAGCAAACCCCCTCCCCCTCTTCCACCCCCCACCACCCCGATAGCCTACCCCCGACAGCAAACCCCCACCCCACCCCCTTCCTCCCCCGTCCCCGACAGCAAACACCCACCCCCCTCACCCTATCGACAGCAAACACCCACCCCCTGCCCCCCGCCCCGCACCCAACACCATCCACCCCCCGCCCCCTCCCTCCCTCCCTCGCCGGCGGCCCCCGCAACAGCCGACCCCCCACACCCAAAACCCTATCCCTGCCCCGAAACCCTAAACCCTACCCTGTCCCCCGCCCTCAACACCCTCCCCCCGCCCCCACTCCCTCCTCCCCACCCCGCGGGCCCTAGAGATAGCCGACCCGCCCCCCCCCCCCCCCCGAAACTCGAAACCCTATATGTTAAATACAGAGAGAGAGAGAGCATACCCGAGAGAGAGACCCGTCGGAGAGAGCTCGCCGCCGGATAGAGAGAGAGAGAGAGGGAAGAGAGAGAGTCTTTTTGGGGGAAATAAAAAATTTTCTCCCGTCGGTTCAATTTAAGTTACAGTATTTAGCGACGGACTACCGACGGATATATCCGTCGCTAGGTAGTCGCTAAATATCCACTAGATTACCGACGGAACGTCCGTCGCTAGTTAGACGCTAATTTTTCGTGTCATTTTTTCAGATTTTGCCGCCACAATGTGCGACATATTAGCGACGGAGATGAATATGTCGCTAAATTTTTGTCAAATTAGCGACGGATATGCGACTGATTTTGACACACACAAAATAAAAAAAAAATCCATTACTTTCTGATGGTAGTCCGTCACAAGGTAGTCGCTAGTCCGTCGCTATTACCGATGGACTAGATCCGTCGCTAATGGTCCGTCGCCAAATTGCTGTATTTTAGTAGTGGGAGTAAAAGTCTCGTAGTCTTGTTGAAGTTTGTCGCTCTCTAGTAGATTTGCGAAAAGTAGGCTCGATATCTGAAGGTGGGGGAGTATCAGAGGTATCAACAGACACCTCACCAACAATCAATAACGGTGTGAGTGTGTTCCCCCCTGCGGCGCAACACTACTTGCGAAATCGTCAATAACCGGTAACGGTATGTGTGTGTTCTCCCCCTGCGGTGCATCATTACTTGAGAAAATAGGTATGTTCTCAAAAAAATTCACATCACGTGAGATAAAAAGTTTTTCTGATGATGGGTCGAGGCATTCATAACCTTTTTTTGTAGAGGAGTATCCCAAAAAGATGCATTTTATTGATCGAGAGTCAAGTTTGTCTCTTTGGATAGGTAAAACATGCACAAAACAAAGACACCCAAAAACTCTCAGATGAGAAATATTTACTTTATGCCTTTTTAGAACTTCGATTGGTGATCTAAAATCAAGGATTCGACTCGGAAGTCGATTTATTAAGTATGCAGTTGTAAGAACACCACGTGACCAGTATCGTTTAGGAACATTCATTTGATGCATCAGTGCTCGTATGACTTCTAAAAGGTGCCAGTTTTTTCGTTCTGCAACTCCATTTTGTTGTGGCGTGCCAACGCAACTTGTTTCATGAATGATGCCCTCCTTCTGAAGATGGTTACCAAGAAGAGTCATAGTGTACTCGGTACCATTATCAGAGCGGAGGATTTTAATGCGAGCCGAAAATTGAGTGAGAATCATGGATTGAAAATTTTAAAAAACTGAGACAACTTCATTTTTATGTTTGAGTAAATAAATCCAAGTGGCTCTTAAAAAATCATCAATAAATGTTACATAGTATTTAAAACCCTTATAAGATTCGGTTGTGGCAGGTCCCCAAATGTCAGAATGAATTAATTCAAATGGTACAGCAGTAACATTGGTCGAGTGCCAAAAGGTAATCGAGTCTGCTTCAAAAATTGGCATACCTCACAAAGATTATTTTGAGCAACAAGATGAGGAAAAATACGGGATAACGAGCGAGCAGACGGATGTCCTAAACGCTATGCCAGAGGGTCATTGTTTGAGAAACAAAAGCTTGAGGTGCGCTTTTCAAAACATAGACCATGAGATAATACTCCTTTACCAATCGTCCTTTCCGTGACTCGATCCTGAAAAACAACATCAGAAGGGGAAAAAATGACATTACAATTTAGATCGTTAGTAACTTTAGCAACCGAAAGCAACTTTGAAGGAAATGACGGTATATATAGAGCATCAGTCATAGGGTGGTGATGAAAAAAAGATAGTTTTCCTGATCCAAGAACAAGAACAGTAGTGCCATTAGCTATTGACACCGTTTCTTTGTCCCGGGAAATAAAATGTAAAAGGGAACTCATATCATTTGTCATATTATCCGTAGCACCAGAATCAATAATCCAATCTGATGGCTGAAATAATGGGGAAGTGAGATCATATAGATTACCTGTCAGATGGGTAGATGGCTCGGAGCACGATTCAACATTACTAAATTTTTGAAGCAGTCTGGTCAGTTCTCCAGCCAAACTTTTTTCTTCAGAACCAAGTATAGTGCTATTAGTTAGCCACTCGTCATTTCGGATCTTTTGTGGGTCTAAGACGGGGATGCAAATCTCAACATTGATCCTTTGTATGATAGGGTTTATGGCAATGTTCACATAGTCGTCGTGAGGAACCAACCAGTTCGTTATTTGAGCGTTTTTCAACTTTATGAATGCCTACCACTAATGCACTTGATTCTGATTTGAGACTTTTAGTCTCGCCACCCATTACCAGCCGACGAGTTTCTTCCTTCTGAATGATAGAGCAAACTGCGCTGAGAGATGGAACTTCAGCACCGAGAAGTATTTGTCCACGTAGGGCCTCATATTCTGGTTTAAGACTTGCAAGGACCTGAAATACTTTGTCTTGCTCTGCGCATTGCTGAAGAACTTTGAGATCAATAGTAGGAGGACGATAAATATTAAGTTCATCCCACATACCTTTCAATTTTCCGAGATGCTCGGTAAACGAGGTCTCCTCTTGCTTACATCCAGCAACTTGTTGTTGAAGTTGAAAGATCCGCGCACCGTTCTCTTGGTGGCCAGAGAGATCTTTGACAGAATCCCAAAGATCTTTAGCTGTTTCTGAAAAGGAGAAAATTTTAGAAATTTTACCTTCCAATGAATTAAGAAGCCATGACATAACTTGATGATCTTGAGTTTGCCATTCTTCGAACTTAGGATCATCCTTTTTTGGAGCCTTCGTCGTTCCAATGATGTGCCCCAATCTCGATCTTCCACTTAGGGCGAGATATGTTGTACGAGAACATGGAACATAGTTGAGGCCATTCAAGAGGACGGAGGTAAGCTTGATGTTGGACCCTCCATGCACATCGGATTCGGCCATCCGTATTCTACGAAGTGAGAAAAGACAGGAGGAACCGGATCCCAATTACGTATATGTAACACAGATCTCCGGCCTGACCATCGACCTTGTTCATATACGAGAAATTGAGAAAACCTGCTTTGATACCATAAAGAAACAAGTATTAAAAAGAGAGAGCAAAAATAGAACACACAGAACTTACGTGGTTCGGCAATGCCTACATCCACGGGAGAAGAGAAAAGCTTTTCATTAGTTTTGTCACTCTTGCAATACAATGAGAGAAAAGCCTATTTTTATGGGCAAGTTTGGCTCCTAAACTATTGGTTAGTTGTAACCAAGTAGGTAACAACAATATGTAGGTTACAACAAATTAGTTGTAACAAGGTGGAGGTTGTAACAAAGTACTAGCAACAAGATACACTATATCCTCTTCTTCAACACTCCCCCTTAAGTTGGTACAAAAATGTCAATTGATCCCAACTTGGTCAAAATATCTTGAAGTCGATCTGTTGTTAAACCCTTGGTAAAGATGTCGGCTAACTGATCTTTGCTTCTTGTGTAGGGTGTGCCTATAGTATTCTCTTCCACCTTCTCACGAACAAAGTGACAATCAACCTCTATATGTTTTGTCCTCTCATGGAACACAAGATTAGATGCAATGTGAATGGCCGATTGGTTATCACAATACATCTTCATGGGTAAATATGGTTTAAATTCCAAATCACATAATAGTGCATGAAGTCAAACCAATTCACTTGATGTGGAGGCCATCGACCGATATTCAGCTTCTGTACTGGAGCGTGCAACTACCGATTGTTTTTTACTTTTCCACGTTACAAGATTTCCACCCCCTCCCTCGGCTGTTGCCCTCCCTCGCTAGAGGTACCTCGGTCCTCGTGGGTTGCACCCACCCGCATCCCCGTCCCTCCGCTGACTACACCACCTCGACACAACCGCCCACCCCCCTTTCTCCCTCGGCTCCCCCGCCCCCTGCTAACTGTACCATCCCCTCTCCCTCGGTTGTTGCCCCTCCCCCGCTAGAGGCACCTCGGTCCTTGTGGGTTGCACCCACCCGCCTTCCCGTCCATCCGCTGACTATTCCACCTTGACACAACCCCCCCACCCCCCTACCCACCCGCCCTCCCGCGCCATTGCTGCCACATACAGAGAGAGGGGGAGGGAGGGGTGGGGGTGGCCGGAGAGAGGGGGACGGACGGTAGCTAGAGGGGGGACGAAAAATGAGGAATAGTTCTGTCCTTTTTAAAAGTTCGGGTATCAAGTTGAAAATATTAAATAGTTGATGGTACCAAGTTATCGAGTAAAAAAGCTTAGGGTATCAAGCTGAAAAAGTGGTTTAGTTGAGGATATCAAATTGCAATTAAGCCGATAACAAATAACAATATTTGCATCCAAAAGAGAACAAAATAATAATATTGTATTCAAAAGAGAACAAAATGAAAGTCAAGTTTATAGTTGCATCTTCATTCTTTTTTTAAGAAAAGAAAATATATATCTTGTGTAAGAATGGTTACTGGTTAGGACAACATGTGAAGTGTGTAGGCTTTGAACGGGAACTTGTACTTGATGCCACCACCATGGAAAATTTCCCTAAAGAACCTAAACATCTTGTTTCGGTTCAAAATCTCACGTTTAAAATTTTATATTTTACATATTCATCGCTGTTGTTGGAGTCTAAAATCTATATCGACGAACGATCGTAGATTGATGTTACATGTCCTATTAATAACTAATTCAGTGTGTATCGTACCAAGCCACTACTTTTCTTTTGGAAGACAAACAATAACAACTTTTGAAAGCATCACCTTCCGGCTTTCAGAAGCTATAAACAAATTGAACCGGTTTAGGGAGCTAGTGGCCCTGCCGAGTCGTGTCCGATTCAAGCAGGGGTAGACATGAAATTAGGATACAAAAGAAGTATTCGTTGGTCCGGATGCCAAGCTATATATATTGTCACGACCCGCACCCGTTTTTCGGATACGAGACGTGTCCAAGCCAGTCTACGCCGCAGAGTCGACGGTAGAACGCTGTCAAGCCCGCAAGAAATAAATGCTCAAAGTATAACATTTGTTGTTCATTCACATTTCTAAATTTGTTACAACATTTATAATTAAAGAAAATACAAGATTTTACAATTACTGAGATTGATACAATTGCTTTCTATTTCTAGGTTGACCTCAGCGTACCCAAGCCTTCCCAATGCTAAGAGTGATCGCGGCTAAACCTGAAAAATGTTGGTTTTCAGTCAGAAATGGAACAAGTACACAAACCGACGACAATACGAAAACACAATAGAATTAACAAGACATGAAAATAACATATAAGATATAAAAACTGGAAAGAAGTGATGACATGGCACGGTAGAGAAGAAAACAAAGAAAAACTAATCAAAGACATCTATCTAGGTGGTTTGAAATATCCTTTTCGACATGTAAACGGCTAGGGGGTAAATCCGGCACCCTGCACGTGTCGTGTGCAGATGCTATTATTCAAGAATAGACTCATGGGATAGTTCTGGGTAGTCCACATGTCTACTAAGATATTTCCCTCCCGACTACTCCGTATGACGAGCGTGTCAACAAGTGTGGTGGCCCATGCAGGTCAGAAGTCGCAATTAGTGTGATATCGTAGTGGTGCTCGACTTAGAGTGCTGCTATGAGCCTGCTATAGGTTTAGAAGATATAGGCTATAGGCTAAGGTTACTCAATCACAGTTAGGACTACTTGAGAAGATTCCTGGAATGACCCTTGAGAATCTCATTATAAACTATCTCGAAATTCGTTTCCGACAGTTTCTGTCTTCTTCCTTATTCATCATTGAATTTGATTCTTGGTATTCATTATTGACTTGATTTTCTACCAAGATAACATTATGGGCTAGGTTGCCTCAGTCATGGAATCTAGAATCTTCTACAGCCATATTAGCTGGTTTGGCGATGAGATAGAGTCTGATTTTGGATGTATTTCTCGGGTATGGGAATTTAAAGTTTTCGCAGCCAAGCTAGCGGTAATGCGAAAATTTTAAATACCATGATTCTAGAGGTATGTACATTAGTTACAGACTCTATGGATTATCGCAGCCATACTTATTGGTGTGACGAGGATTCTGGTAACATGGTTCTGGATAGACGGGTATGATTATCAGATTGCAGAATAGATACCATATAGATGGTGCCCTAGTATAATGGAGTAGAATATCAGTATGGATATTACTTGAGTATGATGGATTAGATAGAGGAAGCTAGGCCACCTATAGCGCAGCACCGTGCTCCGCACCATCAGAGGGATATACCCCAGAGGGGATGGGCTTTTGCGCTGACAGTCGAGTAGACCGACGCTACGGGTGATGGGTTAGCAGGTCTTTCCTTCCTGTTTTTCTTTCCATCTTGTTGTGTGATTCCATTAGTACCTGTCAGGATGTTTTGTGCTGTGATAGATAGTATAGTGACCCTGATCAAGACCGTGATATCACGACCAATATGACCACAATTTGTATGTTTTAGATATAGTTTTCTTGACCATGATTGTTGGGGGGTTTGACCTAGAAGGAGTATGGCCATCTTAATTTCGAGGACGAAATTTTTTTAAGGAGGGTAGATTTGTAACCACCACTTTTCTAAAATGAGGGTAATTTTGAACTTTTATAAAATTGATTATTTAATAATAGGTTTAAAACATGTTATTGATTTATTGATAAATTTTAATTATTTTAATATAATTAAATTAGTGTTTTGTGATTTTGTTCTTTGGCTAGTGTAACGTTAGAGCTGCTTAGAATATAGACTAACCATGACCATGGAGGCCTAACCCATGTGATTAGTTTAGCTAATTACCACTTTTTCGGCTTAGGATATTTTGGGTATTTGCCTAGTACCTTAAGGTAATGTATTTACCTACAAGGTAAAGGGGATTTACCTACAAGGTAGAGGGGGTTTACTTTATACTAAGGTATTAGCTACTAAGGTATTGTCTATCTAATAATTATGGTGAATGGTTAGAGGCTAGATATTTAAGGTATTAGTATTAGAGGTTAATGTTTTAGTTTCCAACCAAGGTAATGGTTTATCTTACCTTAAGGTAACGGGTTTACCTTATTACAAGGTAAGGTATTGGGTTTACCTAGATAACTAAGATTAGAAATCTAAGTTATTGGTTAGCTAGTAGCTTATGATAGATATTAGATATCTAAGATTGGTATCTTGGTAGTTAAGGTATTTATACCTAGACTAAGGTATTGGGTTTTCAACTAAGGTATTGATATTAGGATATCAATAGGGCTAAGGTATATGGTATCTTGGGATAAGATATAGGTTGGTATCTTACTAGTATATAGTATCTACGTTAGTTATCTTAGGATGTAGATGAGTGGGTATCCTAAGATACAAATCAGTATCTTAGAGGGTAAAAGTAGGATTTTGGGATAAAGTCTAAGAAGGGATTTTGATTGTTAAGATGGGGTTAGAAATGGGTTGTCTTGGTAGGTAATGGTTAGATAAGGGTAGTTTAGTCTAGTTTTGACCCTCGTTGACCAAGAGTTGACTTTTCGACCAAAGTCAACTATGAGTCAACACTTTACCTAGAATTGACCCAAAACCAAACCAGAGTTGACCAGTTGACTGAAAGTCAACTGTTCGTCAACATTTGCCTAGTTTGACCTAGGGTTGACCTAGAGTTGACCAAAGTTGACCAGTTAACCAAAAGTCAACTGTAAGTCAATCTTTGACCCAGATTGACCTAGTTTGACTTGGATTGACTTCATGTGACCTTGTTTGTTCTAGTTTGGCTCAGTATGACCTAGTTTGACCTAGTTTGACTTACACTTGCATATCATGATTTGATTAGCTTCCCTTTCATTATTAAACCATGTTTTGACTTATAATATCTCATCTTTAGGTCTGTGATTACTCTGAGCATCTGTTCACCTTATCAGCTCTGGACCGCAGGCGAGTACATTCACTGATAGTTTTCATTGTCTTGATATCTGCTATATCCGATTCAGTTGTAGTGTTATACTCGATTTTCAGTCACGATTGTTCACGGACTAGTATATGTTGGATCATGACATGGGATGTTGTTCCTAGATTTTTATGGTATATTGGTACATATTCTATATTATTTCAGTGTATTGGTATAGACACCGATTTCAAAAGGGGACTTGCTACCCTCTTATGGAATCCCGTGTCATAATGTGTCATGTCCAGATCCATTATACTATTCGGGGATGGGGAAGTTATTAGTGGTTGTGTGATCAAATTTCCACATGGTTCTATTGTACAAATGGTTCTATTGTACATATGGTTCATAGCTATACCCTCGCCTCACGACGGGTAAAGCCTTACCCTATATGGTTTATAGCTTTCCATGGTGACCGGCTTTACCGCTCTATTGTATTTATGGTTCATAGCCGGTCGGATGGAAAGCCTGAGTATATTTTCCTAAGCCGATCACATAACACACTAATAATTCAAGGCACCTTTTATATTTATTATCGTTGGAGACTAAGTCCTGTTCGGGAGAAGGGTTACAGCCCCGGTCCTTGTTTGGTTTAGGGGTTGTAACTCAGCTTCCGAATAGTTTCCAAGTCACCCTATATACATACATATTGTCGTCCTTTTCAGTACTCACATCTTGATATATATTTCCAGTTGATTTTGTCTTGTATTTCATTACACTGTTTCTTATAGAATTTGTCAATTCATATGGAACAGCTGTTGGTGTTTGTACTTGCTCATTTTCCTGACAGGATACCGTTGATAATTTTACAGATAATTCAGAGACTGATTGTCCGACCTATTAAGGGGACGGGTTAGATGGAGTAGACTTGGACTGTGGCTTGTTAGTAGAGCCACTAGACTTTGCTCACCCTGAGTAGAGTAGCTTAGTTAGATTTGCCTGGCCTGCGAGCTAGCTAGTACCTTCAGTTGTAGCATTTTGTATTATATTTCTATGACTCTGTGTAGTTGTGTATAGCTTTGGGCTTGTGCGGATTTTGAACTTATTTCCTACTTTCATCTATCATATTTTTCTTCCGTGCTATCTACCTTAGTTTTGTTTATGTGATTGAGACTGTATTGCTATGTCACCTCCATTCGGAGTGTATATACCGTACAGGTACCTTTATCTGTTTAGTTGTAGTATTATTAGATGACCTAGACAGCGTTCTACCGCCGATGCTGCGGCGTAGGCTGGACGTAACCACGTACTCGTGCCCCTAATCAGGGTGCGGGTCGTGACAACAAGAAGCAAGATATATGTATAGACATGAAATGAGAAAACTACTATGAATCGAAAGCAATCAGAAAGTACACTTGCCTGAGGTCCTTAGCTGGGGAAACCAATAACATTATACCACTCAATGAGCCACAATCAGTCAACACATGCAGAAGTCTCCAGATGCGGAAATAAACAGTACCAACGTTCTCAGAATAGTCAAATTAGCTAGAATCGTCTGTCCTTAAGTCCAATTCTGGACACAGGGGCAAAACGGTAATTTCGAACAAAAACGATATCCACCGTTGGACCCGCTTTGTACCGAAAAGCGTGCCAGAGTCAATGGTCTCTAAAGTCGTCAAACTATATGTCAACAGGTTCGATTTTCCGATACGAACCCAACCGTTTGTCTAAAGTTGGATTTCGGCGGGCCATGCACAAAATCGCCCGTTGAGTCGGACCGTGGGGCCCGCAAAACGGCGTTCCGATTCAACTGTCTCATAATTTGACCAAACTTGGCATACAGGACCAGAAAAACGATATGGTCCTGTTGGCACAAGTTTCGTCTCGATCTGACGAGCGTGCATGAAGTAATTGGGAAATTTGCACAGAGGTCGATACGGTAAATTTTGACGGATACGTATCAAATTAGTCGCGCACACACAATCAATTTAAATTTCGTCAAAGTCCACACGACCACGAAGCCATTACACACCTTTCGATGCTTTCGGTTCGTGACCACGTCGCCCGGAATGGCGGGACGCACGTCGTATCGGCCAATTTTCTAGTTTTTGAAAACTGTTTTTCATGGTTTTTCTTGATTTTTTGAATTCAAATAACTTCATGTATACCAGTTGAAAATAAGAACTACCAGTTGCATTTTAATCTCGTTTAGGTTGTCTTTAACTGTGTCAAATTAAACTTTCGAAAACCCTAATATCCAGTTCGAAAACTGGCTTCCAATATGGATGATTGGCCTGTTTCTCTATTTCGAATCCTAACAGTTTTTCGGGATTTTCCGATCGATTTTCCGACTTGAAACCCCGATGAAACTCGAACCTGATTACCGGGAATCCTAGAGGGTTATACAGGCTTTCTAAAACACTTTACAGATCACAAAACGATTATGTGTGGGAGGAGAACTTTACCTGCGAAGTGTGGGGGGTCGGATACTGCTGTTGTTGCTGTTAATCTCGCTGTGCGCGCACGACTGGGTCTAGGCCGCGCTCCGGCGTGTCGCGGGGCACGCGCGGCGGCGGAGCGCGCATAGGTGGCCTGGGATGGCGGCGTCGAGGGTGGTTAGGGTTTAGGTGAATTTGATCTCTTCCTCTCTGTCTCTCGCGTTCTCGGGTTTTCATACATATACGCGTATATTAGGGTCGGGTGGGGGTTAAAGCCGAGCTGTTGGAATGGGTTTCTGCTGCTGGGCCTTTGTCCTGTGGGCCGGGCTGTTACTGCTCTTATTCCTTTCTTCTTTTTCTTTTTCTTTTCATATCATATATATATATATTTTTTTTTTCATATCATATCATATATATATATATATATATATATATATATATATATATATATATATATATATATATATATATATTTATATATTTTACATTTATATATTTACACAACATTCATATAAATACCTATATATTTAATATACGTATATTTATATTTACACAAACATTCACATATATTTAATATATATATTTATATATTCATATACACACATATATTTAATATATATATTCATACTCACATATATTTATATACACTTGTATATATACATGCACATATATATAATATTTGTATAATTCCAAGTACATATTCTATATAATTCCAATCCACCTATATATATATTGTATAAGTATATATTCTTAAATATAATATGCACATATTCATATAAAATTAGTATATGTGTAGCTGAAAATGAATTATAAATGTATACACCTATATTTATCCAAAACTGCATCAATATAATAATATAAAAATATTTTATCCAATAGAATATCGATTCAGTAATAATAAAATTTACGAAAAATTTTACGAGAAGCATAAAAGTTATTAAAAATTGCGCAAAAGGCATTAAGTTTGGGAAATTTGCGAGAATAGCATCGTTGCGCCCAAAAATGGGGCGTGAAAATTTTTCACACCCTAATTTAGGTCGTAAAAAATTAATCTCCGTTATTCTACAGCATTAGCTGCTCTTAATCCCCGGGAATTAAAAATAAATTAAAAAAAATGTGCGCCCCATTTAAGGGCGCCGATTTTTAATGAAAAAAAAGAGCGCCCCATTTAGGGGCGCCGAATTTAAAGCCTTCACAAAAGCACAAAATAAGAAAGAAACAAAAGAAGGGAAAAGTAAATAATAAAAAAAGTGCGCACCATTTAGGGGCGCCGAATTTAAAGCCTGCAGTAACAAACAATAGATGAAAGAAACAAAAGAAGAAAGGAAGAAAGGAAAAGTACAAAAAAGAATTTAAAAAAAGGGCGCCTTCACCCCCTTGCGCCGCGTAGCATGGTGCGCGTTCGGCTTGTGCCGCGTGGCCATGCATGGATTAGATTGACTCTGCCCTTGGCAGAGATTTCCGCTCACGGGATGCATGGATTAGATTGGACTCTGCACTTGGCAGAGATTCTCGCTACTTTTCAGTAGCTTTTGACCAAAAATATTCGGCCACTTTTGTATGGTTGTGTTGTTGCCATCTTTAAGATGACAATGAAGTAGTGAAACAATTGCAGAAGCAGAGAAGGAAAGAAGAAGAAGGAAGAAGGAAGAGAAGGAGAAGAAGGAAGAGGAAGAGTAACACAGTCAGTCGGAGGAGAACTTCCAGAAGGTTAGTAAAAAAATTTTGTATAGTAAAAAAATATGCCTTAAAGAAGGGCGTATATTTCACTAAACCGTATAATATTTGTCATTAATTTGTAGATGGATATTCAAAATGACGGTCGGATACCAGGTGGACCTACAACACAGGGTATTATGCAGCAACGAGTCAGTCACGTTTCAGATATGGTATTCGACGGAAAGGTATTTTAGTTAAAGTAAATTATGATTATTATAATCGATAATTATAGGCACTAAATTTTTTTAGACATTATTTAGTTATATGATTATCCAACGGTAAAATTACGTGAGCATGGAGACTGGCGCCACGGATGGAATCTCACAACTCGTCAGAATGAACTTGTTTCATCTTTTGGCTTCTCCTATGTTGACGCTATTCGTCTCAGGCGTCACGATAGAGATCTTTTGTTGAGTTTGATAGAGCGGTGGTGGCCAGGACGCAACACATTTCAGCTTTCCTTCGGTGAAATGTCGATCACTCTGGCCGACGTGGCCATGATTTTGGGGTTACCGATTACTGGTAGTCCTATATATTTTGAAGATGAGAGAAGTGTTGGAGATCTTATCAGAACATATCTTGGTGTGGAGCCGGAACCGGATCAAGGTACTAGTTCCGGGATCAAAATGACTTGGCTTCGAACCACTTTTATGCATGTTCATCGGATTGGAAATACACCGGTTCCTGTAGACAAGCAACGGGTACATTATATAGTTTTCTATAATTATTGTACTATATAATGTAGTTTTAATACTTGTTTATATTTGCAGCTTGTATGTTGTACTAGAGCTTATTTACTAAGTCTGTGCGGTGCATTGTTATTTCCCAACGGGACCGGAAATAAGGTTACTGCAAACCTCCTCCCATTTTTTGAAGACTTACAAACTCCTACAAAGCATGCATGGGATGCCGCAGTGTTAGCCTATATCTATCATTCGATGACTAGTTTTGTTACTGTTGGATCGGAAGGTGCTGTACACAGCAATATATGTTGGATCGGAAGGTGCTGAGACACCAGAAGAAACGTCAGCTCGAAGAATGCGATTAGGTCTTAGGCCAGTTCCCCGTAGGCATTATGACAGAATGAACAGAGGTGAATGATTAAAAGCCATGTTGTATTCTCTTGTGCAAATTCTCATGTTGTATAAATTTCTGAATCATTTAAATTTCTCCTCTTGCAATCATTTAAATTTCTCCTTTTACAAGATCACAAAATATTTAAAAAAAATGACAATAACAAGATTACATAACATTTAAGAAATATTAAAACTTACAAGATTATAAAACATTTAAAAAATGCACACATTTACTGTGTCGGTTGTCTTGTGCAATTTCTCCTGTTGTGTCCAAGTCCGTTACAATTGCTGTAATGTAGATCTCTTGTCGGCAACTCCTTTGTCATAAAACGATTCTTTTTAGGTCTGCCAGCTCTACGTCCAACTTTAGGTACTCCAATTTCACCTCTTACCAGTTCACCTTCAGGAGTGTATGGAGATGGAATTGGTTCCATACAAGACGCATAAACACGTTTAAGTGTTTCAACAGAAAATTGAGCAGGATAATAACTTTCAATCTGTAAGTTAGTAGATTCGTAGGCAAAATAAGCATGTACACATGGTAAAAAAGTGTGTTACCAACGAAAACATGTACATGTTCTATTTTCTAACTGTACCACATAACATCTACTTGTTTCGTGATCAAATATTTCAAATAAATAACCTTCAATACGCAACATTTGAAAATGATGTTTCTCTCTTTTAGGCAAGCCATAGTCTTAAGCATCCTTGGACAGAAGTTGTTGTCCATATTTTCAGCATTTTGTCGATGCTTTTCATGAATTGTTATGATCTTCGCTCTAATACCGTCAAGCAATGTTGTTATTGGTTTATCACGCAGATTCTTAATCCAATTATTAAAATATTTTGCAATATTGGATGTGTTGATATCGAGTCTAGAACATGGTGCATAAGCTGTTATCCAATGTGAGAAATTACGATTTTTATCATTGGTACCAACTATCCAATTAAAAACACGAACATCTGCGGACTTGATTCTTTCAAACCATTCTGTTGCATCCACAATATTATAAGATCGAGCAAGTTTATCCAACCATTCTAGATATTTTGGTTTACTACTGCATTGACTTTTCATATTTTGTTTAAAATGCTGAATGCAGAAAAAATGTGGAGAGGCAGGAAAAATATCGCGCATTGCACGAATTAATCCTTTTTGTTTATCTTCAAATTGTTTAAAAACCATGTCCATGATTCGGTATTCTCATTTTCAGCAATACAATATGCAATAGAATATAACTGGTAGTTAGGATCATGTGCACATGCCACAAATAAAATATCTTGATATCTTGATGTCAAAAATGTTGCATCAATACTAATTATAGGTAAACAACCACTTAAAAAACCGTCTAAACATGCCTTAAAACAAATATATATTCTTTGAAATACATTATTTTCTACGGTCTTTAAAAAACATTTGCTACCAGGATTTGTTTCCGCAATTGTCAAGCAATATCTTTCAAGACTGCCATATGCATCGATATAACTACCGTTGATTTCAGATAATGCAAGTTCTTTGGCTCTCCAAGCTTTAGAATACGTAATATGTACTCGATAATCTCTAAGTATATCTTTTACAATATGAGATGCACTATAGGAGTGGTTATCTCTAATTTTACCCATTATTTTTTCATAAATCCATGCAGCAGTAGTATGTCGATGATGTCCTCTTGGTAACACACCGGTACACGAATGTCGAGATTCAAATATACGAATCTCAAAGATTATACCGTTACCAATTGCTTTAGCATACACTCTCCAACTGCAATCTGGAGAGTCACAAATGTATACAATTTTTTGAGAATTGTTATGTTTAGCTTTACAAATAAAATTATGAAGAATTGCTATATCACTAATAAAATTTCGAAATGCATAAGATGAAGGAAATTCTTTTCCAACAAATAACTCAGGGGTTCTACCATCTAAATTATCATCATTATTATCTAAATAATAGTCTAAATCTTCCACTAAGTCGTCACTATCAACGTCATCAACGTTCTCTTCGACTACATTTACTTGGTTTGAAGTGCTAGGACCAACATGAAAATTTTGGCTGTTATAAACAGGTTGACTAGTAGAAGGAAGATTTCTGCTTATATTTGTTAATGCTTGATTAATATAAATCTTTATACAAGATGCACATATATTATCCTGAATAACGAAGTTCCATGCTTCTTCACTATCTATTACTAAAAATGTATCGGTAAAAAAATATCTTATTACGAAATCATATGTAATAGAAAAATGATCCACGATAATATTACGTATATTTTCTAAGGAGATATTAGGATAGGTAGAAATTAGATTAGTTGTACCTCCTTCATAAGATAGTCCACTAAGTGTACCTCCATGGTAGCAGATCAATGTTAACACTTGATCCATGAAAAAAAAAACTAGAAAAGGTCGTTGAATGTTGCAACTTCTTTCTGAGGGATTCTTTTTGACACTAGGTGGTGATTTGGAGATGATTCTTCTTGAAAGCTTCACTGCGGAGGAGAAAATTTTTTGTCTCTGAGAGGTAACTTGAGAAGTGAGGGGATGAATTGAATGTAAAAAATTTCAATAAGATGATTTATATATATAGACAATATACATGTAAAAGTAGCCGTTGAAAAAGTTATAGTAGTCGTTATAAAAACCATAGTGCCGTTGTAAAAGCTATAATAGCCAGTAGCTGTTGCACATAAGTTAAAAGCCATGTAGCCGTTGGGCCAGTCAGACATTAACCAGTTAGCAAATTTGGCGCCCCAATTTTGGGCGCCCTTTTTCTTTTTTTATTTTTCCCGCTCCCCAAATGTAAATTTGGCGCCCCAATTTTGGTCGCCCTTTTCCTTTTTTTTTTATTTCCGCATAAATAAGAAAATGCAAATTCGGCGCCCCAATTTTGGGCGCCTTTTTTTTTAAAATAAGAAAATGCAAATTTGGCGCCCCATTTTTGGGCGCCCTTTTATTTTTTTCCCCACAAACTAAGCCGGGCATTAAGAAGGGCATTAAGAAAAGTAAGTGGAAGGATCAGGAAGATAATTTTTCATGCCCAAAAATTGGGTGCGACGGTGCTCATCCTGCATTTTCATGAAACTGCATGCCTTTTCTGCAATTTTAATAAACTTTTATGCTTCTGTTGAAATTTTCCGTAAAATTTATTATTCACCACAAACTAATAAAATAATAAACTAATTAATTATTTATAAAATCTAATAATCACTATTTAAATCAATTAATTAATAAATAAAATATTTTAAAAATTTTTGGGAAGGGGAGCTACAAATCTACCCACCTTAAAAATAATTTCATCCTCGAAATTCTAATCCATAACTATTCCCTAAAATTCAATAAGACGTCTACATGGGCCTTAATCTCCTTAAATTTTAATCCCTCACAAATAGTTTATATCCTCCTCCTATCCATTTGTAACTGCATAACCTCTAGGACTTCTACCCACCTTTGGTCACACTACTCCTCAAACTAAATTCTTATAATCATCTAACTAGTTGCTAACAATCCTACCAACAATATCTAGGCATATGGTATATATAATTCTCTCGTATCTATCAAGCAACCCAAAATTTAACAAGCAACAAACTTACACAAGTAGTTAAGAAATATAAACTTCTATTAAGCATGACCATTCGTCGTTCCGAAATAGGAAGGACATGAAGATAAGAAAAAATAATCAAGAGTAAATCTAAAATTTCGAGAGCGGTAGAAAGTATCCAAGGATACAGATAGAAAGGGTGTTTATGAATCATTGACTTATTTGCTAGATTGGGCTACTCTAGTCTAGTCACTTGCTAAATCGAAGAACTCCTCATTTCTTGGAGGGTCTTACAATCCATGCAATACGAAAATTCCGTTCTCGAGATTCTAAACAAGGTTCCACAATAGAACAAAATTTGGGAAATCAAGGTTGTGATATATTTCGTGGTTATTTAAACACACGAGCAAGGGATATAACTGCAATACAAGATCGGATCGCAATTTCCAGGTAGTTGAAATAAGGGTTTACGAATGACTTCGTATTCTAAGAGGTGGAGACTGCATAATAGGTATGGGGACCTATTCAATCAATTCGGTTTTATAGACCAACTATGAGGGTTTGTCTGGATGGGTTTTACTGGGCCTTAATGGATTTCCTATTTGGATATCACTCGTTGGTTGGATGAACCTTAAATTTTAATCTATATGGATTGGACAAGATACCAAAGATAAAACTCTTCCTACAAGATTAGGGTAACCTAGAATAGGATTCCTTTCAAGTGGTTGAGCTAGTTGCTAGTCGGGTTGGTTAGCTAGGTCCATAAGCCTGAAATGCGCCTTCAGTGACTTTTGTGTTTAGGTAGCACATGAGGTCTCAATTGGGTGGCATACTAGTGGCATGTGTGTAATGAACTTCGAGTAGATCACAACCATATATTGGGTCGAAGGAATTGGGTCGAAGTTGAGGCTCTTAATGGAAGTCGGAATGTATACCGGTATTATGGTAAGGGTTATGGCTAATCCTTTTAACCTGAAAGTCGTACTCCAAAAATAGAGTACAAGGGGACGGGTTTGAGTGGGACATGATATACCTAGATGAAGGTGGACTTGTCTAGAGCTTACATATGAAATTTGTTAGAAGGTAACAACTGGTTTCGTGCTCCGAATATTAATGACACGGGCGGGGACACAAAATGATCTAAATGAAAAGTGGGAGTCCATGGGGCACTAATTATCATCCTAATGGGAATTATTCCGATCAATCAGTAATCTTCATATATTCCAAAATTTTAGGGCATACAATCTACCCACCTTAGAAGCTAGGATATAGTTTTAGGAATAAAGAGATTAGAAAAAAATTCCAAAGTCCGGATAGTGTGCCTCGATTCTTATTAATAAAGAATAAGGCACGACAGAACGGAATACAGTAGATATAAGTCAAGTCGAGGATCGTTCCTTAATAAATAGAAAATGAGTGTATACAATGACAGATGGTCGATAGAATAGAATGATCTATTCATCCATTGTATACAAGAGTTATCGACGGGGTAACCAACTCTAAGGCAGAACATATGAAAAGATTTCTAACAACTGAGTCATAAATTTCTATTGGTGTCAAACCTGCCAGACTATTGTCATAAGGGTTCTAGTTAAAGCAAGCTTCAACAAATAATTAGAGGCTCACAACATTTGGTCTCTTGAGAATAGGTAATCTCCTAGGTTGGTAATTTGATCAAGGGAATGATCCTAATCATTCTCGGACTCCAATGACTATATGATCATGATAGTAGGTTTAGGGTCGAAGGGCGGACGAGTAACTCAAGACAAGGTTCCAGTCACAGGGCTGGCCGATGATAGCTACACTTGCGTATACAATTGTCATGGCCATGGGGATACTCTGTATCTATCTATCAATTGCGAGCTTTCGTCTTTCCAATCAGTGAAAGACAAACAATAAAGAGTTCAAGAGAGATGTCACTGAATACAATTATGTGATTCAAAGTCGAATGTATAATTCAAGAGGAATTGTCAAAGAGTCGCGGATGAGATCCTAGAGACATCTACATCTCAATCCACGTAGGGTAATTAGATGGAGAGCGAACCAATGCATCATGGTTGATCAGACCGTAATACATCGATTTTGATTAGACAATATGTTAGCGGGCGTCCCCAATAAACATATGTCTCGAATCAAGCTTGATAAAAGAGTAAGCTTGCAAAAACTATGCTGTAGTTGCAGCATTGGTCAAGATAGCCAAAATATAAGTAGGCGAGATTTTTGGAAAGGAGGCACAAGTAGTTCGAGTTTTGTGAGAATCAAAATCTAACTCGAGATTCGTACACAAATAACAGAATCAAAAATTATAAACTAGTTCCTTACAGCAAAATAGAATTTAAAATAGGTAATTCTAATTTATGATATAAGATTTATATCTAATACAGCAAAAGAAAATTAAACAGTTTATCAAAATTAACGCCTTAATTCTAGGCAAGTCTAACATACCAAGCGAATAGTATATCCACATCGGATCATGTCGTCATATCAAAAGTAAGAGTGTACCTATGGGAATCTAGCAAGTATCTAAATTTAATAATTATTAAATAGCATGGCCTATCTCACAATCTTAACTACCCAATCGGTCAATTTAAACAAGGGACTCCTAGTCCTAATCATTCTCATAAATTATTTCAATCCTAGTTTGTGAATGAGCATTTCCTAGTCGCAGGCTCGCAATAGTACGACTAACGTACCATCACGAGTTTGCAATATTTTGCGAAAACTAACCTGCATGGGCCACCACAAAAACTTGTCACGACCCGCACCCGCTTTTCGTATACGAGACGTGTCCAAGCCAGCCTACGCCGCAGAGTCGGCGGTAGAACGCTGTCAAGCCCGCAAGAAATAAATGCTCAAAGTATAACATTTGCTGTTCATTCACATTTCTAAATTTGTTACAATATTTACAATATTTATAATTAAAGAAAATATAAGATTTTATAATTACTGAGATTGATACAATTGCTTTCTATTTCTAGGTTGACCTCACCGTACCCAAGCCTTCCCAATACTAAGAGTGATCGCGGCTAAACCTGAAAAATGTTGGTTTCCAGTCAGGAATGGAACAAGTACACAAACCGACGACAATACGAAAATACAATAGAATTAACAAGACATGAAAATAACATATAAGATATAAAAACTGGAAAGAACTGATGACATGGCACGGTAGAGAAGAAAACAAGGAAAAACTAATAAAAGATATCTATCTAGGTGGTTTGAAATATCCTTTTCGACATGTGAACGGCTAGGGGGTAAATCTGGCACCCTGCACGTGTCGTGTGCAGCTGCTATTATTCAAGAATAGACTCATGGGATAGTTCTGGGTAGTCCACATGTCTACTAAGATATTTTCCCTCCCGACTACTCCGTGTGACGAGCGTGTCAACAAGCAGCAAGATATATGTATAGACATGAAATGAGAAAACTACTATGAATTGAAAGCAATCAGAAAGTGCACTTGCCTGAGGTCCTTAGCTGGTGAAACCAATAACACTATACCACTCAATGAGCCACAATCAGTCAACACATGCAGAAGTCTCCAGATGCTGAAATAAATAGTACCAACGTTCTCAAAATAGTCAAATTAGCTAGAATCGCCTGTCCTTAAGTCCAATTCTGGATACAGAGGCAAAACGGTAATTTTGGGCAAAAACGATGTCCGCCGTTGGACCCGCTTTGCACCAAAAAGCGTGCCAGAGTCAATGATCTCTAAAGTGGTCAAACTATATGTCAACAGGTCCGGTTTTCTTATACGAACCCAATCGTTTGTCCAAAGTTGGATTTCGGCGGGCCGTGCACAAAATCGCCCGTTGAGTCGGACCGTGGGACCCGCAAAACGGCGTCCGATTCAACTATCACAGAATTGGACCAAACTTGGCATAGAGGACCAGAAAAACGATACGGTCCTGTTGGCGCAAGTTTCGTCTCGATCTGACGAGCGTGCACGAAGTAATTAAAAAATTTGCACAGAGGTCGATACGGTGAATTTGGACGGATACGTATCAAATTTGTCGCGCACACGCAACCAATTTGAATTCCGTCAAAGCCCACACGACCACGAAGCCGTTATGCACCTTTCGATGCTTTTGGTTCGTGACCACGTCGCCCGGAATGGCGGAACGCACGTCGTATCGGACAATTTTCTAGTTTTTGAAAACTGTTTTTCATGGTTTTTTTTAATTTTTGAATTTGAATAACTTCATGTATACCTGTTGAAAATAAGAACTACCAGTTGCATTTTAATCTCGTTTAGGTTGTCTTTAACTGTGTCAAATTAAACTTTCGAAAACCCTAATATCCAGTTCAAAAATTGGCTTCCAATATGGATGATTGGCCTGTTTCTCTGATTCAAATCCTAACAGTTTTTCGGGATTTTCCCATCGATTTTTCGACTTGAAACCCCGATGAAACACGAACCTGATTACCGGGAATCCTAGAGGGTTATACAGGCTTTCTAAAATACTTTACAGATCGTAAAATGATTATGTGTGGGAGGAGAACTTTACCTGCGAAGTGTGGGCGGTCGGATACTGCTGCTGTTGCTGTTAATCTCGCTGTGCACGCGCGACTAGGTCTAGGCCGCGCTCCGGCGTGTCGCGGCTGTGCGCGCGACAGCGGAGCGCGCACAGGTGGCCTGGGATGGCGACGTCGAGGGTGGTTAGGGTTTAGGTGAATTTGATCTCTTCCTCTCTGTCTCTCGCGTTCTCGAGTTTTCATACATATACGCGTATATTAGGGTCGGGTGGGGGTTAAAGCCGAGCTGTTGGAATGGGTTTCTGCTGCTGGGCCTTTGTCCTGTGGGCCGGGCTGTTACTGCTCTTATTCCTTTCTTCTTTTTCTTTTTCTTTTTCTTTTCATATATATATATATATATATATATATATATATATATATATATATATATATATATATATATATATATATATATATTTACACAACATTCATATAAATACCTATATATTTAATATACGTATATTTATATTTACACAAACATTCACATATATTTAATATATATTTATATATTCATACACACACATATATTTAATATATATATATTCATACTCACATATATTTATATACACTTGTATATATACATGCACATATATATAATATTTGTATAATTCCAAGTACATATTCTATATAATTCCAATCCACCTATATATATATTGTATAAGTATATATTCTTAAATATAATATGCACATATTCATATAAAATTAGTATATGTGTAGCTGAAAATGAATTATAAATGTATACACCTATATTTATCCAAAACTGCATCAATATAATAATATAAAAATATTTTATCCAATAGAATATCGATTCAGTAATAATAAAATTTATTATTCACCACAAACTAATAAAATAATAAACTAATTAATTATTTATAAAATCTAATAATCACCATTTAAATTAATTAATAAATAAAATATTTCAAAAAATTTCGGGAAGGGGAGCTACACATATATATCAAAAAATTTACTGTACAGATAATAATTTATATAATATTTGTTTAAACGATAAATGTTTAGAAAATTAGGTCAAACAATACAATCCGACAGACTGTCTGTCGGAAAATGAGCATGCTCAATTTCCGCTAGATGGTTTGTCGGAAAATGAGCGTAGCTCAATTTTCGACAAACCATTTTTCTGAAATTGAGCATTCTCGGTTGATTTGTGGAGTTGGTTTGGTTTGTGGGTTTTTTGGGTTGTAGAGTTGGTTTAGTTTATTTTTGTTTTATGGGTTGATGTGGGTTGAAAGTTATCATTTTGTGGTTTTTTTTGTTGGTTTTTACGGTTTGGTTTATTTTTGTATGTTTGGTTGAGGTGTACTATCTTTTTATCAATTATAAGATTCTTTTAACGTTACAATTCACAACGTTACAATTCCAACGTTCCAATTCCTTCCAACGGCTATATTAACTCACAACTATATATAAGTATCAAAGCAAGCTGATTTTTTTCATTCACTCCACAACATCTCTCCCATTCAGTAGTAAGCTCATCAAGTCTAGTTCGTTGAATGCTGAAGCTCCTCTCGTCCTACATCCATTTGAAAGTCCATCTTGTTGTTAGCATGGATCAAAATCTAACAATACTATGCTCGCTTGGAGGAGTACTAAATGGGTTAGCGTATGAAGGAGGTTTAACCCAAGTTCTTTTAGTTGATCAAAATATTTCGTTTCTTAGTTTATATAATCTAATTAATGATCAATATTCTATCAATTATGAATTTATATTAGTACATATTTTCGTATCTAAATGTATAAATGTAGATAGTGAAGAAGCATGAAAATTTGTTCTTCAAGTGAATGCACAATCACCGTATATTAATATCTATGTCACTCCGCCCCTATCTATAAATGTAAGTAATATACCTGCTTGTAATACTTTTAACGTTGGTCCTACTTCTTCTCATCAAGTTATTCCATTTACTGAAGAAGAACATGTAGTAGATGATGTTAATAACGATGATGAAAATAGTGATGATCTAATTGAAAATTTAGATGATGAATTTGATGATTCTGTTGATAGCCTTAACACTCCTGAATTATTTATTGAAAAATAATTTGAGAATCGTTCTAAATTTAGAAGTTTTATTAGTAATATTGCAATTAGACGTAATTTTACTTGTTCAGCTACTTTAAATAATGCTACTGGAATTGTATATAAATGTAATAGTTCAAATTGTCATTGGAGGGTATACGCTAAAGCCATAGGTGGAGGCGAAAGATTTTCTATTGCAACGCTAGAAAATATTCAATCTTGTTTAGGTGGACTTACAACTGGTTCACTACAAAAAAATAGCTAATTAGCGACTGAAATTTCAGTCGCTAAAATAGACATTTTCGTCGGTAAAATGATTTAGCGACTAACCGACGACTACAATATTTAGTCGCTAAAAGCAACGTCGATGTTCAATTTTAGTCGCTAGTTAGTCGCTACATCAACTAACTTTCGACTGAAATAGCGACTAACTATCGACTGAAGAGTTAGTCGCCGACACAGCGACGAACTTGCGACTACAATGCGATGAACTTACGTTTATAATGGTTACAGTTGATATCTAGCGACTGACATGTTTAGTCGTTGGTTAGTCGCTGGATAATCGCTGGTTAGTCGCTTCTATTATTTTTTTCCATTTTTGTAGTCGCCGGTTAGTCTCTATTCCATCGCTGATTCATTTATTTTTCCTAAATTTGTAGTAGTCATGCTATGCACATCATGTAAGAGTAATATAAACAAGTCCACAACACACATAAATACAATGCAAACAGTTTTAGCACCACAATAATTACCAATAATATAAACAAAAATAATAACATACACAAAGTACATAAACATAAAATCTAAAAATATATATATCATAGTCATGTCCAACATCAACCATACACCATCTATACAAAAAGATAAATTAGTACAACAATCATAAAACAATATATCCAACATCAACCATATACCAATTCCCTAATATGTCTCAGCTGTCTCTGGAAACCGAACATCATGGTGGTCATCTGCTCCATAGTGAAAATGTCAATAGGAGTAGCATTTTCCTTCCGTCTCTACTACTTTTTCACGTGTCCTCTTATTACGCTTTCTTTTTGAAGCTGTCGACCCTTCCAAGATGAAACAGAGAAAGTAATTAGCACGAAATATATATATATATATATATATATATATATATATATATATATATATATATATATATATACAAAACATTTGGATGATCCTCTTATGCATAATACCTTGTAAGGAGAGAGATCTGGAACATCACTTGGAAGTTCCAACGCAACTGTAGAATTATGGACTCCGAAACCTTTGTGATGATCTAATATTTCATGAACGGACCTGAACCCAATTTGTTTGGCGGCATGTGCTATTTGTCATGTTGATCGATATCCTTTGGCCTTCCTCTAGGTTACGTATTCCATGTCAACCATAAAATACTAAAATTTATTACAATACGAAGCATTTAGAACATGGGCATGAAAAATAAATAGAACACTTCATACAATTCAAAGTTAAAGATTAAAAAAAAAATCTCCAAAGGGGAAAACAAGTAGACGAATAAAATATCAACTCGAAGTATAAAACTAGGATAAGAATCAACTCATAACCACAAAGAGAAATGAAAAGATAATAAACATGAACCAAGCTTCTCTTAAATTATTGTCCTTTCAGAAAAAACTCAAGGCTTTGCTAGGAAAGGGATTGTTATACAAGTATTCTAAAAACAAATAAGAAAATGTTCGGTATGACATGTGCTAGGCCTACTAGTTTATGCCAATAATAAGGAAATTTGGCTTTTATCACCTTTCTCATGATTTCTACATTCATCTAAGAAAGGTGGAATTACTGTACGGGAACCAGAAATAGATTATTAATACACTGTATACTATAGTGATGCTAATGGAATTCCTTCTGAGCTCCATGATACAAGTAGATTTATCTATATGCCGCTTAAGTATTAACTCTGTTCCATTTATAAAATTAGTAGCAACCACAGGCATATATAGCTTATGATAAGTGTATATATAAGAAAAATTGCTAGCTCTAGTTTTGAGTAACAAAATACACCAAAGGTTCCAACTAGGAAATATAATGGGAATAGGAAAAGCAAAAAATGGGATGTGATGCTGAGGAAACAAACATATTTCCTACAAAAAAGTGTGCTTCCAGATGAACAAAACATAATCATTGTATTATAGTCTACTGAAAGAAAGCTTTGTACGGGCATTTTAAGTGTTGTTCTATTTGCCAAAAGTCACCTTTCAAGGGCACCTGTGACTGAGATAGCGGAAGAGGTTCTCCATTTGCAATACGAATCTGCCACTCCACTAGATCTTGACCAACAATCATCTCTGTTACTGGATGTTCAACCTTCAAGTATTACATTATCAATTTAATAATTGTAAGATATATTGGCACGACATAACTTGATTCACAAGTGAAAGTCTTGCGGCAAGCTACTAAACGAAAGAGATAAAGGTTGACCATATGAACATGGTAAATAAAGTTGTTAGCTAAAGAGACATACCTGAAGACGAGTGTTCATCTCCATGAAATAAAATTGGCCTGAAATAGTGTCCATTACTAAATCATGTTCTTTTCATCACCCTCAAGGCTTCTAATCTAATAAAGGTTTGTACCATTTTTCAAAATATAGGACCTTATATTATTAACCACTAAAACCCCCATACTAAAGTTTAGATTACCAAGACATAATTAATCAATAATGACCTCTGGAAAACACGAAATTTTTTTCATAAGCAGTTTCCATGTGCCCTATTGAACCTTAGTCCAAAGCCTAATCTTTTCTAACTTCCAGCAAAGAAAATTGATATGTGCGATAACAAAATAATACCCAAACCAATGTGAACGCCAGGTAGCTCAGGTCAATTTGGTAAAAATGAACGATGGTTGAATAGGAGAAGTATTTGGAGAATCCTTATGGTTGCACATTATAGGTGAAGTCATAGAACTTTAGAAATGACCATTTATACGACCATCACTGCTTTATAGGTAGATATTACCATTCATATGACCACCAATGTTTTATGGATCACAATTATGTGCAACCTATAACATGCCCAGAAGATATTGCACACTAGGAGAGAGTACTGAATGAAATTTCTCTGTAGTGTCCCCACTCTTGGGAGGCTAGATTTAGCTTTAGCTTTAGCTTTAGTCAAGGAGAAGATGGTGGGAATTAGATTTTCGCTCAATAGGCTTCTTTTTTTCTTTTTTTTATGAAAAGGATGGGAAACTTCCACATCAACTACCAAATCTAACTAATAATTAAATAAATCTCGCTCAATAAGCTTGAATTGAAGTATGAACCATGAACATAGGAAAAGGAGACCAACAGTTCCGTTACATAGTAGAATTCCATCAAAGGCTAGTAGAATAAGGAGGAGATGGGAAGGAACCTGGAATGAGGCTAGTGAAGACATGTTTGGTCCTAGCTACACTAAGGTGGTGGCCCCTACTACCATAAAAAATAGAAAAAGTATTCATGGAAAACCCAAAGGTATAGACTATAGAGTATTGATTGTGGTTTAAACCAATTAAAATGTATATTCACATTAAAGTAATGGTTAAGCCCCTGCCTAATTTAACTTGAGCCAAAGAATATGAGTCATATGAAGAACAAATCAATGGAGATCATCTTACTTCAGTAGTCAATTAAACATATCATAAGGATGTCATCAATGTCAACCAGACATCCAAATGCTTATCATAAACCATAAATAAAGTACTTGGCAAAAATGTCCACATGAATGATCCTAGATTATATCAAGATTACAATTCATGAATGCTAACCATATGAGGCAATGACTTCAAAATCTGGTTTGTTAGTTGTAATATAAGAACGAGCTTCAAACAATTAGGTCATTGGCTTTTGAAGTTAAAGATTAAGAGGACTAGGCTTTTATTTGAATTCATGTCCAGTACTTCTAGTTGAATGGCCCCTACCATCATTCAGGTTAACAGGAAAAGTTGATTGTTTAGTTAATATGACGAATATAAACTAAATCAAAATCAGCTTGGTTATAAACTTACCGTCTTCATTCAGATCAACAAAAAAGCAGAGTTTCTGCGACTGTTTTTCAATGGAACTGCACCTCGTAGGACTAGGAGGTGGCCTGGGATGGGTAGGAGAGCCTGTGTCACTCCGACTTTCCCCCTCGTTTGCGGTCTGACTGTTGAACTTTTGTCCCAAATACATCATATCCATACTAGGGGAGGATGGGCCTCCAATTATTTTCTTCCCCTTGAACCTTTTGTGGGAAAGGAGTTAAAGAATATGTTATTCAAAGAATCTTGAAATGTTCAGGTTAGGTATGCTATCTTGATCATAAGAAACTTTACCTGTCTTTCCTTTTCTCACGGTATCTCTGTAAGGATGCCTGTCTATTTGTTGGACCCTCTGTTGCAAGTAAGATAAGCATAAGTTGGGATCTAAAAACAAGAGATAAGAAAAACTGGTTATAAGCCACCCAAAGAAAAGAACCAACAACAACAACGACAAAGCCTTTATCCCTCTTTTTTTTCTTTGGTCAGGTTGGCTATAACAGACATAAATACCAACTTCTAATGTGAAATTTTCATAGAAGATGATTTTTAACTCTTCTTTTAATGTCCTAGCAGTAGTTAAACGGGAGAAGATAGTAGGGAAACTAGAGGATCTAATAACGACCAAAACTGACAAAGGATCCTGGCTAAGTTTATAACGCACACTAGAAAGCATAATAGAAAACTAACGGATGAGTAAGACTCATTTTTATGAAGAACAGTTATACAGAAGGAAAGGGAAACAATTGAATACATCAACATACTGGCTAGGAAGAATGGATACTAGCGATGTTCACTTGTTGCTGTGTCTGTTTTTGTATCGTGCTGTATCTGTGTCCGTGCAACCTAAGGTTATAATACCAAAGAACGCAACTTTAATAGCGTACATCCAATAAAGATGCAGATTACACACAATCCAATAATCTCTCACATAAGCCTAACTTGATTAGCATTTCTCCAATAAATAAAGACATGCATGAATGATAAACTTTTTTGCAAAAGAGAAGGCAAAACTATGTAAAAAAGAAGAGGCTTATACATTTACTATATAGCATGCCAAGAAAAATATTAGATAAGTAAAATGCTGACTCTCCACTAACGAAAAAGTATACCCATACGTATGTAGAAAAGTGACGTGTAAGTGAAAGAGATTCCTAATGAATATATATTGCTAGACTTGATCAAAAGCAACAGGTAAGTGTAGATTCTAGAGAAAATAAAAATATCTCAGCTAATTATCAACATAATGATAGGTGGCCTGGTTTGCCAAGGCATTAACAGGCCTAAGGAGAAACAGAAATGGCTAAAAATATATACCAACATAAAGATTTGCTATTTAAAAGGTTAAAGTACCTGACCAGTTTAGTTAGATTGATCAGAAAAAAATAAAGTTCTAGGAAGAACAACGATGAGAAAACATTATGGGGTATCAACTAAAAGCAGCAGTCAACATAAAGTCGAGAATTTGTAAAAGATTATTGCTTCGTCATCATAGGCATTCGCCTTGCCACAGAGTTAGCAGCCCTCGGGAGCAAAGGGAAAAGGTTGAATCTAACCATTAAAATGGTTATCTCATGAAAAGACGAACAAGGTAAAGTATTTTCACAGATGTAAGAAATAGAACAACTTTTCGGATACTTTTAGAACATTTAGGGATTTTAGAGCATTACATAAGTAGTCATCCTTGGCCAAGGTCCTTCATCAAAGGCTTTACGAGCAGCATGCACAGCGCGGTTGATATCTTCTGCATCCCCTTATGAAACACGCCTAATTACTTCCCCAATCCGAGGATCCAAGGTTGGAAAAGTCTTTCCTGAAGCAGGCCAATTTCAACCCATTATAGACTGTGCTTCCAGGAATACTAGAGACTGCTATGTAAAAACGTGGATCGATTGATTAACCAATGTACATGTGATTTATTTTGACTACTGGAGTAATCAGTTCTTCGACTGCAGCAGCAATGGTGAACCATTGAATCCCGACGCAATGCCTAAAGGAAGAAATTCATAAAAAGGTATATACATTTACATACTGTCAATATCCCTTCCCATAGCAAAGTTAATACGAACAAAGACCAACTTCTCTCCTCAATCACAATCTCATTAACTTACTAATATAGGCAATCATTGAAATACTTCTGACTGAAGAGAAATAAAAATCATAGTATCATACACATACAACTTTCTTCCTAAAATACTCTAATATCTGGAAAAAAATGTTCTCCCAATGATTAGAAAGAAAAAAATGTTCTCCCAATGATTAGACAAAATGTGGAATGTCCTTTACTTATAAACATGTGTTTCGATGACCACCTACAACCTAAGATTTAAACTTTTTTGGATAATCAAAGATTATGCTTAGGGATACAAGACATGTATACTTGCTATGAGATAGCAATCACAAAAGTAGGCTACGTACTTGAAGCCAAGGGTGAGAAAAAGTGCGATAGTACAAACAGTGGAGTTAGAATGTACTTGTGTTAGAATTCGTGGCTTTTGAGATGCATATGAATTATGGTATCCATCATATGCCACCCTACTACAAGTATATATAAGTTAATTGAACATGAAGAAGTGAACTGCCTTTGACCTTTGTGAACCTGGCCAGAGAACACAGATCAAAAGCAAAAGTCATAAGATTCCACACAACCGTGATAGAGTGACAACTGAATATTCTTAAAAGGGTAGACACTGTTAGTTGAACTCAAAGTCATAGCCTTGCTAACGAATAAGGTAGCACCATGAATACTAAAAACACTATATACAATCCAAAGATAATGCGGAAAGCCTCCTTAGCTAATCAAACTTACACCTGTTCTTCAGTATATGCCCAACCCTATTGACCCCATATCGTTTTCCATGAGGCATAATAACTATACTTATTTCATTGGGCACAACCACTATATCTACTTAGTAGTTAGCAACTCGCCTTTTATATTCTTTCACCCTTAATAAAGAGGCATAACTTTACAATATAAATCCAAAATACTGTACAATATTGGCATTGTGGTAGGTTTATACAGCTTGATAAAAAAATGTAGCTTAAACTCACCGTTTAGTCTAGAAAACAATGTAGACTAAGTTTAAAAATTAAGTAAGTTTGTTTCTAAAACAAACGTACCCAAACTATACTTAGGACAATGCCATATCTAACGATTTTACACTAGATAGACTTTGAAAGACTTTGATGTCGTGGTAGACAATTGAATTAGACAAAATGGATATATTGTGCCAATATTACTCAAACTAGCACAATTCAAGTTCATAGAAACCTAGTGAAGTGAACAAATGATGACAGTGGAGACAACGGAGGGGTAGCAGAAAAGGAGTATTCTAGCCAATACCAAACCCAAACAAATTGCTAATGTCAAGTAAGGACGATATTCTTCGTAACTAGTTATGTTCCATTAACTATGATCTACAAAACATAAATTTTGTTCACAACGTAACACAATTTTATTGCTAGCTAATTGAGTTCCATGATCGAAGAAAAACTTTTGGCAACTCTACATCAAAATTGTATGATTCAACAACCACATACATTAAAATAACTGTGTAACAACCATAGGAGAACAACAAATTAAATTAAAGTCAGTAGGAATATTTATATCGCATTCTCTGGCTTGCAGTGATTCTTTTGAATGTACTAACAAAAGTCCATTGCCTTAAATATCCATGTAAAGGCATCTCATTCTTCCAAAAGGGCAGCAATACTAGGATTACTACATAAATCACTAAGAAGCAAGAAAAAAGAGACTTTCTTGCACAAAATCCAGCACACGAGATACCTATGATCAAGGAACAAATATAAAAATAAAATGAGACTTTCTTGGTTTCCCGTAACCCTAGATTATAGTTCAAAATTTGACTATAACAAAAACAATCCATATCGAGAAACCCTAAAATTATCTAAAACACATCCAACAATTCTTCTTGTAGAAAACCATCAGAATCTTGAGCATCAAACAAAAAAATACAAGAAAACCCTAGAAATCGAATAAATTCTACATAGATCTAGATCGAAAGAGAGAAGAATCAGAAGTTCACCTCCTTCTTCTTCATGTTTAACATCTCCTGGCTCGGGATGGCTGCTTAGGGTGGAAGGGGTCGAGAGGAGGAGGGGGCATCGAAAGGAGGAGGAGTTTTGGGGGAACAAAAATATTTGGAGCGAATATTTGGGAATGAAAAAAGAGCTACTGCTAGATATATATTTCTCAGCGACTAAAATTATAGTAGCGGGACAGTCATTTTTTATATTTAAAAGTAGCAACAAACTACGGACTAAAATTGACACTCCTTAGAAATTTTTTTAGATTAGTCTAGACATTTTAGTGACAGAAAAGTGACTCCCGGTAATTTGAATTATGAATTCGTAGATTTTCAGTCGCTCTTTAGTCGCTGGCTTAGCAGCTAACGCAATTCAGTCGCTAGGTCAGTCGCTAATTTGCCAGATTTTTGTAGTGGTTCTCATCCATTAGCTACCACTGTATGGGTTAAAAATCAGATTATTGAAAAAATTCGAGATAATCAGTCGTATAGTCCATCTCATGTTGTAAAAGATATATTTAGGGAACATCGAATACATATTAAAATACTGTAAGGCTTGGAAAGCTAGAGAACTTGCTCTATCCGAAATAAATGGTAGTTATATTGATGCATATAGTAGTCTCGAAGAGTATGGTCTTAGAATTATTGAGACAAATCCAGGTAGCCAATGTTTTATGAAGATTACAGAAAATAATAGGTTTGAAAGAATTTTTATTTGTTTCAAGGCATGCATTGATGGATTTCTAAGGGGATGCTTACCTGTGATTATTATTGATGCTACTTTTCTTTCCTCTAAATATAGAGGTATTTTATTTATTGTTTGTACTCATGATCCTAACTATCAACTATATCCTATTACATATGCTGTTGCTGAGAGTGAAAACACTGATTCTTGGAATTGGTTTTTAAACGGTTTAAGAATATCTTTTGGAAGATATTTTGATGCATGGAATACAATTTCTTTTATATCGGATAAACCGAAAGGATTGATAAATGCCATACGTGCTATTTTTCCGGAATTGCCTCATTTTTTTTGTATTCAACATTTTAAAGCAAATTTGAAATCAGTATGTAGATCAAAGCATTTTCAACGTAGCTTGGACTCTCTTGCAAGATGTTATAATAAAACAGATGCAAATAATTGTTTGGAGATGATTAAAGCTGAAAATGTTGATGTTTATAATTGGCTCGTTGGAGTAAATGATGAAAATCGTGTTTTCTCACACTGGATTACATCGTATTCTCCTTGTCCAAGACTAGATATTAACACGTCAAATCTTGCTGAATATTTCAATAATTGAATTAAAAATCTTCGTGATAAACCAATAACGACACTACTTGATGGTATTCGAGCCAAGATTATAACACTTCAGGACAAAAACAGACAAGAAGCTGAAAATCCTGAAACAAATTTTTGTCCGAAGATGTTAAAAACGATGGCTCGTATCACAAAAGAAATCCATCAGCTGGAAATGTTACGGATAGTGGGTCATTTGTTTGAGATATTAGATCGTCAAACAAATAGAACATATGTTGTTCGTTTAAATGAAAACTATTGTTCATGTTTAAAGTAGTATCATACTTTTCTTCCATGTGTACATGCATGTTATGCTTGTAATTGTTGCAATATTAGGATTGAGCATTATTATCCAGCTATATTTTCAAAGGAAGCATTAAAAAGTGTCTACGAGCCGCACTTGGAGCCAATTCCAGTCCCTTACAACATTCAAAGTGTATTGGTTAGAGGCGACATTGGAGTACCAGATGTACGACGCAAAGCCGGAAGACCAAAGAAGAACCGTACTATGGCGAAGGATCAATCTTCAAGAGATCTCCGATGTAGTAATTGTAATGGTTTAGGACACAATAGAAGGAGTTGTACAAATCAACCAAGAGAATGAATATGAAACATCATATGAAGTATCTGTAATAGTTTGTCAAAGAAAGGTGACTTTTATATAAATGAAAACAAAATATCATACAAGTTCAAAATTTACATCTATCTTCCTTGTCTGTCTAATTCCCAATAGTCTGGACGATCAACTTCTCTGAGATCTCGGGCTCTCCTCCTCCTCGTATCCTCCTGGGACGCATCACCTTCGTCTTGCGTGGGTGCTGGGGCTGGTGCTGATGGAGTCGTTAGTATCTGTGTATAATAATCTTCATCCAAATCATAGCCTTGGAACCAATCTGTCACTCCGAGCCACTGCGAAGTCCCCTGGGAAGTCTCCTGGCCAGCCCCCTGGGAAGAACTCTGGCCAGCCCACTGGAAAGTCCCCTGGCCAGCCCACTGTGAAGTCTCCTGGCCAGCCCACTGGGAAGTTCCCTGGCCAGCCCACTGGGAAGTCTCCTGGCCAGCCCACTGCGAAAAACCCTGGCCAGTCCACTAGGAAGAACCCTGGCCATCCCACTCCTCGTCAGCTTGCTGAGGCGGGATCTCGCCAGCGTGCTGAGGTGGGATCTCGTCAGCTTGCTGGGGCGGACTATCGGGGAACGGTTGGGTGACATGGTGCCTAACCCTGCGGGGAAGTGGTTGACGTTGGCTAATAATGGCTACAGGATAATCTTGCGGAATATGTAGCTGAGGGTTCGGAGGCACCGGCTCCGCTTTTACCCAGTCCAGAAAGTTTCTTACTGTCGTTCTCAACACTTCAGGATCTGGGTTATCACATGCTTGCACCAAAGCTGGAACCAAAAATAATAACACTTTATTTTAGTTCTTATGCAAGCTAAAACATTGTAATCCAAAATATTGTAAACTAAAAATAATTACTTACATCAGTTCTTATTATATGTTGATAAAATCCACGCCGACTAGAATCATTTATAGCTCTATGCTCGAATCGAGGCTCCTGATATATGTAGCGTCTGTTGCTTATAAGTGGAGATTCCCACCAAGATCTATATGCAAAATTCCCGTATACTGTTGCGTATACGAAATATGTGAGATGTTATGTGAAAAATGTGGCAAAAATATTAACTTTAAAATAACTTACCGTCCTCCATAGTAGCTATGTTCTGAGACAAATGTGAGAAGTTATGCGTCTCTATTCTGGAATTCCAAGCAGGAATTAATTTGCGGGCTCTTACGGTTGCACTTCCTCTACCACGATTGTAGTGAGGCGGGTCTTCGGGTATATGTTGTTTTATACCGAATTGCCGCATAACCCGATCAGCTGGATGATACATTATGTTCCCATGGTATATTATGTAAAACCTATGGAGACTTAATTCATATGTTGTTCGTTCTATCTCAGAAGGATAAGGATTAATAGAATAATGCACCATTTGAACCTATTTTTTGACAAATAATTATAAGGAAATAAAACATAATATACTAAATAGATATGGAATGGTGACTTTTATTTACCTCTGAAATCTGTAGTGAATCAAATTGGCCCCGATATATCGGGACAACCGAGTAAACACAGTGTGCGGGATCTACCGCATCAGTAGTCCACCGTAAAGCGACCGAAAATACATGTGCGTCGCTACTGATAAGGGAAAGTGGCCTACTGATAGAAAAATGCTCGTAGGACCAAACCTAAAAAATATATGATATAAGTGTACAAATTTTAAATATATAACAAATTTTAAATATATACCAAATTCATATAATTTTCGTACCTGAATCAATGTAGCACATCCATTTAAATTTTTCATCAATTTATCCTTCGAATGGAACTGCACAAAGTCTGACATAGCACTCTATAGATATGCCAGCATTGACGCTCCCCATGCATGACTCGTCGGTTCTGTCAAATCATTCAGAAATAATAGAAACCGTAAATTTACCATATTCGATGCGTCGAGAAACAAAAAAGCATTAATAAGGCCTAGTAAATAGGCTCTAGTGCATGCAATGACCTGAACAGAATATGAAAAACATTATATTAGCTAAACTAAATTGATATATAATCTATGTGCACAAATATTAACCACAAATGTAATACTTACTCGTTCCTCATCAACTGATATTTCTTGGTCACCGATACGATCTATGTGAAAATTCTGCCGGAGCCATGTATACGACACTAGGCCTTTGCCTTTCAATTTTGGTGCCTCCACACCTAGGTAGGTCGTGATCGCTGTCTCAGCAGAAAATTGCTCATCAAATATTATAGGTTCACCTGTGAAAGGTAGACCTAAAATATTTGCAACATCTTTAAGCACAATAGACATTTCTCCAAAATGTAGCTGGAACGTATTTCGTCCGGGCCACTACCGCTCCACTAGACTCAGAATCAAGTCTCTATCGTGACGTAGAAAACGTATTTGATCCAGGTAATGAAAACCAAATACGTGCAATAAAGCTTCTTGGTCACTAGTCAATTTCCAGAAATCAAGTTGGCCCTCATAGCGCCATGTATTGTGTTCTCGACACCGCACTTCCCTTTTATAATCACATAGCTATATATAAAACATACAAACTATGTTATTACTAAACATATAAAAAAAGGGAAGTGCGGTGATTATAAGTGTTTAGGAATAGTCCTAGTGTAAAAATCTGTCGTGTAAAAATTATGGACAGGTTTCCAATGCTCACTCGAGCGAAGTGGCCAGGCCTTAGGAATAGTCCCACATCGGCCAGCACGAAGAGCTAGAGACTTCTTGTGATATAAGTGTTTAGTGGAGCTACCGAGCGTTGAGGTGAATTCTTGTGTGGAATGGGTTTCCCACAACCATCAGACTGCTGATGATTAGTTTAATTCTGAGCTCCCAATTTTTTTTAGTATCAGTTTTCAATATAGATTAAAATATTTAACATTCAAATATTAGGTACAGTATTTGAAATTTGTATTTAGTTTTAATATGTTCAGTTTTAAGATCTCTTATAATTTTCAAAATTTACGCCTATATTTATATTTTGGACAGTCAAATTAAGTCAACAACATAAACCGATTTTTTAAAAAATATTATGAGAGACGGTAAAACTGAATAACTATTCAAGAATGTATGCAAAAATCCAAAAGAGGGAGGATCAATCTCAGATGTAAAGAAATTTAAAAATAAAATCATATGCGAAAGCATGAAAAATATTATAACAAATGTAAGGTATATTGACCCTAAGGCACTAGCCTAATGGTATTATTAGAGGCCACCCCAGCATAGGTCTCGTGTTCGAATCATCCCTCGAGTGGTTGGGTGGTTTTGGGACACCTCACAAAAAAAGAAGTAAGGCATACTTTTTTGGATAATAGTCAAAATTTGTCAATAATATAATATTGTATTAGATACTACTATTTTTATACTTTTTACAATTGTTCTTTATGTGCTTTCATATTTCGAAACTATTGAACTACAACACCATTTGTAATACTGCTAATCAACTCCTTTTCTTTGAAACATATAAGACAATTATTTAAAAACTGATCACAAATTCGGTTTCGTAAATTCATAATGACAATATTCATTATAGAGAATTATCTTTTCACACTTGCTTTTTTTGCTATAGGCAAAATACAACGATCTTATTTATGAGAGATTTTCATTCATCATATTTTACCACTTGCAATCACCCTTTAGCCACTTTGATAAGTGCTATATTATTTAAAATGTTCTCATATTTTTTTTGCAAAGCTAATGACAACTAATTTGTGATTCACAATATAATTAACATCAATTGTTGATTGAAGACAAAATCAAATAAATGTTACTTTCTAAAACAAATTTGCGGCCCCCAGTGTCACGCCCCAGAACCAGAATACTGGCAAGTAGGGACGGACCAGGCCAGCTACGTATACCAAAGTACTCCAGTACTCCGAAATAACGTATAAGCTGTATAGATGGGGGTTACTACTACAAGCCAACGGTCAATCCTAGGCTAAGCAATCCTAGGTATCTCAATCACAGACAGTAAATAATGTACAAGAAGTAAGATCAATTGGAATATAAAATAGTAAAGCGTCCTAAACTATCATATATCAATGATCATGAAGCTAGTAATACAGAGTGAAGACTAGCAAGAGTAATAGTCATACATGATAAGCTCTAGCTATAGTCTAGAATACGCAAATCATGTTCTGGCCCGTAGGCTAAATGTCAAGTCCAAAATACGAGCTAAACACGTGCTCGGAGGCTAAACGCCACAAAAAAATAATGTACATAACTAGTGGGAGAATGAAATAGAAAACCCACTAAGGTACTCTGGTGCTCCGGGTAATCACCAACGAGTAGAAGGTATGGAAGATCCTTCGGACTCCTCTATCAGATCTGGCCAAACAAAACCAGTGGGGTCAGACCCCCAATAGCAAGTACTACAAAGGAAGCCAAACTATGAACTAAAACCAGCATGCAAATCATAGCAGTGGATAGAGAGAGAGATAAGTAAGTACTAATCGAGACTCGTGCACTACCAATGCACTTATCCCAAGAATAGAAGGACAATATGTAAAGCAATATGTAGCATAAAGTAAAGGACATGTGACGTAATGTAAACTGTGTACATGTAAGAAAAAGAAAGCATGTGAACATGAAAGATAAACTAGACATGTGAGCATGTTAAGTAGCCGGGACATGTGAGCATATTAGGTAACTAGAATATGTAAGATAACTGGAACATGTGAGCATGTTAGTAACTGGAACATGTGAGCATGTTATGTAACTGGAGCATGTGAGCATGTTATGAAGCCGAGCATGTAGTAGGAAGAATAGCATGTAAGGAATGACATGAAACTAAGTACTACAATAAGATAAACTGGAGCAAGACTAGACTAGACAAGAATGGACTCCATCCATCAATCACGGCCAAGCAATGATTACGGCTTGATACTTTAGCTAACTAGGGTTATCACAATCCTAATTACTAACAAATACAAGTCTAAGAATTTCAAGTCCAGCACCTGCCTGCTACTACCTGAATGGTCTAAGCCAAAAAGAAAATAAGTATAGCAGACACACTGCAGTAAGACACATGTGTCCTAAAGAGGTGCCCCACTCGACGGTGTGCTGGAAGAGTGCTCATCATGACAGATAGCTCCAAATCCCAAGGATATATATATAATGCCAAGACCAAAGGGGCAACAGGTAACTGGAAAATTCTTAATGATCTAAGTAATCAAGCTAGTTGTTTAGTCCTTAACATTTTTTTGTTGGACTCCGGGTGTGGCATTCCGCAGAATCCATCCTAGACATAAGACATGCAAGACTGGACAAGACAAGCAAGATTGTGCACTACAACAAGCCACAATAAGACATGATAATATCAAGACAAGAGTGCGCTACGACGAGCCACTACCAAGGAGCAAGACATGTACTGGAATCAAGAGTGCACCATGACAGGCCACTATCATGTAAGCAAGAAAAAGACATGTTCAAGAGTGCACCATGATGGATCACTATCAAGTAGGTAAGAAGGCATGACAACAATTATCATAGCTTGTAAGAAAGAATCTATCAAAAGACATATCATGGCATGTGGAGAAGAATAATCAAGGCTAAGTACATTTCATAAAATGGTTGAACATGTGCCAGTATCAAGTCTATATAGGGTGTACAATCATTATCTAACTGAGCAAGATCATCTTATCATGTTAAGAAATCATTACAGTCGAAGAAAATATCAAAAGCGGACAAAAACATGCCAAAACAGGCAAAAACAGACTAAAACAGTATAAAACGGCATACCGGCGGTATACTGTGGCATACCGGCGGTATACCGACCTAAAGACAGAAAGTTTCAGGTGCAAAAAAGGCATACCGGCGGTATACTGCGGCATACCGGCGGTATACCGTTTTTCCAAACAGCAACAAAATCCAGATTTTTGCCAAAACTTGTTTCGGCCATAAAAACTTCGTTTTAAATCGAAATTCGGATTTTTAAAAGTCAAAATTGCATAGAATTGAATTTCCTACAACATGGAACTATTAGATTTCACAAATTCAAAGATTTGATAGATCAATATCTTAAAATACTCCAAAACAGAGGTTCTCGGGACACCGAAACGAGTTTCGATTGCAATCAAACTCAAAATCCATGATATACAAACTAGGTGAGGGCCTCATATATGTATATGTGACCAAGATCCATGATGGTAACACTAGTATCACTCTTGATACCAAGTTTTCTACTAAGTCTATATTGGATTTTAACAGAAAATCAAAACCTTGCTTAAATAAAATTTGGAAACGTGCATATATACGAGAATCATAAGAAAAACATATTTTACAAAATGAGTTTAGAAAAATTCTAAGCATTTAATACCAAGGAAAACAAAAATGACAACAAAACAATATGGTTCATGGATTTGGCAAGATGTACTTGCCTAGGTTAAGCTCCAAGCCTAATCTTCTACTCCACCACCAAGAGGGGCACGAAACCACACTCTAGACCTCAAGGTCAAGCTCTTGGCAAGCTCCAAGGGGGAGAGAAGTGTAAGTCCCCTGAATTTTCGGGATTTATTTTCGAATTTTCCAAATAATTTATTCTCGATAATTAATTTTTGATCATTAAATGCTCTTTACCGTGACTTGAAATTCTAGAGCATCAGGGATGCCAGTCTCTAGAAACTGTATTCTTGAAGTTTGTAGTAGACGGTATTATCTTCACAATGATATTTCATGTCCCATTCGAACTTGTTCCATTGTACTCTTTCTGCTTCGCGCAAGTTCGGGTCAATTTAGACCATTTAATTATAAATTGAATTCTCACTCTTTTTCTTGATCATCGTTTTTACGTTACCGTGACTTTTAATTTAGGAGCACCAGACCAGTCATTTTCTCAGAACTAACTTCTCATGAATGATCTACTCGAGACGTTCTTCACCCATGACCTTCGTGTCCCACTCAGACACTCCATTTTGTGCTCCATTTCCTTCGTACAACTTTCGGTTCAATTTAGGCCAATTAATTATCTACCGTAAAACCTGATTTAATTTTCTATTTAATTTCGGGACCCGACATCGATCCAACCTAGTCGACCCAAAATATGGACATGGCCCACACGAAGCCTACTACCCGCATGACGCTTCTGTCCCATTTATTTGAGACCCCACATGCTACTTATTTTTCCATGATCATAAATACCTATTTTAATTTAAATATTGCACCATGTCCGATTTTGACCCGACCCGGCTCGACCGAACCTGAACCCAAGCTCCATGTTGTCCACTCGTGACTACCCATACACCCCACATAAATTTCCACTTTTTCCTATTTTTAAATACCTCTATTTCCCTCTCTTTTATATATGTATATATATGTACATATATAATATAATATATAATATCTAACTTTCTCTCTCTCTCCATTTAAATCACTCTCTCTCTCCACACACACAAATCAAACCCCCCATGTGGCCGGCTTCTTTCTCTCTCTCTCTCTCTCTAAATATCTTTCTTTCTCTCTCTCTCTAAATCTCTCTCTCTCTCTTTATATATTATATACACACACACATATATTATATAATCTCTCTCTCTTCCTCTCACCATCACCCCATCACCTTACAAGCACCCCCCCACTTGTTGTACGAGAGCAGCCCCTCTTCCATTCTTTTTTATTTTCTTCACTCTTCTTATTCATCTTCTTCTTCATGTTCTTCTTCTTCTTTGTTATTTAACAACACCACCACCATCACTACACAGCCACCACCACCCCCTTCGAGCTCCTCCTCCTTCACTTCTCAATTATCAACCACCATCACCATCTCCACCACGAGCTCCACCACCCTCACCACCATGAGCACAGCCACCACCACCTCCATGAACACCATCACCACCACGAGCTCCACCATTCCGAACTACCACTTCAACCACCTTCACCCGAGCCACCTCTCTTCTCCTCCCTTCATCGCTGCATAGCCGACCGCTGCCGCGGCCACCCCCGCCGCCAACGTAGCCTCGTTGCCGTCGTCGTGCCCGGCCAGGCCAGCCCGCACCCTGCAGCAGCAGCGACAGCAAGTAGCGCCGCAGCTGTGCGCAAAGGCAGCAGCCGCGCGCACGTGCGGGCCGCCGCACGCCGTCGTGCGCCGCCGTGCGCCGCATGGCCGACCGCACTCCCTCCGGCGAACCCTCGGGGTAGGCCCCTGTGGCCATTGTCTTCTTTCCGATGAGCCAAATAGGCGATTCGTGCATTTTGTACGAAATCCCGTCGACGCGCGCGCGGACGAATTTCAGAATTTGCGTTCCAGGACAGCGACTTCGCGCGTGTTTTCTGGTCAATCCGACCGTTGGATCGGTGAACTCTTTGCTTTGTCATAATCTCGGTATATCCATCTTCACTCCCCTCAAATTTTATCCGTTAATTTCGTCGTTTGATATATAGATCAAAATCGGCCACCAAGTTGACGTTTTAATTTGAACTATTTTTGGACAGTTTTGTGGAGCCGACTTCGTCGACTCGTATCTCCTCCTTCGTAGCTTCATTTGGTGTGCCATCAGTTCCTGTGCGAAGCTGGTATAACCCTCTTCCTACCCCTCCAGTTTTGTTTTATTGTGAGCACGTTAGGTTGGTTGAATTCGACGCAAAAGTTAGCCGTCCAAATTCGTAATTTCCAATTTGTAAAATTTCATTTTCGAATTCGAGACTCCGGATTCAATTTCTGACACCACCAGTAGACTCGTGGCGTCGTTTTGGCATTATTTCATATAAAGTTTGTTAGATTTGGAGGACGTGGGCCCTGGCACGTATTTCGATGCAAAGTGGGCCCCACAGTCCGGGTCAACGGGACTTTTTGACGTCGGCTCATCGAAATCCAATTTCGGATATACCGTTGAGTTTGTATCGTCATTCTGGACTCGTTGACATATAATTTGCTAGGTTTTAGTGGACATTGGTTTTGACACACATTTCGGTACAAGTCGGATACCAATATCCGGGTCAACGGATCATTTTGAGTTCGGCTCATCGGAATCCAATTCTGGATATACCGTTGAGTTCGTATCATCATTCTGGACTCGTTGACATATAATTTGCTAAGTTTTGAGGACATTGGCTCCGACATGCTTTTCCGTGCAAATCGGATTCCAATATTCGGGTCAACGGACCAATTTGAGATCGGGTCATCGGAATCCAATTCTGGATATATCGTTGGGTTCGTATCGTCATTCTGGATTCGTGGACATATAATTTGTTAGGTTTAGTGCACTTTTATTCTGGCACATTTTTTGGTACAAAATGGGTCCGACACGGACACTATTTTGGTCCGAAATTACATTTTTGCCCCTGTGTCCAAATTGGACTTATGGATAGGCTATCCTAGCTGATTTGACTATTCTTGACACATTGGTGTTGGTTGTTTCACCATCCGACAACACCTGTAGGTTTTTACACTTTTATTATAATCCTTCTCTTTTTATTCGTATTTTTAGACCCTTATATCGGATTTGAGATCCATCGATTCCAGTGATTTCACAACCACTGAAATTAAATGTGTTGACCCAGTTTGACCAAGATATATGGTATCTTGGTTGGTAATATTTAGGAATAGTATGCTTAGGCTAGTTTTGACCTCGGTTGACCAAGTTTGACTGCTTTGACCAAAAGTCAACTATCAGTCAACACTTGGCCTAGAAATGTCTAGAAATTGACCAGAGTTGACCAGTTGACCAAAAGTCAATTGTAAGTCAACCTTTGACCTAGTTCGACCTAGTTTGACTTGGTTTAACTTTCTGTGACCTAGTTTGACCTAGTGTGACTCAGTGTGACCTAGTTTGACTTAGTTGGACTGAGATTGACCTAGATTACATAGTTTATACTATAGAATCAAGCCTAACACTGTTGAACCCTAATTAGCTTATATATATCTTATCTTTAGGTCTATGGCATCACTCTGAGCATCGACCCCATTGACAGCTCAGGACCGCAGGCGAGTACATTCACTGATAGGTTTCATTGTCTTGATATCTGCTATATCCGATTCAGTCGTAGTGTCTTACTTGATTCCCAGTCACGATAGTTCACGGACTAGTATATGTTGGATCATGACATGAGATATTGTTTCTGGATTTTCTTGGTATATATGTACATTTCCTGCTTTGTTCCATGTACTTGTATAGACACCGATTCCTGAGAGGGAGTAGCTATCCTCTTAGGGAATCCCGTGTCATGACGTGTCATGTCCAGGTCCATTATACTATTCGGAGATGGGGAATTATTAGGGGCTATGTGATCCAAGCCACCCTGTCACTATCCTTGTGCTCGCGCCACTCTCCCTCACGTAGGGTGTAGCGAGATTCCCTTGCCTTGTGCTCGTTATCCAGGTTGGCCGGCATGACTTTCCGTTGAGGTCACCGCCACTACCAGAATAAGTCATTTTAGCGACGCCTAAAGACGTCGCTAAAACGATAATATTCGTCGCTAAAAATATTTAGCGACGAAGTTACCGACATTTCTGGCTGGTCGCGGAAGTGTTAGTCGCTGATCTTCTAAACGTCGTAATTACCGACGTTTGCCGACGTATTTATACGTCGGTATAATGCCGACGTCTACCGTCGTGTCGTCGGTGGCTTTGCGACGTAATTTATCGTGTCGCTACGCGTCGGTAAATTTACCGACGAATTATCGTCGAGTCGTCGGTGGTTTAGTGACATGTTCAAAGTCGCTAAACGTCGGTAAATCCTAGGAATTCCTGGGGATGATTACCGACGTACACCGACGTTTACCGACGTCCTCCGACATATATTGACATCGCTAAACGTCGGTACACTGGATAATATCGCTTATCTACCGACGTTTACCGACGTTTACCGACGCAAAATTACGTCGGAGGATGTCGGTAAACGTCGGTAAACGTCGCTAAATCTGTAAAAAAAAATAAAATAAAATAAAATACAGAATATCCATTTCTTCCTGCAGTTTAAAAAGCTAACCATTTCTTACTGTAGAATAGGATCCAAACAATCACAGAATATCCATTTCTTACTGTACACAGGTTTCAGTCCCTATAACCAAGTCTACAACAATCACACAATGTCCAGTTCTCAGAATGTCTATTTCTCACTGTACACATATTTCAGTCCCTATAAGCAAGTCTACAACAATATCACTTCACAATACGAAGCATTGTCGACTACTTTCCAACGATACTAATCCGAAATGGTATATAATAATCCAACACCGTCGATACCAGTCGAATGGCTTAATTGCCAAGTATGGGAACGAATGGCTCAAAACACAACCCAAAATTCATTCTAGCATACATTAGTATGAATCATCTATGTTCTGTACATATGGTGTAGTATACGTTCTTATCGTATCTAGTATCTGAAGAATGTAACAGAATCAAGATGAACTCACATAATGTAATACTAAGACATCATCTACTACTATATAAGATATAGTGATAGGTTGTCGTATCATCATTGCCGAGAGATGAGGGTCGGAGGACAGTTAACTTTATCTACGGATACATAGTTTCTGCCTCGCCAGTCGAATGGCTTAATTGCCAAGTATGGGAACGAATGGCTCAGAACAAAACCCAAAATTCATTCTAGCATACATTAGTGTGAATCATCTATGTTCTGTACATATGGTGTAGTATATGTTCTTATCGTATCTAGTATCTGAAGAATGTAACAGAATCAAGATGAACTCACATAATGTAATACTAAGACATCATCTACTACTATATAAGATATAGTGATAGGTTGTCGTATCATCATTGCCGAGAGATGAGGGTCGGAGGACAGTCAACTTTATCTACGGATACATAGTTTCTGTCTCGCCAGTCGAATGACTTAATTGCCAAGTATGGGAACGAATAGCTCAGAACACAACCCAAAATTCATTCTAGCATACATTAGTGTGAATCATCTATGTTCTGTACATATGGTGTAGTATATGTTCTTATCGTATCTAGTATCTGAAGAATGTAGCAGAATCAAGATGAACTCACATAATGTAATACTAAGACATCATCTACTACTATATAAGATATAGTGATAGGTTATCGTATCATCATTGCCGAGGGATGAGGGTCGGAGGAAAAATACTGCTCGAGTGAGCCAAAGACATGCAGCCACTTTCCTCCCTCCATTCACCCTCTCCCTCTCTCACGCTATCAACGTCACAACTTTTCCACCTCAAGTTCTGATCAAGCATCTTCCTTCTCCTCTCCTCCACCATGGCTCTGGACCCATCTGCTTCTCCCTACTTCCCTTCTTCTTATTTGACTCTCTCAGTCACATATGATATCCAGCTCAAGTGTAGAGTCGGGAGAGAAGATGTAGGCAGGAAGAGGAGGGGGAAGCAGCACAGCCGGCGACATGACCCGGAGGAATTACAGAGGTTTTCTTCAAATCCGTAGGAGAACTATAAGGATATTTCTTTTCACAATATGTCACCTTGTCAAAGACCCTTAATATAAATATCATGTTACCGCGGTGTCGGAAGACTAACATGTCATAATTTTCTAAGCCGTATGTTTTGACATAATCCTCCAAACTCTTTCCTGCTATGTAGTACTACATAGCAGGAAAGAGTTTGGAGGATTATGTCAAAACACACGGCTTAGAAAATTATGACATATTAGTCTTCCGACACCGCGGTAACATGATATTCATATTAAGGGTCTTTGACAAGGTGACATATTGTGAAAAGAAATATCCTTATAGTTCTCCTACATTGAAGAAAACCTCTGTAATTCCTCCGGGTCATGCCACCGGCTGTGCTGCTTCCCCCTCCTCTTCCTGCCCACTTCTTCTCCCCCGACTCTACACTTGAGGTGGATATCATATGTGGCTGAGAGAGTCAAATAAGAAGAAAGGAAGTAGGGAGGAGCAGATGGGTCCAGAGCCATGGTGGAGGAGAGGAGAAGGAAGATGCTTGATCAGCATTGTCTTCCGGATCGTCCTCATCAAGGCATAACGGGCTGCTCAGCGTGCCCAGCTTCTTCAACTTCTCGCTGGCTGCAGAGTCGAAATGGGAACGAGTCCTCTTTGCCGGCCCGGAGCTCTGACTCGTACTCGTCGCCGTGCTACCGATTTTCTCTTCTCCTCTGACGCGGGTCATAATTAAGAAAAAAATTCATACCTCTTCTTCACATAAATATCATTGCCGCCTTGTACTCGAGCCTCCTCGTCTGTGACGCTATCCAACTTCTCGGTGCCTACATTGTCACTCGAATCTCCTCTTCGACTCGTATCGTCCTCTTCTTTGCCTGTTTTTTTGCTCCATGTCTTACAATCATCTGCTATCACCGTCGACTCATTCGACTCCTTCTCCGAGTCTTCCTCCTCCTCCTCCTCCTCCTTCTCCTCCTCGGAGTCATCGGAGAAGGAGTCGAATGAGTCGACGGTGATAGCAGATGATTGCAAGACATGGAGCGAAAAGACAGGCGAAGAAGAGGACGATACGAGTCGAAGGGGAGATTCGAGTGACAATGTAGGCACCAAGAAGTTGGATAGCGTCACAGACGAGGAGGCTCGAGTACAAGGCGGCAATGATGTTTATGTGAAGAAGAGGTACGAAATTTCTTTTCTTATGACCCGCGTTAGAGGAGGAGAGAAAACCGGTAGCGCGGCGACGAGTGCGAGTCAGAGCTCCGGACCGGCAAAGAGGACCCGTTCCCATTTCAACTCTGCAGCCAGTGAGAAGTTGAAGAAGCTGGGCACGCTGAGCAGCCCGTTATGCCTTGATGAGGACGATCCGGAAGACAATGCTGATTCAGTTTTGCCTTCCTTGGATGGTATTGATTCTGTAGATCCGTGTATAAAAGAGGAAGAGATTGGGAGTAGAGTGGACCCGGAGGGAAATGAGAGATTGGAAGCTGGGTCAATATCCAAGAAGCGAAAGAGAGTCGAGGATTCTAATAGGTTGTCGTATCATCATTGCCGAGGGATGAGGGTCGGAGGACCGTCAACTTTATCTACGGCTACATAGTTTCTGCCTCGCCAGTCGAATGGCTGCAGGGACTATGTCCTGATCACCATGTCGTACTGTAGATTAATACAAAATACAGAATCCAAAATATAAAATACAAATACAAAATACAAAATATAAAATACAGAAACCAAAATACAAAATACAGAAACCAAAATACAAAATACAGAATCCAATCCCTGGGTTCGCCGAAAATACAAAACACTGTGAGAACAGATGGCTCAGAACACAACCCAACCGGAGAGGATACTCTGAGAGATCCATCTGAGTAGGACGTATACTCTGAGAGATCACCTTTACAAGAATGATATCAGTAGTGGGATTGAGTGCTGGAGGAGATATTATCAGAGTATACGTCCTACTCAGATGGGTCTCTTACCGTTACTATTTTTTCTGACGGCATGGTGGATGTGCTCCGTCAACATATTCTTGCTCCGAGCCAAAACTTTGTCCCGGAGCTCAAGTGGACAGCCTTCGTGTAGAGCTCGAGTGAGAGGTTCCTGACAACATAGTGGTCTCCTTTGTCAAAGTATCCGTGCTCGTCCCACAACCAATGTGGGATGAGCACGGATACTTTGACAAAGGAGACCGCCATGCTGTCAGGAACCTCTCACTCGAGCTCTATACCAAGGATGTCCACTTGAGCTCCAGGGCAAAGTTTTGGCTCGGAGCAAGAATCTGTTGAGGGAGCACATCCACCATGCCATCAGAAAAAAATATTAACGGTGAGAGACCCATCTGAGTAGGACGTATACTCTGATAATATCTCCTCCAACACTCAATCCTACTACTGATATAATTCTTGTAAAGGTGATCTCTCAGAGTATACGTCCTACTCAGATGGATCTCTCAGAGTATCCTCTCTGGTTGGTTGTCGTATCATCATTGCCGAGGAATGAGGGTCGGAGGACAATCGACTTTATCTACGGATACATAGTTTCTGCCTCGCCAGTCGAATGGCTGCAGGGACTTTGTCCTGATCACCATGTCGTAGTCCAATACAATCCAGAGATTGACACAGTACTAATTCATATATGTAGTCCAATACAAATAGTCTAATACAAAAACAACCCAATATAAATAGTCCAATACAAATAAGTACTAATAGCTAATAAGAACCACGCTGCTCACGCAAACGCTCAGTGATACGATCACGTAACCACCTCGAAAAAGCAAGATCTTTGGCGTGAGGAGAGATGTCGTCCCTTGCAAGTGTTGTACGAATAGAACTCCCGGTCTCACTAGCTATCGGTGCTGGATGAATAGAACTCCCGGTCTCAATAGCAACCGGTGCCACTTCCTCCTTAACTGTAGGAGGAGCCACCTCAGCATTCACTATTTCCCTCAAACGACATGCCGCTCCTCGGGTCATGGGTGCCATCTGGTAAGATCGATAGTCACAAATAATATAATTGTAACATAAACAAGCTAAAGGAACCATCATGTAATTTGAGTACATTTTCGAAAACAGAGGGATGAGGGTCGGATGACAGTCAACTTTATCTACGACTACATAGTTTCTGCCTCGCCAGTCGAATGGCTGCAGGGACTATGTCCTGATCACCATGTCGTACCGTAGATTAATGCAAATAGAGCTGGAGCTGGAGCCAAAATACAGTTGGTACTAACCTCAATAGAACAAACACTCTCACAGCTCAAAATACTAACACATGCTCACGCCTTACTCTTGTGACACTCCCTTTCAAACACAAACACACACCTATATGTTCCCTTACACATGTTGCCATGTTACCTGTAAAAATAGGAAACCCTTGTTGTCTATAATAAGACACAATTCTACAAAGAGAACCATACTGTAGAACTCACACTTTAAGATAATAGATGAAGGAAGACTTGTATGGAGGATCGATAAGGTTGAGCGATGTCATTTTATTCTACAAAGAGAACCATACTGTAGAACTCATACTGTAGAACTCACACTTTAACACAATTCTATAAAGAGTTGTCATAGGGTGTTGAGCGATGTCATTTTATTCTTTTCTTCTTCTTCTTCTTGGGATTTTTGAGTATTGGATCTTGAGACATATATAGCTAGAACTTATGAAGAATGGAGTACCATACTTCAACAAATAGATGTTGACTAATTGGTTCATATACTTGTTGTCTAAAATAAGTGTAGGAATGTTGCAAGGTGAAACAATGTATCAAACACTATATCGAAACCCAAACCCAACATGCAAATCCAAATTAATACAAAAATACACAAGTGTATGTAGGGGATTAAGTGTACAGAGGTAAAATACATATATATGCATGCTTGGGGGTGTCCACGTGTCCAACAAATGGATACAAAGTGTCCAAAATCTCACGAACATACTGTATCAGTGAACACATGTTCGTAATGTGTCTCCGTATCCATTTTGGACACGAAAAACACCTCAATTAGGGTCAGGGTTTACCTTCAGTCTCCTCACGATGGTAGAGGAGGAGGAGGAGGAGGACAAGTTCGGTGGTGGAGGAGGAGGGGATTAAGTGTACAGAGGTGAAATATATATATATGCAAGCTTGGGGGTGTCCACGTGTCCAACAAATGGACACAAAGTGTCCAAAACCTCACGAACACACTGTATCAGTGAACACATGGTCGTAATGTGTCTCCGTGTCCATTTTGGACACAAAAAACACCTCAATTAGGGTTAGGGTTTACCTTCAGTCTCCTCGCGGTGGTGGAGGAGGAGGAGGAGGAGAATCTCGCGGTGGAGGAGGAGAAGGGGCTCGCGGTGGAGGAGGAGGAGGAGAAGGGGCTCACCGGAGGGAGGAGAAGGGGCTCGCGGTGGAGGAGGAGGATGAGCGGCACCGAGGGAAGGGGGTCGGGCTGTCGTCGAGGTCGGGGAAGAGGGGCGGGAACAAAAAATTTAGGGAGAGGGAGAAATGAAAAGTCGAACTGAGGAAACCCTATTTAGAAGAAGTTAGCGACGTTCGTAAATACGTCGCAAAGCGTCGGCCTTCCTTTAATATTCGGCGACGTCTTATTCTTTGCGGCGCTAAACGTCGCTGAACTAATAAAACTGGCGACGTTTTCCGACAAATCAACGACGTTGGTTTTTATTACACTAAAGGTAGTCGCAATATGTCGCTGTTTGTCGCTATCAGCGACGTATTATGACGCATACTTTTGGAGTCGCTAAATCCAAAAAAATTAGCGACGTTTTAAGTCAGCGTCGCTAATTTCGTCGCTGATATGACTTATTTTGGTAGTGCGCGGATTGCCGGGCCAATTGGATAGCCTGTCCTGTCACTTATCCCAAGCCGATCACATATCGCTCTAATAATGCAAGGCACATTTTATATTTACTTTATCTTATCATATATCATGCTCTGTTCTACATTCAGTACTTTCTCACCATGCTATGATATACAGTTACTCACATGTTCTACATGTCTCTATGATGTACCTTGATTGGAGACTAAGTTCTGCTCGGGAGAAGGGTTACAACTCCGGTCCTTGTTTGGTTTAAGGGTTGTAACTCAGCTTCCGAACGGTTCCCAAATCTTCATATATCTTTGTCTTGTAGTTCATTATACTGTCTCTTATAGAATTTCTCAATTCACATGGAACTGCTGTTAGTGTTTGTACTTGCTCATTTTCCTGACAGGATACTGTTGATAATATTTTAGGAATTGTTATACCATTTATTGGACTTTATGATGTTGCTAGCTGAGGTGGATCTCACTATTCTTCTATGTGAGTTGCCTGGTAGTTATCCTTAGTTCATCTTTTTTTCCTTCTTTATTTTCATGTCTTATGATTCCTTCTAGTAGTTTCTAGTTGTTCTTGTGCTTTAGTTATCTTTCTTGTCTTATCATCCTTAGCTGTTGTGATGTGAGTAGAGTATATTTATAGTTGTAGACCTTCTAGATGTAGTGTATTTTTATTGGGTACTAGACAGCGTTCTACCGTCGATACTACGGCGTAGGCTGGGCGTGGCCCATGTATTCGTATCCGTATATCCGGGTGCGGGTCGTGACACATTTTTAGTGGTGGCCCATGCAGGTCAGTCTTTGCAATTAATGCGAAGTCGTGGTAGTACTTGAGCTTTTCTGTACTACTGCGAGCCTGCCCTAGGATTAAGGTTGAGTTATGGAATATTTTAGGAATTTGGTACTCAGTCACATATTAGGAACTCTTGGTAGTTTCCAGGGATGACCCCTGGGAATCTTTTCTGTCCGTCTTGATTTATGAAATATTTGTCCGTACCAAACTTTATTCCTTCTTGGGATGAGTTGTGAACCCCAGAGGGAAGGTATAAGTTGAACTTATACATCTTCTAGGTTGAGACGAGAATATGATTTGCCAGTCTCATATCAGGTTGAGATTGTTTTAGATTATATTCCCATGATTTCCTTTATCTTGACCTAGATAGTACCTTTGGATATCTCCTGAGAATTTTCTTCTAAATTCTACCTCGGGATCTGTTTCCGCTAGTTTTCATCTACTTATCCTTGATTCGTTGTTGAAAATTTTGAATCTTGATGTTCGTTGTTGACTTCGATTTTGATTCTGTTTGAAGACAAGTTTCTCTGGATTGAGTTAAGATATTCTGATAAACATATTTGATGAGGACGATGAGAACGATAAATGTCTACTTTATTTATGGAGTTTAGAATTTATCGCAGTCATATTAGCTAGCCTGACAAGGACATGGAGCCTGATTTTGGATATACTATCCTAGTTATTGCATTTAGATTCTCTTGCAGCCATACCGGTTGGCGTGGTAAGGAATCTAGATGACATGATTATAGGGTGTATACCCTAGTTATGGACTCTATTGTTTATTGCAGCTATGTTTACTGGCGTGGCGAAAATTCTGGCAGCATGGTTTTGGATAGACGTGTATGGTTATCATGTCGTATATTAAATTGATTCACTTCTTTTGACCAAATGATGAGGGCAATTCATACCCTTATTTCTCGACTTATCATTCAGTTCTTTTCTCGTCTTATGATGATTTCCTCATCTTGCCATCATTTTCTTTGACTTGTTTAGTCTTTTCGACCTTGATTTCATTCCTGATTACATCCAAATTTGACAGCTGATGATTAGTTTAAATCTGAGCTCAATTTTTTTTTCTATTACTTTCCAATATATATTATAATATTTAGGTTTAGGTCTCTTTTGAATTTTTCATGTTTTAGTTTTAAAATCCTAGATTTATGTTTAAGGTTTTTTGTAATACTAAAAAAAAATAGATATTTATTTTGTACCATTATCTCAATTTCAGGCTTAGCATGACCTCACAAGAGGTTGAAGTCGTTGGTGACCCTCTAAGATTGTTCCAAAATTAATAAAGATCAAGGGATAACCAAAATTAGTTCACCAAAATTAATTTCGGATAAGACAACCCATCTCCATGGTTCGGTCCTATCTATATTTTCTATCTCTACTTTTATAATTCGGTTTAGAAACGACTAAAAAATGAGCCGTCTAAGTAGTATGTATATTATCATTTAAATAAATCAAAAAAAAAACCCCTTAATAACTACCTTAAATACTCTTATATTATTATAAAAAACTTAATCAACGATATACCCAATATGATACATTTATAAATAGATAATACTAACTCAAGTAGTTAGGATTGGAGGCATTTTTCTTAATTATTTGAATTCAATTCTGAAGAATAATATTTTCTAATAATAAATTTATATTGATTTATATTGATTTTTTTACATACGTGGAATGCACGTGCACATTACTACTATATTTTAACGAATTATATTTTCCTTTAAAATGAAGGGAAGAAAACTCTACATTCTACTCCTTACTATATTTTAATGAATTATATTTTCTTAATTGTTTAGGAGCATGTCTGAAACAAAAAGTATTAGAATTCTTATTCCAAATCCCTAATCGGTAGTAAACTTTTTTTTTTTTTGACAATACGAACGAAATTTTGTGTACGCTGCATTGCAATTCTTTTGGGTCCAATGCCTCCAATTTCTACTATTATTATAAATAGAATGGCTCGAACCACCGATCTTCTGTCACCCAGCCATAATCTTATACCTCTTCTCGGTATCCACAAGAGCCACTGTTCAAAATTCTAATTTAAAACTTATGTTCGAAATGCTATTTGGTAGTCAAAAATGCATGTTCCACATCCCTAATATGTAGCAAAATTCATGCTCGAAATTCCTAGTTGGTATTAAAAATTAATCTTCGGAGACCCTAATTTGTAGCAAAATATATGTTGGAAAACCCAAAAATTTCCCCTAGTTGATTGTCCATTCATGCCACTTTAAATTTACAAAAGCTTATTTAGGGTCGTCAATGATATGATTTGAAGTTTTGCATTTATATTAAAGTCTATGATGTGATAAGATTTGATCTAAGCCAAGTGGTCAAGGCTACTGTGCCATTTTTCTCACAAATGATGCATCTGGCAATCATGATAGTCTTGACCCTCGTTAGCAATCACCCGAATAAAATTCATATTATACGCAAATTTTTTTTCTATCTTTCAGAAACGTATAATATTTGCATGCTTTTGACATATTTGAATTAGTATACAAATTTTAAACATACAAAATTTTAAACATGTCACATATGAATTATTGAAATATTTGACAAAAAAATTTGATGAAAAATATGTTTAATTTACCAAATTTGATAATTTGTTTAAGCATGTGAAATTTGTAACCTCAATATTTTTGATTTTTTTATCGTATTTTACTTGTACTGTGTCGATTTATACTCTTATTTTCGTCGTTCCGAAATTTTTTATTTTGCCGAATTGCTAACAAGTCTGACATAGTTTTTAGTTCAGTAAGCTATTAGTCCCACATCGGGGAGGATCAAGCAATCGAGGATTTTTATAAAAAGCGTATCTACGGCTCCTATCGTGCGATGAGGACGTAATTTATGTGGATTCGGTTGCCATAAAGCGCGATTGGCGATGAGGACGTAACTTATGTGGATTCGGTCATAAAGCGTCAGAATTGGTGATGAATTTCTTCAAATCTCAGCACAACTTTTTGTTTTTTCTATTGATGTCATCCAAATCAAATCTGAGCTCTATTTTTTTTTATAGCACAATAGTATATATACACAACTTTTGTTATTAGAAAAAAAATTCTCCAAATAGTGCATTCTATCTCAGTTTCTATGAGAATGAAAATTTTCTATGAGAATCTATACACTTATAAATTTACATATAAATTCTCTATTTTAATATTGGATTTTACTTTCAAACTAAATCATAAAAAAATTTGTTTAATATTCTACATCTTAATATTATTCGGCGTCAAGTAGGATAAAAATTGATAAATATCGGGGAGTATTTTTTTTTTTGGTACAATTTCTATGTGGAAATTCTGCCAACGAAAATAGAAAATTCTTATAGTACAATGCTAAGTAGGATCAGGACCGACCTTGGTCCAGGATGGCCAGAAAGACCCTCCAGGGCCCACGAAAATTGAGTCCCAAAAAATTAGTTTAAACATAAATATATTAATAATCTTACATTCAAAATAGAACTAGTATGTATAATGGGTATTTTTAGCATAAAATAGTTTTAGTGTAGTGGTTATTATGTTAGAGTTACTTATGAGAGATTCTTAGTTCTTTTTCTTTTCTTTTCTTTTTTTTTTGCTACCATTTTTTAAGATTACTTTTATTTTAATATTTTATTTATTTACGTTATGTATGAGGGTCCACTTTGAAAGCTTGTCATGAGTCCCCATGAGCTCAGAACTGGCCATGAGTAGTTAGAAATGTTGGGTTTTTTAGCCTTTGTTTTGGTTTTTAGTCCCACATCGGCTAGAAAGGAATGTTTATCTCCATATATATGAGTCTTTACTCTTTATGGAGATGCACATGTAGTGCACATGGGTGTGTGCCATGTGGGATTAATTATTAATGGTATAAAGGCTTAATCAACAATTAAAAAGCTGTAAGCTTTTTGCTCTTGGAAATTTATTTCCATGGAGCTAAGCTCCGTAGGAGCTTAGCGACTCGGACTCGGACTCGGACTCGGACTCGGATTCGGATTCGGGCTCGGACTCGGGCTCGGGCTCATGAGACGTAATGTGGCGTTTTGTTGGCGCACTTTGCACTTAGCACGTCAGCATCGTCGCTAGGCGCATAGTGCGCTTAAGTTGCGCTCGTTGCGCGAGCCACTTGCGCGGCCCGTTACGCGAGCCCAGTTACGCTGGCCCAGTACGCAGCCCAGTGTGCGCAGTGTGCGCAGCGTACGTAGAGTGCGCAGTGTGCGCAACGTACGCAGCGTACGCAGTGTGCATAGAGTGCGTATGTGCGTATAGCTGGCTGCATATTAGAGCGGGAACGGTTGCAGCAGTTGCTGCATGTTCAGGAGTGGTTCTGCCACTACCCTGAAGTGCAGGCAACTGCTTGGCAACCGTCCCGTGGGCTATATATGCAGGTTCTCTCCTCTCTCTCAGTTTGTAGAAGTAATCAGAATTCCAGAGAGAAAACTCTAAGTGTTCTTTAACACAACAGAGTAGTGAGCGTGTTGTTTAACACAAACACTAGTACTTTTTAGTACGCGTGAGTTCTGTTACTTCAAATAGAGAGAGAAGAGTACCATTGCCAGAGGAGTTCGCCGTCTTCCGAGGAGTCAGAAGAGCAGGAGTGTTCCAAGGTTTTTCGTCAACCTTGCTGGTTCCTGGAAGCTGTTCGCAGAGGGCGAATAAAGCTTTGAGCAACGGTGATCATTCACCCCAGCAATTCCATTTCTCGCCTGTCACCCTTCTGTTGCCTTTAGCAGTTCTGTCAGTTTCTTCTTTTTAGAAGGCACTACTGCCAGTTTGCTACGATCACGAAAATCTCTTTAGATTATTCGTGAATTACGATATCTTTTTAGATCTCGTAATTTGCAGAATCCTTCTGGATCTCTGTTGCAAAACCTTCTTTAAGGAATTGCATTTGAAACGTTGTCTTTACAACTGTTTCAGTTTCTGTATTTTCCATCGAAAAGCGTGCCCCGGCGTTCCCGGCAATAACAATCTCAAAGCTTTATTGCTGCGATGGAAAATATTAATGCTTCACTCCTAAACACTGACTTCTGTAAGTTAGAGAAGTTTGATGGAGAGCATTATCAAGTCTGGAAGATGAAGGTTTATCTCACTCTTCAACTCAGAGACGTGGATCACGTATTGCTTGAAGAGGAACCTACTGTTCCAGATACTGGGTCTGCTGTCGCAATCACCGCGGCTACTAAACTTCAGGCAAAGTGGAGAAGGGAGAATAGCATTTGCAGGTTGCTTATCCTGAATGCTATAGAGGATTCCCTAGCAGAATCATATTCTAAGAAGGATATCGCTAGAGACATATGGGAGTCTCTAGAAAAACTCTACGAAGAAGACAAGAACAGGAGCAAAATATTTGTGGTTGAAAAATATCACAAATGGCTCTTTGAGGACGAGAAGTCCATGCTGCCGCAGGTCAAAGAATTTCTGAAGCTGCGACAGAAGTTGAAAGACGAGGCGATGCCCCTCCCCGACAAGTTTGTTGTTGGAGGGATTGTCTCAAAGCTCCCCGCTGGGTGGAGTAAGTTCTATGCAAACATGCATAGGAAGAAGCTGGAGATCACCCTTGAAGATCTCCTGCAGGAAATTTATGTTGAAGACCAGATGAGGGCTCAACATAAGGTTGACACGCTTTCCAAGCAATTGGCTAACGCCAATCTGGTTCAGACCAAGGAACCAAAAGGAAAGGGAAAGCGTGCAGATTTCCAGAAGAAGAAGAAGAACCCTAACAACTTGAATGTTAAGGGAACTTCTTTCAAGTCAAAGAAATCTAAGGCAAAGATGCCTTGTTTCAAGTGTGGCCAGTTGGGCCATTTCAAAAGTGAATGTACAGCACCGGCCAAGAAATCAGAGCAAGGTGAGCCTAGCAAAGTCTCAATGATTACTGATGTAATTGCTATGATTGGACAGGTTGATGATGTAGGATCTGATTCAGAATGGTGGGTAGATACTGGAGCCACCTGCCATGTCTGCTCCAGTAAGGAGTGGTTCACCACCTACACACCCACTTCTGAAGCGGTTGTGATGGCGAACCAAGCACAAGCTGAAGTGCTCGGGATCGGGATGGTGGTGTTGAAGCTGACTTCGGGGAAGTCTCTGACGCTTCAAGGCGTAAAGCACGTACCTGCTATCGCCAAGAACCTGGTCTCGGGAGGCCTACTCTGCAATGCAGGCCTCAGGATGGACATCAATGCTGGCCAGATGGTGATGTCTATCAAGGGAACATATTTCGAGAAAGCTTTTTATACCGAAGGAATGTTTAAGATTCAGCTTGTAAATCAGTCCAATGTAATTAATGTAATTAATGAAATCACTCATTCTGCTTATACTCTTGAGTTGTGGCATAATAGGCTATGACATGTTCATTGTAAACGAATAAACAGAATGTCTAGTCTAGGACTTATCTCCAAATGTGGGGGTAAGGTAGAGAAATGTGAAGTTTGTGCTCAAACAAAGATCACAAGGAAACCCTTTCCTCGGGTTAATCGAAGTACAGATCTTCTGGAGTTGGTACACTCAGATATCTGTGACTTCAAACAGTTCTCTACAAAGGCCGGGATGAAGTATTTCATAACCTTCATCGATGACTTCTCAAAGTATGCGTTCGTCTACTTGCTGAAGGCTAAAGACAAAGCATTCGAGAAGTTCAAGGAGATCAGAGCCGAAGCTGAGCGGCAGACTGGACAACAACTCAAAAGGATAAGAAGTGATCGAGGTGGGGAGTACAGGTCTCATGAATTCGCATCGTTCTGTAAGGAACATGGAATTGTCAATGAGACTACGGCTCCGTACTCTCCTCAATCAAACGGAGTAGCTGAGAGGAAGAACAGGACGTTGACAGAAATGATAAATTCAATGTTGTTGACTGCTGGCCTTCCTAAGTGCTACTGGGGAGAAGCTGCATTGACGGCCACTTTTATTCTAAATAGAGTGCCTCATGCAACTTCTGACATTACTCCTCATGAACTCTGGTTCAAGGTCAGACCAAACTTGAATGTCATTCGAGTGTGGGGGTGTCTGGCATATGTCAAGCTTCCAGATCTAAAGATTCAGAAGCTTGGGACAAGGACTACAAAGACGATCTTCTTGGGGTATGCCGAGAAGAGTAATGCTCGGAGATTTCTTGATATTGAGTCAAATCATATCATTGAATCTCGCGATGCAGAATATTTTGAAGACAAGTTTGCAAGGCACAAGAATATTGTTCTTCCGGATGTTCCGGAGAATAATGAGGGTGCACAAGAGACTGAAGTCTTTAATGAAGATGTGGTCCAAGAAGATCTTGTTGTTGAAACAACGGTTGAACCAGAACAAGCTGAGTCATCAGCTAAGCGTATGAGGAGGCCGAAGGACTTCGGAAGTGACTTTGTCACCTATCATGTGGAAGCAGATCCGCTTACCTATGATGAGGCGATGAAGACCAGAGACGCGGTTTTCTGGAAGGAGGCGATTGACAATGAGATTGATTCCATCACCTCAAATAACACTTGGGTGTTGGTTGATCTTCCTGAAGGAGCGAAACCCATCGGATGCAAATGGATCTTCAAGAAGAAGATGAAAGCAGACGGAACTATTGACAAGTTCAAGGCTAGGTTGGTAGCCAAGGGGTTTTCTCAGAAGCAGGGGATTGACTATTTTGACACGTATGCTCCAGTAGCCCGGATGACCACCATCAGAATGTTGATTGCTCTCGCAGCAATACATAAGATGGTGATACATCAGATGGATGTAAATACGGCTTTCCTAAATGGCGAGCTGACCGAAGAGATTTACATGCAACAGCCAGAGGGATTTGTCATCAGGGGACTTGAAGACAAAGTCTGCAAGTTGGTAAAATCCTTGTACGGTCTTAAACAGGCTCCCAAGATGTGGCATGAGAAATTTGACAAAGTTATAAGGTCAAATGGCTACATGGTCAGCGATACGGACAAGTGTGTTTACACGAAGTTCGCTGATGGAAGAGGTGTGATCGTTTGTCTGTACGTGGACGACATGCTTATCCTAGGGACGGATATTAGATGTGTCACGGAGACAAAGAAATTCATCTCAAGCAAGTTCAGTATGAAGGACTTGGGGGAAGCTGATGTGATCTTAGGGATCAAGATCATCCGGACAGACACTGGACTAGCGCTGTCACAGTCTCATTATATTGAGAAAATGATCACTCGTTATGGGTATCGGGATCTTCCAGGGATCGATACGCCGTACAGGTGTGATCTGAAGCTGAAGCCTAATTCAAGGGAAAGCGTCAGGCAGCTGGAGTATGCAAGCGTAATCGGAAGTTTGATGTATGCTACTACTGCCACAAGGCCTGACATAGCTTTCGCCGTGGGAATGCTGAGTCGTTTTACGAGCAATCCAGGTGTTGAACACTGGAAAGCTGTGGAACGGGTTATGAGATATCTCAAGAAAACTCAGACATATGCACTGTACTACAGCGGAGATCCGCAGGTAGTGGAAGGCTTCAGTGATGCCAGTTGGTGCTCAGAGGTGGAGAGCGAGAGGTCCACAGGTGGATACATTTTCACAATGGGTGGAGCTGCTATATCGTGGAAGTCGAAGAAGCAGACTATGCTCTCGCGGTCATCCATGGAATCTGAGTTCTTTTTACTTGATACCGCAGCCGAGGAAGCAGAATGGCTTCGGGAGCTCATGTATGATCTTCCAGTGGTTGGGGCGCAAGTACCGGCGATACCGATATACTGCGACAACCAGGCGACTGCGACGGTGGCATCAAATGATCTCTTCAACGGGAAGAAGAGGACTGTGCGGTTGAAGCACAGGGCAGTACATGATCTTATCAAGAGAGGTGTTATTGCAGTGATTGATGTTCGGAGTCAGGAGAACCTGGCGGATCCGTTCACCAAGGGCCTCAAGCGCCAGCTGGTCGATGACACAGCTTGTAAAATGGGCTTGAAGGCATTCTGATATTGTATTATTGTATTCCTACCATAAAGTTTTATGCTATTAGTTCAAAGATTTATCTACTAGGCATCTAGCTTTTGGTTCAAGGGAGGACCACTAATCGGAAGAATATCAGGAACGGTGGGTACATGTTCTATTGGATATGTAGAGGTTACAGACCTATAACCACTGTTGTCTACTGTTATTTTCTGCGAAAAACAGGTCCTGTGGGAGGTTGGCTTAAATACCTTAATGAGTTCTCAGGCATTTGGAATGTCTGGTATGCTTTACAGGAAGCATGGTAGCACAGCACTACAAGGAGTGTGACTCCATGCTATGTGTGGCGGTGACTCCACCATGAGGTTCTCGAAGGAGGTAAAGCCTCGGCTATGTTAGCCAAGTCACAGCGGCATAGCACCGCAAATAGGCAGTTGGCCTAATGCTGTATATTGAATTAAAGAGGGATATAGTCAGCACTACAAAGAGGAGGTGTTCCTCATGTTACGGGTGGCACGACACCACAATGAGGTAAACCCGGCTAGGGATAAGCCTCGGCCTTGCAAGCCATGTCGTAGCGGCGTAACACCGCACAGAAGCGTAAGGCTTCATGCTGGGTAGTTTGGCACTACAAAGGGGCTAGACCTTATGCTACGGGTAGTATGACACTACGATGAGGTTTCCGGTGATTCGGGGTAAGGTCCTCGGCTTAAGGCCATGTCATAGCGGCGTAGCACCGCAAAGGAAGCGTTGGACGCTTCATGCCATGTCTCTTTAATAAAGAACTCACCTATAGTGTATGGACAAAGAGATATCAGGCCGTCTCTTGAGGGTAAACTTGTAGACGCCCAATATTATACACTGAAACCAGGCTGGCACACGGCCTTAAATGTGCAGCCAGAAGCACATGTAACTACATTATGTGAGTGGAAAGAATTTCAGCTATGATGCAGAATTCAAGGCTTAGTCCATTCTTGTATTATAGTTTGATTTTTGACTCACGTGGGAAGATTCAAGTCTTAAGTGGCATCTATCCTAAAAGCATAATGGACAGTTACTGTGGGGAACACTCGTACTCATATATATAGAGATATGTGGGGGATTGTTGGGTTTTTTAGCCTTTGTTTTGGTTTTTAGTCCCACATCGGCTAGAAAGGAATGTTTATCTCCATATATATGAGTCTTTACTCTTTATGGAGATGCACATGTAGTGCACATGGGTGTGTGCCATGTGGGATTAATTATTAATGGTATAAAGGCTTAATCAACAATTAAAAAGCTGTAAGCTTTTTGCTCTTGGAAATTTATTTCCATGGAGCTAAGCTCCGTAGGAGCTTAGCGACTCGGACTCGGACTCGGACTCGGACTCGGACTCGGACTCGGATTCGGACTCGGGCTCGGGCTCGGACTCGGGCTCAAGGGCTCATGAGGCGTAATGTGGCGTTTTGTTGGCGCACTTTGCACTTAGCACGTCAGCATCGTCGCTAGGCGCATAGTGCGCTTAAGTTGCGCTCGTTGCACGAGCCACTTGCGCGACCACGTTGCGCGGCCCGTTACGCGAGCCCAGTTACGCTGGCCCAGTTACGCAGCCCAGTACGCAGCCCAGTGCGCGCAGTGTGCGCAGCGTACGCAGCGTACGTAGAGTGCGCAGTGTGCGCAACGTACGCAGCGTACGCAGTGTGCATAGAGTGCGTATGTGCGTATAGCTGGCTGCATATTAGAGCGGGAATGGTTGCAGCAGTTGCTGCATGTTCAGGAGTGGTTCTGCCACTACCCTGAAGTGCAGGCAACTGCTTGGCAACCGCCCCGTGGGCTATATATGCAGGTTCTCTCCTCTCTCTCAGTTTGTAGAAGTAATCAGAATTCCAGAGAGAAAACTCTAAGTGTTCTTTAACACAACAGAGTAGTGAGCGTGTTGTTTAACACAAACACTAGTACTTTTTAGTACGCGTGAGTTCTGTTACTTCAAATAGAGAGAGAAGAGTACCATTGCCAGAGGAGTTCGCCGTCTTCCGAGGAGTCAGAAGAGCAGGAGTGTTCCAAGGTTTTTCGTCAACCTTGCTGGTTCCTGGAAGCTGTTCGCAGAGGGCGAATAAAGCTTTGAGCAACGGTGATCATTCACCCCAGCAATTCCATTTCTCGCCTGTCACCCTTCTGTTGCCTTTAGCAGTTCTGTCAGTTTCTTCTTTTTAGAAGGCACTACTGCCAGTTTGCTACGATCACGAAAATCTCTTTAGATTATTCGTGAATTACGATATCTTTTTAGATCTCGTAATTTGCAGAATCCTTCTGGATCTCTGTTGCAAAACCTTCTTTAAGGAATTGCATTTGAAACGTTGTCTTTACAACTGTTTCAGTTTCTGTATTTTCCATCGAAAAGCGTGCCCCGGCGTTCCCGGCAATAACAAGAAATCCCCATAGGAGATAACTATTTTTTATAAAAAATAATGATAATCAAATACCCAAAATAAGTTTTTCCATAAAAAAATTTCAAACTTCCATAATAAAAAAAATTCTGGCAAAATAATTTCATAAAATTAATTTATTTTTCCCGTATTTTTTCGTCTTGCAATCAAACATACCATAAGTGATAACTGAAGCCATTTGGATAAGTTGAAACCTACATATATCAGTGTATTTACAAAATTATGTGTGTATTTCCATGAACAACCTTTGTTTTTTTTTATCACCATTGTCTTATTCGGCTCAAACTCGAAATCGGACTCGAGTTAAAAGGTCATTGGCTGATGTACCATGATAAAGAATTAACTTTGGCCGAACCATGATAAATGCAATAACAGAATCACAAAATGTAATAAGAAACAAATAATTAAGACAATAGGGGGTGAATATGTTTATTTCAGAAGGGAAGGATATTTGATACGTCATTTTGATAGGGGTAATTGGGGTAGTTCACCTGCATTGGTAATTAATAAAAGAAGAATAAGAGTAATTTGTTTAGGTTATTTATAAGGGTACATCAATTTTTGATCGGGACTAGTCCGGATTGGGGCTAGCCCATGTTTTGGAAAAATTTACTCAGGACATCATATTTTTTTTACTCATAGGGCTGTCCCAAACTCACCCCCCCCCCCCCCCCCCCCCCCCCCCAAAATCCGTAGTTTTAGTTTCATTTCTAAATTTTCTTCTCTCTCTTCCAAAACCATAATTCCTCCCAACTTCTTCTTCCTCTTCTCCTCCACCATTCCTCCATCCCTAAGCAAGAACTTATAATCTTCTTCTTCTCCAACATCTTCCTCTTCTTCTCCACCATCCTCATCTTCTCAACAAGATCGATGGCATCCAAACCGTCCTCACAAATAAGGTACAAATTCTTTCTAAAACTTTCTCTATTTGTTCCCAAAATCCTAAAAATTTATTTAAAAAATTCAAGTATCCAATACATTATTTATTTCAATTGTTTATAGCCCATTTGAATTAAACTACATTCGGATTGGGAAATTACCATTGAATTAAATCCAAGTATGCACGAACGAGGAAAACCCGCGTCGACCTGGACTGTCCAATTTTCTGGCAGTCTTACCAACTGATAGGACTGCCAGAAAATTGGACAGTCCTAAGTCACAACATGTAAAACAAATGACTGTCCAATTTTCTGGCAGTCCGGAATGTATGTAGGACTGCCAGAAAACTGGACAGTCCTTTGTTTCACATGCTTTAACTTAGGACTGTCCAGTTTTCTGGCAGTCCTATCAGTTTGTAGGACTGCCAGAAAATTGGGCAGTCCTGATTTGCACTTGTTGAACATCAATTTTTGTAGGACTATAATTTCAATCTTCTCTAATTAAGATTCAATATTTGTAGTCACGAACCGAATCCGAAGGAGGACGTTGAGGTCGGGCCTAAAAGAAAACGTCCTACCGCATCGGAGCACAAGACACTGTTTGCTATAAAAAAAAAATTAAAGACAGGTATTACAGAAACGCTGAAATTGATTGCAAACTCGCTTGTACAAAGGAATACTTAGAAAGAAATTCTAGGAAATAATCTAAGTACAATTGTTTAGTTTTGATTCTGGGGGTAACGGTGGACGTTCGGGAAAGTGTTATCAACTCTGCCTTACTCCGTGGACCATCTGACGCAGTCTTGAGCTCTTGAAGAAATTGTCTTTCTGAAGGTTGCCAGCCTTTTGCATGGGTGTAGCACCCTGTTATTTATAATAGAATGTAAGTTGAGCCGCATAGATGGCCTGTGGCCACGTGGCTGATTGGCGTGCGAAGACCCACTCTTTGGCTGCCATCTGTTGATTTGTTGAAATTTTGTTGCAGCAAATCTGGGTAGTTTAGGACTTGGTCAGATTGTCACGCGTCCTGTTGCAGGAATCACTTTTTTTGCCGCATAGATCTCTCAGTTTTTGACTATGTGGGGTCGCATGAGCCTCATGCGGCTTAACTCGTAAACTTCCTTAGTCCAGACAGCTTGAGGATTTAAGCCGCCTATATTCTGTATTTTGGCCGCATAAAGCTCATGCGGCTCGGAACACAGTTTTTCTTGGCTGCATGAAATTTGGAGACTTTGGGGCCGCATATGTCTGAGCCGCATAAGGTTCATCCGGCTTAGATGGCACTCCTTCTGGCCGCATGAAGGCGTACGAACCCTGCTTTTGAGCGACGTCTCACGTCTTATCTTTTTGTCGAAGTGTCGGAGCTGTAATTTTTGTCAGTTTTGTCAGAACTTGTCAGCTCTATCAGACGAACTGCTCCTCTTGGCCGCATATCTTCCTTTTACAGCTGGTTGTTGATGGTCCGCATATGTCATTGAACCAGTCATGCGGCTTTCCTTTATGCGGACCTGTTTGGCCCAAAGTACCTATGCGGCAATTTGTAATCCGCATGAACCCCATATTTTTCATGCTTCTACAGGCACGTGAAGCTGGTAGAGTTCTTAAGAAACCGATACCAGTCAGACAACCAGAGGCGCCCTCACAGATAAGAACACGTGAAAGAAAACAAGTTGCAAGTCGTTCGAAGAAACTGATGACTCGTCCTGATGATTCCTCCGATGATGATGATGTACCCATTGCTTGAAGGAGAGGTGACGTTGGATCCGGACCTTCTCATGTAGCCGAGGAAGATGTGAGCCCAATCGATAACGATAATATTATTCTATTTTATGTTTTCAAGCATGGATATACGAGCATTTTCTGACGCTTAAGAGGGCTACTCTTAATAGAGATTATGATGAGCAGATGCCTAGAATGTGTAAGTGGAAGCCGGCTAAGAAAACATCCACATACGTTGGCTACCCTACGGGTCGCACAAGAAATGAAGACAAAGGAGGTAAAAAAAATACTAACTTAAAGTAGCATTTACTTATGTTTCACTCTAGTATTCCGCATTAATTAATAACTTCTTAAATAATGAATACTTATTGTAGATTATTTGGCATCCATATCGGGATCTGCGAAATACTACTCGTCATGTGCAAGCAGTTGCACTATTTCAAGGTTTGATATCTTGTCATGAAATTGAGGAGCCTCACATGCTAGACATAGTGCTTCGTCAGTTTGGCTACGTACAAAAGAAGCATATTTTTTTTCCATTCTTCTGTACAAAATGTTACGACATTAAACCAATACATCAGTCAATTAATACATCATAGTGGCCCTCCGGCCTCGGCATCGGTTCCACATGTTCGTTATCTTCTGTAGACATTTATAGCATCGGTGTAGGGTGTCGTCCAAGCGATCGATTCTTCCGGAGCATGTTTATACAAATTGACGCAGGGGGAGGAATATGAGTATTTGTTCTCGACCTAGTGATTTTCGTCAAGTAACATCAACACTTGCTACATCGACATTCTTTCTTTTAGAGTATTTGTTCTCGACCTCGACAGTGCATTGTATATTGTCCTCATAGTAGACTTGTTCTTATCATTCTTCTGACGCACCACGGAATAAATTTGTTTAGGACCAACTCCGGAAGTTGACAATTCTGTAACTAACTTTTTTTTGTCGTCGTTCAATCTTCCGGCGTCCAGATGACCAGTAAGTGTATTCGCCAGAGTATAATTGTACATCCCATTCCTCACCACAACTATCCACTTTCCATCATTTTTGCACACCAACACTACCTTGAATGGACAACCACATTTCCTTGTCCCTGCCGCCTTCTCCGGGGATTTTCTTGGAGGAAGTTCAATCTTTTTACGATGAACCCTAAACGTCCACCTCTTTCACAACCAAGATCTACAGTTTTACGACTCGGCCGGGATCATAATGACCTTGAAATGACAATAATTGTGTTCGATTGTCTTCCAACTTCTCTGCACCATTCTAATGTTTCGTCGTAAGATTCAACGACAATATCCGTCGAGAATAAATTACTCAAATCAATGCAAATAGGAGATGGTGTGTCCTACAATAAATTTCTAAATTTTTTTAAAACAAAATCAAAGACAAAACCAAAGATAATAACCAATTCAGCAGGACTCACACTGCTGCTAAACTAGACTACCACAACTTCTGGCAGTCGTAAGTGTCACGCCTGTAACGCCCTACAACCAGAATACTGGAGAGCGGAGGGGCATACATAGCCAGCTACGTATATTGAAATGGAATCCACCTCACTATACGGTCACGGCTGTCTAGATATATGAGAGTTTAACTACAAGCCATCAGTCTCTTATGGTCAAGAACAAGCCTATTATCTCAATCTCCAGCAAGTAATACAGTTACAAGATGTCAGACCATCAAATATACAATAGTAAGGCGTCCCATACATTACATATTCGGATGATCATGTAGCTAGTCGTACAAAATGTAAGGACTAGCAAGAGTTCAGTCATACATGATAAATCCTAGGATTTGCCAATCATGTTACAGCCCGTAGGCAGACAGTAAGTAAAGGTGCAATACGAGCTAACACGTGCTCGTCGGCTAAACGCCTCAAAAGAATATTTATATAATAAAATGGGAGAACAAAAATGAAACCCACTCGTTGTCACGACCCGCATCTGCTTTTTCGGATACGAGACGTGTCCAAGCCAGCCTACGTCGCAGAGTCAGCGGTAGAACGCTGTCCTGCCCGCAAGAAATAAATGCTCCAAATATAACATTTGCTGCTCATTCACATTTCTAAATTTGTTACAACATTTATAATTTAAGAAATACAAGATTTTACAATTAATGAAATTGATACAACTGCTATCTATTTCTAGGTTTCTGTCTGCAAGTACACCTGAATCTCCCAAGCTAAGTGAAGCCACAGCTAACCTAAAAATGATAGTTTTCAGTCAGGAATGGAACAAGTACACAAACCGACGACAATGCGAAAACACAATAGAATTAACAAGACATGAAAATAACATATGAGATATGAAAACTGGAAGATACTGATGACATGGCACGGTGGAAAGGACAAGGAAAAATAAATAAAAATAACTATCTATGTGGTGTGAAATATCTGTTACGACATGTGAACGGCTAGGGGGTAAATTCGGCACCCTGCACGTGTCGTGTGCAGCTGCTATTCTCCACGAAAGACACGGGAGATAGTTCTGGGTAGTCCACATGTCTACTAAGATATTTTCCCTCCCGACTACTCCATGTGACGAGCGTGTCAACAAGCAGCAAGATATATGTATAGACATGAAATGAAAAGACTACCATGAATCGAAAGTAATCAGAAAGTGCACTTGTCTGAGGTCCTTAGCTGGAGAAACCGATAGTACAACCACATCAGATGAGTCACTAAAGTCAACACATGCAAAAAGTCTCCAGAAGCTGAAATAAACATTACCAACGTTCTCAGAATAGTCAAATTAGCTAGAATCGCCTGTCCTTAAGTCCAATTCTGGACACAGGAGCAAAACGGTAATTTCGGACCAAAACAGTGTCCGCCGTTGGACCCGTTTTGCACCAAAAAGCGTGCCAGAGTCAACTGTCTAAAGTCATCAAACTATATGTCAACAGGTCCGATTTTTTGATACGAACCCAACCGTATGTCCAAAGTTGGATTTCGGCAGGTCGTGCACAAAATTGCCCGTTGAGTGGGACCGTGGGGCCCGCAAAACGGCGTTCCGATTCAACTGTCTCAGAATCGGACCAAACTTGGCATACAGGACCAGAAAAATGATACGATCATATTGGCACAAGTTTCGTCTGGATCTGACGAGCGTGCACAAACTAATTGAGAAATTTGCACAGAGGTCGATACGGTAAAGTTCGACGGATATGCATCAAATTCGTCGCGCACACGCGACCAATTTGAATTCCGTCAAAGCCCGCACGTCCACGAAACCGTTACGCACCTTTTGATGCTTTCTGTTCGCGACCAAGTCGCCCGGTTTGGCGGGACGCACGTGGTATCGGAGTATTTTTTATTAAATTTAGTTTTCAAAATAAGGTTTTTCCAAATTTTCAAGAATGGATTAATCTGTACACGGTTTATGAAATTCAGAACTACGAAATAGTTTCTGATCCCCTATATGTTGTCTAAAAATGAGTTCAAATATAATTTCTAATACGGTACGGGATTGATCGGGATCGATCTCCGAACGTGGATGATTGGACTGAATTAGTGTTCTGTTTTTATAGGTTTTCGACCCACTTCGGGTCGATCTCATGGACTGGTCGTGCATCCTATACAAAATCAATTTGCTGGGGTTTCGAGACGGTTATGTTGGCTTTCCAAAACATTTTACGGTTCGTGAAATGGTTGTGTGTCGAGAGAGGGATCTTACCGCGAAGACGGGGCTTGCAATCCGCTGCTGTCGTTCCATCCGCGCATGTGCGCTCGGCCAGCGCGCGCGTGGCCCCCTGCCACCGGCCGGCGGTTGCTGCGGCGCCACACGGAGGTCAGGCAAGGTCGCCTGGGTTGGAGGAGGGAGGTTGCGGCACTAGGTTTTAGGTTTGGGTTTGAGAGATGATTCTTTATCTCTGTTCTCGATACCTATATTAATATAGGCGCTGCTGAATCGAACAGGGGTCGGGTAGCTTGTGGCTGGGAATTGAGAGCTGCTTGGGTGGGCCCTTGGCTTTGGGCTTCATTAACTTGTTTTCTTTTGTTTTTCTTTTGCTTTTGTTTTTCTTTTTCTTATTTCTATTTCTTTTCCTATTTCCTTGTCCTTATCTATTATATACCAATACATATATATTTATATGTATTCACATAAATACTTATGTATATGTATACCATAATGTTTATTTATATATGAATACACATATACCCATAAACAATATATATTTTTATGTACACGTACAAATACACAATATATAATATTTATTTATATATTCATTCACATATATAATATTTACATTACCATATATATATATATATATATATATATATATATATATATATATATATATATATATATATATATATATATATACATACATACACGTTTACACTTATACGTATTTATATATATGCACATATACCTTTATATAATATATTTATATCTACTTACACATATATATTCAATATATATATTCATACACATAGTCATATTTAATATTTATTTATATATACATATACATATCCTTATGACAATACATCTCTATATATATGGATAAATACTCCATAACCAAAATATTAATAATAATTTATTGTATATAGTTTATAAATATACACATCTATATATACATATACGTATAATTCATTTGATAATGAATTATCGAAATAGACGAATACTAATAATATAATTTAAGAACAATATATTAATAACCATTCAAATAAAATAAATAATAATAAAATATTTTAAAATTTTCGGGAAGGGGAGCTACACTCGTTGCCTTGGTTACGCCTGGTGGTCACCATTTTGCTGGAAGGCTGGTAGATCCCCTCGAGCTACTCCGGTATCTGGCCATACAAAACCAGCAGGGTCAGATCCCAGAAAGAGCAAGTGCCACGAAGGAGGCTTCACTTAAGAACTAAAACTAGCAAGTCAAACCATAAAAACATGAGAAATAATCAGAAATTGCATAAAATAGGATTAAAGCGGCAATGACGAGAGGACGAGGAACTATTCTGGAAGCCGGGTTACATCCGTAAACCAAACAAGGATCGGGGTCGTAACTCTTCGCCTGAACAGAACCTAGTCTCTAGCCATTAGCTGATTAAAAGTAATACACAAGCAATCATGTCCTGAGTTAGCCCTGTACAGGGTCTAGACAAGACTAGACAGGATTGGACTCCATCCAATAATCACGGCCAAACAATGGTTACGGCTTAATACTTAGCTAACTAGGGTTATCACAAGCCTAGTTACTGGCAAGATGCAGTGAGATACTCCACAGCCACAAGCCCAACAGACCATCCAGGTTATCCAGGTCGAATATCCGTTCATGAAGGGTGCAACACATGATAGTGTGCTGTAAATGTGCCCTACTCGTCGGCAGGCTACAAGTCCACTTGCGCGCCCAGATAACGGGATTGCCTGTAGCTGGGAAATCTCTATGATCTATTTGTTTAATCTAGTCATTAGCTTAGTCAGATTTAATATGAATTCCCGACCGTGGTAACCAGGGACTCACATCCTAGACATGAGGCAAGACTGGACTAGACTGTTAGCTTGTACCAACACATTCAAGGACAATCACCCACGGTGTCAAGGCAAGTTATTATCAAGTCGAGTTAGTTGTCGCAACAGCATTCCAGGTGTCTTACTTGTCAAGAGTGCACCTCGGTGGGCCACTATCAAGTTATTCTTATTTATCAAGTTACTTATCAGGAGTGCACCACAACGGGTCACTGACAAATAGTTATACCAACCAATCGGGTTTAGGGATCAAGTTCAGGATCATTCTAGCATTAATTATTACAACTAAATTCCAAAATTCACAGAGGGCCAAAAATAAATCATAAGTGGAGAAAATTGGACAAGGAATGCAGCCTGCAATTAAAGCATAGGTCATGCGGCAAGCAAATATTTAGCCATGCGGCCAAATAGCAAATGGGCCATATGCGGACAAATAAATGGCAAAAGCATATGCGACAGCGACCAATGCATTTGCATGCGGCCAAAAGTTGTGCAATTGCATGCGGCTAGGAATAATACAACTGGCCATGCGGCCAAAGGCCACACCTAAGCCATGCGGCCACAAAGCACCAATGCAAGCTACCCCTTAAATAATACATGCGGCCCCCCCATTCTTAAAGTTGCTGCCATGCAACTTAGCACTGCATGCATGCAACTCCCTGCGGTCACGAATTTATTAGCCAAGCCGCCAAAGGCAAATAATGGCCATGCGGCCAGCTCTAATCATTACATATATATAAGGCCATGCGGCAAGCTATATATGCACTATATATGCGGCTAACTAAGTATGCGGCCATAATATATACCAAAGGCCTAAGCGGCAAAATAATTAATCATGCATGCAAGCTACATAGCTATGCGGCCAGCAAGTTAATAAATGGCAAGCCAATAATGGAAAGGCAAGCAAAGCTTGTAATGCTCATGGCCATGCGGCCAAACTGTTAATAGGCCATATGCGGCCAAAGCTAAAGGTGCATGCATGCAGGCCAGCATGGCCATGAAGCAAAATTAATACAAGGTCAAAATAAGCGTGCAGCAGCAATTGGCATCTTGCCTATGCGGCAAGCAATTGATACGGCCTATGCGGCAAAATGCAAAACAAAAGGGCATGCGGCAAATCAAAATAAATATACATGCGGCTAAATTTAATAGGACCATGCTACCAACAAAATTGCAACACTCCTACCGATGAGATGTCATAGGAAAATACCATGGCCTCTATGCTCCACCAAACTACACTATGAGCCCAATTCCAGACTTCTATGGGTCAAATTTGGGTAAAATGAAAATCTCTACAACATGGAACCAATGGATTTCACAAATATGCCAGTTTAGGAGATCAGAACCCATAAAAACCGAAAATACCACAAAGCTAGATCTACAAGAAATTAATCATGAGAATAAAGAGTGCTAAGTACTAAAGTGGGTTAGAAACACATGAGGAAGAAAATGGAACAATAAAAATGGAGTTCCTCCATGAAGCAAGATACACTTGCCTAAGCTCTCTTTCTCTCTCTCTCGGGGTAGGTGGATAGTAATGGTGAGGAAGAAGAAGAGTTATGAGGATTAATGGAAGAGAGAGAGTATTTAGGTGGCTTATAAAGGAAGAGAGTGGGTGGTAGGTGGGTTGGTCCACATACAAAAATTGAACCAAGCAAACCGAACCGAACCAAGCAAATGAAAATGCCTAAAATAAACCATGCAATAAGACATGCAATATAAGTCAAAATATGTACACGTATACCAAAATACGTAATACTAACTACAGGCATTACAACACCCCAGAACCAGAATACTGGAGAGCGGGGGCGGACACAGCCAGCTACGTATATTGAAGTGCAACCCACCTTGTTATACGGTCACGGCTGTTTAGATACATGAAGGGTTTAACTACAAGACATCAGTCTCTTATGGTCATGAACAAGCCTATTGTCTTAATCTCAAGCAAATAATAGCAGTTACAAGATGTCAGAGTACCAAATATACAATAGTAAGGCGTCCCATACATTACATATTTGGATGATCATGAAGCTAGTCATACAAAATATGAAGACTAGCAAGAATTTCAGTCATACATGATCAACCCTAGGATTTGTTAATCATGCTACAGCCCGTAGGCAAGCCAGTAAGTAAAGTACAATCGAGCTAACACATGCTCGTCGGCTAAACGCCTCAAAAGAATACTTTTACAATAGAGTGGAAGAACCAAAAATAAAACACACTCGTTGCCAGAGTTACGCCTGGTGGTCACCATCTGGCTGGAAGGTAGGAGATCCTCTGGAGCTGCTCTGGTATCTGGCCATGCAAAACCAGCTGGATCAGATCCCAGAAAGAGCAAGTGCCACAAAGGAGGCTTCACTTAAGATCTAAAACCTGTATATCAGAACATAAAATGAGAAGATAAATAAGACATGAAATCTAAATAGGGCAATAAATGTTAATAAGATGAGAAATTATTCCGATCAGATATTGGTATGGTAAGCATGAGCAATCATATTCCGAAGTAGTCAGGTACTGGAACAAGACAAGACTTAGACTGGTTATACTCCATCCAACATTCACGACCAAGCAATATGTACGGTTTGATACTTTAACTAACTGGGGTTATCATAGGCCTAGTTACTAGCAAGATGCAATAAGATTGTTCCAACAACCAGAAGCCCTGCAGACCATTCAGGTTATCCAGACGAAAATAGGGATTGAGTTCATGTGGGTACATCGTCCAAGAAACGCATGTACCCTTAAGTAGCTTGGAGGGTGCTACACATGACAGTATGCTAAAAATGTGCCCTACTCGACGGCATGCTACAAATCCCATGACGGGGCGCCCAGATAACGAGATTGTCTATAGCTGGAAAATCTTTTCATGACTACTGGATTATTCTAGTTATTAGCCTTAGTCAGTTCAAGTAGGTACCCCTGACCGTGGTACTCAGGGGTCCATGCCCTAGACATGATGCAAGACAATACTGGTTCATTTGTACAAACACAATCGTCTACGGTGTCCAGGCCATTCATTCTTGTCATGTCATGCTAGCCGTCGCAAGAGCATTCAATAGTTTCCATCAGGCTTACTTGTCATATCATGCCATATTATGTCATGTCAGTTACTTGCTATACCATGTCGTGTACCAATTCGTGATTATCAAGCTCATGACAAAAGGTGCATGAACATAAAAAAGGGTAAACGGGATACGCCGAAGGACTCAAGGTCTCTACGCTAGTGAGACTATGCTAGGTCAAGGGACCCCGAGCGTAAAAATAGCTTTACGTGGGCAAGAACAAGGCAAGACAGCTCTACGCAAGCAAGGCTGCACGCGAGCGAGACTCTACGCAAGCGAGAACTCTACGCGAGCGAGAATAGCTCCTACGTAGAGTTCGGATGAACTCCGCGTAGAATAGATTATGCTAGCACGTAACACGTGTGGTAAAGGAAAAATACTATGCGGGCACGTAAAACGTGTGCGTAAACGGAAAACACTACGCGGGCACGTAAGAACGTGTGCGTAAAGGGAAATTACTACGCTGGCACGTAAAAACGTGGTTGTAAAGGGCTCGTCTTCTCCCCAAGGCCGAGACAAGCAGCCATGGGACTCATGAACTCAAGAAACCCGATCTCGGTCAAAACTTGATAAAATCCAACCACTCAAAAGCCAAACTTGCGTAGGATCAAATTCCTACTACATGGAACTCTAAACTTGCAAATAATAAAGTTTGATGGATCAAAACCAAAGAAATACGAAAATACAACAAACTTAGATCTACAAGAAATAAATCATGGAAATTGAAAATGCTAAGTACTAAAGTGTCTTAGAATCTCGTGAGGAAGACAATGGAACAACAAAAATAGAGTTCCTCCATGAAGCAAGTTGCACTTTCCTAAGCCTCTCTCTTGGTAGGTGGAGAGAGAGTTATGAGGAAGAAGAAGAAGGAGTTAATGAGAAAATGAATGAGGAGAGAGAAGGGTTGTTGGGTTAATAAATGATGGATGGTGGTAGGTAGGGGTTTGCATGCTAACCCAAACCGAGCCAAACCAAGTCGAACCCAATGGATGCCAAGGCCAAAATAGACCACACGAACCATGAAATGCTAATTAACCCAAGGCTAGCCAGTCATAACAAATTGAAATACGGGTCCGAGATACGTACACGTATACCAAAATACGTATAACAAATCCGAGGGTGACAACTCTACCCACCTTAAAAGAATTTCGTCCTCAGAATTTAATCAAGAGGCTAGAGATGTTGAGCAAGCTATACTAATCACATGCAAGTTATAACTAGGCAATCAATCAAGCAATCATTCATGCAAGCAAGAAATTTAAGCATAAGGCATAAGAAAGACATTATACCTTATGAGTCAAACAGGTCGAAATATCGCGATCGGATATCATCCTCACGCTCCCACGTTGACTCACCCAAAGAGTGATGACCCCAAGCAACACGGACTAACTTGATAGTCTTGTTCTTGAGTATCTTCTCTCTTCGGTCCAATATGGATACGGATCTCTCTTCATACGAAAGGTTGGTACCAACAACCAATTTTGAATGATCAAGGACATGATTCGGATCCGGGATATATCATCGCAATTGGGATACATGGAAGACATGATGCACCTTACGTAACGACGGCAGAAGAGCGAGACGATAGGACACATCACCTACTCGCTCTAAAATATCGAACGGTCCTATATACCTAGGACTAAGCTTTTCCCGTACACCGAAATAATGATGCCACGGGTAGGCGAGATCCTAAGGAATACATGGTCGCTGACAAAAAATTTAAGGGGACGTCGATGAGAATCGGTCCAATGACGTTGGCGATCTTGTGTCACTCAAAGATGATCTTAGACTTGCCAGACCACCTTAATAGTCCGTTTGATCATCTCTGGACCAAGCATCTGCCTTTCGCCTATATAATCCCATGCTAACGGAGATCTGTACTTTCTGCCATACAAGGCCTCAAAGGGTGCCATCTGGATACTAGCCTGGAAACTGTTGTTATAGGAGAACTCCACGAGATGCAGGTGATCTTTCTACGAACCACCGAAGTCGAGTGTGTATGACCGCAACATATCTTCAAGAGTCTGGATTGTACGTTCTGACTGACCATCTGTCTGCGGATGATAAGCTGAACTGAACTTGAGACGAGTCCCCAAACTTTTCTGAAGACTCCGCCAAAAGTGCGATGTGAATCTTGAATCTCTGTCGGATACAATACTGACTGGTACTCCATGCAACCTGACTATCTGCCTGAGGTACATCTCTTCAAGCTAATCCGTCGACTGACCAACCCTGAAAGGAAGAAAATGAGCTACCTTGGTGAGTCTGTCGACTATAACCCAGATAGCATCTCTTCCAGCTGGGGATCTAGGTAATCTAGTTACAAAATCTATGGCAATGTGCTCTTATTTTGATTCTGGGATCGGTAAAGGTTGAAGAAGTCCAGCCGGTCTTTGATGTTCAGCTTTGACTTGTTAGCAAACTAAACATCGAGAGACAAACCGGGCTATCTCCCTCTTCATGTCATTCCACCAAAAATATTGCCGGATATCACGATACATCTTCGTACCGTCCGGATGAATCGAATACTGAAAACTGTGGGCTTCTGCCATGATCTCCCATCTGATATCACCACTAGGTACACAAAGACGCCTCCCATGTCGAAGTATACCGTCCTCATGGATACATAACTCTGATCTTCGTCCTGTTACACATTCTACACATGTTGACTGAGCTAACTTGATCCTCTCAACTATACTAGACTGAACTTGCATACTGGCCATCAATGCCACATTGGTAGGAAGGATAATTTTTATACCCATCTTCTGAAGATCTGCTAACAACTCTGGTTGTGCTGTTAGAAAATAAACTCCGGCACTTCTGCTCAATGCATCTGTAACAACGTTGGCCTTCCCAGGATGATACTGCAGGTTGATGTCATAATCCACAAGTAGCTCTAGCCATCTCCCCTGACGCATGTTAAGATCCTTCTGAGGGAATAACCTGGATAGTCTGTAGGGCTTGTGACTGCGGGAATAACCTGGATAGTCTGTAGGGCTTGTGACTGTGGAAATATCTCAACTGTATATTGTCATGTGTTGCACTCTAAGTCACCTAATAATTCTCTTAATTCTTGATAAACTCTTGTAACCTCGTCTGGATAACCTGGATAGTCTATAGGGCTTGTGACGGCAGAAATATCTCAACTGCATCTTGTTAGTAACTAGGCCTGTGATAACCCTAATTAGCTAATGATAGCAAGCCGTAGGACTTGATTGGCCGTGCCTGAATGATTGTCTCATGATTAACATGAATATTATATTCCACCTTTTGATTTATTTATGCAAGCTAGTATATTCTTTAAAGCATGTCTTTTATGTAATTTAACTATGCACTTTTATCGGTTCTTCTTTTATTATATGTTGACTTTAGTTTCTAAGTGGAGCCTCTCTTGTGGCACTTGCTCTTTCTCAGGTCTGACCCAGCTGGTTTTGTATGGCCAGATTTCGGATAAGTACCCGAGTATCAACCTGCTTTTCAGCCAGATGGTGAATACCAGACGTAATCCTGGCAACAAGTGGGTTTCTTATTTTTCTCTCCCACTCTATTATAAATTATTCTTTTGAGGCGTTTAGCCGTCGAACAAGTGTTAGCTCGTGTTGAAACTTAATTTCTGTTTGCCTAAGGGCTGTAACATGATTGACAAATCCTAGGGTTGATCATGTATAACTTAACTCTTGCTAGTCTTCACATTTTGTATGACTAGCTTCATGATCATCTGAATATGTAATGTTTGGGACGCCTGACTTTTTATGTCTGATGATCGAACATCTTGTAACATTTACTTGCTTGCTTAAGTTGAGACATTAGGTTTGTTCTTGACCATAAGAGACTGATAGCTTGTACATAAACCCTCATGCATCTATATAGCTGTGAAATCCAGTTTCTGTAATGTATTATTATTATTGTTATAATATTATTACTATTATTATTAGTATTATTTATGAGTTTTAAAAATTAATTTCAAAATTAGTAGTGTCTTTTGAGTGCTGACCTGACCTAAGCCCGGAACAGCCTCCCGAAACCCCGGACCCGATCCTAATCCTCTATTTTGGATTCTGAATCTGACTTTTATAAATAAAAAAATTATATATTTTTCTCTTTGGAGCTGGTCCAAGTTGGACCAGATCCCCTCAACTCCCCCTTCCCACGTTCTTCCCCTCTTCTCCTTGTTTCACTCCACTACAAGCACTCCCAGCAACTTTCCTTTTCCTTTTAACACCACAACCCCACCACCAACTATTCACTTAACCACACTCTTTCCAAGAGCAGCACACGTTCTCCTCTTCCTTTTTCTTTCAGAAAAACCATCTTTCCCTTCCCCTCACATAGAAGCACAGCATTCACAAATTTTCTCCTCACCAACTTCACCCCCTACTCAAACCCTCCCCTGCTCGACTTTCGCCGACCCCCGGCGCCCCATCCGTGCCTCCTCCGGCGCTCCACCGCAGCCGCCGAGCTTCCGACGGCCCTGACCCCATCCGACGCCGATCCGCGCCTCCAGCGCTGGACCCTAACCCCCCGGCCGCCCCCAGCAGCGCCGACCCGCGCGGCTCCGGCTCCTCGGCGCCCTTTCCGGCCGCGCCCTAGCCCCGTACCCCGCGCGCTGTTCTTCCTGGCGCACCCCGAGCCGTGCTCTGCTGTTCTGGACAGCCCCTACCCAGCTTTGTCCGCGGAATTCAAGTTCGTTCTGTGATTTCGCGCGTCCCGAGTCCGAGGCAACCCTTCGGATTCCGTCGTTTTGGGTAAATCCTGGTTAATCATAGTAGTTCGTCCCTTCCGTGTCAATGATGAGTTTGGTCCACGAATCTCCTTCGGGAATTCGGTTTTTTTGGGTTACTTTTATTTCCGGGATTTTCCGAGAGACCTTCGGGAAAGCCTCTGTTAGTTGTTTTGTTTTTTCGAAACTTTCGGAAATGGATTTCTGGATAAATTGGATTTCGGATCCTTCCGATTTTGTGCTGTGATATTTTAGGGTTGGTTTCGGATTCCCGAATTCGTTTCGGGTCGTTCCAAATTAATATTGGGAATGATTGTGGTTATTTTTAAATATATATTTTGGGATTCCCTGGTTTGGGATTTGCAGAAAAATATTGGCACACTTTTCCAGTTTTTGGGTTGACCAAAAATAGAGAAAATACTGCCGAATTTTCCATAAAATTTAATTATATTTTTTTAAAATGGTTTTTTCGGAAAATATTAGTATTTGGATTTTTGGGCGACGACCGTATTGGTCAATGGGCCCTGGCTAAGTGCAAACGAAATCGGTTTTGCCCGGACGTTGAGGCATTAGCCTATATGACGATTGGACCAATATCTGAGACTCATTAATAATTTAATTTATTTTTATTATTTAATTTATTCATAATTAAATTGTAGGAAGATTTTAGAACTAACAACTGTTTCGTCTTATTTCAATTTATGTAAAATAAATTGTAATGGGCATAAGCCCAGCCTATCTATTTTTTCTGTGACCTGTAATTTTGTAGCATATGTTTTCTTTTGTTTTCTGGTTTTGTGAGTTATTTTAGCGTTCGCATAAATCAAAAAATAGATAATTATTTTGATATAGAAAATTAATAAAGTTTTCTCACATTAAAATTTACAAGTTTTAATATTTAACAATGATCATGTTTTTCTCATTAAAGTAAGAAATATAGTTTTATACGTATAATTACGAAAATACAAAGTTTTAACCAAATAAATTGGTAACTACGAGTTTTCCAAAATAAAAGTTAAATTGATCTTTCCCTCGTTATTAATTGCAATGCACCGATAATCGCATTTTTGTTTGTGATTGCATTAATAAAGATTAAAATTGATTAGGACACAATTAGATATTTCAACTAGCATAGTTAGCTTGGTAACCATGGATTCTGAGTCAACTTCTCGAATGTAGGATTTTGAGGACGAAACTAAATCCCATCTCGAAGTCTTCATCCCTTCAAGTCCAGTCCATTTTGAGGCAAGTACATTTTGTGTTAGTTTACAATTATTTAGTAATCGTTTTAATGCAAGTTTAAACCACGATGCAACACGGAACTCTCTCTGAGAGCACTGACTGTAACTACTGTAACTGTTTGGGGACTGGAGGAGTAGTGTAATGAGTATGACCACATCCAAACTACTGTAACTACTGTAACTGTGCGAGCTTACCCCTCTTACACACGGGGATAAGCCGTATCTTTCACTGTACAACCCAATCTGGTCATATTCATTGCCTATTCACATCACAATGTTTTAACTGCTGGAAAATGTTTATTTCAAATTGTTTAAAAGTGCATGATTCTATTATTATTTTAATTGTCAAATTAGCATGAATTGTACTTTGCTCCCTCCTGATTGGAGATAACATTTTTAGGTGATATTGAGGATGCTGAGCTATTGATAAGTAGCTATTATGACCCGGTTCTGTACTCCGTGGTGTTGCCAGAGTCCCCATTGGAGGATGCAGGGACTGAGGCCGATGAGCCGAATGCTTAGATAGATTTTCTTTTCCAGTTTTGTTGTTTCTTTGGAAATTCTGTCATTTTGAATTCAGTACTTATTTCAGTACTTTTAACTTTCAGTTGTATTTATTTTAATGTTTAATAAAGTTTTAAATTCTCGAATATTGAGTTGTCACAAATGTATATAGATGTTGATGGAACAGCTTACTGCCGCCGTCTCAATAACGGTGCAGGCTGGGCATGATCCGGTTCGACCCAATTATTGGGATCGGGTCGTGACATATTTTTAGTGGTGGCCCATGCAGGTCCAAACAACAACTTAGGAAAACATACCTAGAAATAAATTAGAACACTAGAACATTGATTTGTCACAACATAGGTCCAAATTATATACATAAATATTTTTGTTTGATTATAGACTGGTAGGATACCTTGCTTATGTTTGCATCCTAAACCTTCCAGATAATGGCCATTGATAAGACCAATCCTGCTGGCGATGAGGTGTCATCTCCGGATCATACCCCATCTCCTCAACCAAGTCCAGGATTTATTCCCTCGCAGCTGATTGACCGTCCCCATAATGCATCCAGTAAAGTTTTTACTACACTGGCGATTCCTACCTCTTCTCAAACCGAGTTGCATTTCCTTGGTAAAGTACCCATTCCTGTTGCTCCACCAGTACCAGCAAACACCTCCCAAATGGTTGTCCTATTTCAAAAAATCCTAGAGTTCCAGAAGGCTCAAGCTGAAGCCCAGCAGGAACATATGAATATCACGAGAGAAGTCATGAAGAACGTCAATGATGTAGCCTTAGCTATCTTAACCCAAGTTGGAGCGGAACCTCGTCTTAGGAGGGATACCCCTGAATCTAGAAGATATTTGAGCCCTATCCGGCAGTCATATCGTAAGAAGCTTTTGGTTTGTGGCTACTGTAAAAGGCTTGGTCACCAAGCCAATATTTGTCGTAAGAGATTGGAGAAATGTTTGGCATGTGGATCTGCTGAACATCGGGTAAAGGACTGTCCCTTATCTTTCTATCAAACCAGAGCACATATCCCAGCAACACCTGTTAGGCCACAACCTAGGGACTCTCTGCCTATCCAGCAGACCTTGTCTCCTACAATAAGGCATGATGCAGACTCGAGGTTCATAGAAGATGAAGCAGTTGGAGACTGCTCATGCAAGAGTCAGGACCATGAAGAATAGTACCTAGGACTGTTGAATAGCATTATCTATTGTTATAAGAAGTTGTAACAGGATGTCCTTAGATCAATCATAAGAGTTTTTGCTGTAATTTTCCACATGAATAAAATTCTTAGTTACACCTTTATGGTAGATGTCTTCCCTAATAGTCTTTCCGGATTACCCCCCAGATCGAGACATAGAGATCACCATTGACCTAGTCCCTGGCTCTCCCCTATTTCTAAGGGATGCTACAGAATCAACCCGAAGGAGGCCAAGGAGATAAAGGACCAGATCAATGAACTGAAGGCTCCGGGATTCATTCGAGACGGAGCTTCACCCTGGGGAGCACCTGTCTTGTTTGAGCCCAAGAAGGACGAAACAGTACGGATGTGCATCGACTACCAGACGCTGAACAATATCACCATCAAGAACAAGTACCCTCTGTCCCGGATCGATGACCTATTTGATCAATTGAGCGGAGCCAAGGTATTTTCGAAGATCGATCTTAGATCTGGCTACCATCAGATCAGGGTCAGGAAGGAAGATATTCCCAAGACAGCATTCAACACCAAGTATGGGCAGTTTGAATTCTTGGTTATGCCGTTTGGATTGACGAATGCTCCTGCGGTGTTCATGAACCTTATGAACAAGGTTTTCCATGAATACCTAGATCAAATTGTCGTTGTCTTCATTGATGACATTCTGATCTATTCAAAGACGGAAGAGGAGCACGAAGAGCACCTCAGAAAAGTTCTGAAAACTTTGAGAAAGAAGAAGTTGTATGGTAAGCTTTCCAAATGTGAATTCTTTTTAGACAAGGTAGATTTTTCTTGGCCATGTTGTCACAGGAGAAGGAATTTCGGTGGATCCGAAGAAGATAGTCGCTGTTGAGAAGTGGTCTACCCCAAGCTCAGTTGCTAAAATCAGGAGTTTCTTGGGCTTGGCTGGCTACTACCGGAAGTTCGTAAAGGATTTTGCCAGAATTGCTGAGCCGATGACGAAGCTCACTCGGAAGAATGAAGAGTTCATCTAAACAGAAGATTGCCAGGTATCATTTGAGGAGCTGAAGAAGAGACTTACCACTGCACCAATCCTTGTGCTACCCGCAGGAACTGGTGGTTTCTCAATCTACAGTGATGCCTCAGGTAAAGGACTGGGTTGCGTTCTTCAACAACATGCAAAAGTGATTGCTTATGCATCTAGGCAATTACGGACTCATGAGAAGAACTATCCCACACAAGATCTGGAGCTTGCGGCAGTCATCTTTGCTTTGAAGCTATGGAAGCATTATCTATATGGAGAGATAGTGGAAATATATACAGACCACAAAAGTCTGAAGTATGTTTTCACTCAGAAGGAGCTGAACATGAGGCAAAAAATATGGCTGAAACTGATGAAGGATTTTGACATCGATCTACAGTACCACCCGGGTAAGGCTAATGTGGTCGCAGATGCACTTAGTCGATACCCTACAGCGATGTTTTTACCAAGGAGCGGCACCTGCTAGAGGACATCGAGAAGCTTGGACTGGAGATTATACTGCCTGGAAGGAAGGAGCTGGATGCTGCTTCATTGTTGATGAAGTTGCAAGTGAGCTCGAGTCTGATGGACAAAATCAAGGAGACGCAGTTTCAAGACGAGACACTTTGCAAACTTAGAGATCAAGTGTTGGCAGAAACACTTGAGGGTTTCTCAATCGCCAGCAATGGAGCACTGAAGAATGGTATGAGGCTCTGCGTAGCATCTGGCAAACTGAGGAACGAGCTGATGAAGGAAGCACACCAGTCGCAATATTCTATACATCCTGGAGCTAACAAAATGTATCAGAATATGTGTACCATTGTTTGGTGGTTTGGAATGAAGAAAGACGTGGCCAGGTATGTTGTTAGATGTTTAATTTGTCAACAAGTGAAGGCTAGCAGACAGAGACCCGCAGGACTTCTACAGCCACTGGACATTCCGGAGTGGAAGTGGGAGCACATCACAATGGACTTCGTGTCAGGACTGCCTCGTTCCCAAGGAGGGAAGGACGCCATTTGGGTTATAGTGGACCGACTGACCAAGTCAGCTCACTTTATCCCCTTCAAAATTGGTTTATTCACCGAGAAGTTGGCAGCACTATACATGCGACATATCTACCGGATTCATGGAGTACCGGTAAGAATTGTATCTGGCCGAGACACTCGTTTTACCTCTCACTCTTGGAAAAGTTTGCATGACAGCCTGGGGACACAACTGAAGTTCAGTACCGCCTACCATCCCTAGACTGACGGGCAATCATTGAGGACAATCCAGACGCTAGAAGACATGCTGAGATCCTGCATCTTGGAATTTGGAGGGTCTTGGGAAGACTATTTGCACTTGGTAGAGTTCTCTTACAACACCAGCTACCAAGCCAGCATTGGTATGACCCCATTTGAAGCCCTCTATGGACGTCGTTGCCGTACACCACTTGCATGGGACAACGTATGAAAAAGAGTACTGCTGGGTCCAGAGATGGTGACTGACGCAGTAGAGAAGGTGGATGTAAGCTCAGGATTGCCCAAGACAAACAGAAGCTTTGGGTTGATAGTAGTCATCGACCAGTAGAGTTTGAAGAAGGAGATAGCATTTTTGTGAAGTTTTCTCCTACCAGAGGAACGATCAGTTTTGACGGAGCTGGAAAATTGAGGCCAGGTACATCAGGCCATTTGAAGTTTTAAGACGAGTTGGAAAGTAGCGTACCGGTTAGCTCTACCAGCTAATCTTGAGAGTGTGCACAACGTCTTCTACGCATCACAGCTCAGACGCTACATTCCGGATCCGAGTCATATTTTGGATAATTCAGAGCTGAAGATTGGACTCAACCTTTCAGTGCCAGAGAAACCAGTAGCAAGCGTAGTCAGAGGTGAGAAGAAGATCAAAAAATTTGAGCCATCACATAACTCCTATTACTTATTCTTTCGTTCTAAACTTGACTGATGCTGCTAAGTTAGACTAGTTTTGCAAGCTATTTTTTTATCAAGCTTGATCATGACAGTATTTTATTGGGTGCACCCACTAATATATTGTCTAATCAGGACCGGTGCATGATGGTCTGATTAACCTCGTGTACTTTGGTTCGCTTTGTATTTTTCTGCATGGATGATATCATAAATGAAACTTGTCCCTAAACCGTCTCATCCACGACTGCCTTAAAAATTCTTATTGTTGGACCTGAGTTACGGGCGTAGTACCCGTACCTGTTTGATTTGAGTTTACCCCTAACCCTGCCTTTAATTTCGAGGACGAAATTTTCTAAGGAGGGAAGATTGTGAAACCCAGTTTCTGTAATGTAATTTATTATTATTGTTATAATATTATTACTATTATTATTAGTATTATTTATGAGTTTTAAAAATTAATTTTAAAATTAATAGTGGCTTTTGAGTGCTGACCTGACCCGAGCCCGGACCAGCCTCCCGAAACCCCGGACCCGATCCTAACCCTCTCTTTTGGATTCTGAATCTGACTTTTATAAAAAAAAAATTATATATTTTTCTCTTTGGAGCTGGTCAAAGTTGGACCAGATCCCCTCAACTCCCCCTTCCCATGTTCTTCTCCTCTTCTCCTTATTTCACTCCCCTACAAGCACTCCCAGCAACTTCCCTTTTCCTTTTAACACCACAACCCCACCACCAACTATTCACTTAACCCCACTCCCCAAGAGTAGCACACGTTCTCCTCTTCCTTTTTCTTTCAGAAAACCCACCTTTCCCTTTCCCTCACGTAGAAGCACAGCATTCACAAATTTTCTCCTCACCAACTTCACCCCCTACTCAAACCCTCCCCTTTTCGACTTCCGCCGACCCCCGACGCCCCATCCGCGCCTCCTCCGGCGCTCCACCGCAGCCGCCGAGCTACCGACGGCCCCGACCCCATCCGACGCCGATCCGCGCCTCCAGCGCCGGACCCCGACCCCCGGCCGCCGCTACCAGCGCCGACCCGCGCGGCCCCGGCTCCCCGGCGCCCTTTCCGGCCGCGCCCTAGCCCCGTGCCCCGCGCGCTGTTCTCCCCGGCGCACCCCGAGCCGTGGTCTGCTGTTCTGGACAGCCCCTACCCAGCGCTGTCCGCGGAATTCGAGTTCGTTCTGTGATTTTGCGCGTCCCGAGTCCGAGGCAACCCTTCAGATTCTGTCGTTTTAGGTAAATCCTGGTTAATCATAGTAGTTCGTCCCTCTCGTGTCAATGATGAGTTTGGTCCACGAATCTCCTTCGGGAATTCGGTTTTTTTGGGTTACGTTTATTTCCGAGATTTTTCGAGAGACCTTCGGGAAAGCCTCTGTTAGTTATTTTGTTTTTTCGAAACTTTCGGAAATGGATTTCTGGATAAATTGGTTTTCGGATCCTTCCGATTTTGTGCTGTGATGTTTTAGGGTTGGTTTCGGATTCCCGAATTCGTTTCGGGTCGTTCCGAATTAATATTGGGAATGATTGTGGTTATTTTTAAATATATATTTTGGGATTCCCTGGTTTGGGATTTGCAGAAAAATATTGGCACACTTTCCCAGTTTTTGGGTTGACCAAAAATAGAGGAAATGCTGCCGGATTTTCCATAAAATTTAATTATATTTTTTAAAAATGATTTTAAAATGGTTTTTTCGGAAAATATTAGTATTTTGGATTTTCGGGCGACGACCGTATTGGTCAATGGGCCCTGGCTAAGTGCAAACGAAACCGGTTTCGCCCGGACGTTGAGGCATTAGCCTATATGACGATTGGACCAATATCTGAGACTCATTAATAATTTAATTTATTTTTATTATTTAATTTATTCATAATTAAATTGTAGGAAGATTTTAGAACTAACAACTGTTTCGTCTTATTTCAATTTATGTAAAATAAATTGTAATGGGCATAAGCCCAGCCTGTCTATTTTTTCTGTGACCTGTAATTTTGTAGCATAGGTTTTCTTTTGTTTTCTGGTTTTGCGAGTTATTTTAGCGTTCGTATAAATCAAAAAATAGATAATTATTTTGATATAGAAAATTAATAAAGTTTTCTCACATTAAAATTTACAAGTTTTAATATTTAACAACGATCATGTTTTTCTCATTAAAGTAAGAAATATAGTTTTATACGTATAATTACGAAAATACAAAGTTTTAACCAAATAAATTGGTAACTACGAGTTTTCCAAAATAAAAGTTAAATTGATCTTTTCCTCGTTATTAATTACAACGCACCGATAATCGCATTTTTACTTGTGATTGCATTAATAAAGATTAAAATTGATTAGGACACAATTAGAGATTTCAACTAGCATAGTTAGCTTGGTAACCCTGGATTCTGAGTCAACTTCTCGATTGTAGGATTTCGAGGACGAGTCTAAATCCCATCTCGAAGTCTTCAACCCTTCAAGTCCAGTCCATTTTGAGGCAAGTACATTTTGTGTTAGTTTACAATTATTTAGTAATCGTTTTAATGCAAGTTTAAACCACGATGCAACACGGAACTCTCTCTGAGAGCACTGACTGTAACTACTGTAACTACTGTAACTGTTTGGGGACTGGAGGAGTAGTGTAATGAGTATGACCACATCCAAACTACTGTAACTACTGTAACTACTGTAAATGTGCGAGCTTACCCCTCTTACACACGGGGATAAGCCATATCTTTCACTGTACAACCCAATCCGGTCATATTCATTGCCTATTTACATCACAATATTTTAACTGCTGGAAAATGTTTATTTCAAATTGTTTAAAAGTGCATGATTCTATTATTATTCTAATTGTCAAATTAGCATGAATTGTACTTTGCTCCCTCCTGACTGGAGATAACATTTTTAGGGGATATTGAGGATGCTGAGCTATTGATAAGTAGCTATTACGACCCGGTTCTGTACTCCATGGTGTTGCCAGAGTCCCCATTGGAGGACGCAGGGACTGAGGCCGATGAGCCGAATACTTAGATAGATTTTCTTTTCCAGTTTTGTTGTTTCTTTGGAAATTCTGTCATTTTGAATTCAGTACTTATTTCAGTACTTTTAACTTTCAGTTGTATTTATTTCAATGTTTAATAAAGTTTTAAATTCCCGAATATTGAGTTGTGACAAATGTATATAGATGTTGTTGTGAATACCTGCTAATGGAACAGCTTACTGCCGTCGTCTCAACAACGGTGCAGGCTGGGCATGATCCGGTTCGACCCAATTATTGGGATCGGGTCGTGACAATAGCCGTGACCGTATTGCGAGGTGGATTTTACTTCAAGGTACGTAGCTGGCTGTGTCTGTCCCCCGCTCTCCATAATTCTGGTACTGGGATGTGACATTGTTGGACTGCCAGAAATTGTGACAGTCCAGTTAAGCACGAGATCATCTTCTGGACTGCCACACTTTCTGGCAGTCCTAAGTACTTGCTGGACTTCCAAAAAATGTGGCAGTCTAGTTGAACAGAAGATCAACTTCAGGACTGCCACACTTTCTGGCAGTCCTTCAAGTATATAGGACTGCCTGAACGTGTGGCAGTCCTAGTGTCGACTACGCAATATTGTTGGTAGGTCGGGTACCTACCAAGAGTTCTTCGGAGAAAATGTTATGTTCTTCGGAAGGACCGGACTGATCGATTGATAGATTTGATATCCCAAATTCTTTCATATTTTCGACATTGTGACAAAACATTCAATGATTTGGAAAGAACCGATTATTTAATAAACTTTGTCGTCTAGTACTCGAAAACATACCGAGTACTACGAATATTCGTTGAGAATTATTCTAGGGTTTGGAGACAAGAAGAATTTGTTAGGTGTTGAGTTGGGGACCACAAATTGGGACAAGAAGAATCATTCTAGGGTTTGGAGAAAGGTGGAGAGAAAGCTTTGGAGAGGAAGAAGACAAAGAAAAAAAAAAGAAAAAAATGACTTTTATACCTAGAAATGGGATAATCCTGATCGATTTTTTCAATAACTAACTCGTGAATAAATCAAACTTTGAAATGGGATAATCCCGATCAAAAATTGATGTTCCCTTAACCTTTGTTTATTTCATAGTATACTAAGAAACATATAATTAAGACAATAGGGGGCGAGTATGTTTATTTCAGATGAGAGGGATACTTCCTATATCATTTTGATAGGGGTAATTTGCGTATTTCACCTGAATTTGTAGTTAATAAAAAAAAAATAAGAAAGCTTAGTAATAAGCCATTCATTAGCAGCATTATATATATATATATCGCGTCGGCCTCTAACTATGCCAATTTATAGAAGAGAAATTCACATGTCCTGGACGATGTGGGACTATTACGTATTCCTGTATTGCTCAAGAAGTTATATATATATATATATATATATATAGAGAGAGAGAGAGAGGAAGCGGATCAAAAGCCCCCTTTAGAAAATCTCCTAAAAAAAATCCTCACTCTAATTCGTAATATTAATATTAATATTAATGTTAATGTTAATATTAACATTAAATACTAAAATTAACATTAAACTTAACATTAAAATTAATATTAACGTTAACATTAACATTAATATTAACATTAACATTAACATTAACATTAACATTAATATTAAAAAATTAAAAAAATTAATATTAACATTAACATTAATATTACGAATTAGAGTGAGGGGATTTTTTAGGGGGGTTTCTAAGGGGGGCTTTTGATCCGCTATATATATATATATATATATATATATATATATATATATATATATATATATATATATATATATATATATATATATATGGAAGCGGATCAAAAATTCCCCTTAGAAAACCCCCTAAAAAACTCCCTTACTCTAATCCGTAATTTAATGTTAATATTAATATTAATATTAATGTTAATGTTAATATTAATGTTAATATTAACATTAAATACAAAAATTAACATTAAACTTAACATTAAAATTAATATTAACATTAACATTAATATTAACATTAACATTAATATATAAAAAAATATTAACATTAACATTAATATTAACATTAACATTAATATTAACATTAATATTACGAATTAGAGTGAAGGGGGTTTTTAGGAGGTTTTCTAAGGGGGGCTTTTGATCCGCTATATATATATATATATATATTTTATATATATTTATATATATATATATATATATATATATATATATTATTTTATTTTATTTTTTTGAAGCAATGGGTAATTGTGGCGAACTCGCCTCCACTGAGGCTCGAACTCCCGACCACTTGGGCCGCATGCATCTCTCTTAACAACTAGGCTAGAGGTTATTTGCATATATATATATATATATATATATATATATATATATATATATATATATATATATATATATATATATATATATATAATTTTTTATTTTTTTAAACCAAATGCCCGTGGATTAAAGCCCTCGGACTAGAGCCACCCAGCCAGCACTTGACCCGGGAGCCGTGACCACTGCCACCCAGCCGCTCTCGTGGGGGTTCGATCTTGCGACCTCACACCGTGGTGCCAACGGTCTTACCGTTATACTAACGCGCCATTGACATATATATATATATATATATATATATATATATATATATATATATATATATATATATATATATATATATATAGAGAGAGAGAGAGAGAGAGAGAGAGAATAAGGGAGGTGAGGTGCCATCTCACGGTGAGGTGGCTATGTGCAGGGACGGATCCTGAAACTATAACTAGGGTGGGCTATCATATATTTTGGTTGGCTAGAGATAGGCTAACCCAAATAAAAAAAATAAAAAAAATTTATATAGAAAAAAAACATGTAAAATATTTTTTTTGGGTGGGCTCCAGCCCACCCCAAGTCATACTTGCATTCGCCACGGCTATGTGTCACCTCTCCATGCTATCATCATGCACTTGTACACTTTTCGAAACATGATGATAGCATGGAGGGGTGACACATAGCTACCACCCATAAGGTGGCACCTCACCCCCTTATTCTCTGTAACGTCCCAGAACCAGAATACTGGAGAGCGGGGGCGTATATAGCCAGCTACGTATATTGAAGTGCAACCCACTTCGCTATATGGTCATGGCTGTCTAGATACGTGAGGGTTTAACTACAAGCCAACAGTCTCCTATGGTCATGAACAAGCCTATTGTCTCAATCTCAAGCAAACAATAATAGTTACAAGATGTCAGAGCACCAAATATATAATAGCAAGGCATCCCATACATTACATATTGGATGATCATGAAGCTAGTCGTTACAAAATGTCAGGACTAGCAAGAGTTTAGTCATACATGATCAACCCTAGGATCTGTCAATCATGTTACAGCCCGTAGGCAGACAGTAAATAAAGGTGCAATACGAGCTAACACGTGCTCACCGGCTAAACGCCTCAAAAGAATAATTTTACAATAAAGTAGGAGGACAAAAAGAAACCCACTCGTTGCCAGGGTTACGCCTGGTGGTCACCATCTGGTTGAAAGACAGGTGGATCCTCTGGTGCTGCTCCGATATCTGGCCACACAAAACCAGCTGGGTCAGACCCCAGAAAGAGCAAGTGCCACAAAGGAGGCTTCACTTAGGAACTAAAACCAGCATATCACAATAGAATATTAAGGATAAATAATAAATAAAGAACTGATAATACTAGAGATAACAACAGTAAACTGAGTACGAAGAAACCATTCAAGTAGCCAGGTCACAACCCTCAAACCAAACAAGGACCAGGGTTGCAGTCCTTCACCTGAATAGAAACCCGTCTCAAATACTATTGGTACAGTGAAGACAATAAACGAAGAGAGGACACAGAACTGCTCCAGGAGCCAGGTTATAACCCTTAAACCAAACAAGGACCGGGGTTGTAACCCTTCGCCTGAACAGAACTGGACCCCTGATCTTTATTGCTAAGGCCAGCATAAATAATCATGGTATTAAGGTAAGGTAAAACATGACGAAAATGGCATGGGGTTGAAATAAGACAATAAACGAAGAGAGGACACAGAACTGCTCCAGGAGCCAGGTTACAACCCTTAAACCAAACAAGGACCGGGGTTGTAACCCTTCGCCTGAACAGAACTGGACCTCCGATCGTTATTGTTAAGGCAAGCATCAATAATCATGTCATGTCACAATCTTGTACAGTATCAGGATAAGACTAAGCTGGAATAAACTCCATCCAATCAATCACGGCCAATCAAGAGTACGGCTTGATACTTTTAACTAACTAGGGTTATCACAAGCCTAGTTACTAGCAAGATGCAATGAGATTATCCCAACAGCCACAAGTCCTGCAGACCATCCAGGTTATCCGGGTCGAGTGTCCGTTTATGAAAAAAGTAACACGTGACTGTGTGCTGGAAATGTGCCCTACTCGTCGGTAGGCTACAAGTCCACTTGAGCGTCCATATAACGGGATTGCCTGTAGCTGGAAAATCTCTTCATGAGTACTGGATTATTCTAGTTATTAGCCTTAGTTGAATTCAGTAGGTACCCCTGACCGTGGTACTCAGGGATCCCCATCCTAGACATGATGCAAGACAGTACCAGTTTATTTGTACAAACACAATCGCCTACGGTGTCCAGATCTTTCATACTTGTCATGTTAGGCTAGTTGTCGTAACAGCACGTAGAGATATATCATGTCAGTTTACTTGTCAAGAGTGCGCCACAGCGGGCCACTATCGTGTTCTATTCTTACATTATCATGAATGAGAGAAACTTGCATAAAATAACTTGTGACATATTCTTGATGCCAAGGAAAAGATCTACAGCTTTCACATTGGGGGTTGGAAGAAATTCGAGCCACAATTCGGTCAATTAGGACGTATAACAGTTAGAAATAGCCAAAATAGGCATTATGCGGCCTATTCTGCGACACCATATGCGGCCAACTGCGACATGCGGCCTATGCGGCTCAACTGCGACACCATATGCCGCTCAACTGTGACATACGGCTTATGCGGTCCAACTGCGACATCTTATGCGGCTCAACTGCGACGTGCGGCTTATGCGGCCCAACTGCGACACCTTATGCGGCCAACTGTGACATGTGCCTTATGCGGCTCATTCGCGACATCATATGCGGCCAACTGCGACATGCGACTTATGCGGCCCAACTGCGACACCATATGCGGCTCAACTGCGACGTGCGACTTATGCGACTCATTCGCGACATCATATGCTGCCAACTGCAACATGTGCCTTATGCGGCTCATTCGCGACATCATATGCGGCTTATGCGACTCAACTGCGACATGCTGACAGATGAACATAGAAATGACCAAAAATGCTTTTGGCCATAACTTTTTCAAAACAAGTCGAAATCCAACTTTTCAAAGGTCTATTTTGGGTAAAATCGAATTCTCTACAACATGGAACAATCAAAACATGAAAATAATGAAGTTTAATAGATCAAAACCCAAGAAAACCGAAAATAATATAAACTTAGATCTACAAGAAAATATCCATCCAAATGAAAAAGGCCAAGTTCTAAAGTATCTTAGAATCTCGCGAGGAAGACAATAGAACAACAAAAATGGAGTTTCTCCATGAAGCAAGTTGCACTTGCCTAAGCTTCTCTTGGTAGGTGGAGAAGTTAAGGGGAAGAAGATGAAGAAATAAATGAAGAGTAAAGATGAGAGAGAAAGGGGGTTGGGTTTTAAATGATGATGGTGGTAGTAGGTAGGGATTTTCTTTTGGTTCATGATGAACCCAAAAGCAAACCAAACCAAGCTAAACCGAACCAAGCTAAGCCATAACCAATGAAATGCCAAAATAACCATGCCAATATATATACTACAAGAAAAATGATCATTTACGGCACGCAAAACGTGCCGTAAATGATCTTTTACGGCGTACATTTTTGTGCCGTAAAAGGTCATGCCGTAAATGACCCTATTATTTACAACGCACATTCACATCTTTTACAACACGTACGAAACGCTGTAAATGACTAATCTCCATCTTTTACAACACGCATCTGAATGCTGTAAATGATCTTTTACAACATGCATCTGAACGCTGTAAATGATCCCTCTCCATCTTTTACAACACGCATCTGAACGCTGTAAATGACTGCTCTTCATCTTTTACAACACACATCTGAACGATGTAAATGATCCCTCTCTATCCTTTTACAACATTTATCTGAACGCTATAAATAATCCCTCTCCATCTTTTTACAACATGCATTTGAACGTTGTAAATGATCCCTCTCCATCTTTTTACAACGCATTTTTGAATGTTGTAAATGATCCTCTCTATTATTTACAATGCACTTTTGAATGTTGTAAATGACCCCATCAATCGTTTCACAACACGCAATATAATGTTGTAAATGACCCTTTATATTCAGTACATGGTTCAAATTCAAATAACACAAATGCAAGTGCCAAACAAATATTTATTTTATATAGCTTTTGCCAAGTGCAACCAAAATGATTGTTCAAATTTAAATGACAAATACAAAGTGTCAAATAAATATTCAATGACAATCCAAACTCAAATGACACGATAAACAAATATTCAATGAACTGCTGCCAAGTGCCACAAAAATGACAGTTCAAATTCAAATTAAAAAAACACAAGTTTTAGTTGATAAGATCTCCTTGTTGACGTTGCCTTGTATATTGAAATAAAAGCCACATGACATCCATCTCTCCTTCAGTTGAAAAGATCGTCCTGAGTTGCTCTAGAAACAAAGCATTGAGTTCCTAACATAACAATTACACTGTATATTAGCACCCAAACAATTGTCCACCAAGAAACAAAGTAAATGTTTGCAACATGCTAAATTGATATTCAGTACTATAAACAAGTTTATCAACAAGGCGATCCACTAAGAAATAAAGAGATGATTTCTAACAATTGTCCACCAAGAAAATAAGAATTATATTTTTGACTTGCAAAAAGATATAGTACTCCCCCTCATATTATTATTGGTAAAATATATTTTTGACCTTCATATACCTAATCATGATTGCAATTGAATGAGCAGAATTTGTTGTTGATAAGTAACAAATTATATATATTGTACCATCATTTGTTCACTATATGAGCAGCTTCAACCCTTCCCTATGATTCTAAAACTAGTACAAGAGTAGAAGGCCTAGCAACACAAAGTTTGATGACTGGAATTTAAACATCTTTGACAAATCTAAATAAATAAAGACCTACGCATAAACTTGTATAATCAAAAACGATTCTTGAAAACCTGACTATGTTATATATCTAACGAGTGGACAACCAACCTTCATGAAAAGAACAAGCTATATATGCAAATTATAAAAACCTTAAATTTTTGAAAATATTCAAATAAAATAAGATAAGTTAGTTAATGTAAGAGAATTGCTGCCACAAAGCATGAATGCAATTAATCAAAATGGAATACCTCACGACATCTTTAGCTTAAAAATCAAACAAGACGAAGCACCATACATATACACAAAATTTGAACCAATCATTAGGTTCAATGCATGGTCAACTGAACTTGAAAAACGTAAATGCGCTTAGAGAGAGAATTGGCAATGTTTGACCTATCTTGTTTATAAGCTAGCCGTCCACATGCATGTTCATCCTTGAATAAAATTTTCATACAATGTTAATGAGCTGTATCGCAACACACAGATACAACATATGAATATTTGATGTTTTCTTTATTAGAATATGAGATTTGAGAACAAATCACACATAATCTATATGTTTGCACATGCCACACTAGAATTGCAGACAATGTTGGAAGAGATTTTCATGGATGAATTTATGTGTCATCTTCAAGCTTTGCCCACACCCACACAGTGACTAGTGGCTGAACCGACTCTATCCAAGCCCATTAGAACAATGACACTGGACATGCAGCAGCAACAAGAATCTCAGGTCATATCAATACATTTGACAACATAAAGGGGACAACTAGCAAAGAATTAAAGTGCATTGTTAAGGGACTTCAACCCAGATTAACAATATTGACAGGAGCGATTATATCCCGGACCTGCATATACTAAGACCTGGAGCAAATACCTGCATATACTAAGATTTGTAGCAAACCAAGAAAAAGGAAGCAACTGGTATTGAAGCTCAAAAATAGCTTCACCTTCCTTCTACGGATAATTGAAACCCATGATATATATTACAGGAAAGCCACATGAATTTTAGAATAATGCACGGATAACTAGTATATAAAGCATGTTGGGTTGTATCTCGTTTCCGGTTGAGCGCCCGAAAATAAGATACAACCCAACAAAGCAGATAAACTGGAACACACAATAAATGTTGAGGCAGTTTATACTCACTGCAGGCGAAGAGTACATCCCAGTAGTAAAGGCAAACAATACAAGCGGTTCTGGACTGTCGATCGAATACTTACAATGTTCCTCGGATATCGTAAACTTATGAAGAGCCAGAACCAAACCCTGAATATATAGTTATGCCAATGAGGGGGATGCTATCTATGAAGAATACAAGAAAATAAGAAATACTGGTGATTAGTATAATAGGGAGCAAGCTTCATACTATTTGCGGGCAATGAGCCGGAGGTTTCATCTTTAAAAGGACGAATTTGATGTCAGCTGCATTGAACGACCGGCCTCCTACTATGTAAGATGCCTACAACCGGCAATTCCATGTCACCCATGAACATTGATACTCTGTCCACTCTCAGATTTGGTAACAGGGAGTAGAGTTTTCGAGACAAACCTCCTGCATTAGTGAGAAGAGTGATGTCACTTCTGGGAACTCCATATGCTAGATAAGCCTGAAAGATTTTAAGCAACAAGAGTTTCCAATGAAAGTTCTTTAACAATCGATATATGCCGAGAACAAAACTCGCATACTCAATTGGCAAAAGTATTAGTTTATGCTATAAATGGTAGATAAAATATATAGAAGCGCATGACATATTAGATAAACAAATTTAATGACGAAAGAAAGACGAGAGCAGCTAGAAACTCCTGTAGTTCTCTATTCCTTGTACTCTATAATTCACCAAAAGCCCAAAAATATACTAGAAAACCAATTGGGGTTCACACGATTAAAAATAGAATTGGCTCTAAATTTTATGAAAATCGTGCATCAAACTAAAGTTCTTGAATTGAAGGACGACTTCATTTATGAAAACACTATATCTCTTTAAAACAACGTATCAAACTAAAGTTCTTGAAAATAGTGTATCAAACTAAAGTTCTTGAAAACAGTATATCAAACATAAGTTTGTGAAAACAGTGTATCAAACTAAAATTTATGAAAAGATATAATCTCTTTACATGGAAATGAAGACCTGGATCATGCCTGGATGGTCACGGGTGTTGTTAGCAGGCCATGGTGTTCCATCCTGCATTATCCATCCTTCGGCAGGAACTTTCATGGCTTTTGCTACCAATGCATTGATATAAACTTTAAATTCTTCGTACTCTCTTTGTTGACAAGAAAAACACGAAAAGAATGATATTTTGAGTCTATGATCTATCTCAACATAATTGAATGAATGAGCTTATCAGCGTTTAAACCTTCCTCTATCATCTGATCCATGTGCTCTGTGGCTTCATCAACTCTTGTAGAAATTAGAGCATAACTCGAAGCTCTTGTAACAATAAAATTGTGACACCAAAGCACCGAAGGAATCAAGATAAATTAATCTTAGTTGACTATGTTTACTGCATCTTTGTAAAGTGGAAAAAAAACTCAAAATCATATTCTAAAATAATATCTTCCAAGTTAAAAGTGAATTTATAAATATATGAACAATTATATGGAGAGGGGAAAGAAATTACCGACTTGATGATTTCAGAAGCGTGGGCCAGGTGAGTTGCGAGTAGACAGGGGCAACTGCCATGTTACCAGAACTGAACAATCGGTGCCCTGTTCTAATCCAAAAATACCCGAGATCGGCCCAACTCTGCCCAGGCGAGGAAGGTCTTGCTTAAGAAAAATTCGATCAAGGAGGACGGAGTTGCCTATTCTGATCCAAAAAATAGTTAAGATCGGCCCAACTCTGCCCAGGCGAGGAAGGTCCTTCGGGTTGCTCGATGAAGGGCATTAGGGTCCTGCATGACAAGTAGGTCACCGTGATAACTGCACCAACGTGACCGTCCGGCAGCTCGACTGGCCGACAAGGAGATAGGCGAAACGATTTGGCCAAGTCGAGGCTAGGGTAGGGATTTGTATGGTCCCCTTGTGGGAGAAAATGATGGCAAGATGGAGGCCTCGCTTGGCTGCTCAGAAAGGTTAGGGAATGGGGTCCCAACACCAACTCTGATGTTGGAACTCAAGGAGGTTGGGCTAAATCTCGATGAGAGGAAGAAGAAGAGTTTGGAGGGAAAGGTGAGGTGTTGATAGTGAACAAATTGGGAAGGGCGGCTCAGGTTGGAGTTAGGCTAGGGTCAGGGATCTCTTGTGGGGAAGAAGGGTGGGGGGAGGGGAAAAAAATTAGGATTGGGGGTTGTTGAAGGCAAGGAGGGGGATTAGGGCTGGTGGTTCTCTTTTTAAAAAGGAATTAGTACAAGCCATTGGATCATTATCTAATGGTTGAGAACAAGAGGAAGGGTTAGAATTCGATTTACGGAGAAGAGGTTAGGACTTTGCCTCGACGTTGGTGCCGGGTTGGCGTTGTGATCTCTTTTTTTGCAAAAAATATTACAGACATAAGGAAGGGATATTGGAGGTTTAATTTTGGTAATTAGTCCAAGCCATTTTAGCTTTATAGTTATGTGAAATTTTATTTTTCTATTTGTTCTTATGATTTGGTTCTTTTGAAACCTTGTTCCTTTAATCAATTTAAGATGAAAAAATGAAAAAAAAAATAAAAAATAAAAAAGATTTTTAAAAATATATGACTCTTAATATCACTACTAGATTCAATCCAATGTTTTATCAATTTTTAATCAATATTTATGACACACAATATGTCTTCGTCATTATTTAAACTAAATATGACTATTGATATTGTTGTGTCATTGTTATATATATTTTTAAACAAAAGATGACATCTATAATTATTTTCATGATCCTTATATTTTTAGTCGTCATCTTATAGTACTTATCATGACATTATTATTTTTTAATGTCATTGATAAAGTTATTAATGACGATCATCTAATGAACCGATAGTAAAAGTATTATTAATGATATTTTGAGATGAGTGTCATCTATAAAGCGTCATTGTTAACAATTTTTGTAGTAGTGATGACTTGGTTTTCGTAAGTGCATCCAGTTTGGATCTTTGTGCGAAGCAATGTGGCTTATAATTAATAATCCAACGTGTTTATATGCACAAATTTATATCGGATGAATATTTTATTTTTATATTTAATTTATGTTATAAAAAATTATTTTCAAATATTGGATGTATTTCAATAAATAATTTATCCACATAAAAAATCATTATAACCCTTAAGAAAATAATTATTCAATAATTTTTTTTCAAAATTTCTTACTTCATTTTTTTTTATATTTTAATTTTTTTTGCTTTTTTCACTTTTTTAAAAATTTCAATAGTTTTTCTTTTTCATTTTTAGGAATGATTTTTTATTTTTGTTTTTTTAAAAGATTTTTTTGTAGTTTTCTCAGTTTTTATTCTTTTATTGTTTTATTTTTTTCACTTTTTACCTGGAATATGAGTATTCAATTAGAATGCGCAAAAAAGCATGTTGTTAACGAGTCTTCAATATTACAACGCACAAAAATAAGTGTTGTAAATGAGTCTTCATTTACAACATGCAAAAATGCATGTTGTAAATGAGTCTTCAATTACAACGCACAAAATTGCATGCTGTAAATGAGTTTTTAATTACAACGCGTAAAAATACATGCTGTAAATGAGTCTTCAAATACAACGCGCCAAAATGCATGCCGTAAATGAGTCTTCAATTACAATATGCACAAATGCATGCCGTAAATGAGTCTTCAATTACAACGCGCAAAAATACATGTCGTAAATGACTCTTCAATTACAACGCGCAAAAATGCATGCCGTAAATGAGTCTTCAATTACGGCATGCATGTCAAACACGCCGTAAATGAGAGAAAATATCACTCTTTTACGGCACACATATTTGCACGTTGTAAAAGAGTATCATTTACAACGCGCAGCAACTGTGCGCCGTAAATTGCACGCCGTAATTGCTACATTTTCTTGTAGTTAATGCAACATGCTAAAAATAAAATCATGACTAGCTAACCATGACTAATAAAATACAGACCCGAAATATGTACACGTATACGAAAATACGAAACACGGATTTCGAGGGTGACATTCTCTCTCTCTCTCTCTCTCTCTCTCTCTCTATATATATATATATACACACACACACACACACACACACACGAGATATCCAATATTTATAATTTAAAATCAAATCTAATATTAACTTATTCGAATACTTTAGTATCCGAATTCGCATCCGGAAAAGGATAATATCCGAAAATTATTTGGATATTATCCCTATCAAAATGTAATTGTTCCCAAATTACCATGGATTTTTAAAATTGTTGACCAAAATTATCATTAATTTATAAAAACACTATTAATTTTATTTTAAAAAATATAATACATTGATAGTAGTCTTGATAATTAACCTTGAAAATTTGGGACTAAAAGCCTCTTTTGGCAATTGTGATTTCCTATATAGTTGAATATTGTACGGATTTTCAGAAGATTAAATGATAATTGATCCCATTTTAATGAGTTGGAACCAACATAAATTAATGCATTTACATATTCCGAAAAATGACACACTTGTCTTGTTCCGAAAATAGCTAATACACATGCTTCAATAATTACATTTTATTTAGACTCATCAAATTCATAGAAGAAGAAAAAAGTTCAAAATTTTGGATTGGAGATTTAAAATTTTGAAAATGTTCTAGTGGGATGTAGTTATTATTAGCACATTTCTTATCTCTTTTATTCAAAATTACCTAGTCATCCCTTTTAATTTTAATGATCAGTTTAATTAATAAATAGTAAGCAAGAAAATACAAGTGTGATAGGAAACAAAAAATTAAGAGAACATGGGTAAATATGTTTATTTCAGAAGGGGAAAAAAAATGTTTATTCCAAAGGGACGGATATTTGCTATATCATTTTGATAGGGGTAATTTGGGTACTTACTTGCAGTGGTAGGAATTACTACAAAAAAGATAGAGAGCTCAGAAATAAGCAACTCATCAGGAATCTAATGGAAATGGGAACAATATCCAAACATCATCATTGCTCCGATTGTCTGCTCCGACCACACCATTTTATAGAAGCCAGTCTCGTTTGTACTGGACGATGTGGGACTATTCTGTGTTCCTGTACCGTTCAACAAATACATACGTCAATATCCACACTCTCCTCAAAAGTTAAAAGAAGTTATGCTATTATCAAACGGATCGTTGTGAGATTTTTAAGCATTGTCACATCTCTAAAGGTTTAGTTGCAAAATTGTTTTTATACCTTGGTATCATTCCAATCCAAAACCTAGTACGCAAGGAGATTATGTATCCTAATTTCGTGTCCATCACGACTTGGCCTTGACACGAAGTGATCGGTGAATTTGTTCGTCTCGTATGCATCAATAAATTTATATGTATAATAAAAATAGAAATATTTATATTTATATTATTGTAACATAAATGGTTCATTGAAACAACTAGATTTGTATATATATAAGGCTTAATTGCACTTTGATACCCTCAACTATTTCGGTTTTTCAACTTCATACCCTAAACCATTTTACTCAACAACTTAATGCCTCAACTATTATTTTTTTTCAACTTCATATTATTGTAACATAAATGGTTCATTGAAATAACTAGATTTGTATATATATATATATATATAATTGTAACATAAATGGTTCATTGAAATAACATAAATGGTTCACTGAAATATTTATATTTATATTATTGTAACATAAATGGTTCATTGAAATAACTAGATTTGTATATATATATATATATATATATATATATATATATATATATATATATATATATATATATAATTTTATATTGTCTTTTTCTTCCATCATGATTTGTATATAGCTTGGTATCATTCCAATCCAATTGGTAGTGGAATTTGTTGGGGGTTTGGTCCATTCATGCCACTTTAAAATTACAAACCTTATTTAGCATCGTCAATGAAGTGATTTGAAGTTTTGCATTTATAATCGAATTCTATAATATGATTTGATCTAAGCCGAGTGGTCAAGGCTATTGTGCCATTTTAATGATGCATCTGGCAATCATTGATAGTCTTCATATAGTTTTTTTGTTCAGTAAGCATTTAGTCCCACATCGGGGAGGACCAAGCAATCGAGGTTTTTTATAATAAGCATATCAACATCTCTGGAAGTGCAATGAGGAAATGACTTATGTGCATTCGGTTTCCACAAGGCGTCAGAATTGGTGATTGAATTGTTTCAAATCTGAGCACGAACTTTTTGTTTACTATTCATGTCATCCTAATCAAATCTGAGCTCTAGTTTTTGGCTTTTATTATATAGCACAATTCCTAATCAAAATTGAGCTCTAATTTTGTTTTTTGTTTTTTTATTTATAGCACAATAGTATATATATATATATATATATGTGTGTGTGTGTGTGTGTGTGTGTGTGTGTGTGTGTGTGTTTATGGTAGAAACTTTTATTTTAAAAAATTTCTTCCAATATTGCATTCTATCTCAATTTCTAACCTACTTGGCGCTGATATAGGATGAAAATTTTCTTTAAGGATTTATACATGTATAAATTTAAGGGAAAATTTATGAAATGCCCAAAAATTTAAAAAGTTTTATGAAAAATCCACCGCAAAAGAAATTTTCATCGCGTGCCCAGCATTATATAAAAAATATATAAAAGGGGACGGCATGACCTTTTTGTCCTTCTAATTTATTAAGAATATTCACAAACCCATCAACTTTTCAAAAAAAGGTTCGAGTCGCTCCCTCCTCTTCCATACTCAGTTCGCTTTCGATTTTAGGTCATCTCCTCCAAAAATTTTAAAAAAATCCTACAAGAAATCGCCAGCGAATCTCCATTCGCAAGTTTCACACAATATCACAATCATCATCAATAGATGTAGACCGAGTTAGAAAAGACGGAGAAGAAGTAGATATTGAAAAACAAAAGAAAAGAAAGGATGAAAGTTAAGAGCTCGTAAACGAAAAGCTACAAAAGAAAAAGAAGTGCAAGAAGAAGTAGAAGAACAATAACAAGAACAACAACAAGAACAACAAGAAGCATGAGAAGAAGAAGAAGAAGATCAAGAAGAAGGGAAAAAAAAAAAGGTAATTTTGAGTCATGTTCATTCTCCGTGTATTTTGACACGGGAAATGAGAATGATCATTCTTCGTGTAGATTAACACGGATAATAGGATTCTCCGTGTTAAAATACACGGAGAATGACATATTCTGTGTATTTTGACCTAGAAATGGCCATTGTCCGTGTATCTAACACGGAGAATGACATTCTTCGCTTTTCAACAACGGAGAATGACATTCTCCGTGTTTGTTAAAATACACGGAGAATGACATTTTCTGTGTATTTTGACCTAGAAATGACCATTCTTCGTGTTTCTAACACGGAGAATGTTATTCTCCGTGTTAAAATACATGGAGAATGTCATTCTCCGTGTATTTTAACACGGAGAATGATCATTCTCTGTCAGCCCCTGTTTTTCAAAATTATTTAAATTAGAATTAATTAGTTGCTAATGTCCTGTTTAGCATTAAAATAATTTAATTATGATTTTTAGAAATTTTTTTAGAATTTTTAAATAATTTTTAAATGAGTTTTAAATACTAAAATATTATTTTGTAATTAATTAAAATATTTTAATGTCATTTTGTAATATTTGGAATTATTTTTATATCATTATGTAATTTATTAATTTGTTAATATAACAGTTTGCAAATTATAAATTGTTATATTTTACTTATGCAAATTCAATATTGCATTTACCTAGGGGAAGGACCTATTTGTAATAAACCTAAACTCTAGGGACCCCACTGTAAATTTCCCTACCCACCCCCGACGACTGTCCGACGACCGACGTCGACCTACCCCCGCGTTTCCCGGCCGACCTAGCCCATCCCGACCGACTCTAATCCCCTATAAATGACCCCCTCACTCACCCCAACCCAACCCCCATCACCCCGACCCATCTCCGACGACCACCGCCCAGTTCTTCCCCCATTAAGCCTAAACCCTAACCCTAACTCCGGCGACCCCCAAATCCACCTCCCCGATAGTCTTCACCCCCAACCACCGCCACCGAACGATGCGCCACGCCGAGCTGGACGCGTCGCCACCCAAGCGCCGTCGAGACACTGCCTCCTCCGCCGTCCAGCACACTCGAAACCCCCCAGCTCGCCGGACACGTAAGTAGCAGCGTGTAAATATGTCGTGCGTGTCTCGAATCGACATATGTTGTTCGCCTGGACACGACGATCCCAACGCTGTGCTCGGACACCATTTTAGGACCCGTGCGTGTCGTGCATAGCACGGACACGTGACACCTGTGTCCCTAACTGTCAGGACACAGGGTTTGATTTATCGGGTTTATTAATTTATGAACTAAAACCTAAATAAATTTAATCTAAACCCTGACCCTAACACAGAGCGCGGGCTGACCCCCTGGCCAGCCCGACCCAACTCGAGAACCCGACCCAGAGGGCCGAGTTCGAAACCGCCCCCCCCCCCCCCCTGCGCTGTTATTTCTTTTCCTTTTCTTTTTCTTTTTGTTTTTGTTTATATGTTTTTATATGTTTATATATATATATATATATATATATATATATATATATATATATATATATATGTATATATGTATTTCTGTATATATATTTTATTATATATATATACTATTATATATACGTATATGTACAGTATTTATATATGTATAAATATATATTCTATATTTAGCATTTTAATGTAAGAGTGTATATATATATATGTATTTATATATATATGCATATGTATATATGTATTTTGTGCATATATACGTATACTATCATATATATATTGTATTTACTATTTACTGTTATTTATATATATTATATATTTATTTCTTATATATATATATTTCCTTATTTTTTTTATATATATATTATCATATATATATTTATTTCTTATATATATATTTCCTTATATATATATATATATATATATATATATATATATATATATATATATATATATATGTATACATAACTAATTAGTCTCTCTACTTTACGTAATATTGTACATATATTATACTTTAATATATGTAAATATACTTGTCATATTTATATGACTACTATGTATAATTTTACCTTATTAAAATATTAATATTTATTATGTATTTTTATATCTTTGTATTTTTGTGTATTTTAATACTGCAACCATTTGATGTCCAAGCCTAGCATGGGTTTTTGGGCTCAAATATATTTTTACACATTCAAGACCTGTACAAGTCATATTGGACTTGATTCATGGCCTTGGGTCATGTATTTGAACTTTGGTTCAAATTATGTACATGGACAAAATACGCAGATAATTAATTATTTAATTTTAGATTGTGTAGCATGTTATTTTTAAATTTCTAAAAATACTTTAATTGCTGTTAAAATTCTAGAAAAATAGTATTTAGATACTATGTTAATTTAGCTAATTTATCATAATTTTTGAATTATTTAATTTACAGTTTTGCCACTGTTTTGGCATATGAAACCAGAACTCATTTTCTGTGTACTTATGAAAACTAATTTTTATAAAATACTTATACTGGTTAATAAATTCTAAAAAAATTATAATAAATTTCTATAATTAACAAGGATTATTTTGGTACTTTATTTTATGTAAAATTGAGCTTTTTGTCTATCTCAAAAATTGTTGGAACACAATGTACATTTGATTTATTTATTGAATAATTACGACTTGCAACTTTTTGTGTTATTTTGAGTTATAGCCGTATTGAACCTCACCCCTCACTAGTGTAAAGACCCTAGAAAGTTAGTTATAGTAGTGTGTCATCTCATATTGGTCACCTATGCTAAAGTCATCATTTTTGCTAGGTGCCCAGTCACAAGTCGTGTTGCACCAATTAGTGTCTTAGTATTTTAGCTTAGTGTAAAAACTAAGTTTATGTATTTATTTCTACAGTGACGGTTACCAGACATCTATAGCATTTTATCGCAGCTTGCTTTGCTTTGCTTTGCTAGAGGCAAGTACTTTCTACGAACTTTACATACTGCTATAACAATAAACTGCGATTTACCAACCATGTTAAATACTGATCCTTGGGGTAGCAAGTTAGAACTTTACATGTTGTATTACTTTCAGTCTCTACCATGTTTAGGACAGTATCTCATATCTCTCACATGCTTAAAATAATGGGTTAAGGAGAAACTGCTAGTAGTGTACGTGAACATGACCCCCTTCTCCGTATGTATTTACCGCGCTCGGTGACATTCTATATGTGACCTTGTCGTATGTTCTGATCCCGGATTTGTGTATGGATATACATCGATGCCGTTCGTGCACGTATGTGCATGCCAAAAAACTTGATATGTACCGCTGTACATCCTATTCACGTATTGACTGATTCACGTACATACTACGGTTTTAAACTTTTAAACTATATGTTGTCATTTCTGAAAAGAACCAATTAAACCATGATATGCCATGATTCCAGTTTATTACATTCCTGTTCATGCTTCATATATTTAGTTTTCTAGAATCAGTACTTGCTCCCGTCCTGACAGGATAACGTTGTAGGTATCCTTACTGAGGACGAGTTGCTCTGTGACCCATATTATGGAGATACTACCAAGGACCAAGCTTTGCCTAACGAGGATGTACCTGCGGGAAAACTCGTCTAGTTTGCGTAGTTGCTTGGGATATTTTAGTGTAGTCATGTATTAGACTACGTATTTTGTAACTGGACATGTATCCAGTTTTACATTTCAGACTTGTACTTGGACTTATTACTATATAAGACGTCTTTTGTGTTTGGAGCATTTATGACTTTTATTTATTTATAGAACTGTTAGCACATTTAGTCTTATCTTGTTATCTCTAGAACAGCTTACTGCGCTTTATCTTAAGCGCAGGCTGGACATGACTCGGCTCGGCCCAACAATTTGGGTAGCGGGTCGTGACATTCTCCGTGTATTTTAACACGGGGAATGACATTTTTTGTGTATTTTGACCTAGAAATGGTCATTCTCCGTGAATCTAACACGGAGAATGTCATTCTCCGTGTTAAAGTACACAGAGAATATCATTTTCTGTGTATTTTGACCTAGAAATGACCATTCTCCGTGTTTCTAACACGGAGAATGTTATTATCCGTGTTAAAATACACGAAGAATGTCATTCTTCGTGTTAATACACACCTAGAATGTCATTTTCTGTGTATTTTGACCTAGAAATGGTCATTCTCCGTGTTAATGTACACGGAGAATGTCATTCTCCGTGTTAAAATACACGAAGAATGACATATTCTGTGTATTTTGACCTAGAAATGACCATTCTCCGTGTTAAAATACACGGAGAATGACATTCTCCGTGTATTTTTACACGAAGAATGACATTTTCTGTATATTTTGACCTAGAAATGGCCATTCTCCATGCATCTAACACGGAGAATGTCATTCTCCGTGTTAAAGTACACGGAGAATGTTCATTCTCCGTGTTAAAATACACGGAGAATGTCATTTTCTGTGTATTTTGACCTAGAAATGACCATTCTCCGTGTTTCTAACACGGAGAATAACATTCTCCGTGTTAAAATACACGGAGAATGCCATTCTCCTTGTTAATACACACCTAGAATGTCATTTTCTGTGTATTTTGACCTAAAAATGGCCATTCTCCGTGTTAAAGTACACGGAGAATATCATTCTCCGTGTTAAAATACACGGAGAATGACATATTCTGTGTATTTTGACCTAGAAATGACCATTCTTCGTATTTTTAACACGGAGAATGGTATTCTCCGTATTAAAATACACGGAGAATGACATTCTCCGTGTATTTTTACACGAAGAATGACATTTTCTGTGTATTTTGACCTAGAAATGGCCATTCTCCGTGCATCTAACACGGAGAATGTCATTCTCCGTGTTAAAGTACACGAAGAATGTTCATTCTCCGTGTTAAAATACACGGAGAATGTCATTTTCTGTGTATTTTGACCTAGAAATGGCCATTCTCCGTGTTAAAATACACGGAGAATGACACCTAGAATGTTATTCTCCGTGTTAAAATACACGGAGAATGTCATTCTCCGTGTTAATACACACCTAGAATGTCATTTTGTGTATTTTGACCTAGAAATGGCCATTCTCCGTGTATTTTAACACGAAGAATAACATTCTCCGTTTCTTTTAACACGGCGATTGTCATTCTCCGTGTATTTTAACACGGAGAATGATATTTTCTGTGTATTTGACCTAGAAATGGCCACTCTTCGTGTATTTTAACACGAAGAAGGTCATTCTCCGTGTTAATATATACGGAGAATAATCATTCTCCGTGTTAAAATACACGGAGAATGATATTTTCTGTGTATTTTGACCTAGAAATGGTCATTCTCCGTGTATCTAACACGGAGAATGATCATTCTCCATTTTAATATACACGGAGAATGATCATTCTCCGTGTTAAAGTACACGGAGATTGACATTTTCTGTGTATTTTTACCAAGAAATGACCATTCTCCGTGTTAGATACGCGTAGAATGTTATTCTCCGTGTTATAATACACGGAGAATGTCATTCTCCGTGTTAATACACACCTAGAATGTCATTTTTTTGTGTATGTTGACCTAGAAATGGCCATTCTTCGTGATTCTAACACGGAGAATGATCATTCTCCGTGTCAATATACACGGAGAATGTCATTCTCCGTGTGTTTTAACACGGAGAATGTTCATTCTCCGTGCATCTAACACGGAGAATGTCATTTTCCGTGTTAAATTACACGGAGAATGATCATTCTCCGTGTCAAAATACACGGAGAATGTCATTCTCCGTGTATTTTAACACGGAGAATGGTCATTATCCGTGGTTGAATAGCGGAAAATGGTCATTCTCCGTGTTATAATAAAGAAGAATGTTGACGTAAACCTAATTGTTGTTTTTTAGGAAAAAAACTGCCAGGAACAAAGAAGAAAGAGTTTTTCGTGCAACATTCAACCCAATACTCTCTCTTATGGATGAGGTGAAGGAAAAGGGTGGCCATTTGCCTGATGCAGTCATTGAATCCTTCAAGAATATTGGATTCTACAATTTCGTAGATGTATTCTACAAATCCAAGGTCAAAAAAGCAGAACTATCTAAGTCACAAAAGGTCTGGAGAACCTGATAGGGACTTACTTGGAAGAAGATGGCACTGGATACTTTCAATTGAGCAACAGTGTCAAGGTAGCACCAACTGTCGAAGAGATGGCAACCATTTTCGGTCTACCAATGAAGGATGACATTGAAGTTGATGAGAAATATCTAAAAATCATCACTGAAAAACAGAAGACCCCCCACCAGCAGACTCATTCAGCATGTTTAATGAACACTTCAAAAGATTGCTGACAAATTCCAAGGGAAAACATGCAGAAGTCTCAAATGCAGAAGTCAGAAAAAGGTTCTTGGAGCTGTTAGGAGACAGAAATGCAAGACCTGATGAGTTGGCCAAGTTAATAGTATTCAACTTGTGCCAAACAGCATTCTTCACCAGAATGGGTGGGTCGAACTTGCCATACAAGTTCTTCGCTCTGGTAGAGAGCATAGATGTTATAAAAAATATCTGTTGGCCACGTATTATTTTGGCGTACGTCATGGACAGCATAAAGAGGGTTGTTACAAAAATTGAAGATGGGGATATTGAGATATCGTACAAAAAGATTGAATCCTATCTCGAAATTGTTAGGATGCATCCGAACAATGTCACTAACCAAACTTTTCATAAACTTTGCTGGAACAACCAGATTACCTGAAATTTTCCTCTGAACCCTATCTCGAAATTGTTTCCGTTGTTTCTATTAACTTACTCTTGACTTGTTGTTGAATTTTAAATCTTAATATTCGTTGTTGACCTTTGATTTTGTTTTGGGTAATTCTTTTAAGAATTGAGTTAAGATATCCTGATAAATATATTTGATGGAGACAATAAGAACGATAAATGTCTACTTTACTTATGGAGTTTGGAATTTATCGTAGTCATATTAGCTAGCCTGACAGGGACATGGAGCCTGATTTTGGATATACTATCCAAGTTATGGAATTTAGATTCTCTTGCAGCCATACCGGTTGGCGTAGTAAGGAATCTAGATGACATGATTATAGGGTGTATACCTTAGTTATGGACTCTATCGTTTATTGCAGCTATGCTTATTGGCGTGGCGTAAATTCTGGCAGCATAGTTTTGGATAGACATGTATGGTTATCAGGTTGTATCTTAAATTGATTCACTTCTTTTTGACCAAATGATGAGGACAATTCATACCCTTATTTCTTGACTTATCATTCATTTCTTTTTTCATCGTATGATGATTTTCTCATCTTGCCATCATTTTCTTTGACTTGTTTAGCTATGTCTTGATCTCACCAATCACCTATCTCATATCTACATCTGACATCTACACTTGAAAATTCTAGAAATTTTAAAATACTTATATCTCAACTGTTTCTTAAAATTTAATACTATTAAGATTTTGATTTCCTTCTGTCCATGACCAATCGATTTTGGTCGTCTTGTTTATCGTGCCAAAGAGTCTTGGTTGCTGACTAGACTCTAGATGACTTCGAATTCCTTGTGACTTGGGTTCCTTCCTAAATTGTGCTTTTAGGACTTTGATTTTGAATTCATGATTTTATCGTCTTTCATAACTGAACTTGGATCTTGATCGTGCTTAAGTAACCTATAATCTAATTTCTATCAAATCTATCTCTCAATCGTGCTATTCTCAAATTTTTCTCTCCATTTGCTTCTCTTAGCCCTGTTTTAGATCATGACTATCCAACTTTGATTTTCATAATCTTGATAATCTTAGCCCTCAAATCGTGCCAAGTGAACTTAGACTATTTCCGATTTTTATCACGTTCGAACTTGGATCGTATTTCATGATTTTATTAATCATACTCCTTAATCTTTGATCGGGCCTATAAGACATTGACTTAGATTTTTGTTTTGTGTCTGAAATTTTATCTCAACCATGCCAAACCTTGTTTTGGTCATGGTTAGCTTTTCATCTTGATCGGGCCTATGCGACTTTCGGGTTGATTTCCACCAACCTAAGTCCTACAAATCACCCCGTACTTGAACTTCATTATATCTTCGATTCTCCTAATCGTCTCTAAAATCGTGCCCCAATGACTTGGCTTATTTCTGAAATCATGCACATATAATTTTGTTCATATCATGATTCTATCGTGCCAAATCCTTCATCGTGCCTGAACAATTGTAAATGGATTTTCTTGATCGTGCAAACTCGTCATTCTTGGATCGTGCCTAAAATATTACCTAAACCTTCTATCATATTTTAACCCCACTACCAACCTTTAATTTCGAGGACGAAATTTTTATAAGGTGAGTAGGATTGTAAGCCCCTGATTTTAGGGCTTATTTTTTTTCAAATTATATAAATCAATCATTTTGAATAAATATTATTATTTGATTATTATTTAATTTAATGCTCTTTACCGTGACTTAGAATTTTAGAGCATCAGGGATGCCAGTCTCTGGAAACTTCCTTCTTGGAGTTTGTAGTAGACGAGATTATCTTTACAGTGATATTTCGTGTCCCACTCGAACTTGTTCTCTTGTGCTCATTTTGCTTCGTGCAAGTTCGAGTCAAATTAGACCATTTTAATTATTAATTGAATTCCCACTCTTTTCCTTGATCATCATATGCTCGTTGCCGTGACTTTTAATTTAGGAGCACCAGACTAGTCATTCTCTCGAAACCAACTTGTCATGCCTGATCTACTCGAGACGCTCTTCACCCATGACCTTCGTGTCCCACTCATACACTCCATTTTGTGCTCTATTTCCTTCGCACAACTTTCGATTCAAATTAGGCCAATTAATTATCTACCGTAAAACCTGATTTAAATTCCAATTTAATTTCGGGACCCGACATCCACCCAACCTAGTCGACCCCAAATAGGGACATGGCCCACACGAACCCTACTACCCCGCCTGACACTTGTGTCCCATTTATTTGGGTCCCCGCATGTTATTTATTTGCCCATGATTATAAACACCCATTTTAATTCGAATATTGCCTCCTGTCCGATTTTGGCCCGACCCGGCTCGACCGAACCCGAACCCAAGCTCCATATTGTTTTCTCGTGACGCCCAAATACCCCCCATAATTTTCTTATTTTTTCTATTTTGAAAATATTTCTTTCTCTCTCTACTTATTAAATATCTTAAATATCTCATGTGTATATATATACATATATATATATGTATCTAATTTTCTCTCTCTCCCATTAAAACACAACACACGCCTCACCCCAACTCACCATGCCAACACACAACACCCCCCATGTGGCCAACCTATTTCTCTCTCTCTCTCTAAATATCTATTTCTCTCTCTCCATGTGTATATATACACATATATATACATATTATATATATATATATATACATATATATTTAATCTCTCTCTCTCATCCTCACCTCACTCTCTCTCTCCTAACCCCCCCTTCAGCCGACAGTACCACACCCATCTCTCTCTCTCTTCTCTCTCTCTTTAAATATCTCTCTCTCTCTTTTTATATAATATACACACACACACACACACATATATATTATATACTCTCTCTCTCTCACCTCATCCACTCTCTCACCATCACCCCATCACTTCTCTCCCTCTCTCCCCTACCTGCCGAGAGCAGCACACCCCCCCCCCAAATTTTCTTCTTCTTCTCCTTCTTCATGTTCTTCTTCTTCTTCTTCATTTTTTTTAACACACAACAACACCACCAACACCATTATCATCATCAACACCACCACCATCAACTATACCACCACCTTCATCATCATCTCCACCACCCGTACACCGCCGCCGCCGTGCCGTGCCCCCCCCGCACGCAGCAGCATGCGCGCAGCAGCGGTAGCAGTGGCGCGCGCGGCAGCAGCCACTGCCGGCCGGCCGCGCGTCGCCCTGGCCACCGCCGCCGCCAGCGAGCCCCCACGGCCGCGCGCGAGCTGGCGCACCCTCCAGTGCTCCACCTTGGCGTGTTCCCGCTCTCCCCGGCGACCGCAGGACTCGATTTCGACTTCGGAGTCGAAATCCCGACGTGATGAGCGACTTTGAAATTTTAGAATTCGTGCTTCGAAGCAGCAACTTCACGCGCATTTACTGGACAATTCGACCGTTGGATCGGCAATTTTTTCACTCCGTCATAATCTTGGTATATCCCTCTTCACCTCTGTCAAATTTCACCCGTTAATTTCGTCGTTTGATACATCAAAACCGGCCACCAAGTTGACGTTTTAATTTGTACTATTTTTGGACAGTTTTGCGACGACAATTTCGCGGGTTCGTATCTTCGTCGTCGCAGATCCGTTTTGCACGCTACCAGTTCCGGTGCACAGCTGGTATAACCCTCTTCCTTCTCCCTTTAGATTCTTTTTCAGTTTGAGCTTGTTAGGTCGGTCGAATTCGACGTCAAAGTTGGTCGTTCGAATTCTTTAATTTGCATTAGTTAAATTCCATTTTTGAACCCAGGACTCCGGATTCAATTTCTGACACCACCAGTAGACTCGTGGCGTCATTCTGGTATGTTTTTATATAAAGTTTGCTTGATTTGGAGAACGTAGGCCCTGGCACGCATTTCGGTGCAAAGCGGGTCCCACTTTCTGAGTCAACGGGACTTTTTGACGCTGGCTCATCGAAATCCAATTCCGGATATACCGTTGAGTTCGTGTCATCATTCTGGACTCGTTAACATATAATTTGCTAGGTTTTAGTGGACATTGGTTTCGGCACGCATTTCGGTGCAAGTCGGATACCAATATCCGGGTCAACGGATCATTTTGAGATCGGCTCATCGGAATCCAATTCCGGATACACCGTTGAGTTCGTATCGTCATTCTGGACTCGTTGACATATAATTTGCTGAGTTTTGAGGACATTAGCTCCGACACGCTTTTCCATGCAAATCGGAATTTTAATGTCCTGGTCAACGGACCAATTTGAGATCGGGTCAACGGAATCCAATTCTGGATATACCGTTGGGTTCGTATCGTCATTCTGGATTCATGGACATATAATTTGTTAGGTTTTGTGCAGTTTTATTTTGGCACATTTTTCGGTGCAAAGTGTATCCAACGGCGGACATCATTTTGGCCCGAAATTACCTTTTTGCCCCTGTATCCAAATTGGACTTTTGGACAGGCTATCCTAGCTGATTTGACCATTCTGGATACGTTGGTGATGTTAGTTTCATCATCTGACAACATCTGTATATTTCTTCCCTTTTTGTGTCACCCTATTATTATAATATTTTCTCCTTTTGGTTGTTTTAGAGACCCGTCAATTTCAGTGATTTCTAAATCACCGAAATGCATAAGTTGACCTTGTAGATGTTTATAGAGACTAGCTTTAACCCAGTTTGACCATGGTTGACTACTTTGACTGAACGTCGAAGTAGAGTCAACATTTGACCTAGGTTAGACTAGTTTTGACCTTGGTTGACCACAGTTGACTATTTTGACCAAAAGTCAACCGGAAGTCAACCGTAGCCTAAAATTGACTAGAACTGGACCAGAGTTGACCAGTTGACCCAGAGTCAACTGTACGTCAACCTTGACCCAGTTTGTCTTAGTTTGACTTAGTTTGACCTACATGTTAGTATGTCTTTTGACCCTGATTAGCTCTTGTATTATTTCATCTTTAGGTCTGTGGCTTTACTCTGAACCCTGATTCATATTGACAGCAGGACCCCAGGCGAGTACATTTTCTGATAATATTTCTGTTTTATGATATCGTCTATGTTTCTTGTATTTAGTGTAGATACCCTTGTTCTCTTGACACATTGTTCACACGGATTGGTATTTTCCTGGATCCTGTCATGAGATATTATTCCTCGCTCTCCTTGGTATATCTTGTGCAAGTCTTTCTTGTTCCTTGTGCATTGTATAGACACGATTCCTGCGAAGGCTAGCTACCCTCTCGGAGAATCGCGTGTCATGATGTGTCATGGTTGGATCCACTATACTAGTCGGGGATGGGGAGTATTAGTATAGATGTGTGGTCATTATCCACCTTGTTGTTCTTGTAGATCTTGTGAGTGTTAATCATACACCCTACGTATGATTAACCAGGCCAGTAGACCTTGTACAAGACCCAAGCCGGCCACATGTTGAAACTAGTACTCACACACTTAGATAGATGATTCTTGATTCTTGTACATGCCATGATCAGTTTTACTTGCCTTGTTCTAGCTCTAGATTTACAGCTTACCTTGCCATGATACTCACATGTACATTTCATGATTTCTTGTATATTCTCTCTATTTACTGCTACATTTGCAATATCGTCTAATTAGAACTGTTATTTGAGATTTGTGCTCGTTCCATCCTGACTGGATATGTTGACAAAATTTTAGGAGTAGTTGTGCCCTCAGTCTTGGACTTCATGATGTTGCTAGCTGAGGTGGATCTCACTATTCTTCTATGTGAGTTGCCTGGTAGTTATCCTTAGTTAGTCTTGTTGTTCCTTCTTTATTTCATGTCTTATGATCATTGTAGATTCTAGTTGTTCTAGTAATATTGTTATTAATTCTTGTCTTATCTTCCTTAGTTTTCGTGATGTGACATGAGTACATTTCATAGTTATGTATCATAGAAGTTGTAGTTAGTATAGTATACTTGACAGCGTTCTACCGTCGATACCGCGGCGTAGGCTGGGCGTGGCCCACGTATTCGTACCCGTATATCCGGGTGCGGGTCGTGACAATAACTCCATCATCCGGAACCCAAATCCGAACTTCCATAGGTCAAAACGGGGCAGAATGAAATGCTCTACAATATAGAACCACCAAAACTCAGAAATAACAAGATTAAGTAGATCAAAACCTAAGAAATTCAAAAATAATATAAACTTAGATCTACAAGAATCTGGCCATGGAAAGTAAAAATGCCAAGTACTAAAGTATGTTAAAATGCTGTAGGGAAGAGAATGAAGCAGTAAAATTTGAGTCCCTCCATGAAGCAAGCTGCACTTGCCTAGACCCCTCTCTCCCTCTCTCTGGTAGGTGAAGGAGTTAATGGAGGAAGGAAGAAGAGTAATAAAGAGAGAGAAGGAAGAATTGGTAATAAATACTAAAGGTGGTGGTAGGTAGGGGGTTCATCCTTGGTTCATAATGAACCAAAGCAAACCGAGCCAAGTCGAACCACCCAAGAATAAACCAAGCCATGAAGAAAACTAAGCAAGAAATCATGCAATACGAGATAAAATACGTACACGTATTCTAAAATACGTAATACGAACCACAGGCATTACAACTCTACCCACCTTAAAAGAATTCCGTCCTCGAAATTTAATTAAGAGGCTAGAGAGACGAGGGCAAGCTATATCAATCACATGCAAGCTATATCTAGGCAAGCAATCACTCATTCAAACAAGGAATCGAAGGCATAAGGAAGACATTATACCTCACGAGTCAAACAACCCGGGATATCGTGATCGGATATCATCCTCACGCACCCACGTTGACTCACCCAAAGAGTGATGACCCCAAGCAACTCGGACTAACTTGATAGTCTTGTTCTTGAGTATCTTCTCTCTCCGATCCAATATAGACACGGGCCTCTCCTCATACGAAATGTTGGTACCAACAACCAATTTCGAATGATCCAGGACGTTGCTCGGGTCCGGGATATACCGTCGTAATTGGGATACATGGAACACGTCATGCACCTCGCTTAGCGACGGCGGAAGAGCGAGACGATAGGATACATTTCCTACTCGCTCCAGAATGTCAAATGGCCCTATATACCTAGGACTAAGCTTTCCTCCTGCGCCGAAACGAATGACGCCACGGTTAGGCGAAATCCTCAGGAATACATGGTCACCGATAGAAAACTCGAGAGGACGCCAATGAGTATCGGCCCAATGGCGCTGACGATCTTGGGCAACTCGAAGATGATCCCGGACTCTTCTGATCGCTTCAACTATCTGGCAATCATTTCTGGGCCGAGCATCTGTCTCTCTCCGACATCATCCCATGCTAGCGGGGATCTGCACTTCCTACCATACAGTGCCTCGAACGGTACCATTTGGATACTGGCTTGGAAGCTGTTGTTGTACGAGAATTCCACCAGGTGCAGGTGATCTTCCCACGAACTACCGAAGTCAAGTGTACAAGATCTCAACATATCTTCAAGATTCTGGATTGTACGCTCCGACTGACCATCTGTCTGCGGATGATATGCTGAACTGAACTGGAGATGAGTTCCCAAACTCTCCTGCAGACTACGCCAAAAGTACGACGTGAATCTTGAATCTCGGTCCGAGGTGATACTGACTGGCACTCCGTGCAACCTGACAATCTGCCTGAGGTACATTTCTGCTAACTGAGCTGTCGACTGATCGACTCTGAACGGAAGGAAGTGAGCTACCTTCGTGAGCCTGTCAACTATAACCCAAATAGCATCTCGACCAGCTGGGGATCTAGGCAATCCGGTCACAAAATCCATGGTCACATGTTCCCACTTCCATTCTGGAATCGACAAAGGCTGAAGAAGTCCAGCGGACCTCTGATGTTCAGTCTTAAATTGCTGGCAAACCAAATACCGAGAGACAAACCGGGCTATCTCCCTCTTCATGCCATTCCACCAAAAGTGCTGACGAATGTCACGGTACATCTTCGTACCGCCCGGATGAATGGAATATTGTGAACTGTGAGCCTCTGCCATGATTTTCTGTCTGATATCTCCACTGGGTACATAAAGACGCTTACCATGTCGAAGTGTACCATACTCATGAATGCATAACTCTGGTCTTCGTCCTGCCTCACACTCTGCTCTGAGTCGCTGAAGCTTGGAATCTGCTGATTGCGCCATCCGGATCCTCTCGACTATGGTGGACTGAACTTGCATGCTGGCCATCAATGCCACACTGGAAGGGAGAACAACTTCAATACCCATCTTCTGAAGATCCGCTAACATCTCTGGCTGTGCTGTTAGAAAATAAACTCCGGCTCTCCTGCTCAATGCATCTGCAATAACGTTGGCCTTCCCGGGATGATACTGCAAGTTGACATCATAATCCACAAGAAGCTCCAGCCACCTCATCTGTCGCATGTTAAGATCCTTCTGGGTGAAAACATACTTCAGGCTCTTATGGTCGGTGAAAATTTCTATCCTATCTCCGTACAAGTAGTGCCTCCACAACTTAAGTGCAAACACTACTGCTGCCAGCTCCAAGTCATGGGTTGGGTAATTCCTCTCATGATCACGAAGTTGTCGTGACGCATAAGCTATTACCTTCCCATGCTGCATCAGAACACATCCTAAATCTCTGCCCGAAGCATCACAATACACTGAAAATCCTTCGGTCCCATCTGGAAGCGTAAGAATGGGAGCCTTCATCAAGCCTCGCTTCAACTTCTCGAATAAATCCTGACATTCTGCTGTCCAAGCAAACTGCGTCTCCTTGCGGGTCAACTGGGTCAATGGCACCGAAATCCGAGCAAAGTCTGAAATAAATCGCCGGTAGTAGCCGGCCAATCCAAAAAAACTGCGAACTTCCACAACGGTGCTGGGTACTGACCATGACTCAATAGCCACAATCTTCTGGGGATCTACTTCTACTCCACCTCGGGTGATGATGTGACCCAAGTACGAAATGCGATCAAGCCAGAACTCGCATTTACTGAACTTGGCATACAACTGGTGCTCTCTGAGAATCTGAAGAACCACACGGAGATGCTGCTCATGCTCCGCCTCACTCTTGCTGTTGATCAGGATGTCATCCAAGAACACAATCACAAACTGATCCAAGTAAGACATGAAGATGCGATTCATGAGATCCATGAATACCGTCGGCGTATTGGTCGCTCCAAATGGCATCACTAGGAACTTCCAATGCCCATACCTAGACCTGAAAGCTGTCTTCGGAATGTCCTGCTCTCTGACTCTGATCTGATGATATCCTGAGCGCAAGTCGATCTTCGAGAATACTGCTGCCCCTTTGAGCTGATCAAACAAGTCATCTATCCTCGGAAGAGGGAATCTGTTCTTGATTGTCACTGAGTTCAAGGTACGTTAATCAACACATAACCTGGATGTACCGTCCTTCTTTTTCACAAGAAGCATTGGGGCTCCCCAAGGCGATCCACTAGCACGAATGAATCCCTTGGTTCTAAGTTCTTCAATCATCTTGTACAAGATCTCCAATTCTGATGGCGCCATCCTGTAGACTCTCTTTGATACTGGGGCTATCCCGGGAATCAAGTCTATGGTGAACTCGATTTTCCATTCCGGCGGCATACCTGGAAGCTCTTCTGGAAAAACATCTGGAAACTCTTCGACTATCCGGGACAACTGTACTGCCGCTACTGCCATCCGCAACACTGGAGGAGAAGGCCCAACTGCGCCTCTGGAAAATGAAAACTCTGGCTCTCCTGGAATGCTAAAAACAACCCTACCAATATGGCAGTCTATTCTAGCATACTGGTTCCTCAACCAATCCATCCCTAAGACCACATCATAATCGGCCATCAGAAATTCTATCAACCTAGCGAAAAATTTCTTACCACTAACTACGATCTGACACGAGGAAAACACCCTATTGACTCCCACAAGTCCGTTACCAGTAAGTATATTGAGCCTTACTGATAATGACTCGGGCTCCAATCATATCCGTGTCGCGAATCGTGCAGACATAAAAGAATGCGATGCACCAGAATCAAATAAAGCTGAAGCTGGAAAGGAGTTGACGAGAATAGTACCTGCTACTACCTCTCCTGGTGCTAATCCTTCCTCTGCGGTCATCGCCATAGCCTAACCATGCCCTCGGGGTGCTGGTCCCCTCTGCTGAAATCCTCGCTGCCTATTCTGACTCAAGGCTTGGGCCTGAGTATGCTGTTGGGGGTTCTGCTGTTGGAATACCTGGGACTGAGGCGGCAAGGGCCTCGGCAATGGATACTGCTGCTGCTGGACCGGAGTTGGTCCTCTCACCGAAGAGCTAGAAAGGTTGGACGATGATGAACCACCCCTATTCGGGCAGGATCCAACCCTATGGTCTGCTGCTCCAAAAGCCAGACACAATCCCTGTGCCCAGCGACACTCTGCCACTACATGGCCTGGCTTCCCACAATGAGAACATCCTACTGCGGAAGACTGCCTCTGCTTCTGCTGTTGAGGGTACGTCGGGGCTGAATGCTGAACCGACGTCACTGAGGCTGCTCGCCTCGGAGCTCCAATAGTCAAAGCCCTGGCTGCCGGGGCTGGGGCTGAAGACTGATTCATCTGGCCGTGGGATCTCTTCCGACCTCCGGCCCTATCCACAATCCTCTGGGAGGTATACTCATGCCTCCTAGCCGCTCTCAAGACTGCATCAAAAGTCTGATGCTCAAACTGCTCAACTGCCAACAAAATCTCCAGGTGAAGCCCTTGCTGAAATCGCTGGGGTCTATCATACTCGGTTGCCACCAAGGTGGGAGCAAACCGACTAAGTCTCGAAAACTCGGCCGCATATCCATCGATCGTCCTGCCCATCTGCTTCAGATTGGTGAACCTCGTCTGTAGATCGTACCGAGCTATAGCATCAAAATACTTGGTCTGGAATCTCTCTCTGAATACTGTCCAAGCAATGGGTGCTGCTAATCCAACGGCCTGAGCCGCCCACCAGCTGCGGGCAAGATCTAATAACTGCAGGCGCACCACGGCTACCTTCTTGTTCTCTGGGGTCTTGGCTGCTTTAGAATCACCTCTGTGTCCTGAAGCCAAGCATCTGCGGCGATCGTATCTTCACTACCGTCGAAGAAGGGAGGGTTCAAGCGCTTGAAGCTGTTGGCCGCGCTGTTACCCTGATGACCTCCTCTGATCAGAGCATCCGTCACTGCCTGGTGCAAGGCATCTCCTCGACGATCTTGGGAAGCTATCAAGGTCCTGACGAGACCTACCAAAGTGCCATCATCAGGCTCGGCAGGCTGAACTAGCTGGACTGGTGGCTCTCCGCCAGAAGGCTCGACTCTGGAGGCTACTCCGGAATGCTGGACTTGATCCCCGGGTTGCTGCTGATCCGCGGGAAGTGCTCCGCCTCGCTGACCGGCAGGTCCAGGAACGATGCCGCTGAAGAAGACGACATGGGGAACAATAAGGAAGGACCAAGACAGATCAACGATACAAGCATATGATCAGGACAAGAATCCAGGGATTCAGAAGATACGAGCAGAGATCAAGGGCGAATACTGATTGAGACATCTATTCGGTAAACCCTCCCATATCTTGATTTATAAGACCTGCATGGGCCACCACTTAAACCATGTCACGCCCCAGAACCATAATACTGGAGAGCGGGGACAGACATAGCCAGCTACGTATATGAAATAGATTCCATCTCGCTATACGGTCACGGCTGTCTAGATACATGAAGGTTTAACTACAAGCCAACAGTCTCTTAAGGTCATGAACAAGCCAAGTGTCTCAATCACAAGCAAATAAATAAATGTTACAAGATGTTAGATCACCAAATATACAATAGTAAGGCGTCCCAAATATTACATATTCAGTTGATCATGAAGCTAGTCGTTACAAAATGTTAGGACTAGCAAGAGTTTTAGTCATACATGATCAACCCTAGGATCTGTCAATCATGTTACAGCCCGTAGGCAGACAGTAAGTAAGTGCAATCGAGCTAACAGGTGCTCGTCGGCTAAACGCCTTAAAAGAATATTTTTACAATAAAGTGGGAGATCAAAAATAAAATCACTCGTTGCCCTGATTACGTCTAGTCGCCACCATCGGGTTGGAAAGTTGGTAGATCCTCTGGAGCTACTCCGAAATATGGCCATACAAAACCAGCTGGGTCAGATCCCAGAAAGAGCAAGTGCCACAAAGGAAGCTTCACTTAGGAACTAAAACCAGCAATTAGCACAGAAGATAATATTAATAGTAAAACTGGAGAAAATATAACATCACAAGGATATACGGTAAGATAACCATGAGACCATTCAGATAACCTGGTTACAATCCTTAAACCAAACAAGGACCGGGATTGTAACTCTTCGTCTGAACCGAATTTGGTTTCTCCCATTTATCAACAGGATAATATAAGAAAATTAGAACATACAATAATCTATACAGGATCAAGGCAAGACTGGACTGATAATTCCTCATTCAACAATCACGGCCAAGCAATGAGTACGGCTTGATACTTTAACTAGCTAGGGTTATCACAGGCCTAGTTACTTGCAAGATGCAGTGAGATTATTCCACAGCCACATGCCCTACAGACCATCCAGGTTACCCAGGTCGAAAATTAGGGATTGAATTCAGGTGGGTACACCGTCCAGAAAATGCATGTACCATTAGGTAGCTTTAAGGGTGCAACACATGACAGTGTGCTGAAAATGTGCCCTACTCGACGGCAGGCTACAGATCCCAGGCGCGCCCAGGTAACGGGATTGCCTGTAGCTGGAAGATCTCTTTATGACTAATGTATTAATCTAGTTCTTAGCCTTAGTCCATTTCAGTAGGTACTCCTGACCGTGGTACCCAGGAGTCCCCTCCTAGACATGATACAAGACAGGACTGGATTATTTGTACAAGCACAATCGCCCACGGTATCCAGGTTATTTATACAGGTCATGTCATGTCAGGTAGCCGTCGCAACAGCTTATCGAGATATATCATGTCAGGTTTACTTGTCAGGAGTGCGCCACGACGGGTCACTATCATGTCATGCTAGTTCCTTGTCACACCATGTCATAATAGTAATAATTAAAATATTTATAAAATACAAGCTATGAAAGAGCCATGGGGCTCGGCATATGCGACCAAAAAGTGATCTCATGCGGCTGGGGAGGAAGCAGTCTAAGCGCCTCGGGATGGAAGAGTCATGCGACTGGCGGAGGGAGTCGGGTTCATGCGGCTGGGGAGGGAGCAGTCTAAGCGCCTCGGGATGGAAGGGTCATGCGGCTGACGGAGGGAGTCGGGTTGATGCGGCTGGGGAAAGAAATCCATGCGGGTCGGGGGAATTAAGAGCCCATGCGGCTCGGGACAAGAGTAGCTCATGCGGCTGGCGGAGGCATTAGAACATATGTGGCTAGCGGGGGACAGGTCTCATGCGCCTGAAGGGGATGAGTCCTTATGCGGCTAGAAAAAAGGACTAGTCCCCATGCGGCCAGGGAATGACAGTTGCATATGCGGCTAAAAATGACGGGCGCATATGCGGCAGGCGGAGAAATAGGTCCATGCGGTCGGCTATCAATCAGGTATATACGGCCGGAGTCAAGTGGGTCTCATGCGGCTAGCTGGGTTCGGCCCTTATGCGGCTTAAAGTTCTTCCAGTCATGCGGCTGGGAGAACACTTGCCGTATGAAATATTCATGCGGTCAAGTCAAGCACAGTTCATCTTCTCCAAAATTCCGAGAAGAAGAACGCCATGGGAGCCAAGTTCTCAAGTTCCATAACTCTATCATCCGGAACCCAAATCCGAACTTCTATAGGTCAAAACGGGGCAGAATGAAATGCTCTACAACATAAAACCACCAAAACTCAGAAATAACAAGATTACGTAGATCAAAACCTAAGAAATCCAAAAATAATATAAACTTAGATCTACAAGAATCTGGCCATGGAAAGTAAAAATGCCAAGTACTAAAGTATGTTAAAATATTGTAGGAAAGAGAATGAAGCAGTAAAATTTGAGTTCCTCCATGAAGCAAGCTGCACTTGCCTAGACCCCTCTCTCCCTCTCTCTGGCAGGTGAAGGAGTTAATGGAGGAAGGAAGAAGAGTAATGAAGAGAGAGAAGGAAGAATGGATAATAAATACTAAAGGTGGTGGTAGGTAGGGGGTTCACCCTTGGTTCATAATGAACCAAAGCAAACCGTGCCAAGTCAAACCAACCCAAGAATAAACCAAGCCATGAAGAAAACTAAGCAAGGAATCATGTAATACAAGATCAAATACGTACACGTATTCCAAAATACGTAATACGAACCACAGGCATTACAGGTAATCATTAGAAAACACTTTAGGGACTTCAGAAACTAGACCGGTGCCTTGATCCGAAAGAAAAATAATACGCCTACTACATCCAACAACATTCTTTAGATTTCTAAGGAACCATTCCCAATTGTCGCCATCTTCGCCTGAGACTATACCGTATGCAAGAGGGTAGAACTGTTGGTTACCATTCTTCACTGTAGCAGACATCAAACATCCTCTAAACCTTCCTGTAAGGAAAGTAACATCCAAATATAGCATCGGGCGACAATATTGAAAGCATTCTACGCAAGCCCCATATAAAAGAAAAAGCTGCTCAAACCTCATTGATGAATCATCTTTCTGGAAGTCGATAACGGAACCATTATTGGTTTCCTTTACCTTTTTGACATACCAACACAAGTCACTGTAAGATCTAACATCATCTTCGTACATTTCCTGGTGCACCAGCCTAATTCCATGGTATGCCTGCCCATATGTAACAGATAACCCGTAGTCAACCTTGAAATCATCGACAACAGATTTTGCAGACTTTTTAGGATGCATCCGAACAATGTCACTAACCAAACTTTTCACAAACTTTGCTGGAACAACCAGATTACCTTTATCCATATAGCCAGCTCCACAATTATGTTCTCCCACATACCTCTTCACCTCAAAAATTTGATTATCTTTCGAAATAGATATAGCATGGAAGCTCCACAAACAAGCATGTGTCTTGTAATTCTTGCAGGAAACAGTATACCTCCCCGGCTCAGATTTCAAAATGTAGAATGGATGACGAGATTCAAAATATACCTTTCTAACAGCATTCCTAACTTCTTCAACACCATTTAGAAAAATCTGACCAACACCAGTAATTGATTCAGGTAACATATCTGATTTCCTCTTCTTCACTGTCTCAGTTGAGCCCTCATAAAATTGTACTACTCGTTTGTCCTTTGCAGTATGAGAACATCTACTCAAAGAACTAGAAGAGGAAGACGAAGGTCCCATGTGAAAGCTTTGACAAGGAAAAGATGTTGATGAATAACATGGAGAGTATATTTGCTCCACAAATAGATCAAAACTCACATCATGAGTACCGTTAAAACCACCAACCAATGAGCGAAGCCAAAAATCACTTTCAACATACAGTTCAGTCCCATCAGAGTGCGAAAACCTGAAACGGAAGGAAAGTGGATCCAAAGAAGTCCATCGATCGCACACTTTATTCTTTAAAAAATCTACGATACTTTCATGTGTGACACGACAGAAAACTATATCTCCCTTGAAACAAATATTAACTAAACAACTTGATTCCATACCTTCCCCCCTGATAACATAAAAATATAAAAGATCACAAATAGAACAATAAAATTCTAGTCTAATAATGATTATTCTCCGTCTAAAAATAATGGAGAATAAATATTCTTCGTTCGGAACTGTTTGCAAAAACAAAAGTATGAACTTTATTGATACAAACTTTGTAAAGATTACAAGAATTCTGGAAAAGTACAATTGTAAGAATCCAATGTAGAAGACGATTGCTTTATCCCTTGGACGATGTGAACATTGAAGACGGTAGCCTCTGAATTTGAAGGCAAAAGCCTTGGAAGAATGCAGCAGCACTTGGGCAAGAACTCCTGAACTCTCTGATATTTCTGAACTTTTATGTCTGATCCCCTTGAATGAAGACTTGAAACTCTATTTATAGAGTTCTGGAAATAACTAACTTTTAGTTATTCTGGATGGCACAAGTTGGATTGCGCAGGCACTGGATTGCGCAGCATCAGACTGCGCAGGCAGTTGTCTGATCGTGGGCCAACTGTCTTGGACACATGGCATCATTTGATTGAAATATGCATGATCGTGTGCAGACGGTTGTCACGTAACGAGCAATTAATGGCATGAATGCCACGTATACTTTTGTCAGTTGTCTTGATGAATTGTGCTGACTTTGGATTGCGCTAGAATGGATGGCGCTGGCATGGATTGCGCTGTAGACAGATTGCACTGTAGACATATTGTGCTACATGTACAGCTGTCCTCGAGCACTGTGCGGCGCAACAAACGAACAGTCTCCTCGTTCTTTGTGCTGTCAGTTGTCAGAATATTTGATTTTGTCAGGTGATGATGACATGGCCACGTCAGCTTGCGCACTTGTAACACCCAGTTTTCTGAAATTGGGATATTTTTAAAATTTATTATTTTTATTATTAAATAATGGTGATTTAGTCATGTTATGAATTTTGGTGATTTTTAGTTAGATTAAAACTTTTTTCTAAGTCATGGCTTATGACTTTGTGATTTTACTAGTATAACCCTAGTGTAAACCCTAGAGATTTTATAACCTAGAGACTAACCATGACCATGTAACCTAACCATGTGATTAGGATATCAAATTACCACTTTTTAGTCAAAAGGGTATTTTGGTAATTTATTAGAATTTATTTGGATTTATGTAATTTATTATTATTTAATTAGTTGTTAAGTGTCATGTTAGCTCCTAACCTAGTTTAGCACTAATCTAGAGGTTAGCAACTAACCTAGAAGACCAATGTTAGATGTTAGCTTTATGTGTAAATATCTAGGTTTGATAAATATCTAGATATGTTATTTTTTAGATATTTTAGAAACCTAATATCTATCCCCTTAGTCAAAGACTTAGAGACTAAGTTTGCTAGGTGGAAAGGAACCCTAATATCTACCCATATCCTTCCCATGGCAGCCCAACCCTACCCCCCATCCTATATAATCACATCCCCTCATCATTCATGCTATTTTTCATACACCCCAAAAACCTAGTTTTTACACAACTTCACACCCTCACCATTTAATCATTTTGACTCCAAATTGAGCCTAGTTTCTTGCATTAGAACCCCCTACACTAGAGGATACCAGTTATGGCTTGCTAGCAAGGAATTGTGGAGCTTTGGACATTGGGAGTTGAAGGAGGTTTTCATTCAAATAGGCCTATTATTGAGGATTTTGCACTCATATGTAAATACCCCCAAACCTTGTTAATATTGTGTTTTATCTTCATAATTGCATGCATATAGATATACCCTAGCTGTGGGTCAAGTTTTGTAGAAAATAGGTTTGGTTTGGTGTCCGTATCGGACACGTATCTGTGTGTTTAATTAAGTGTTTGGTGAAATGCCACTTAGGTTTTAATGTTGTGTTTTTTTGAAACAAAATACATTTTTGGGTAGCCCTAGACTTGTAGGTCACAACCCTAGTGGACTGAGCACGTTATCGTGTCGTGTCCGTGTCCAAAATGGATACAAATACGTTGTACACACACAGTGCACTGTCTCCTGCTACCCGACACTGTTTTCTCTACGAATTGGACACGTGGACACGTGCCACTTGGCACAGAGGTGGGGGCACCCTCTGACAAGCCCCTCCTTGAGTTTGAGACACTCTCGTGTCATATCGGACACGTAATCACACGCGCACTGGTTTAGTCTATACTGCATACAGTGTTAAAACACGCACTGACACGGCCTTCGTGTCGTGTCTAGACACGACGTGGACACAAAGTGTTAGGCCTAAACCCTAGCCCTAGACCTAGGCTATACCCTGACACGAGCACGACACGTATCGATGTGTGTGTCGTGTCCACGAGGCTCTGTCCTAGCTGTACGAGACCGTGCCACGCGCGCGTTCAGTCCCCTGCTGTTCGGGGCTCACGTAGGACACGACACGACATGTGGAGGGGTGATACTTGGTGGACACGATGGGGCAATGTCTACGAACATGCCTCCCAAGTTTCGTGTCTTCTAGTGTAGTGTAGGACACGAATTCGTGTGTGCATCGAATTTGTACTGACAGCGCACACGAGGAATTTGGGCTCTGATACGGGCTTGGACACGACATTGTACGACACTTGGACACGTTTCAGGCTATGGGACACCTAGACCAACCCTAGGCGAACCTAGGGACACGACCACGAGACACATGGACACGTGTGTCGTGTCCTACACGCGTGTGTATCTCTGCACGATGCTGTGACACTGTGGTGTCTGGAATTTACCCGATTGGGGTTTTTCACTCCTGGACACGTCGTGTCATGTCGTGGTGGACTCCCATGGACACACACGACACGTACACGTGTGGGGACACGATTACCAACCCTTGGTTTTAGGTTTTAGTTGGGTTTAGATCGATTTTGGGTGGTTGCCTATATGTTCAGTAATGAACAGTATTTCCAGTTTGTTTTTTTGGTATTTTTCTGATTTCTAAATCGAATTTCAATTCAATTTTAGTGTGTATATACATAAATATTTGTGCGTATGTATATTGTATGTGTAAGTATATGTGTATGTGTGTGTGTATGTGGGTATGGGAGTGTATATATACATGTATATAGGTAGGAATGAGTATATGTATATATGCATATATATATATGTGTGTGTAGTTGGGTTTTCCTTCTCAGTTTTCCAGAATTTAAACCCCCCCTGCTGTGTTTCACACACACACACCACTGCCACTGTCACACTCTCACTCTCCTTTCACTCTCTCTCTATATATCTATGTTAGGATATATATATATATATATATATATATATATATATATATATATATATATATTTTTATATATATATATATATATATATATATATATATATATATATATATATATATATATATATATGTTACATATAGATTATTATATATATATATATATAATGTATGATATATATGTGATATATTTGGTTATATATGTATGTATATATATATGGTGGGTTATATATATATTGCTATATATAGATTAGGTTATATATGTATAGGTATTGGATATATACCTTATGATTTATGAAAAGTAAATATATATATATGGTATATATTAGTATATATATATTTTGATATATTTGTATATATATATATATATATATATATATATAGTTATGTATATATATGTGATACTATACTTTTTAGATATAGGTTTACATAGAACCTATAAGTTACTGGCCTATGGGTTATAGACATTAGCCTATGGCCATTAGGGGCTAACCCTAATTGACCTAACGACCCATGACCTAACTAGTTGACCCTTGTTTGACTAGAGTTGACCAAAGTCAACCTTAGGTCAAACTTGACCTAATTAACCTAGATTTGACTTGAAATAACCTAGAATGACTAGTTTGACTAAACCCTAACTAGTCTGACCATGGTTGACCAAGGTCAACTATAGGTCAACCTTGACCTAAAATGGACTTGGATGGGTATAGAAGGGACTAGTTGACTAAGATTGAGTAAACCCTAGACTATTAGCTAGCTGTTTGAGTTTGACCTATATGTGAGTGCCCTAAGTATATAAGGGTATTTGTGTGACTTGAGTTATATGGATAGTTACATGTCAATTAAGATATGTATGGGGTTAAGTGAGATACTTAGAGTTGAGTCATAACTTGAGTTGGAGTATGGGATTAGCTTGATTATAGGATTAAGGTTGGTATTATATACATGTATTTTGTGTGATATACTCGTATAGGAGATTGGTTATGCCTTAGCTTTGTGGTATAGAATCCTTGGTATCCTAAGACATGATAGCCTATGATTGGTTTGAGATAGCCTTATAGAGTTGACCCTGGACCTAATTACCTTGTTGACTAGTCTATCTTTGACCAAAACCTTAGTTAGTCTAAGATTGACCTAGTTTGACCATATTGACTAATAAATGACTATTCTGACCATTGTTGACTAAACCCTAGATAACTTGACTAGTTTGGCTAGAATATTTGACTAAAAGTTGAGTTTAACCTTGTTTGACCTTGTATGACTTAGTTTAACTTCTAGTGACCTAGTATGACTTAATTTGACTTAGTTTGACTGAAGAGTTGACCAAGTTTGACTTTGACCTAGATTGGCTTAGAATTCATATAGATTGCATCATAGATTTCATTTACCTTCATATTAGACATGTTATAACTATATTGCTCTATTTTAGGACATTATGACCCTGGTACAGACATCTGATATTACACTACTCTTTTCAGAGTATCAGGCGAGTATATTCTCTGATAGTTCTCTCATTTATTTGTCAATTACTGTATTTCAGTTCTAGTTAGTTCTATGTGATTCTCTGTATCAACACGTATGGATATTTTTGGATTCATGTATCGACACATACCTTACTTGCTGGCCTCTATTACTGGAGTCATTGGAATCATTCCGAAATCATTTCTGGAATCATCATGTATTGGCCGAACTCATCTCGATTCTTTTGTCGATTTTGGATTCACTTGCTGGACGGGAAAATATTGAGTAAGACATGTAGACATACCCCAAATCCGGAATCTCCTACTGGAATCTACTGGAAGCATAGCCACTCTTGCCCGATCAGTGAGAGATGTGCCTGATACCTACAGCCGTTTACATGTCGACCTCGGTATTTTAAAATACACTGTTAGATCATAGTTGGACTCACCCTGGATTCATTGATCACTGTTGGACTCATCTTGTACTGGAAATCATCTGGTATCGGATTATATGGACTGGACTCACACTGGAATTACATTAGACTTATATCGTACTGTCTGGACTCATACATGTTATTCTAGTTCAGTTAGCTTTTATTACAGTCTTCATTGTCATGATTCTTCTCTTGTTTTAGTTACCTTTCTTTTCTTGTATCTTACTATTTTTCTATGCCATCATTACCTGTATAAAACTGCCATACTTATCAATAAAACTGTCTATAACTGCTTTATAGTTCTTTGTCATTTACTTGGGTTTTTCTAGATGAGTTGTACTCGTTCCTGTCCTGATTGGACCTGTTGAAAATATTACAGATGATAATCCTAAGGACACATGCTCTACTTACCATGGACCTGGCGAGGGATTAGCTACCTTTGGTCCCGACTCTCAGGAGTGATTCAGGAGATTAGCTAGTAGACTACTTTAGCTTTTATGTTTTGACTTGTTGTATTAAAGTTAAGATATTGAGTTTGTATTAAATTTGTTTGAGACATTGTTGTATTATTTTAGTAGTTAGTTGTTGTTATCTTTAATTCCTTACGTATAACTTCTGTGTTTTCTTATCGTGTTTTAGACTGTGATTGAGTATATCCTACCCTTTACCTGTCCTCCATTCGGAGCTGATATCTGGACAAGTACATTATATACACTGCATGAGATTAGTTAGCAACCTAGGACAGCTTACTACCACCGACACTGCGGCGTAGGCTGGACGTACCCACTTCTCGTGCCCCTATACAGGGTGCGGGTCGTGACAGCACTTGAGAGTGTGTGCAGTCCAGTCTGCGCAATCTGGATGATGCGCAATCTGATGTCTGCACAGTTCATTTGAAAGTTGTTTTTCTTGATTTTTATGACTTTGTTGATGGGTACAACTTGATTTTTTAGGACCTACAAGACCCCCTTCAAAGTTTTCGAAAGTTGAATTTATTCAAAATTTTGAAATACTTTGAATTTTAAATTTTAAATCAAGTTGCGCATATGTGGAGCTGTCTGCGCAATCGGATGAATCAGCCCTGCTTTTTCGGCGCAATCTGTGGCAGCCGTTTGTTTTAAAAAACTATAAATAGTTCACTCGATCTTTCAACTTATTCTTTACTTGCTTTTGAGAGAGAGAAACCCCGAACCTACTCTGACTTCAACCTTTCTTCTCCGTCGATCTCATGGCTCCTAAGCGTTCCTCCGCCGCCGCCAAGGGCAAGGCCCCCGCCGAGTCTTCGGCTCGTGTGGTGCCTCGTCCTTCCCGTCATGAAGCTGTGCACCCAGCTTTGAGAGGTAGACAACCCGATCGAAAACTCTTTTTAGAGTTTCTCGACTTTGCTGGATCTTAAAATCCATCTCTTTTTAGAGATGTGATCATACTGTGCCACCCTTTTTAGGGTTTTGGTGGCACGAACACATTATTCTTTATTTTTATGAAGAATATCTTCTCGCGCAATCGGTTGAATTATGCTGGCAAAAGTCAGCACAATCGGCTGATTTGCACGAGATTGTCAGCGCAATCTGACAATTGTGTGATCTGACATCTGCGCAATCTGATGCTTGCGCAGTCTGATATCTGCGCAATCTGATGCTTGTGCAGTCTGATATCTGCGCAATCTGACGTTTGCGCAGTCTGATATCTGCGCAATCTGATAACAGAATTTCTGACTTGACTTGTACTAAATTCTGCTTTCTTCTGTTGGATGCAGTTGATACCAGAGAAGATCCTGAATATGAAACATTTGTAGGAACTTTAGTCGAGCCAAATTTCAAGGAAGACTTATCACATGTACTCTTCCCTCAATATGCACTTCCTTCTTCTCGTCAGGCTATTTTGATAGCACAGGATAACGAGACTCTGCTAAGTCTAATAAATGGACAGCCTTTGCAATCTGCTGACGCTGTCACTCATAAGAAGCTCATGTTCCTCTTCGGAGACGCCATTGATAAAAGTTCTCAACCAAGACCAAGAGTTGACTTGAGAACTTTCCAATGGAAGGAGAAATTGATACAGTTGCCAGTCATAGCTAGATGCCTTCCACTAGCAAGATATGCTCATGCGAGCCATCCTAGGAGGATAGAATGGGACATCACTCATTTACAACATGTACGGACCGAAAAGATCTATGTCAAGAAAGACCGGAATAACAGAGATGTGTTCTATAGTTCTTCCGAACGACACGAAACTCTACTTAGAGGGTTGAAGCCGGGGTGCATCCCTCCTGAAAACTCATCTTTATTGCTACCGGTAAGAACACCGGTTTTTGCCAATGAGTATGCCAAGGCAGAAGGCCGTTATCCGGATCAAGACATCCGGTTGACAGGTCTGGTAAATCCAGAGATCAAAAGAGGAGCTGTATTGCCAACTGGATACTGGTCCAGTTTGAAGATAAACTCAGAGAAATTGAACTGTATAATGCGGTACACGCTACTGTATATGGCCTCTTTCCAAATCCTCATCTATTTTTGGCTCTAGCAGAGAGGTACAACTACAGGACAGGGACGTTTATGATGCCCTGTGGGGAGATGGGCTTGGCTTTACATGAGATGAAGTATATCTCATATTTACCAATGGGTGAGTTGCCTTACGAGGAGTACGTCCCGACAAACGACGAATTAGATAGACTTCGTCGAGAGAATTCAAAGATGGTGGAAGTCTTTGATGAGCTCCTGTGCCATTATAACATTTGCTCTTTGTATTACCAAAGTGGCTCTGCTGGCACATGTTATTCATCCAAATGGTTGACTTATCTTTTTCTCAACCGCATTATCGAAAAAAAGACAAAAGATCATGATTCATGTAACCCTGATTTCTTCCATCCCCTCAGCAATAGTGAAGTGATGAAGCTGATGGAGGAGAATAACAGAATGGATATCGAAGTTGAGGATAAACACCAATATCCTCCTCTTAAGGCTGGAGAATTTGTGGAGAGCTTTATACGAATGGGCTACAGATCCATGTCTAAACACGCCCATCTAGCAGGATTTTTGACGTACTGGCTACGTCGCTTTGTCGTGCCTGGAGCAAGTGCTGTAGACCGCTTCCATCGCGGTGTTCTTTTTGCTGCTGTCCGACTAGTTTTTGGCTATCGGATGGACTTACTATCAGCGATGACCTGTAGGATAAACGCAGGTCTTCGTCTGTATGTGGATTCTATGCTCAAGTGCAAGGGTGATAAGGGGAACTTCCCTAGGCTGGAGTTACCTTACACCTACTTGTTCGGATGGTTGCTCTTGCATCATCCATCATTGATGAACCCTGCTATGGGAGCAGTTGGTGGCAGTTTTCTGTGCAGATTCTCACAGAGCCGGTGGATATACACTAGTCTTTGGGACTGCAGACGAACTCTGAACCTCAAAAAAGGATGGAATTTTCTTTGCTCTCCCCCTCCAACTGGTTATGAGCATATGGCAGCAAATCTGATTGACCTTGGGAGGCAACCAATAGGTCGAGTATCTTTTGAATGGCTGAAGACAATCAGACCATCTCATCTAGTACACAGATTTGAAGAGGAATGTTTCCTTGAGCCATATCTGCCGAGCCGCTTCGCTCGTCAGTTTGGATATGACCAGTTCCATGTGGACAACGCCATAACTTGCATGCAAGGGACGGGATACCTGATTGACGGTGCGAGAGCATGGGCTTACTATAATGCTCGAGACACAAAGACTGTGTTCTCGATGCCAAACAGAACTGATGCTGGTCCTAGAATGCTGTATAATTATTCACAGTTTTATACAGCTGTCAATACATTTGCTGAGAATTTTAACCTGATGGATAGCTTCGCCACAGCAACCCGTCTGAGGAAAGGAGCCACTGCTACATCAGCTCCAGCCAATGACGAACAGCATGAACCGATAGACGACCCACTAGAAGCTTCCAGAGAAGTAAACTTCCCAGAGGAAGTCAATCAACCTTTAAGAATTTCTCTGAAGGTTGTGAAGTCTCCGGTCAAAGAGAAGAAGAGAAGGAGAGAAGAGCCTTCTTCTCCAGCTATGAAGAAGAAATTGATCTTGGAACATTCTTCAGAGAAAGTCACTACAAGATCACAATCTAGACAATTGGCTGAGTCCACTAGAGACGAAACAGCTACATCGACCTCCATTCAGAAACAGGTCGAGGTAGTAAACATAGAGAGTCCTGAGAGGCCACTGCATAGAAAGAAATTGGCCCACCGAAGAAAGAAAAGAACAGTTTCTCCTCCAAGGCAAATTTTGTCTTCGGTAGTGCTGAACGCTGTGGCTGGCATCACCATGCCATCTCCTACCCCTGTTTCTGAGTTTAGTCCAGAACAGAGGGAGGACATTGAACAAAGAGAGGAGGCAACAGAGCCTAGAGAAGAAATTGAGCAGAGAGAAGAAACTGCGGAACCCAGAGAAGAGGAAGTTGTATGATCACCTTCACCAATGGCAGTAATGACTCATCTTCCTGTTACACCGGGAGCAGCCCGTGAGAAGGAAGATCGTCTCATGATCGAGGCACTGAATGATTGTGACTTCGATTATCAAGAAGAAACTGATAACGCCGCTGCTGCTGCTAGCGAAGAGGTTCCTGAGGACAGTGAGGACGAGGAGAGCACCTCATCAAAGGCTGTTGATGAGACACAAAATCCGAAAGAGGACGTTGATGTCCAGACACCTACCCGAGCTGTTGATGACACTCTGACTCCTGAAAAGGAGGCTGAGGTGCCGATATCTCCAGAGAAGATTGCAGATAAAGAAGTGGACCTGGAGGAAACTCTAGTTGTTGTTCCCGAAGATGTAAAATGAAATTAACGATCTTCTTTTAATAAATAGCTCGATAGCTGACATAATTATTCTTATCCATACAGAACCCGGATCTTCTCCTGTTCCTCCAGCATGTATGGATATAGTACTGGCGACGACAATTGCTAGTAGCAGTCGCCATTTATCCTGTGGCTCCGAAGGAGGAAGTAGTCGGGCAATAGTGTCTGAAGCTACTTCTGCTCAACTAGAATCTGTTCCAACAGATGATAGGCCTGTTGCCAGATCGAACCATGGTAAGACTGCTTTCACTTTTGATTCTCTTTGACAATAGCAAATGACAGGCAAAATGACAATATTTTATTTTGCAGAGGAACAACCGGAAGGAGCGACCAGCTCCACTTTGGCTCCTTTATTCAAAGAACCTTATGTCCAAGTACAAGAAACTGAACGTCCTGCTGCCTCGTCATCAACAGGAGTAGCTGCGACTCCTGGTGCTCTGGCGACCAATCAATTCGTCATCCAATCATTTACTAAATTCTTTTTCGATTCATTGGGGCCATTGATCAATAGAGTGATGGAAAAAGAGGATGCTGATTTTTACACAGTTAGAGGTCCAACCTCTTTCTATGTTCATGCTATCTGCGAGCAAGGTGACGAGCCTCAGGCCACTTTTCTTGAACACATCTTAAATGAGCTAGAGAGTTCAATAAAGAACTACAAAGAGCTCAATAAGGGGGAGGTAGAACCCTTAGTTCAAGAAGAATTTGAACGGATGGCTCAGGAAGCTGCAGTGGAGAGAGTAAATTTCCAGATTCTCTTGGATACTTTTGCTACTAAATCTGCTGAGTACAATTCCAAGGTAGAATCGGTGACATCTACTGCTGAAAGAAGAGAGAAAAGAATTGCTGAACTGAGAGCGGAGATTGCCCGTCTTCAGAGAGAATTAGAAGATGAGGTTACCGAGCATCAAACTGCAATCCAACAACTCGGTGCTCTAACCCAAGAAAGAGACGCATATGCCGCAGCTCATAATGATGAAATCACTCGCAGAATGGTAACCATGCCAATTTTCAACGAGACATCTGGGATGGAAGAGGCCAGAAAGAGAGTGATGGAATCCCGCGAAGAGCGTCTGCAGACTCTGAAGCAACAAATTACCAGTCTGATGAAACCTCCAACTTAGTAGAAAGATATCTTGTATCTTCTTATTTTTTTTGCAATATGAAGTTTTGTAATGTCTTGAATTTTGATTAATAAAAGACATTTTTGTGGCTCTATTATTTATTGCATATCTTGTTCAGATACAAATAATAGAGATAGAAAATTATATTCAATTATATCTGCTCAGAGGTAATATGGACGTGGCAAATATAATTTATTGAATATCATTATTCCAATAGACAACTTAATCAAGAATGATAAGTTGCTGATGTGGATAAACGAACGAAATGAATCGTCAAAAAGGTGTGAACGAAATAAATCGTCAGGATGAACAGATGAACCGTCAAATGAGTGGAATGAACGAACGAATCGTCAGATTGATTGAATGAACGGATGAACCGTCAGATGAATATGATGAATGAACGGGCGAACCGTCGGATAAATATGATGAATGAACGGGCGAACCGCCGAATAAATATGATGAATGAACGGATGAACCGTCGGATAATTGTGGATGGCATGAACGGGTAAACCGTCAGATAGATGTGTGAACGGATGAACCGTCAAAGGGGATGAATGATGAACGGGCGAACCGTCAAGTGGATGTATGAACGGACGAACCGTCAGATGATGATAATGAACGGGTGAACCGTCAGATGATGATGAACGGATGAACCGTCAGATGAATGTGTCGTTTCGTTGTTTTGAGAATCTCCGCCTATAAATAGAACAGAAATTTAGAAGGAATGATTATTTCCACTTTTCAACATAAAGTTGTCGTCCGGAGATGCATTCAAGAAGACTGAAATTGTTTTAAAGATTGAAGCGGGCACTGTAGAACGTCCTGCCGATCCAATCCAGCAAAAGCAGACAGAAGTAGGCGAAGGCTCATCTGCACCCAAACCACCGCGGGATATTCTGGATTTCCTGCTTGAACCAGGAAAGACTGAAGAGGAAGAGGCCATGAGGATGGCTGCCTGCAAATTCCTGGTGGGTTCCAGCAAAGATGTTCTTGGTTCTTTTACTGATTGTGTCTTTGATAAAGATGGAAGTGGTCCACGTCCCAATGTCGAGAAGGATGATAGTGACCTTTCTTGATATCATGTAACATCGTTCATGATGTAATAAAAAAATTAAACTTTATTTATGAACTGTCTGATCTTATTTACATAAAATCTCTGTTACATTTATACATAGTATTTCTTGAGGAATTTGCCATTGATAGGCATCATAGCAACTCGACCATCTAACTCTGAAAGTTGATAAGCTTCGTTTAAAAAGAATTTGCTGACAATATAAGGCCCTTCCCACTTCGCATTGAACTTGCCTTTGCTTGAGTGAGTCATAGTCATAGGACGTCTTACTGTTAGAACAAGTTCTCCTTGTTGAAAGACTCTGACTTTAACTTTGCAGTTGAAAGTCTTCGAGATGCGGGCTTGATACAACTCAATATGCTGTTGAGCTAATAGCCGCTTCTCATCGAGTGCTTCTAACTCTTGAAGTCGAAGAAGATCATTGTTCTCTGTAGTGAGCTCGTTGGCGATAGCAATCCTCAAGGACAGAATTTGAAGTTCCAGAGGTAGAACTGCCTCACAACCGTACACCAGAGAGAAAGGTGTAAAGCCTGTGGGATTGCGGACCGTAGTTCGATAGGCCCAAAGACATTCTCCAAGCTTTTCACTCCAATTTTGTTTGCTGGTAGATACAAACTTCTTGAGGAGCTTGATAATGGTTTTATTGAAAGCTTCAGCTAATCCATTAGTGGCAGGATTATAGGCTGTAAAAGCAACATTGTCAATCCGATGATTATCGCAGAATCTCGTAAACTTCTGGCTGATGAATTATGGTCCGTTGTCGTGGATGATTCTTCGAGGTACACCAAATTGATAGATGACATGATGTTTGACAAAATTAATGACGCTGCTAGTCTTGACTTCAGCCAATGGTATAGCTTCGGCCCATTTGGAGAAGTAGTCGGTTATTGCCAATATGAACCGATGTCCTCTAGAAGAAGGAGGATTGATAGGACCAATGATGTCCATGCCCCAAGCTTCGAAAGGCCAGGAGGCGGCCGTCGGATGCAGGAATTCTGATGGTTGATGAATAAAATCTGCATGGATTTGACAAGCTCGACATTTCCTCGCATATTCGATGGCATCAGATACCATAGAGGGCCAATAGTAACCCATGCGTCGGATGCGATCCTGTAGTTTAGGACCGGATTGATGTGCTCCACAGACACCGTTGTGAGCTTCACGCAATACTTGCTTTGCTTCATCACCGGCAAGACAGCATAAGAGTAGGCCGTCATAAGCTCGCCGATAGAGAGTTTTGGTGGTCTGATTGTAGTAGAACCGCAGAGACCGCCGACGAACACTCGTAGCCTCCTTGGGATCTTCAGGGAGTATGTCATGAACCACGAAGTCGATGAACGGAGTTCTCCAATCTTCACCGATAACATTGACTTCAGTAAGATTACTGAACTCAATATTACAATTGTTTTTTATGCAGAATAATTCTCGATTAGAGATGACCACCACCTGTTGTCTTCTGATGGGGATGGCTAGGACTGCTGCAAGATTGGCCAAAGCGTCAGCTTCAGTATTGCAAGCTCGACGTACATATTCGATAAAGAAGGCTTTGAATGATGTAGCCATGTTGATTGCTGCTTCAAAGTAAGGCACTAGATCTTGATGGCAAACTTCATAAGTCCCTCTAACTTGGTTAACAACCAGCTTAGAGTCACCATAGACTTCAAGATACTCGATATCAAGTTGTTTGGCTAGTTAAAGGCCAATGAGTAGAGCATTGTACTCTGCCACGTTGTTGGAGCAAGGCTCATCTAGGGAGTATGCCCTTTGGATAGCTGATCCGTCTGGAGAGACGACGACAACTCCAACTCCTGCGACAATGGCATCATTGGGTCCAATCCTGGATACACCAACAAAGAATAGACGCCAAGTAGGAAATTCTTCAGAGATTGTATTAGATTTCAATGTCTCATCTGGAATTTTATCATAGAGTTTGGACGTCTCTGGAACAGGATGAGCTGCTAAGAAATCCGCCAGGGCTTGACCTTTGACAGATTTTTGAGGAACATATACCATATCATATTGGGCTAGTAGAATGGCCCATCTAGCCAGCCGAGAATTGAGTGTGCCGGGCTTTTTCATGAGTACCCGAAGAGGATTAACTCGGGATATGACATGAATAGTTTGGCCAATGATGTAATGCCGAGTCTTCTGAACAGCAAACATAAGAGCTAGGCATTCTTTTTCGACCGAAATATAACGGTGTTCAGCACCAATCATAGTATGACTGAGATAGTAGATAGCTTGTTCATGGCCTTCTTTGTTCCTCTGGGCAAGTAAGGCACCCAATGAATGATCCATAGCACAGACATACATTAAGAATGGTATGCCAGAGATCGGTGGCACCAAGACTGGTAGATTCATAAGATACCGCTTGACGTCGTCAAATGCTCGTTGACATTCTTCGGTCCAAATGAAAGATACACCCTTCTTCATGAGTTGAGTGAATGGTCTGCAGCGTCTAGATAGATTCGAAATGAATCTCCTGATGTACGCAAGTCGACCTTGGAATCCTCGTAGCTCTTTTAGGTTGCGTGGAGGACGCATCTCTTGAATGGCTTTGATCTTCTCGGGATCCACGTGTATACCCTTAGAGGTAATGACGAAGCCGAGAAATTTGCCACTAGAGACACCCAAGAATGACTTGGTGGGATTCATTTTGAGTTGATGTTGGCGCATTAGATTGAAGATAGTTCTCAGGTCTTTGATGTGATCTTCCTTTAGACGACTTTTGACAGCAATATCATCAACATAGCATTCGACAGTCTTGCACAGATGATCTCGAAAGATGGTACTCATTGCTCGTTGGTATGTTGCACCAGCGTTCTTGAGACCAAATGGCATCACAGTATAGCAGTAAACTCCACGAGGAGTACGGAAAGAAGTATACTTTTCGTCTTCAGGATGCATCCGAATTTGATTATATCCGGAGAATCCGTCCATGAAAGATATTCTTTTGAACCCACAGGTGTTGTCGATCATGACGTCCGTGATGGGAAGAGGAAATTCATCTTTTGGACATGCTTCATTAAGATCCCGAAAGTCGATGCAAATTGTCGGTTTTCTTTAGAACTGGGACGACATTGGCTACCCAATCAGGATGTTGTTCTTCTCGAATAAAGCCACAAGCGATGAGCTTCTTGACTTTATCGTCGATTGCGTCCATCATTTCTGGCTTAAAATGCCGTTGTTGTTGTTTGACCGATTTTGCATTCGGTAAGATGTCCAATTTGTGAGTAGCAACTTTGGGATCTAGTCCTGGCATGTCTTCATAGCTCCAGACAAAGACATCAATGTATTCTTTAATCAGAAGAATTAATTCCTGTTTATCTGTCTCTGGAAGATTCTTGCTAATGAATATTGGACGAGGTGATCCGCTCTCTCCTACATCAATTTGAATTAATTGATCTTCGGTAGGTGGTTCCCTTTGTTCGAATCGGAGTTCCCACTGGAAATCCATTCGTTGAGCCCAAGGATCTGTTTCAGGATTTTCTTCAATATCATCGTCATAGCCGTCTGGAAGTTCGACGGAGACCATGTTAGAAGATACAGTCAATCGATGAATTTGACCAATGCTGGTGTCAGAATCCCATGATCTGGAATCAGAAGAGTTAGAGCGCTCTTCATTATCGGATTCAGAGCCTGCTGGGGATAATACCGGAGGAGAAGCATATCCGAGACCTCTTTTGGTCCTGCTGTAGTACATCTCTGACTTTCCTTGTGGAACAGCCGTACGGAGAGGAGTTTTTCTATCTTTACCGTAGTTGAGGCCACTCTTGAAGTCGTAACCCATCTTTCGGATGATGTCTTTTAATTGTTGACTGTAACGACGGAGTTGAAGGTGCCCCGTATCGTTAATTTTGCTATCATCCGTATAACTGAATTGTTGTTCCGGTCTTTTACTAGAAAGTATTGGACTCTCACCTTTTTTACGAGCGGGAACAATACGATATGAATCCTTTGGGTGTTCAAATGAGACTTCTGTTTGAAGAGATTGTACAACTCCTATTGTAAATGACTGATAGCTATCTAACATATCCAAATAGCATTTAGCATGATAAACGACATCAGTATACTGGAAAGTAGATGCTTTTTTATTGATTTGTACATTGGTATTTACAGCAGGACCTTTAGCCTTAGCAGGCTTGGTCAGATTGATTTCAAGAGGGGGAGAAGAAGAACGTGGAGGAAGATTAGCTTTGTTACGACGGAGGTCGATAACAAGCGGCTCAGAGGAGGTGAGCTCCCTTTTTTCCTTGTTATGAGATAGATATATAACAAGTGGCTCAGAAGAGGTGAGCTGCCTTTTTTTTTTGTTACGACGGAGGTCAATAACAAGCGGCTTAGAAGAGGTGAGCTCCCTTTTGTCCTGATCATTATCAGTAGATTGCTTCTGGACTGGCAAGTGAATAGCCAGTGGTTTGGAGGATTGAGGACGAGAAACACGCCCTTTGACAGGAATGATAAGGGTATCATTGGGCACTGTTTCTTGCTCTTCTTCAGTGTCCAAAGACAGGACAACCTTCATGAATTCGTCCTTGTATATACGAGCATCGTTGCAGTATGCTTCGATGCCTTTGAAAGGATAGAGATCAGCAACCTCCTTTTGCACTTCTCTATTGTCATCAACATATTTAAAACATTGATGGAGAGTCGAGGGGACAATGTTATGCTCGTGTAGAAATGGTCTTTCCAGCAAAGCATTGTAGGAACAACCATGATTGTCAATGATGTAAAAGATAACCTTTGTGCGAAGATTGCCTATTTGGAGTTTTAGGTGAATCTTGTCCAGAGGCTCACTCCTTCCCTGATTGAACCCAAGGATGGTGGTGATTGTACTGGAGAGACTATGCACTGGGATTTTCAGCGCATCCAACATTGTCTTTGGTATAATGCTGAGAGCGGAGCCTGGATCTATCAGAATACGATCGACCTTCATTGAGTCAACGTATCCTGTATAGTAGAAAGAACGATCGTGCCTGTTGTCTTCCATCAACATGTCATCTTGTGTGAAAGTTATGTTTGGAATTAACTCCAACACACTATGACAATGGAGACAAGAGACTGGTTCTGCTTCCGGCTTCTTAAGGAGAGCCAAACAAGTTTCAGCTTGCATGAGAGCCTCACTCAAAGTTTCTCGAGTCTTTTTAGAGAGGCGTAAGAGCTCGAAGATGGATAGCCAGGCCGGTGTATTGGCTAATTGAGCCAAGATATCAAAATTGTGAGGCTTTTCAAGTTCGAAGGGAGCTGACTTCTTCAAAGGTTTGTCGAAATGGACTTGCTGTTTGCCTTTGTCAGCGACCGTCGGCTTGGGAGGAATAGATACTACAACCGGTGAGCATGCAGTAGAAATATCCTCAGTGGAAGCAGGCTGCATTGGAGCAGGCTCAGAAGAAGAAGCAGGATTCTCTTGAGCTTTGGAGTAATCCTTTAGATAAGCTTTCCCCGATCTGGTACCCAGCAGGATTTCTTCATCAACTATAGGGTCAAAAGACACCATATTGTAAATCTTCGTCTTGCCTTTAGAACGATCTTTCTTCTTAGAGGAAGACGGAACTTCGAACTCTGAAGCAAGATCAGGATGAATCCACATAATCTCGCCATTGTCAAGTGACAAGGGGACAAGACCTTCACTTTGTGGAGGAGGGAGATTCTCAATCTCGAGAGTAGCTTTGGAGATAGGAATGACACCGTGTTGCACCATCTGGGGCGAGAAGTCACCAAATTGAACTGAGATCATGTTTATAGTAACAGTCTTCTCGTCTTGTTGCAGTGTGACAACGCCAGCGTTGACCAGCTCCTGGATTTTGCCTTTGAGCACATAACATACTCGAGTGGGATGTCCGATGAACCTGTGATAGACACAGTATTTGGGATGATCATTCTTACCGACTTTATCGAGCTTCTCGGGATCTGGAAGTTGGATTTTATTACTTTTGATCAAGCAATCAAAGATGCTAGCAGTGTCATTCTCATCAAAAGAATACTCCACTTTCGGACGAGGTTCTCTTGGTGGAGGTGCTGAAGGAGTGGGAGTAGACGTAGGAGGAGCTACGTTGACCGCCAGAGATTCTTTATTCTTGTTCAAGTTAATGTTCAAAGTTTCTTTTCCCTTGCGGTTGTTCTGACGATTACCACCACCTGGTGTCTGGTTCTCGTCCCTGTCGGGGTTAGACATTTGTACCCCTAACTGCTTGAATTTGTCAGCGCTAACTTCAGCTGCTTTAGCGTTGACAATAAAGGATGGCCAATCTTGGAACTGAGTAGACCCCGTCCACATGCTGATGATAGGCAACAGATTTGCCTTGCAGGTGTCTATGGTGACAGCAGCCGGAGTTCCAGAAGGTATTTTCAAAGCTTTCCGGCAGAATCTTTCAATGAAACTCTCAGCAGTTTCATTATGTCTTTGTTTGATTTTGTTGAGGGCTGACATAGTCATGTCATTGATTCCCTCGTAAAATCGTTCCAAGAAGATTTGCTTTAAGCCAGAGAAGGAGGTGACACAACCATCGGGCAAGCTTCTATACCAATCGTATGCTACGCCGGCTAAACAGCCAACGAATACTCTGGTAAGGAGAGCGTCATTTGGTTGGAGTTGGACAGTCATAACCTCAAAGTGGTTAATGAACTGACTGGGAGAAGTGCTGCCATCAAATAGCGAGATAGTTGGGATCTTGTACTTCGGAGGAAACGGGACTTCCTTCCATTCAACTGGATAGGGTTGCTTGATCCCCAATCTCTGCAAGTTGTCTTTCTCTTTGAAAGCTTCAAACTGAGTGCGTAGGAGCTTGACAGCTTCTACTGATGTAGAAGGAGCAGGCTGAACCACGGTGTTAGGAGGAGGAACAACATGATAAGCACTACCCCCAGCACCTGATTGACTGGGTGTAGGTTGGATCTGTACAGGAGGTACTTGAGTGGATGCTACCCCCAGTCCAGCATTGACAGGCACCGACGATGCTATGATTTCAGGATTTGTAGGTGGTACGGTCGGTGGTACTGTATGCTGGGCTACAATGATGGAATGCATACTCGCGACCATTTCAGCCATGGTCTTTAGCTTGTCTTCTAGCGCAGCTATTCTTTGTTCTTGACTTGTTGAACTGGAGGCGTCGGGATCTTCATTGACAACATAAGCTGTCACTTCCCTAGGTACAGTAGAGGACACTGTCTGTTCTGAGCTTTCGCTGTATGCATCGTAGTCAGAGAAGGAATCATCTCCTGAGTGAGAAAGAAGAAGATGACCAGAGGAATCTTGAAGATTCCTTTGACCGATTGTGTCTCGGCTTCGGAAACGGGTATGTTGGAATACACCTTCAGAAGATTCTTGGAGTAGATCCAAATACCGCTGGCTTGGCCTGCGAGGTTTCCCGTGCTTGGAGCACTTCCTACCCCCAGTGTCTATGGAAGTCATGTTGACGGAAGCGTACAAAACCTCGTCTTCATCCTCAGACATAGGTTCAGAGTTAGGAAAGTTCAGACGATCGAAGACAGATCGTCTTGTTGTCTGACAACAACACTTGATTACCACTTTGTGATTGCAGTGATGTCCAAGTGGTTGCACTGGAAATGTTGGGATGTTGTCCCGTTTTTGCTTGAGGTGTTCTCGGAGATCAGGAATAGCAATGGGACGAGCAGAAGTTTGAGGGACATGTTCTTTGATAATATTCGGAACATGGTTCCGGTTCTTCAAATGTTTTGTCCCCTGAGTGTATAGGGAAGTACTCACTTCATTGGCATAGGTGTCCGAATTCTTGATCCTGGAAGTTTGCTTCTGATGATGATTGGTCTTCGGCATTGGCTGTTTACGTTTCACCGAAGTTGGTCGATTGAGATATGTTCTTAAATCAGCAAACTCACCCCCAGGGGTTTCTGTTTGAGACACCAGCAATTTTTCCTGTCTTGAACGGAAGATCTTGAGGGTTGGGAGATCTTAGAACTCTGCTACTGGAGTAGGCAGAATACCTTTTTGATCAGTACACTTCTCTTTAGCAAGGAGAGAAGAAGAATCCTTGTGAGAAAGAGTTCTTGTACTGACTGGTGTCGGAGCACATTCAGTTTGATCTTCAACGGTAAAAATCGAGGAAGACTGAGAAAAGACCAAAGGGTCTTTTCCTTTGTTTTGGAAAGAAGGGTTAGCTAAAGAGCGTTTTCCTCTGTTGTCTTCCAAGTCATGAGACGAGAAAGTTTGAGAAAAGACCAAAGGGCCTTTTTCTTTGTTTTGGAGAGGAGGAATAGCCAAAAGACTACCCCCAGTGGATTGCGCAGGAGCAGCAGAGTGTTGGAGAGGAGCAAAGCTTTTCCCCTTGCTATGAGAAAAGGAAAGATTAGCCAAAGGGCTGTTTCTCTTGGATTGCGCAGACACAGTTTGCGCATGGTTTGATGGCGCATTGGCAGATTGCGCAGAAGAGTCTTTGGCAGATGACTTTCTGGTTCTGGCCACAGATACTGTAGTTTGCGCATCAGGAGTTCTGGCCACAGAGTGTTTGGGGTGCACTCTAGTTGCTGGAGTGTTAGTTTGCGCAGGAAGATTGGCAGCCAACCGCGCCAGGGGCAGAGGAGTCTTGCACCTTGATAGGGCAGCATATGAAGTCTCTTGTGTACTGGCAACAGCATATTGCACAGGAGTAGCAGAAACAGATTGTGCAACAGCAGAGACTTTAGACTGTGCAACAGTCTTGGTGGCAGGATCAACAGACTGCGCAGCAGTCTTGGTGGCAGGATCAATAGACTGCACAACAGTCTTTGGGACCCACACTGGGCGCACTTTGCTTATGGCAGATGTTGTCGCAGTGCGAGGAGTGGTCTTGGAGTTGATCATGGCTTCATAGGTTGTCTGGTTGACCTTCACAACCAGCGTCTTCTGAGTCTTTCCGATAGACGCAATGTCACATTGAGTTGTCACTTCCTCGTCGGAGGAGAAAGTCGTCCCCAGCAGAGTCGCCATTTTGTTTGCAAAAACAAAAGTAGAAACTTTATTGATACAAACTTTGTAAAGATTACAAGAATTCTGAAAAAGTACAACTGTAGGAATCCAATCTAGAAGACGATTGCTTTATCCCTTGGACGATGTGAACTTTGAAGACGGTAGCCTCTGAATTTGAAGACAAAAGTCTCGAAAGAATGCAGCAGCGCTTGGGCAAGAACTCCTGAACTCTCTGATATTTCTGAACTTTTATGTCTGATCCCCTTGAATGAAGACTTGAAACTCTATTTATAGAGTTCTAGAAATAACTAACTTTTAGTTATTCTGGATGGCGCAAGTTAGATTGCGCAGGCACTGGATTGCGCAGTATCAGACTGCGCAGGCAGTTGTCTGATCGTGGGCCAACAGTCTTGGACACATGGCATCATTTGATTGAAATGTGCATGATCGTGTGCAGACGGTTGCCACGTAACGAGCAATTGATGGCATGAATGTCACGTGTACTTTTGTCAGTTGTCTTGATGAAGTGCGCTGACTTTGGATTGCGCTAGAATGGATGGCGCTGGCATAGATTGCGCTGTAGACAGATTGTGCTGCATGTACAGCTGTCCTCGAGCACTGTGCGACGCAACAAACGAACAGTCTCCTCGTTCTTTGTGCTGTCAGTTGTCAGAAGATTTAATTTTGTCAGGTAATGATGACATGGCCACGTCAGCTTGCGCACTTGAGAGTGTGCGCAATCCAGTCTGCGTAATCTGGATGATGCGCAATCTGATGTCTGCGCAGTTCATTTGAAAGTTGTTTTTCTTGATTTTTATGACTTTGTTGATGGGTGCAACTTGATTTTTTAGGACCTACAGGAACTAACTTATAATGATCATTCTCCGTCTAAAGCAAACGGATAATGACATTCTCCGTCTAAAGCACACGGAGAATAGTCATTCTCCGTCTAAATATAACGGAGAATGATTATTATCTGTCTGTAACCTATGGATAATGCTCATTCTCCGTCTAAAAACACACGGAATGATAACCATCTGTCTATAACAATGGAGAATGATCTTTCTCCGTCTATAACATACGGAGAATGATCTTTCTCAGAAGTAATTGTCATTCTCCGTAAAAATATAACGGAGAATGCTATTTCTCTATGACAAATGACAATTCTCCGTCATATTAGGCGACATATTCGCACAAAATAACAAGATTAAATATCTCTCTAACATTTTCTAAGTTAATAATCTTCATAACAAATTCAAATTCAGCATAAATTTCGAGATATACGAAGCTGATGGATAAATTTCTACAGATCTGAACTCTCACCTTGTTTTAAGATCTATAAAAAGAAAAGAAGAAGATCTTCTCTCCACAATTGACCTAATCGTCGGAAACCACGAAGATGATGATGATGATCGATGATGATGAAGGATGATCGACGTTCGACTGACGAAAACCACAGTGAACTACGAACGATTTTGTGATCTCTGATAAAGATGATATCAATGGATTCCAAATTTCTCGTGAAGATGAAGAAGAATACGAATTTCCCAATCCAAATCTGAGTTTGCGAATTCAAAATTATATATATATATGACCAAATTTGCGCAAAGGGATATTTTTGGAACTATGAAAATGGCAAATTTTGTAAATACAGAGCTTCTAAAGAGAATCTTGGAATATTTAACGTGCAAATACTTAATTCTGGGTATTTCATAAAACTCATCCCGCGGGTGGGCATTTCATAAAAGCCCACCCCAAAATTGGGTTTCTCAGCAATTTCCAGTAAATTTATGTATAAATTCTCTATCTTAAAATTGGGCTCTATTTTCAAACTAAATCATAATTTTTTTTATTTAATATTCTACAACTTAATATTATTCAGCGCCAAGTATGATAGAAATTGAGAAATATTGGAGAGTATTTTTTGGTACAATTTCTATCTAGAAATTATGCCAACGAAAATAGAAATTTCTTATAGTACAATGCAAAGTAGGATCAGGGACGGTCTTGGTCCAGAACGGCTGGGGCGACTGTCCAGAGCCACGGACCATGAGGGTCTCAAAAAATTAGTTTAAACATAAATATACATTAATAATCTTACATCCAAAACAAAACTAGTATGTATAATTGACATTTTGGCATAAAATAGTTTTAGTTTTGTGGTTATTATGTTAGACTTACATATGAGATATTCTTAGTTCAATTAAGTTAGCATTTTTTTAATTATTTTTACTTTAGTTTTTTTTTTTTCCCTCATTATGTGTGAGGGCCGATCTTGGAAGCTTACCATGGTCCCCCTGAACTTAGAGCCGACCCTGAGTAGTTAGAAATCCCCATTGGAGATAACTATTTCTCATGGAAAATAGTGAGAATCAAATATCCAAAATAAGTTTTCCATAAAAAAATTTCAAACTTCCATAAAAAAGAAATTTCTAGCAAAATAATTCCGCAAAATTAATTTATTTTCCACATAATTTTCATCTTGCAATCAAATATACCATTAGTGATAACTGAAGTCATTTGGATAAGTTGAAACCTACATATATCAATGTATTTACATAATTATGTGTGTATTTCCATGAACAACCTTTTTTTTTTCATCACCATTGTCTTATTCGGCTCAGACTCGGACTCGAACTCGAGTTTAAGAGGTCATTGCCTGATGTACCATGATAAAGGATTAATTTTGGCCGAACCACGATAAATGTAATAACAGAATGACAAAATGTAATAAAAAACAAATAATTAAAACAATAGGGGGTGAATATGTTTATTTCAGAAGGGAAGGATATATGGCATATCATTTTGATAGGGGTAATTTCGGTAGTTCACCTGCATTGGTAATTAATAAAAGAAAAATAAGAGTAATATGTTAATTGCACAGTGTAATAAGAAACAAATAATTAAGACAATAGGGGGGTGAATATGTTTATTTCAGAAGAGAGGGATACTTTCCATATCATTTTGATATGGGTAATTTGGGTAGTTCACCTGCATTGGTAATTAATAATAAAAAATAAAGAGAGCTCAGAAGTAAACCTACGTCAGTAACCAGGCCAATTTATAGAAGACCAATTCATTTGTCCTGGTCGATGTGGGACTATAATGTATTCCTCTACTGCTCAGTCAAGAAACTTCTCTCTCTCTCTCTCTCTCTCTCTCTCTCTCTCTCTCTCTCTCTCTCTATATATATATATATATATATATATATATATATATATATATTGGATATTAACGGATTTGAATACCTTAATATCCAAATTCGCATCCCAAAATTATTCGGATATCCGAATCTGATATTTGAAATTTTGAATAATATATGAAAGCTCGGATACAAAATCGGATTCGAACTTTCGTCTATCCAATGACAGGCCTATCAAGAACTATATATATGCCAATATCCACACGCTCCTTAAAAGTTGAGTTATGCTATTATCAAACGGATTGTTGCGACATTTACAAGTATTGTCACTTCTCTAAATGCAGTGCCACATGTGAGGACGGGATTGGCTGGAAAAATAAATATTTTCCATCCTATCGTGTTAAAAAAATCGGCCAATGGAAAATCGATACGTGGCGTCGGTTCACGCATCGATTTTCTGATGCGGTTTTTGTAGAAGCGTTGATTTACAAAACCTTATTTAGGGTTGTCAGTGATATGATTTGAGCTTTTGCATTTATATTCCAAGTCTATGATATGATATGATTTGATCTAAGCCAAGTGGTCAAGGCTATTGTGCCATTTCTCATTCATGGTGCATCTGGCAATCATGATAGTCGTGGCATAGTTTTTCGTTCAGTTAGGAATTTTGAAAATAATTACACAAATTAGGAATTTCGAACATGAAATATTGCACAAATTAATTTTAAGGATCCGAACATAAATGTTTTAGCAATTTGGGTTTTTGAAGACTTCCTACTACAAATTGTATCATGAACTTTAAAAACCAATTAGGATTTTTCTAACATGAATTTAGCTATAAATCAAGGATTTCGAACATGGATTTTACGACCAATTAGCAATTTCGAACATGAATTCTATTGTAGATCTTCTCCTACGGCGACCCCGATTTGGGACAGACTGGACCACGGTTCATGGTCCAAAATTAAAGGAGCAGCAACATAGTTCTATCTAAAATAGAAATTGTATGTACCATGTGCCAGTATTAACATAAAATATTTATGGTTATCATGTTAGACTTGCATATTAGAGATCTTTAGTTTGATTCTTAGTGGTAATAATATTATTTTAATTTAAGTTTTTTTAAAGCAAAACCATAAGCTTTAATATGATACAATTTAGTTCTAAAGTTTCTTAGTTTTTTTTTATACAAGAGCTCCATTTTGGAAGTTTATCTCGAACCCTGGGCCAACCTCTTCTCATACAAGTTTAGAAAGAATTAATCAAAACTGCTAATAGAATCGAAAATTAGAAATTTTCTTCCGTTGGGTCTTAAAGGAAATATAGGTTAACCTATATTAGGACTAGTTAAAAAAAATCTGAATTTTTGACTTTCATCCCATTTACTAATAGTCTAATAGGAATTTGTATTTGCATTCTTATTTTTGTGTTGATTAGACTTAAATCTCATTTTTTGTCACGTAAAATATTTTACGATTATTTTTCGTGACAAAAAAAAAAATATTTTTTTGGATAAAATGTTGAATATAAGTCTAAAAAAAAAAAAAAAAAAAAATTGAGACGTAGGTACAAAATTCTATTAATAAAAAGTCTCCATTGCTTAGTACATTCTAAAAGAAAATAATAGTGAAAATGGATGAAAGAGGGAAGACTTGAGACTTCTTTTAGAATGATGCGTGTGGTGGTAAATAATAGTCCCACATCGGACAGCACGAAGCAATAGAGATTTCTTATAGTAAAGATGTTGCGGTGTGCTCTCGAGCTGTGATGAAATCGCTTGTGTGGAATGGGTTCCCACAAACCACCGAATTGCTGACGAGTAATTAAAATCTGAGCTCAAACTTTTTTTTTTATGTTACTTTCCAATATAGGTTAACTATCTATTCCTATTCGCATTAGAATTCATGTTTTTTTTTTCGAGATGCAATTGAAATTCATGTTCGAAATCCTATTTGGTAGGTTGACTATTTAATTCTGAGCTCAAATATTTTTTATATTACTTTCCAATATAGGTTAACTACCTATTCCTATTGGCATAAGAATTCATGTTTTTTTTTTTTCTTCGAGATGCAATTGAAATTCATGTTGGAAATCCTATTTGGTAGTCAAATTCATGTTCGACATCCCTAATATGTAGCAAAATTCATGTTCGGAATTCCTAATTGTTAGTAAAACTCAATTGGTAGTAAAATTAATGTTCAAAGATCCCATTTTGTAGAATATTAGGATTTTAGTTTCGAAATTGACCGACGTTATGATGTAAATTTCGAAATTACTGTTCATTAGTATACGTGAATAGTGATTTCGAGATCCAAATTCTAATGCCGGTTAATTTCGAAATCCAAATCATAATATTCATATATATGTGATATCCTAAAACTAAATACCCCTAAAATATATGTTCCAAAACCCAAAATTTTATTCCTAATTGATTGTCCATTCATGCCACTTGAAATTTAGGAAACCTTATTTAGGGTTGTCAATGATGTGATTTGAAGTTTTGTATTTATATTCAAGTCTATAAGTCTATGATATGATATGATTTGAGTTAAAAGCCTAGTGGCCAAGCTATTGTTCCATTTCTCACTAATGATGCATCTGGCAATCGCTGATAGTCCCGACTCCGAGTCCAGACGTAGTGGTCGTTCAGTAAGCCTTTTAGTCCCACATCGGAGAGGACGAAGCAGTGGAGGCTTTTTATAAATAAGAATAATTTTGTCAGCCCCCTGGGAGCGGTGAGGATGCTACTTGTGTGGAATGGGTTCCCACAATTGTCAGAATTGATGATGTAATTTGGATTAAATCTGAGCTCTAATTTTAATTTTTTTTATTATATATGTACCTTATTTTTTTTTAAATTCCTAATTTAGTATATATTTGTGAAGTTCACGTTCATGTGTTTAATCCAAATTGGTAGTAAAATTCATGTACGAAATTCTTAAATGGTAGTAAAATCTTTGTTCAAATTCCTAATTTACAATAAAATTTATTTTCGGGAAAAACTAATTTTTCATCAACATCTGATGCAATTGATAGTAGAATTTGTTCCAAAAATGGCCCGATCCCACTATTACTAATTGGCTCAGATCCCATGACGCACATTTTAATATTTAAAATATTAATAATTAACTTATATATATATATGTTATGTGTTAGTTCAAGTGACATTAATTTTACTAGCGGACAAGATTATCTTGTATATATGTGATGTGTTAGTTAAATGAGGACTCATTGACGGATGTAACATGAGGAAGAATTTATTTTGGACGATACATGAGAAATGTAGTAATAATAATAAAAAGTGTAATAGGAAGAAGAAGAAAAAAATTAAGACCATAGGAATTGCTCTCCTATTTTGAAAGGGTAATATAGGTAGTTCACTTGCATTGGTAACATTTTTTTTGGCTTAATTGTACTTTGATACCCTCAAATAATTTGATTTTTCAACTTGATACCCTAAACTTTTTTACTCAACAACTTAATACCTCAAATATTATTTTTTTTCAACTTCGTACCTAAACTTTTAAAATTTTTGAAAATGTCATTATCCCTTCCCTCTCCTCTCGCCCTGCCCCCCTCCGCCCACCCCCCCTCTTCCGCTTCCGGTCAACCCCCCCCTTCCAGCCGCCCGCCTGAAAGCGGGAGAGAGGGTGGCTGGAGAGGGGGCAGGACGGGAGGGAGGGGGTGGCCGGAGTGGGGGGAGTGTGTGTGTGTTGGGGGGAAGTAATTTTTAAGTTTGAGCATGAGTATTTTCGTCCAAAAAAATATTCGGGTATCAAATTGTTACAAAAAAAAAAGTTTAGGATATTAAATTGAAAAACAGAAATAGTTAAGGGTATCAAGTTACAATTAAGCTCAATTTTTTTTTGAAAAGCTCAGTTGTAAGCTATTCATCACTAGTCCGACGGTTGTGGGAACCCATTCCACACAAGCAACATCCTCACGGCTCGGTTGTATTTCCAACTACACCAATTTATGCTTAATTTTTCACTCATTTTCTTCTATGCACCAGGGGGGTACAACTAATTAACTTTATAAACCAGGGGGGTGTTCTTTATTTTTAAAATAACAGGGACAGTTACCAAAATACGTACAAACCATAGGAGGGTACAACTAATTAACCCATTTATAGAAGACCATTTCATGTGTCCTGGCCGATGTGGGACTATTGTATACTCCCCCACACTCCTCAAAAGTAAAGTTATGCTATTATAAAACGAATATTTGTGAGGTTATAAGCATTGTCACGTCTCTATGTTTAGTTGGAAAGTTGTTTTTATAGCTTGGTTTCATTCCAATCCCAAACCTAGTACCCCAAGGCGATCATGTATCCAAATTTTGTGTCCATCACTACTTGGACTCGACACGAAGTGAATGATGAATTAGTTCCTCTTCTTTATCTTCTTTATCGTGTCCGTGCATCAAAAAATTATTACTTCATTCATATATATATATATATATATATATATATATATATATATATATATATATATATATATAGTTCTAAACCATGTATTAGTCCTAACTTCTTAAATACTTGGTGTTTAATTTTGGGTCCCTTGTTATTAAATTTTGGTTATGCTCTAAAGTAACAAAATGTTGGTACATGTATTTGACTCATCTATGGTCGTAAAGGATTTATTTGGCATGATACTAAACAACAACAAAAATTTAGGACTTGACTAGTTCCGAAAAGACAAATGGTAAATGGTGCGCTCTCAAGACTCATTTAGCGCTTGGAGTTTTCATCCATTTTTGGCATCACTGAGAATCAAACAAATTTATTTTATATACAATTTTTTTGACATTAATAGTGACATAAATGACAAATGATTTCGGATCAAATGAGACTAAACTATTCCGTGATAATATAGTTTAAAGAAAGTTTGGAACTGACAAAAGACCAATTTACCATTTTCTGTCCTTTCAAGGATAATATGGATATACCAGAGAAGAATATTTGGTAAATCAATTTGGCAGTTGATATGATTAGCACACAAATCGATAGAAGGGTTATTTAGTTTTAGGGTCTCATATAATATTAAAAATTTATATTTACGTCTTCATATTGTCCAGAAGAGCCTTTGGGTCATCCTAATGGTTGACAGTTAGATCTCGATTAGATGTTCATAATCTTCAAAATTTTAGTATCTCGTATAAAATTTAAAATTTGTGTTTATGTTTGTTGGAGTTTTTGGTCTTTTCTTTAGAAACTTTAGTCCCACATCGGATAGGCCAAAGAAGTTGTATCTCTATATATTAGTTATGCTAGTTTAGAGATGCACATGTGGTGTGGAGGTGCACATGGGTGTGCCATGTGAGGTTATTTTTCTAATGGAAAAAGGCTAAATCAACAATTAAAAGCATTAATGCTTTTTGCTCTTGGGAAATCTATTTACATGGGAGCTAAGTCCCATAGGAGCTTAGCGACTCGGACTCGGACTCGAACTCGGGCACATGAGGCGTAATGTGACATTTTGTTGGCGCACTTTGCACTTAAGTTGCGCGCCCTGTTCACCAGGTTGCGCAAGTGACACAATGTGCGCGTTGTGCAAGGCGCGCAAGAAGTGTGGCGCAGTGTGGTGCAAGTGTGTAACACCCCAGACCCAAAATTCATAGGACTAGGAACGTAGACATACCAGCCGTATAATAAATATACGTAAGCTGTAAAATGTAGTAGAACCATAACTAATCTCATCCACACAAAATAAAGGAATAAAAGATATCATATAAAGATAATGAATTGTCTTGATACACTATGTTGGGCGGAGACAAATCCACTACCAACAAATAAGGGAAAAATACATGGAAAATGAAATGAGTTTGGCGAGCGAAGCGAAGACGATCCAAGCGCAATCATCCTCGAAGAAATGGAGATGGTCACGGCTAAGGCTAGAACACCTGCGAAAGACAAGAGCACACACCTGGCGAGATAACCAGGTCCTTAGAGGGACGTAACAAGACACATAATATCATGTCATATAAACTGAATAAATATTGCTCAAATAAATAAGTCAATTGAATTATAACATGGTCCAATACACACCTATTGAACTAGCGTACCATCCCCCCAACCAAACAAGGACAGGAGATGGTAAACTAATTCACGGTGACGTATCTTTCCATGCTATGAATCCAATATGGTATTCGGATCCCGACAAGGTTCAATACCTTCTTATCGAAGTAGTAAGCCACACCTACAACCAAACAAGGACAAGATGTGACGAACTAATCTTCGACAAGTTATTGTTCCAAGCCACGGTCAGATACAAGTACCCAAACCAGAAGTACTCATACCTAACGGATAAGGTAGCCTAACTGTTCTAAGTAAAATGTAGTTAAGAACAATCCTTCCTACGCATGGGCCCTGGCTAAATAGGATCGGCGTAGTCCCCCTTTGGGGCACTAGAGGCCCAATCAGTAAGAGCATAACGTTCCGCAGAACGCCAGTGGGCATCAGTAATCATGGGTCATCAATCCCGTATCTCCAGCGGAGCTTCCGGGTCACAAGGAAAAGTGCATCGAAGCCCATACGCTAAGGAATTGTCCTCCCCACCCAATGCCTACTATGTTGTATCCACAACAGAAAACCTCTATAACCGCTAAGTCAAACTAAGCCTGCAATCTCCATTAGCGGTTATTCCTATCGCACGGCTTATACGTACCGGTGGCCAGCCAGTCACGCATGTCCGTGTTCTACATACGACACACAATTTCGTGGTACAACGTGTCAAGGCCAATGAATGCAACACACAAAGGTGATCCCTTAAATCTAGGTTTAATGTGTAAGAAAACTAATACATAGCAGAAAATATAAATAAATAATAAGTTCTAACAGGTTATGCCATGTATCACAGTTTATTTTGTATAAAAAAAATAATGAATAATGCATGAAATATGAGCTAAATAAATAAACAGCAAATGGCAACGTGTCTTGCCTAGTAGGACGCCTGGTGTGCTGCGATAACCAAGGTGGCACGAACTGCGACTTCGATGTAACAACTATGCAAGGTGACGTTAGGTGGTGGCACGAACAGTCCGATTGGGTCCAGAAGGGTCAAATTAGTTAGGGATGACATTAAGTAGTCTAAATTCGGAGAAAGTAGGAATATGATGGTCGAGAATCGAAAATGATGGAATTGGAGGAAATAATATATATATACATTTTAGGAAAGTATTTCTAAGATGAGAAGTTATATTTACTAGCAAAATAATATTTGCAAATAGAAAAATAACTCGATTTAGAATAGAAGCCAAAGTCTGTATAAATACGCTTATAAATAATAACTATACTTCATAAAATATTTTAAATAAATCTTTGAAAACATTAATAACTCATTTAGGTCAAAATTATATTTAAAATTGGTAGGGAAAATAATAATATTAAAAAAATTATAATTTTATTTTGAAAATAGGCGTGGACTACACACATCAAAATATTTTAAATAATATTTTGGAAGTCTACAAATTTATTTGGCTAAAAATCTTACTTTTTTTTCAAACAAAATAGTTTGGACAAAAACTCCTTAAAAATAGCTAGAACTATTATTAAATATATTTTTATTTGATTATAAAATAATTATATAATAAAACTACTGTCAATAACTAATTTATTTAGCATCACAACAATATCAAGAAATATAACAACAAAGATAATACTATTACTAATAATAATAATAATAATAATAATAATAATAATAATAATAATAATAGTAAAAATAATACAAAGTATCAAAATTCTGTCACGACCCGATCCCAAATTATTGGGTCGAACCGGATCATGTCCAGCCTGCACCGTTGTGACACAGCGGTAGTAAGCTGTTCTATATGCAGGTATTCACAACAACATTTATACATTTGTCACAACTCGAATATACATAAATTTTAAAAACTTTTTATTCAACAATTGAAAAGTACAACTGAAAATGAAAGAACTGAAATAAAGTACTGAATTCAAATTAACAAACTCCAATACAATAAAACTAGATAACTGGAAAACAACTAGCTAGACAGTCGGCTCATCAGCCTCTGGTTCTGCGTCCTCCAAGGGGGAATCTGGCAACACCACAAGATACAATACCGGGTCATAGTAGCTATTGAACAATAGCTCAGCATCATCAACATCACCTATGGAGAATCCAGTCAGAAAAGGAGCAAGTACGAGTACATAATCCGATATTGTAAATAATAATAAAAAGATGCAATTTTAAACAGTTGAAATTCTTTGAACAATATTTTCCAGCAAATTTTAGCAATTTAATATTTAAAACAATGTGATTTGAATAGGTAACGTCTATGACCGGCTTGGGTTGTACAATAGCATCCTAGCGATGCGATACGGCTTATCCCCGTGTGTAAGAGGGGTAAGCTCGCACAATAACAATATGCAATATGAGGGGTATTGGTCATAAACGCTACACTATTCTTCCAATATCTCCATAATCAATATCAATCAATATTTGAACCCTAGGAGAGGGTTCCGTGTAGCAATGTGGTTTAAGCATGCAACATGACAATTACTAAATAAAATGCAAGAAAATATAATCGTAACTTGCCTTTGTTTTATGACTGGAATAGATGTGTCGGTACCGGAAGGAAGTCAAATTTGTCCTCGAAACCATACAGTCGAGAATCCTGTCGCAGAATCATAATTGAACCATATCTAGGTGTGCTAGTTACAATCTCTAGAAATAACCCTAGTCAGGTTTTAAGTTATTTAATTTAATCTACCGAAATTCATCTAACGCCGCAAGCTACATTGGTTATCATTTAATTGAATAAACCGGTTACTTGATTTAATTGGAGAAGATAGCATTTATAGGTTGATTGGCAAATCATTGTATTTTTATAATATATATATATATATATATATATATATATATATATATATATATATATATATATATATATATATATATATATAAACTACATTGTTTCTAGTGATAAAACATGAACTTATTAACTTACCAATATTTTATTCATTTAAAATTAAGTGTGAGAAATCCTTATTAATTTTATAAAAAAAATAATTAACATCCGATTTATAGTTATTCTAGCTAGCTACGCGATACCAACTCAGAAAAAAAAAATCTACACTACACAATACAGGGTCACAGAAAATAAATAGAAAATTGGGCTTATGCCCTTACAACTATTTACATAAATTAATTAAATATTAAAAGTTGCTGGCGAGCACTGAATGCCGGGAAGCGGTCTATTCAGGAGGCCGAGGCCCTGCACTCAAAATATGAAAAATATCCTGTAACGAGTTCTAAATAAATTTATAGAATATAAAATATAGGTAAGTCTCAGACTTGGTCATTAAGTATCACGTTGTTGGCTAACACCTCAACGTACAGAAAGGTCCTGTAGCGTTTGCGTTTCGCCGAGGCTCATTCGACCGATATGGTCATCGCCTAACCGGGGATACATAAAATCTCGAAAAGCTGCAAACCAACCAACAACCAATTTGGAAATCCTTTTACAAAGACCGTGTTCGAAAGTAGATTTTGTTTTATGAAATTAATTTAAATACCAGTGTTTCGAAAATAGTTTTACTAAAAATTTGGGTAGCACCTCCTCTGTTACTGGACAATCCAGCCACATAGGCGATACAAATCCCTGCACCAAAAGAAAGTCCCAAACCAGGGAATACACCAAACCAATCCGCAATAATATTCCAACCCAGAGTAATAATCCACAACCAACACATATAGATAAAAGCCAACATATAGATAAAGTCGAACCGCAAACCGAAAATAACGAATCGAAAAAACATACGCGTCCCGCGTAAATAATCCGAACTACCGGAAAAACAATGCTGCTACGTAAGTTTGTCGCGCGTATCCCCCTATACGCAATGAATCAAAAATTTGATCCCCGAAATGGGGTCAGGACCGCGTCATCATCGACACGAAAACCCAAGGGACACGAGGACACGAAAATATACCTCGGGTGCTTGGCTAGAGCTCTCAGATGTAAATAGAAGAAAAATGAATTTCGCGGACTCGAAAAAACTCCAAAATACGTAAACAGCAAAGATCGGCCACGGGAACAGCGGATCTGGACCCACGAGATGCTGCGGACAGCGGATCGGGGCACGGGAACAACGGACGGAGCTCGGGGTGGCTGAGAGGCGGCAGCTACTGTCACCCTCATTCCCGTATTTCCAGTATTTCGTATTTATACTCGTATCTGGATTTTGGCATGTATTTTTTTATTTTTCTCAACTTGTGGAATTTCGATATTTCTCGTATTTTGGGTTTTGGCTTGGTTCGATTTTAATTGGTTGGATTGGGTTGGTTTGATTTGGTTTATTATACATTGGCACACCTTAACCTACACTCCACCTTCAACACACCACAACCCACCCTCTTTAAAACTCCGCCTACCACTCTCTCTCTCTTCATTACCACCACCATTTATTTCCTTCTTCTTCTTCTTCTCCTTCCTCAACACAACTCCTCCAACCCTAGGCAAGTGCACCTTGCCACCACATGAGAACCCTCTTTTCTTTGTCCATTTGATAGATTAGGACATGGTGATCAACATTAGAACTTGGGTTTTTGTGATTTGGAGCCTCCATTGTGATAGATCTAAGTTATTTCTATTTTCGGATTTTGCATGGTTTGATCTATTTTAGTTGGATGTTTATGGGTTTTTGATGCTTCCATGTGGAAGGGCATTCAGTTTCACCCAAGTTGGAGCTTTGGAAATTCGGATTTGGAGTTCGGATGGCCAAGTTGTGAGCTTTTGAAGCTTTGGGTTCAGCCATGGTGTTCTTGCTGTCTGGAGAAGACAGTGAGCAGTGTGTGCAGAGCTGTTTAGCTTACGTACCCTGAGCTACGCGCGCTCTTTAGCGCTGCGTACGCAGACTTGGGTACGCTTCCTGTTGGAAGCGTGACTCCTTGAGTGTGCGTGACCTTTCATCCACACTGCTCTCTGTAGCGTGCGTGACTTTTCACCTACGCTGCTCTCTCAGCGTGCGTGACTTTTCACCCACACTGCTCTATGTAGCGTACGTGACTTTTCACCTACGCTGCTCTCTCAGCGTGCGTGACTTTTCACCCACACTGCTCTCTCAGCGTGCGTGACTTTTCACCCACACTGCTCTCCGTAGCATGTGTGACTTTTCACCTACGCTGCTCTCTCAGCGTGCGTGACTTTTCACCCACACTGCTCTCTCAGCGTGCGTGACTTTTCACCCACACTGTTCTCTGTAGCGTGCGTGACTTTTCATGTACGCTGCTTTCCTGGAGCGTGCGTGACTTTTCATGTACGCTGCTTCCCTTGAGCGTGCGTGACTTTTCATGTACGCTGCTTCCCTGGAGCGTGCGTGATTTTCATGTACGCTGCTTCCCTGGAGCGTGCGTGACTTTCATGTACGCTGCTTCCCTTGAGCGTGCGTGACTTTTCATGTACGCTGCTTTCCTTGAGCGTGCGTGACTTTTCGCGTACGCAGCTCCCCCTGCGTGCGTGACTTTTGTGTATGCTGCCCCCTGACCCCTTGCTTAACCCATTGGCTCTTGGAGTTTTGGTCTTAATTCTTTAAGCTTTGCTCTTCTATAGCCCTGTATATTGATATGTTTGGAATTGATAATTGAGCATGACATGATAGTAGCCCGTCGTGGCGCACTCCTGACTAGTACACTTGATATGATAACCTGACCTGATATATCTTGAATAGCTGTTGCGACGGCTACCTGACATGACATGACCTGTATAATTAATCCTAACACCGTGGGCGATTGTGCTTGTACAAATAATCCAGTCATGTCTTACATCATGTCTAGGAGGGGACTCCTGAGTACCATGGTCAGGAGTACCTACGAAATTGGACTAAGGTTAATAATTAGTATAATTCACTAGTCATGAAGAGATATTCCCCAGTTATAGGCGATCCCGTTATCCCGGCCGCAAATGATTGGACTTGTAGCCTGCCGACGAGTAGGGCATATTTCCAGCCCACTGTTATGTGGGGCACCCTCCATTGTCACTTAAACGTTGAACTTTATTGTCACTATTGTAATGCCCCGCTCCACACGAGGCATTTGGTTGGCTTGTTGGATGGGATCAGAAAGTTGGACCATGACTTATGTTGAGAACCAAGAGAGTTGAGACTCATGTAGTCTTTCTTAGCTGGCTAGACGGAATGGGTATTGGAATGTGGCTCGCTGGTGGAGCTACGCTTAGTGGTATTGGAGCAGGAAGACCGTTATATAAGGCAAGTGGAACTGTCCTCCTTCCTCCTTATTCCTGCATGCTTAATAAATGGAATAATGTGATGCTATAAATATGTCCCTAATGTCTCTTACCTTAAATGTTGAATAATTGTGATGCGATGCTTTAGTTGCTAAATTGATAGAGATTCATATGCTGGAAATCATTGAATGAATAACACATGAACTTTGAATTGCTGAACGAATCACACTCGAACTGCTAATGTAACATGATGCCTGAGATTGAATTGATAATGTCCCTTATGCTTAAGATCGATGAAATGAATGAATCACTTGAATAATGAGATGCTGCATAAATGATACATGAGAAAAGAATTAAATATGCTATTGTCCCTATGAAATGAATGAAATGCTACAGGTCCCTTTGAAATGAATGAATACTGTTGTTCCTCCTTAGAAGGAACAAATGAGAAATGTTGCAATGAAGCAATGAATGAGAATTGATGAGGCTTGGGATCGTTGAGATCACCAAATGAAATGATGGTAATGTTGGGAATGAATAAGTCATTGAACATGACTTGAATAAGATAAATGATGATGCACTGTTGTCTTTACTTCAATATTTTACCATGCATTTTATGTTCACGATTGAGATGGACACGCATTCGCATGGTCATAGGACAACTTATGCATAAGTGATGGGGATATGTTTTCTCGGACGGTACCCCGGGACGTTAGGGCGACCGATCCGGCCTAGGAGAAAACATTGGCGTGCCAGTAGGGGCACGGGTTCTGCGAGGCATCCTTTGGGGCTAGCTACCTTCTCTGGAGTCATCGCATTACCAACGAAGACCTATATGGCAACGTCCGTATGGTTAAACACCAGTGACCATGTAGTCAGGATGCATGCTAATGAATGTCTTATGCAGGCAGAGTAAGTATATCTGCTAACCTGTATTTGATGCAGGTATGAGGGAGTCGGCTATCGGTAAGAAATCACTTAAATGTGATAATTCAATATATGTGTTGGTTTAACTTGCATGCTTACGTTCCAAATAAGTTTGATGATGCTGTATGTAGCCTTTCAGTATGAGATCCTGCTTAACATGTTAAGTTCAGTATGCTAAGAAAGATGTCTTGCTAATCATTGCTCAAACACAACATACATGCTAAGTGATGCTTGAAGTGAGAACTGTCATAATGTTTAAGATGTTAATGTTAACGATGCCTCAATGATGCCTTTTCATGATAACACCTAGTATGCCTCAATGATGCCTTTGCATGATAACACCAAGAATGTTAAAAAGATATGTCCACATGAATGCTACAAAGAATATGTTTACATGCTTCACTCTGATTATTGCCCATGAACTGTAAACTGATGCTAGGCCCCAAGTAGAAAGACCATTCTAATAAATGTTTGCTTAAATGATCACTTTAAATGTTGGTTTATGCGAGTGGGTTGGATTCTACTCGCCAGTACATAGATGATGTGCTGACCCACGTTTTGTGGGCAGGTGCTCTTGCTTGGAATATTCTACACACGAAGATTGGCTTGATTGGTTCCGCGGCATCGAAGATTTGTTGGGCATACAGAAGCTCTCCTTGTACAAGATGATGTCTTCTGTTTATAAAGGACATAATGTATGGAACATTGTAATCAGTTGTACCAGTGAGATTGTGAGCCAAGTCGGTATATCGAGTTGTCATCCATTGTATCCAAATATCGAATGTAAGCTGTATAGCATTATTCAGTTGGTTTCCAATGTAAAGAGAGATGTGCTGTAATCATTGTACTTCAATACAAGTCTTGTACTCTTCTTCAACTATCAATAAAGAGAATAAAGTTCTATATATCTCTGTGTGGCTTTAAGTTACTCTTTTTCTCCGCTGCTATAAAGAAGTGATGTACTTCTATTCAATGAGAAAGATTGTCCTCACTAAATTCAATTTATCTGCTTCTGCCGCTGCAATGTGTTCCTATTTGAAGAATAATCGAGTATGTACCATCTTTGCCTTGTATAAGTGCAATACCAGACTTGTACGGCATCACGCCCAAGCGAGGACGATCGATTCCAAGAGATAAAATATGTGAATAAATGACTCTATGAATCGGGGCGTGACAAATTGGTATCAGAGCACGGCTTTACGTCCTTGGTCTCTTCTTTGATTCATTTCAAATCAAAGTTGCATCGATGATTAACTAAAGTTGCTTCCGCGATAACTCAACGTTGCTTCCGCGATTAAATCAAAGATTGCTTCCGCGATTATGCTATTGTTGTTCGGTAATCATCCTTATGTTATCTGTGCTTGAAAGTTCGTTGACCCTCTTGGCTGCTCACTGGATGTTCCATACAATAAGTCTATATACATTGTGATGCCCCTAAATGAATGATTGTTGTTGGTTTGGACACAAATAACCTAACAATGACTCGATGCCATAGTATGCTATATTGTGAATACTGTTTGGAAATGTGGGAATAAAAGAAAGGTGGCTATGTATGCTGCGACAAGATGAGAATTGCATGTGATGTTGGAAAAGAATTGTGAATGAAATAATTGATGGATGAGTTTGACAGAACTGGTGAATTGACTCATGTGTGTTGCTAAGTGCTTTAGAGACGCTAAGAATGTCGGCTTATACTATTGAGACCCTAAGATGTTGGCTAAGTGTTGTGATCGTTATAGATCATGTAAGTCCGGAATAGAATTGAGTTGGTATTGTTTAATGATGGCTTCGTTTCTGAGTGGTATATTGCCTCTACCACCTCAGAACTAGATGTACTTTGACCCTTTCCATAGGATAGCAATGAGACTATCTGTGGGTACTGGGTAGTGCCGAGACATAGCTGGGAGTCTTGTATTGTTGCTAGATGACTCGAGTGTCCCTTGACGGTGATGTTATATTGGGTAGCGAGATTGTCGAAAATTATAACAGGTGGCTTTGGTTAGAAATTGTTTAGTCGAGTGATGACTCAGACTAGTAAGACAGTTAGTATGCTATGGGTAAATAGATTTGGCTAGAAAATGTTGTGGCTTAAAATATCTGAATGTTGATTTCGAATGGTTGGATGCAAATTTTGTGGCTAATACAATGTTGGTTGCTAAGCTGAGAAGTCCTAGGAATGTTATCTGTTAACCAAAAGAATATTAAAAATTTTGTGCCTTGACCCTAAGGTGTAATAGATGTTAATCCATCTTGATCACCAAAGGATAGTTGTTGCCTATGTGCAAGTATGCTGAGGAATTTAATAGGATTAGAAAAGTCACAAGTAGTGACTCTGAATACTGGTGTTGCCTAGAGGATGGTTAATTGATACATGAAATGTCAGAAAAGAATGGGATAAACTATTCGACCCTTGCTGCATGAGATTAAGAATGTCCATAAGATAATTTGATGATTGAGAAATATAGGGGATTGAGAAATGGCAAACTTGTTGGATAATGTCGGTATGGGTGACTGTTGGTTGGGATATGGATAGTTGGCTTATGACTTGGTGGTGTGACTCTGTCATACAGATCGAATAGTATGATTTCATAAGTTATGATGAGACTATCGGAATCGATGACCCTTGAATAGTTAACCTTGGTTTATGGGTTCGTGTGAGTACAAAGGAATTGGAATAGAAATTAAATTATTGGAATTTACTTGATGGATTATTGGAATGATGAGAATCGTATGTCAGATTGGGAATTGACCGTAATGTTGATAGATCGATCTTAGTCGATTGTGGGGTAAGTCTAGAATGAGCCTCTGTGGGAATTATTTCCTTGAGGAAGATCCTGGATAGATAGACTTGACCCTAGCGACCAGTTGATGAATTACCAATTGCTGGCTTAGCCCAATTGGCGATTCATTATTCAGACTGACTTGATACCCATAGGTTTGGGTAGAGTTCCTTAGAACTGTCGGTTGCTTATTGGCCCTAAGAAGCAGAAACTAGTATAACCCTAGTAGCCGTCCACTCTAGGGGAGTCACCTGAATGATTAGGTATAGCTGTCGGTATAGCTAACCATTGAGACTGGACCGAATAATAGATGGCCATTGGCGACCCATAGAATGACCTTGTGGCATTGAACGAGAGATGGTGATGAGTATGATCTAAGAATGATAAGTTGTAAGTATATGCTCCAATATGAACCTTAGAGATGTTTGACCCTTGAGAATTATGTATCGGCCTATAGCGGGAAATGGAATCGTGGGATGAGACTTGATTTGTATGTATCGAATAGTGAATTATTATATGAGATGGAATTGACTGCTCATGATGAAAATGTTGGATAAGTATCTATAGTCGGGTAGCTGGGTTAACCTTGACTGTTGCATAGAATTATACCCTGACTCGGATAATCGATAGCTGGTGATGTTGGATTGTATCTTTTAGAAAAGATGAATTGCCTCGGTGAAAAATGTTGTTGGATTTGGAAAGGAAAATGATTGTTGTTGTGAAACCTTGATATGATTGGCTCTAAGTTAGACCCTTGTTCGAATGTTAGAAATGTTATGCTTGGATGGAGATTGTCCCTGATGTTAAGTGGTGGCCTGGAAAATAGTGATTGTGGCAAAGTGAATAAAGTGATAAGTCAATTGAAAGGATACTAAGTCTGATTGGAAAAGAGAGTTATATCGTGGCTGATCGAATTATACTATCATGGAAGTTGGTTGAAGTACATATGTTTTGGGGACGCCTAAAATATGTGTATGGATACAGCCGAAGTGATAGGTTGCGACTGAGATAATGTTGTTGGAAGAATTTATCGCACTAGCGCAGACTTTGGCTGAAATGCATATATTTTGGGGACGCCTGAAATATGTGTATGGATCCAAATAAAGTGATGTATTGCGACCAAGATAGAATGCAAGAAAAATATTGGTGAATCAATGAGAAGTTGCAAGTATTTGGAAAAAGAGATAGATGGATTGAATCGTTGATTGATTAAAGTGATACTGTTGGACAGCTATTTTGAAATGACCGAGTGGGCTAAAATAAATATTGAATTGAAGCTGAATGAGTAACTCATTGTGATTAAGTGAATCTAGTAGATGAGTTGTTTTCTTAAGTTTCGAGGACGAAACTTTTTCTGAGTGGTATATTATGTAATGCCCCGCTCCACACGAGACATTTGGTTGGCTTGTTGGATGGGATCAGAAAGTTGGACCATGACTTATGTTGAGAACCAAGAGAGTTGAGACTCATGTAGTCTTTCTTAGCTGGCTAGACGGAATGGGTATTGGAATGTGGCTCGCTGGTGGAGCTACGCTTAGTGGTATTGGAGCAGGAAGACCGTTATATAAGGCAAGTGGAACTGTCCTCCTTCCTCCTTATTCCTGCATGCTTAATAAATGGAATAATGTGATGCTATAAATATGTCCCTAATGTCTCTTACCTTAAATGTTGAATAATTGTGATGCGATGCTTTAGTTGCTAAATTGATAGAGATTCATATGCTGGAAATCATTGAATGAATAACACATGAACTTTGAATTGCTGAACGAATCACACTCGAACTGCTAATGTAACATGATGCCTGAGATTGAATTGATAATGTCCCTTATGCTTAAGATCGATGAAATGAATGAATCACTTGAATAATGAGATGCTGCATAAATGATACATGTGAAAAGAATTAAATATGCTATTGTCCCTATGAAATGAATGAAATGCTACAGGTCCCTTTGAAATGAATGAATACTGTTGTTCCTCCTTAGAAGAAACAAATGAGAAATGTTGCAATGAAGCAATGAATGAGAATTGATGAGGCTTGGGATCGTTGAGATCACCAAATGAAATGATGGTAATGTTGGGAATGAATAAGTCATTGAACATGACTTGAATAAGATAAATGATGATGCACTGTTGTCTTTACTTCAATATTTTACCATGCATTTTATGTTCACGATTGAGATGGACACGCATTCGCATGGTCATAGGACAACTTATGCATAAGTGATGGGGATATGTTTTCTTGGACGGTACCCCGGGACGTTAGGGCGACCGATCCGGCCTAGGAGAAAACATTGGCGTGCCAGTAGGGGCACGGGTTCTGCGAGGCATCCTTTGGGGCTAGCTACCTTCTCTGGAGTCATCGCATTACCAACGAAGACCTATATGGCAACGTCCGTATGGTTAAACACCAGTGACCATGTAGTCAGGATGCATGCTAATGAATGTCTTATGCAGGCAGAGTAAGTATATCTGCTAACCTGTATTTGATGCAGGTATGAGGGAGTCGGCTATCGGTAAGAAATCACTTAAATGTGATAATTCAATATATGTGTTGGTTTAACTTGCATGCTTACGTTCCAAATAAGTTTGATGATGCTGTATGTAGCCTTTCAGTATGAGATCCTGCTTAACATGTTAAGTTCAGTATGCTAAGAAAGATGCCTTGCTAATCATTGCTCAAACACAACATACATGCTAAGTGATGCTTGAAGTGAGAACTGTCATAATGTTTAAGATGTTAATGTTAACGATGCCTCAATGATGCCTTTTCATGATAACACCTAGTATGCCTCAATGATGCCTTTGCATGATAACACCAAGAATGTTAAAAAGATATGTCCATATGAATGCTACAAAGAATATGTTTACATGCTTCACTCTGATTATTGCCCATGAACTGTAAACTGATGCTAGGCCCCAAGTAGAAAGACCATTCTAATAAATGTTTGCTTAAATGATCACTTTAAATGTTGGTTTATGCGAGTGGGTTGGATTCTACTCGCCAGTACATAGATGATGTGCTGACCCACGTTTTGTGGGCAGGTGCTCTTGCTTGGAATATTCTACACACGAAGATTGGCTTGATTGGTTCCGCGGCATCGAAGATTTGTTGGGCATACAGAAGCTCTCCTTGTACAAGATGATGTCTTCTGTTTATAAAGGGCATAATGTATGGAATATTGTAATCAGTTGTACCAGTGAGATTGTGAGCCAAGTCGGTATATCGAGTTGTCATCCATTGTATCCAAATATCGAATGTAAGCTGTATAGCATTATTCAGTTGGTTTCCAATGTAAAGAGAGATGTGCTGTAATCATTATACTTCAATACAAGTCTTGTACTCTTCTTCAACTATCAATAAAGAGAATAAAGTTCTATATATCTCTGTGTGGCTTTAAGTTACTCTTTTTCTCCGCTGCTATAAAGAAGTGATGTACTTCTATTCAATGAGAAAGATTGTCCTCACTAAATTCAATTTATCTGCTTCTGCTACTGCGATGTGTTCCTATTTGAAGAATAATCGAGTATGTACCATCTTTGTCTTGTATAAGTGCAATACCAGACTTGTACGGCATCACGCCCAAGCGAGGACGATCGATTCCAAGAGATAAAATATGTGAATAAATGACTCTATGAATCGGGGCGTGACAACTATAATGCATTATACTCTCTAGATTGTCACTATAATGATTGCCCGGATAACCTGGATAGCTGCAGGGCCTGTGACTACTTGGAGCATCTCATTGCATCTTGCTAGCAACTAGGATTGTGATAACCCTAGTTAGTTAATGTATAAAGCCGTAGGCAATGATTGGCCGTGATTGCTTGGATGGAGTCTGGTCCAGTATAGTATTGTCTAGAATTGATTTATTGTAAGATTGTACCAGAATGATTGAAGGATTGTCACTCCAGATTGTTACTATAATGATTGTCACTCCAGATTGTCACTATAATGATTGTCACTCCAGATTGTCACTATAATAATTGTCACTCCAGATTGTCACTATAATGATTGTCACTCCAGATTGTACTTGACCTGATTTCTTATATTTATCTTGCCGATAAATGGTGAGAGAAACCAAGTTCCGTTCAGACGAAGGGTTACAACCCCGGTCCTTGTTTGGTTTACGGGTTGTAACCTAGCTATCTGAATAGTCCCATGGTTATCTCATCGTATATCATCCTGACATGCTTTTCCATATGTCCTGTCTTTTAGTGATTCTATACAAGATTATCTTTTATAATTACCCATCATGCTTTTCTTAAATTACTGTCTCTTATTATGTAATTATATTATTGTGCTAATTTGCTGGCTTTTGTCACGCCCCAGTACCGAAATACGGAGACGGACTAGGCCAGCTACACCATATGAGGTACATAACGTCATACGGCGATCGTAGCTGTCGAGAGACTAGGGGGTACATGCTACAATCAAGTCTCCTATGGTCCCACAGAGTTCTATGTCTCAATCAATCAAATCACATCAGCAAAAGATGAGCATTAAAGATAAAGCAGTAAGGCGTCCCCGACGTTGTATCAAAATGATCATGAGAGACTAGCTTCATAATTTAGCTATCTTGGAGAGTCAGGAGTACAAAATTATACACAGCTGCAGTCTGTTTAATTACAATTATGTACTGACACAAAATATCAAGTAATCCGGCTAACAGGTGCCGGTGGCTAAACGTCGCAAAAGTATAAGCAGGAGTGGTGGAGAAGGAACCCACTCGAGTTCCCGAACTGCCATGCTCCTAGTATGCACCACGGATGTCAAGGAGGAAGATCGTGTCCTCTGGCTCTGCTACGGGATCTGGCCAAACAAAACCAGCGGGGTCAGCCCCGAATAGCAAGTACCGCCAAAGGGGCACAAGAGAGTTAAGACTAAACCCAGTTAATAGAATGAATGATAATAGTAATACTTATGCTACCATTATAGGGTAACGCCACATCCTCGAACCCATATGGCACCCTTACAACCAAATAAGGACAAAAGGTGCCGCATGGAGTCGGGACGCGTCGTACTCTATAACTTTCGCATAAGTTAAAGGGTATAGACAATAAAATCTCCTGATCGTGACTTCGGTCGATAGCCTATCGCAGCACAATAACCAACCCAACAATCAAACAAGAACATGGGTTGGATCATGTACCACGATAAACTATGTTCCTCGGTCATTCACAGAAGTAGCACTTCACAACCAGAATAAGTCTTCCGTTCATAACTTCGGTCCACAGCCTATCATAGTACGATAACCAACCCAACAATCAAACAAGAACATGGGTTGGATCACGTACCATGACAGTCCGCTTCCCTCAGTTACTCACGGAAGGTAAATAGAAAACATGCAAGTCGTTTTCACGGCCAATCAAGTCTACGAGTTTCTAGTGGAACGAGGTTATCCTCGCGTCATGCTATTAGAAAATCCTCAGATCGTATCTTTCCAGCAAGGCTAGCCAACCCAGGGGTTCGCGTAGACAGGTGTCATGGAGCACAGGTCCCTCGTGAGGCCACCTTGCCAAGATATGTAATATATAGCAGGAATTAATCGGATACAGTCATCCACTCGTTGCGGATGACACAGTATCCGTGGAGACCAGCCGGCGCGCCAAGACAATATCTCAGGGCGACTGGTGTAACACGATCTCGGGACTCTGCCCTCCCTATGCATCTAGTATATTCAGTTGCCTAGTTTAACCCTAGGTGAAATCTTGGACTCTCATGCTGTGGCCTGCATGATTATCCTCCTAAAGTCGTACTTTAGTACGAGTACCCTAAGTGAGGATCCATATCAATCAGTATGTCAACATGTGCTACCCTCCTCAGTGTAATGCATCATTACAAATACGCCACGTGGAGTTACGAGTCATTTGTCGAGCATGAACAAGAACTGGGACATTCAGGTACATGTATCAGGTAGGAACACTTTATTCTCCGGATCACATTAGTGCTCATATCATGCTCGGGACAAAAGGCGTAAGGATATAAAATAGGCATATAATATATATATAATAATAATAATAATAATAAGGTAACAATATAGGGCACAAAAGTCCATGCGGCCCAAGGCGAGTGAGTCCATGCGGCCGGGTCAATACTGGTTCATGCGGCTGGGACTACACGCTCATGCGGCTCAGAGAGCCCCAAGGCGCATGCGGCTGGAAGGTCGGGTTCATGCGGACGAAGGGATGTCAGCGTATGCGGCTGCGAAGGGAGCAATCGCCAGGCGGCCGGGGTTCAACAACATATGCGGCTAGGATCAGACGAAGCCTTATGCGGCTGAGCATGGGCGATACATATGCGGCTGGATGACGGATGAGCTTTATGCGGCCCAAAACAGTGGCGCATATGCGGCTGGGTGCAAAAGAACTCATGCGGCTGCGAAGGCTAGCCGCATGAAGTCCATGCGACAGGGGCTCATGCGGCTGGGTCTGAACAAGGCTATGCGGCTGCGAAGGACTTTCCATGCGGCTGAGCTCGAACGAGTCTCATGCGGCTGGATAGGCCATGCAGCCAGAGACTTGCCGCATGAAGATTCATGCGGTCAAGTACTGCTCTTCTTCTCCACTTGACCGAGAAGAGGAGACAAGCAACCATGGCTTCCAAACTACACAAAACCTTCATCCGGAGCCCAAATCGGAACTTTCTTAGGTCAAAATGGGGTAGAACAAAATTCTCTACAACATGGAACCATCAAAACTTAAAAATAATAAAGTTTGCTAGATCAAAACCAAGAAAATCCGAAAATGGCTAAAACCTAGATCTACAAAGATTAAAGCTTCAAAATGGAAAACTTCAAGTTCTAAACTAGTATAGAATGAGGAGAAGAACATATTTTGACAAATAATTTTGTAAGAAAACATCAACAATATTTATGGATCCATCTCTTGAGCAAGTTGGTACTTGCCTTGGTTGGTGGAGGAAAGTAAATGAGAGAAAATAAATGAGAGGAGAGAGAATGAGTTGAGTTATTATATAGAATCTTGAACCCATGGGTTCATGATGAACCAAGGTGAACCAAGAATAGGTTCCCCAAATGAGCCAAAACTGTAGGCCCAAATGCAGATAATAAATTACGAAATAATATTTTTTTGAATATTTTTAGGAAATACATGAAGAAATATAGCATATAAATACAGTATAAATACAAGGTAGATACGGTTTATCGGTTTACGTATTAAAATACGTATTCCCGGATCGGGGAGTGACATCTCTACCCTTCTTAGAAAAATTCCGTCCTCGGAATTCCAGCCAAAACATGATAGTAAGATCAGGGCAAGCAAGGCACAATCATATACAAGTTAACTATCATAGCAGTTATTATCATACATCACCAAGTGCAAAACAAGCAGGTACAGATAAGCATGGAATCGTATCAATAAGGTGCAAAAATATACCTTATCAGTCAAACAAATACGGATACCGAGATCTGATCTCGTCCTCGCGCTCCCAGGTTGACTCTCCCGGAGAGTGATGGCTCCAAGAAACACGGACAAGGCTTATCGTCCGATTCTTGAGTACCTTCTCTCGCCGGTCTAGAATAGATATGGGTTGTTCCTCGTAAGTTAGGTCGGTACCAACGACTAACTCAGAATGATCGAGGACATGACTCGGATCCGGGACATACCCACGTAACTGGGACACATGAAACACATCATGTATGCCAGTTAACGAAGGCGGAAGGGCAAGTCGATAAGCCACATCGCCTACCCGAGCGAGAATCTTAAAAGGACCAACATATCTTGGACTAAGCTTTCCTCGGGTTCCAAATCTGATGATACCCCGAGTAGGCGAAATTCACAAAAATACTTGGTCGCCAACTCAGAACTCTAGAGGCCTACGATGCTGATCTGCCCAATGACGATGTCGGTCCTGCGCAACTCGAAGGCGCTCTCTGACCAACTTTACTATCTCCACAGTCTGTGTGATCATCTCTGGTCCCAACAACTTTCGTTCTCCAACGTCGTCCCATGCCAAAGGGGACCTGCACTTCCTTCCGTACAATGCTTCGAACGGGGCCATCTGAATGCTAGCCTGATAGCTGTTGTTATAGGAGAACTCCACTAGATGAAGGTGATCCTCCCAAGATCCGCCAAAATCCAAGGTACATGCCCGTAGCATATCTTCTAACGTCTGAATGGTTCTTTCTGATTGCCCGTCAGTTTGTGGATGATAAGCAGTACTGAATCTCAACTTGGTTCCCAAACTTTGGTGTAAGCTCCGCCAAAAATGGGAAGTAAACCGCGTATCCCGATCTGATACTATACTAACTGGAACACCGTGCTGCCTTACTATCTGCTTCATGTATATTTCTGCTAACTGCTCAGTAGTCTGTCCAACTCGGAAGGGAAGGAAATGAGCGACCTTCGTGAGTCGATCTACTATTACCCAGACTGCATTCTTGCCAGCCGGGGATCTAGGTAAACCGGTCACAAAATCCATCGTGATGTGCTCCCATTTCCATTCTGGGATAGGAAGCGGCTGGAGCAACCCTGCTGGTCTCTGCTGCTCGGCTTTCACCTGCTGACAGACCAGACACTTGGATACAAATCTCGCTATCTCTCTTTTCATGCCATTCCACCAAAAGAACTGCCTGATATCTCGATACATCTTCGTTCCTCCGGAATGAATGGAGTAAATAGAACTATGAGCTTCGGACATAACTTCTTGCCGAAGGTCTCCACTCGGTACACAGAGTCTGTTTCCAAACCTGAGCGTACCATCTTCATGAATCAATAACTCCTTCCTACGGCCTGATTTACACTCTGACCGTAACTTCTGAATCTGTGGATCTCCTGTTTGTGCTGCCCTTATCCTCTCTACTAAGGTTGACTGAATCTGCATACTGGTCATTCTTCCTATATCCCCTGGCAAAACTACTTCGATTCCCATACTCTGAAGGTCTTCTAAAATATGCTTCTGCGAGGTCAGGATAAAGGCACTGTTTCTCCTACTCAGTGCATCTGCAACTATATTCGCCTTGCCTGGATGATACTGAAGATCTAAATCAAAATCCTTCAGCAGTTCTAACCATCTCCTTTGCCTCATATTCAAATCTCGTTGCGTGAATACGTATTTCAAACTCTTATGATCAGTATAAATCTCTACCCGATCCCCGTACAAATAATGCCTCCACAACTTGAGTGAAAACACCACAGCTGCTAACTCCAAATCGTGAGTCGGGTAATTCTTCTCATGGTCTCGAAGCTGCCGAGACGCATATGCTATCACCTTCCCATGCTGCATCAATACACATCCAAGACCCTTCCCAGATGCATCACAATATACCATAAAGCCTCTCACTCCTACCGGAAGCGTCAAGATCGGGGCTGAGATCAACCTCTTCTTCAATTCTTCAAATGATGCCTGACAGCTAGCTGACCAAACAAACTCCACGTCCTTGTGCGTCAAACGCGTTAAGGGCGCAGAGATCTTGGCAAAGTCCGCCACGAACCTTCTGTAGTAACCAGCTAATCCCAAGAAACTTTGCACTTCTGCAACCGTTCTCGGGACTGGCCAATGCTCTACGGCCTCAATCTTCTTCGGATCTACTGACACTCCTGCCCCAGAAATTACATGCCCCAGGAACGAAATATGATCTAACCAGAATTCACACTTGTCGAGCTTCGCATAAAGTTGATGCTCCCTCAATGTCTGCAAGACAGTCCTAAGATGTTTCCTATGCTCCTCTTCACTGCTGGAATAGACAAGAATGTCATCTATGAACACCACCACAAATTTATCCAAGTACGGCAAAAAGATGCGGTTCATTAAATCCATGAATACTGCGGGTGCGTTGGTTAGTCCAAAGGGCATTACTAAAAACTCATAATGCCCATATCTAGATCTGAATGCTGTCTTCGGTATGTCTTGCTCCCGGACTCTTACTTGATAGTATCCTGACCGAAGATCGATCTTGGAAAAGACACTGGCCTTGCTCAACTGGTCAAACAGGTCATCAATCCTTGGTAGCGGGTACTTATTCTTCACTGTTACTGCATTCAGCTTGCGGTAGTCGATGCACATCCTCGTCGACCCATCCTTCTTGGGAACTAGAATCACTGGCACGGCCCAGGGCGATTTACTGTCTCGGATGAATCCCTTAGACTTCAACTCTTCCTCATGTTGATACAACTTATCCTGTTCTGACGGCGACATTCTGTAAACTCTGTCTGCAATAGGCCTCGATCCAGGGTTCAACTCAATGCTAAATTCTACTTCTCTGACTGGGGGTATCCCTGGGAGCTCATCAGGGAAGACGTCGAGAAAATCCTCGACCACTCTCGGAATCTGTCCTGGCTCTGACACTGCTGCTGAGATGATGCCTCCGGCCTGATTCTTCAAGGTTCGAGTAAAGATGAACTGCTCCATCCCAGGAACGCTGAATATGACCCTACCTTCTCTACAATCAATTGTCGCATGACTGTCCCTCAACCAGTCCATGCCAAGAACGACATCAAAATTCCCCATAGGGAATTCAATCAATGATGCGGGCAGTAAATGCCCACACACCTCTACCGGATATGAAAAGTGCACTCTGCTAACTTCTACGAGCCCATTGTCGGTGAGTATATCCATCCTCTCCGGCAATGCCTCAAACTCTAATCCAATCCGTGTAGCATATTGTGCAGAGATGAATGAATGAGTAGCGCCTGAATCAAATAATGCTACAGCGGGAAATGAGGTGACGAGAATTTTACCTGCCATCACGTCACTAGACGCTAGAGCCTCTCCCAAGGTCAATGTGAGAGCCTGGCCCCGCGGAGCCCCTTGTTGCGGTCTTCCTCGACCATGCTGTTGCTGCCTCTGAGGGCCTTCGGCTTCCTGTGCCTGGCGGAACATTTGAGCCTGCGTTGGTAGACGCTGGACTAGGGGCCTTACTGCTAATACTGGCCCTCCACTCGGGGTTGCCGCCGGAGCTGGCAATGCTGGAAACTGCTGAGCTGGCCCTCCTGGCCTCTGCATCATAGGACAAGTAGAAATACGGTGGTCTGAACTACCACACCTCAAGCATAAGCCATTCGCTGACCGGCACACCTCCCTCGTGTGCCCTGCCTTTCCACAGAATGTACAGCCCTGGGGTGCTCCCTGACGCTGTTGATGGTTCCTCGGCTGCTGATGCCGAACTGGCGCTGTATTAGTTGACACGGCCGTCCTCCGCGGCGCTCCTGCATCATGAATACGTACACCGGGTGCTGGTGTCGATGTTCGCTGCATTGCTCCTCCTCCAACCTGGGAATGAGATCTCTTCTGACCTCCTGTCCTCGATGCCAACCTCTGCTGGGTAAGCTCGTGCCTCCGGGCTGCCGTCAAGACAGCGTCAAACGTCTGGTAGTCGTGTCCTTCCACAAGCTACAATAATTCCAAATGAAGTCCCTGCTGGAACCTCATAGCTTTCTCTGGCTCCGTTGCCACCATTGCTGGCGCGAAATGGCACAATCTGCAGAACTCTGCTGCATACCCATCTACGGTCTTGCCTGCTTGCTTGAGACTGATGAACTTCTGCTGGAGCTCATATCGAGCTACTATGCCAAAATACTTGGCCTTGAATCTGTCACTGAAGGTGGTCCAACGAACAGGGCGTCTTGTACCAACTTCTTCTGATGTCCACCAGTCGCGGGCAAGATCCTGAAGTACCAGTTTGACCTGATCAACCTTCTCATCATCTGGAACCTTGGCTGCCACAAGAATGGCTTCGATGTCTTGAATCCATGCATCCGCAGTGATGGCATCCTCCGTGCCATCAAAATACCTCGGGTTCAAGCGACGGAACCTTCCTGATGCTCCCGAGTCAACCCCGGCACTCCTCTCAAGAGCTAACTGAATCCCTTGGTTCAGAAACACGTTCTGCTCCTGCTGCCGAGTCTGTTGCTGTTGGTTAGTGACAAGAAACCCCCGGATGATCTCCAGGAGTGCTACGACGTCTGGTACTGCCGTTGCTGCTGGTGCTGCTGGAGTTTCAATAACCTGCGGCTGTACTGCCTCTGGTTCCATTTCTGCTCGTGCCTGCACTGGAGAAGATTCTCTCCCCTGTTGCTGCCCAGTCGAGCCATGCTCTTGCTGCTCTTCCTCATGGGCCTCACCTGCTACTGAGAATGAAGCACCCCTATAGAGAAGAATATAAGATTATCAAGTCCGGACGAGGAAGATTTCGAGGATGCAAGTCAAGTTAGAGATCAAGGCAAGGACAGAGAGTTCGAAACAGAATTTCAAGGGGAACAAGTTTTGATTGAGACTCCTAATAATTCGCAATACCCCACAAGTCTGAAAATCAGACCTGCATGGGCCACCACTAAAACCTTGTCACGCCCCAGTACCGAAATACGGAGACGGACTAGGCCAGCTACACCATATGAGGTACGTAACGTCATACGGCGATCGTGGCTGTCGAGAGACTAGGGGGTACATGCTACAATCAAGTCTCCTATGGTCCCACAGAGTTCTATGTCTCAATCAATCAAATCACATCAGCAAAAGATGAGCATTAAAGATAAAGCAGTAAGGCGTCCCCGACGCTGTATCAAAATGATCATGAGAGACTAGCTTCATAATTTAGCTATCTCGGAGAGTCAGGAGTACAAAATTATACACAGCTGCAGTCTGTTTAATTACAATTATGTACTAACACAAAATATCAAGTAATCCGGCTAACTGGTGCCGGTGGCTAAATGCCGCAAAAGTATAAGCAGGAGTGGTGGAGAAGGAACCCACTCGAGTCCCCGAACTGCCATGCTCCTAGTATACACCATGGATGTCAGGGAGGAAGATCGTGTCCTCTGGCTCTGCTACGGGATCTGGCCAAACAAAACCAGCGGGGTCAGCCCCGAATAGCAAGTACCGCCAAAGGGGCACAAAAGAGTTAAGACTAAACCCAGTTAATAGAATGAATGATAATAGTAATACTTATGCTACCATTATAGGGTAACGCCACATCCTCGAACCCATATGGCACCCTTACAACCAAACAAGGACAAAAGGTGCCGCATGGAGTCGGGACGCGTCGTACTCTATAACTTTCGCATAAGTTAAAGGGTATAGACAATAAAATCTCCTGATCGTGACTTCGGTCGAAAGCCTATCGCAGCACAATAACCAACCCAACAATCAAACAAGAATATGGGTTGGATCATGTACCACGATAAACCATGTTCCTCGGTCATTCACAGAAGTAGCACTTCACAACCAGAATAAGTCTTCCGTTCATAACTTCGATCCACAGCCTATCATAGTACGATAACCAACCCAACAATCAAACAAGAACATGGGTTGGATCACGTACCATGAAAGTCCGCTTCCCTCAGTTACTCACGGAAGGTAAATAGGAAACATGCAAGTCGTTTTCACGGCCAATCAAGTCTACAAGTTTCTAGTGGAATGAGGTTATCCTCGCGTCATGCTATTAGAAAATCCTCAGATCGTATCTTTCCAGCAAGGCTAGCCAACCCAGGGGTTCGCGTAGACAGGTGTCATGGAGCACAGGTCCCTCGTGAGGCCACCTTGCCAAGACATGTAATATATAGCAGGAATTAATCGGATACAGTCATCCACTCGTTGCGGATGACACATTATCCGTGGAGACCAGCCGGCGTGCCAAGACAAAATCTCAGGGCGACTGGTGTAACACGATCTCGGGACTCTGCCCTCCCCATGCATCTAGTATATTCAGTTGCCTAGTTTAACCCTAGGTGAAATCTTGGACTCTCATGCTGTAGCCTGCATGATTATCCTCCTAAAGTCGTACTTTAGTACGAGTACCCTAAGTGAGGATCCATGTCAATCAGTATGTCAACATGTGCTACCCTCCTCAGTGTAATGCATCATTACAAATACGCCACGTGGAGTTACGAGTCATTTGTCGAGCATAAACAAGAACTGGGACATTCAGGTACATGTATCAGGTAGGAACACTTTGTTCTCCGGGTCACATTAGTGCTCATATCATGCTCGGGACAAAAGGCGTAAGGATATAAAATAGGCATATAATATATATATAATAATAATAATAATAATAAGGTAACAATATAGGGCACAAAAGTCCATGCGGCCCAAGGCGAGTGAGTCCATGCGGCCGGGTCAATACTGGTTCATGCGGCTGGGACTACACGCTCATGCGGCTCAGAGAGCCCCAAGGCGCATGCGGCTGGAAGGTCGGGTTCATGCGGACGAAGGGATGTCAGCGTATGCGGCTGCGAAGGGAACAATCGCCAGGCGGCCGGGGTTCAACAGCATATGCGGCTAGGATCAGACGAAGCCTTATACGGCTGAGCATGGGCGATACATATGCGGCTGGATGACGGATGAGCTTTATGCGGCCCAAAACAGTGGCGCATATGCGACTGGGTGCAAAAGAACTCATGCGGCTGCGAAGGCTAGCCGCATGAAGTCCATGCGACAGGGGGCTCATGCGGCTGGGTCTGAACAAGGCTATACGGCTGCGAAGGACTTTCCATGCGGCTGAGCTCGAACGAGTCTCATGCGGCTGGATAGGCCATGCGGCCAGAGACTTGCCGCATGAAGATTCATGCGGTCAAGTACTGCTCTTCTTCTCCACTTGACCGAGAAGAGGAGCCAAGCAACCATGGCTTCTAAACTACACAAAACCTTCATCCGGAGCCCAAATCGGAACTTCCTTAGGTCAAAATGGGGTAGAACAAAATTCTCTACAACATGGAACCATCAAAACTTAAAAATAATAAAGTTTGCTAGATCAAAACCAAGAAAATCCGAAAATGGCTAAAACCTAGATCTACAAAGATTAAAGCTTCAAAATGGAAAACTTCAAGTTCTAAACTAGTATAGAATGAGGAGAAGAACATATTTTGACAAATAATTTTGTAAGAAAACATCAACAATATTTATGGATCCATCTCTTGAGCAAGTTGGTACTTGCCTTGGTTGGTGGAGGAAAGTAAATGAGAGAAAATAAATGAGAGGAGAGAGAATGAGTTGAGTTATTATATAGAATCTTGAATCCATGGGTTCATGATGAACCAAGGTGAACCAAGAATAGGTTCCCCAAATGAGCCAAAACTGTAGGCCCAAATGCAGATAATAAATTACGAAATAATATTTTTTTTGAATATTTTTGGAAAATACATGAAGAAATATAGCATATAAATACAGTATAAATACAAGGTAGATACGGTTTATCGGTTTACGTATTAAAATACGTATTCCAGGATCGGGGAGTGACAGCTTTGGTTCTTATTTTGTGGCCTCCTTTGTGGCACTTGCTCTTCCTGGGGTCTGACCCAGCTGGTTTTGTATGGCCAGATACCGGAGCAGCAGCAAAGGATCTACCTGTCTTCCAGTCCGATGGTGGTCAACAGGCGTAACCAGGGCATCGAGTGGGTTTCTTTTGTTCTCCCACTGTAATATTATAAATTATTCTTTTGAGGCGTTTAGCCGACGAGCAAGTGTTAGCTCGATTGTACTTACTTACTGTCTGCCTACGGGCTGTAACATGATTGACAAGCCCCGGGGGTTGATCATGTATAACTGAACTCTTGCTAGTCCTCACATTTTGTAACGACTAGCTTCCTGATCATCTGGATATGTAATGTTTGGGACGCCTTACAATTGTATATTTGGAGATCTGATATCTTGTGATTATTATTAGTTGGTTGAGATTGAGACAATAGGCTATTTTATGACCTTAAGGGACTGATGGATTGTAGTGAAACCCTCACATATCTAGACAGCCGTGACCATATAGCGGTGTGGATCCCATTCCGTTATACGTAGCTGGCTATGTCTGCCCCCGCTCTCCAGTATTCTGGTTCTGGGGCGTGACATGGTTTAAGTGGTGGCCCATGCAGGTCTTGTCAATCAAGAAATGTGAGGGTTTACCGAATAGATGTCTCAATCAGTATTCGCCCTTGATCTCCGCCCGTATTTTTAAATCCCTAAAATTCTTGCCCTGATTACATGTTTGTATCGTTGATCTGTCCTGGTCCTTCCTTATTGTTTTCCTGTGTCGTCTTCCTCAGCGGTACTGTACCTGACCCTGCCGATCAGCAAGGAGGAGCACCTCCCGTAGACCAGCAGCAACCTGGAGATCAAGCCCAGCATTCCGGAGTCGCCTCCCGAGTCGTACCTACTGGAGGAGAGCCGCCAGTTCAGTCAGTCCAGCCTGCAGATCCTGATGATGGCACTTTGGTGGATATCATCAGATCATTGTTAGCTTTCCAAGATCGTAGAGGCGATGCCTTGCACCAGGCAGTGGAAGATGCTCTGAATAGAAGTAGACCACGAGGGAACAGTGCGGTCAACAGTTTTAAGCGCTTGAACCCTCCATTCTTCGATGGCAGCGAGGATGCCATTGCTGCCGATGCTTGGCTACAAGATATAAAGGTGATTCTCGAAGCCGTGAAGACTCCAGAAGAAGAGAAGGTTGCTATGGTGCGCCTACAGTTATTGGATCTAGCCCGCAGTTGGTGGGCCGCACAAGCAGTGGGATTGACAACACCTGTCCCCTGGGCAGTGTTCAGCGAAAAGTTCCAGACCAAGTATTATGATGCAGTGGCTCGGTATGACTTGCAGACCAGGTTCAGTAATCTTAAGCAGATGGGGAGGACGGTCGACGGATATGCGGCCGAGTTTTCCAGACTCAGTCGGTTTGCTCCCACCTTGGTGGCAACCGAGTTTGACAGAGCACAGAGGTTCCAGCAGGGACTTCACCTAGAGATTATATTGGCAGTAGAACAGTTCGAGCATCAGACCTATGATGCGGTGTTGCGAGCAGCAAGGAGGCACGAGTATACCTCCCAGAGGATCGTGGATAGGACCGGAGGTAGGAAGCGGTCCCATAGTCAGATGAATCAGTCTTCAGCACCAGCACCGGCAGCTAGGGCTTTGACTATTGGAACTCCGAGGCAAGCAACCTCAGTTACGTCGGTCCAGTACTCGACCCCGATGTACCCTCAGTAGAAACAGAAGCAAGCACAGTCTTCCGTCGTAGGCTGTTCTTACTGTGGAAAGCCTGGACACGTGGTAGCGGAGTATCGCAAGGCGTTGGGATTGTGTTTATTATGTGGAGCATCGGATCATAGGGTAGGGTCCTGCCCTTTCAGAGTTGATTCAGCATCGACAGTATCTAGTCCCTCGGTTAGGGGACCAGCACCAGCACCAGCACCCGCACCAGCACCAGTACCAGCTCCAGTTCACCAGCAACAGCAGTTTCCGTTCCCGAGGCCATTACGACACTCCGCTACCACGTGTCCAGAGCAATATGTTGAGCTTGAGCTTGATTCTCCAATTGAGTAATCTCAGCTGCAGTCAGAGACTCAATATCCTCATTTTTAATCTCCCAATATTTGTGGATATTTGCTTCTAAATCATTCAGGAGATGTTCAAAAAAGATACATTGGGTCTCATAACCAGCCTGTCTTAAAGCTGAAAGTGGAAAACTAGTCGCCTCTCGAAGACTCGAAAAGAGCATAGTCTCATCCTTCATAAGTCGTCTCGAGAATGTATCCAGATATTAATAAATAATATCTGAATACATCCCCATGATCTTTGCTATCCCTGTGTCAAAATCAGGAGTCGCTGCAATAGTAGAGGAAGGAGCAGGAGGAGCCTCTATTCTGGGAGCTGAAGAGAGTGCTTTTGGAGAACTCGACAAATGTGAACTCCCCTCACCCACATCAGTTTGGACAAGTGGAGCTTGAGTAGAACTCATAGCCGGTGCAGTTCCTACAGCTGTTGGAATCAAAGAAGCATGATCAAAACTAAAAGACAATAAAGTAGAGACAAGACAAAACTTTGATGAATAAAATATTACCTGGAGCTGGTTCATATTCAGTTTCCTTCGGATCATTCAGCTCGGCTCGTAGTCTGTTCAGAGCACTTTCTGACACGGGATTTGTTTCACTGCTACCCGCCCCAGAAGTACTCGGAACTTGAACTTCTATATGCCTCTCTGGCTCTGGTGTCAACCCTGAGTGTTGACCAATGGTCTTCAGTACATCAATTGGAATTTTAGACGGTGATTCATCGTCTATCTCCATGTCTTCTTCTCCGAAAGAATGAGACGACGGTTCATAGTCAACTTGTTCGCACTCTGAAGCTTCAGCAATTGGTTCGAGAGAAGTGTCTTCCTTCACTGATTCTTCCGAAATCAGTAAGTCATTAGCTGTTTCAGTCTGATGCTCGGCCTCTACCGCAGGTTGACTAATTACCTGCGCATCATCGGCCATTGGCGGAATCGATCCTATATCAGAAGGCATGGATGACCCAGCAGGTTCAGGAATATCTTCTTCAACAGGTTCTGTTTTTACAGAAAAATCTAAGGCAGCTTGTTTTTCTGAAGCCAATCGCACAGCACGATCGGTGAGACTCTATGCATCGAGACAAATTACGGATTTAGTTTTTGAAACTATCACTTTCCTTCCTATTCTTTTTGTAAATGGAACAGTAGGATAATTATCTTTTGGATCACTACCTGCTTCATCAGCATCTCTGACTCGATTGGAAGCAGGAGAAGTCCCTGGAATGGTAATTCCTCTACGATTTTGAGTCTCTGCTCGAGTGACTCTTTTTGGGGCAGGCCCAGCAGCACCTTTGTCCCGCTTTCTCTTTGGTGTATTGTCAGCAGATATACTTTCTTCAGCACTCCCGATGGGCACATGAAATGGTTGATGAAGGTCATCAGAGAAGAAAGTTTCTAAAACTTCATCATCAACTTCGTCAGTAGCCAAAGGATCTTCTTGGTCATGACAATCTCTAGGCAGGGCTGATTTAGTTGATTTCTTTTCAAAATGAATAAAGCTTCTACCTAAGATGCTGAATTTTTCATCAAAAGTATTAGCTGATACATAGAATTTGGCGTAAGACGCCAATATTCTAGTTCCTCTCTGATAGGTGACCGGATCTGGCATGGAAAAGGTAGCCCCTGTACCTTTAGCAATGTAATATATCCAAGCTCTGGCACCATCAATCAACCCGCCTTGATAAGCAAAACACGTCGTTGCATTGTCCACATGCAACTGATCATAACCAAATTGCCGAGCAAACCTGCTCGGAAGATATGGTTCCAGATAAGTGATGTTGTCATGGCGGCAGATTAAATGAGATGGCCTGATCCTCTTCAGCCATTCATGTTGAATCTCATCCAATTCATTGCCACCAATGCCATCAATCAGCCTCCCAGGCATGGTTTCATAACCAACAGGTGGAGGAACACAAGTGAAGCTCCATAGTTCTCCCCTGTTTAATATAGTTCTGCAATCTGTCAAAGTGTCATATTTCCACTTTGGTGTGTGTCTGTATCTTTCCAGAAAGGTGTCATCTGGTCTAGCCATCCCAGCATCCAGAAGAGATTCAAAATGCAGAAGCAGCCACCCAAATAAATATGTAAAGGGCATTTCTACCCGAGGAAAGGATGTAAGGCTCTTCCTTGCTAATTCGAACATTCTGTCTGTATATGCCCTTAATCCAGCATTCAGACAGCATGTCATTGCTGTCAGTAAATCCATCTTATACCCGAAAACCAGACGGACTGCTGCGAAGACAACTCCTCTGTGCATCCTGTCTGCTGAACAGGTGCCAAGAACTACGAATTTTCTCAGCCAGAGAGATATAAATCCGGCCAGATGACCCTCAGCAGATAATTCTCGGCTACCCTGCTTAATATAGGTCTCAAACCTATCACCGGCTTTATAGGTGCCTTCGTCTTCCTCAATGACGATGTCGTCATGAGTGGTGTCCCGGATGAGCCTGTCAATCTCAGCTTGATTCAGAGGTTTAAATTCACCGACATATTATTCAGACTTCTTCTTCTTTTGAACTTCATCAGTACGGCCTTGAAATAAATAGGCCATCTATTTGGAAGAATAACAGTTGGAATCTCCTTCTCCACCTTGTCCTTTATAAAAAGCCTTACAAATACTGTAATGGCACATCAATTCTTCAAAGACATGAAGAACCAGTGGGTTGGCTTCGGAGATCTTATTTATTTCATCAACGAAAGGGATATACTCTTCATATGGCAAATCTGCTGTTGGCAGCTGAAAAATATATGCCATTTCATGAAGGGCGAATCCCATCTCGCCTCTTGGGGTCATGAAGGTGCCGGTACGGTAGTTATACCTCTCCGCTAACGCCAAGAACAAATCCGGGTTTGGCCTAAAACCATAAGCAGTGTACTTAATGGCATCATATAGGCCTATCACCTGTAACTGTTCACCAAAATTCTTCAGAATCCATTTCACAAGAGCAGTCCATCTGGTATTTTTCGGATTTACCAGACCAGTCAGCCTCATAGACTGTTTTGGGTAGATGGCATTTTCTAATTGAGCAAATTCGTTTGCAAAGATTGGGACTCTGACTGGCTTCAGAAGTGCTGAGTCCTCAGGAGGGATGGTGGCAGGTAGCAGTCCTCGCAAAGCTGTGACATGTGGTTCAGTACCACTGCGGAATCTTCCTTGACGATATCCTATCCACCCAGCCTTTGCTTGTCGGGATGGAGTGATATCCCACTTCATTTGTCTTTGACAACTCGCATGAAATAAGCGAGCTATGTTGATGCTTTTTGATAAACCAGTCAAATACATTGGCTGATTTACATCACCATCTCTGTAATAACAGTATGATACTTTATCCAGAGCAGGCTGAGAGTTTATGTCAATAGCATCTCCGAAAAGAAATGCTGGCTTCAAGTGGGTAACACCATCCACACTTTGTAAAGGCAGTCCACTCATCAGGTTCAGCAAAGTATCATTTTCCTGATTGGTCAAAAGAGCTATTCTTGTAGAAGGTCCATCGAATTGGGGAAAACGAACATGTGATAGGTCACTGTTATAATTATTTCCTACACATCCTTCAAATTCTGCCTCCTGAGCTAGAATATCCACTGTAAAAGAAGAATAAGAAGTTAGAAATCTTCAACACAAAGAGATGGTAAAGTTTAACATACATTCAGTTTTTACTAAGCGTATGACAGACTCAAAGTTCAGCATACGCTCAGTTTTCCTTAAGCGTATGACAGACTCAAAGTTCAGCATACGCTCAGTTTTCCTTAAGCGTATGACAGACTCAAAGTTCAGCATACGCTCAGTTTTCCTTAAGCGTATGGCAGACTCAAAGTTCAGCATACGCTCAATTTTCCTTAAGCGTATGGCAGACTCAAGGTTCAGCATACGCTCAGTTTTCCTTAAGCATATGGCAGACTCAAGGTTCAGCATACGCTCAGTTTATCCTAAGCGTATGACAGATTTAGAGATCACTTTTTACGCTCAGTCTATCTTAAGTGAATAATTTTAAAAATTTAGTTTATATTCAGTTTGAGCGTATCAGCGTATGGTTGACAAGATGATCATCAAAAACATACGCTAACACAGGAGTTAGCGTATCTCAGTGAGACAACTCGCCATAGCATATTCTTTCAAGACAGCGTATTTTGACATTTCTATCAAAAATACGCGTATCATACAGAATACGCTCCAAACATATTTTTCGTATAAACAAAAAATATGGGATACGGCAAAACCCTAAAGAGGGAAGCGTATTTTCTGACGTATTTGACCCTAAAAAGGGAATACGTTTTATGATTTTGTTCTAACCAGAGCCCTAAATAGGGGATAGTTACTGTTCATCATCATCCTCACCATAGAGAGGCTTCAATGGGCGTTCACTACGTCGAACGCGCTCATTGGTAGTCTTCTTAGCAGCGGCGGCGGCAGGCTGAGATGACTCCGCAGGAGCCTTCTCCTTTCCCTTCGCAACAGCATCAACCTTGGGCGCCATTGATAAAGCTTGAGTCGAAGAAGAAGAAGTCGAGTCTTGAGTTTCTTTTTCTCTCTCGAAGATGAATGCAAAAATAAAGAAATAAATTAGGTTTTGGAAGACCTATTTATAGAAGAAAAGAAGAAGTTCAAACGGCGGATATTCTTTAAACAGAATCCCTAAAGATTTGCACTGATATTGAGGAAGATAACAAACTCATGCCAGCGTGTCAGGACTTATTCCCACTTTAAGTTCAAAGTAATTTCGAACTTTTGAAATTCATAAAGTTCGAAAACTTTGAAGGGGGTCTTGTAGGGTGTGAAAATTATGACACGCTGACATAAGACTCAGCCAAAATCATACGCTCAAGGATATACGCTTAGTCAAAGCCATACGCTCAAGGCCATACGCTCAGCCAAGGCCATACGCTCATCTAAAGGCCGTACGCTCAGTGAATATTTTATTATTTCCTGAGATGACAGCACAGCATGTATTTAATGAAGGATGAATATGACACTTCGTCTTTCGTGCAAAAGACAGATGCTCTATGAAGATTAGCCGTCGTATAGGTTTTCAAGAAATGATTTTGTCTCTTACGAAGGACCGCTCAGCAGCCATCATAAATGCACAGCCATCATTATTGTCATTTCTGACAGTCTGTCAGCCATCATATCTGCAGCACGACGCTTGAGAAATATTTGTCAGTATTTGAAGATATGGCGTATTTGAGAAGATTGAGGACAGCCACGTGTCTACTCCCTCATTGCCCAACCAAGTGAGCGTATGGACTCCATACGACTCCTTGTCAACCAAGTGAGCGTATGGACCCCATACGACTCCTTGTCAACCAAGTGAGCGTATGGACCCCATACGACTCCTTGTCAACCAAGTGAGCGTATGGACCCCATACGACTCCTTGTCAACCAAGTGAGCGTATGGACCTCATACGACTCCTTGCCAACCAAGTGAGCGTATGGACTCCATACGACTCCTTGTCAACCAAGTGAGCGTATGGACCCCATACGACTCCTTGTCAACCAAGTGAGCGTATGGACCCCATACGACTCCTTGTCAACCAAGTGAGCGTATGGACCCCATACGACTCCTTGTCAACCAAGTGAGCGTATGTACCTCATACGACTCCTTGCCAACCAAGTAAGCGTATGGACTCCATACGACTCCTTATCAATAAAGTAAGCGTATCAGCCTTATATGGCTCTATGCTGTCCAAGTCAGTATTTGCAAGACATGTGCCTTCAAAAGTTAGCGTATGACCCTTCTTCAACAAAGACAGCGTATCACAGCAAATGCATCCAGGATGACTTTCAACGTACAGTCAACACACGTTTTCACGTGTCCTGTACTCAGTTACCCACTTATTCAGAAATTATGCAATATGGCATTCATGTCATCAATCTCTCCTAGATATATTCTACTACTTTCAAACCGCACTCCAACGTGTCTCCATCAGAATTTGCCACGCGTCCCTGCAGTTATGCACACGTCAAGTAACTGACTGAGCGTATGCTTCAGAACAGTTATCCAGAACTCTATAAAAGAGAGTTTCTTCATCTTCATCAGACACTACAATTAATTCAGAGAGAACAAAGAGATTGCCCAGTTGCTGTCCAAGTTCTTCAAAGTTCGAGTTTTCTTCATCGCATCGTCCAAGGGATAAAGTAATCGTCTTCTAGATTAGATTCCTACAGTTGTAATTTTCTCAGATACAAAATAAATAAAGTGAATTTATTTATGGAAAACAAATTGGCGACTCTGCTGGGGACAGCTGTCTCCTCCAATGAGATAGCAACAACTCAATACGATACTTCGTCGATCGGCTCGACGAAGAAGACGATGGTCGTACAATTCGACCAATCTGCATACGAAGAAATGCTCAAGGCGAAGGAGGGCCGAATTGCTTCCTTCGCTCTTCCTGCTGCCAAGAAGAAGGGACACTCTGTCTATGTCCCTAAGTCTTCTTCGACAGCCCGAGACGCTTCTGTCACTTCTCACGTTGACAAGAACACGCCTTCAACTTCAACGAAGCACACTCCGGCTTCTCTGAACACGGCAACAGTGGCTTCTCCTAGTCACGCTGACAAAGTGGGTTCTTTAACTAAGTCAGCGTATCCAAGAAAAATCATCTCTGGATATGTCAAAGTCTCTTCTCCTTCTACTCTTACGACAGCAGTCGGCTCTATAGCCATTAATGACTCTGTACGTATGGCAGTCAAAGGGCAGCGTACGGCGAAGGCAGCGTACAAAAGCCAACAGCAGGCAGCGTACGCTAAGCCAAAGCCGGCGTATGCTAGTAAAAAGGCAGCGTATGACCAGAAGTCCAAACTGAAGTCAGCGTATGCTAACAGATACAGTCCTTTGAATGTTTCTCAAAATCAGGCTGGGGGTTCTCTTCCACAGAACATACAAATGATTCCCCCACAACTTGCACATCTTGTACCAACCAAGGAGAAAGACTCTTTAGTCAACTCCTCTACTCCTAAGGTCTTTACCTCTGGAGTTAATTTGACTAGTACTCTTACTAGATCAAACAAAGAAAAATGCCTTTTGGCTACTTCCTCTAAAGATGGATTATTACCGACTCCTAGTCGGAATAATACCCATCTTCCTTCTCTCAAAATTTCTCGATCTGAGAAAGACAAATTACAAGTATCCAAGACTGATACCAAAGTCATATCTCCTACGGATCTTCGTAACAAGCTTAATCAGAATCATCTCAGTTCCACTTCTGGTATTAAGAAGCCTGATCAAACTGAGACAATTATACTAGACTCTGATGCAGAATATGCCAAGAACTATGTGGCTCAAATTAATCAGTCTTTATACACTCAAGAACCGAGAAGACAGAAGAACAAAAGACAAGTTTCTGCATAGAAACTATCTTCAAGTACTTCCCAATCTGTTCCTACGGATCTCCGGGAGTATTTGCAAAATAAACGGAGAATTGACACTCCATCTGGCCATGACATTGCTCATATTTGCTATGAAAAGCATGGTTGCAACTTCCAACCTCGGGTTGTAATCCAGTGCTGTTGTTCACCAAAAAGACGATCTGTTTTCGAACGGATTCAATATGAACCAATATTGGATGAAGATGAACCTCTTTATGCTTCTGTCAACATGACTTCCAGAAATATTGGGGGTAGCATACGGTCTGATGCTATATCAGATTCTGAAGATGGTATTTATCTCGGCACCCGATCCAGGACCGGAGCCTTAGCCAGGGTCTCTTCTTCTTCTCATCCAAGTGGTAATCCGGAGATGGCAATCATGAATCTTCAACTAGCACTGAAGCTCATGAGCAGGGGATTTCTTCCTTGGAACAACAGTTACGAGCTATGGCAGATACATTGAATGCTATGCACACTCTTATGCAAGCCCAGCATCAAACTCAGCAAGTTCAACAAACAGTACCACCAGTAGTATTAAATACTCCCGTTGCCCCAAATCCAAAACCCTCTACTATTCCGGGGGTACAATTTAATGTTCCTGTACAGACCACTCCAAGTCAGTCTGGAGCTGGGGGTGGTACATATGCTGCAGTTCCTCCTCCCAATTACACTCAACAAGTTACAACTCCACAATCTTTCGGAATTGTTACTGAAGAGTTAAGGAATCTTCGAACTCAATTTGAGGCATTTAAACAAAATGATGGTTTACAAAGGTTAGGCATCAAGCAACCTTATCCGATAGAATGAAAGCAGGTGTCGTATCCACCAAAATACAAACCTCCGACCATTTCTTTCTTTGATGGGACTACCTCCCCAAGTCAGTTCATTAACCACTTTGAAGTAATGACTGATCAATTGCAACCAAGCGATGCCCTTCTCACTTGGGTGTTCGTCGGATGTCTCAAAGGAACGGCTTATGAATGGTATAGAAGTCTCCCTGATGGGTGCATTACCTCATTTGCCGGTTTCAAACAAATGTTTCTTGAACGATTCTATGAAGAGCTCAATGACATGACTATGTCAGCCCTCATAAGAATTAAATAGAAAAATAATGAGACTACCGAGGACTTCATTGAAAGATTCAGAAGAGAAGCCCTCAAAATGCCTCTTGGAACTCCCGATGCTGTTACCATCGACACTTGCAAGTCGAATCTCTTACCAATCATCAGTATATGGACAGGGTCCACTCAGTTTCAAGATTGGCCTTCTTTCATCGTCAGTGCCAAGGCTGCTGAAGTCAGTGCTGAGACCTTCAAAGGTCTGGAGGTACAAATGGCTCCCAAGGAATTAAATCAGAGTGCTAGCAATAGTACTCGACCCAATAATCGCAAAGGAAAAAAGGCTCTTGAAGTCAATCTCCAGAGCAATAGTCAAGAGGTAAAGACTACCCAAGCTACTCCAGCTCCAACAAATCAACAACAGAGACCTCCTCGGCCGAAGGAAGAATATTCTTTCGATGATGACGATATTCAGGGTATCTTTGAATGCTTGCTCAAAGGTAACAGAATACAATTGCCAGAAATCAAAAAGCCTGATGAAGCCAACAAGACAGATCATCCAAAATACTGTCCATATCATAGAATGCTGGGTCATACAATCCGATCTTGCTATGTATTAAAAGGAAAGATCCAAGAGATGATTAAATCAGGAGCTGTGACAATGACACCCAAAGACAAGACAGTCACAGCAAATGTAATTTCAATGCAGTTCGGTGACTTCCCTCCTTTAATGGTGGAAAGTGGGATTGTTCCTATCCCCAAAGCAACTCTCGAAGTGGTGAACATCCCACCAGCACAGAATGAAGGACTTGTTCCTATCACAACTAAGAAGAGAGAGATCATGTGGATCCATCCAGATTTAATAACAGAGTTTGAGACATCTTCCTCTTCTCCTCGGAAGACTCCTTTGTCTAAAAAGAAGCTCGAAAAGACTAAGTCATGCAATGTGACTTCTAGTTTCACACCCGATTTTTATCTAACCTCTAATTTCATCTTGGCAGGAAATTCACTCTCTATGGAGATAAAATCTGTACCTCAATCTGAAGATAGGTACAAGCCTGCATTTCATCTATACAGTTCACAATCTCGTGAATTAATGGCGAAGATGGGTTATAATCTAGCCACTGCTCCTGGTTTGAACTCAGGCAAAGGACTTCGAGCACCTTTAGCCATCACTATGAGACATAATCAATCTCGTATTGGTCTCGGTTTCTGGAATGAAGCTCTTATCAAGCATAAATGTCACGCCCCAGAACCAGAATACTGGAGAGCGGGGGCAGACATAGCCAGCTACGTATATTGAAATAGAATACATCTCAACTATACGGTCACGGCTGTCTAGATATGAGGGTTTACTACAAGCCAGCAGTCTCTTAAGGTCAAGCCTATTGTCTCAATCTCAAGCAATTAACAGAGTTACAAGATGTTAGAGCATCAAATATATATATAAGGCGTCCCAAATATTACATATTGGATGATCATGAAGCTAGTCGTACAAAATAATAGGACTAGCAAGAGTTCAGTCATACATGATCAACCTTAGGATTTGTTAATCATGTTTACAGCCCGTAGGCAGACAGTAAGTAAATGTGCGTCGAGCTAACAGGTGCTCGTCGGCTAAACGCCTCAAAAGAATAAATTTACATATAAGTGGGTGAAACAAAAAGGAAAACCCACTCTTGGCCCGGGTTCCGTCTAGTTGTCACCATTGGGCTGGAAGCTTGGTAGATCCTCGGGAGCTGCTCCGAAATCTGGCCACACAAAACCAGCTGGGTCAAACCCCAGAAAGAGCAAGTGCCACAAAGGAGGCCACAATTAAGAACAAAAGCCAGCATATTAGAACATAAGGAATAAAAGTACAAGTAGTAAAGTACACAGGGCGATAAACGACTAGGGACGTGGAACCATTCCGGGAGCCAGGTTACAATCCTTAAACCAAACAAGGACCGGGATTGTACCCCTTCGCCTGAATAGCTCACTGTCTCTACCCATTTATCGTTAGAAATAAGTAAAGCAATCAAGATCAAGAGTTCCAGGTGCAGGAGCTAGACAAGACTTAGACATAGCTGGACACCATTCATTCACAATCGGCCAGGCAAGTACTACGGCTTACTACTTTAACTAACTAGGGTTATCACAAGCCTTAATTACTAACAAGATGCAAGTGAGAAACTCCAGTCCCAAGCCCTGCAGACCATCCAGTTATCCTTCCGCGGGTTGAGAGTTATAGGTGGGTACATTGCCCGGGAGACAAATGTACCCTTAGGTGACTTAGAGGGTACAACATATGACAGTGTACTGGAAATGTGCTCTACTCGTCGGCAAGCTACAAGTCCATTAAAGCGCCCAGATAACGAGATTGCCTGTGACTGGGAATTCTCCATGTTCTAGTTTGATCTAATAATTAGCCTAATCCAATTTAGCGCGAGTCCCTGGCCGTGGTACCCAGGAAGTCGCGTCCTAGACATGATGCAAGACAAGACAAGTGGATTGTACAAACAAGCAAGCAGGAACACCCACGGTGTCCAAGCTCCACAAGGCTTACTGATAATTCCTGTCAGTGGACGTACTACTATATCGTCTTCCCAAGCTCTACAAAGTTCGCTGATAATTCCTGTCAGTGGACGCACCACTCCCCCTCCATCTTCTCAGGCTAGACCCGATACTCTAGTCATTCCAGTCAGTGGACGTACTACTTATCCACGATCTTCTTCAAGAGAGCTCACCTCTTCTGGGCCTTTTGTTATCGATCTTAATCAAAACAAAACTTCTGATCTCTCTTCTTCTCCCCCTTTTGTCATTAATTTGACTAAGTCTGATAAGGCTCAGCCTTCTGTTGTAAATACAATATCTAATATTAATGAAGCATCTCCTTTACAGTATATTGATGTCTGTAATCATGTACAAAGTTATTTACAATTGCTAGATAGCTTAGAGCCACTAACTATAGGAGTTGTTCAAACTCTTCATACAGATGTTTCATTAGAGTCTATACAAAAATCGTACTTCGTGGTTCCTATTCGAAAGAAAGGAGAAAATCCAATATTCTTCTACAAAGGACCCCAGAATCCTTCTAATCTGGAAGAAGATGACAAAAACGACGATACTGGAAGGTTACAATTACGTCGCTACAGTCAACAGTCCAAAAATATCATCAAGAATATGGGTTATGACTTCAGAACTAGCCTCAATAATGGAAAAGGAAGAAGAATGCCTGTTCGAATTCCTCTATTAAAATACGGAAGGACAAAATGTGGTTTGGGTTACATTGCTCCTATCTCCTTTATCAACATAGTCCATGAAGATTCAAAATTCGATGAAGACGAACGATCTAAAGATGAACGATCTGAGTCTTCCGATTCCATTTTTTGGGATTCTGACACAAGTATTGGCGATCTCCATCGCTCTATTCTATCTATCAATATGGTCTCTGTTGATGGCCCGCAAGAAAATGATGAAGATGAGGATGATTTTGAAATATCACCTGAATCAGAACAATGGGCTCAAAGATTAGACAATCAATGGGAATTCAGGTTCGAGCAGAGGGAACCTCCTACTGAAGATAAACTGATCCAAATTGATGTTGGGGAAGAAGGGTCCCCTAAACCAATATTCATCAGCGAAAGTCTTTCAGAAACAGATAAACAAGACATGATCAAGCTTATTCATGAGTATATCGATGTCTTCGCCTGGAGTTATGAGGATATGCCAGGATTAGATCCAAAGATTGCAATGCACAAACTTAATATCATGCCAAATGCTAAACCAGTCAAACAACAACAGCGACGATTTCGTCCAGACATTATGGATGTAATTGAAGCTGAAGTCAACAAGCTTATGGCTTTCGGATTTATTCGAGAGGAACAACATCCTGAATGGGTGGCTAACATCGTTCCTGTCCTCAAAAAGACCGGCAAGATCCGAGTTTGTATAGACTTTCACGATCTCAATGCAGCTTGTCCAAAAGACGAATTTTTTCTTCCAATTATCGATGTCATGATCGATAACACATGTGGTTTCGAACGAATGTCATTCATGGATGGGTATTCGGGGTACAATCAAATCAAAATATTTCCAGACGACGAGAGACATACTTCCTTCAGAACGCCGATCGGTACATACTGTTATACAGTGATGCCATTTGGTCTCAAGAATGCAGGAGCAACATATCAGCGAGCAATGAGCACTATATTCTGCGAACATCTCCGGAAAATAGTCGAATGCTATGTTGATGATATTGCAGTTAAAAGTCGATGAAAGGAGGATCATATCCAAGATTTGAAGACTATCTTTGATTTAATGCGTCAGCATCAACTTAAAATGAACCCTACTAAGTCCTTCCTGGGCGTCTCTAGTGGTAAATTTCTCGGCTTCGTCATTACCGCTAAAGGTATACACGTGGATCCCGAGAAGATCAAAGCCATTCAAGAGATGCGTCCTCCACGCACCTTAAAAGAACTACGAGGATTTCAAGGAAGAATTGCTTATATCAGGAGATTCATTTCCAACTTATCAGGACGCTGCAGACCATTCAACAAACTTCTGAAGAAAGGTGTATCTTTCGTCTGGAATGAAGAATGTCAAAAAGTATTTGACGACATCAAACAGTATCTCATAAACCCTCCGGTTTTGGTACCTTCTGTCTCGGGAATACCATTTCTTCTATATGTTCGAGCCATGGATCATTCTCTTGGTGCATTACTCGCCCAGAAAAATAAAGATGCCCATGAACAGGCTATTTATTACCTCAGTCGCACAATGACAGGTGCTGAACCGCGTTATTCTCCAATCGAGAAAGAATGCCTAGCATTAATGTTTGATGTTCAGAAAACGCGACATTATATTATCGGTCAAACAATTCACGTCATTTCCAGAGTGAATCTCATCAGGATTATGATGAAGAAACCCGGTATTCTCAACTCCAGACTAGCTAATTGGGGAATCTTGTTAGCTCAATACGACATGCATTATATTCCTCAAAAGTCAGTTAAAGGACAAGCTCTTGCTGATTTCCTGGCAGCTCATGCAGTTCCAGAAGATTCTAAATTATATAATGAGATTCCAGATGAAGTTCTGGATTCAAATCTGGTTTCTGAAGAAATTCCTACCTGGCGTCTATTCTTTGATGGAGCATCTAGAATAGGTCCTAATGGCAATATTGTCGCCGGAGTTGGGATTGTTCTCGTATCTCCAGAAGGACTAACTATTCAGAGGGCTTATTCTCTGGATCAATCCTGTTCAAACAATGTAGCTGAATACAATGCGTTACTCATCGGTCTTCAACTTGCTAAACATTTGGATATTCAATATTTAGAAGTTTATGGAGACTCCAAGCTTATCATCAATCAGATCAGAGGAACATATGAAGTTCGTCATCAAGATTTGATACCTTATCATCAGCAGCACTCTCTATGGCCTCCTCTTTTGAAGGTTTCTTTATTGAACATGTTCGACGAGCCTATAATGCAGAAGCTGATACTTTGGCTAATCTTGCTGCTGTATTAGCCATACCAATCAGACGTCAGCAAGTAATAGTGGTTTATAACCGAGAACTATTCTGCGTTGAGAATAATCTGGCTTTGGCTTTTCCCCATAATCCCTATGAAGATTCTCTCAACTTTGATACCGGATTAAAATTTGACAAAGTGTCCTCGTCTCCTTCCGATTCTACTATGGAATATGTCTTTTCTAATGAAACAGAAGTCATAACTGAAGACTGGAGACGCCCGTTTCTAGACTTTGTTTTATATGACATACTTCCTGATAATCCGAGTGAAGCAGCGTCTATTCGGCGTCGATCTCTCAGATTCTAATATAATCATACTACGAAGACACTATATCGTCGGTCCTACGACGGTCTTCTCCTCCGATGCATCGCTGATGAAGAAACACAACAGATTGTCCGTGAAGCACATGATGGTGTTTGTGGAGCTCATCAACCAGGTCCTAAACTTCAAGATCGTATCCGACGTATGGGTTATTATTGGCCCACGATGGTGGCTGACGCCATTCAATATGCTCGAAAATGTAAAGCTTGCCAAATTCATGCAGACTTTATCCATCAACCGTCAGAGTTCTTACATCCAACAGCGGCATCATGGCCCTTTGAAGCTTGGGGCATGGATGTCATTAGTCCTATTAATCCACCATCATCAAAAGGACATCGGTTTATTCTAGCAATAACCGATTACTTTTCCAAATGGGCTGAAGCAATCCCGTTATCTGAAGTAAAAACTTCTAATGTTATTAACTTCGTCAAACATCATGTCATCTATCGATTTGGTGTTCCTTGACGTATTATCCATGATAACGGACCGCAGTTCGTCAGTCAGAAATTTATTCGATTCTGCGACGATCATCGGATCAATAATTTAGCTTCTACAGCATATAATCCAGCAGCTAATGGATTGGCAGAAGCTTTCAATAAAACGATTATCAAACTCTTGAAAAAGTTCGTTTCTTCCAACAAACGCAACTGGAGCAAGAAGCTTGGTGAATGTTTATGGGCCTACCGCACCACAGTTCGCAATGCGATCGGATGTACGCCTTTCTCATTGGTATATGGGTGTGAAGCTGTTCTTCCCCTTGAGATCCAGATTCCTTCTCTGAGAATTGCAATCTCCAATGAACTTATAACAGAAAACAATGATCGTCTTCGACTTCAAGAATTGAAAGCTCTAGATGAAAAATGATTGTATGCTCAACAAAATATCGAGCTGTAGCAGGCCCGAATCTCAAAAGCTTTTAACCGGAAAGTCAAAGTCAGAGCATATCAGAAGGGAGAACTGGTCCTTACTGTCAGACGTCCTATGACCATGACACATATGAGCAAAGACAAATTTGACGCGAAATGGGAAGGCCCATTCGTAGTAAACAAAGTCTTCTCTAACGGAGCATACCAGCTTGCTTCTATAGATGGAAAAGTCACGATGATGCCTATCAATGGCAAATTCTTAAAGAAATATTATGTATAATATTTTCATCATTCTCCAGCAAATATAAAATCAAAGTTAATTCTTTTCTACAAAAGTTATCTCGATATCGTTATCCTCAGAGGAAACTGATATTCTACCATGTATCATTTTCCCAGAGAATTTGATATTTTGTCTTATTAGATCCCCAGTGGATTTAATAAAGATCTTGTATAGAAAATCATGTCCATATTATCTCTGAATTTTCTATCTCAGTATGTATCATATTTTCTATTCTATGAAAATGATATCTCGTCTTTTGATTTTCGAGTCCAAAGATCACGGAAAATAGAATCCAAAGATATCTTTATATCTGAATTCTGTTTTCTCTAATCAGTATTAAACTAAAATCATCTTTGGTTTAATATCATGATAGAGTTACAAAGTTTATTTGTATATTCTATTTTATTGAAATATGTCATGTATTATTTACCTCTGAACATGTTTTCTACAAAAATATCATCCACATAATTGAAATCAAGTCAAAATATTCATTTCAATCAAAATCAAAACATTGATTACAAATGAGTACCAAAACTTCAATACATGATAAATGTAAAAGATCTATTTAGGAGGAGCAATTATCTCCTGAATACGAACGATTACATTATTTATCTTTTCTTCATGAGTTTTCTTGATTCGCTCTGCTGTTTCAGCTCCGATCATCCGTTGATCATATTCCACAATAATAGAGCTACGGCGATTGGTCTCCTCATTCTGATTGGTTTGCATCAATTCTCGCTCTTGCTGTAAAAGTTTACAGCGTTCAGCTTCAGATTTACGATCAGTAGCAATCTCTGATTGTTCTTTTTCCATGGAGATAATTTGCTCCTGAATACGAGCTAGCTCTTCCCTTAACTTTCTAAGCTCTTCAGCTTTTGACGCTTCATCTTTCTCTAGGCGCTCAATATTCTGACGAGTACTTATTATTTCTTCGTCTTTCACCATTAACTCTTTAGAAGACTGAGGGAGGAATTCTGTCAGAGCAATGTGTTGAGCTTGAGCTTCATTCTCCAATTGAGTAATCTCAGCTGCAGTCAGAGACTCAATATCCTCCTTTTTAATCTCCCAATATTTGTGGATATTTGCTTCTAAATCATTCAGGAGATGTTCAAAAAAGACACATTGGGTCTCATAACCAGCCTATCTTAAAGCTGAAAGTGGAAAACTAGTCGCCTCTCGAAGACTCGAAAAGGGCATAGTCTCATCCTTCATAAGTCGTCTCGAGAATGTATCCAGATATGAATAAATAATATCTCAATACATCCCCATGATCTTTGCTATCCCTGTGTCAAAACCAGGAGTCGCTGCAATAGTAGAGGAAGGAGCAGGAGGAGCCTCTATTCTGGGAGCTGAAGAGAGTGCTTTTGGAGAACTCGGCAAATGTGAACTCCTCTCACCCACATCAGTTTGGACAAGTGGAGCTTGAGTAGAACTCATAGCCGGTGCAGTTCCTACAGCTGTTGGAATCAAAGAAGCATGATCAAAACTAAAAACAATAAAGTAGAGACAAGACAAAACTTTGATGAATAAAATATTACCTGGAGCTGGTTCATATTCAGTTTCCTTCGGATCATTCAGCTCGGCTCGTAGTCTGTTCAGAGTACTTTCTGACACGGGATTTATTTCACTGCTACCCGCCCCAGAAGTACTCGGAACTTGAACTTCTATATGCCTCTCCGGCTCTGGTGTCAACCCTGAGTGTTGACCAATGGTCTTCAGTACATCAATTGGAATTTTAGACGGTAATTCATCGTCTATCTCCATGTCTTCTTCTCCGAAAGAATGAGACGACGGTTCATAGTCAACTTGTTCGCTCTCTGAAGCTTCAGTAATTGGTTCGAGAGAAGTGGCTTCCTTCACTGATTCTCCCGAAATCAGTAAGTCATTAGCTGTTTCAGTTTGATGCTCGGCCTTTACCGCAGGTTGACTAATTACCTGCGCATCATCGGCCATTGGCGGATTCGATCCTATATCAGAAGGCATGGATGACCCAGCAGGTTCAGGAATATCTTCTTCAACATGTTCTATTTTTACAGAAAAATCTAAGGCAGCTTGTTTTTCTGAAGCCAATCGCACAGCAGATCGGTGGGACTCTCTGCATCGAGACAAATTACGGATTTAGTTTTTGAAACTATCACTTTCCTTCCTATTCTTTTTGTAAATGGAACAGTAGGATAATTGTCTTTTGGATCACTACCTGCTTCATCAGCATCTCTGACTCGATTGGAAGCAGGAGAAGTCCCTGGAATGGTAATTCCTCTACGATTTCGAATCTCTGCTCGAGTGACTCTTTTTGGGGCAGGCCCAGCAGCACCTTTGCCCCGCTTTCTCTTTGGTGTGTTGTCAGCAGATATACTTTCTTCAGCACTCCCGATGGGCACATGTAATGGTTGATGAAGGTCATCAGAGAAGAAAGTTTCTAAAACTTCATCATCAACTTCGTCAGTAGCCAAAGGATCTTCTTGGTCATGACAATCTCTAGGCAGGGCTGATTTAGTTGATTTCTTTTCAAAATGAATAAAGCTTCTACCTAAGATGCTGAATTTTTTATCAAAAGTAATAGCTGATACATAGAATTTGGCGTAAGACGCCAATATTCTAGCTCCTCTCTGATAGGTAACCGGATCTGGCATGGAAAAGGTAGCCCCTGTACCTTCAGCAATGTAATATATCCAAGCTCTGGCACCATCAATCAACCCGCCTTGATAAGCAAAACACGTCGTTGTATTGTCCACATGCAACTGATCATAACCAAATTGTCGAGCAAACCTGCTCAGAAGATATGGTTCCAGATAAGTGATGTTGTCACGGCGGCAGATTAAATGAGATGGCCTGATCCTCTTCAGCCATTCATGTTGAATCTCATCCAATTCATTGCCACCAATGCCATCAATCAGCCTCCCAGGCATGGTTTCATAACCAACAGGTGGAGGAACACAAGTGAAGCTCCATAGTTCTCCCGTGTTTAATATAGTTCTGCAATCTGTCAAAGTGTCATATTTCCACTTTGGTGTGTGTCTGTATCTTTCCAGAAAGGTGTCATCTGGTCTAGCCATCCCAGCATCCAGGAGAGATTCAAAATGCAGAAGCAGCCACCCAAATAAATATGTAAAGGGCATTTCTACCCGAGGAAAGGATATAAGGCTCTTCCTTGCTAATTCGAACATTCTGTCTGTATATGCCCTTAATCCAGCATTCAGACGGCATGTCATTGCTGTCAGTAAATCCATCTTATACCCGAAAACCAGACGGACTGCTGCGAAGACAACTCCTCTGTGCATCCTGTCTGCTGAACAGGTGCCAGGAACTACGAATTTTCTCAGCCAGAGAGATATAAATCCGGCCAGATGACCCTCAGCAGATAATTCTCGGCTACCCTGCTTAATATAGGTCTCAAACCTATCACCGGCTTTATAGGTGCCTTCGTCTTCCTCAATGACGATGTCGTCATGAGTGGTGTCCCGGATGAGCCTGTCAATCTCAGCTTGATTCAGAGGTTTAAATTCACCGACATATTGTTCAGACTTCTTCTTCTTTTGAACTTCATCAGTACGGCCTTGAAATAAATAGGCCATCCATTTGGAAGAATAACAGTTGGAATCTCCTTCTCCACCTTGTCCTTTATAAAAAGCCTTACAAATACTGTAATGGCACATCAATTCTTCAAAGACATGAAGAACCAGTGGGTTGGCTTCGGAGATCTTATTCATTTCATCAACGAAAGGGATATACTCTTCATATGGCAAATCTGCTGTTGGCAGCTGAGAAATATATGCCATTTCATGAAGGGCGAATCCCATCTCGCCCCTTGGGGTCATGAAGGTGCCAGTACGGTAGTTATACCTCTCCGCTAACGCCAAGAACAAATCCGGGTTTGGCCTAAAACCATAAGCAGTGCACTTAATGGCATCATATAGGCCTATCACCTGTAACTGTTCACCAAAATTCTTCAGAATCCATTTCACAAGAGCATTCCATCTGGTATTTTCCGGATTTACCAGACCAGTCAGCCTCATAGACTGTTTTGGGTAGATGGCATTTTCTAATTGAGCAAATTCGTTTGCAAAGATTGGGACTCTGACTGGCTTCAGAAGTGCTGAGTCCTCAGGAGGGATGGTGGCAGGTAGCAGTCCTCGCAAAGCTGTGACATGTGGTTCAGTACCACTGCGGAATCTTCCTTGACGATATCCTATCCACCCAGCCTTTGCTTGTCGGGATGGAGTGATATCCCACTTCATTTGTCTTTGACAACTCGCATGAAATAAGCGAGCTATGTTGATGCTTTTTGATAAACCAGTCAAATACATTGGCTGATTTACATCACCATCTCTGTAATAACAGTATGATACTTTATCCAGAGCAGGCTGAAAGTTTATGTCAATAGCATCTCCGAAAAGAAATGCTGGCTTCAAGTGGGTAACACCATCCACACTTTGTAAAGGCAGTCCACTCATCAGGTTCAGCAAAGTGTCATTTTCCTGATTGGTCAAAAGAGCTATTCTTGTAGAAGGTCCATCGAATTGGGGAAAACGAACATGTGATAGGTCACTGTTATAATTATTTCCTACACATCCTTCAAATTCTGCCTCCTGAGCTAGAATATCCACTGCAAAAGAAGAATAAGAAGTTAGAAATCTTCAACACAAAGAGATGGTAAAGTTTAACATACACTCAGTTTTTACTAAGCGTATGACAGACTCAAAGTTCAGCATACGCTCAGTTTTCCTTAAGCGTATGACAGACTCAAAGTTCAGCATACGCTCAGTTTTCCTTAAGCGTATGGCAGACTCAAATTTCAGCATACGCTCAGTTTTCCTTAAGCGTATGACAGACTCAAAGTTCAGTATACGTTCAGTTTTCCTTAAGCGTATGGCAGACTCAAAGTTCAGCATACACTCAATTTTCCTTAAGCGTATGGCAGACTCAAGGTTCAGCATACGCTCAGTTTTCCTTAAGCATATGGCAGACTCAAGGTTCAGCATACGCTCAGTTTATCCTAAGCGTATGACAGATTTAGAGATCACTTTTTACGCTCAGTCTATCTTAAGTGAATGATTTTAAAAATTCAGTTTATATTCAGTTTGAGCGTATCAGCGTATGGTTGACAAGATGATCATCAAAAACATACGCTAACACAGGAGTTAGCGTATCTCAGTGAGACAACTCGCCATAGCATATTCTTTCAAGACAGCGTATTTTGACATTTCTATCAAAAATATACGTATCATACAGAATACGCTCCAAACATATTTTTCGTATAAACAAAAAATATGGGATACGGCAAAACCCTAAAGAGGGAAGCGTATTTTCTGACGTATTTGACCCTAAAAAGGGGATACGTTTTATGATTTTGTTCTAACCAGAGCCCTAAATAGGGGATAGTTACGGTTCATCATCATCCTCACCATAGAGAGGCTTCAATGGGCGTTCACTACGTCGAACGCGCTCATTGGTAGTCTTCTTAGCAGCGGCGGCGGCGGGCTGAGATGACTCCGCAGGAGCCTTCCCCTTTCCCTTCGCAACAGCATCAACCTTGGGCGCCATTGATAAAGCTTGAGTCGAAGAAGAAGAAGTCGAGTCTTGAGTTTCTTTTTCTCTCTCGAAGATGAAAGCAAAAGTAAAGAAATAAATTAGGTTTTGGAAGACCTATTTATAGAAGAAAAGAAGAAGTTCAAACGGCGGATATTCTTTAAACAGAATCCCTAAAGATTTGTACTGATATTGAGGAAGATAACAAACTCATGCCAGCATGTCAGGACTTATTCCCACTTTAAGTTCAAAGTAATTTCGAACTTTTGAAATTCATAAAGTTCGAAAACTTTGAAGGGGGTCTTGTAGGGTGTGAAAATTATGACACGCTGACATAAGACTCAGCCAAAATCATACGCTCAAGGCTATACGCTTAGTCAAAGCCATACGCTCAAGGCCATACGCTCAGCCAAGGCCATACGCTCATCTAAAGGCCGTACGCTCAGTGAATATTTTATTATTTCCTGAGATGACAGCACAGCATGTATTTAATGAAGGATGAATCTGACACTTCGTCTTTCGTGCAAAAGACAGATGCTCTATGAAGATTAGCCGTCGTATAGGTTTTCGAGAAATGATTTTGTCTCTTACGAAGGACAGCTCAGCAGCCATCATAAATGTACAGCCATCATTACTGTCATTTCTGACAGTCTGTCAGCCATCATATCTGTAGTACGACGCTCGAGAAATATTTGTCAGTATTTGAAGATATGGCGTATTTGAGAAGATTGAGGACAGCCACGTGTCTACTCCCTCATTGCCCAACCAAGTGAGCGTATGGACCCCATACGACTCCTTGTCAACCAAGTGAGCGTATGGACCCCATACGACTCCTTGTCAACCAAGTGAGCGTATGGACCCCATACGACTCCTTGCCAACCAAGTGAGCGTATGGACTCCATACGACTCCTTGTCAACCAAGTAAGCGTATGGACCCCATACGACTCCTTGTCAACCAAGTGAGCGTATGGACACCATACGACTCCTTGTCAACCAAGTGAGCGTATGGACCTCATACGACTCCTTGCCAACCAAGTAAGCGTATGGACTCCATACGACTCCTTATCAATAAAGTAAGCGTATCAGCCTTATATGGCTCTATGCTGTCCAAGTCAGTGTTTGCAAGACATGTGCCTTCAAAAGTTAGCGTATGACCCTTCTTCAACAAAGACAGCGTATCACAGCAAATGCATCCAAGATGACTTTCAACGTACAGTCAACACACATTTTCACGTATCCTGTACTCAGTTACCCACTTATTCAAAAATTATGCAACGTGGCATTCATGCCATCAATCTCTCCTAGATATATTCTACTACTTTCAAACCGCACTCCAACGTGTCTCCATCAGAATTTGCCACGCGTCCCTACAGTTATGCACACGTCAAGTAACTGACTGAGCGTATGCTTCAGAACAGTTATCCAGAACTCTATAAAAGAGAGTTTCTTCATCTTCATCAGACACTACAATTAATTCAGAGAGAACAAAGAGATTGCCCAGTTGCTGTCCAAGTTCTTCAAAGTTCGAGTTTTCTTCATCGCATCGTCCAAGGGATAAAGTAATCGTCTTCTAGATTAGATTCCTACAGTTGTAATTTTCTCAGATACAAAATAAATAAAGTGAATTTATTTATGGAAAACATTACTGTCTGCCTACGGGCTGTAACATGATTGACAAGCCCCGGGGGTTGATCATGTATGACTGAACTCTTGCTAGTCCTCACATTTTGTAACGTCTAGCTTCCTGATCATCTGGATATATAATGTTTGGGACGCCTTACAATTGTATATTTGGAGATCTGATATCTTGTGATTATTATTAGTTGGTTGAGATTGAGACAATAGGCTATTTTATGACCTTAAGGGACTGATGGATTGTAGTGAAACCCTCACATATCTAGACAGCCGTGACCGTATAGCGGTGTGGATCCTATTCCGTTATACGTAGCTGGCTATGTCGGCCCCCGCTCTCCAGTATTCTGGTTCTGGGGCGTGACAGCTACGGCCGAGAAGCGGATCGAAAAACCCGCGGGTCACCGGAAGGCCGCGGGTCGGGAACGGCAGCGAGGAGACGCTGGGCCGGGGAACGGGGCGCGCGAAGGGGCGGTCGGCGGGGAAGGGAAACGAAGAGGAGAGGAGGGAGTGAGGGACGAGTGCTGGGCTGCGTGTGTATTTTTTTCTTCTTCTTCCTTAACTTAAGGAAGATTGAAGTGGTGGAGAGAGATTAGTGGGAGAGGGGTGAGAACGTGGGGAGCTGCTGAGATGTGGGTGGAGATTTTAGGAGAGAGTAATTAGGAAGAGTGGATGAGAGTGAGTGGAGGGTTTATTTTATTTTTATTTTCCTGCCATTATATACATATATGTATGTATAAAGAAAAAATTTAGATTTTAAAAAGGGAAAAAATCAAAGTTGGGTTTAGAAAACGGAAGTCGGGTTCGAGTTCGGGGTCGAACCCCAGACACGGGATCGGGACGGGTCGATCAATCAAAAATCCATTCGATGTATTTAAATATGGTTTCCTAATCCGACTGATAGTAATAATAATAATAATGCTAATAATAATAGAATAATAATAATAATAATCCTAAACTAAACTAGTAATCCAATAATCCAGTAATTCTAATAAACCAAAATTACGGATTTTACAACCTTCCCTCCTTAGAAAATTTCGTCCTCGAAATTTCAAAGATAAGGGCCGGGGGTACAATCAAAAATCTTTTAACCTTGATCAAACATAGAATTTAAATCATCAGCCGCGATCGAATACTAGTCATGATCTCTGGTTAAGATGATATATATATATATATATATATATATAATATATATATATATATATATATATATATATATATATATATGTATGATCAAAATTATCTAGATATGATCTAGGATAGAGTTAGAATATTGTTGTGATTGAAATCATTTTAGGCACAAGAAAATCTAGGTACAAATATGATCATAAAATAGAGAAAAATCAAATAAAATCTCATGAAACAGAAAACGAAAGAGACGAACATCAACAATTTACTGAGAAGACATAAAATAATAGAATTTTCTGAGGTGAGGGACTTGAAATTCCAAATTAAATTGGGAATGGGGTATAAGGGTTTGTGACTCAGGAAAAATCAACAAGTTGTATGATAGGAGGATAGCGAGGGTGATCAGAACAATATAGCTGTGATAGGAATGTAATCGAATAAGGTATTTCCATTGTGAACTAAGTGATGATCAAAGGGAATCGAAAGAATATCGTTTCACTATTTCAACGGTCGGAAGATAAGATATGCAGGAAAAAGACATACAAGATAACTATCTTATTAATACCATGCAAAACCAATCTCTAACTAGTTGAACTTTCGGTGTCCACATAAAACTAAGATATTTGTCAAGGTATTAAAACAAAATATATATATGGAATCATAAATCACCTAAATCAATTTTTCATCCATCGTTGTATGCCAATGGTCTTATCTCAATTCCTCTCTGCTTATTCCTTCTCTAGAACCTATCATTCCATTGCTCGTGTTATTCCTTCCTTGGCTATATCCGTCCCTTCTAGGTATAGTAGTTATCTAACCATAAAAGTTGATCCTCGTCAAGTGTTTCTTTACTTGATCATTATATTCACATGTTTATACATATTATCCAAATCTACTTCCTCCATGGAGAATATTACCAAATCCTATACTTTCCTCGCTAACTCTACTACGTCTTCCTTTATCTTCAATAACTCTTCCTTTAAGCATAAAATTCAAAATCGTCAAATACCATCATTTGTTTGAATGAGGTTTATACACTAGTGAGCACCACCAACGGTTCTAACCCAAATAAGTCACAAGCTAAGATGTACCATTCTCTCAAGACTAGCTTACTCAAGGTATTCTTCTACATTTTCTACCCTTTAGCTAACTAATATTGATCCCAAAGATGCCCTTACTAGAAATGGAATAGGTAGCAATCTATGCTTCTTCCGCATATAGCTATCAACTATATACGTAAAGTCATCCACAAGATGTATCAACTATTAATATATAAAGTTATCCACAAAATATATGCAACACCCTAAAATTGAACCTTGAAAGAGTTTGAGTCAAAAGAGATTGATATGGTCCTAATAAGTTTCTAGGAAAATCAAGTAGAACTTCATAGGAAATATATTCTTTCTGGCTGTGATAAGAGATTTCTGAAATGGAAACATCCGCTAGAAATAAAATCTTCGAATCGGGCAAAAGTCAGAATAATTTGATGGTGCTAAAAAGACAATCATGGTATGGATATAGTCTTAATAATATTTGAAAACCAAATATATCCGAAGTCACTTTGCCTCAAATTCATGCCTCGCCAGAGTGCACCTGACTGCAATGAATTTTTGGCTCCACAACTTGAATAATGATAGGTTACCGAGTAGTCTAACAACTTTATCCATTTTCTGGCTGAACAACATAGGAGACAAATATGATGCATTTAGGACATAGTCTCAATAATATTCGAAAACCTATGAACACATGAAATTACATCAACTTAGAGTCTATGCCTCGCCAGTGCGCAACTGGCTGCAGTAAACTCGCAGTTTCCATAATTCAAATAAATGGCTGCAACGCATATTGTGAAGCCATATTAGATCACTGAATATTTTCTCAACTTTATCCATGGAAATTTCCAAGAGAGCTCAACAATTCAAAAGTTTTCCAATGACTAAAGGAAATTCAATAAAAGAATGGAATCAATTCTCTGGCCGTTCCTGCTTCATGATACTCAAGCATTGAGTTAAGAAGCTTTCTAGGCCTTGAATTGATCAATAAGTTGTATAGAGAGAGTAAGGTTTCAAGTTGAGTGGAGGAAGTCAACAAATGAAAATATTTTTGGTACTTGGAATAATGTAGGAAATGTCAATCCATATTGGAATTATTTTTCAAAAAATAGTTCCCTTGGGAGATATGTGAACCAGCTAAGTTGAACCAATTCTTTGGTAACAATTAACCTTGGGGCTTTATGGTTCCAAAAAAATTCGGTTCGAAATTGGTTCTGAGAAAGTCAATTGGAAATAAGGTCAAGAGAAATTGTAGTGCCCCGTCCCTACATCGTGCCCCGTACTCTGTCCGCGGGGTGCGCGAGAAAGGAACACTGTCGCTATCGATTCGGTCGGGACCGATAGGTCGAGATCGACCGAGTCGATCGAACGGAAACAGTTGAATTAAGATCCATTCCTCGTTATGGAATGTCTTCTTCGGAACCAAGTCCCATATTAAGCGGGTTGTGCCTCGAGGATTGGTTCTGCAGCTGAGTCGAGAGATACCTCCCGTTGCTCTGGTTTTCATGCCGCACTTGATTTGGCTTTGGCTTTGGCTTTGGTTTTCGTGAATGCGTTTTCGTGAATGTTTTCGATAGGTTTTCGTGATACGTTTTCGAGCTGCGCATTCATATCGAATATCCTTGAATTATACAGTGTTCTAATCAGTTGCTTATGCGATTGCAGGTGATCGCGTAGACGACGTCAGTGCAGCCAACCGGTCGCTCGCTTGAAGCAAGGCTCAGGCGAGTGGCTGACCTCCTTCATCCCGTCCCTCTACTTCAAAACTCAATATATGAAGTAAAATAAATGCTTGTCATAATAGTGTAGAATCAATGAAATCGTGGCACGATACTTCACGAAACACTTGTTAACGAACGACCGGTTTTGGAAATGGAAAACATGCTTCCCTATGCAATTATACTTGGTCTATGCCAAACCAATGAATGAATCAATTAACGCTTATCGCAAGATACGGATAAATGAGTAAAATCAACTAAGTTCCAAAGAAAACGATCATTGGACAACTTGTCGACAAGGTGTAGTTTCCTCGAACAGTTACCTAGGCCAAGGGACCGATTCGGCCCGGGAGGAACGAGTGTATAGCAAGCGCCAGCCTTCATCGGCGCGAGTTATGCGGGAACTTTCGCACAGGGCTCGCTACCCGACGCGAAAGGGTTACCGTCTAACTCAGCTATATGTCCGCGATGGCTTAAAATTGCCAGTGGCCTTCACACCCTTCTCACTGCTTAACAAATGCACGTGGCACGGGGTGAATATGATAGTTGCTTAATGTTACATAATTTCATATGCTTGCCTCAAAATATGTTAACATGCAAATCGAGCAGGATGGTTAGAAAGATCATTGAAATAGCTAGCTAATATGTTTACGAAACTTCTTGAATCAAATACAGAGCTTGGGTTTTAATTAGCCATTCGCCAGTACATGTGTTCTGTGCTGATCCTCGCTCTTTGCAGGTCCCGCGAACCCGGAAGGACGCGCCAACTAGCTCGACGACGTTCGTGACTTTTGAAGCTTCGGCCATGCATCGAAGACTCTCTTTCTGCGAATCCACTCTTGAAGGCTCTCGACAGTCCAAGAAAAATGACTCAGCGTCCCTCCCATCCAGGTCAATGGAGTACTTGTGTATATTGAGGGATGTGTGCAATGTATGGAACGACTATCTCATCGGCACTCTTTTGTAATCGAGTCATGTTGTAGCCCGCACGGCAATGAGTCTTGTACCGGAGTCTGTAAATGATGTTCATTATCAATAAAGAATCAAGTTTCTTTACTTATTGTGTGATTCAATTTGTTTGCGTACTCGCTTAGATCTCGTGTCTCGGATTGCCTTATGACTATGCCTTGTGCGATCGCAAATTAGGTTCGCACGACATCATGCCCAGGGGACGACTATCGATTCGACGGAATTGGGGCGTGACATAATGGTATCAGAACACGGCTTTATGTCCTTGGCCTCTAGTGTCGAATTCTAGTCTCCGACCGTTGACCTCGTGTCGATGAGAAGAGTTGTTCCATATGCTGAATCCAGGACATTTTCTGAAACTAACGAGAGTTGTCTTTCCTTTTTTCCTGCAGTTACGGGAGCTTAGGCGGAAGACGAGACGAGCGCTTCCAGCGGCTCGAGTACTTCTAGACCCGAGCATTCCTTTAACCCAACGGGAATGGCGCCTACTGTAGCCGGAACTTCCGACGATCCGATGCAACGTATGCTGCAGATGCTTGAAATGCAGCAACGTCAAAACGAGCTCCATCGTCAGCAAGCGGAGGCTCGTCAGACTCAATTTGAGAATCGGTTCGAGGCTCAATTCAAGCTGCAGCAGCAGCAGCTGAATACCCTCCAGCAGATCATACAGTCTGTCGTCGGCAACAACAACAACTCAACGATGACACCTGCCGTGACCCAGCCTGCGGTTCGATCTAACGAAGCTGAGCCAGAGGCGCCCGTGCTCTCAACTGTGGCACCGAGAAGTTCTAACTTCGACGTGTCAAAATTTACTAAAAGCTGTTGTACTTCCTTCAACGGTGCAGAAGATCCCTCGGTGGCGATCGACTGGCTGGAGGAGCTGGAAGATAAGTTCGAGCTCCTCGGTGTCGAGGACTCAAAGAAAGTCGCATGTGCTCAACTTCTACTTCGAATGAACGCGCACGATTGGTGGGCTGTGCAGAAGCGGGCAATTTGACGTGAAAACGAGACGGCGGCGATCTCATGGGAGACATTCAAAAAGGCGTTCGAGACTGAATATCTTTCTGCAGCCATGCGACAGTAAAAAGAAGATGAGTTTATGCAGTTAAGGTAAGGCAATATGACTGTACGACAATATGCGGCCAAATTCAACAAACTGGCCAAGTTAGCTGGGGACTTCCTACCTACCACTGCAAGTCGAGCTCGACAATTTGAAGTGGGTTTACGTTCCACTATCCGCGCTCACGTTTCGGTGGGTGAATACCAAACTGTGGGCGAGGCACTCAACCACGCCATCCGTCTGGAGTCCGAGTATCCTCCTACTACTACCGGTGCTGTTCACTTTAATAACAAACGCCATAGTAATGCGGGAGGCAACAACGCACTCAAGCGTCAAAACCGCGACAACGGAGGCGGCAACCAGACGAAGGATCGAGTGGTCTGCACTTTCTGCGCCAAGGAGGGGCACTTGATCAGCGAGTACCGATTGAAGAGCGGCGCGTGCCTCGCGTGCGGACGAACCGACCATATCGCAAGCAACTGTCCGATGAAGTCAAACCAGCGCCGACAACAATACCATCAGAACCGAGGCCAAGCACCTCGGGCTCTCCCGACCGCACAACAAAATGGCCAAGACCATCGCCCTAATGCTCATGGCCGTGTCTACGCCATGACTCGAGACGAGGCACTCGCATCCGATACAGTCGCGACAGGTATACTACAATTCAATAATAAATCTGTTCGTGTATTGTTTGATTCAGGTGCCACGCATAGTTTTATATCGGCAGACTTTGCCGCCGAGCACAAATTCTTCTTGACCCCACTGGGCCTCGATCTCTCTGTTAACGTACCGTCGGGCATGCCACTACTTGCAAATTTAGTCTGCGGAGACGGAATCATCTGTATAGGTGGTCAAAAGGTCAGTCTTGATGCGATAGTTCTAAATATTAAGGACTACGATATCATTCTGGGGATGGATTGGCTCGGTCCGTGCAACGCAACCATAGACTGCGCTGAAAAGAAGGTCACATTCCGCATACCTGGAGTGCCTGAATTCTGCTACTCGTGTGGTGAGGCGTCGCCGACATGCATGGTGATCTCCGTAATATCTGCTCGAAGGATACTGCGTTCCGGGTGCGAAGGCTATCTAGCTTCCGTTCGAGACATGCGACAGGATGGTGCAAATGCGGGTCAGACCGACGTTGTGGCAGAATTTCCTGATGTGTTTCCGGACGAGCTGCCCGGCATGCCGCCCGATCGAGAGATTGAGTTCACTATCGATACCTTCTCCGACACTCGGCCGATCTCGAAGACCCCGTACAGAATGGCCCCTGCAAAGCTTAAAGAACTCAAGGTGCAGTTACAGGAATTGCTCGACAAGGGATTTATCCGACCCAGCGTCTCGCCGTGGGGAGCGCCCGTGCTGTTTGTCAAGAAGAAGGATGTCTCTATGCGTCTTTGCATCGACTACCGCGAGCTGAATAAAGCCACCGTTCGGAACAAATACCCCCTGTTCCGCATAGATGATCTGTTTGATCAGCTTCAAAGAGCCACGGTATTCTCTAAAATTGATCTGCGTTCGGGTTACCATCAACTCAAGATCAAGCCGGACAATGTACCGAAGTCTGTCTTCCGTACTCGATACGGCCATTACGAGTTCCTGGTAATGCCGTTCGGCCTAACGAACGCCCCTGCTGCTTTCATGGATTTAATGAATCGGGTGTTCCGACCATTCCTCGACAAGTTCGTAGCAGTCTTTATCGACGATATACTCGTCTACTCGAAGAATAGGCAGCAACACACTGAGCATCTGCGGACCGTGCTTCAGACCCTTCGAGAAAATCAACTATATGCGAAGTAAAGCAAATGTGAATTCTGGCTTAGTAGCGTCGCATTCCTCGGACACATTATTTCTGCTGAAGGCATCGCAGTCGACCCAAAGAAAGTTGAAGCCGTCGTTGATTGGAAGCGGCCAATGTCCGTCAGCGAGATTCGAAGTTTCCTTGGCTTAGCGGGATACTATCGACGCTTCGTGAAAGACTTCGCGAAGATCGCATCGCCTCTGACTCGCCTCACCCAGAAAGGAGTCGCATTCGAATGGTCAGACGATTGTGAAGCTTCATTCCAAGAATTAAAGCAACGGCTCGTCTCGGCCCCGATACTCGCACTTCCAGAAGGGACTGAGGGTTTCCAGATATTAAGCGACGCGTCCGGTCAGGGCTTGGGGTGTGTGCTGATACGGCAGAACAAAGTGATATCTTTTGCTTCCCGACAGCTAAAGCCGCACGAAAAAAATTATCCCACGTACGACCTGGAGTTAGCGGCGATTGTGTTTGCGTTGAAATTATGGCGTCACTACCTCTATGGCATGGCGTGCACGATCTACACCGATCACAAGAGCCTCAAGTATCTATTCACGCAGAGGGAACTGAACTTGCGGCAGAGGCGCTGGCTTGAACTGATCAAGGATTACGACTTGACTATCGACTATACGCCGGGAAAAGGAAATGTTGTGGCGGACGCCTTGAGTCGAAAGTACATTGCCTCATTATCCATCGACCCCAGACTGCTACGTGACCTAGAAGAGATGGGCATCGAGCTCCGAGTCAGATTCTGAAATGTGCAGTTGGCAAAGTTGCAGTTAGAGCCGAGCTTGCTCGATAAGATCAAGACCGCTCAGACGGACGATCCATACCTGAAGAAAGTGCGAGCGCTAATCTCGACGGGCAGGACGATCGACTTTGCGGAAGACGAAACCGGCGTACTTCGATTGAAGGGTAGGCTATGCGTTCCGGACGATTCAGAACTCAGAAAGGAGATCCTGTCGGAGGCGCACTATGCGAAATACACTTTGCATCCCGGTAGCACGAAGATGTACAAGGACCTCCGCACAAATTTCTGGTGGCACGGGATGAAAAGAGATGTGGCACTCTTCGTGTCACAATGCATGGCCTGTCAGCAGGTGAAAGCTGAGCACCAGAGACCTGGCGGAGAGATGCAGAATCTGGCGATTCCGGAATGGAAGTGGCAGCACGTGTGCATGGATTTTATTGTTGGTCTGTCGAAGACGCCGTGGGGAAATGATGCCATCTGGGTCATCGTCGATCGATTAACCAAGTCAGCGCATTTTATTGCCATCAAAGTTACTTGGAGCGTTGATCGCCTGGCGCAGATATATCTTGATGAGATAGTACGGCTGTACGGAGTTCCAGTATCCATCGTCTCTGATCGGGATTCACGGTTCATGTCGCGATTCTAGAGTAGCCTTCAGTCGGCGCTGGGTACCAAGTTGCAGTTCAGCTCAGCTTACCATCCTCAGACCGACGGCCAAACAGAGCGCGTCAATCAGATTCTCGAAGACATACTACGACTCTGCGCAATTGACTTCAAATCAAGCTGGGACAATCATCTACCTCTGGCCGAATTTGCGTACAACAATAGCTATCAATCCAGCATTCAAATGGCGCCATATGAAGCCTTGTACGGACGCAAGTGCCGATCGCCCATTTGCTGGGACGAAGTCGGAGAGCGGCAGATTCTCGGCCCGGAACTGGTGGAACAGACCGTGCAGAAAATTCGGCTCATTCGGGAAAGACTAAAGACTACGCAGAGTCGTCAGAAAAGCTATACGGACGTTCATCGTTGCCCCCTCAAGTTTCAAGTAGGCGATCACGTATTTCTCAAAGTGTCGCCCATGCGGGGAGTTACTCGGTTCGGCACGAAGGGAAAATTGAGTCCGAGATTCGTTGGGCCGTTCGAAATACTCGAGCGGGTCGCACCAGTGGCCTATAAAATTGCCTTACCGTCGGCGCTTGAAGGTGTTTGGCCAGCTGGAGCTAAAGTCTGACTTATCCTACGTTGAAGAGCCAGTTCAAATCTTAGAATGCAAGGATAAGCTGCTGTACAATCGAGCGATCCCTCTCGTTCGCGTCATCTGGAGAAACCATTCGGTCGAAGAGTCGACGTCGGAGCTTGAATCGGAAATGAAGGAGAAATTTTCTTCGTTATTCTCGTAGAGGTAGGTTCTATCTTTAAGTTTCGAGGATGAAACTTTTTATTAGTTGGTTATGGTGTAGTGCCCCGTCCCTACATCGTGCCCCGTACTCTATCTGCGGGGTACGCGAGAAAGGAACACTGTCGCTATCGATTCGGTCGGGACCGATAGATCGGGATCGACCGAGTCGATCAAACGGAAACGGTTGAATTAAGATCCATTCCTCGTTATGGAATGTCTTCTTCGGAACCAAGTCCCATATTCAGCGGGTTGCGCCTCGAGGATTGGCTCTACAGTTGAGTCGGGAGAGACCTCCCGTTGCTCTGGTTTTCATGCCGCACTTGATTTGGCTTTGGCTTTGGTTTTCGTGAATGCGTTTTCGATAGGTTTTCGTGATACGTTTTTGAGCTGCACATTCATATCGAATATCCTTGAATTATACAGTGTTCTAATCAGTTGCTTATGCGATTGCAGGTGATCGCGTAGGCGACGTCAGCACAGCCAACCGGTCGCTCGCTTGAAGCAAGACTAAGGCGAGTGGCTGACCTCCTTCGTCCCGTCCCTCTACTTCAAAACTCAATATATGAAGTAAAATAAATGCTTGTCATAATAGTTTAGAATCAATGAAATCGTGGCACGATACTTCACGAAACACTTGTTAACGAACGGCCGGTTTTGAAAATGGAAAACATGCTTCCCTATGCAATTATACTTGGTCTATGCCAAACCAATGAATGAATCAATTAACGCTTATCGCAACGATACGGATAAATGAGTAAAATCAACTAAGTTCCAAAGAAAACGGTCATTGGACAACTTGTCGACAAGGTGTAGTTTCCTCGAACGGTTACCTAGGCCAAGGGACCGATTCGGCCCGGGAGGAACGAGTGTATAGCTGGCGCCAGCCTTCATCGGCGCGAGTTATGCGGGAACTTTCGCACAGGGCTCGCTACCCGACGCGAAAGGGTCACCGTCTAACTCAGCTATATGTCCGCGATAGCTTGAAATTGCCAGTGGCCTTCACACCCTTCTTACTGCTTAACAAATGCACGTGGCACAGGATGAATATGATAGTTGCTTAATGTTACACAATTTCATATGCTTGCCTCAAAACATGTTAACATGCAAATCGAGCAGGATGGTTAGAAAGATCATTGAAATAGCTAGCTAATATGTTTACGAAACTTCTTGAATCAAATACAGAGCTTGGATTTTAATTAGCCATTCGCCAGTACATGTGTTCTGTGCTGATCCTCGCTCCTTGCAGGTCCCGCGAACCCGGAAGGACGCGCCAACTAGCTCGGCGACGTTCGTGACTTTTGAAGCTTCGGCCGTGCGTCAAAGACTCTCTCTCTGCGACTCCACTCTTGAAGGCTCTCGACAGTCCAAGAAAAATGACTCAGCGTCCCTTCCATCCAGGTCAATGGAGTACTTGTGTATATTGAGGGATGTGTGCAATGTATGGAACGACTATCTCATCGGTACTCTTTTGTAATCGAGTCATGTTGTAGCCTGCGCGGCAATGAGTCTTGTACCGGAGTCTGTAAATGATGTTCATTATCAATAAAAAATCAAGTTCCTTTACTTATTGTGTGATTCAATTTGTCTGCGTACTATCTTAGATCTCGTGTCTCGGATTGCCTTATGACTATGCCTTGTGCGATCGCAAATTAGGTTCGCACGACATCACGCCCAGGGGACGACTATCGATTCGACGGAATCGGGGCGTGACAGAAATGGTTGGATACACTGGTCGTAGAAATACTTTGGGTAGATAAGAGTTTATTAGGTTTGCTATAGAAGAATTTGAAACTCTAAATAGCGAATGGATGTAGATTCCAAATAAAGATAGAGGAGTAAGATTTGATCAACAAATGGAGAAGTTGGAATAGGTTTACTAAAGAAGGAGATAATAAAAATATATATCTAATCTTAATCCAAAAACGGCGAGAGAGTATGGATCCTAAAGTATGCTAGAATCTGATAAAGATATGAGATATGGAAGAAAATAATCCCGAAAGCCATAGGACACTAAAATATACCAAAAATCTAGAAAATAAAATAGGCAGTAAAACATACCATCATAAAATCGGCCTAATCTAGATAAGGTTTAGATACAAACGTAAGCAAGGTAACCTATAAAACTATAAGCAAGCCAACAATAAATAATTTCGGCCCTATACTGTAACATGGTGAATATAGTAGACTCTTTGTTCACCATGTATATTATATTTATATATATATATATATATATATATATATATATATATATATATATATATATATATATATATATATATATATATAAATAATATCTAGGTATTCTAAAATTCTATTCTTTTAATTCTTAATCACCAATATATCCTCGATAAATACTGCCTTATATACATTCTCATTAAGATTACAATTTTCAAAAATTGTATCGTATGGGAGACATGACTTTGGAAAAGATATTGGCCAGAAAAGTGTAATCAAGGGTAATATGTTATGCTTCGGTAGGGTATCATCTAGTGCTAATCAATAATTCTAGGTATCATTAGCTCTTCTGGTCCTGGTCTGGTTCGAGCAGCCTACCGCTGCTCAATCTACTACTACGATTCTCTTGTCATGTTTTCTTGTGTCATGCATAGAAAATAAGATCTTGCTAGTACCGACTGATATGCATAGGTCAGGTTGTCTTCATAGCCTGGCAAGTTTAGGGGCAAGCATAAACAAGGTAACCTACCGTTCTATAAGCAAGCAAAAATAGTTACTTATATATAGATAATTCGATCCTATGTTGTGACAAATCAATATTCTAGTGTTCTAGTTGTTTCTAGGTATGTTCACTTAAGTTGTTGATTGACCTGCATGGGCCACCACTAAAATCATCTCACGACCCGATTCCAAATTATTGGGTCGAACCGGATCATGTCCAGCCTGCACCATTGTGAAACGGCGGCAGTAAGCTGTTCTATATGCAGGTATTCACAACAACATTTATACATTTGTCACAACTCGAATATACGGAAATTTTAAAAACTTTTTATTCAACAATTGAAAAGTACAACTGGAAATAAAAGAATTGAAATAATGTACTGAATTCAAATTAACAAACTCCAATACAATAAAACTAGATAACTGGAAAACAACTAGCTAGACAGTCGGCTCATCAGCCTCTGGTTTTGCGTCCTCCAAGGGGGACTCTGGCAACACCACAGGATACAATACCGGGTCATAGTAGCTATTGAACAATAGCTCAGCATCATCAACATCACCTATGGGGGAAATCCAGTCAGAAAAGGAGCAAGTACGAGTACATAATCCGACATTGTAAATAATAATGGAAAGATGCAATTTTAAACAGTTAAAATTCTTTGAACAATATTTTCCAGCAATTTTCAGCAATTCAATATTTAAAACAATGTGATTTGAATAGGTAACATCTATGACCGGCTTGGGTTGTACAATAGAATCCTAGCGATGCGATACGGCTTATCCTCGTGTGTAAGAGGGGTAAGCTCGCACAATAACAATATGCAATATGAGGGGTATTGGTCATAAACGCTACACTATTTCTCCAATATCCCCACAATCAATATCAATTAATATTTGAACCCTAGGAGAGGGTTCCGTGTAGCAATGTGGTTTAAGCATGCAACATAACAATTACTAAATAAAATGCAAGAAAATATAATCGTAACTTGCCTTTGTTTTATGACTGGAATAGATGTGTCGGTACCGGAAGGAAGTCAAACTTGTCCTCGAAACCATACAGTCGAGAATCCTGTCTTAGAATCATAATTGAACCATATCTAGGTGTGCTAGTTACAATCTCTAGAAATAACCCTAGTCAGGTTTTAAGTTATTTAATTTAATCTACCGAAATTCGTCTAACGTCGCAAGCTACATTGGTTATCATTTAATTGAATAAACCGGTTACTTGATTTAATTGGAGAAGATAGCATTTATAGGTTGATTGGCAAATCTTTGTATTTTTATAATATATATATATATATATATATATATATATATATATATATATATATATATATATATATATATATATATATATATATATATATATAACTACATTATTTCTAGTGATAAAACATGAACATGTTAACTTACCAATATTTTATTCATTTAAAATTAAATGTGAGAAATCGTTATTAATTTTATACAAAAATAATTAATATTCGATTTATAGTTACTCGTCTAGGTACGCGATACCAACTTAGAAAGAAAGTAAAATCTACACTACACAATACAGGGTCACAGAAAATAAATAAAAAACTGGGCTTATGCCCTTATAACTATTTACATAAATTAATTAAATATTAAAAGTTGCTGGCGAACTCTGAATGCCGAGAAGCGGTCTATTCAGGAGGCCGAGGCCCTGCACTCGAAATATGAAAAATATCCAATAACGAGTTCTAAATAAATTTATAGAATATAAAATATAGGTAAGTCTCAGACTTGGTCATTAAGTATCACGTTGTTGGCTAACACCTCAACGTACAGAAAGGTCCTGTAGCCTTTGCGTTTCGCCGATGCTCATTCGACCGATACGGTCGTCGCCTAACCGAGGATACGTAAAATCTCGAAAAGCCGCAAACCAACCAACAACCAATTTGGAAATCCTTTTACAAAGACCGAGTTCGAAAGTAGATTTTGTTTTATGAATTTTAATTTAAATACCAGTGTTTTGAAAAGGGTTTTACTGAAAATTTGGACAGCACCTCCTCTGTAACTGGACAATCCAGCCACATAGGCGATACAAATCCCTGCACCAAAAGAAAGTCCCAAACCAGGGAATACACCAAACCAATCCACAATAATATTCTAACCCAGAGTAATAATCCACAACCAACACATATAGATAAAAGCCAACGTATAGATAAAGCCGAACCGCAAACCGAAAATAACGAATCGGAAAAACATACGCGTCCCGCGTAAATAATCTGAACTACCGAAAAAACAACGCCGCTACGTAAGTTTGTCGCACGTATCCCCCTATACGCAACGAATCAAAAATCTGATCCCCGAAATGGGGTCGAGACCGCGTCATCATCGACACAAAAACCCAAGGGACACGAGGACACGAAAATATACCTCGGGTGCTCGGATAGAGCTCTCAGATGTAAATAGGAGAAAAATAAATTCCGTGGACTCGAAAAAATTTCAAAATACGCGAACAGCAAAGATCGGCCACGGAAACAGCGAATCTGGACCCACGAGATGCTGCGGACAGCGGATCGGGGCACGGGAACAACGGACGGAGCTCGGGGTGGCCGAGAGGCGGCGGCTACGGCCGAGAAGCGGATCGGAAAACCCGCGGGTCACCGAAAGGCCGCGGGTCGGGAACGGCAGTGGGGAGACACTGGGCCGGGGCACGGGGCGCGCGAAGGGGCGGTCGACGGGGAAGGGGAACAAAGAGGAGAGGAGGGAGTGAGGGATGAGTGCTGGGCTGTGTGTGTATTGTTTTCTTCTTCTTCCTTCACTTAAGGAAGATTGAAGTGGTGGAGAGAGATTAGTGGGAGAGGGGTGAGAACGTAGGGAGCTGCTGAGATGTGGGTTGAGATTTTAGGGGAGAGTATTTAGGAAGAGTGGATGAGAGTGAGTGGAGGGTTTATTTTATTTTTAGTGTGATGTGGATGGTGGTCGGGTCCGTGATGGAGTTCTGGGAGGAAGAGCAGGAGAGATGAGGCATGTGGTGGTGTTTGGCTGGGACTCACGGGTGCCGGGATGAGCGTGGTGAAGGTGATGGTGTTTCTAGGGTTAGGGGTTCGGGTCTGCGGCCGTTGGCCGGAAGAGGGGGCTGGGCTTCAGGATAGGACAAATCTATGTCTGGGAGTGTCCGACACAGTAGGGGTTAGGGTTTAGTTAGAATTAAGGTTAGGGGTCGATGTGTCGGGTCCTGTATGTCACGGATACATGGAGAAGATAGGTTGGATCGGTGTCCGGCTTGTCAGGCACACGGGTGGAGAATTTGTACATGTAAAAAAAATTATAGTGGATGGGAAGGGAAAACACGGGCACAGACACGATACACGAATTTTAGTTGTGGTGGTGGAGAAATTGTGGAGAATAGAAATTTATGGATGAGTACCTGCATTTTTATAGGATGTGGAAATCCCAGTTGGATAAGGATTAGAAGTAGTTTAAATCCCCGTTAGATAATACGCTATTTATTTTAAATCAAATTCAATAAATTTCAAATCCAAATAAAAATCAATTTAAATCTAATTAGATTACATCCTTTAGTTTAAAATCAACTAAGATAAATCAAATTTCAAATATAGATATTAATTTAACTATTTAAATAAATCCATAAAATCAACTCAAGATTTAAATCGCCACAATAATTTCAAAATATATTTTCCAAAAATAATTATGAAATATATTTAAATCGCCACAATAATTACGAAATATATATGTATGCCCAAATAATATTTACATAAATATACTTTTCTAATATACCATTTTATAGGAAAAATATTTATTATTATAACTGTATAACTGAAAGACTTTTCATAATTAAAATCATAAACTTAAAAATTTTGGTACGATAGCTAAAAATAATTATTATCTATATTATTTCGAAACTATAAAATTAGAAAAAATATTTTTCAAAAATATGTACGCTCGCACATATTCGCACTCATCGAGCAATGACGAAAAACAAAATTTCGCGCACGACGTACAATGCAACTACGCGACGTACAATATACCAAAAAAAATCAGTATCAAATTTATTTTTTTTAAAATAGTAAAAATTTAGGGGTTTTATAAAGTGGCTATGTGCGCAAGGTGCAAGGCGCACGGGTTGCTAGAGTGGCGCAACTTGCTTCAGATCGTGCATGTGCATGATCTGAACGGTTACTGCACGTTCGGAGCGGTTATTACCACGTCCCGAATGTTGTGCTAACCGGACAGTTGCTACTCGGGCCTATATAAGGTCTCTTCTCTCTCACAGGCACGGTACACAGAACATATTCAGAGAGTTACGAAAGTTTACAAGTGTTTCTTAACACGAGTAAACAGAACCTGTCAGAGAGAAGAGAAGCTTTGCACCAGCGTTGCTTTTGCACGGGAGTTCGTGTTCGATCCGAGGAGTCAGAAGAGCAGAAGTGTTCCAAAGTTCTCCGACAAACTTGCTGGTTCCTGGAAGCTATTCGTGTGGGGCGGATATAGCTTTGAGCAACGGTGATCATTCTCCCCAGCAGGCCATCTTCCATCTTTCGTCTGTCATCTTCTTCGCTGCTGTGATTACGACATCTTCTTAGATTCTCGTATATCATATGCTGCTGTGAACTACGAAATTTTTTTAGATTCTCGTAATATAATGAGATCTTCGTTATACTTGCGCAACCTTCCTAGAAGTGTTGCGTTGGAACATTGTTCTTACAATTGTTTCATATTCTCAGTTTTTCCATCGAAAAAAAATTGTGCCCCGGCACTAACAATGTTTCTATTTCGGCGATCATCTTAAGTCAACCGTTACGACGAGACCCAAACTTTATTGTGAACAGTATGGAGATCTAAATACAAACTTAAAATATTATACATGGCCCTAAAACTAAAACCACCCTTAATAAAATTGGATGGATGAATACGACAAGTTCATATTTAAACCAAATGATTCGTAACTCCCAAATGATTTTAGTTGTTTACCTGTGCCCAATTGTATCAGACATGAACATGAACATGAACCTTACTTCTGATTAGGAATTTCGAACATAGAAATTTACTACAAATTTTAAGGATTCCGAACATGAATGTTATTAGCAATTTGGGAATTTTGAAGATGACTTTTACAACATGTTGTATCAGACATACAAACATCATGAACTTTAAAACCAATTAGGATTTTTGAACACAAAATTAATTTACTACTAATTAAGGATTTTACAACAAATTAGAATTTTCGAAAATACATATTCTCGTACAAGTTTGGAAAGAATTAACCAAAACTAGTTTTAACTCGCTAAACAATGATGCAACTGCTATAGAATCGAGAGCAGTCGGAGACCATTAGACGGATACTAACAAAGTTACAAAGTCGGCTTGTTGGGATAATGAAGATTATGGTTGCTCAAAAGTAATATTCGATTTATTTTAAGAACCGACGTTTTATTTTTAAAATCGAGATTTAACAGATAAACCAGCCAAACTGGTACACAATTGAACCGGCCGATTCTTATTTTTCTTTAAAAAAAATCAAAAAAATTAATCACGTGAGATTTAGACCGTTTGAATCTTTGTTTGGTTTTAAGAGATCTTACGGTTGTAAAACCAAAACAAAACAAACATACTAAAAATCAAACCAAAGTAACTCAAGAAATAAATGTGTTGATATCTTATCTATTTGAACCAAACCAGGCCTTTTTGAACCATGTACCAAAAAAAATCGGTTCAATCGTTGGTCCGGTTTTAATGATATTGTTTTGAAGTGAAATATAGGTAGCAAACCTATATTGGAAAGTAGAAAAAATAAAAAAACTCAGATTTAAACTAATTATCAGCAGTCGGATGGTTTGTGGGAACCCAGTCCACACAAGCCGATTCCTCATTGCTCGTAAATTACACTAAACATGTTTATTATAAGAAGTCCCTATTGCTTCGTTCCGGCCGATGTGGGACATACGAACATGAACTTTAAACAAAATAGGATTTTCAAACATGAATTTATTACTAATTAAGGATTTCATACATGGATTTTACAACCAATTAGAATTTTTGAACATGAAATTGTAGTTGTTCTCGTACAAGTTTAGAGAGAATTAACTAAAACTAATTTAACTCTCTAAACAATGATGCAACAGAAAGAATCCGCTAAAAAGCAGTAAAACTGCTAATAGAATCGAGAGCAGTCAAAGACCACCAGAGGGATGCTAACAAAGTTACCAAGTCGGCTTGCTGGAATAATGAAGATTATTGTTGCTTAAAGTAAGATTCAAATTTTCGATTATACAGAATTCGCAATCGAACTCCTAGAATCCTTTGAACTATCAATCTTCCTCTTTTCTAGAATGCTCTTAACTACAATTTTCTTTTATTCGTGATAAAAAGCAGAGTAGCCATAGAATGTAAGAGCTTTATTCCCTTCATTTTCAAGCAGTGTTGTCAGAACCTGACCGGTAGTTGGACCACCGTAACTTGAATAGAGATTTTGTTTTTAAGAACTGAGAATTTTCTTTTTCAAAACCGAGACTTAACTCATAAATCGGCCGAACCGGTACACAATTGAACCGGCCGATTCTTATTTTTCATTTTTAAAAATAAACTCAAAAAAATTAATCACGTGAGACTTGGACCATTTGATTCTTTGTTTGGTGTTGAAAGATCTCACAGTTGTAAAACCAAAACAAAACAAACATACTAAGAACCAAACCAAACAAAATCAAGAAGTAAATGTTGATATCTTACCTATTTGAACAAAACCAAGCCTTTTTGAACCATGTACCAAAAAATTTCGGTTCAATCATTGTTCCGATTGTAATGATATTATTTTGAAGTGAAATATAGGTACCAAACCTATATTGGAAAGCAGAAAAAAAAAGAAGAAAAAAAAAGGAGCTCAGATTTAAACTAATCATCAGCAATCTGATGGTTTGTGGGAACCCATTCCACACACGAGCCGATTCCTCATTGCTCGTAAATTCCACTAAACATGTTTACTATAAGAAGTCCCTATTGCTTCGTGCTGGCCGATGTGGGACATACGAACATGAACTTTAAAACCAATTAGGATTTTCGAACATGAATTTATTACTAATTAAGGTTTTCAAACGTGGATTTTACAACCAATTAGAATATTCGAACATGAATTCTGTTGTAGATATTCTCGTACAAGTTTAGAAAGAATAAACCAAAACTAATTTAACTCGCTAAACAATAATGCAGCAGAAAGAATCCACTAAAAAGCAGTAAAAACTGCTAATAGAATCGAGAGCAGTAAGGGATGCTAACAAAGTTACTAAATCGGCTTGCTGGAATAATGAAAATTATTGTTGCTTAAAGTAAGATTCAACCATTCTCAGAAATAAACAATTTTCGATTATAAAGAAAGCGCAATCGAACTCCTAGAATCCTTTGAACTATCTACCTAGAACATGCACGGAAGTGTTATTGTAGACTAGTAGAATGCTCTTAACTACCAACTTATTTTTTATCCATGATAAAAGGCAGAGTAGGCATAGAATGTAAGAGTTTTGTTCCCTTCATTTTGAAGCAGTATTGTCAGAACCTGACCGGCAGTTGGACCACCATAACTTGATCGAGAATTTTTGTAAGAAACCAGCATTTTTTTTTTTCAAGACCGAGATTTAACCGGTAAATCGGCCGAACCCGTACACAATTGAACCGGTCGATTCTTGTTTTTCTTTTAAAAAAAAAACTCAAAAATATTAATACGTGAGATTGGGACCATTTGATTATTTGTTTGGTTTTGAAAGATCTCACAGTTGTAAAACCAAAATAAATCAAACATACTAAGAACCAAATCAAATTAAATCAAGAAGTAAATGTTGATATCTTACCAATTTGAACCAAACCAAGCCTTTTTGAACCACGTACCAAAAATACGATTTTTATGATATTGTTTTGAAGTGAAATATAGGCAGTTAACCTATATTGGAAAGTAATAAATAAAAAAACCAAAAAGGGAGCTCAGATTTAAACTAATCATCAGCGGTCTGATGGTTTGTGGGAACCCATTCCACACAATCAGGAACCTCATTGCTCTAGGGCTATTCTAAACATGTTTATCATAAGAAGTCTCTACTGCTTCGTGCTGGCCGATGTGGGACTATTGAAATATTTCACGACTATAAGCTATTCATACCTTCTTCTTTTTTCTTTTTTTTTTTGCATCTAGGAAGAAAGAAATCATTATATATATATATATATATATATATATATATATATATATATATATATAATAATCCACATATTTTATTCATGAAGGCCAAAAGGCCGAACCTTTACAAGTATACCATAAGGCGCAAAATGTCGATGCCTATACACGTATACAGACAAAAGAAGAGAAAAACGAGAATCAACACGGCTAATCCGAGGATAGGAGAGAGTTCCAGAAAACCGTCTGGCCATGGTTGCAGAGAGATCTCCGTTTGCGCCACTGATGAATGGTCTCCCATATTAGTTGGTCTGCGTTGTACTGGCGGCCTTCATATCTAGCCTTGTTACGATTTTTTCAGAGAACCCACGTGGCGGCCGCTGCGACGATCTGGTGTCCATGGGACGCGGAAGTCCAGGTTGCCATGAGGTTGCGAAAGTTGTCGCCCCCATGAGGCAAACTGCAACGCTGGAAAAGAGCTCTCCAGACCTTGATCGGTAGTTCCCCTTGTCTGAGGATGTGGTCGACTGTTTCCGATTATCGATCAGAGCAGCATGTGCAAGCTGAAGCAATGCTGAACCCGATGGTGTTGAGAGTGTCATCAGTTGGTAGGATGTTGCGAAGGGCTCTCCAGAGGAGGAAAGACCAATTCTTGGAGATGCAGGTCTGCCAGAAGGATGTAATTGTAGGAGATGGAGCCGCATTACCCAGAATCACTCTTCTGGCCGACTTCTGGCCGAAATATATATATATATATATATATATATATATATATATATATATATATATATATATATATATATATATGGAAGCGGATCAAATGTCTCCCCTTAGAAAAACTCCTAAAAAACCCCTCACTCTCGACCGTAATTTAATGTTAATATTAATGTTAATGTTAATATTAATATTAATATTAACATTAAATACTAAAATTAACATGAACCTTACTAACAATTAGGAATTCCGAACACAGAAATTTACAACTTTTAAGGATTCCGAACATGAATGTTATCAGCAATTTTGGATTTTTGAAGATGACTTTTACTACAAGTTGTATCAGACATACAAACACGAACTTTAAAACCAATTAGGATTTTCGAACACGAACTTAATTTACTACAAATTAAGGATTTCGAACATGGATTTTACAACCAGTTAGAATTTTCGAACAAGAATTATATTGTAGATATTCTAGTACAAGTTTAGAAAGAATTGACTATAACTGGTTTATAGACATTAATTGTAACTCACTAAACAATGATGCAGCAGAAAGAATCCGCTAAAAAGCAGTAAAAACTGCTTAACTACCAACTTTTTTTTTCATGATAAAAAAAGGAGAATAGGCATAGAATGTAACTTTTTTGCAAAAACTGCTTACCTTCGTTTCAAAACTGCTTTACCTTCGTTTTGAAGCATCTTGTCAGAGTCGGACCGGACCAATGGTTGGACTGGACCTGACCGGAATTTGCAAAATAATCAGTCAACCAGAACTTGTCCGAGAATTTGTTTTTAAGAACCAACTAACTTTTTTTTTTCTTTCAAAACTAGAGTTTAACCGGTGAATCGGCCGAACTATTACATAATTGAACCGGCCGATTCTAAATTATTTTCTTAAGACTCAAAAGTTAATCATGTGAGATTTGGACCAATGTTGTAAAACCGGACCGGACCGGCGGTTGGACCGGGTCCAACTGGTTTAAACCAAAAGATCGGTCCGGTTCGACTAAAATCGAATCTTTTAAAAAACCGTCGGTTTTTTGTCAAAACTGGATTCAACCGGTGAATCGGCCGAACCGGTTCACAAATGAACCGACCAATTTTGGTTATTTTTTTATTGTAAAAAAATTCAAAATAAATTATTATGTGAAAATTGGACCATTTGATTTTTTATTTGGTTTTAATCGACCTTATAGTTGTAAAATTAAACCGAACTAACATACTTATTACCAAACCAAACTAAACCAAGAAGTAAATATGGATATTTTACCTATTTGAACCAAACTAAACCAAGTCTATTGAACCCCGGTCCGACCTATACCAAAAAATTTCGGTTCGACCATCGGTCCGGTTTTTAAAACATTGATTTGGACCATTTTTTCTTTGTTTAGTTTTGAAAAACCCTACAGTTGTAAAACCAAACCAAACTAAACCAAAATAAGTAAATGTTGATATCCTACCTATTTGAACTAAACTAAGTCTATTTGAACTCGGTCAGATCTGTACCAATGATTTTCTCAGTTTAATCTATATTTGAAAATAATAAAAAACTAAGTCTATTTGAACTCGGTCAGATCTGTACCAATGATTTTCTCAGTTTAATCTATATTTGAAAATAATAAAAAATATTTGAAAGTAATAAAATATTCATTTTTAAGAGCTCAGATTTTAACTAATCATCAGCAGTCTGATGGTATGTGTGAACCCATTCCACACAAGCAATTTCATCATCGCTCGCGCGTTCTTCTAGACATGTTTCTTATAAGAAGTCTCTATTTCTTCGTGGTGGCCGATGTGGGACTATTATTACTGTCCAGAAACTATGTCAGTGATAGCCAGATGTGCATCACTACAGAGAAATGGCAGAATTTTTACACACCGCAGGCGAGTAATAAAAGTGCTTTACAACTCTGTTGATAATTTATGAATGGGAACCAAGAGTAAAACATCGTTGAGATTAAAACTTATTTTTATGGTACAAAATTTAGGCTAATTTGCATGTAAATACATTCAATCTTTTACACATTTATAGGTTTCCTTGTGATACATTTCTAAGGTTTTCGGGAACAACTAATTATGTTAGAGAGGACCATTATATATACTAAAGTCTATGTCAAAGTTTTATAGCTCTAGTGGCTAGCTGGTGGAGACGTAACGCATTCTGATTGGATGAGCTGGGTTCTAAGGAAAAACAGAATTTTTTCGAATTAATTGTGGGAGTAAAAAAAAATGTTGTAAGTCAACTACAATTATTTAATTTCGGTTCGGTTTTGGTTATGGTTAATTTCGATTCGATTTCGGTTTTAAATTTTTTAAAAAAAATTTGACTAATTTTTTTTTCTCGTTTTGACTATTCGATTTGGTTAAAACCAAATAAACTGAACGCTCATCCCTCGGCTAAGTTATTCCATTTTTTTTTTTCTTTGTTCTAGCGTTCAACTTCATCCTATATATCTTCATCGAAAGCAGTCAGCTAAAGGGATGGTAACAAAGTTAGCTAGTCGGCTTGCTGAGATAATGAAGATCATTGTTGTTCAAAGTTCAACCTTTCTCAGAAACCAATAAGTTTTGATTACACGAAAATCGCAATAGAATCTAGAATCCTTTGAACTGCCAACCTCCATTTTCTAGAACACGCACAAAGCGCTGTTGCATGCTCATAGAATGCTCTTAACTACCGACTTTTTTTTTTTATTCATGATAAAAAGGAGAGTAGACATACAATGTAAGAGTTTTATTCCCTTCATTTTTGAAGCAGCGTTGTCAGAACCGGAACAGACTGGAAGTTGGACCAAGTCTCTAACCGGATTTAGCAAAATAAATCGGTCCACCAGAACTTGAACCGAGATTATTTAAGGACCGACGCTTTTTTTTTTTTTCAAAATCGGAATTTAATCGATAAACCGAAGGAACCAGTACACAATTGAACCGACCAATTCAATTTTTATTTTTTTGAGATCTTATAGTTGTAAAATCAAACCAAACTAAAAAATAAATGTTTATATCTTACCTATTTGTAGGGCTGCAAACGAGCCAAGCCGAGCCAAGCTCTTGTAAGCTTGAGCTTGGCTTGACTAGAATTAATCGAGCTCGAGCCCGAGCTCGAGCTTGGTAAGTTTTTTATTTTAGAGCTTGAGCTTGGCTCGAGCTTGTTTATATTAAGCTTGAGCTTGGCTTGGTTTGAGCTCGGGCTTGGCTTGATAAGCAAGCTTGATTCAAGCTTGATAAGCTCAAAATCAAGCATGTTAAGTTAGATTTCAAGCTCGCTCAACTTTATTTCAAGATCATTAGGCTTGATTTCAAGCTTAACGAGCTCGAATTCAAGCTAGTTAGCTTTGAATTCAAGTACTCATAATGTTAACAATTTATTTATAAAAATTTAATTAAAAAGTTTCTTAAGAACAATTATTAAGGATATATAAATATATAATGCACACAACCATATTGCTATGCAAACATATATAAAATTTGAATTCAACAAAGAACAAACGAGCTTCTAAACAAGCTCCTAAACGAGCTCCTAAATGAGCTTCTAAATGAGACAGCTCGCAAGCTCATAAACGAGCCAGCTTGCAAGATCAAACGAGCCGAGTACTTCTAAGCTTGAGCTTGGCTCGTTTATTAAACGAGCTCGAAAATGAAGCTTGAGCTCAGCTTGTTTACTAAAAGAACCGAGCTCAAACAAGCTTTTATCGAGCCAAGCTTCGAGCAGCTCGCGAACGGCTTGGCTCATTTGCAGCCCCCCCTACCTATTTGAACCAAAGATTTTGTCGGTCCAATCTATATTTGAAAGTAATTAAAAAGAAAAAAAGAAACATGAGAGCTCAGATTAATACTAATCATCAGCAGTCTGATGGTTTGTGTGAACCCATTCCACACAAGCAACTTCCTCATCACTCCGGTATTCTTCTAAACATGTTTATTATAACAAATCTCTGTTGCTTTGTACTGAACGATGTGGGACTATTCTTACTGTCATGAAACTGTGTCAGGACCATGATGGAGCTAGATGTGCATCATTAAAGAAAAATGACATGAAAAGAATAAAGGCTTAATTGCACTTTGCTACTCTCAACTATTTCGCTTTTTCAACTTGATATCCTAAACTTTTTTTATAACAAGTTGATACCTCAACTATTATTTTTTTTTCAACTTGATACCTAATTTTTCAAAAAATTCGAAAATGCCCTTATCCCTTCCCTCTTCCCTTCTCCCCTCCCCCACTCCGGCCACCCCCACCTTTCCGCATGGATCAAAAACCAGACTATAATACAAGAATGGACTAAGCCTTGAATTCTGCATGTGGTGGCCCATGCATGTCAGTTTTTGCAAATCATGCGAACTCGTGATAGTACTTAAGTTAGTCGTACTATTGCGAGCCTGCGACTAGAAATGCTCATTCACGAATTAGAAATTAATTTAATTTACGAGAATGACTAGGACTAAGAGTCCCTTATACAAATTTACCGATGGATAGTCTAGGCCATGCAATGTAGATAAGGAGTTATTAATTTTGATAGTTTATCAGATCCCCATAGGTACACTATTATCTCTTGATATGACGAGGTAATCTAATTTTGATAGATTATCTCCTTGGAAAGGCAGGGCTTCATAGAATTAATGATCTAACATTGATAGATTATTCAATTCATTCTCTTGCCTCTTTAGATATCGCCACCATATCTTAGCCCGAATTACCTGTTTAGTTCCTTTATGCCCTAAGAATTATTTTTATATAATTTTTTATTACGTTACCCATATACGAAACTCGAGTTAGTTTCGAATCAAAGTTTTCCTCAAATGTTTGAATACACATGGAATAGATATTATAATATTTGTATTTCCTTGACTTCAGTTACTTCCTCCATTTATTGTAGGGTTGCGATTGATAGATACCTACGCTTTATTTCATAGTCAACATGTTTGAATCTCTAGAAGCTCATGAATTCTTACAGATATAGTTAAAGGAATGTCAGTTAACTCATAATGGCAGGACAGCAGCGCACTGTCGCCATTTAACTGAATTTTGGAAACTTGGATACACTGCAGCCAGCAGCGCACTGGCGAGACACAACCCCTAGAGGTGAAATTAGTTTAAGAAAATATAGGTGATGGGATATTGCCAAAACTATGGCTAGTGGTCATCTCTTGATCGTAGATACCCTTGAGCCAATATTGGAGAGAGTTAAGAAGTGTTCGATTTTGTATCATGTTGAGTTACGAAACCAAGGGTTTACCACAGCCAGAGTATACGGGCGAGGCGTAATCCGCGGTGAAATGACTTCAAATGTGATTACAAGTTTGGGATACCATAGAGGATAGGGCAATGCCATGCATGTCCCATAAGATCCAAAGCCGATATTAGTGGAAGTTTTGTAAGTTTGGTAGCATGTCTCCCGACCTAGCACTCCGTATGATCCTCGTGATCTATTGATGAGGAAATTGACTGACACTAATAGGTTACCTAGAATATAGAATTCAGAAGTCCATAAACCATTAGTCGACCAAGGCCTTAAGGGTAAGATGATAGTGGGATGTCTATAGAAGCAAGAACACCAGGTAAAGTTTGATTCCCTCTAAACTCGAACTACTTGTGCCTCTTTTCAAAAATCTCGCATACTGAAATCTTGACTATCTTGACCAACGCTGCTATTACAGCCTAGTTTTTGCAAGCTTACTCTGTTCTCGAGCTTGATTCGAGGCATATGTTTAGTGGGGACGCCTGCTAACATATTGTCTAACCAGAATCAATGTATTACGGTCTGATCAACCATGATACAATTGGTTCGCTCTTCATCTAATTTTCTTACGTGGATTGAGATGTAGATGTCTCTAGGATCTCATCCACGACTGCTTGGAAGATTCTTCTTGAATTATACATTCGCCTTTAAATCACGTAATTGTATTCAGTGACATCTCTTGAACTCCTTATCGTTTTTGTCTTTCACTGACTGAAAAGATGAAAGCTCGTAATTGATGGGTAGATACAGAGTACTCTCATGGCTATGATGGTTATATACACAAGGGTAACTACCATCAGGCCAGCCAGGTGACTAGAACCTTGCCTTAAGTTACTCGTCCTCTCTGCGACCCTAAACCTACTATCACGGCCTTCTAGTCATTGGAGCCCGAGAATGATTAGGATCTTCCCTAGATCAAATGCCAACCTAGGAGACTATCTATTCTCAAGAGACCAAATGTTGTGAGCCTCTAATTATTTGTCGAAGCTTGCTTTAACTAGAACCCTTGTGACAATAGTCTGGCAGGTTTGACCCCAATAGAAATTCATGACTCAGTTGTTAGAAATATTTTCATAGGATGTGCCTTAGAGTTGGTCACACCGTAGACAGCTCATGCATACTATGGACGAGTAGGTCATTCTATTTTACCGATCATGTATCATTGCACACGCACTCGTTTTCTATTTATTGAGGAACGACCCTTGACTTGACCTATAACTACCGTATCCGTTATGCTGTGCCTTATTCTTTGTTTACAAGAGTCGAGGCACGATACCGAACTTTAGAATCCTTCTGACCTCATTATTCCTAAAACCTTGTCCTAATTCCTAAGGTGGGTAGACTGTAAGCCTTCTTGGGATATACGAAGGTTACAGATTGATTAGAATAATTTTCCCATTTAGAATGATAGCTAGTACCCTTGGACTCCCACTTTCCATTTAGATTATTTTGTGTCCCCGGCCGTATCATTAATATTCGGAGCACAAGACCAGTTGTTACCTTCCAACAAAATTCATATGCAAGATCTAGACGAGTCCACCTTCATCTAGGTATATCATGTCCCACTCAAATCCGTTCCCTTGTACTCTATTTTATGGTACGACTTTCAGGACAAAAGGATTAGCTATAACCCTTACCATAAAACCGATATACTTTTCGACTTCCATTAGAGCCTCAACTTTGACTCAATTCCTTCAACCCAATATGTGGTTGCGATCTACTCGAAGCCCACTACGCACTTGCCACTAGTGTGCCACTTGATAGAGGTCTCTTGTGCTACTTAAACACAAAAGTCACCGAAGGCACATTTCGGACTCTAGGAACCTAGCTAACCAACATGACAGGCAACTAGCTCAACCATTTGGGTTGAGTCCCATTCCAGGTTACCCTAACTTAGTAGAAATAGTTTATCTTGGGATCTTATTCAGTCCATATAGATTAAGATCCAAGGTTCATCCAACCAACGAGTGATATCCAAATAGAAAATCCATTAAGGCCCAGTGAAACCCCTCCAGACAAACCCCCATAGTTGGTCTATAAAATCGAACTGTTTGAAATAGGACCCCATACCTAATATGCAGTTCCCACCTCTTAGAATGTGATGTCATTCATACCCATTATTTCATCTACCTGGACGTCGCGATACGATCATGTATTGCATTCGTATCCCTTGCTCGTGTTGTTAAATAACCACGAAAAGATCACAATCTTGATTTCTCAAATTCCGTTCTTTTTTGGAACCTTGTTTGAATTAGAATTTCGAGAACGAGACTTCTCTATTGCACGGGTGGTAGGCCACTCTAAGTAACGAAGGGCTCTTCGACGTAGCAAGTGACTGAACTAGAGTTGCCCAATCAAGTAAATAAGGCAGTGGTTCTTAAACTCACTTTCTATCTGTAACATTGGATACTCTCCACTCCTCCTGAAACTTCACAGTTGTCCCGATTATTCTGCCTTATCTTCCTGTCCTTCCTATTTCGGAGTGACGAATAAATCATGTTGTCTAGAATTCATTAGAAATTCTTAAGTTATTGTAATATTGCTTGATTGTTGAATAATTTATTGTTTGTAGATATGAGAGATTATAGATACCATATGTCCTAGATATTTTGGTAGAATTGTTAGCACCAGTTAGAAGATTTTAAGATTTTAGTGTGAGGAGTAGGGTGACCAAAGGTGGGTAGAAGTCCTGGAGGCTATTTGGCGAGGAGAAGAACACAAACTATTTTTGAGGAATTAAAAAATTAGAGAAGATTGTGGTAATAGTGGATATATTCCTTGACTTTTATTTTAAATTTTAGGCATGGTTATGAGTTAGAATTTCGAGGACGAAATTATTTTTAAGGTGGGTAGATTTGTAGCTCCCCTTCCCGGAATTTTGAAATATTTTATTTTATTAATTATTTTATTTAAATGGTGATTTTTAGACTGTACATAAAGGATATATACACCATTATAGATCTTTTGCATTTTGGTTATTAATATTTATTATTAAGTTATTGAGGTGATTATTATATAATATTAGTACTAATATTGGTTATAGTATCTGGTTGTTATCATTATTATTGTTAATATTTTGGTTATGGAATATATCCATATATATATATATATAGATTAATTGTTATAAGGATATAAAAGTAGAACTAAATGTGTATATATATATATATATATATATATATATATATATATATATATATATATATATATATATATATATATATATATATTATATAAATGTTTTAAAAAAAATATATATATTATATAAATGTATATATATGGGTATATGTAATTAAATAGGAATATATAAGTGTGTAAATGTTTAGGTATGTATATACATGGTGTGTATGGATAGAGGTATCTATAGGTTATATATATATATATATATATATATATATATATATATATATATATATATATATATATATATATATATATATATATATATATATGATTATACATATACAAGTATATGAATTATACTAATAAATAGAAATGGTAATAAAAAGAAAAAGAAATCATGAGAGGAAACCAGGCCCCAAAGCCCAACCTGCATATTGGTGATTGCAATTTGCAAATGGCAATTTCTTTCGTTCTATGCAAGTTACATGGACAAACGTTTGAAGCTTGCTAAAAAAAAAGATGGATAAGTAACCACTGATATTGTTAGAAGGGAGAAATTGCAAATGTTACTTTGCTTATTTTAGTATTGTTTCTATTAACTATGGTTGCTTCTTAGGCCTCGTTTGGTTCGCGGAATCTTCCGGTTGGGAAAGGAAAGTGATTACTTTCCTATGTTTGGATGCCTAAGGAATTGAGGAGGAAAGGAAAGTAATTCCCAATGGAAGGGAAATTAGGGGGGAAAGTGATTCCATCCATCCAAGGAAGGAATCACTTTCCCACATTGAAGTATTCACTTTCCTTTCCAAATTCCTTGGCATTGCCAAACATCGGAAAGGAAAATCAATAGGAATTAAAGTTTCCCAAAGGAAAGGAAATCACAAGGAATTGATTTCCTTTCCCTTCCATTCCGCGAACCAAACGAGGCCTTAGTATAACCCAACTTTGTGGCAACACTTCTTACTTTTCTAAATCCCCCAAGCCGATAATAGGACCCGAGCCCAACCTCCCCGAGCCAGCCCAGGCTGAGCAGCCCGGGTTGCATCCAGAACAGAGAACCCCCGATCTTATAATAACAGGACATATACGCGATAATAGCAGAGAGGAGCGACGAAACCCAAACTTCCAAAGCTAGCAACTGAACCCAGCCCACGAGACACCCCACACAAACGAATATTTCCCGAGCCCATAACCAACTGTTCCCTACGCGGAGAACCCAGCAGAACCGAACATGCAAGTATATAAGAAAGAGTCATCGAGAGGAGAGGAAACCCTAACACGAGCAACCCGACTCTTGAGCGCCACCCTCCTCGACGCCTGGGTGCCTTCCCCACGTGCGCGCGCGCCGCCACGCGGCCAATGGCCGGCGACACGTCGGAAGCCGATCATAACACGTGCGCAGTACAGGTGATGGCAGCAGAAACCGCTCAGAAGACCAACTTCGCGATAGTTTTTCGTCGCGCTCGGTCGACCAATGGTCGAACCGTCTTCGCAGGTAATCTGACAACCTAACCCTCTTAGATTCCCTTCAAATAAGGTTAATTCTCATGCGCTGGATTGCAGAATAAATTGACTCAAAGTCGAGTGAACACCCGTCCAAAAATAGGACATGTACCAGTCCAAATACTCTACTTTGCGGCCAGTTTTGTCCCTAACCATGCACGATTTCGAAAAACCAATTGAAGACACTTTTAGACAACATATAGGGCATCATAACCCTTCTCGTAGATTCGGATTTCAGTAAGTAGATGAGAAGATATTCGTTTCTAAAAATCATCAAAAATCTGTTTTAAAAACATTAAAACTCATCCACACGACGTACGTCCCGCCATTCCGGGCGACGAGGTCGCGAATCGAAAGCATCGAAAGGTGCGTAACGGCTTCGTGGTGGTGTGGGCTTTAGCGGAATTCAAATTGGTCGCGTATGCGCGACGAATTTGATGCGTATCCGTCGAAATTTACCGTATCGTGCATTTTACAAATTCCTTAATTACTTTCTGCACGCTCGTCAGATCGAGACGAAACTTGCGCCAACAGGACCGTATCATTTTTTTGGTCCTGTATGCCAAGTTTGGTCCAATTCTGAGACAGTTGAATCGTACATCGTTTTGCGGGCCCCACGGTCCCACTCAACGGGCGATTTCGTGCACGGCCCGCCGGAATCCAACTCTGGACATACGGTTGGGTTCGTATCGGAAAACTGGATCCATAGACATATAGTTTGACAATTTTAGAGACCGTTGACTCTGGCACGCTTTTCGGTGCAAAGCGGGTCCAACGGCGGACACCGTTTTGACCCGAAATTATCGTTTTGCCCCTGTGTCCAGAATTGGACTTAAGGACAGGCGATCCTAGCTATTTTGACTATTCTAAAAATATTGGTAATGTTTATTTCAGCTTTCGGAGACTGTTGTACGGGTTTTGACTATTGTGGCACATTACGTAGTTCAGATTATCGGTTTCACCAGCACAGGACTACAGACGAGTACAGTTTATTGTCTGCATTTCGATATTGATCTTTACTATACTTTATTGATTAGTCATTGGTTATGTGATTTTTATACTCTATTATAAATTGTTGAGTCGGGAATGAGAAGCCAAGGATGTGTGATCCGACCGTAGACCGTGTTTATTTTCATGCAGTAGATCTCGTAGACCGTGTTTATTTTTGTACAGTAGATCTCGTAGACCGTGCTTATTTTCATGCAGTAGATCTCGTAGACCGTGTTTATTTTATGCAGTAGATCTCGTAGACATTGTTTATTTCATTGCAGTAGATCTCGTAGACCGTGTTTATTTTATTGCAGTAGATCTCGTAGACATTGTTTAATTTCTGCAAGTAGATCTCGTAGACCGTGTTTATTTTTCATGCAAGTAGATCTCGTAGACTGTGCGGTGTAGTGGCCCAGACTGATCACATATCAAAGGTACTTCTAACAGTTGGGAAAAGTAGTTTGTGTCTATTTATTTGCTATTGATTTTTCTGTCTTTCTGTTTATTTTCAAAAACATATAATTGATGTCTAACCTCTGTTGTATAGTCATTTTCTTTATTTGAAATTGCATTCAGTGAATTGTGCTCGTTCCATTCCTGACTGAAAACCAACATTTTTCAGGTTAGCCGTGGATTCACTTAGCATGGAAGATATGGGAGTACTTACAGACAAAAGCCTAGAAACTAGCTAGATAGCGGAGTTGTAGTCATTCCAATATTTGTACAAGTTTATATTTTCTGTAAATGTAAAACTGGTGATCATTGTAAGTTAAATTAATTTATGTGAATGAGCATTATTTGTGATTTTGATCTTCATGGCCGTGACAACGTTCTACCGCCGACACTGCGGCGTAGGCTGGCTTGGACACGTCTCGTATCCGTTAAAAAAAAACGGGTACGGGTCGTGACACTGCATCATAGCTGAAATTCTTTCCACTCACATAATGTAGTTACATGTGCTTCTGGCTACACATTAAAGGCCCTGTGTCAGCCTGGTTTCAGTGTATAATTTTGGGCGTCTACAAGTTTACCCTCAAGAGACGGCCTGAGATCTCTTTGTCCATACACTATAGGTGAGTTCATTATAAAGAGACATGGCATGAAGCGCTTTGCGCTTACCTTGCGGTGCTACGCCGCTATGACATGGCTTAAAGCCAAGGCATTACCCCTCCCTGGGAATCACCCCATATCTGGGAACCTTTGTAGTGTCATACTACTGTAGCATGAGCCAACCGCCTCTTTGTAGTGCCAAACTACCCAGCATGAAGCCTTAGGCTCCCTTGCGGTGTTACGCCGCAACGACATGGCTTGCAAGGCCGAGGCTTTATCCCTAACCGGGTACCTCATCGTGGTGTCATGCCATTGTAACATGAGGAACTCTTCCTCTTTGTAGTGCTGACTACACCCCTCTTTTTTTTAACATACAGAATTAGGCTAACTGCCTATTTACGGTGTTATGCTGTTGTGACTTGGCCTGCAAAGCCGAGGCTTTATCCTATTCCTGGGTAGCACCCCACATATAGGAACCTCATTGTGGAGTCACCCCACTGTAGCATGGAGTTTCACTCCTTGTAGTGCTGCTCTATCGTGCTTCCTGTAAAGCACACCAGGCATTCACTCTGCCTGAGAACTCATTAAGTCAATTAAGCCAACCTTCCCACAGGAACCGTTTTCTGCAGAAAACAACAGTAGATAACAGTGGTTATAGGTCCGTAACCTCTCCATGCCTAATAGAACATGTACCCACCGTTCCTGATATTCTTCCGATTAGTGGTCCTCCCTTGAACCAAAAGCTAGATGCCTAGTAGATAAATCTTTGAACTAATAGCATAAAACTTTATGGTAGGAATACAATAATACAATATCAGAATGCCTTCAAGCCCATTTTACAAGCTGTGTCATCGACCACCTGGCGCTTGAGGCCCTTGGTGAATGGATCCGCCAGGTTCTCCTGACTCCGAACATCAATTATTGTAATAACACCTCTCTTGATAAGATCGTGTACTGCCCCGTGCTTCAACCGCACAGTCCTCTTCTTCCCGTTGAAGAGGTTATTTGATGCCACCGCCGCAGTCGCATGGTTGTCGCAGTATATCGGTATCGCTGGTATTTGTGCCCCAACCACTGGAAGATCATACATGAGCTCCCGAAGCTATTCTGCTTCCTCGGTTCCGGTATCAAGTACAAAGAACTCAGATTCCGTGGATGACCGCGAGAGCATAGTCTGCTTCTCCGACTTCCACGATATAGCAGCTCCACCCATTGTGAAAATGAATCCACCTGTAGACCTCTCGCTCTCCACCTCTGAGCACCAGCTGGTATCACTGAAGCCTTCCACTACCGGCGGATCTCCGTTGTAGTACAGTGCATATGTCTGAGTCTTCTTGAGATATCTCATAACCCGTTTTACAGCTTTTCAGTGTTCAACACCTGGGTTGCTCGTGAAATGACTCAACATTCCTACGACGAAAGCTATGTCAGGCCTTGTGGCAGTAGTAGCATACATCAAACTTTCGATTACGCTTGCATACTCCAGCTACCTGACGCTTTTTCCTGAATTAAGCTTCAGCATCAGATCATACCTGTACGGCGTATCGATCCCTGGAAGATCCCGATACCCATAAGACAACTCTGGACAGCGCTAACGAGTGATCATTTTCTCAATATAATGAGACTGTGACAGCGCTAGTCCAGTGTCTGTCCAGATGATCTTGATCCCTAAGATCACATCAACTTCCCCCAAGTCCTTCATACTGAACTTGCTTGAGATGAATTTCTTTGTCTCCGTGACATAACTAATATTTGTACCTAGGATAAGCATGTCGTCCACGTACAGACAAACGATCACACCTCTTCCATCAGCGAACTTCGTGTAAACACACTTGTCCGTATCGCTGACTATGTAGCCATTTGACCTTATAACTTTGTCAAATTTCTCATGCCACATCTTGGGAGCCTGTTTAAGACCGTACAAGGATTTCACCAACTTGTAGACTTTGTCTTCAAGAACCCTGATGATAAATCTCTCTGGCTATTGCATGTAAATATCTTCGGTCAGCTCGCCATTTAGGAAAGCCGTATTCACATCCATCTGATGTATCACCATCTTATGTATTATTGCGAGAGCAATCAACATTCTGATGGTGGTCATCCGGGCTACTGGAGCATACGTGTCAAAATAGTCAATCCCCTGCTTCTGAGAAAACTCCTTGGCTACCAACCTAGCCTTGAACTTGTCAATAGTTCCGTCTGCTTTCATCTTCTTCTTGAAGATCCATTTTCATCCGATGGGTTTCGCTCCTTCAGGAAGATCAACCAACACCCAAGTGTTATTTGAGGTGATAGAATCAAATTCATTGTCAATCGTCTCCTTCCAGAAAACCGCGTCTCTGGTCTTCATTGCCTCATCATAGGTAAGCGGATCTGCTTCCACATGATAGGTGACAAAGTCACTTCCGAAGTCCTTCGGCCTCCTCACTCGCTTCATTGACGGCTCAGCGAGATCTGGTTCAACTGTTGTTTCAACAATAACATCTTCTTGGACCACATCTTCATTGAAGATATGTGCACCCTCAACATTCTCCGGAACATCCGCAAGAATAATATTCTTGTGCCTTGCAAATAGACCTGTCAAACGGGCCGGGCCGGGCCGGCACAAATTTTGACGGGCCGGGCCCGGGCCATTAACTTAAAGCCCATGTGTTGTTGCGGGCCGGGCCGGGCCGGGCTTATGGTGAAAAACCTCAGCCCAGCCCTGTATGTGGCCCAAGGCACAACGGGCTTCGGAACGAGCCGGGCCGGACTTGGGCCGGGCTGGGCCTCGGGCCTGACGGGCTTACTAGACTTATCAAAATCAAAGTTCTGGACTGGGCTGTACGTACACAATCACATACAACAAAAATAAAAAGTGAAATAGTGAAATGATACATGAATTAAGTTGAAGAATAGATAACAAAATTGACTACAAGACTTGTACAAGAAAACATCATACATTCTTCATTCGTTCAAAATGTTCAAAAACTCAGTTATCCAGAATGCTGAAATAAGTTGTCTTCACAGCTTGACTTGTATAAGAAAACAACATACATTACTTCTTTAGCCATTGAAAATGCTCAAAAACTCAATTATCCAAAATGCTTAAAAAAGTTTTACAAAATGTTCAAAAACTTTAGTCTTGATAGCTTACATCACAAAAAGTTAATGGACTTGTGTTCAATCATGAGATAAGTCCACAACTTGAGAGCAGGTACCACCTTCACTATCCAAATTGCTATAATACTTCAGAAACTCATCTAATTCCAGCGATCCATTTTGAGTTCTGTTTCTAGCAGCCTCCCAATCCTTCAAGCACATGAGACATTCCAAGCTTTCTTCAGATAAACAACTCCTAAGCTCATCCACTATTTTTCCACTTGAACTAAAAGCAGATTCAGATGCAACAGTGGAGACAGGAGGTGTTAGCAAGTCTCGTGCCATAATAGAAAGCACAAGAAGTTTGGTTGCATGTAACTTCCACCAATCCAAGATATCAAATTTACCTTCATATTCAAGCTCATAACCAGTACTTAAATATTGATTAAGTTGTGAATTGGAAGATGAACTTACAGATTTTTGCTTTCCAAGCCTAGACAACAATTGGCTTGCCGGATTTGAATCTCTAGCAGTAGGAACCTCCAATGAGGGTGAAGAAGATGTGAATTTACCATATATAACTTCATACTTATTATACATGACAATTAACATTTTCTTAACATCAGATATAGCCAAAGATGGAGTAACCTGTAAATTCTTGGCAATTTCATTTATAAAAATTTTAGTATTTTCCAGTTTCATTCTAGGATCCATCACACTAGCTAAAGCAAAAATAAGAGGTATCGGCTCCCAATACTTCTTAAATTTTACTTCCATTGTAGCAACAATGTTTTCAAAACCAACCATATTTCTATAATGAACAAAAGCAGCAGTTATGTTATATAACTCTTGTAACTCAAGACATGAAGTAGAGTAATAAACTCCAGAACAAGTTTCAGTGGCATCATAAAAGACTTTCAAAAAATCCATCATACCAAATCCAATTACCCAATCCTCAACACACAAGCTTGACTGACCATATTTACTACGAAACTCAGAAATAACAAATTCAAAACCTTTACAAGATGTTAACATTAGATATGTGGAATTCCAACGTGTAGGCATATCCAACCTAATTTTTTTGGGTTTCACTCCATGTGTCTTACAAAGCTCTTGAAATGCTTGAAGCCTACTAGGAGAAGAGGTGATCAAGTGTATAGCATTTCTAATATTTTCTATGTGTGCTTTGATCAATTTTAAGCCATCTTGAACAACTAGGTTGATTATATGACATGCACATCTAACATGGTGAAAATGACCACCCATATGAAGGGGCAGCTGGCGTTTAAACAAGTCAATAGCAGAATTATTTGAAGATGCATTATCAAAACTAATACTCAAAATTTTATGTTGAATATTATACTCTCTAAGAACATTCATAATGCATTTGAAGATATCAGAACCTGTGTGAGGATATTCTACTTGTTTAAAAGCAATAATCTTTTTCTGTAAAATCCATTATTGATCAATATAATGAGCAGTCACACAAAGATATCCATATTGAGTACGTGCAGTCCAAAGATCAGAAGTACAACAAATAGTACTTATACATTGAGCAAACTCAAAAATCAATTCAAGTTTTCTTTTGCAAAAAACTTTTAAACCATCATTCCTACAGGTGTTTCTAGAAACTTTAACAATGGCAGGTTGAACACATTCTTGTATCTATCTATTAAAATTAGGACTTTCAACAAAATTATAAGCTAGATTGTCAGCGGCTATCATCACTGCCAAACCCTCTCTCATTCTAGTTTGGCTATATGTAAAATTGGTTAATTGGCCAGAGCCCCCTACTAGACTAAGATGGCTTTGGCGAGGATCATTGCCACTATTATGTTTCTCATAACATTTTGAACTATGCCGAGTAAGATGGCCAGTACCACCACCACTAGTGCTAAAACTATCACCACAATATTTGCAAATTGCTCTTTTAATACCCTGCTCATTAAATATTTCATTGAAATGCTCCCAGGCCTTGGACTTCTTCTTTTTTGGTTTCGTTATAGGTGTAGTAGTAGTGGCAGTAATGTTGGGTTTGTTTATTGGAACTTCTAGAGATAGGAAAGAAGTGGTGGATGCATTCCCCTCCAAAGGAATATGCTGCGGTAAAGGAAGAGTGGAGATGCTGGAGTCGTTTTGTGTTGGATTCATTGTATAGTGGATTAAAAACTACATGTTAGAGAAGAAATACCTATTTGAAATTCATCTTGAAAGGAATATTGATGACTCTATCACTTATGTAATATATTAATATTTATAGAGAGAAGAAAGAACTTCTACTACTGCTATACTACTGAGTTACTGACTACTGGACTTGGTTACCGTTTGGGCTAGTCAGTACTAGTTAGGCACTAATAGGCAGTTACCGTTTGGGCTAGCCGCTGTCACTGCTCACACCAATATTCAGGGACAGGGGGTGACTACTGTCTACTGACCAGGCAGTTACCGTTTGCTGGCTAACGGTCAAAAATAAACTTGCACTTAAACACTTCAAAGAACCGACATAAAAAAAATCACGATAATAAAATAACAACAAAACCTTGTCTTCTTCGTCGTTGACCTGGTTGGGGGGGACGCGGAGGCGGAAGTCATGGAGCTTGCGCCAGGAGGAGTGTTGCTTGAGGGAGGCGGAGAAGCTGGTGGTGGAGGACGGGGGTGGGGGACGGGGGAGCCTCCACCGCCAGGTGTCGAGCCGCCGAGAGACCGCGTCCATCCGGACGTAGTAGATCGGGTGACCGCGTCCATCCGCCGAGCGACCGCGTCCATCCGCCGAGCGACCGTGACGGGGAGCCTCCACCGCCAGGTGTCGAGCCGTCGAGAGGAATTAATTTGGTTTTAGAATGGGAACTGGGAGTGGGAACCTTTGAAAGCCAATTGTTCCTACTGCTAGAGATTTCTTTAGAGAAGGGGGAATGAGCTTTAGAGAAGGGGGAATGAGCTTTAGAGAAATGAATTTGGTTTTAGTGCTTGGAGGTTCCTAGTTCCTACTGCTAGAGAAGGGGGAATGAGCTTTAGAGAAGGGGGAATGAGCTTTAGAGGAATGAGCTTTAGAGAAGGGGGAACAATTTTGCTTTCCACTGGGAACTGAAGGGAAGGGGGAATGAGCTTTAGAGAAATGAATTTGGTTTTAGTGCTCAGTTGCTTTTGCTTGACTCTTCGAGTCTTGTGCAGCTGGGTCGGGTCCCCACAATAAAGTTGCTCAGTAACTTGCTTCATGCTTGACTCTTCGAGTCTTGAGCAGCTGCCAGCTGGAATTTGCTCACTGCTCAGTTGCTTTTGCTTGACTCTTCGAGTCTTGAGCAGCTGGCCCTTGGCCTTGGGACACCCAACCCAATAAATTGTAGTGGATTGGCGGTGGAAAGTGGCGGGAACAATGGAATAATTTTTTTTGTGAACTTAAGTGCTGCAAATAATGGCTAACCACCTAACTACCTGCAAATTAGCCAATATTTGTACACGCCTTGGGACACCTAACCACCTAACTATGTATGTCTCGGTCAGTCAGTCTCAGCAACATTTAAGTGCTGCAAATAATAGGCCGGGCCGGGCCTAAACATCGGGCCGGGCCGGGTCTGAACCTTGGGCCGGGCCGGGCCTCCTTTGTGGGCCTCTTTTGTAAGCCCGGCACATTTTTATATATTGGGCTGGGCTAGCCCGGACCCATGCTTAACCGGGCCGGGCCGGCACATGTGCCTAATTTTTGGGCCGTGCTCGTGCTGGGCTGGGCCGGCCCAGCCCACTTGACAGGTCTACTTGCAAACTTGTCTTCAAAATATTCTGTGTCGTGAGATTCGATGATATAATTTGATTCAATATCAAGAAATCTCCGAGCATCACTCTTCTCGGCATACCCCAAGAAGATCGTCTTAGTAGTCCTTGTCCCAAGCTTCTGAATCTTCAGATCTGGAAGCTTGACATATGCCAGACACCCCTGTAACTCCACCTTTGTCAATATTGGGTAATATATATATATATATATATATATATATATATATATATATATATATATATATATATATATATAATAGATATTAACTAAATAATTTGGATAAGTGTTATGATATGTGAAATTATATTTTATTAAACCTTGGGTTTAATTTTTTAGATAATCCATTTATCATGTTGGGCTTTTTACTTGAAGGCCCAACCCATTGTTATTAACTTGGAGGAAAGGAAATCCCTTCTTTTTACTCTGTTACTTTTCGAAAGATTTCAATTTCAAATCTGGGGGTTACTCTTCCACAGGGAAGTGTAACAACTTTTGGGCGCCAAACTTTCGTGTACAGGAAGTTTTAGAGAATTCGACACTATTTAAACCCTTCTTCCTCATAGTTTCTTCACCATTCTCCTAATTCTTCACCTCCCTGTTTCCCCAGAGCTGAGCCTACTGCAGTTCGAGCTAATCCAACCATGGCCGAGAAGAGGAGCGAGCTACGCAAAGAGGAGTCGACATCCTGGCGACTGTGATCGAATTCCCCAAGCAAGACGAGATCGACGTTTCCATAGTTGATACTGGTGAGTAATTTCAGTTCTTCTCCAAATTAGATCAGTTGACATTCCTTGTTTATTGATTCCTATGGTTCATGATCTAGAAGGAGAGAATCAATCGAAGATCATTGGAGTTGATCGATCTTCTTATAGCAATTCTTTCTGGTAAGTATCGAATAGAGTTTTTTAGATCTTGTTGGCGCCTACATTAGTCTTGATTATGTTTTCGCCTGTTTAATTCGAACCAGAAGATTTTGAGGACAAATCGATCCAGTTGTTGATCGAGAATAATCCATCGATCGTTTGAATCAAGCCATTGGGTGAGTGTTCTTAAATCTTTGAGCACTCGTAGATCGTCCCATTTGTAATCTGATTGTTTTGTTTCCTCTGTGAATTGTTTGACAAAATGTTCCAAACGAAACCAGGACTATTGCTGGACACGAGGAGTGTATTGGATTCGAGAGATCGTGCCTTCGACTGTATACCTAGTTAAGGTATAATCCTGAATCAACTCTTGGGAAGTTAGATGTATAGATTGATTTAATTCGTTTATTATGATAGATAGATATCTTGTTAGATTAATGGAGGAGCAAATTGCTAATAGTGGAGATAACCTTTGGAAACTCCATAGGAAATAGGACTGCATCTGTATTTAGTTAATATTTTTCCAGTATTTGTACGGAGAGCTTTGCCTAAATTGTCCTGAATAAGAGATTGATGCATAACAGCCCTGTGTAGGACTGATATGTAACAGTCCTGTATGGACTGGAATGTATCAGCCCTGTGTGGGACTGAGTTGTATCAATTTGAGGACTAGTGATTACACCTGAGTTCATTGGTTATTTCAAATTCTGCAGTTCTGGAATAATGCCTACAGAGTATTCCTCATTAATGATGAGGGTATTGGCTGAAATAGTGCAATGGACTGTGTTAGCACACCAGTATTGGCTGACTGCTTGTGTTGGCCAATTTGTAGCTGAGAATACTAGCTACTGAGTGGACTGGTGTATATTGTTTAGACTGAAATATATTTGTACTAGGTTCTAGTGTGGTATTTGACTTTTGCGATATCAATTGTGGTCGAACTGTATGGCAAGTTTATTCACTGATCAGCAATGGATGAGTCTCTGTGACTGAACTGGAAGAATTTAAGTTCTCACTAGATTTATCACCCTAGTAAATTGAGAAGTCCAATTTAGAACTAGTATACCAAATGGTAGCAGGACTGAACTCATTTCAATCCTATATTTGCAAGAGTTAAATTAGGATGATTTAATCTGTTAGGAAGACTGATCCTATGTGAGTTTCATTCTCAGAGACTTAAGTGTCTCAGGAAAGCTGAGACACTTGATATATATGTTCCAGTGTAACCCAGTGAAACCAGGAATGAAGTCCTGTGTAAACCAGGAAATTGTAACTTGTTAGCAGGAAGTTTTGTTCAGGAAACCACTGTCCTGATTCAGGTTGTAATGAGTGATTGGAAATGTTAAATGGGCTTTAGTTTGTGTGAGACTGTTAAGTAATATTAGAACTGAATAAGGGTTTTGCTAGTCGACCATGACTCATTTAGGAACCTGCCTAAGCATTCCAGGTTGATTAAGGACAGGTTGATAGCTTTAAATAGTGCATATAGAAGCAAGTTTTTAATTCAGTAAATAGCTATTAATAGTATTCATAATAAGAGGGTGTTAGCAATGGGTGAGTGTCCTGCCATGGACTGTTAGTTAAGGATTAGTTGGATTACAAGTAGCCCTGTACTAAACAGGACTTGAATCCAACTGTAACTTGACTGAAGGAAATTAGTCCTAATCATTGGACTAATGCTCGAATGAATAATGGAAAGGATGTAGGAAACTGGGGACTTGGGAGTGCAGGTTACCTGAGATTGAGTATCTCAGAAAATCTGAGACACTTGATAAGTTCAGTATAATTTAGGAGCCCTAGAGTCTCAGGAAAACTTGGGCCATTGATATATTCCAGTATGACCAGAAATCAGGAAGGAATGTCAGTAACTCTGTAAAGAATTCAGACATTATGATGCACATCAGACTAACCTGAGTGGATCTCATTTAACTAGGAGAAGCTCAGTAAAACTGAGCTCTATTCTTTACATTTCTGATATGGAATGGGTCAGTGGTGTGTTTATTATCATGACTTAAGTTTTAAATGGGATATGTGATTCATAAGAAGGATTCTAGGTTCAGGATTAACTAGAGGTATATTCAATTTTCCTATAAACAATTCAAGATGAGATAGTGGCAGGACTTGGCATGAAGTTTTCTTTTTCAAACAAGCTAGTTACCCTGGTGTTAGTATAAAATGGTATAATTGTAAAGGGCTAATTGGAGTAGTTATTAATAGGCTTAGACTAAATTGAGCATGGTATTTAATGGTCCTTTGTATTTAGATTTTAGTGGTGGATTATAAGGTAAGTTAAATAGAGGATTTGATTATTTAGAACCTTGTGATAACCAATAAGATTGTATGGAGATTAACCAACTTGTACCCATCATTATTTTATACAGGAGGATATCTAGCTCTTTTGCCTACTTGTACTTTCCTGGAGCCAGGCAAGTACACTCTACGGTTTTGTACTTTACATTATATATCATGTGCTTCCTTGAGTGACACATTTGCAACACGTCATGTACTTTCTGGTGCTCATGTTCTCTTGTTCTTATTACTTGTATCTGGGGTGGGGAAATATACTATCTATGTGACCAATCCCAAGTAACAACTCAGGTGTGTTTAGCTTAGACCCCGCATCGTGCACGCGGGTCCTAAGTCACCCATTCATGTGCTTTCATGTGCTTACCCTAGCCGGTCACATATTTAGTTATATTTCAAATATAGTACACACATGCAGGAGATATACCTTGTACTTATTTCCTGTGATTCCATGATACCATGTTCTTTCAGGTGCTTACATATCATGTTCTTTCATGTTCTTACATTCATGTTCTTTCATGTACTTTACACTGTTTTTCATGTACTTATTCACCATATTCTTTCCTGTACTTTCTATGTTCTCTTGTACTTTTATATCATGATGTCTTGTTCATTACCTAGAATTGTACTTGCTCCGCTCCTGAATAGGATATGTTGCAGGTGAGATGGAGGCCTTGTGTGACACCTACTATGGGCAGGATATGGCTTTCCCTACTGAGCCAGCTGGAGCTGCTTCTGACCTAGAGGCTGCAGAAGCCTAGTGCTTTATTAGTATTTTCCTATTATCTTTCCATGTATTGAGACTAGCAGACTCTTTTATTAGTTGAAATGTAATAATTCAGATATTGTACTTTACTCTGGTTGGGACACATTTATATAGATGCTGTGATTTCATTTCATGTTCATATTTATCTGGTTAGTTTCTCTAGATTGGTACAGCTTACTTTGTTGTGTCTAACAACAAAGGCTGGGCGTGTCCGACTCGTATCCGGTTATTCGGGAGCAGGTCGTGACACCCCCACACTCGAATGACATTCAAGTTAGGTCTGACTTTGAACCAGAGTTTATGAGGAGTAATGTCAGAAGTTGCATGAGGCACCCTATTCAGAATAAAAGTAGCCGTCAGTGCAGCTTCTCCCCAGTAGCACTTAGGAAGACCAGCAGTCAACAACATTGAGTTAATCATTTCTGTTAACGTTCTGTTCTTCCTCTCTGCTACTCCGTTTGATTGAGGAGAGTACGGAGCCGTAGTCTCATTGACAATTCTATGTTCTTTGCAGAACGATGCGAATTCATGAGACCTATAGTCCCCACTTCGATCACTTCTTATTCTTTTGAGTTGTTGTCCAGTCTGCCGCTCAGCTTCGGCTCTGAACTCCTTGAACTTCTCGAATGCTTCGTCTTTAGCCTTCAGCAAGTAGACGAACGCATACTTTGAGAAGTCATCGATGAAGGTTATGAAATACTTTATCCCGGCCTTTGTAGAGAACAGTTTGAAGTCACAGATATCGGAGTGTGCCAACTCCAGAAGATCTGTACTTCGATTAACCCGAGGAAAGAGTTTTCTTGTGATCTTTGTTTGAGCACAAACTTCACATTTCTCTACCTTATCCCCACACTTGGAGATAAGTCATAGACTAGACATTCTGTTTATTCGTTTACAATGAATATGTCCTAGCCTATTATGCCACAACTCAAGAGTATAAGCAGAAGGAGTGATTTCATTAATCACATAAATTACATTGGACTGATTTACAAGCTGAATTTTGAACATTCCTTCGGTATAAAAAGCTTTTCCAAAATATGTTCCTTTGATAGACATCACCATCTGGCCAGCATTGATGTCCATCCTGAGGCCTGTATTACAGAGTAGGCCTCCTGAGATCAGGTTCTTGGCGATAGCAGGTACGTGCTTCACGCCTTGAAGCGTCAGAGACTTCCCCGAAGTCAGCTTCAACACCACCGTCCCGATCCCGAGCACTTCAGCTTGTGCCTGGTTCGCCATCATAACCACTTCAGAAGTAGGTGTGTAGGTGGTGAACCACTCCTTACTGGAGCAGACATGGCATGAGGCTCCAGTATCTACCCACCAGTCAGAGTCAGGCCTTACCGCATCAACCTGCGCAATCATAGCAACAACATCAGTGATCATAGATACCTTATTAGGCTCTCCTTGCTCTGATTGCTTGGTCTTTGCTTTGCATTCATTCTTGAAGTGGCCCTTCTTGCCACACTTGAAACAAGGCATCTGAGACTTTGCCTTCTTTCGCTTGAAGGAAGTCCCCTTCACGTTCAGATTGTTAGGGTCCTTCTTCTTGTTGTGGGAAGCCGTCTGCTTTCCCCTTGGTTCCTTGGTATGAACCAGATTGGCGTTAGCCAATTGCTTGGACAGTGCGTCTACCTTCAGTTGAGCCCGCATCTGGTCCTCAACATAGATTTTCTGCAAGAGATCCTCAAGGCTGATCTCAAGCTTCTTCCTATGCATATTTGTATAGAACTTACCTGCGGCAACATGGACTTATCGTCCTCAAAGAGCCATTTGTGATATTTTTCAACCACAAATATCTTGCTCCTATTCTTGTCTTCTTCGTACAGTTTCTCCAGAGACTCCCATATGTCTCTGGCAATTGTCTTCTTACTGTAGGATTATGCTAGGGAATCCACCATAGCATTCAGGATAAGCAGCCTGCAAATGCTATTTTCTCTTCTCCACTTGGCCTGAAGTTTAGTAGCCGCAGTGATTGCGGCAGCAGATCCAGTATATGGAACGGTAGGTTCCTCTTCAATAAGCACGTGATCAACATCTCTGAGTTGAAGAGTGAGATAAACCTTCCTCTTCCAGACTTGATAATGCTCTCCATCAAACTTTTCCAATTTACAAAAGTCAGTTTTGAGGAGTGAAGCATTAACGTTTTCCATCGTAGCAATAAAGCTTTGAGATTGTTATTGCCGGGGCACAATTTTTCGATGGATAACTTGAGAATATGAAACGATTGTAAAAACAATGTTTCAAATCTACACTTCAAGGAAGGTGATCCTGAATTACGAGAATCTAAAAAGATTTCGTAATCAACAGCAATCAGATCGTAGTACTTCTAAAAAGAAGATACAATCAGAATTACTGGCAACAACGAAGAAGGTGACTGGCGAAAGATGGAAGATGTCCTGCTGGGGTGAATTATCACCGTTTCTCAAAGCTTTATTTGTCCTACACGAACAGCTTCCAGGAACCAGCAAGTTCGTCGAAGAACTTGGAACACTCCTGCTCTTCTGACTCCTCGTATGGACACAAACTCCCGTGCAAAAGCAACGCTGGTGTGGCGCCTTTCCTCTCTCTCGAAGGCTGCTGGAATTCGCAAGCAAATTTCGATCAGAACTATGTTAAAGAACACTTCTGAATTCTCTGTTTACTTGTGCTAAAAAATACTTCGTAAACTTTCTCTGGTGGCTTCTCTTACTTGTATATCTTTTTCCTTGAGAGAGAGAGAGGATGCCTTATATAGGCCCTGCAGCAACTGTTCGGTTGCCACAAAGTTAGGGACGTGGTAATAACCACCCCGAACATGTAGCAACCGTCCAGAACATGCAAACGCCACATTACGCCTCATGAGCCCATGAGCCCGAGCCCGAGTCCGAGTCCGAGTCCGAGTCCGAGTCGCTAAGCCCCTATGGGGCTTAGCTCCCATGGAAATAAATTTCCCAAGAGCAAAAAGCATGAATGCTTTAATTGTTGATTTTAGCCTTTTTTTTCATTAGAAAAATAATCCCACATGGCAAACCCATGTGCACCTCCACACCACATGTGCATCTCCAATAATAGCAAAGCTAATATATAGAGATACAATCTCTTTGTTTTTTCCGATGAAACTTACTACAAATTTTAAGGATTCCGAACATGAATGTTATTAGCAATTTGGGAATTTTGAAGACGACTTTTACTACATGTTGTATCAGACATACAAACATCATGAACTTTAAAACCAATTAGGATTTTTGAACACAAAATTAATTTACTACTAATTAAGGATTCCGAACATGGATTTACAACAAATTAGGATTTTTGAACATGAATTCTATTGTAGATATTCTCGTACAAGTTTAGAAAGAATTAACCAAAACTAGTTTTAACTCGCTAAACAATGATGCAACTAGGGGTGAGCATTATTCGATTTTGGACCGAAAACCGAATCGAACCGAACAGAATAAGAGGTTCGGTTCGGTTTTAAAAAAAATTCGGTTCGGTTTCGGTTTTGAAAATACTAAATTTTCTTATTCGATTTCGGTTTCAGTTTTGGATTTCGGTCCAAAACCGAAAACCGAATAAGAAAATTTAATTAATTAATTTATATATATATATGTGTGTGTACTATATATATAAGTATTAATATATATAGGAATATACTAAATATATATAGGTATATACTAAATATGTCTATGTATATTTAGTTACTATATATATTAACAAAAAAAGCTCAAAAAAATCAAAAAAATATAAATAAACCGAAAACCGAACCGATTTAGTTCGGTTTGGTTTGATTCGGTTTTGGGCCAATTCGATTCGGTTTCGGTTTTGCTTATTCGGTTTTGCTCTAATTCGATTTTGAGTTATTCGGTTCGGTTAAACCGAATAAACCGAATGCTCACCCCTAGATGCAACTGTTAATAGAATTGAGAGCAGTCGGAGACCATTAGACGGATGCTAACAAAGTTACCAAGTCGGCTTGTTGGGATAATGAAGATTATGGTTGCTCAAAGTAATATTCGATCTTTCTTAGGAATCAGCAAGTTTTCCATTATACGAAAATCCAAATCGAAATCCTAGAATCCTTTGAACTATCAACCTCTATTTTCTAGAACACGCACGGAAACGACGTTGCTGACTACTAAAATGCTCTTAACTAACACCTTTTTTTTATGGTTTCTTATAAAGGCACTTCACTTTTTGATCAGGGCTAGCCCATTTTAAACTTTGTATTATTTACAAGTTTGCCATTGAAAAAATTGATCAGGGCTATTACACTCTTTGGTATAAGTCACTAGTGCAAACAAGGACTGCCCAAATTTCTGGCAGCCCTACATACAGTAAGGACTGCCAGAAAAATGGGCAGTCCTTTGTTTCACATGCTGTGACTTAGGACTGCCCAGTTTTCTGGCAGTCCATTCAGTTTGTAGGACTGCCAGAAAATTGGACAGTCCTTGTTTGCACTAGTGACTTATACCAAAGAGTGGGATAGCCCTGATCAATTTCTTCAATGGGAAACTTGTAAATAATACAAAGTTTAAAATGGGCTAGTCCTGATCAAAAAAATGAAGTGCCTTTATAACTAACATTTTTTATTAACGATAAAAAGAAGAGTAAGTATAGAATGTAAGAGTTTTGTCAGAGTTTTGTTCCCTTCATTTTGGAGCAGTGTTGTCAGAACCTAACCTAGTTGGACCACCATAACCTGAATCAAGATTTATTTTAAGAACCAACGATTTATTTTTAAAATCGAGATTTAACAGATAAACCGGTTGAACCGGTACACAATTGAACCGGCCGATTGGGACCATTTGATTATTTGTTTGGTTTCTTTAAAAAAAAACTCAAACAAATTAATCACGTGAGATTGGGACCATTTGATTATTTGCAGGCCCGGCCCAGGCGCAGGGCAGCCTGGGCCACAACCCAGGGCCCCAAAGGAAAAGGGGGCACCATTTATATTTGTAGTTTTTTTTATGTTTGGCCACAGGCTTGCAGCTCAGACCCAAACGCTGCTGCTATTAATATCCAGAGCATTAAATATGGACCATGTGGTCCAGGTTTCAAAGCCTAACGGGGGGTTATTTTTTTTCAATGCAGGTGCAGGAGAAGAAGAATTGACAGAAGTTTACAAATTACACGCGGGGCGGCGGGAGAAGAAGAATCGACTGGGGACAGTTGAATGATAGTTCTAGAGAGAAGCAAAATCGATTCATCTTTCCATTCTTTTTTATGTTTTCTATATTAAGACATTAGTTACTGGAAGATTTTTCTGTCATCTCTTCTTATATTTTCATATTCTAGACAAAGAAAATCCAAGGAGGAAAGAAGCGCCGGTGGTGGTGGAGATAGTTGGCATTGAGAAATACATGAGAATTGTTGATTTATGGATGGGGCACTGTTGGCTCAAGGTTATTGACTTCTTTCTTTCTCTACTTCTTTCTGCAACTTATATGTTTGATGAAATGTTATAGAGATTGGATTCATACTAATGGGGCCACTATATTAGAACTTATAGAACACATATATAGTGACATATTCTTTGCGCCACTCTTGGCCTTTCTTCAAATATTTGGAGAGTTTCTATTTCTGCCTAGGTGTCTTCATTTGGTGAAGAATAGCCCGTTCTAATTTTATAGTTTATGTGCATAGCTATTATGTAACTACTAACTAGATTAGGAACATAATTAATGTTCTTAAGTGTTATTTTTTACTTTGCCGCATTTGCATTGTAGTAAGCTCTTCTTGTGAGAAAATAGTTTTATATGAATTTTAATAGTCTTTTCTGAGAAAGGAATATCTATCTTACTGTAATGCAACTGGAAGAAGTTTTTCCTCTTATTTGCATATTTCTTAAATGTTTAGTTTGTCTGCAAAGGTAACTATAATTTAGTATGTGTGTTCTTGTATTTAGTGTTCCATAACTCTTTTGATTTGTCAATTTTGTATGTTGCCAATTGAGCCCTTAATGTTAATACCGCATCTCATTATGCCATTAATATTCTTTTATCGTTCAATCTGGGTATTGCAAAAAAAAAATTCTGAATTCAAAATATAGTGATTTATTAGCTCTAGATTTTTTTTGTATTGATTATATCTCATGCGGTTAGTAATTACAGGCAAGTTCTGTATGGGTCGTCTCAAGTTCTGTATGATGTTTGGTGGCTACATCTTTTAAAATAAATAGAACAAGAAACTTGTGAATGACCGGCGAACCTCATCTAGATCTTACAATTTATATATTGAGCTGAACAAAGTACTTTGTTTGATACACTTAATACCATTCAATTTAAAAGCTGTACTATGTTCCCTGATGGGTCCATGTTTTTTTTTAATATTTTCATGTACCTTTTTTTGAGTACTATTGTTATTAATAAAATTTATTCATGAAAAAAATAATTGGCGTGTATGAAAAAAAGGGCACAAAATTATTTTCCTGTCCTAGGCCTACTACACCTCAGGGCCGACCCTGATTATTTGTTTGATTTTGAGAGATCTCACAGTTGTAAAACCAAAACAAATCAAACATACTAAGAACTAAAGCAAATTAAATGAAAAAGTAAATTGATATCTTACCTATTTGAACAAAACCAAGCCTTTTTGAACCACGTACCAAAAATACGAATTTTATGATATTGTTTTGAAGTGAAATATAGGCAGTTAACCTATGTTGGAAAGTAATAAATAAAGAAAACCAAAAAAGGGAGCTCAGATTTAAACTAATCATCAACAGTCTGATGGTTTGTGGAACCCATTCCACACAATCAGTTTCCTCATTGCTCAGGGGTTATTCTAAACATGCTTATCATAAGAAGTCTCTACTGCTTCGTACTGGCCGATGTGGGACTATTGAAATATGTCACGACTATGAGCAATTCATACTTATTTTTTTGGGATGCGTCAAGGAAGAAAAAAAATCATTCTATTTATTTATTTATTTATTTAGACTAGTAGAATGCTCTTAACTCCCAAATGATTTTGGTTGTTTACTTGTGCCCAATTGTATCGGACATATGAAACATGAACCTTACTAGCAATTAGGAATTTCAAACATGAAATTTACTACAAATTTTAAGGATTCCGAACATGAATGTTATTAGCAATTTGGGATTTTTGAAGATGACTTTTACTACAAGTTGTATCAGACATACAAACATGAACTTTAAAACCAATTAGGATTTTCGAACACGAACTTAATTTACTACAAATTAAGGATTTAGAGCATGGATTTTACAACCAATTAGAATTTTCGAACATGAATTATATTGTAGATATTCTCGTCCAAGTTTAGCAAGAATTAACTAGAACTGGTTTAAAGACGTTAAGTGTAACTCACTAAACAATGATGCAGCAGAAAGAATCCGCTAAAAAGCAGTAAAAACTGCTTATAGAATCAAGAACAGTCAAAGATTGCCAGAGGGATGCTAACAAAGTTACCAAGTCGGTTTGATGTTATAATAAAAATCATTGTTGCTCAAAACGAGATTCGACCTTTTTCAACAATCAACAAATTTCGAAAACACAAAAAATGGTAATTGAATTCCTAGAATGCTCTTAACTACCAACTTTTTTTTTTTCATGATAAAGAAGGAGAATAGGCGAATGTAAGAGTTTTGTTCCCTTCGTTTTGAAGCATCTTGTCAGAATCGGACCGGACCAACGATTGGACTAAGCCTGACCGAAATTTGCAAAAAAATCGGTCAACCAAAACTTGTCCGAGATTTTTTTTTAAGAACCAACAACCTTTTTCTTTTCAAAACTAGAGTTTAATCGGTGAACCGGCCGAACCATTATACAATTGAACCGGCTGATTCTAAATTACTTTAAAAAATCTAAAAAAGTTAATCATGTGAGATTTGGACCATTTTTTCTCTGTTTAATTTTGAAAAACCCTACGGTTGTAAAATCAAACCAAACTAAACCAAAATAAGTAAATGTTGATATGATATCCTACCTATTTAAACCAAACCAAGTCTATTTGAACTCTGTCAGATCTGTACCAAAGATTTTCTCAGTTTAATCTATATTTTAAAATAAAATAAAAAATATTTGAAAGTAATAAAAAAAATTAAGAGCTCAGATTTTACGTAATCATCAGCAAGCTGATGGTTTGTGGGAACCCATTCACACAAGCAATTTCTTCACCGCCCGAGTTTTCCTCTAGACATGTTTCTTATAAGAAGTCTCTATTTCTTCGTGGTGGCCGATGTGGGACTATTATTACTGTCCAGAAACTATGTCAGTGATAGCCAGATGTGCATCACTACAGAGAAATGGCAGAATTTTTACACACCGCAGGCGAGTAATAAAAGTGCTTTACAACTCTGTTGATAATTTATGAATGGGAACCAATAGTAATACATCGTTGAGATTAAAACTTATTTTTATGGTACAAAATTTAGGCTAATTTGCATGTAAATACATTGGGCCCGTTTGGTTTGCAGGATTGGACAACGTAATGTAATTGGCATTACGTTATCAATCTAACTCGAGTGTTTGGTTGGACAAAAAAATAACAGATGTAATGTAATCGCGATTACAAGTTTGATTACATTACATCAGTTTCTTCTAATCTCGATTACATCATAAAACCTATGTAATCGCAATTACATTACAACTTAACCGTAAGATTGGTATTGCTATAATTTGGTCGTTTTGCTCGTTTTTGGTTATTTTTGGTCGTTTTGTGTTATTTTTTGTCCGTTTTTTTGTCCTTTTTGGTTCGTTTTTGGTCCGAGTTTTTTTGTCCTTTTTTGTTTTTTGCCTTTTTTTGTTCGTTTTTGTCGTTTTGGTTTGTCGTTTTTGTCCTTTTTTGTCGTTTTGGTTCATTTTGGCCGTTTTTTTTGTTAGTTTTTGGTCGTTTTGTTCTTTTTATCCTCTTTTTTTGCCGTTTTGGTTCTTTTTCGGTTTTTTTTTTGCCATTTGTGTTCGTTTTCTGTTTGTTTTTTGTCGTTTGTGTACCTTTTTTTGCCCTTTTGTTAGTTTTTTGTCGTTTTGTATCGTTTTGTTCTTTTTGTCCTTCTTTGTTTGTTTTTTCGTTTTTTGGCCATTTTTGTTCGCTTTTTGTTTGTTTTTGTTCCCTTTTTGTTCGTTTTTTTGCACGCTTTTTTTTTTTTCGTTTTTTTGGCCTTTTTTGTTCCGTTTTGGGTTTGTTTTTTATCATTTTGTTCGTTTTTCTGCCGTTTTTGTATGTTTTTGTTTGTTTTTTGTCATTTTTTGTTCGTTTTTTGTCATTTTTTTCGTTTTTTTGTCGTTTTTGATCGTTTTGGGCTGTTTTTTTTTTCGATTTTTGGTCGTTTTTGTACATTCTTGGCCGTTTTTGGCCACTTTTGGTCGTTTTTGCACGTTTTTTTTAATCCTTTTTGTCGATTTTGTACATTTTTTGTCGGTTTTGCACGTTTTTTATTATTTTTGCTTTATTTGCACGCTTTTTTTTATCAATTTTTGTCAATTTTGTACATTTTTATCATTTTTAGTCAATTTTCTACGTTTTGGACCATTTTTCACATTTTTATCATTTTTTGTCCTTTTTGGCTGTTTTGTACGTTTTTTAAATCCTTTTGGTCGATTTTGCACATATTTGCATATTTTTTTTATCGTTTTTGGTCGTTTTTGCATGTTTTTATCATTTTTGGTCAGTTTTTGCATATTTTGTTCGTTTTTTTGTCGATTTTGTACGTTTTTTTTCGTTTTTGACCGTTTTTGCACATTTTTCGTTTTTGTCACTTTGTACGTTTTTTATCGTTTTTGGTCGATTTTACACATTTTTTGCCGTTTCTGCACGTTATTTATCGATTTTTGTCGATTTTGCAAGTTTTTTTTTACCACTTTTCACATTTTTCTTGTTTTTTGTTGCGTTTTGCTGTTTTTGCACGATTTTATCGTTTTTGGTCGATTTTGCACGTTTTTGGTCAATTTTGTACATTTTTTTGTTTTTTTTGTCTTTTTCCACTTTTTTGTTTTTTTTTGTTTTTTTTTTTGTCATTTTTTTTTGGTCATTTTCTTATCATTATTGGTCACTTTTGATAGTTTTCACCTTTTTTGTCATTTTTTTTTTTGTCGTTTTTCTATTTTTATCGCTTTTTTGGTTTTGGTTTTTTTTTTTTTCCGTTTTGTTCGTTTGTCATTTTTGGTATTTTTTATTTTTTGTCGTTTTTTTTTGGCTTAATTGCACTTTGCTACCCTCAACTATGTCGCTTTTTCAACTTGATATCCTAAACTTTTTTTTGTAACAAGTTGATACATCAACTATTTTTCAACTTGATACCTAATTTTTCAAAAAATTCCAAAATGTCCTTATCCCTTCCCTCTTCCCTTCTCCCCTCCCCCCCCCCCCCCCCCCCCCCTCCCCTACTCCGGCCACCCCCACCCTCCCGCTCCGCCTCCCCTCCGGCCACCCCCCTCTCCCATGTCCGGCCAACCCCCCCTCCCGCTTCCGGCGCCACCGCCGCGGCGGCCGGCAGCGGTGGGGGTAGGGGGGTTGGCCGGACGCGGGAGAGGGGGGTGGCCGGAGGGGAGGCGGAGCGGGAGGGAGGGGGTAGCTAAAGTGGGGGAGGGGGTAATTTTAAGGTTTGAGCAGGGGTATTTTCGTCCCAAATTTTTTTTGGGTATCAACTTGTTACAAAAAAAAGTTTAGGGTATCAAGTTGAAAAAGCGGAATAGTTGAGGGTAGCAAAGTACAATTAAGCCTTTTTTTTTCGTTTTTGGTCCTTTTTTTTAGCAGAAAACAAACCATTTTTCCCCTTTTTTATTATTTATTTTAAATTTTTTTTTCTTTTTTTCTTTTTTCTTTTTAAATTTTTGAAATTTTTTATTGATCAACTTTTTTAATTTTATGTTGTATTTAAAAAAATATTAAATTAAAAATTCAATTACATTACATGGTAAACCAAACACATGAATGCAATTAACATTACATTACATTGTTTGATTACATGTTTCAACCAAACATAGTAATGTAATTATAATTCTATTACATTACAAACTCAATTACATTACAAACTCAATTCCATTACGATTACGATTACATTACAATGAACCAAACGCAACCTCAATCTTTTACAGATTTATAGGTTTCCTTGTGATACATTTCTAAGGTTTTCGGGAACAACTAATTATGTTAGAGACGAGCATTATATATACTAAAGTCTATGTCAGTTTTATAGCTCTAGTGGCTTAGAGTTAGAGGTGGAGACGTAACACATTCTGATTGGACGAGTTGGCTGGGTTCTAAGGAAAAACAGAATTTTTTCGAATTAATTGTGGGAGTAAAAAAAATGTTGCAAGTCAACTCCAATTATTTAATTTTGGTTCGGTTTTGGTTACGGTTAATTTGAGTTCGATTTCGGTTTTGAATTTTTAAAAGTTCGTTTTGACTTCTTCTTTTTTTTCATTTTGAGCATTCCATTTGGTTAAAACCAAATAAACTGAATGCCTATCCCTACGTTAAGTTATTCCATTTTTTTTTTTTTATTTCTTATTCTCGTCTAAGATCAAGATACAGTCTTTGTTTAGCGTTCAATTTCATCCTTTATATCTAATATCTTCATCGAAAGCAGTAAGCTAGAGGGATGCTAAGAAAGTTAGCAAGTCGGCTTGCTGAGACATTGAAGATCATTGTTGTTCAAAGTTAAACATTTCTCAGAAACCAACAAGTTTTGATTACACAGAAGTCGCAATAGAACTCCTAGAATAGGGGTGAGCATTCGGTTAATTCGGTTCCAACCGAACCGAATAACCGAAAACTGAATTCGACCGAAAACTGAATAAGCAAAATCGAAACCGAACCGAATTTGTCCATAACCGAATTAAACCGAACCGAATTAAATCGGTTCGATTTTCAGTTTATTCGTTTTATTTGCACCTTTTTTTTGTTAATATATAATATATATAGTAACTAAATATACCTATACATATATTTAGTATATACACACACACACATATATATGTGTGTGTGTGTATTATTTTTTATTCGGGTTTGGACCGAAAACGAAACTGAAAACCGAATAAGAAAATTTAATAATTTCAAAACCGAACCGAATTTTTTTTACACCGAACCGAATCTCTTATTCGGTTCGGTTCGGTTCGGTTTTCAGTCCAAAACTGAATAATGCTCACCCCTATCCTAGAATCCTTTGAACTATCAACCTCCATTTTCTAGAACACGCACGGAAGCGCTGCTACAGACTTATAGAATGCTCTTAACTACCAACTTTTTTTTTATTCATGATAAATCGAAGAGTAGACGTAGAATGTAAGAGTTTTGTTCCCTTCATTTTGAAGCAGTATTGTCAGAACCGGACCGGACAGACGGGTGAACTGACTCTGACCGAATTTTGCAAAATAAACCGGTCCACTAGAACTTGAACCATAAATTTTCAAGGACCTATGTTTTTTTTTAAACGAGGATTTAACCGGTGAACAGGACGAACCAGTACACAATTGAACCGAATTATTCATTTTTTTTTTGGTCTTGACAAATCCTATAGTTGTAAAACCAAACCAAACTAAACCAAGAAGTAAATTTTGATATCTTACATATTTGAACCAAAGCATCATATATGTACCAAAGATTTTGATGGTTCAATCTATATTTGAAAGTAATTAAAAAAAAAAAAAAGCAAGCTCAGATTAATACTAGTCATCAGCAATCTCGATAGTTTGTGGGAACCAATTCCACACAATCAACTTCCTCATCGCCCGGGTGTTCTTCTAAACATGTTTATTATAAGAACTCTCTATTGCTTTTTGCTGGCCGATGTGGGACTATTCTTACAGCCGAGAAACAATGTCAGGAGACCACCGACCACGATGATAGCCAGACGTGCATCATTAAAGAGACTAACATTTTACATACAGATTGAGCTTAATTAGTTTTCATTTATAATTTAATTGACGTGGAGATATTCTGGGCATGATCTAGCTAGTTCGAATTCGATTTACTCTTGTGCTTACGCTTCTCCGCGATGAAATTACATCAAATGAATAACCAAATGTATACTATACATCTATGGTATCTTATTATCAAATTTACGAGATTTTTTTTTTCCTTGACGGGTCTGAGCCGGACGGGAGTAGTTGGGTTGTTCTAGTCGGAACTAATTTTTGTTCTCCATTGACCTTTATTGTGAGCTAGTTCCGGAATCACTCGTGACTCCGACCTATTGCGGATCACGCTAAACCCCGGTGAGTGTTGGAGTGGGTGGGGTTCCCAACCTATGTGAAAAAGATCCCGGAGTGCGACGAGTGCCGTCCGATGTCGGAGAAGCTCGGGAGTAGTTGTTGCTGCTGCTGCTGCCCCAAAGGGGGTTCTGGACCAAGTCTGCCGAGTTCGGGCCGAACTCGGTCCCAGGCCGAGTTCTGGCCGAACTCGGTCTGGCCGTTCCAGGGTTTGGCCACCCAGTGTTGGTTGCCCCACACAGAGTTCTGGCCGAACTCTGTGTGTCGGGGGGCTGAAGCGGATTTCTGGATGAGTTTTCATCATTGGATCTAATCCAACGGTCCAGGTTGGTTGCGGGATTAGGGAGATATATTGAGTTTTCTCAACCCTAATTCATTATCGTATAATCGCATTGGACAACACAAGTTTGAGAGAGAAGGAGGCAAGAGTGCCATTACAACTTCGGAGAAGAAGACGGAGGATTGAAGGTCGTTTTCGAAGGAGATCGTGTTCGGGTAATCTCTACTCGTCGTTCTCGCTCTTCGTAGCCTTGTAATCATTATTCTTATCTCTGAGTGTTGTGGGGATCCGATTTGGATCGGGAGGAGTTTGTAGAGGGTGTAATTCTTCTATTCCATTAGTGGAGGCTTCTCAGGGTTGGACTCCGATCGTCCCGTGATTTTTTTTCCCGCAAGGGTTTCCACGTCAAAAATTCTCTGTGTCTGCGTGATTGTTTTTGTGTGGCTATTTTTGGGTTCGTGCGTTGTATTGCTCGGTCCTCTCGCAGGTACTCTCCGGTTTGGGAAAAGGTTTCCGCGCTTCTTTCCCAACAGAGTGGTATCAGAGCTTTGGGTTCAAAGGGTGTCAGGAGTTGACAGAGGAACCAGAGAGGAGAGATGGACGCGAAGCCGGTGCGCATGGTGAACCTTAATGGCACAAACTATCATTATTGGCGGAGCAAGATGAAAGATTTGCTATTTGTCAAGAAGCTGCATCTACCTGTGTTTGCAACCGAGAGGCCCAGTGATAAATCCGAGGAGGACTGGAAGTTCGAGCACATACAGGTGTGTGGGTACATACGGCAGTTTGTTGATGAGAACGTGTACAATCACGTTGCCAATATTGAGCACGCGAAGACGTTGTGGGATAAGCTGGAATCCTTGTATGCGAAGAAGACCGGGGTAAACAAGTTGTTCCTGATCCGAACGATGATGGGTCTGCGGTACAAGGATGGGGCGTCTATTACGGATCACTTGAGTGAGTTCCAGGGCGTGGTTGACCAGCTATCTTCTATGGGAGTCAAGTTCGACGACGAAGTTCAGGGACTGTGGCTGCTGTGTACATTGCCTGACTCGTGGGAGACCGTACGAGTATCTATGATCGCTTCTGCTCCAGAGGGCGTGGTCAGTCTGGAGTTTGCCAAGAGCGGGGTGTTGAATGAAGAGATGCGGAGACGTTCTCAGGGCACTTCATCCACATCCCACCACTCAGAGGCACTTGTTTCAGAGAGCCGCGGAAGGGGCAAAAGCAGGGGTCCAGGTGGTGGCAGAGACAAGAGCAGGGGGAAGTCCAAGGGTCGTTACGAGGACTCAGTGTGTTATCATTGCGGTAAGAAGGGCCATATCAAGCGGAATTGTTTCGCTTGGAAGAGAGAGAAGAAGGGCGACAAGGGGAAGCAAGAAGAGAACACTACAGCGGCGGCCTCGATGCATGGAGGCGATGTGATCGTCGTAGGTGATGAGGTCATTACTAACCTCGCCTGCGATGATAATTCTTGCCTGGTGGACTCAGGGGCTTTAGCACATGTATCTCACAATAGGGCACTGTTTGCCACTTACACGACAGGCGACTGTGGCGTGTTGAAGATGGGCAACGGAGATGTGTCGAAGGCGGTTGCCGTTGGAGATGTGCATTTGAGAACGAAGACGGGTGCGGTTCTTGTTCTCAAGGATGTTCGTCATGTCCCTGATATCCGTTTCAACCTGGTGTCGGTTGGAAGGTTGGATGACGAGGGATTCTTCAGTCTCTTCGGGAATAGTCAGTGGAAGCTTTCCAGAGGTTCGATGGTGATTGCCAGAGGAAGCAAGAAGTCCGGTCTCTACTATATGGAGGGGAGCGCAGAGGGGGCACAGGAGGTGAACGCAGTCAGTGATGCGTCTACCGAGTTGTGGCACAGGCGGCTCGGCCATATCAGCGAGAAGGGGATGAGATACTTGGTGAACAGGAAAGTGATTCCGGGGCTCAAGTCTACAAAGTTGGAGAAGTGCACGCACTGTTTGGCTGGGAAGCAAAATAGGGTGTCTTTCCAGAGTCACCCAAGTTCGAGGAAGCCGGCGTTGCTCGAGTTGATTCACTCGGATGTCTGCGGTCCTATGAAGGTAAAATCTCTTGGTGGTGCTTCTTACTTTGTGACTTTTATTGATGACTGTTCCAGGAAGGTTTGGGTCTATGCCTTAAAGACCAAGGATCAGGTGCTGCCTACTTTCAAGGAGTTTCAGGCCTCCGTTGAAAGGGAGACGGGCAAGAAGTTGTTGTGTGTTCGGTCCGACAATGGCGGCGAATACATCGGTCCCTTTGATGCGTATTGCAGAGAGCAAGGGATACGACACCAGAAGACTCCGCCAAAGACACCTCAGCTCAATGGTGTAGCGGAGCGCATGAACAGGACACTGATGGAGAGGGTGCGGTGTTTGCTGTCAGAAGTAAACTTGCCGGGCAGTTATTGGGGTGAGGCTCTTCTCACAGCTGCTTATATTATTAATTTGTCTCCTAGTGCTCCTTTGCAGGGTGATGTGCCTGACAAAGTATGGTACGGCAAGGAGCCGTCATACAGTCACCTGCGGGCGTTTGGTTGTAAGGCCTTCGTGCATGTACCGAAGGACGAGAGGACCAAACTTGAGCCGAAGACGAGGCGATGCGTCTTTGTCGGCTACGGTCGGGATGAGTTTGGCTATAGACTCTACGACCCAGTGGAAGGAAAGCTCTACAGAAGCAGGGACGTGGTGTTCGTCGAGGATCAGACCATGACCAACACTCAGGATTCCGAGACGCCTTCTGAGGCTGAGGAATTGCCTGAGTTAGAGTCATTTCGCTTCGAACAGTTTCCAGAGGACATCGCAGAGGATCCAGTTATGGGGGAGCCGGTACATGGAGTTGCTCCCAACCTTGATCATCAGCCTGCTGATGGTGGTCAGGGTGTCCCTCAGGAGGATGAGCATGCCGGGGAGGCAGTTCCTGAAGGGGCGGAGGCTGTCGGTATACAGCCAGCACCAGTGGCTCCACTGAGAAGGAGCAACAGGGATCGTCGACCATCTACGAGATACTCGCCGGATGAGTATTTTTGACTGACGGGGGAGAGCCCGAAAGTTTTGCAGAGGCTATGGAAGACGAACACAGGTAGGAGTGGATGGTAGCTATGTAGGAGGAGATGAGTTCCTTGTACACCAATTCTACTTATGATCTGGTGCGGTTGCCAAAGGGCAAGAAGGCTTTGAAGAGTCGATGGGTGTTCAGAGTGAAGCAGACGGATGATGCTACTCGCCCTCGATACAAAGCGAGGCTGGTAGTCAAGGGCTACGGTCAGCGGAAAGGCGTGGATTATGATGAAATCTTTTCGTCTGTCGTCAAGCATTCGTCTATTCGGGTGGTGCTAGCATTAGCAGCCAGTTTCGACTTGGAGGTCGAGCAGATGGACGTGAAGACGGCGTTCCTCCACGGTGATCTTGAGGAGGAGTTGTACATGGAGCAGCCGGAGGGATTCTGTGAGAAGGATAAGTCACATTTGGTCTGTCGGTTGAGGAAGAGCTTGTATGGTCTGAAGCAGGCTCCGAGGCAGTGGTACAGAAAGTTCGAGTCGTTTATGGGGGAGCATGGTTATGCACGGACGACGTCGGACCATTGTGCATTTGTGAGGTACTTTGCCGATGATGATTTTATCATCTTATTGCTCTATGTTGATGATATGCTATTAGTGGGTCGGAATGCCACTAGGATAGCGGAGTTGAAGCGCCAACTGGGCGCGGCCTTCTCTATGAAGGATTTGGGCGCAGCGAAGACTATTCTTGGGATGGAGATCAGCCGAGAGAGAGAGTCCAAGCTGCTACACTTGTCCCAAAAGAAGTACATTCACCGGGTACTTCAGCGTTTCGGGATGGACGGGTCGAAGAAAGTGAGTTCCCCCCTCGCGGCTCACTTTAAGTTCACTGAGGAGCAGTGTCCATCTACCGAGGACGAAAAGGAAGATATGGAGCGGGTTCCATATGCCTCAGCTGTGGGAAGCCTTATGTATGCCATGGTGTGTACGAGGCCAGATATTGCTCATGCAGTTGGTACGGTTAGCAGGTATCTTTCGAATCCTGGAAGGGTACACTGGAGTGCGGTCAAGTGGATTCTACGATATCTTCAGGGCACTGCTGGTTGGAGACTTTCCTTTGGTGGTGACGAGTCGAAGCTGGTTGGGTATACCGACGCTGATATGGCTGGAGATGTAGACACGAGGCGATCGACTTCAGGCTACGTGATGATGTTTGCGGGAGGAGCGGTGTCGTGGCAGTCGCGGTTGCAGAAGTGTGTTGCCTTGTCGACGACGGAGGCGGAATATATTGCGACGACGGAGGCTTGCAAGGAGCTGTTGTGGATGAAGAAGCTGTTGCAGGAAATGGGACTGAAGCAAGAGCAGTATACTTTGCTTTGCGACAGTCAGAGTGCTATCCATCTTGTGAAGAATCAGACGTTTCATAGCCGGTCCAAGCACATCGAGACTCGGTATCATTGGATACGGGATGTGGTTGAGAAGAAGGACGCGGAGCTTGAGAAGGTGCATACAGATGACAACGGAGCTGATATGTTCACGAAGATTCTACCAAGGGGGAAGTTTGAGTACTGCAGGCAGATCGTCGGGATGACGACATCCTCCCCATAGTTGTGAAGGGGGAGATTTGTTGGAGTGGGTGGGGTTCCCAACCTATGTGGAGAAGATCCCGGAGTGCGACGAGCGCCGTCCGATGTCGGAGAAGCTCGGGAGTAGTTGTTGCTGCTGCTGCTGCCCCAAAGGGGGTTCTGGACCAAGTCTGCCGAGTTCGGGCCGAACTCGGTCTGGCCGTTCCAGGGTTTGGCCACCCAGTGCTGGTTGTCCCACACAGAGTTCTGGCCGAACTCTGTGTGTCGGGGGGCTGAAGCGGATTTCTGGATGAGTTTTCATCATTGGATCTAATCCAACGGTACAGGTTGGTTGCGGGATTAGGGAGATATATTGAGTTTTCTCAACCCTAATTCATTATCGTATAATCGCATTGGACAACACAAGTTTGAGAGAGAAGGAGGCAAGAGTGCCATTACAACTTCGGAGAAGAAGACGGAGGATTGAAGGTCGTTTTCGAAGGAGATCGTGTTCGGGTAATCTCTACTCGTCGTTCTCGCTCTTCGTAGCCTTGTAATCATTGTTCTTATCTCTGAGTGTTGTGGGATCCGATTTGGATCGGGAGGAGTTTGTAGAGGGTGTAATTTTTCTATTCCATTAGTGGAGGCTTCTCAGGGTTGGACTCCGATCGTCCCGTGGTTTTTTTTTCCGCAAGGGTTTCCACGTCAAAAATTCTCTGTGTCTGCATGATTGTTTTTGTGTGGCTATTTTTGGGTTCGTGCGTTGTATTGCTCGGTCCTCTCGCAGGTACTCTCCGGTTTGGGGAAAGGTTTCCGCGCTTCTTTCCCAACAGTGAGAGAGAAAGACCGTCCAAGTTTAAAGTTTTGTCGGACTTACCACTAGAGCCGACTCTAATTAGAGATAGAACAGTTTTTTGTTTTCAAAAATTATTTGAAAACATTAACCATATTGATTTGGGTACCGTTCATATTCTTCTTAATTATGTGGTTTGAAATTTTATGGGCTTTAGGCTTATGCCATGACAAATGTTGCTCTTTTCTAAAAATAAAAGTTGCTCAATTAAGGAAAGTATTGCTCAATTCAAACTATTTATTTAGCTTGTACGACTTTGTTGGGTTCAACGATTTCTAGCCTTCAAAATAAAATGCCACCAACATAATTTTCGATTCCGATACGGATACTACGAACTGGGTCGGCTCTGGGGTAAGCCGGACAAGCTTTAGAGCTTGGACAACCTCCATTTGCTGGGACAACCCTCCAGACTCAGTATGACTCCACCAAAGATCAGGATCACGGATGATGACCAAAGCCAGCTAACAATAAGAGTCAAGGGACAACCAAAATTAGATGCAGGATAAGGCAATCCAACCCTCCGTCCTGCCCTGACTGCGAACCCCTTAGTTTATCAATAAATTTCTTTCTCTATTGGGTGAATATTTTTCTACCAACCATATGTAGAACTCCACCATAGAAGCAATTGAATTGCTCGATTTTAGTCTGACTCGTAACATTGGACTTTTCTGATGTATCACTTTAGAGGCTGTTTGGTTTGGTGTAACTGATGTGAAGTGTAAAAGTGACGGGTGAAAGTGAATGCGTATGCTCAATAATTTCACGGTAGTTATTGTCTACTATAAATACTTTCAAATTTTGGATATATACGATATTTTGTAACTTAGGTGGCAAAATTTATGCTTTGGTGTTTTGATGTCTATGAAGAAGGTGGGAAATTGAAACGTGTATTATAACAATAACAAAAATATTTAGTTTTCTAACAAAATTAATAATTACTTATTAATACTTTTTGTGTTAAATTTTTTTCAATGAAGTATTAATGACCTCCCGCTGCCGTCGAAGAGGCCACTTCTGTCCGCATCCGCAAAATATAAGGTCTCGTTTGGTTCGCGGAATGGAAAGGAAAGGAAGCTGATTCCTTGGTATTTCCTTTCCTTTAGGAAATTATAATTCCTATAAACTTTTCTTTCCGGTGTTTGGAAAGATCGGAATTATAGCCGGAATATATCTTTAATTTCCATTATAGTGTTTGGTGTTTGTAAGGAAAGGAAACAAAATCAAGTCAATTTTTCAAAAATACCCTCGTGCTAATAAAAATAATTATTACTTAGAAATATTTTTGTCTAAAAGATATTATGGATAAAAATGGTAAATAATATTATGAACATGGATATTTTGGTCAAAAATTTTTGTAATAAATGCGGAAAAGTTGGAGGAAAAGTGATTCCTTAGATAAATTGGAGGAACCACTTTCCCCCTATTTTCCTACCTCTTGGGAATCATTTTTCCTTTCCAACAACTTTTCTTTGGCTCCCAAACATATGAAAGGAATCACTTTCCTTTCCCAAGCTCAAATTCCGGTAACCAAACGAGGCCTAACTGGAAGTTGATTGACCCCTGAGCTTCGGCCGACATGTAGGGGACAAGAAGTGGAAAATAATTATTACACTTCTTGTCCCCTTTAGAGTTTATTTACGCTGAGCAAAACAATTCCTTATTATAAAGAGGTAATTTCATGGGGGGTATACTTTAGGGTAATTATAAAAAAGGGGGTAATTTTAACAAATTTACAAAACAGGGGTGAAACGGCATCTCAGATGGCGCCACAGGGATTCCCCCCCCCCCCCCCTTGGCGACATCTGTGATGGCGCCAGAGGGCCGCCACCCCCTCGGCGCCATCATAGATGTCGCCAGACATCCTCCCCCCTTTTCCCTCCCTCTTTCACGTGGACCTTGTTCTCTTCCTCCCCTCTTTCAAACGTTGATTATTCCCCCTCCCTTTTCATTTGTCCACATTCTCTTTCTCTTCTCCCAATGCTAATTTTCTTCCATGTAATTATAATTGAGGATTAGCTTTCTTAGATTCGTCACGGGTGGTAGGAGTGGAAGATGTATATAAGAGGGTTCGAGTGGGAGAACATATACATTCACTCACAGAGAGGAAGAAGAACTGAAGAGCTAAGAGTCGGAGAAGATGAATGCTGGAAACGATGGTCGTATTCTCGGCGGACCGACGACTGAAAGAGAGGAACAAGAACGAAAAAATCACATATCCCGATTGGTGTTTACCGGAGAGGTAATATTTTAAAAGTTCATATTTATTCGTTATTTTATTGTATATTGAATTAGAGTTAATTTTTGTCATTCGTTTCATTTGTAGTTATTTGATTATAAGCCGGACGTACGGTTGCGTGAACGTGGACAATGGCATAACGCTACAAACTACGCCACATGGGAGATAAATACATATCAAAAGGGCTTAGTTAACGTATTTGGTTTTGGATATGTAGATGAGCTTCGATTCTTGTTGCACGACAGAGATTTAATATTTTCTCAAGTGGAACGTTGGTGGCCCCAACGCAACACTTTCCAATTGCCGGTATGAGAGATGACCGTAACTCTACTGGATGTAGCCAATATTTTAGGGTTACCTATTGCAGGTAAAATATTTGTTAAATATTAATTTGGGACAAAATTGTATATAGAAACCTAATTTAAAATTACAGGTGAGCCTATATTTTTTGATAATCAACCAAGCGCTGCTACTACAATTAGACGGTATCTCGGTATTGATCCGCCCGAAGATACAAACGTCAGGTCCGACGTCACTATAAACTGGTTACGCGGAAACTTCATGGATCTAGACCGTACAATTGACGGTCCAGTTAACGTTGACGAAGAGCGGGTATTTAACTTCACTTGTTTATTAATGTATTTATATTGAAAATATGAAACTCATAGTACCGTACGTTTACAGATTGTTTGCTGCACAAGGGCGTATCTACTCGCTCTATGTGGTTCAGTTCTCTTTCCGAACGCAATCGGATGTCGGATTACTGTTCGACTTCTTCCTTTTCTGGAAAATTTGGTTCACCCGACACGCTATACATGGGGAGCCGCAGTCTTGGCTTACTTGTATGTTTCTCTGACAGAGTTTGTGACTGCGAGCTCTTTACAAGATATGAACAAAAATTTAACTGGATGCATGTCACTCCTACAGGTATTTTATCATTCTAGAGAGTATTAACGTTACTTAACATAATCTAATTTTGTATTATTGTTTGTACTTAGATCTGGGCATACGAGCATTTTGCGATCGGTAGACCGGTGACTAGCATTAGCCGCGAATTAGGTGTCTTTCCAGTAGGTAGACGTTGGACTACTGATGTGGTAGACCAAGCACATTGTGGACATCCGGTTGTCTCGATCTATCGTACCGAATTTGACTCTCTAACACATGACGAGGTAAAAAGTAATATTACATTTGTGTTTAATTATGCTTATGTATTGACTTGACAAAATCTCATATAGGTTACGTGGATGCCGTATATTATACGTGCCGATGCTCCCGACATCCAAAGGATGTCATATCCCAATAGTCATTATAACGTGGTCATCTTATATGATTATCGGACCATGTACCACCCTGTTGATCGTGTTCTTCGTCAGTTCGGTCTCGTACAAACTATTTCTAATGCGTCTGAATATATAAGCCACAGCAAAAGTGGACGGCTTTCTAGAATTCAACGTTATCTCCATGAATGGAACACGAGATCCGATCGATATAATATATTAAACATGTCACGACCTGTTCAATCCCCTGAAGATTGTAAGCTCAAATTTAATATCTTATTTAATTTCAAGTGTTTAATTGTCGACTTATATGTCATATTTTAACGATTCAGGGTTAGGTGATATTACATACAGACGTTGATATGGAGCACCACGTATAGGTAACAGAGCATACACATTTGAAGAGATACGGTTCACTAATAGAGCCGTGGATGACTGCAGTATGCGACAATTTATAGATAACATATGTCAATTGGTAAGTATTATTTATTTGAACAACGTTGTGTTAGTTATTATTTATTAATTGACATGTTTTCAAATTTAGCGTCCAGAAATGGTTCAAGCGGTTATCGATAGAGATTATGCTAGCACTTTCAATCTAGTACAACGTATTTTGGAGGGTATGGAACGAGATCTTAAGTATGGTCCTGCGCCCCACATGCCTCCTGTATATATTCCTCCAGATTATCCAACTGGCAATGTTAGTCAAAGACAGAGCCGTAAGTCGTCTTATCATCCTGGCGAGGAGGCACCCTATCATCCTCTGGAGGAGGCATTCTATCATTCTGCAGATGAGGCGCCTTATGGAGAGAGGGCATCTTACCAACCTACTGGCGAGGGAACTTCCGGATATGCCGGCGGGGAAACATCTGGTTATGCCGGCGAGAGCAGCTCCCAACCTACTTTTACCAATTGGTTTGCGGAGATAGAACAATATACACAGTTGCTGTCGACTCCAAGCACTCCTAGGCCAACTCAAGAGACCCAGCGGATTGTGACTCCAAGGCCAAGTCAGATACCCCAGGCGATTGTGACTCCAAGGCCATCTCAGGAGGATTCCCCTGAACCGGTGGTTGCCCCAGAACCGGAGCGTCCAAGGCGTAGGACTAGTATTCGCAAAACTCCTTGGAAACATTTGGCTAGAAAATAGTGAAATTTATATTCGTTTTCAATATGTAAAATGTACAGAGTATTTCTTTTTGTCATTTGTTTACATCTTTATTTATCAACTTCAATGCATCAGTTACTACATAGGTTGCCTAGTACATTTTTTTCTGTTGTGTCCAACTCCATGACAGTTACTACAACGCAAATCTCTTGTAGATTCATTGCTTGAAGGGATGCGCTTCTTCTTCGGTCTTCCAGCTTTGCGTCTAACATCTGATACTCCAATTGGTCCTCGCGTCAGAGTAGCTTCAAGCTCGTACGGTACTGGAATTGGTTCCATATGCGACATATACACACTTTTCAACTTGTCAGTAGAAAATATTGAAGAATAAAACAGTTCAATATTAGTGTAGTTGGAAGACTTACAAGCATAACATGCATGTATACATGGCATAAGTGTATGGAACCATCTTAAACAAGAACAATAGCTCTCGTTCAAGCGTACTACGTAGGTTCGGCTGGTTTTACAATCTAACATTTCAAATAAGCAACTATCAATACGTAACATTTGCAAGTAATGTTTTTGTCTATTTATACTTGCCATTGATTTCATAATTCTTGGACAGAATCCTGTTTCTAGGTTTTCAGCATGGAGTCTATTCTTCTCCTGAAGCGTTATAATCTTTGCTCTAATTCCATCAAGTAGCATTGTTATCGGTTTGTCACGTAGATTTTTAACCCAGCTATTGAAACATTCTGCAAGATTCGAAGTGTAAATTTCTAATCTAGGATGAGAAGAATAAGCAGCTATCCAGTGTTCAAAACTACGATTTTCATCATTCACCCCAATAAGCCAGTTAAATATGTCAATGTTTTCGGCTTTGATTATTTCAAATCTATAGTCAGCATCCGTTTTATTATACGATCTAGCAAGAGAGTCTAACATTCGATAAAATTTTGTAATCCGGGTGACAGATTTTAAATTCTGTTTAAAATGTTGAATACAAAAGAAGTGTGGTGATTCTGGAAAAATAGCACGCATAGCATTTATCAGTCCCTTTTGTTTATCAGATATAAATGAAAATCTACTCCAGTGATCTAAATATCTTTCAAAAGTATTTCTTAAACAGTTTAGAAACCATGTCCATGAATCAGTATTCTCACCTTCAGCAACAGCATAAGCAATTGGATATAACTGATAATTAGGATCATGAGCACAAGCAATAAATAATGTACCTTGGTATCTAGATGAAAGAAATGTATCATCAATACTAATAACTGGTAAACAACCTGCTGAAAAATCATCAATACATGCTTTGAAACAAATAAAAATTCTTTCAAAGCTATTGTCTTTAGTGGTTTTTATACAAACTCTACTGCCTGGATTTGTCTCCAAAATTCTTAAACCATACTCTTCAAGACTAACATAGGCATCAGCATAACTACCGTTTATTTCAGCTAATGCCATCTCTCGGGCTCTCCAAGCTTTGGCATAAGAAATTTGTATCTGATGTTCTCTGCGGATATCATTTACTACTTGTGATAGACTATAAGACTGATTATCCCTAATTATATCAATAATCTTATTTTTAATCCACTTAGCAGTAGCTAATGGATGGCATCCTCTTGTTAGTCCACTTAAACAAGAATGTTGACTTTCTAATGTACTAATAAAAAATATTTGTCCTGTGTCAAGGGGTCTAGCATATACTCTCCAATTACAAGCTGGTTGATCACAAGTATAAATAATTTTTCTAGAATTGTTCATACTACCGGTTGAACATATAAAGTTATGTTCAATTGCTACATTACTTATAAAATTTCTAAACTCAAGCCGTGTAGCAAATTGTTGTCCGACAAATAATTCAGGAGTGGTACTACTACTAAAAGTATCATCAAAATCATCATCTATATTTTCAATTAAATCATCACTATTTTCAATAGTTTGAAAATCATCAAAATCATCATTAATATGTAGATCTACTGGTTCTTCTTCTTCATGAGTTGGAAGTGGTCGAGAAGAACTACCACCCACTTCAAAATTAGAAGCACGTGGACGTGAAAACATTTCAAGTGGTGGAGAAACTTGAGTAACAAAAATACTTATAAATGATGATTGCAAATTAACTTCAAGAACAAAATTCCATGCTTGATCAGAATCTATTAACAAACAATGAGAAACGAAAACATGTCTTAAAATAAATTCATATCGAATAGAAAAAGAGTTAATAATCAGAGTTCGTAGGCTATCTAATGTACTTATACGATCGGTTAAAAGAAGTTGTGTAAAACCGCCTTCGTATGATAACCCATTTACTGAACCTCCATGTGAGCACAATATTCTTAGGCTCTGATCCATATCAAAAAAATGGACAACTTCTAATCTGTAGAAAATTTTGAAGAATGTAGAGCACTGCTAATAGAAAGTGGAAGGAAGAATAGAAAGAGTGAAGTGGGAATGAAATTCTCTCACAATCACCTCGTTTATATAGATGCAATCTCCAACCGTTAGAAATACGAACGTTAGAAATGTGAACGTTGGAAATATGAACGTTCGAAAGCGGAACGTTAGAAGGGGGTGGCTCGACGACATAGAGGGTGGCGCCAAGGCATGTATGGCGACATCTATGATGGCGCCGAGGGGGTGGCGGCCCTCTGGCGCCATCACAGATGTCGCCAAGGGGGGGGGGGGGGCAGCCCTATGGCGTCATCTGTGATGTCGTATGCCCCCTTTTTTTGTAAATTCTCTAAAGTAACCCCCTTTCTTATAATTACCCTAAAGTTTACCCCCCCCCCCCCAATGAAATTTCCTCTATTATAAACATGGTGAGTTCCAAATTGAAGTTGATCAATGAGATATGATATATGACTTGAAGCAAATGAAGGAGGACCTTCTTATTAGGTCATTGACCAATTCTATATACATGTCTTATCCCTATCTACGGTGGTACTAAATTCTGTATATAATTGTTTTCTATATTATCATCAAACTTGTGAACATTAAATATTAACATTCCAATATTACGGATAGAATAAAAAAAGACTGGGTCGGGACAACGAAATAAATGGTGAATCCACATCTCTTAATTATATCCAATTGCACAAGAAATTGATTGCATGACCTCTATTAAAAATAAGAAGAAAATAAAGAAATACGACTTTTGCCAATGGGATGAAATTTTTCTTGTTGTTTTTGTTTGTTTCCATTATTAATATATTCAAGCCCAACCCATTTCTATAAAAGACGGCAAATGGATTGGTTTTGACGTTGGATTGGTGTAGTAATTCAAAATTGGTCAATATTTTACTCACTCGCAAGTCCTTAGTCAAATCTTGCCTATCCCTGTTCCTTCGAGGAATGGTTGTCTACACGTAATATCATTATTATTAATATGACCGTTCGAAAATGTGGTGTGATTCGATTCAGAATTGGTCTATGAGGTACCATATTGAACCGTGTCTGACTTAAAATCAATCATGAATCAATCTCAATCATCTACGTCTTATGATTCCACTTCTTATTCGATGTGGCTATAAATTACCAACTCCACTCTCATCACCTTTGAGCGCTCAACCGAAAACGCTATACAATTCTCTCATGATCCTAATTTCTACCCAATGTGGGACCAAATTATATTAACTCCACTGTCATCACCTTTGAGCATTCGACCGAAAACGAGATACAGTCTAACAACCTCCACCTTAGTTACTTTTTGCCAGCCGAGCAATCGAGATCCAACATATTGTCATCTTGATCCGTTATTTTATACCAACCATAATATCTTGCCCTACGTTGGACATGTCGGACCCACATTTGAAGTCAATTAGTGTAGTTGCTTCTAAATTAGGTAGGTCTGATCCGTCTTCATGCGAATTTCTAACACTCATACCACCTTATGAAGGATGTTCATGACTCCACATTGAAAAGGGAGTCCGTATAATTCGATTATACACATGAACATTCAGCACAATTTATCTCAAACCAATTAGAACCGTCCAAACCAGTTTCGTAACATTGAACTCTGATACTACCTATTGTGAATGCGGTATGACCCGAATCAGATTGGACCCATGAGGCAAAATATTGAACTGATCCCATATATCTTAAAAGATAATTTTCATATGTAAGATCTGAATCAGTTCCAATTATCTATACCTGACGATACCACTTTATACTTAATGTGAAACTAATTAAATTATCAATTCTATTATCATCATCTTTGAACACTCAACTGAAAACGAGATACAATCCAACAAGAAGAGGTTTAATTACAATTGTAATCAAGGAAATTGAGTTTATAGTCATGCTTAAATATTCATTGTTTCTTTGGATGGCGATGTGCCATTTTCTCATTAGCTTAGTCTCCTGTTCCTCTACGCAAACTCAGTCTTATTTTATTTAGTCAATCGAAATTAAGTAAGCATGGATGCTGACACAGATGATAGGTTGTAATAAATAAAGATTTGGATCATGTCTCTAAAAAAAATTTTGGGTTTATGTTAGAGAGAAATTATTGTCAATGAAAGTCTATCATGAGTTCATATCATCGTATGGTTACACAAGTCACATCACATATATCCGATGATACGTACAAAATTTTATACATGCTGTATTGCACGTTTGTTGAGTCCATTATTTTCAAACTTCTACCAAATAAATAGAAGAAATAATACGTCCATATTGTTCGATTTACTAATCTTTCATCATCCAGCCGGAATCTTATCTCTCTTTTTAGTAACCAAAAGAGCCACTCAATCCAATGAATCACAAATCACATGACATACTTAACTTGTATGATAACCGTTCTTAATTGCTTGCCAACCACGGCTTTTAAAAAAAAACATTATTCAAGAAACTAATTCTATTTTGGAACGAATATAAAAGCATATAGAAGAATGTTTCTAAAAGCTGCTTATTTCACTGTTTTTTTTTTAATTATTTCGGATCAGTTAAGATTGTGAGTGAGTTATGATATTAAGGTGGCGATACGGAAAAAAAAAGTTATAATATTTTGATTGGGTGGCTGAAAATCAGTAAATTGAACAACGAAGATGTATTATTTATTACAATTTTTACACATCTATACGTTTTTACTGTTGGGAAACTCTTACCCTCTGTTGACTCTGTCTGATGTTCATATTGTTTTTCACATTAGCTGCAAGTGCTACACAGATAAGAGAACTTGAAATTAGTTAAAATATCCGTGATACAATTACGCATAACCTACGAATGATATAGATTTTTCTAGTAGAAGTATTGAATGAGATTTTGTGGAAGGTTAATTAATTGTAGTGTTTTGCGTGGAGTGAATTTGAACCCAAAAAATCTTAAACAAACAAGAGTTTAAATAGACTATATATATATATATATATATATATATATATATATATATATATATATATATATATATATATATATATATATTACCTCTAGCCTAGTGGTTAAGAGAGATGCATGCGGCCAAAGTGGTCAGGAGTTTGAATCTCAGTGGGAGCGATTCCAGAAATAATTTACCTGATTCCAAATATATATATATATATATATATATATATATATATATATATATATATATATATATATATATATATATATATATATATATATATGCGCAAATGACCTCTAGTCTATTGGTTAAAAGAGATGCATGTGGTCCAAGTGGTCGAAGTTCGAGCTCCAGTGGAGACGAGTTCGCCGCAATTACCCATTGCTTCAATATATATATATATATATATATATATTTTTGTATATATATATATATATATATATATATATATATATATATATATATATATATATATATATATATATATATATATATATATATATGCTATTTTGCAAATGACCTCTAGCCTAGTGGTTAAGAGAGATGCATGCGGCCCAAGTGGTCGGGAGTTCGAGCCTCAGTGGAGGCGAGTTCGCCACAAGTACCCATTGCTTCAAAAAAAAATATATATGCTATTTGGCCTCCGGTCGGACTAGTCCGTCCGTCACGTGGTACTCCTTTATTGACAGGACGCCAGCATGGACCCCACGTTAACAAAGGGGAGGCCAATGGAAAAGTACCACGCAGACGAACGGACTAACCCGCCTGCGAACAAAATAAATTTTTTTTCATATATATATATATATATATATATATATATATATATATATATATATATATATATGAGAGAGAACGATCAGAGGTTCGAACAATGAAAAAATATTTTAAATTTTTTGATGTGAGAATTAAAGTGAGAATTTTAAACGCGTACATGAACAAATGCTTTTTTTTTTCGTTTATTAGATCGTCACCATAAATAACGAAAAAAAGAAGGCATTTGTTCATAATATATACGTTAGAGGAACGCCTCTTTTGACACGTGTACTCCCCTGCTAGTGGGCCCCACCATTGTGGGTCCGAATCCGCTCTTTCATTTCCATCCGTTTGGTTTGCAGGATTGGACAACGTAATGTAATTGGCATTACGTTGTCAATCTAACTCGGATGTTTGGTTGGACAAAAAAAATTAGATGTAATGTAATCGCGATTACAAGTTTGATTACATTACATCAGTTTCTTCTAAACTCAATTACATCATAAAACCTATGTAATCGTAATTACATTACAACTTAAGCGGATGGTTGATATGCTATAATTTGGTCTTTTTGCTCGTTTTTGGTCATTTTTTGTTGTTTTTGTTTATTTTTTGTCGTTTTTGGCCATTTTTGGTCGTTTTTGTTCGATTTTTGTCATTTTTGTTCGTTTTTGATCATTTTATGTTGTTTTTGTTTGTTTTTTGTCGTTTTTGTTCGTTTTTGTTCGTTTTTGGTCGTTTTTTTTTCGTTTTTGTTCTTTTTTGTTTTTTTGTTCGTTTTGTTTGTTTTTGTTTTTTTTTGTTCGTTTTTGTCCTTTTTTGTTGTTTTTGTCCGTTTTTTGTCTTTTTTTTTCGTTTTTTGTCATTTTTGTTCGTTTTTGGTTGTTTTTGTTTGTTTTTTTTGTCTTTTTTATCCTTTTTTTTGTTGTTTTTGTCCCTTTTTTGTCGTTTTGTTCTTTTTTGTTATTTTTGTTCGTTTTTTTGTTGTTTTTGTTTGTTTTTTTTGTTCATTTTTGTCCTTTTTTGTTGTTTTTGTCCGTTTTTGTCGTTTTTGTTCGTTTTTTTGTCATTTTTGTTCGTTTTGGTTGTTTTTGTTTTTTTTTGTCGTTTTTGTTCGTTTTTTGTCATTTTTGTTCATTTTTCATTGTTTTTGTTTTTTTTTGTCGTTTTGGTCCTTTTTGTTGTTTTTGGTCCTTTTTTGTTTGTTTTTTGGCTTTTTTGTCGTTTTTGTTCGTTTTTTGTAATTGTTGTTCGTTTTTTTTTTTTCGGTTTTTTTTGTCGTTTTTGTTCCTTTTTTTGTTCGCTTTTTGTCGTTTTTGTTCGTTTTTTGTCATTTTGTTAGTTTTTGGTTGTTTTTGTTTTTTTTTTGTCGTTTTTGTCCTTTTTTTGTTGTTTTTGTCCGTTTTTTGTCATTTTTGTTCGTTTTTCGTTGTTTTTGTTGTTTTTGTCGTTTTTGTCCTTTTTTGTTGTTTTTGGTCTTTCGCTGTTCCTTTTTGGTCATTTTTTGTCGTTTTTGTTCGTTTTTTGTAATTTTTGTTTGATTTTTGTCATTTTTGTTCGATTTTTTGTCGTTTTTGTCCTTTTTTTGTAATTGTTTTTTTGCCATTTTTGTTCGGTTTTTTGTCGTTTTTGTCCTTTTTTGTTCGTTTTTTGTAATTGTTTTTTGTCATTTTTGTTCGATTTTTTGTCGTTTTTGTCCTTTTTTTGTTCGTTTTTTGTCGTTTTTGTTCGTTTTTTGTAATTGTTTTTTGTCTTTTTTGTTCGGTTTTTTGTCGTTTTTGTCCTTTTTTTGTTCGTTTTTGTCCTTTTTTTGTTCGTTTTTTGTCGTTTTTGTTCGTTTTTTTGTCATTTTTGTTCGTTTTTGGTTATTTTTGTTTGTTTTTTTTGTCGTTTTTGTTCGATTTTTTTGTCATTTTTGTCCTTTTTTTGTTCGTTTTTTGTCATTTTTGTTCGTTTTTTTTCCGTCTTTTTCGTCTTTTTTTTCCTTTCATTTATTGTTGTTTTTTGACAATTTTTTTTGTTTTTGGTCAATTTTTTATCATTATTGGTCACTTTTTATGGTTTTCACATTTTTGATCTTTTTTTGTCGTTTTTCTTTTTTTATCGCTTTTTCATTTTGGTTTTTTTTCTTCTGTTTTGTTCGTTTGTCATTTTTTGTATTTTTTATTTTTTGTCGTTTTTTTCGTTTTTGGTCTTTTTTAGCAGAAAACAAACCATTTTCCCCTTATTTATTTATTATTTATTTTTATTTTTTTTCTTTTTAAATTTTAAAAAAAAATTAGTGATCCACTTTTTAAATTTTATGTTGTATTTAAAAAAATATTAAATTAGAAACTTAATTACATTACATGGTAAACCAAACATATGAATGCAATTGACATTACATTACATGGTTTGATTACATGTTTCAACCAAACATAGTAATGTAATTGTAGTTCCATTACATTACAAACTCAATTACATTACAAATCCAATTTCATTACGATTACGATTACATTACAATAAACCAAACGCAACCTTATTTTCTCTCTTCCCTCTATAAATAATTACGAAATCGAAATCGAACTCCTAGAATCCTTTGAACTATCAACCTCCATTTTCTAGAACACGCAGTGTCATGCCCAGAACCAGAATACTGGAGAGCGGGGGCAGACATAGCCAGCTACGTATATTGAAATGGATTCCATCTCCCTATACGGTCACGGCTGTCTAGATACATGAGGGTTTACTACAAGCCAACAGTCTCCTATGGTCATGAACAAGCCTAGTGTCTCAATCACAAGCAAGTAAGTAAATGTTACAAGATGTATGATCATTAAATATACAATAATAAGGCGTCCCAAATATTACATATTCAGCTGATCATGAAGCTAGTCGTTACAAAATGTGAGGACTAGCAAGAGTTTAGTCATACATGATCAACCCTAGGATCTGTCAATCATGTTACAGCCCGTAGGCAGACAGTAAGTAAAGTACAATCGAGCTAAACAGGTGCTCGTCGGCTAAACGCCTCAAAAAAATATTTTTACAATAAAGTGGGAGATAAAAAATAAACCCACTCGTTGCCAGGGTTCCGTCTAGTGGCCACCATCTAGCTGGAAGGTCGGTAGATCCTCTGGAGCTGCTCCGAAATCTGGCCATACAAAACCAGCTGGGTCAGACCCCAGAAAGAGCAAGTGCCACAAAGGAAGCTTCACTTAGGAACTAAAACCAGCAATCAGCACAAGATATAAATAAAAGTAAGAACTGGAAATAAAGAAAATACATCAGGATGATATACGACGAGATAACCATGGAACTATTCAGATAACCAGGTTACAACCCGTAAACCAAATAAGGATCGGGGTTGTAACCCTTCGTCTGAACAGAACTTAGAATTCTCACCATTTATCGGTAAAATAAATACAAGCATTCTGGTCATGCAGTAGTCTGGAACAGGATCAGGACAAGGCTAGACAGGTTAGACTCCATCCAATCACTTCACGGCCAAGCAAGAACTACGGCTTGATACTTTAACTAACTAGGGTTGTCACAAGCCTAATTACTAATAAGATGCAGTGAGATTATTCCACAGCCACAAGCCCTGCAGACCATCCAGGTTACCCAGGACGAAAGATTAGGGTTGAATTCAGGTGGGTACATCGTCCAGGAAACGCATGTACCCTTAAGTAGCTTGAAGGGTGCAACACATGACAGTGTGCTGGAAATGTGCCCTACTCGACGGCAGGCTACAGATCCCAGGCGCGCCCAGGTAACGGGATTGCCTGTAGCTGGGAAATCTTTTCATGACTAATGTGTTAATCTAGTTATTAACCTTAGTCCATTTCAATAGGTACTCCTGACCGTGGTACTCAGGAGCTCCCTCCCTAGACATGATGCAAGACAGGACTGGTTTATTTGTACAAGCACAATCGTCCACGGTGTCCATGTTATTATACAGGTCATGTCATGTCAGGTAGCCGTCGCAACAGCTTATCAGATATATCATGTCAGGTTTATCATGTCAAGTGTTCTTGTCAGGAGTGCGCCACGACGGGCCACTATCAGGTCATGTCAGGTTTTCTTGTCAAGAGTGCACCACTACGGGTCACTATCGTGTCATGCTCAGGTATCATTTCCAAACATATTAAACAATTCCATGATTATCAAGTTCATGACAAAAGGCGTAAGGATATAAAATGGACGTAAAATATCTAATAAAATATCAATATTCAGGGCTATAGAAGAGCCATGCGGCTAAGGCCTATGCGGCCAGGAATGATCACATGCGGCTGGAAGAGAATAGCCCATGCGGCTGAATGGATATGGGTTCATGCGGCCCGAAATCCGAGTTCATGCGGCTCGGAAAGGTCGGTCTCAAGCAGTACGGGCGTGAGGCGCATGCGGCTGCGGGAGCTTATGCGGTCAGGAATGGAGGGGTCTCATGCGGCTGAAGGAAATCAGGGTCTATGCGGCTCGGGATCAGTCAGTCATGCGGCTGAGAGGACTCGGGTCCTCATGCGGCAGCGGGAGACTGCGGTCTATGCGGCTCGCGAGTATTGGAGTTCATGCGGCCCGGAATGGGCGAAGTCCCATGCGGCAGCGGGGAGCAATGCCTATGCGGCTGGGAGCAAGGGTGCATATGCGGTTCGGGAAGAAGGGCCCCATGCGGCTAGAAGTACAAGAGCCTCATGCGGCCGAACCGAATACTTGCCGCATGAACTTGTCATGCGGTAAAGTCCAGTTGATAGTGCATGCGGTTTCGAAGCTGACTTGCCGCATGAATATTCATGCGGTCAAGTGCTATCATGCGGCTCGGAACTGTGCTTCTTCTCCAAATTTCCGAGGAGAAGTACACCATAAGCCATGGCTTCCAAGCTGCATAACTCTATCATCCGGAGCCCAAATCCGAACTTCCATAGGTCAAAATGGGGTAGAACAAAATTCTCTACAACATGGAACCATCAAAAACATAGAAATAACAAGATTAAGTAGATCAAAACCCAAGAAATCCGAAAATAAAATAAACATAGATCTACAAGAATCTAGCCATGGAAAGTGAAAATGCCAAGTACTAAAGTGCTTTAGAATGTAGTAAGGAAGAGAATGAATTAATAAAATTGGAGTTCCTCCATGAAGCAAGTTGCACTTGTCTAGACCTCTCTCTTCTCTCTCTGGTAGGTAGGGAAGTAAATGAGGAAGAAGAAGATGATAAATGAAGAGAGAGAATAAAGAGGGCTAATAAATACAAAATGGTGGTGGTAGGTAGGGGTTCACTTGGGTTCATCATGAACCAAGCAAAACCAAGCCAGGCCGAACCAAGCCAACTCGGGCCAAGAATAAACCGAGCCAAGAGAGAAATGCTAAGCCAGGAAATCATGTAATGCAGAATAAAATACGTATACGTATTCCAAAATACGTAATACAAACAACAGACATTACACGCAGACTACTAGAATGCTCTTAACTACCAACCTTTTTTTTATCAAAGATAAAAAGAAGAGTAGGTATAGAATGTAATAGTTATGTCAGAGTTTTGTTCCCTTTATTTTGAAGCAGTGTTGTCAGAACCTGACCTAGTTGGACCACCATAACTTGAATCAAGATTTATTTTAAGAACCGACGTTTTATTTTTAAAATCGAGATTTAACAGATAAACCGGCCAAACCGGTACACAATTGAACCGGCCGATTCTTGTTTTTCTTTAAAAAAAATCAAAAAAATTAATCACGTGAGATTTGGACCGTTTGAATCTTTGTTTGGTTTTAAGAGATCTTACAGTTGTAAAACCAAAACAAAACAAACATACTAAGAATCAAACCAAACTAACTCAAGAAATAAATGTGTTGATATCTTATCTATTTGAACCAAACCAGGCCTTTTTGAACCATGTACCAAAAAAATTCGGTTCAATCGTTGGTCCGGTTTTAATGATATTGTTTTGAAGTGAAATATAGGTACCAAACCTATATTGGAAAGTAGGAAAAAAAAAAAAAGCTCAGATTTAAACTAATCATCAGCAGTCTGATGGTTTGTGGGAACCCATTCCACACAAGCCGATTCCTCATTGCACGTAAATTACACTAAGGGGCTGTTTGGTAAACAGGAAGTGAATTTGGATTTGGATTTGGACTTTCAAAGAGGAAAGCATGATAGGAATCCATGCACTTTCATGTACCCTAATAGGGGACAAAGGTGTTTGGTTAAGATAGGAAAGAAAAAAGAAGGAAAGTGGAACAATATATTATAATAATACTAAATATGATAATTATTTTAATTGAAATAAAAATTATTATAACAATAATAATGAAAATATTAATAATTTTTATTAGACAATAATAATAATAATAATTGTTTTTTTTACTTAAATATAATATTAATTATCATTATTATTTACAATGACTAATTAGTACTATAATTATTAACATAACATATTAATTGATGTATTAAATGGTGCAGACCCCTCTCTCTCTCTCTAACATAACATATTAATATGTTATGTATTATTAACATAACATATTAATTGATATACTCGTTCCTCTCAAGTTTTTTTTTAATTTAAAACATCCAAACCCACATCCTAAGGATTAAAGAGGAAGTGGATTGCTGAATTTGGAAGGAGAAAAACTACAAGTTCCTCTTTCCATTACCTTTCCAAATTCATGTCTCCTGAACCAAACATTGGAAGCCAAGAATTTTGTTTCACTTCCAGCTGAAAGCCGAAATCCATCTTCAAATCATGTTTATCAAACAGGCCCTAAACATGTTTATTATAAGAAGTCCCTATTGCTTCGTTCCGGCCGATGTGGGACATACGAACATGAACTTTAAACAAATTAGGATTTTCGAACATGAATTTATTACTAATTAAGGATTTCATACATGGATTTTACAACCAACTAGAATTTTCGAACATGAAATTGTAGATGTTCTCGTACAAGTTTAGAGAGAATTAACTAAAACTAATTTAACTCTCTAAACAATGATGCAACAGAAAGAATCCGCTAAAAAGCAGTAAAAACTGCTAATAGAATCGAGAGCAGTCAAAGACCACCAGAGGCATGCTAACAAAGTTACCAAGTCGGCTTGCTGGAATAATGAAGATTATTGTTGCTTAAAGTAAGATTCAAATTTTCGATTATACAGAAATCGCAATCGAACTCCTAGAATCCTTTGAACTACCAATCTTCCTCTTTTCTAGAATGCTCTTAACTACAATTTTCTTTTATTCGTGATAAAAAGCAGAGTAGCCATAGAATGTAAGAGCTTTATTCCCTTCATTTTCAAGCAGTGTTGTCAGAACCTGACCGGTAGTTGGACCACCGTAACTTGAATAGAGATTTTGTTTTTAAGAACTGAGAATTTTCTTTTTCAAAACCGAGATTTAACCTATAAACCGGCCGAACCGGTACACAATTGAACCGGCCGATTCTTATTTTTCATTTTTAAAAATAAACTCAAAAAAATTAATCACGTGAGATTTGGACCATTTGATTCTTTGTTTGGTGTTGAAAGATCTCACAGTTGTAAAACCAAAACAAAACAAACATACTAAGAACCAAACCAAACAAAATCAAGAAGTAAATGTTGATATCTTACCTATTTGAACAAAACCAAGCCTTTTTGAACCATGTACCAAAAAATTTCGGTTCAATCATTGTTCCGATTGTAATGATATTATTTTGAAGTGAAATATAGGTACCAAACCTATATTGGAAAGCAGAAAAAGAAAAAGAAAAAAGGGAGCTCAGATTTTAAACTAATCATCAGCAGTCTGATGGTTTGTGGGAACCCATTCCACACAAGCCGATTCCTCATTGCTCGTAAATTCAACTAAACGTGTTTACTATAAGAAGTCCCTATTGCTTCGTGCTGGCCGATGTGGGACATACGAACATGAACTTTAAAACCAATTAGGATTTTCGAACATGAATTTATTACTAATTAAGGTTTTCAAACGTGGATTTTACAACCAATTAGAATATTCGAACATGAATTCTGTTGTAGATATTCTCGTACAAGTTTAGAAAGAATAAACTAAAACTAATTTAACTCGCTAAACAATAATGCAGCAGAAAGAATCCACTAAATCGGCTTGCTGGAATAATGAAAATCATTTTGAAACAGTATTGTCAGAACCTGACCGACGGTTGAACCACCATAACTTGATCGAGAATTTTTGTAAGAAACCGGCATTTTTTTTTTCAAAACCGAGATTTAACCGGTAAATCGGCCGAACCCATACACAATTGGACCGGCCGATTCTTGTTTTTCTTTTTAAAAAAAACTCATAAATATTAATACGTGACATTGGGACCATTTGATTATTTGTTTGGTTTTGAGAGATCTCACAGTTGTAAAACCAAAACAAATCAAACATACTAAGAACCAAACCAAATTAAATCAAGAAGTAAATGTTAATATCTTACCAATTTGAACTAAACCAAGCCTTTTTGAACCACGTACCAAAAATACGATTTTTATGATATTGTTTTGAAGTGAAATATAGGCAGTTAACCTATATTGGAAAGTAATAAATAAAAAAAACCAAAAAGGGAGCTCAGATTTAAACTAATCATCAGCGGTCTGATGGTTTGTGGGAACCCATTCCACACAATCAGGATCCTCATTGCCCTAGGGCTGTCCTAAACATGTTTATCATAAGAAGTCTCTACTGCTTCGTGCTGGCCGATGTGGGACTATTGAAATATTTCACGACTATAAGCTATTCATACCTTCTTCTTTTTTCTTTTTTTTTTTTGCATCTAGGAAGAAAGAAATCATTATATATATATATATATATATATATATATATATATATATATATATATATATATATATATATATATAAAACCCACATATTTTATTCATGAAGGCCGAAAGGCCGAACCTTTACAAGTATACCATAAGGCGCAAAATGTCGATGCCTATACACGTATACAGACAAAAGAAGAGAAAAACGAGAATCAACACGGCTAATCCGAGGATAGGAGAGAGTTCCAGAAAACCGTCTGGCCATGGTTGCAGAGAGATCTCCGTTTGCGCTACTGATGAATGGTCTCCCATATTAGTTGGTCTGCGTTGTACTGGCGGCCTTCATATCTAGCCTTGTTACGATTTTTTCAGAGAACCCACGTGGCGGCCGCTGCGACGATCTGGTGTCCATGGGACGCGGAAGCCCAGGTTGCCATGAGGTTGCGAAAGTTGTCGCCCCCATGAGGCAAACTGCAACGCTGAAAAAGAGCTCTCCAGACCTTGATCGGTAGTTCCCCTTGTCTGAGGATGTGGTCGACTGTTTCCGATTATCGATCAGAGCAGCATGTGCAAGCTGAAGCAATGCTGAACCCGATGGTGTTGAGAGTGTCGACATTCTGGAAAAGAGCTCCCCGACGACACAGAGTTCGGCCAGAACTCTGTGTCGAGCAAACAGCACCTAACGCCAACATTCTGGAATGGCCAGACCGAGTTCGGCCAGAACTCGGCCTGGGACTGAGTTCGGGCCGAACTCGGCAGGCCCAGGCCAGAAACTCCTTCAGGAGCAGCAGCAGCAGTAGCGACTCCGCGTCGCCTACTTTCCGAGCTTCTTCGACACACGAATGGCGCTCGTCGCACTCCGGGGTCTTCTCCACATAGGTTGGGAACCCCACCCACTCCAACAAATCTCCCTCTTCACAACTATGGGAAGGATATCGTCATCCCGACGATCTGCCTGCAGTACTCAAATTTCCCCCTTGGTAGAATCTTCGTGAACATATCAGCTCCGTTGTCATCTGTATGAACCTTCTCAAGCTCCGCGTCCTTCTTCTCAACCACATCTCGTATCCAATGATACCGAGTCTCGATGTGCTTGGACCGGCTATGAAACGTCTGATTCTTCACAAGGTGGATAGCACTCTGACTGTCGCAAAGCAAAGTATACTGCTCTTGCTTCAGTCCCATTTCCTGCAACAGCTTCTTCATCCACAATAGCTCCTTGCAAGCCTCCGTCGCCGCAATGTATTCCGCCTCCGTCGTCGACAAGGCAACACACTTCTGCAACCGCGACTGCCACGACACCGCTCCTCCCGCAAACATCATCACGTAGCCCGAAGTCGATCGCCTCGTGTCTACATCTCCAGCCATATCAGCGTCGGTATACCCAACCAGCTTTGGCTCGTCACCACCAAAGGAAAGTCTCCAACCGGCAGTGCCCTGAAGGTATCGTAGAATCCACTTGACCGCACTCCAATGTACCCTTCCAGGATTTGAAAGATACCTGCTAACCGTACCAACTGCATGAGCAATATCTGGCCTCGTACACACCATAGCATACATAAGGCTTTCCACGGCTGAGGCATATGGAACCCGCTCCATATCTTCCTTTTCGTCCTCGGTAGATGGACACTGTTCCTCAGTGAGCTTAAAGTGAGCTGCGAGGGGGGAACTCACTTTCTTCCACCCATCCATCCCGAAACGCTGAAGTACCCGGTGAATGTACTTCTTTTGGGACAAGTGTAGCAGCTTGGACTCTCTCTCTCGGCTGATCTCCATCCCAAGAATAGTCTTCGCTGCGCCCAAATCCTTCATAGAGAAGGCCGCGTCCATCTGGCGCTTCAACTCCGCTATCCTAGTGGCATTTTGACCCACTAATAGCATGTCATCTACATAGAGCAACAAAATGATGAAATCATCCTCGGCAAAATATCTCACAAATGCACAATGGTCCGACGTCGTCCGTGCATAACCATGCTCCCCCATAAACGACTCGAACTTTCTGTACCACTGCCTCGGAGCCTGCTTCAGACCATACAACCTCTTCCTCAACCGGCAGACCAAATGTGACTTGCCCTTCTCGCAGAATCCCTCTGGCTGCTCCATGTACAACTCCTTCTCAAGATCACCGTGGAGGAATGCCGTCTTCACGTCCATCTGCTCGACCTCCAAGTCGAGACTGGCTGCTGATGCTAGCACCACCCGAATAGACGAATGCTTGACGACAGACGAAAAGATCTCATCATAATCCACGCCTTTTCGCTGACCGTAGCCTTTGACTACCAGCCTCGCTTTGTATCGAGGGCGAGTAGCATCATCCGTCTGCTTCACTCTGAACACCCATCGACTCTTCAAAGCCTTCTTGCCCTTTGGCAACCGCACCAGATCATAAGTGGAATTGGTGTGCAAGGAACTCATCTCCTCCTGCATAGCCTCCATCCACTCCTGCCTGTGTTCGTCTTCCATAGCCTCTGCAAAACTTTCGGGCTCTCCCCCGTCAGTCAATAGCACATACTCATCTGGTGAGTATCTCGTAGATGGTCGACGATCCCTGTCACTCATCCTCAAAGGAACCACTGGTGCTGGCTGTATACCGACAGCCTCCTCCCCTTCAGGAACTGCCTCTCCAGCATGCTCATCCTCCTGAGGGACACCCTGACCACCATCAGCAGGCTGATGATCAAGGTTGGGAGCAACTCCATGTACCGGCTCCCCCATAACTGGATCCTCTGCGATGTCCTCTGGAAACTGCTCGAAGCGAAATGACTCTAACTCAGGCAATTCCTCAGCCTCAGAAGGCGTCTCGGAATCCTGAGTGTTGGTCATGGTCTGATCCTCGACGAACACCACGTCCCTGCTTCTGTAGAGCTTTCCTTCCACTGGGTTGTAGAGTCTATAGCCAAACTCATCCCGATCGTAGCCGACAAAGACGCATCGCCTCGTCTTCGGCTCAAATTTGGTCCTCTCGTCCTTCGGTACATGCATGAAGGCTTTACAACCAAACGCCCGCAGGTGATTGTATGACGGCTCTTTGCCGTACCATACTTTGTCAGGCACATCACCCTGCAAAGGAGCACTAGGAGACAAATTAATAACATAAGCAGCTGTGAGAAGAGCCTCACCCCAATAACTGCCCGGCAAGTTTGCTTCTGACAGCAAACACCGCACCCTCTCCATCAGTGTCCTGTTCATGCGCTCCGCTACACCATTGAGCTGAGGTGTCTTTGGCGGAGTCTTCTGGTGTCGTATCCCTTGCTCTCTGCAATACTCATCAAAGGGATCGATGTATTCGCCGCCATTGTCGGACCGAACACATAACAACTTCTTGCTCGTCTCCCTTTCAACAGAGGCCTGAAACTCCTTGAAAGTAGGCAGCACCTGATCCTTGGTCTTTAAGGCATAGACCTAAATCTTCCTGGAACAGTCATCAATAAAGGTTACAAAGTAAGAAGCACCATCAAGAGATTTTACCTTCATAGGACCGCAGACATCCGAGTGAATCAACTCGAGCAACGTCGGCTTCCTCGAACTTGGGTGACTTTGGAAAGACACCCTATTTTGCTTTCCAGCTAAACAGTGCGTGCACTTCTCCAACTTTGTAGACTTGAGCCCCGGAATCACCTTCCTGTTCACCAAGTAGCTCATCTCCTTCTCGCTGATATGGCCGAGCCGCCTGTGCCACAACTCGGTAGACGCATCACTGACTGCGTTCACCTCCTGTGCCCCCTCTGCGCTCCCCTCCATATAGTAGAGACCGGACTTCTTGCTTCCTCTGGCAATCACCATCGAACCCCTGGAAAGCTTCCACTAACTGTTCCCGAAGAGACTGAAGAATCCCTCGTCATCCTACCTTCCAACCGACACCAGGTTGAAACGGATATCAGGGACATGACGAACATCCTTGAGAACAAGAACCGCACCCGTCTTCGTTCTCAAATGTACATCTCCAACGGCAACCGCCTTCGACACATCTCCGTTGCCCATCTTCAACACTCCACAGTCGCCTGTAGTGTAAGTGGCAAACAGTGCCCTGTTGTGAGATACATGTGCTGAAGCCCCTGAGTCCACCAGCCAAGAATTGTCATCGCAGACGAGGTTAGTAATGACCTCATCACCTACGACGATCACATCGCCTCCATGCACCGAGGCCGCCGCTGTAGTGTTCTCTTCTTGCTTCCCCTTGTCGCCCTTCTTTTCTCTCTTCCAAGCGAAACAATTCCGCTTGATATGGCCCTTCTTACCGCAATGGTAACACTCTGAGTCCTCGTACCGACCTTTGGACTTTCCCCTGCTCTTGTCTCTGCCACCACCTGGACCCCTGCTTTTGCCCCTTCCGCGGCTCTCTGAAACAAGTGCCTCTGAGTGGTGGGATGTGGATGAAGTGCCATGAGAACGTCTCCGCATCTCTTCATTCAACACCCCGCTCTTGGCAAACTCCAGACTGACCACGCCCTCTGGAGCAGAAGCGATCATAGATACTCGTACGGTCTCCCACGAGTCTGGCAAGGTACACAGCAGCCACAGTCCCTGAACTTCGTCGTCGAACTTGACCCCCATAGAAGATAGCTGGTCAACCACGTCCTGAAACTCACTCAAGTGATCCGAAATAGACGCCCCGTCTTTGTACCGCAGACCCATCATCGTCCGGATCAGGAACAGCTTGTTTATCCCGGTCTTCTTCGCGTACAAAGACTCCAGCTTATCCCACAACGTCTTCGCGTGCTCAATATTGGCAACGTGGTTGTACACGTTCTCGTCCACAAACTGCTGTATGTACCCACACACCTGTATGTGCTCGAATGTCCAGTCCTCCTCGGATTTATCACTGGGCTTCTCGGATGCAAACACGGGTAGATGCAGCTTCTTGACAAATAGCAAATCCTTCATCTTGCTCCGCCAATAATGATAGTTTGTGCCGTTCAGGTTCACCATGCGCACCGGCTTCGCGTCCATCTCTCCTCCCTGGTTCCTCTGTCAATTACTGACACCCTTCTGAATTTCAGAACCTGGCTTTGATACCACTCTGTTGGGAAAGAAACGCGGAAACCTTTCCCCAAACCGGAGAGTACCTGCGAGAGGACCGAGCAATACAACGCACGAACCCAAAACAAACACACAAAACAATCCACGCAGACACAGAGAATTTTTGACGTGGAAAACCCTTGCGGAAAAAACCACGGGACGATCGGAGTCCAACCCTGAGAAGCCTCCACTAATGGAATAGAAGAATTACACCCTCTACTAACTCCTCCCGATCCAAATTGGATCCCCACAACACTCAGAAGAAAGAACAACGATTACAAGGCTACGAAGAACGAGAACGACGAGTAGATATTACCCGAAACACGATCTCCTTCGAAAACGACCTTCAATCCTCCGTCTTCTCTCCCGAAGTTGTAATGGCACTCTTGCCTCCTTCCTCTCTCTTTCTTGTGTGTTACTTGCGATATTGTTGCACTATGAATTAGGGTTGGGAAATCCCAATATAACTCCCTAATCCCGCAGCAAACCTGGACCGTTAGATTAGATCCAATGATGAAAACTCATCCTGAAATCCGCTTCAGCCCCCGACGACACAGAGTTCGGCCAGAACTCTGTGTCGAGCATCCAGAACCTCACGCCACAATGCTGGAGTGGCCAGACCGAGTTCGGCCCGAACTCGCCATGGGACCGAGTTCGGCCCGAACTCGGATCCCCTGTTCCAGAACCTCCCATGGAGCAGCAGCAGCAGCAACTCCGACTTTCCGAGCTTCTCCGACATCGGACGGCGCTCGTCGCACTCCGGGGTCTTCTCCACATAGGTTGGAAACCCCACCCACTCCAACATTATACGAATTTTATTTGGATAATTGCTAACAAGGGTCAAAACTGTGAACCTTATATACTCATGTGCTCGGATGGATAAGGATAACACGACCCAACATTACGCATAGAATTAAAAAGAATGACTGGGTTGTGACAACGAAGTAAATGGTGAGTCCACATCTCTTATATCCAATTGCACAAGAAATTGATTGCATGACGTCTATTAAAAAAAAAAAAAAGAAATATGACTTCTGCTAACGGGATGAAAATTTTCTTGTTGTTTTTGTTTGTTTCCATTATTAATATATTCAAGCCCAATCCATTTATATAAAAGACGGCAAATGGGTTGGTTTTGACGTTGGATTGGTGTAGTAATTCAAAACTGGTCAATATTTTACTCACTCGCAAGTCCTTAGTCAAAGTCCTCTCTTGCCTATCCCTGTTCCTTCGAGGAATTGATGTCTACATGTAATATCCTTATTATTATTAGAGGGTTTTTTTTTACTTGTTCCTCACTTTGTTTATCATATTTCACGGTATACTCCACTGTATTACAAAAATGTACAGTCTCCTTCATTTTGGACAGAATCCGTCAGAAATTGACGGTCAACTGTCTTGACCAAATTTTTTGACCAAAATGTCCCTTTCCTCTTTCCGCTCCCTGGCCCCCTCCCCCCTCCACTCCTCCCTCCCCGCATCCGCCATCGCTGCCGCCGTTGCTGTCACCGCTGCTTGCTGCCGTCGGAGGATAAGGAGGGGGCGGTGGCGGGGAGAGACGGGGGGGGGGGGGGGGGGGGGGGGGGGGAGGCGGTGGCAGCCGGGAAGCGAAAAGAGAAAAAAGGAGGAAGACAAGGACATTTTGGTCCCAAAAAATATTCTTGACGGATTTCGTCCAAAGTGGAAGGACTGTACATTTTTCAAAACAGTGGAGTGTACCGTAAAATATGGTAAACAAAGTGGGATCAGGCAAGTAAAAAAATCTCTTATTAATATGATCAACTGGGAATAAGGTGTGATTCGAATTGGAGTTAGTTTATGAGATACGACATTGGATTGCATATATATGTCTCAAAAGAATTTTTTTATGTAAAATTTAAATCGGTCTCAATTACCTATACCTTACGATCCCACTTCCTATCCGATATGAGACTAAATTATCAACTCCACTGCCACCATCTTTGAGTGCTCAACAGGAAACCAGATACAATCCCCTCATGATTCCACTTTCTATCCGATATGAGATTAAATTATCAACTACACAGTCACCACTTTTGAGCGCTCAACTTCATCTTACATCGTTTTCGTCAGCCATGCAACTAGGAGATCCAATATATTGTCATCTTGATCCGTTATGTACGTCAAACACAACATCTTACTCCACCTTGGACATCTCGAACCCACATTTGAAGTCAATTAGTGTAGTTGCCTCCAACATTAGGTAGGTCTGATCCGTCTTCATGCGAATTTCTAACACTCATACCACCTTATGAAGGATGTTCCTAACTCCACATTGAGAAGGGAGTCTGTATAATCCGATTATAAACATGAACATTCAGCACAATCTGTCTCAAACCAATTAGAACCGTCACAAGTTCCGTAATATTGGACTCTGATACCACTTCTTGTGAATGCGGTATAATTTGAACCAGAATTGACCCATGAGGTGAAATATTGAACTGAGTCCATATGTATTAAAAGAGAATTCTCATATAATGTCTGAACCTGTTCCAATTATCCAACACCTGATTATCTCACTTTATGCTTAATGTAGAATTAATTAAATTATCAACTCCATTATCATCACCTTTGAACACTCAACTAAAAACGAGATACAATCCAACAAATTCTTACACGAGAGAGGGTTAGGTTGCGTGCTGATAGAAGAAGAGGGCTTAATTACAATTGTAATCAAGGAAATTGAGATTATATTCATGCTTAGATGTGCAGTGTTTCTTTGGATTCCTTGGATGGTGACGTGCCATTTTCTCATTAGCTTAGTCTCTTGTTCCTCTACGCAAACTCAGTCTTATTTTATGTAGCCAATCAAAATTAAGTCGGCATGGATGCTGACACAGATGATAGGTTGTAATAAATAAAGATTTGGATCATGTCTCTAAATTTTTTTGGGTGTATGTTAGAGAGAAATTATTGTCAATGAAAGTCTATTGAGTTCATATCATCATATGGTTCCACAAGTCACATCACATATATATCTGACGATACGTACAAAATTTTGTACATGTTGCATTGTACGTCTGTTGAACCCATTGTCCTCCAATAAATAGAAGAAATGATACGTCCATATAGTTTGATTCGTTGATCGTTTGCTACTCAGTCGAAATCTTATATATTTTTTTTCGGTAACCACAAGAGCCACTCGAGTTCGATTATAACCATTTTTGTTCATTATAACCATTCTTGCTTGCCAAACACGGCTTTAATAAAATAACTATTCAAGAAACTAATTCTCCTTTGGAACGATTTTGAAAGCATGTAGAAGAATGTTTTTAAAAGCTGCTTAATTATGTTACTGTTTTTTGAGTTATTTCGGATCAGTTAAGATTGATAGTTATGATATTAAGGTTTAATTAAAGTGTTTCATGTATAAAGAACTCGAAACTAATGAGACTTTACGCAAGTAGAGGTATTAATACAATTTTATTTGGTAAATTACTCAACTTATCAAATAAATCAAATTAGTAACTATAATATATGAATTAGTACAAGGAATATATATACAATGTTTGTGGAGTTCTTTTCAAGTTTTACAATTGTGAGGATATTGCTTAGGAAAATGTCATTTTGACCGCTCGTGAGACTGGTCCGTGTTCGCATGGTGGTCAACCATTGATCTTTCTGCTAACACGGGTCCACTCCGGTCCGGAAGGCCAATGCCGACGCGCTACGTGGCTGCGGGCCATTGCGGACCAACCACACCGCGGTCAAAATAGCATCTCCGTATTGCTTATCGCAGTTGTCTTACCTTTAAAAGTAGTTTGAAGAATTGTTACGTAACTATAACTTGTACACTTCGAAAAGTTATTCAAGTTTGGGAATTTTTTTGAAAGCAAATGAAAGGTTGTTTTTGCTAACAACACTGCTATTTGGCCCGCGGACAGGCTAGCCCGTGTTGGAATTATTCAATAATTATGGGGCCACACATGTAAAATTAATTGTGTTTGGGCTATCTAAATAATTAAGCCAAATTAAAGTGGTCTATTTGGAAAATTGGCTTAAGGGTATAATTGTCATGGAATTAATGTGTAGATACCGGAGATAATTCTAATTTGATGAGGGGCCAAATTAGAAATATCACAACACACATATATATATATATGTGTATTCATTAGGGTTATGGTCCCCAACTCATACGGCCACAAAGAGAGGGTTTCTCTATTCTCTTCTGTATCCCCATCAACAAAGAGAGGAACAAAGAAATCTTTGTTATTAAGGGCCGTAGCGGGTTGGAAGATCGAACCCAATAAAGAGACGATCGCTTCAACATCCATCAAGTCTAGCAATGGATTCAGGTACGCTTCCGCAATCAATTTAATTTTGTTCATCATCTCATGAATCGACATGGCATAATTAAATATCTAACAAGTGGTATCAGAGCCTCCTGTTTGATTTATGAGGTCGAAGTTTAGAATCCAATTTTTTATTTATTGTTATTCAGAAACCCTAGATCTTCGATCTAATTTAATTTAGGGTTCTGGTTGATCTATCAAGATCCACAAATTAAAACCCTCTTTATGTATACTGCTGGTTTATTTTATATATAAATCAAATCATTGTATTTTTTTTGATTGTTTGGGTCCGGTATTTATCTTTGGATCTGTTAGGAGTTAATTTAGGTATTGCTTTGTGGTTTTATTTGGTAAGACATGCTATTTCTTGCTTCTGCCGGTCACCGATCTACTGATGGTCATCAATATTGCAACTTCTGTTTATGGGTCTTTACGGATTCTAGCATGTTACTATCACTTCTGTTTAAGTATCAATATTGTAACTTCTGTTTATGGTTACCAATTGTTTATGGTCATCAATATTGCAACTTATGTTTATGGGTCTTTACGGATTCTGGCATGTTACTATTAATTCTGTTTAAGTATCAATATTGCAACAAAAGGTGATAGTTTCGGATATAAAGAAATTATTAGTATGGAAAGCTCTGATTAAGTATCAATATTGTATAAAACAGATTTAGCATTTTCTTTATGGTATTGTTATTGATTTGGATTCAGAAATATAGTTTTCGATTAATTCATGCAAAAACAAATTCACATGCATATGATTAAAGGAGATATCTTTAAGATATATGATTGTTTTTCAAATTAAAATTAGGATTTTGTTTTCGGTAGATTATTTTATTTAAAATAATCCTTATAGATTATTTGATATAATCTGTTAATACATATATTTGACCTTCTATAGATTATTCTATTTAAAGTAATCCTTATGCATTATTTGATATTATCTTTGGATGCATATCCTCCGTAGATTATTTCATGAATTTTGTTATAGTGATAATATCCAATTTTGCCAAAATGAAATTCATGATTATGCTTTTGATTACTTTATTTGAGTAATAATCTTATGAATATGCATGTGTATAAAGTTTTGGACATGATTCAGTTTTGTAAAATTTAGTCAACATTCAATTTTTGGTGCCTTTTATGACTAGCAATAGTTGTCCAATATTTTAAGTAGACTCATTGAAACAAGATGTCGCCAAAGTGACCTCTCTTGCGTAGATAGTCTATAAGGGATGTCGGATGTTTGTGTGTGTATATTCATGTGGGTATTAGCCGGCCCAAAGGAAGGTTAATACTTGACCGAATTGTACACATACTTGTGGTGATAAATGTGTGACAATTATACGATTTATATGTGAATAATAACCCGATCCAAAGATAGGCTTATTATTTGACATGACTTATTGTCAACATTTGATCACTACACCAAGAGTACCACTTGCAGTTAATATCACTGTCCAAAGACTTGATATTAATGATGCACTAGGTATCTTGAGATGGGGTTCACTATTATTTGAATTTGTTTGACTATCTTTTATTCTTTGGTTATTAATTAGAGCATATTTATTTATTTATTTTTTGTTCTCTTTTCAGCTTGTGTTGCTACAATATCTGCTAATCTGAACTCAATTCCAATACTTAACGGGACAAACTTCAAGGACTGGAAAGAGAACATATATATTGTTCTCGGCTGCATGGATCTAGACCTTGCACTTAGGATTGAGCGTCCCACTACTCCTAAGGATGACAGTTCATCTGGTGACAGAGTGAACTTCGAGAAGTGGGAACGCTCAAACCGCATGAGTCTAATGATCATAAAGCGCGGTATTCCAGAGGCATTCAGGGGTGCAGTATCTGATGAGGTTACTAATGCCAAACAATTCCTTGCTGAAATCGAGAAGCGATTTGCAAAGAATGATAAGGCAAAAACAAGCACACTTTTATTGCGCTTGATTACCATGAAGTATAAAGGCAAAGGTAACATAAGGGAGTACATCATGGAGATGTCTCATATTGCTTCAAAACTTAAGGCACTTAAGCTCGACTTGTCGGATGACTTGCTCGTTTATTTGGTATTGCTCTCACTTCCTACACAGTACAATCAGTTCAAGGTCAGTTGCAACTGTCAAAAGAAAAAATGGACTCTAAATGAGCTGATTTCGTACTGTGTACAAGAAGAAGAGAGATTGAAGCAAGATTAAACTGAAAGTGCTAATTTGGCTACCACCCCTAAAGACAAGTATAAGGGCACTAAGCGAAAGAATACAGAAGCTACTAAGGGTCCAGTGCAAAAGAAACAACAAACTGAGGCTAATGGTTGTTTCTTTTGTGGCAAGCCGGGACACGTAAAGAAGAAATATACAAAGTACCACGCATGACGTGTAAAGAAAGGGTTACCAAATCTACCGAAAGCCAATTGATGGTGAAAGATACATCTATGTGGGAGACGGCAAGTCGGTAGAAGTGGATGTAATAGGACAAATTTTGGATATTAGTTATTATTGGATTTGATAGATAATTTTATCTAAAGCTTTTATTGTACCGTCTTTTAGACGAAATTTAGTTTCAGTTTTCTTGTTTGACAATCTTATTTATCATTGTTCATTTGGGAACAATAAAGTTTGATCTATCTTTAAATTCAAAATAATGTTGGTATTATTATTATTTTTATGTTTGTGACATGCTATTATCACTTGAAACTATTGCGTCCTATAAAAAAACCTTGCATATGGAACCACGTGGTACTAAACACAAAAATAAAGATTTTTTTTAGACGAGAAGTGTAATATTTTTTGAGGATGTTGAGTTTGGGGAAGAAATAAAGTCAATGACATTGTCTTTGAGGAGGAATCGATTGCGATTCCTACTATCACTTTTGACGATATACATGATTTTGCACCTGTCATTGATCAAGAAGTGAATTCGGAGCCTCAATAAGACAATGTCGAATTACCTCTATAAGTCGATGTTGAGATACCTCAACAAGACAACATAAATGTACCCCCCATTCAAGATAAGGTAATTGTTTCTGAGGAACAAACTCAACAACCTCAAGAGAAGAGGAAGGGATTATTTTTTAAAGAGACTTTCTCTTCGATTTCTTTGAAAGACTCTTTTAAACCAATCATAGTACTTGTTGTACATTTTAATATTGAGTTATATCAAATGGATGTCAAAACGGTATTTCTCAATGGTAACATTGACGAAATAATTTATATGGTGCAACCAGAAAACTTTGTGTCAGAAGACCCAAAGAATATGGTTCGCAAACTGACAGAATCTATTTATGGACTCAAGCAGGCTTCTCGTTAAAGATACTTTGAGTTTTAACAAGTGACTATCTCGTTTGGTTTTGAGATGAAGATTGTGTGTATCACAAGTTCAGTGGGAGTAGAAAAAATTTTCTGGTTTTGTATATTGATTGAAGTATTCAATGCAAACCTAGGTGACACCTCTCGTTAAAGGAGACAAATTCGGTCTCAAACAAGTGCCCTAAGGTTAGCCTTAAAATTAAGAAAATACTGTTTGCCATTAAAATTCTTTTATTGTAAATTTTAATACAAACAGAACAGTGTTACAATACAGGACTTAGATGTAGTCATAGGAGTACACTTTTGTTTATCTGGGTCCCTTGTGCCGATGGAGTGAGTGGTAATGCGTTGACTCCGTTGACGATCTGAAGACGGTTATCGGTTCTCTGAAGGTTTGGATTCTCTGGGTGCTGGAGCTTGCTGAGAGGAGGAAGACGTTGAATGTCTGTATCTGCCTCTCTGGTGGTGCAAAGTCTCTGTGTGTTCATTGTAACTTCTGTGCGTCCGTAAGAAGGAAATGATCCCTCTATTTATATTTTTACAGGCAGGCTGCTCATGCGCACATGTAGGATGCGCCTGTACGTGGGGACGCCACGTGGTGATTGCTGATGGAGGCGCATGGACGATGCGCCCTAATCGAAGGGTAGACTTCTTCATGTTGCTGTTGTGAGCTGGTACGTAGCAAAGGAGAAGATCTTTCTGTTACTGAGATCTTGGGTGAATCGAGTCAAAGGACACGTGTCATCGGCCCATGGCTCGAAGATCTCGGATTTGGTGGGGAATGATCGGGCGAGATGCGCCTTGGATCGGGCGCATGAGGAGGCTGCGGTTCATAACCTTTAGGAGTTTCGAACCATTCTGGGCGCATAACTTTTGAGGCAAATGCAGGCGACTTTCCTTCTGTCTTTTGGGATCAGAGAACAGTCTGGGGCGCATGGCTTTTGAGGCGCATGCAGATTTGGGCGCATGGCTGCGGAGGCACATGCGAGTGGTTGGGTGGCCACGTGGCAGCAGCCGTCGGTGGAGAAGTAATGATGATGCTGACGTTGCTGACGCTTTGTCTTCTGAAAAAGCTGTCAACTGTTCAGACTTTGGGAGGTGTGCTGCCAACTCTGTCAGTTCAGCATTTAATGTTGGTAACATTCGATGGACAGCTGAGTGGGCGCATCGATTGACGTTCCACTAGGCGTATGGGGACGCACGGGGGCGCATCCCCTATGAGGTGCTTGGTGTTTGTGATGCGTTTGACGCTGAGGGGCGCGTCTGTATGATGCGCCTGATGTCGGTGGGCGCGTCGGGGTGATGCGCTATCTGGCCGGCGTATCTGATACGTCTTTAATGATACGGCTGTTACGTTCTTCGAGTGCTTTAAATAGCCATTTGGCTAAATTCGAGGCGTCCGGTTCATCTATTTAATGTAAATTCATTGCACAAAATTCGGAGAGCCATCCACTTGGCGCGTGGGTTTGATTTGCCCGGCCTATAAATAGTGACATGGAGAGAGCGTTTGCTTCTCGTTCTCTCACGTACTTTCAATATGAACTTGTGTATTCGAGTGCACTCTGTTGACGAAGTGCTCCCGAGGGTGAAGATGCGACGCCGTGTCTTCGTTGATGCACTTGAAGGTGACTGTTACGTCCAAAAGACGGAGTCGAGGGCTTCCGAGACGGGCAGAAGGTGCCTGTTGCATCCAAAGATAGGGATGCTCGGGCCTCGTTTCCGTTATTCCGGAAGAGCCGTAGATCGGAATGGCGGTGCTAGGCTCTTTCTTCCTTCAAAGTAGGCGTTTCCTATTCTGGTTGTGTTGAAAGCTGCTCCTTTAGCCGCGGTTTCGATCACGGTCTTCCTTCGCCTTTGGAGGCTCTTTCGAAGCCTCCCCTGGCCACAGATTTGCGGTGCTCTTCTCTTCCTTGGTTCCAACCAGAGGGTTAAATGCTTCATTAGTCGAAGCACTTATCAGGTGAGCCTGGCTGGAAGAGCGGCACATAACTGGGCTGCTGAAGGGATGCACATAACTGGGGATACACGTAACTGAGCTGCTGAAAGGATGCCCCCTGCTGAGTGCGCATGGCGGGATGCGCCTGGTTGAAGGCGCATGGTGGCTGCTGCGCCTGACTGGAGGCGCATGGTGGTTGCTGCGCCTGACTGGAGGCGCATGGTGGTTGCTGCGCCTGACTGGAGGCGCATGGTGGTTGCTGGCTGTAGACTTAGGGTCCTTTGTACCACCTTTTCTAGACATGTAATAGACTTTTATATGTAATAAAAAGTCCTCTTTCAAATGTCTATATTTGTTGGTCTTGTTTGTGAAGTATTTGTCCGAGCTCTGGCGCATGTAGTGTCTGGCGCATAGGATTTCTGGATCTGAAATTCCATGCTTCTACAAGACCCCCTTCAAAGTTTTCAAAACTTTTAGATAAGTTTTGGAATACTTTGAATAAGAAGCATGGTGGTCAAGGCGCATGACTGTTGGAGCGCATGACTGTTCGGGCGTATGTCTGTTCGGGCGCATGCTCCTCTCAGTAAATGCAAATGATAACGTCTCGGTAACCGAAAAGATTAATGATGATCTTTTGGTTTTATTTGCTGTTATCTTTTCACAGGACCCGAGGCGACGGCTGAGGTCACCCCTCATCGGTTCACGCGTGCGACTGTGCCTATAAATAGGCATGAGATGGAGAGAGAAAGAGTTCTTCTATTCTCTGCCTTTGCTTTTTTAGAGTTTCTTCTTCAAAACCCTAACTTTCTTCTTCAAGAGGATGGCTCCCAAGACTCCTCGCGGCGGTGCTAAGGGAAAAGAGCCGGCAGAGTTCGCCGACGAGGATGCTCCTGCCACCATTATGACTCCGGCCGACGTTCGTCCCGCGGTGACGGGTGGGTGTCGACTTTTGCTATCTTCTTTGTTCAGACAAGCTTTGGGTCATACTGTGCCCTAACTCTCTGCTGCCGACGCGTATGGGCTTCTGTCCTTGATACGCTGAGATTTTATCCTGCCGACGTGCATAGGCTCAGGCCTTTATTATGCACCGAGGTTTAATTGCTGACGCGCATGGGTTTTGTACCCTGATGATGCGCCGAAGCCTTTTGCTGACGTGCATGGGCTTACGCCCTGATGATGTGCCGAAGCTCAAACGCTGATGCGCATGGGTTCATAATCTGATGATGCGCTGAAGCCGAAGCGCATGGGCTTACGCCCTGATGATGCGCTGAAGCTTCCCTGCTGAAGCGCATGGGTTATGTTTTCAAGCAGGATTTGACGGACTCCTCGAGGATCCGGTTTACGACTCCGCAAGGGCTGAAACCTGCGGAAGTGACTTCTGAGATAAGCCGGCTGGATGAGAGAGCTCCAGGTTCAAATGAGAGTGGCGAGAACGCGTATAGCTGCTTCTGGCACTGTGCGCACCGGATGTCGTCTAAGGCGGTGCTGACGGCATATCTGATGATATGGCTCCGGGATTGTGTGTTTGCGGGCGGATCTGGTGCGGTGGAGAGGGTGCACCGGAACCTTATTTTGCCTGCCGTGAAATTGGTCTTTGGACGACCTTTTGCCCTCCTCCCTGCGATGGTGTGTAACCTGTTGCGGGGTTTGAGGATCTTTGCTGATGATGTCATCCTCGGGAAAGGTAAAAATGATAACTTTCCCCGGGCCGAGCTACCGTTCCATTATCTTATGGGATGGTTGATTTTGCATCGTCCGAACGTGATGAGTCCCGGTCCGGAAGAGGATCATGTTGAAGGAGATGCCTTTATCCGCCGCTTCTACAAGAGGAAGTGGTTACACACGGGCGTCCCCGTTTGCAGGAGGGTTTTGTCCTACCTTCAGGGGTGGGAGATTGTCAAGGTTGGCCCCATCTTTAAAGACTTCGAGGCTGACCAAGATTTGGACGACTCTGGTGAGGATGCGATTACTCTGCCGAAATGGGATTTTCGTTGGTTGCAAAGTATTCGGTCTTCTCACTTGGTCTACCGCAACCAAAATAGATGTTATCTGGAGCCATATCTGCCCAGCCGGTTTGCTCGCCAGTTTGGCTATACCCAACTAATGTTGCGGAATCCCAGTAGCAGTCTGGGCTTTATCGGGAGTTTGCTGGATGGGGCCCGGGGCTGGCAATATTATAATGCCGGGTGTACTGGTGTTCGTTTTACTACGCCAGTTCGTAACCTTCGGCCACAAATCCTGTATTCGGCCGCCAAGCTGTATTGCACCATGAATACTGCGTCTCCTGGTTATGACAAGGAGACTAGTTTCATTGTTGGAACTCAGCTGGAGGCCACGGCGAATATGTTGATGGCGGCCCGGTCATATCGTCCGCCAGAATTGGCGGGATATCGGGCTGCTGCTGCAGCCTCAGTGAGGGATCCCTCTGTTGGGAAGAGACGGGTCGACGCAGAAGCTGGTTCTTTTGTACCAAAAAAAGGCCGAAAAAGACGTCAACTCCAAAGGCAGGAGTGCCACCTGTAACGCCAGCGGAATCAGTTCCCGTTGAGGTAGGGAGTCCTTCGTAACTTTGGCTCATCTTGTCATTTTGGTGACTTGTGCTTTTCTTCTTGCAGGGGTCATCGAAGAAGAAGACCCGTGTTTCGAAACTGGGTGTCAATAAACCGAAGGAAGTGGCAAGCTCGTCTGACGAGCGTATTCCTCCGATGTTAATGTCTCCAGTGGAGGAGAGTCCTGAAGATGTTCCTGCGGAGGTTTTAGTATCTCCAGACTTTGTTGAAAGAGATGCGGAGGTTACAACAACTTTCGGGATGGTGCCAGTCGTCGTGGGGGCCTTGGACGTTGAGGGCCCAGCGGACACGGGGCTTCGTGATGATGAAGTGGAGTGGAGTTTGTCGTTTTCGGATGACGTTGCTCCAGAGTTGCAAGAGCCTGTTGCGGGGACAACAGGTATGGTTGGAACAGAGGAGAGGGTTGATTCCCCTCCTTGTCATGATGAAGGTGGGTCGGCTGTAACACTGCCGAGCCCTACCCCAGCCTCAGTTGCGGAGGTTGAGGTGGCTACTGATCAGGAGGTAGCGACAGATCCTGTCCCTGTAGAGGGATTTGGTGAAGAGATTCGTCTGCCATCCCCGACTCCTGAGGCAGGTCAGGAGACAAGTGTTGATCTCCCCATTCTGCCAGGGGAGGTACTGGCTGCTGATAGGATGTTGGGGGCTGAAGAGGTGGCCACTGACGTCGGTGGTTCTTCCGAGCTTGGGAAGGACAAGGGTGTGGAACCCTCTGTGGCTCCTTCCACTTGGGGTACCATCTCGACGCCTGTCCCGACTTCTTCTGTTCCTTTGGCTCCTCAGGCTGGCATTCCAGCCCCTGTTGATGAAGAGCCTAACGATGTTGAGGTTCCAGTCTCGCAGGTTGAGGTCGGCGGATCTTCCTCCGGTCCGCCAACTACAGCAGCTCCTCCGACTCCTGCTATGACGTCGCAGGTACTGGCAGATGCAGATAAATATGTGAAATTCATCGTTGAGGGGGTATATAAAATGCTGCAGAGGGGTATATCTGCGGTGATAAACGCCAATAGGAGCTTTGCAACGGCAAGAACTCTGGCGATGCCATATATCGATCTGATCCGTCTTCACCAAGGCCATGATCATATGGCCGAGATCCTGGAGGCTTCGGTGGTTGAGCTGGACCAGCGGCTCTCGGAATTTCAGCACATCCAACGAAATGACCTCTCCGTCTTGATAGATGCGGAGAAGGGGAAGCTGATCACCGAGATTGAGTCTTCCTACCAGGCCACCGTGAGTGTCTGGGAGCACGAGGTGGCTGAGACTGAAGCTGCAGTGGAGCGGTTGTCTCAGTCTACGCAGGAGACAGTGAAGGTGCGAGCTGCGTTGGACGCTAATATCGCGGATATTGATGCCCAGATCCGTCGCCTTGAGGATCAGCGAGCCCGACTTTTGTTAGATGTCGAACGTGCCCAGGCTGAACACGTGGCATTCAAGGAGGAGGAAGCAACCTTCACCCACCGAGCTCTTGCCCTAGCTCAGCAGCGGCAGCACCTGGATAAGAAGCATGAGAAGGACACCTCTCTTGAGGCCATAGAGGCGATGCGTCAAGAAGCCGAACGCCGGGTCTTGGCGACTGTGGAGACTCGGGTAGCAGACTTGAGGCGTCGTATTGAAGAGCTTTCGGCCAACCCTGGGGATGTTTAGGGGTCGTTGTCTCTTCTTTTTTGTGTATTTTGCAACTCTTGCTGGGGATATTGTAATCCTTTACTCCCTCTTTTTTTAGAAATAAAGAAGTACACCATTTTCTACGATGTGTTCATTTTTGCTTGTCATGAACTTGATGATTTGTGTGGACCTATTATCTTTTGCGCACCTTGGTTTTAGGTACAGATAATAAGTTTGAAAGAACCACCATGTTTGCTCAGAGGTAATGTGGACGTGGCAAATAGGGGGTTCAGATGATAGAATCTTCCTACTCAGAGGTTTTATGGACGTGGTAGGAATGACTCTAGGGAATACGCGGAACTACTCAGAGGTGATGTGGACGTGAAAGTTCTGCGATCAATGTACGGCAACACGGGGGTTGTCTGTACGGGATGTTTACTCAGAGGTAATGTGGACGTGGTAAACATGAAGGATAGCGTAGTCTTATGGAATGTAAGGTTCCGCTTTGTAGGGCGTAGGAGAACAACTCAGAGGTGATGTGGACGTGGTTGTTTTTCTACTGGAGGATGCCACGAAACAGCTGGATTCCGGAAGCGCATGAGTTTATGGAAAGAGATTGTATGTGAGCCTTGATGATTAGGTCCATAAATCCCCTTATGGAAGCACATGTCTGAAAGATGTCAAGAGTAGTACTTCTTCAGGAACTTGTCGTTGATGGGCATCATAAACAAGTCCCCATTGGGTTTGGCGAGGCGGTAAGCACCATTTGAGTATACCGTCTCTATGATGAAAGGTCCTTCTCACTTGGGCTCGAATTTTCCTGTTGTCTTGTGGGTTAACACCATCGGCCTCCTGACTGCCAGAACTAGGTCGCCCACTTAGAAAGTCCTCTGTTTGACTTTCTTGTTGAAAGTCTGTGATATATGGGCTTGGTAGAGTTCGATGCGTTGTTGAGCTAGGAGACGCATCTCGTCAAGTGCTTCCAACTCCCGCAGACGACGACGTTGATTGTCTTCTTCTGTGAGTTTGTTTGTGATGGCTACACGGAGTGAGGGTATCTGGATCTCGAGAGGCAGTATCGCTTCACTTCCGTAGACCAGGGAGAATGGTGTGTTGCATGTTGGGGTCCGTACCGTTGTGCGATAGGCCCAAAGGCATTCGCCAAGCTTTTCGTCCCAGTCGCGTTTATTGGATGACACGACCTTTTTGAGTAGCCTGACGATAGTCTTGTTGAACGCCTCGGCCAATCCATTTGCTGTCGGATTGTAGGCGGTTGAGGCCACGTTTTGGATACAATTCTTGTCACAGAACCTGCTAAAAATGTGGCTGATGAACTGAGGACCATTGTCATGGATGATCCGTCAGGGTACTCCGAAGCGGTAGATGACATGGTGTTTGATGAAGCTGATTACCCTGGAGCTCTTCACTTCTGCCAGTGGGACAGCTTCTGCCCATTTAGAGAAGTAATCAGTAATGGCCAGGATGAAGCGGTGTCCCCTCGATAAAGGAGGGGTGATTGGCCCTACAATGTCCATGCCCCAGGCTTCAAAGGGCCAGGAGGCGACTGTAGGATGTAGAGGTTCTGACGGTGTGTGAATGAAGTCTGTGTGAAGCTGGCACGCATGGCACTTCTTAGCGTAGTCGATGGCGTCAGCGGCCATGGTTGGCCAGTAGTAGCCCATGCGTCGCAGTCGGTCCTGTAGCTTAGGCCCAGGTTGATGAGCCCCGCAAGTGCCGTCATGAGCTTCTCGAAGGGCTTCGGCTGCTTCTTCATTGGACAGGCATCGAAGGAGGAGCCCATCGTAGGAGCGTCGGTACAGCATTTTAGTGGCTGTATCGTAATAGAATTGAAGGGAACGTCTCATGACTGAGACGGCTTCCTTCGGGTCCTCTGGAAGAATTCCGTAGACGGCGAAGTCGATGAACGGGAATCTCCAGTCTCGGACATTAACACCAGTACTTGTCGGCATGGCGTGGGCCACTCGTAAGCACAGGTTATTTTTAGGACACACCAAGTCTCGGCCAATCACTGTGACGTAGTGTTGAGTCCCGAGAGGTACTGCCAGGGAGGCCGCGAGGCCAGCCAGAGCGTCAGCCTTCAGATTTTGTAGGCGAGGTACATATTCAATAAAGAATTCGGTGAAGGTTGAAATGATGTTCAATGCCACTTCATGATAAGGGATCAGATCTTCATGACGAACTTCGTATTGCCCTCTGATCTGGTTTACGACGAGTTTGGAATCGCCGTAGGCCTCCAGATGATCCACCCCCAGCTGTTGTGCCAGCTGGAGTCCCATAATGAGCGCATTGTACTCGGCAACATTGTTGGAGCAAGGCTTCGAGAGGGAGTAAGCACGCTGGATGACCAGCTGATCGGGGGAGACTAAGACTACCCCCACTCCTGCGATGATTTGGCCTTTGGGGCCTGTTCTTGAAGCGCCATCGAAAAACATCCGCCAGACGGAGTTTTCTTCGGTGACGTTGGATTCTTGGACCTCATCCGGGATGTCTTCATAGAGTCTTGAAGATTCTGGGATGGGGTGTGCAGCTAAAAAGTCGGCGAGGGCCTGACCCTTAACAGCTTTTTGTGGCACAAACACCATGTTATACGGTGTTAGCAGGATTGCCCATGTAGCTAGTCGGGTGTTCAATGATCCTGGCTTCGTCATGAGGACTTTGAGTGGATTGACCCGGTAGATGACATGTATTGTCTGGCCCGAGACATAATGACGAGTCTTCTGGATGGCGAACACCAAAGCCAAGCACTCATTCTCTACGGGGTTGTACCGGTGTTCGGCCCCGATGAGCGTTCGACTGAGGTAGTAGATTGCTTGCTCATAGCCTGTATCGCTGTTCTGAGCTAGCAGAGCGCCGAGGGAATGATCCATGGCACGGACATAAAGGAGAAATAGTTTGCCGACGACGGGTGCCACCAGGATTGGTGGGCTTGTCAAGTAGGCTTTGATGTCGTCGAAAGCCTTTTGGCATTCCTCTGTCCAGACGTAAGAGACTCCCTTCCTCATGAGCTGAGTAAAGGGTTGACATTTGCCGAAAAGATTTGCTATGAACCTCCGGATGTATGCCAGACGTCCCTGTAGGCCCCGAAGTTCTCGAAGGTTCTTCGGAGGGTCCATGTTGAGGATGGCTTTAGTCTTCTCGGGATCAACATGAATGCCTTTTGCCGTGATAACGAAGCCCAAGAACTTTCCGCTAGAAACCCCTAGGAAGGATTTAGCAGGGTTCATCTTGAGTTGGTGCGCCCGCATGAGATTGAAGACTGTTTTGAGGTCTTGCAGGTGATCTCTTTTGAGACGGCTCTTGACTGCGATGTCGTCAACATAGCATTCGACTGTCGTGCGAAGGTGTTGACAGAAAATGGTGCTCATAGCTCGTTGGTATGTCGCACCGGCGTTCTTCAAGCCGAAGGGCATCACTGTGTAGCAGAAAACACCCTTCGGAGTCCTGAATGACGTGTGTTTTACGTCATCGGGGAACATCTTGATTTGATTGTAGCCTGAATATCCATCCATGAAAGACATGCGTTCAAAGCCACATGTGTTGTCGATCATCACATCGGTGATTGGAAGCGAGAATTCGTCCTTCGGACAAGCAGAGTTGAGATCCCTGAAGTCGATACAGACTCGTATCTTCCCATTCTTCTTGGTGACGGGGATGACGTTGGCTACCCAATATGGGTGTTGTTCCTCATGGATGAAGCCGCTAGTCAAGAGTTTATCCACCTCCTGATCGATGGCGTTCATGATGTCCGGACGGAAGCGTCGCTGTTGTTATTTGACAGGCTTGGCATCAGGTAAGATGTTCAGCCTATGCATCGCGATCTAGGGATCGAGTCCCTGCATGTCTTTATAGCTCCAGGCGAAGACATCGATATACTCTTTAGCAAGCTGGATTAAAGACTCTCGGTCTTCTCCTTCTAGGCTTTTGCTGATGAAGATGGGTTTGGAAGAAGCTCCGTCCCCAAGGTCGATCTGTTCGACTTCGTCTTCGGTGGGAGGTTCACGTAATTCAAAACGAGACTCCTATTGTTCCCCTAGGCGTTGAGCCCAGGGTTCTTCTTCGAAGGGTTCCGGCGTTTGGTCTTCGCCTTCATCTTCTTGAGGTTGTGCTGATGTCATGTTAACTGACAACACTTTTCTGAAGACTGGTCCGATGCTGGTATCAGAATCCCACGTCGATGCTTCGGAGGAGTGAGAATGTTCTACTTCCTCTACGTCCGAACTCTCTGAAGTTGATGGCGGCGTGACATAGCCTACCCCCCGTCAAGTCCGATTGTAGTAGTCCTGCGGCTTTCCTTTTGGTGTTGGAAGCCGGAGAGGGAGACGTCGACCCTTGCCGTAGTTCAGGCCTTTGTTACTTTTTAGGTCGTAGCCCATCTTTTGGATGATGTGCTTTGCCGTATCCGTGTACCGATAGACTTGTATTCTGCCGGTATCTGGTTCTAGCTCGAGTGGCGGGTGGTCTTGATGACGCTCGACTTTGCCAAAGATGATAGATTCTTCGTCTCGTCTTCGTGGAGGGACTATGTAACAGACTCCTTGAGACGGGACTACTCGATTTACATGATGGACGGTCGTTATTTGTGTTTGCAACGACCGTAGAGCGTTATCTAATGTATACATGGCATTCCAATGTGGAAGACAGGAATAATTAAAAGACACTCTATTATTGATGAAATACGAGATTTTATCCCGTAGGATTACATTGTCTAGGGAGGGTGCGTCTACATCAACAGAGATGTATTCGCCTAGTTCCTCATCTGTAAGTACTGGGATTGGATCATGAGAGTCCACCACAGCTTTGATTTTGGGGTCCGAGAGGGTTATGTGAGCCTTCTCGAGTATCTTGGATGACTGCGGTGGCTTGCCCTTGAGACGCACCTTCAGAGGTGCCTCAACTGCGTCTCCGGTGATTGGTGCCTTCCCCTGTAATTTTGCAACAAGGGGAGCCGATATTTGAGGCGGCTTTCCCTTGAGGCGTATCTTCAGAAGAGCTTCAGGAGCAGCTGGTGCTTTCCCGAGTAGCTTAATGCTCATGGGAGGCAACTTCTGAGGTGGTTTGCCTTTGAGTCGGATCTTCAAAGGGGCATCGGGAGTGACCTCAGGCTCCATGTCCGGCTCTGCTGCTGTTTCTACCTCGTCATCAGCATCATTGGCTTCTTCCTCGTCAGGTGACTTGTACAAGTCGGAGTCGGTGAAGTTGGCTTCAATCCTTTTGAAAGGGTCAATGTCTGCGAACTCCGTCCGGATGACGCCATTGGTGGATACGTACTTCATGCATTGGTGGAGCGTGGATGGCACCACCATGTACTCATGGAGCCACGGTCGACCGAGCAGGATGTTGTAGTTGACCTCGGCATCCACAACGTAGCAGGTCACCACGGTTCTGAGATTACCGATGTGACACTTCAGCCGAATTTTGCCCCGCGGCTCACTTTTACTAGCGTTGAAGCCACTGATTGTTGTGTTGGAGGGCGCCAGCCGGTACATCGTGATCCCCAGTGTTGAGAGTAGTGCCTTCGGAATGATGCTGAGGAAAGACCCCGGATCGATCTGAATCCGACTCACCTTAACTGAACCAACATACCCTGTATAGTACAGTGGCCGGTTATGTCGGTGGTGCTTGAGCAGCATGTCTTGTTGGGTGAAAATTATGTTCGGGATAACTTCATCTGCACAATGACAGTGCGCACAGGTAGTTGGGAGATCTTCAGGCTGCTTGACCTGACTGAGGAAGGATTCAGCATCCTTCAGAGCTTCACAGAGAGCTTCTCGGGAGTCTTTAGAAAGACGCAGGAGCTCGAACAAGGATAGGCGGGCAGGAGTATTGGCCAGTTGTGCCAGTATGTCGAAGTTGTGGGGCTTGGCTAGCCCCGAAGCATTCTCCTTTCGTAGAGGTCTGTCGAAACGAGCCTCCACATGCTTCTGCTTATTGGCTGTTGAAGGCTTAGATGGACCCTCCTCCTGGGCAGCAGGGATGGTGCCAGGGGGCACCACCTCGACGGCAGCTTCGTCGGGTTGGACGTTCAGTTGTGAACGCGTCTGCACAGGAAGTGCCTCTTCCGTTGAAGAAGAGACCGTGCGGCAAGACTTGATCTTCCTGCCTTTGGATTTGGAGGTAGGGCGTACCTCCGGTTGAGTCACCTCGGAGACGAGGTCGGAGTGAACCCATAGGACCTCCCCTCGAGATGTGGTGAGTGGGATGAGTCCACTCACGTTGTCACGGGTAGGTGGTAAGTTAACCACCTCCATTGTCGCCTTAGGAATGGGGACGACGCCATCTTGTGTGGTAGTTGGCGGCAAGGTGCCGAACTGTAGTGATACCACGTTGGCGGACACCGTCTTCTCCTCGTAGTCGACGGAGATTACATCCGCATTGATCATACGCTGGATGTAATTCTTGAGGACGTAGCAGTCCTTGGTTGGGTGTCCGACAAACCGATGGTAGTGACAGTACCTTGGGTTGTCCACTTTCCCAACCTCGTCGGGATGCTTCGGGTCCGACAGCTTGATCTTGTCACCCTGCTTCAGTATCTCAAAGAGTTGCATAGTGTCTTCGTCATTGAACGAATAAACCTCCTTTGGCCTTGGCGCGAGTGGAGGCTTCTGAGTAGGTGCTGACGCACCTTTTGAGGCATTGACAGTCAATGCCTGTTTCCCCTTTGTCTCTCGTCCGGGGTTGTTGGCTGCAGACCGCTTTCCCTTGTCATCGAAGGCAGGAAAACTGACACCCAGAAGACGAGCATTGGCCGCCTTCTTCTCTGCGGCTTCTGCTTCAATGATCAAGGAACTCCAGTCGGGAGGAGGAGTGGAGTTCAGCCAGAGCTTAACTGCAGGCAGCATGTTCATGCTGCAGGAGGAGAGAAGCGCATGTTCTGGCATGCCCGGAGGTAGTCTGAAGCAGGCCTGTCGGAAGCGTTCGATGAACACTCGAACCGTTTCCTTCTCCTTCTGACGTATTTCTATAAGGGACGCCATGGTCATATCCTTTCCGCCGTCGTAGAAACGATCGAGAAAAAGGTGCGTCAGGTCGTCGAAGGACGATATAGAATTGTCGGGGAGGCTGCAGTACCAGTCGTACGCCACTCCCTTCAATGCTCCGACAAATATGCTAGTGAGGAGCGCGTCCTCCTTCGAAAGATGCCCCATCTGAGACTGGAAGTATGTCAGGTAGCGACGCGGAGAGTCCTTTCCGTCGTACGGCGTCAGTGTTTGTGGTTTATACTTTGGAGGATAAACCACCTTGTTCCACTCGAGAGGATAAGGTTGGGGGATGCCCATCTTCTGGCGCTCCTCTTGCCTCATCTTGGACTCAAAGCGTTAATTATCTCGACCACGTCTTCTGTGGAGCTGGGAGTCGGGAAAGGTGGTACCACCGGGAGTTGAGCGTTTGAGGGCTCCGACGTCCGAGGTGCCTCGCGGCGATCCGTGTTCGAGGATACCCGTTGAAGGGGTATACTCGATTCTCTATTGGCCCCAGGATCAGGACCGGTAGAAGGTGTTCTGGCCAAGGCTGACCGTATCTCAAACACTGCTTGAGTCAGTGTTTGCATGGAGGCAGAGAGGGTTTTGAGTCCTCCCTCCAGGGTATCTATGCGCTGGACGAGGTCTGTTGGCGGCGCATCAGACTCGATATCAGCCCCAGTCATGTTTACTGTCATGACGCGACCGGGAGTGGATGGATGGGTCGAGGCTTCACTCTCGGCCTCGCTCTCTTGTAGGGGAGTTGCCTCTCCTGGGTCATCTTGGCCACCCCCAGCCATGTTCTGGAGATCATTCCCGACGGTCGCATCTGCAAGGGCCTGATTACCCTCGGCTTCGTCTTGAATGGCTTCTTTGTCTCCGGAATCCAGGTCCGCAGATGCTAGACTACCCCTAGCTATGTTCTGGGGGATATTCTCGTTTTGAGGGTCTTCTGGGAGGCTGACTTCGCCTCGAGGATGAAGATGCGCCTCAGCTGTGCTTTGGACACCTTCTTCTTCGGAAGAAGGCTCGATAAGGGTCTGACTACCCCCAGCCTCCTCCAAGATCTTCTTCCTCCTTCGAGTGCCTTCGAACACTCCGGAGGACGAGACAGCTGCCTTGGTTTTCCTCGGCTGGCTTTTGGAGGACGAGGAATTGCAAGTCATTTTTCGGACCGACGAGGAGTTGGAGATCACGTTGCATGAGGCAACCCTTAATTCTTCTTCTGTTGACCCCTTCTTTCCGAGGCGACGTCGGAGGGGTGTCGATGATTGCAGCCGCTGGAACACCGACTGCCTTGGTGGGACTGTCGTTTTACAACAGCAGTTGATGGTGACGAAAGCACAAGTATGCCCCGTGAGGGACGCATCGTGTTTGTCAGTCGACTCTCCTGATCGACACTTATGAGTGATCACATTATGCAGATCGTTGGAGGAGAGTGCCGCCTTCACACCCCCTTCAGGCACATGGCAAGGCTAAGCACCGGGGTGGTCGGATGAGTGTTGCGCCCCCTGATCTAATACCAAACAGGCATCCCGATCAGTAGTGGGGGAACCACAACATCTGAAGTGACTTGAACGGACCTCAGACGCACAACCAGAGGAGGCACGGGAGTTCAAGACCACTGAATTTGCCTCGCTCAACTTGGTTGTGCACGCAATAGATGCGCCCAAGTGAGACGAGGACTTTGAAGGTCGACTCGTTTCTGGCGCAGAAGCACCTGAGTCAACCTTGTACAGCTTACCATCAGCAGCGCGCATGATTGTGAGCGCATGCTTCTGGCTCGCTACTGGCATAGCACGTTTGTGGCGCATGGCCCGTGCTGCCTTGGACTTCTTCGTACCAGCCCGCTGGGGCGCATAGTACTCAGAATCCAAATTCTCCTCGCCATTACTGCGAGTGAGTCTGTCAAAGACAGAGACTTTTAGTGGCGCATCAGAGATGATGCGCGGGGCATTGGCTGCGTCCCTGCTCCGTCGACGTATCTTCCTCGCCTGAGAGGGAGATGGCTGGAGAATGTGGTTAGTCGTACGCTTCCCCGAGAGATGCGCTGCACCGGTGGGCGCATCTTGGTTGCTGAGGACGTCAGCAGGAAGGAAAGGCTGTATTGGCGCATCCCCTTCAGTGGTGGTGCCCGAGGCGTCGACCTTGCGCACCCAGACTCGGCGGGTCTTCTTCGGCTTTGGCAGCCGCTTCGAAGGACTCGCACTTCCTTCAGAGATAAACTCCTCATACGCCTGTTGATTGAGGCGTACGACCAGCGTCTTGTGGGAGGAGCCCACCTTCACATCGCCGAATTGCGACACAGCTTTCTCGGTGGAGGAGAAAGCGATCCCCAGCAGAGTCGCCAGCTTGTTTGCCATTAAAATTCTTTTATTGCAAATTTCAATATAAACAGAACAGTGTTACAATATAGGACTTAGATGTAGTCCTAGGAGTACACTTTTGTTTATCTGGGTCCCTTGTGCCGATGGAGTGAGTGGTAATGCGTTGACTCCGTTGACGATCTGACGACGGTTATCAGTTCTCTGAAGGTTTGGATTCTCTGGGTGCTGGAGCTTGCTGAGAGGAGGAAGACGTTGAATGTCTGTATCTGTCTCTCTGGTGGTGCAAAGTCTCCGTGTGTTCGTTGTATCATCTGTGCGTCCGTAAGAAGGAAATGATCCCTCTATTTATAGTTTTGTAGGCAGGCTGCTCATGCGCGCATGTAGGATGTGCCTGTACGTTGGGACGCCACGTGGTGATTGCTGATGGAGGCGCATGGACGATGTGCCCTAATCGAAGGGTAGACTTCTTCATGTTGCTGTTGTGAGCCGGCACGTAGCAAAGGAGAAGATCTTTCTGTTGCTGAGATCTTGGGTGAATCGAGTCAAAGGACACGTGTCATCGGCCCATGGCTCGGAGATCTCGAATTTGGTGGGGAATGATCGGGCGAGATGCGCCTTGGATCGGGCGCATGAGGAGGCTGCAGTTCATAACCTTTAGGAGTTTCGAACCATTCTGGGCGCATGGCTTTTGAGGCACATGCAGGCGACTTTCCTTCTGTCTTTTGGGATCAGAGAACAGTCTGGGGCGCATGGCTTTTGAGGCGCATGCAGATTTGGGCGCATGGCTGCGGAGGCGCATGCGAGTGGTTGGGTGGCCACGTGGCAGCAGCCGTCGGTGGAGAAGTAATGATGATGCTGACGTTGCCGACGCTTCGCCTTCTGAAAAAGCTGTCAACTGTTCAGACTTTGGGAGGTGTGCTGCCAACTGTCAGTTCAGCATTTAATGTTGGTGACATTCGATGGACAGCTGAGTGGGCGCGTCGATTGACGTTCCACTAGGCGTATGGGGACGCACGGGGGCGCATCCCCTATGAGGCGCTTGGTGTTTGTGATGCGCTTGACGCTGAGGGGCGCGTCTGTATGATGCGCCTGATGTCGGAGGGCACATCGGGGTGACGCGCTTTCTGGCCGGCGCATCTAATACGTCTTTAATGATGTGGCTGTTACGTTCTTCGAGTGCTTTAAATAGCCGTTTGGCTGAATTCGAGGCGTCCGGTTCATCCATTTAATATAAATTTATTGTACGGAATTCGGAGAGCCATCCACTTGGTACGTGGGTTTGATTTGCCCGGCCTATAAATAGTGGCATGGAGAGAGGGTTTGCTTCTCGTTCTCTTACGTACTTTCGATATGAACTTGTGTATTTGAGTGCACTCTGTTGACGAAGTGCTCCCGAGGGTGAAGATACGACGTCGTGTCTTCTTTGATGCACTTGAAGGTGACTGTTACATCCAAAAGACGGAGTCGAGGGCTTCCGAGGCGGGCGGAAGGTCCCTGTTGCATCCAAAGATAGGGATGCTCGGGCCTCGTTTCCGTTATTCCGGAAGAGCCGTAGATCGGAATGGCGGTGCTAGGCTCTTTCTTCCTTCAAAGTGGGCGTTGCCCATTCTGGTTGTGTTGAAAGCTGCTCCTTTAGCCGCGGTTTCGATCACGGTCTTCCTTCGCCTTTGGAGGCTCTTTCGAAGCCTCCCCTCGCCACAGATTTGTGGTGCTCTTCTCTTCCTTGGTTCCAGCCAGAGGGTTAAATACTTCATTAGTCGAAGCACTTATCAGGTGAGCCTGGCTAGAAGAGCGGCACATAACTGGGCTGCTGAAGGGATGCACATAACTGGGGATGTACGTAACTGAGCTGCTGAAAGGATGCGCCCTGCTGAGTGCGCATGGCGGGATACGCCTGGTTGAAGGCGCATGGTGGCTGCTGCGCCTGACTGGAGGCGCATGGTGGTTGCTGGATGTAGACTTAGGGTCCTTTATACTACCTTTTCTAGACATGTAATAGACTTTTATATGTAATAAAAAGTCCTCTTTCAAATGTCTATATTTGTTGGTTTTGTTTGTGAAGTATTTGTCCGAGCTCTGGCGCATGTAGTGTCTGGCGCATAGGATTTCTGGCTCTGAAATTCCATGCTTCTACAAATACAATAGATTTTTCCTTCATGATCAGTTGTAGGGAGTCCAATGTATGCTCAAGTATGTACGCGTCAGGATATTGCGTACATATTAGGATGTTACGCAGATATTTAAGAAATATGGATGGATCATTGGGTAGCGGCTAAACTACTTAAGTAATTAATAGAGAACAAGAAATTATATGCTCTTTGTAGGAGATCGGATAATTCTGGAGATCATAAGGTATTCTGACTTTGATTTTGTTGGATGCCAACACAGCAGGAGATCCACATCAGGTTATGCTGACTAATGGAGGTATATTTTGAATGTGTCAAACATGCACTCATAATTTCTTCCACCATGAAAGCAAGGTTTATAACATGATATTGGGTATCTATTCAGGGAATATGGTTGCGAAATTGTCACAAGGCTGCGCCTACAGTACGGTGTTGAAAGACCACATAAAATTATGGTGTGACAATAAATCAGCAGTACTGTATTCCAATAACAACAGAAACTTGTATAAGTCAAAGGATATTGACATAAAGTTTCTAGTTGTGAAGGAAAGAATTCAGAATGGTTATAGTGTCCATATAGCACATTAGGACAAACTCCATGTTAGCGGATCCGCTCACAAAAGCATTATCACCCAGGGTCTTTCATGAGCATACTGCTCATATGAGTGTTAATTAAGAATATGGCAATACAGTGGGAGTTTGTATTTTATGTATTTGGGTGCTATTTGGTTTTGGACACATTTGTATATTAAAGTATTTTGGATATTTATCTGATCAGATATATGGAAATTCAGTTCATTCTGTTTTTATTATGTTAAAGTATTGATCTCACTAAAGTTAAAGAGGACCAGTTGGAAATAGACATGTATTGATCACATTGCGTGTAATTTCCATGCTACGCATCCATGATTGATCTATGTCGTTTAGCTATATTGGTATTTGTGACCATTGATGGTTTAGTTACGCTATATGTGACGAAGGCCGCTTTGATCTTATGTTGATATGGTTAATGGACGGGATTGTCCGGATATACCATAAGGATTAAGATAGCAATTTATGAGCTCACTAAGGTTAACACAATTATAAGGTTACATATGTGGCCCAGTGGGAGATTATTGGAATTATTCAATAATTATGGGGCCACACATGTAAAATTAATTGTGTTTGGGCTATCTAAATAATTAAGCCAAATTAAAGTGGTCTATTTGGAAAATTGGCTTAAGGGTATAATTGTCATGGAATTAATGTGTAGATACCGGAGATAATTCTAATTTGATGAGGGGCCAAATTAGAAATATCACAACACACATATCTATATATATGTGTATTCATTAGGGTTATGGTCCCCAACTCATACGGCCACAAAGAGAGGGTTTCTCTATTCTCTTCTGTATCCCCATCAACAAAGAGAGGAACAAAGAAATCTTTGTTATTAAGGGCCGTAGCGGGTTGGAAGATCGAACCCAATAAAGAGACGATCGCTTCAACATCCATTGTAGTGCCCCGTCCCTACATCGTGCCCCGTACTCTGTCCACGGGGTGCACGAGAAAGGAACACTGTCGCTATCGATTCGGTCGGGACCGATAGGTCGGGATCGACCGAGTCGATCGAACGGGAACGGTTGAATTAAGATCCATTCCTTGTTATGGAATGTCTTCTTCGGAACCAAGTCCCATATTCAGCGGGTTGCGCCTCGAGGATTGACTCTGCGGCTGAGTCGGGAGAGACCTCCCGTTGCTCTGCTTTTCACGCCGCTTGCGTTGGTTTTGGCTTTATTTTCTGAATGCATTTTCGTGAATGTTTTTGATGGTTTTCATGGCTTGCATTACGAACTTGTATTTCCTATCGAACTCCTTGAATAATGCAGTGTTCTAATCGGTTGCTTGTGCAATTTTAGGTAATCGCGTAGGCGACGTCTAGCGCGACCAACAAGTTCTATCGCCGAAGTAAACTCAAGGTGAGTGGCTGACCCTTCTCTTCTCGACCCCTTCTTAGGCAAATCGATAATATTGTTGCGGATGAAAGAATGAATACAAGGGCACGAACACGATGAAAATAAACAAGTTTCAAAGAGAATGTAGGCTATATCTTCATAACTAAAAAGAATTGTCTTTGCACGGTTATTGGACAACTCGTGCACGAGGAACGGCTTTCTCGAGCGATACCCCGAGACACGGGATCGTTTCGGCCTAGGAGGAAGCAAAAGATAGCTGTGCTCGACGAAAGCAAAAAATATGGTTAGTCGGAAGAACTTGCAGCGGGGCTCGCTACCCGCGCTGAAAGGGTCGCCGTCTAACCCAGCTATAGTCCAAAATGGCTTGTGGTGCCAGTGACCTCCACGAACACAAATTGCATACGAAAATGATAACAACTAACTGGAAAGAACATGGTAAGTCTCAAAGGCGTGGCACGGTCCGCCGGGGGTATGTTCCGACATGAATTACATTATGCTTGTCATTGCTCGTTTGAAATTCATTATGATGGTTAAAAACATTCATGAACTAAGTCATATAAACTCTTCAACCAAATGAGAGCTTGGAACTTAAATTTGCCACGCACCAGTATAAAGTGTAATGTACTGATCCTCGCTCTCCATGCAGGTACCCCGAATCCCGAAGGGCGTGCCACTTAAATCTCAAGGCGGCATGGACACTTTTGAAGCCTCGTCCGTGTAAAGGCTTAGTTCTGAATTCCTTTTGAAGACTCCGTATTCAGTACAAAAGAAGACAAATGGCGACTCGGCTTCCCTCGATCGCAGGTGGAAATGTGTAATAGTTTTTGCTTGTATAAAGGGGTGTAATGTATGGAACGACTATCTCATCGGCGTTCATTTTGTAAGTCGAGTCATATTGTAGCCCGCGCGGCAATGAATGTAATGAAGTCAATATAAATGAAGTTTTATTACCAATAAAAAAGTTTACTTCTATTTCAAATATGCCAATCAATTTCTCTGCGTACACTAACTTGATGTTGTGTTTCAGATAACCTTATGACTATGCCTTGTGCGATCGCAACTTAGGTTCGCACGGCATCACGCCCAGGGGACGACTATCGATTCTACGGAATCAGGGCGTGACATAATGGTATCAGAGCACGGCTTTACATCCTTTGACCTCGCATCGATGAGATAAGTTGTTCCATACAATGAGTCCGTAATATTTTATGACTGATGCGTTTGCCTTCGTATCGCAGAAGTGACGGAACCCACGGCCGAGCGAGAGCAGAGCGCTTCTAGCGGCTCTAGTAGTTCTCGTCGTTTGCGGGGCGGACCTTCTAACAATACTATCGAAAGGATGCTGCGCATGATGGAGGCACAGCGGAACCAGTCCGAGAACCGACATCAACAAGTAGAGGAACGACAGGCCCAGTTCGAAGCTCGCTTTGACGCACATGCCAAACTTCAACAAAAACAGTTAGATACCCTGCAGCAGATCGTCCAGACAATGGCGGCCAACGGAAATTCTGCGACTGCTGCCACCGTACAGACGATCCAACCCATTGAAGTCGATATAGAGGAGCCCGAGCGTCAACCAGCGGCACCGAAAAAGTACAAATTTGAAGTATCGAAATTCAAGAAGGCGTGCCGCACTTCCTTCAGCGGTACCGAAGGCCCTTCCTTGGCGATCGACTGGTTGGAAGAGCTGGAAGATCATTTCGAGCTTCTTGGCATTGAAAAATCGAAGCAAGTCGCCTGCGCACAACTTCAACTACGGTTGAATGCGCACGACTGGTGGGCTGTACGCAAGCGAGCGATCCGACCGGACAACACCACCGCGCCGATCTCTTGGGCCATGTTCCGCAAAGCTTTCGAATTCCAGTACCTTTCGTCAGCCGTTCTTCAAGCGAAGGAGAATGAATTCATGCAGTTGAAGCAAGGGAGCAGGACAGTGGAACAATACGCCGCAGAATTCAACAAGTTGTCTAAGTTTGCTGGCCAGTTTCAACCTACTGAAGAGTGCCGTGTGCGACGGTTCGAAGTGGGTCTGCGACACTCTATCGGTGCGCATGTCGGGGTCCCGGAGTACAAGACCGTGGGCGAGGCTCTGAATCACGCCCTCCGCCTTGAGAACCTGCATCCTTCCGGTACTGACGACGTTGTGCGCCACTCCAATCATAAACGTCCTAGCTATGCGGGAGGCAATAATCACACAGCAAAGCGTCCGAACAACGGGGGCAACCAAGGACAAAGCACTAGGTCTCGTTGCACAAAATGTAATTACATCGGACATGATGCCAGCGAGTGCCATACCCTGAACATTGACTGTCACTCTTGCAGAAAAAGGGATACTATGCTAAAGATTGTCGTTCCCGACCGCAACGACAGGATGCGCTGCCACAATCAAATCATCAAAATCGAAGCCTAGTTCCTCGAGCTCCTCAACCCGCATCGTAAAATGGCCAAGATCGTCGCCCCAGCACTCAGGGCCGCGTCTATGCCATGACTCGAGACGAAGCACTGGCATCAGATACAGTAGTGTCAGGTATACTAAAATTCAATAATGTGCCTGCTCGTGTGTTATTTGATTCAGGCGCTTCGCATAGTTTTATATCGGCGGACTTTGCCGCCGAGCACAAATTTCCTGTAATATTATTAGATCTCGAACTTAGCGTAAGCACGCCTTCGGGTACACCAATTCTCACAAACTTAGCTTGCGTCGGCGGGATTATCTGTATTGGCGGTCAAAAGATCGGTCTGGATGTGATAGTTCTAGATATGAAGGACTTTGATATCATTCTGGGAATAGATTGGCTCGTGCCGTGCAACGCAAACATAGACTGCGCTGAAAAGAAGGTCACATTCTGCATGCCTGGAGTGCCTGAATTCTGCCACTCGTGTGGTGAGACGTCGCCGACCTGCATGGTGATCTCCGCAATATCTGCTCGACGGATGCTGCATTTCGGGTGCGAAGGCTATCTATCTTCCGTTCGAGACATACGACAGGATGGTGCAAATGCGGGTCAGACCGACGTTGTGGCAGAATTCCCAGACGTGTTCCCGGATGAGCTATCCGGCATGCCGCCCGATCGAGAAATAGAGTTCACCATCGACACATTCCCCGACACCCGGCCGATCTCGAAGGCTCCGTACAGAATGGCCCCTGCAGAATTGAAAGAATTGAAGGCACAACTTCAGGAATTGCTCGACAGAGGGTTTATCCGTCCGAGTGTCTCGCCGTGGGGTGCACCCGTGCTGTTCGTGAAGAAGAAGGATGGATCGATGCGACTCTGCATCGACTATCAGGAATTGAATAAAGCTACCGTCCGAAACAAATACCCCCTGCCCCGCATCGACGACTTGTTCGACCAGCTCCAAGGTGCAACGGTGTTTTCGAAGATTGATCTACGATCGGGTTACCACCAACTCAAAGTCAAGCCAGACGACGTGCCGAAGTCTGCCTTCCGTACTCGTTACGGCCACTACGAGTTCTTGGTAATGCCGTTCGGTCTGACAAACGCCCCTGCCGTCTTCATAGATCTAATAAATCGGGTGTTCCGTCCGTTCGTTGACAAGTTCGTAGTAGTCTTCATCGACGACATCCTCGTCTACTCGAAGGATCGAGCGCAACATGCAGAGCATCTGCGGACGGTACTCCAAACCCTTCGAGAGAATCAGTTGTACGGGAAGATGAGCAAGTGCGAGTTCTGGCTGAACAGCGTCTCATTCCTTGGGCACATCATCTCCGCCGCGGGCATCGCAGTCGATCCGAAGAAAGTCGAGGCAGTTGCTGATTGGAAACGGCCCGCATCAGTTAGCAAAATTCGAAGCTTCCTAGGCTTGGCAGGATACTACCGACGCTTCGTGAAGGACTTCGCGAAGATCGCATCACCGTTGACTCGCCTCACCCAGAAAGGAGTCGCATTCAAGTGGTCAGACGACTGTGAAGTTTCCTTCCAGGAGCTCAAACAACGGCTCGTTTCGGCCCCGATACTTGCTCTCCCTGAAGGGACGGAGGGATTTCAAATCTTCAGCGATGCTTCTGGCCAGGGCTTGGGGTGTGTGCTCATGCAGCGGGATAAGGTGATATCTTTTGCTTCCCGGCAGTTGAAGCCGCAAGAGAAGAACTACCCCACGCACGACCTAGAACTAGCGGCAATTGTGTTCGCGTTGAAGCTGTGGCGTCACTATCTCTATGGCGTGGCGTGCAAGATTTATATGAACCACAAAAGCCTCAAGTATCTCTTCACCCAGAAAGAACTGAATTTGCGGTAGAGGCGATGGCTCGAACTAATCAAAGACTATGACTTATCGATCGACTACACGCCGGGTAAGGGAAATGTGGTAGCGGATGCGCTGAGCCGGAAGTACTTAGCTTCATTATGCATCAACGATCGACTGCAGCATGACTTGGAAGGAATGGACATCGAGCTCCGAGTTCGTTTCAGAGACGTGAAACTGGCACAACTGCGGGTGGAACCAAGCCTACTGGAGACGATCAAGTCTGCACAGAAGGACGACCCATACCTGGAGAAGATGTGAAAGCTGATATCGACAGGGAAAGCGTCCGACTTTGCAGAGGACGAGTCGAGAGTGTTGCGCGTGAAGGGACGGCTATGCATACCGTACGACGCAGAACTTAGAAAGGAGATAATGACGGAGGCGCACTATGCCAAATATTCCTTGCATCCTGGCAGCACCAAGATGTATAAGGACCTCCGCGTTGTCTTTTGGTGGCACGGCATGAAGAGGGTCGTAGCGCTCTTTGTGTCAAAATGTATGGCCTGTCAGCAAGTCAAAGCCGAGCACCAGCGACCGGGCGGGGAGATGCAGAACCTCGCCATTCCAGAATGGAAATGGGATCACATCACTATGGACTTCATTGTTGGCTTGCCGAGGACGTGTAGCTCCCCTCCCAAAAATTATAAAATATTTTTATTATTAATTCATTTTATTTAAATGGTGATTTTTAGATTGTACATGAAGGGTATATACATCATTATAGACCTATTGCATTTTGAGTATTATTATTTATTATTAAGCTATTGAGTTGATTATTAAATAATATTAGTATTATTATCGGTTATGGTATCTTGTTGTTATTATTATTATTAATATTATTATTTGGTTATGGAATATATCCATATATATATATAGATATATTAAATGTTATAAGAAATAATAGATATAGAAGTATGTATATAGATATAACTTTCGTATACGTATATATATAGGTATATGTGTGTGTAGTGTATATATATATATTGATTAAATAGGCATGTATATATATTCATAAGTTATTAAGGTGTATACATATATACATGGATATATAAGATATATATATGTATAAAATTGTATATGTGTATATACGTATATATACGAATATTTGTATACGTGTATAAGTGTATATATATAAATATTAGATACGCGTACATGTGTGTGTATATATATATATATATATATATATATATATATATATATATATATATATATATATATATATACGTATATACATACACGTGTATTTATGTGTATTTACGTGTATATAAATATATATATATAGATATAGAATAAAGGATATAGATTAAAAATAAAGAAAAAGAAATAGAATATAAACCAAGCCAGGCCCAAGTCAGCCTTTCCCTCCTTAGCAGAACAAAGCCCAGCAAGTCCAAAAAAAAAACCCGGCCTGCCCCAAATCTCCCCAGCTTACTTAGCCAAACCGAGCAAAATCCATGAAGCCCGACCCCATGTAACGGAGGGCTTTATATATAGATATACTCGGTTACATATAAGTAGGTCGAAAACGCGAGAAAGAACGAGCGAGAGAAGTTCATCCAAACCCTAACCCATATACCAGCGCGACCCCGACAGCCGCGCGCGCCGTGACGGACCACCGTCGGCCGGCCACAGGCCGGCGAAACCACCGCACACAACAGCAGCAGGCCGACCACCATCAGCGCGCCGAGGCAACTTCGCGCAACGTTTTCCGTCAACCCGAGCACTCGTTTCACGAACGAGTTTCACAGGTACGAAGCCAATATAACCGAGTTTGTATCCCAGTACATAGACTTTTTCATGAACGAACCTATTGTCCGAAAAATCGATGAAAACTTCATCGAAAATCCTGTCCAAAACAGGACGTACGTCGGTTCCAACACCCGATTTAGAAGGCAATTCTTTGCCGAACCATCGATAGCTTCGAAAATCTATTTGAAGCAGTTTTTAGACAACCTAACCAGCTTTCAAACCCTATTTTTAGATTATTTTATTTATCAGTAGATGTTAAGATAAATCGAGATGAAAATCAAGAAAAACCTGTTTTGAAAACAATGAAAACCACCCGCACGACGTGCGTCCCGCCATTCCGGACGACGTGGTCGCGAACTGAAGGCATCGAAAGCTGCGTAACGGCTTCGTGGTCGTGTGGGCTTTGACGGAATTCAAATTGGTCGCGTGTGCGCGACGAATTTGATGCATATCCGTCAAAATTCACCGTATCGAGCACTTTGTAAAATTCTCAATTACTTCGTGCACGCTCGTCAGATCGAGACGAAACTTGTGCCAATAGAACCGTATCATTTTTCTGGTCTTGTATGCCAAGTTTGATCCGATTCTGAGACCGTTGATAAAATTACCGTTTTGCGGGCCCCACGGTCCTACTCAACGGGCGATTTTGTGCACGGCCTACCGGAATCCAACTTTGGACATACGGTTGGGTTCGTATCGAAAAACCGGATCCATAGATATATAGTTTGATGACTTTAGAGACCATTGACTCTGGCACGTTTTTCGGTGCAAAGCGGGTCCAACGACGGACATCATTTTTGCCCAAAATTACCGTTTTGCCCCTGTGTCCAGAATTGGACTTAAGGACAGGCAATCCTAGCTAATTTGACCCTTCTGGACACGTTGGTGATATTTGTTTTAGCATCCGACAATGTTTGTAGATATTTTCTCTAGGTGTCACCATTAGTTGGTCAATTCTTATATTTCCGTAATTCGGAATTAGTACAACCTCATAATTTAATACTTAGAGACTAGAATTGATCCTCCTTTGACCAGGTTGACTATATTAACCAAAAATCAACTATAGGTCAACCATTGGCTTAGTTTGACCCGGATTGAACTAGAATTTGACTTTAGTTGACCTAGTGGACTTGTTGATTGGACTTTGACCTAGAAGGACCTAGAACCATCTAGAATGTACTGTAGATTACTTTTATTTCATGTTAGACTCTTTTTGACTTGTGATTGCTCTGAATAGGACACTGTGACTCCAGTTGGACATCTACACTTATCAGCGGCTTGGATTACCAGGCGAGTACAGTTTATTGTCTGCATTTCGATATTGATCTTTACTATATTTCATTGATTGGTCATTAGTTATGTGATATTTTTATACTCTATTATAAATTGTTGAGTCGGGAATGAGAAGTACCAAAGATATGTGATCTGACCATAGCCCGTGTTAGACATTGTAGCCCGTGTTTATTTTCTGCAGTAGTGTAGCCCGTGTTTACTTTCTGCAGTAGTATAGCCCGTGTTTACTTTCTGCAGTAGTGTAGCCCGTGTTTACTTTCTGCAGTAGTATAGCCCGTGTTTACTTTCTGCAGTAGTGTAGCCCGTGTTTATTTTCTGCAGTAGTGTAGCCCGTGTTTATTTTCTGCAGTAGTATAGCCCGTGTTTATTTTCTGCAAGTAGTGTAGCCCGTGTTTATTTCCTGCAAGTAGACATTGTAGACCGTGCGGTGTAGTACCCCAGACCGATCACGTATCAAAGGTACTTCTAACGGTGGAAAGTATATTGGTCTATTTATTACTATTGATTTTCTTACGGCTTTACTGTTAATTTCAAAACTCATGATTGATGCCTAACCTCTGTCTTATAGTCATTTTCTTTATTTGAAATTGCATTCAGTGAATTGTGCTCGTTCCATTCCTGACTGAAAACCAACATTTTCAGGTTAGCCGTGGATTCACTTAGCTTGGGGAGTGACGGAGATACTTGCAGATAAAGACCTAGAGATTAGCTAGATAGTTGAGTTGTAGTCATTCATCTATTTGTACAAGTTTATATTTTCTACAAATGTAAAACTTGTGATCATTGTAAGTTAAATTAATTTTGTGAATGAGTATTATTTGTGAATCTGATCTTCATGGCCGTGACAGCGTTCTACCGCCGACACTGCGGCGTAGGCTGGCTTGGACACGTCTCACATCCGTTTAAAAAAAAAATGGGTGCGGGTCATGACAAGTTTTTGTGGTGGCCCATGCAGGTCGAACTTCGCAAATCACGCGAACTCGTGATAGTACTTAAGTTAGTCGTACTATTGCGAGCCTGCGACTAGAACATGCTCATTCATGAATAAAGATTAATTTAATTTACGAGAATGACTAGGAGTCCCTTATACAAAATTTACCGATGGGTAGTCTAGGCCATGCAATGTAGATAAAGAGTTATTAATTTTGATAATTATCAGATCCCCATAGGTACACTAGTATCTCTTGATATGATGATGTAATCTAATCTGGATAGATTATTCCCTTGGTAAGGCAGGGCTTCATAGAATTAATGATCTAACCTTGATAGATTATTCAATTCCTTCTCCTTGCCTCTTAGATATCATCCTCACCTTTTAGACCAAATTGCCTATTTTAGTTCCTATTTTGCCTAAGAATTATATTTTATATATATATAATTTCTGATTATGTTACCCATATGTGAACCTCAAGTTAGTTTTGATTCAAGTTTTCCCCAAAGGCTTGAATACATATAGAATATATACTAGAATGTTTATAATCCTTTTATCTCCAGTCTTTCCTCCATGTGACTGATAGGACAGATATTTAAGCCTTATTACATAGTCGACTTGCTTGAATCTCTAGAAGGTCATGAGTTTTTACTGATATAGTTAAAGGAATGTTAGTTAACCCATAATGGCAGGACAGCAGCGCACTGTCACCATTTATTTGAATTATGGAGACTATGGATCCACTGCAGCCAGCAGCGCACTGGCAAGGCACGACCCCTAGAATTGAAATTAGTCGAAGAAAATATAGATTATAGAATATTTCTAAAACTATGGCTAGAGGTCCTCTTTTGACCGAACCCTTGTGTCAATATAAGGTAGAGTATCGAAAAGCATAGCACCCTGAAATCATGAATCCAAGGGTTTACCACAGCTCGAGTATACGGGCGAGGCGTAACTCTCGGTGAAATAACTTCAAACATGAATACAAGTTTGGGATACCATGGAGGATAGGACAGTGCCCTGTATGTTCCATAAGATCCGAAGCCAATAGTAGTGGAAGTTCTGTGAGATTGGGTAGCGTGTCTCCCGATCTAGCATTCTCGACGAGGATATTGTTTGACGCCAATAGGTTTACCGAGAATATAGAGTTTAGAGGTTCATAACCCATTAGTCGCCAAGGCATTAGGGATAAGAAGATAGTAGGATAACCGTATAAGCAAGAACGTCGGGTAAGGTTTGATTCTCACAAAACTCAAACTACTTGTAACTCCTTTCAAATTCTCGCGTACTTGTAATTTGACTATTTTGACCAATGTTGCTATCACAACCTAGTTTTACAAGCTTACTCTTTATCGAGCTTGATTCAAGACATATGTTATTGGGGACGCCCACTAACTTATTGTCTAATCAGAATCAGTGTATTATGGTCTGATCAACCATGATACATTTGGTTCGCTTTCCTTCTAATTACTCTACGTGGATTGAGATGTAGATATCTCTAGGATCTCATCCGCGACTGTATTGACAATTTCTCTTGAATTATATGTTCGCCCTTGAAACACGACATTGTATTCAGTAACATCTTCCTTGAATTCTTTATTGTTTTTATCTTTGTCACACCCCAGAACCAAAATACTGGAGAGCGGGGGCAGACATAGCCAGCTACGTATATTGAAATAGAATACATCTCAACTATACGGTCACGGCTGTCTAGATATGAGGGTTTACTACAAGCCAGCAGTCTCTTAAGGTCAAGCCTATTGTCTCAATCTCAAGCAATTAACAGAGTTACAAGATATGAGAGCATCAAATATATATATATATATAAGGCGTCCCAAATATTACATATTGGATGATCATGAAGCTAGTCGTACAAAATGATGGGACTAGCAAGAGTTCAGTCATACATGATCAACCCTAGGATTTGTTAATCATGCTTACAGCCCGTAGACAGACAGTAAGTAAATGTGCATCGAGCTAACAGGTGCTCGTCGGCTAAACGCCTCAAAAGAATAAATTTACATATAAGTGGGTGAAACAAAAAGGAAAACCCACTCTTGGCCCGGGTTTCGTCTATCCTAGCATAATGGTTCCTCAACCAATCCATGCCTAGGACTACATCATAGTCTGCCATAGGGAACTCTATGAGCCTAGCGGGGAACCCTCTACCGCTAACTACGATCCGACACGAGAAAAACACTCGATCTACTCCCACAAGACCATTACCAGTAAGTATATTGAGCCTCACTGATAATGACTCGGGCTCCAATCCTATCCGTGTCGCGAATCGTGCAGACATGAATAAATGCGATGCACCAGAATCAAATAAGACAGTTGCTGGAAAAGTGTTGACGAGAATAGTACCTGCCACTACCTCACCTGGTGCAACTTCTTCTTCCATGGTCATCATCATAGCCTGACCTCTAGCTGCGGGTCCTCTCTGCTGGAAACCCCTCTGTCGGTTCTGTGCTGGAGCCTGGGTGAACTGCTGCTGGTTCTGCTGTTGAAAGGCCTGGGCCTGAGGCAACAATGGCCTCGGGTACTGCTGCTGCTGCTGCTGCTGCTGGACTGGAACTGGGGCTGGTCCTCTCACCGAAGAACTAGAAAGGTTGGATGACGATGGACCTCCCCTATTCGGGCAGGTCCCTATCTGGTGGTCTGCTCCTCCACAAGCCAGGCACAATCCTTGTGCCCTACGACACTCTGCCACTACATGGCCCGGCTTCCCGCAATGCGAACATCCCACCGCGGAAGACTGCTTCTGCTTCTGTTGCTGCGGGTACGTCGGGGTCGAATGCTGAACCGACGTCACTGAGGCCGCCCGCCTCGGAGTTCCAATGGTTATACCCCTAGCTGCCGGGGCTGGAGCTGAAGATTGGTGCATCTGGTTGTAGGACCGCTTCCTGCCTCCGGTCCTGTCCACAATTCTCCGGGAGGTATACTCATGCCTCCTTGCTGCCTTCAACACTGCATCGAACGTCTGGTGCTCGAACTGCTCCACAGCCAATAATATCTCTAAGTGCAGCCCTTGCTGGAATCGCTGAGCCCTATCGAACTCGGTTGCCACCAAGGTGGGGGCGAACCTACTCAGCCTGGAAAACTCGATCGCATAGCCATCGACCGTTCTGCCTCCTTGCTTCAAGTTGGTGAATCTGGTCTGCAGGTCGTACCGTGCCACCGCATCAAAGTACTTTGTCTGAAATCTCTCTCTGAACGTCGCCCAAGTGACTGGTGCTGCTAATCCCATGGCCTGAGCTGCCCACCAATCGCGAGCCAAGTCTAACAACTGTAGGCGTACCACCGCCACCTTCTCATTCTCAGGTGTCCTAGCTGCTTCTAGAACCACCTCGGTATCCTGAAGCCAAGCGTCCGCGGCAATCGCATCTTCACTGCCGTCAAAGAAGGGAGGGTTCAAGCGCTTGAAACTGTTGGCCACCTGATTCCCTTGGGGACCTCCTCGGTTTAGTGCATCATGAACTTCCTGGTGCAAGGCGTCGCCTCGACGATCTTGGGATGCAAGCAGTTCTCTAATAAGCCCTACCAAAGGTCCCTCATCCTGTCTAGCTGGTTGAGCGGGCGGAGCTGCCTGAACTGGAGGTTCTGAGCCTCCGGAAAGCATAACTCGGGAGGCTACTCCAGAGTGCTGAGCTTGATCTTCCTGGCGCTGGGGTACTTGTCGAGCTTCCTCTGGCTGGTTGGCAGGTCCGGGAGTAATGCCGCTGAAGAAGACGACATAGGGAACAATAAGGAAAGGACCAGGACAGGTCAATGATACAAGCAATGTGATCAGGTCGAGATTCTCAGAGATTTGAAGATACGAGCAGAGATCAAGGACGAATATTGATTGAGACATCTATTCGGTAAACCCTCACATTTCTTGAATGCCAAGACCTGCATGGGCCACCACTTAAACCATGTCACGCCCCAGAACCAGAATACTGGAGAGCGGAGGCAGACATAGCCAGCTACGTATATTGAAATAGAATACATCTCAACTATACGGTCACGGCTGTCTAGATATGAGAGTTTACTACAAGCCAGCAGTCTCTTAAGGTCAAGCCTATTGTCTCAATCTCAAGCAATTAACAGAGTTACAAGATATGAGAGCATCATATATATATATAAGGCGTCCCAAATATTACATATTGGATGATCATGAAGCTAGTCGTACAAAATGATGGAACTAGCAAGAGTTCAGTCATACATGATCAACCCTAGGATTTGTTAATCATGCTTACAGCCCGTAGGCAGACAGTAAGTAAATGTGCATCGAGCTAACAGGTGCTCGTCGGCTAAACGTCTCAAAAGAATAAATTTACATATAAGTGGGTGAAACAAAAAGGAAAACCCACTCTTGGCCCGGGTTCCGTCTAGTTGTCACCATTGGGCTGGAAGCTCGGTAGATCCTCGGGAGCTGCTCCGAAATCTGGCCACACAAAACCAGCTAGGTCAAACCCCAGAAAGAGCAAGTGCCACAAAGGAGGCCATAAATAAGAACAAAAGCCAGCATATCAGAACATAAAGAATAAAAGAAAGTACAAGTAGTAAGGTACACAGGGCGATAAACGACTAGGGACGCAGAACCATTCCGGGAGCCAGGTTACAATCCTTAAACCAGACAAGGACCGGGATTATAACCCTTCGCCTGAATAGCTCACTGTCTCTACTCATTTATCGTTAAGATAAGTAAAACAAACATGCTCAGGAGGTAGCAGGTACTGGAGCTAGACAAGACTTAGACAAGGCTGGACACCATCCATTCACAATCGGCCAAGCAAGTACTACGGCTTACTACTTTAACTAACTAGGGTTATCACAAGCCTAATTACTAACAAGATGCAAGTGAGAATTCCAGTCCCAAGCCCTGCAGACCATCCAGTTATCCTTCCGCGGGTTGAGAGTTATAGGTGGGTACATTGCCCGGGAGACAAATGTACCCTTAGGTGACTTAGAGGGTGCAACACATGACAGTGTGCTGGAAATGTGCTCTACTCATCGGCAAGCTACAAGTCCATTAAAGCGCCCAGATAACGAGATTGCCTGTGACTGGGAATTCTTCATGTTCTAGTTTGATCTAATCATTAGCCTAATCTAATTTAGTGCGAGTCCCTGGCCGTGGTACCCAGGAAGTCACGTCCTAGACATGATGCAAGACAAGACAAGTGGATTGTACAAGCAAGCAAGCAGGAACACCCACGGTGTCAAGTTGATTATACGAGTCAAGTTACAAGTTACAAGTCAAGTCAAGTCAGGAGTGCGCCGCCACGGGCCACTATCAAGTTATCAAGATAAATCATGTCAGGGTGCTTGTTAGGAGTGCACCACTACGGGTCACTGTCATGTCAGGTTGGTCATGTCAGGAGTGCACCACTACGGGTCACTGTCGTGTTATGCTAGGTCCTTGTCATACCATGCCATGTACAATAGACATTCCAAACATATTAAGTAAAATCAAGTTCACTGGACGTAAAATATCTAATACAATATCAATATATATAGGACTATAGAAGAGCCAGGCTTAAAGAAAATAAAACCAAATCTCCAAGAGCCAATGGTTTGCGCAAGGGGTCAGGGGGTTGGATTGCGCAGGAGTCAAGTGCGCCAGGAGGCCAACTGCGCAGGGTGAGCTGCGCAGGGTACCAACTGCGCAGGAGTGAGCTGCGTAGGGTACCAACTGCGCAGGAGTGGATGGCGCAGCAGATGGATTGCGCACAGGAGGATTGCGCAGGGGTGGATTGCACAATGGTCGATTGCGCAGGGGTTACTTTGCGCATGGCTGGCTTGCGCATGGCTAGCTTGCGCCAGCACAATCCAGCGCAGCGCAAAGCACTGGCCAAGTGATTGTGCAATCGGCCATGCGCTAAGGAGCACAGGCCGGGGGTGCGCAATCGGCCATGCGCTAAAAAGCGCAAGGCAGAGGGCTGTTCTTCCTGGCCGAGAGCAAGTCCAAGAACACCAAGAACTTCGATTCTTCATAACTTAGCCAAATTAAAACCAAATCTAGATTTTCAAAGTTCTAACTTGAGTAAAATCGAATTCTCTTCCACATGGAAGCATCAAAACATACAAAAATCAAAGTTAAATAGATCAAAACCATGTAAATCCGAAAATAGTAAAAACCTAGATCTAGAACAAAGGAAACTCCAAATCACAAAATGTCAAGTTCTAAAGTTGTTCTCCATGGCCTAATCTAGCTAATGGACAAATAAAAAGTGGTGCTTATTTGATGGCAAGGTGCACTTGCCTAATGGGTTGGGGAGTTGTGGAAGAAGGAAGAAGAAGAAAATTAATGGAGAGTAAAGAGGAAAAAGAAAGTTTGGTGGAGATATAATGAGGGTGGTTGTGTTGTGTTGAGGGTAGAGTGTAGGTTAAAGTGTTCCACTCATGATGAACCAAACCAAACCAACTTCCACAAAATAAAACCAAGCCATGGTCCAAAACCCATTTACGAGAAACCAAAATCCGCAAGTCGAGAAAATTAAAATATGTGCCAAAATCAAATCACGAGTACAAATACGAAATACAGGGAATGGGGGTGACAATCTTTCACCGATTTGGAAAGACGAAAGCTCGTGATGGTAGAGAGATACAGAGTATTCCCATGGCTATGATAATGGTAGGCACAAGTGTAGCTACCAACGGCCAGTCATGTGATTGAGTTACTCGTTCTTCCATCGACCCTCAAACTACTATTGAGACTTTTGAGCCATCTGAATTTGTGAATGATTAAGGTTTTATCCTTAGTCAGAATGCCAACCTAGGAGAGTATCTATTCCCAAGAAACCAAATGTTGTGAGTCTCTAATTATTTGCTGGAAGCTGCCTTACCTAGCAACCCTTAAGCCTTGAACCAACCCTTCCTCGACCGAAGCCCACAGTTAGACATGAGATGAGTGGACAATAGGGTAATCATTTATCGTGACACTCCTCCCGAGATTGGTTTCCAACGAATATTACTCTAGTTATGTAAATGTTTAATATTAAGACCTAACTAGTGTTGGAACACCACAGTCACTTGTTTAGCTAATACCATAGATTAAATACCCTGTCAAATTGTGATATACCAGTTGTCAACAACAACGCATGATCACTACAGCCCATACCACTAGAATCCTTATGACAATATTCTGACAGGTTTGACACAACTAGAGATTCACGACTCAGTTGTTAGAAATCTCTTCATAGGGCATGTCTTGGAGCTGGTTACCCCGTCGATAACTCTTGAACACTATGGATAGGTATGTTCCTCCACGTTATCGACCATGTGTTATTATACACCCTCGTTTCTCATTTATTGAGGAATGATCATTGACTTGACTTACATCTACCATATTTCGTTACGTCGTGCCTTATTCTTCATTTACAAGAATCGAGGTATAATATCCGGACTTTGAAATTCTCTTAACCTCATTATTCCCAAGACCATGTCATAGTTCCTAAGGTGGGTAGACTGTAAGCCTTCTAGATTTTTACGGTATGCAAGGATTACCGAGTGATTAGAATAATTTTTTTTTCATTAGGATAATAATTAGTGTCTCATGGACTCCCACTTTTCATTTAGATCATTTTGTGATCCCGGCCGTGTCATTAATATTCGGAGCACGAGACCAGTTGTTATCTTCCAACAAATTTTATATGCAAGTTCTAGACAAGTCCACCTTCATCTAGGTATATCATGTCTCACTCAAACCCGTCCCCTTGTACTCTATTTTTATGGTACGACTTTCAGGACAAAAGGATAAACTATAACCCTTACCATAATACCGGTATGCTTTCCGACTTCCATTAGAGCTTCAACTTCGTCTCGAACCTTTCGACCCAATATATGGTGGTGATCTACTCGAAGCCACTACGCACATTGTCATTAGTGTGCCCCTCATTAGTGTCTTCTCGTGCTACGTAAACACAAAAGTCACAGAAGACGCGTCTTCAGGGCTCTAGAGACCTAGCTAACCAATCCGACTGCACCTAGCTCAACCACGTAGGAGAAAACTTGTTCTAGGTTACCCTAACCGAGTAGAAATAGTTTTATCTTTGGATCTTGTCCAGTCAATATAGATTGAAGTCCAAGGCTCATCCAACCGACGACTGATGCCAATTGGGGAACCCATTAAGACCCAGTAATATCCATTCATGCGTACCACCATAGTTGTACTATGAAATCGAACTTTCTGAAATATGTACCTATACCCATTATGTTGTCTTCCCTTCTTAGAATGTGAAGTCATTCGTAACCCTTATCCCATCTACCTGGAAGTCGCGATGTGATTTTGTATTGTATTTATATTCTTTGCTCGTGCATTTAAATAACCACGAAATAGATCACAATTTTGATTTCTCAAATTCTGTTCTATTATGAAATCGTGCTTAGTTTTAATTTCGAGAACGGAATTTCCGTAGTGCATAGGTTTCAAGCCTCTCTAAAATAATTAAAAAAAATGAAGGGTCTCTTCGAAGTTAGCCAGTGATTGGAAACGGAGTAGCCCCAATCTAGCTAATAAGTCAATGGTTCATAAGGTCCATTTTATCGGTATCATTTGATATCCCCTACCGCTCTTGAAACTTTGTGCTTGTTCACAGTTATTATTCCTCGTCTTTAGTACCATTGACTCTCGTCCTTCCTATTTTGGGGGTTGATAACCGTGTTGCTTAGAATTTAGCAGAGGTTATAGTATAAGTTAGTTGATAATTGAAAATTTGGGTTGCTTGATAGATATGCGAGGATTATAGATACCATAGGCGATAGATATCCATTGGAAGAATTTTGCATGTAGTTGGATGATTATAAAGTTTTAGTGACATGAGATTTGAGGAAGTAGTGTGACCAAAGGAGGGTAGAATGTCCTCAAGGATTGTAGTTACAAAATGGCTAGGAGGAGGATATAAATTATTTTGGGGAATTAAAATTGAAGGAGATTAAGGTAACAATAGACTTTCTTTTGAATTTTTAGAATAGTTACGAACTAGAATTTCGAGGACGAAATTATTTTTAAGGTGGGTAGATTTGTAGCTCCCCTCCCCAAAAATTGTAAAATATTTTTATTATTAATTCATTTTATTTAAATGGTGATTTTTAGACTGTACATGAAGGGTATATACATCATTATAGACCTATTGCATTTTGAGTATTATTATTTATTATTAAGCTATTGAGTTGATTATTAAATAATATTAGTATTATTATCGGTTATGGTATCTTGTTGTTATTATTATTATTAATATTATTATTTGGTTATGGAATATATCCATATATATATATAGATATATTAAATGTTATAAGAAATAATAGATATAGAAGTATGTATATAGATATAACTATCGTATACGTATATATATAGGTATATATGTGTGTAGTGTATATATATATATTTATTAAATAGGCATGTATATATATTCATAAGTTATTAAGGTGTATACATATATACATGGATATATAAGATATATATATGTATAAAATTGTATATGTGTATATACGTATATATACGAATATTTGTATACGTGTATAAGTGTATATATATAAATATTAGATACGCGTACATGTGTGTATATATATATATATATATACACGTATATACATACACGTGTATTTATGTGTATTTACGTGTATATAAATATATATATATATATAGATATAGAATAAAGGATATAGATTAAAAAGAAAGAAAAAGAAATAGAATATAAACCAAGCCAGGCCCAAGTCAGCCTCCCTCCTTAGCAGAACAAAACCCAGCAAGTCCAAAAAAAAAAAAAAACCCGGCCTGCCCCAAATCTCCCCAGCTTACTTAGCCAAACCGAGCAAAATCCATGAAGCCCGACCCCATGTAACAGAGGGCTTTATATATAGATATACTCGGTTACATATAAGTAGGTCGAAAACGCGAGAGAGAACGAGCGAGAGAAGTTCATCCAAACCCTAACCCAGATCCCAGCGCGACCCCGACGGTCGCGTGCGCCGTGACGGACCACCGTCGGCCGGCCACAGGCCGGCGAAACCACCGCACACAACAGCAGCAGGCCGACCACCATCAGCGCGCCGAGGCAACTTCGCGCAACGTTTCCCGTCAACCCGAGCACTCGTTTCTCGAATGAGTTTCGCAGGTACGAAGCCAATATAATCGAGTTTGTATCCCAGTACATAGACTTTTTCATGAACGAACCTATTGTCCGAAAAATCGATGAAAACTTCATCGAAAATCCTGTCCAAAACAGGACGTACGTCGGTTCCAACACCCGATTTAGAAGGCAATTCTTTGCCGAACCATCGATAGCTTCAAAAATCTATTTGAAGGAGTTTTTAGACAACCTAACCAGCTTTCAAACCCTTTTTTAGATTATTTTATTTATCAGTAGATGTTAAGATAAATCGAGATAAAAATCAAGAAAAACCTGTTTTGAAAACAATGAAAACCACCCGCACGACGTGCGTCCCGCCATTTCGGACAACGTGGTCGCGAACCGAAGGCATCGAAAGCTGCGTAACGGCTTCGTGGTCGTGTGGACTTTGACGGAATTCAAATTGGTCGCGTGTGCGCGACGAATTTGATGCGTATCCATCGAAATTCACCGTATCGAGCACTTTGCAAAATTCTCAATTACTTTGTGCACGCTCGTCAGATCGAGACGAAACTTGTGCCAACAGAACCGTATCATTTTTCTGGTCTTGTATGCCAAGTTTGGTCCGATTCTGAGACCGTTGATAAAATCACCGTTTTGCGGGCCCCACGGTCCCACTCAACGGGCGATTTTGTGCATGGCCTGCCGGAATCCAACTTTGGACATACGGTTGGGTTCGTATCAGAAAACTGGATCCGTAGATATATAGTTTGATGACTTTAGAGACCATTAACTCTGGCACGTTTTTCGATGCAAAGCGGGTCCAACGGCGGACATCATTTTTGCCCAAAATTACCGTTTTGCCCCTGTATCCAGAATTGGACTTAAGGACAGGCAATCCTAGCTAATTTGACCCTTCTGGACACGTTGGTGATATTTGTTTTAGCATCCGACAATATTTGTAGATATTTTCTCTAGGTGTCACCATTAGTTGGTCAATTCTTATATTTCCGTAATTCGGAATTAGTACAACCTCATAGTTTAATACTTAGAGACTAGAATTGATCCTCCTTTGACCAGGTTGACTATATTAACCAAAAATCAACTATAGGTCAACCATTGGCTTAGTTTGACCCGGATTGAACTAGAATTTGACTTTAGTTGACCTAGTGGACTTGTTGATTGGACTTTGACCTAGAAGGACCTAGAACCATCTAGAATGTACTATAGATTACTTTTATTTCATGTTAGACTCTTTTGTGACTTGTGATTACTCTAAATAGGACACTGTGACTCCAGTTGGACATCTACACTTATCAGCGGCTTGGATTACCAGACGAGTACAGTTTATTGTCTGCATTTCGATATTGATCTTTACTATATTTCATTGATTGGTCATTAGTTATGTGATATTTTTATACTCTATTATAAATTGTTGAGTCGAGAATGAGAAGTACCAAAGATATGTGATCTGACCATAGCCCGTGTTAGACATTGTAGCCCGTGTTTATTTTCTGCAGTAGTGTAGCCCGTGTTTACTTTCTGCAGTAGTATAGCCCGTGTTTACTTTCTGCAGTAGTGTAGCCCGTGTTTACTTTCTGCAGTAGTATAGCCCGTGTTTACTTTCTGCAGTAGTGTAGTCCGTGTTTATTTTCTGCAGTAGTGTAGCCCGTGTTTATTTTCTGCAGTAGTGTAGCCCGTGTTTATTTTCTGCAAGTAGTGTAGCCCGTGTTTATTTCCTGCAAGTAGATATTGTAGACCGTGCGGTGTAGTACCCCAGACCGATCACGTATCAAAGGTACTTCTAACGGTGGAAAGTATATTGGTCTATTTATTACTATTGATTTTCTTACGGCTTTACTGTTAATTTCAAAACTCATGATTGATGCCTAACCTCTGTCTTATAGTCATTTTTTTTATTTGAAATTGCATTCAGTGAATTGTGCTCGTTCCATTCCTGACTGGAAACCAACATTTTCAGGTTAGCCGTGGATTCACTTAGCTTGGGGAGTGACGGAGATACTTGCAGATAAAGACCTAGAGATTAGCTAGATAGTTGAGTTATAGTCATTCATCTATTTGTACAAGTTTATATTTTCTACAAATGTAAAACTTGTGATCATTGTAAGTTAAATTAATTTTGTGAATGAGTATTATTTGTGAATCTGATCTTCATGGCCGTGACAGCGTTCTACCGCCGACACTGCGGCGTAGGTTGGCTTGGACACGTCTCGCATCCATTTTAAAAAAAAAATGGGTGCGGGTCGTGACAGGACGCCTTGGGGAAACAACGCCGTCTGGGTCATCGTCGATCGACTAACCAAGTCAGCGTACTTTATCGCCATCAAATTTACTTGGAGCGTCGACCGCCTTGCTTAGATATACCTTGATAAAATAGTTCGGCTGCACGGGGTCCCAGTATCTATCGTCTCGGATCGAGATGGACGGTTCGTTGCACGCTTCTGGAGAAGTCTTCATTCAGCACTGGGGACCAAGTTGAAGTTTAGCTCAGCTTATCATCCTCAGACTGACGGCCAAACAGAGCGAGTGAACCAAATTCTCGAAGACATGTTACGACTCTGTGCGATCGACTTGAAGTCAAGTTGGGACGTCCATCTACCGCTGGCCGAGTTTGCATACAACAACAGCTATCAGTCCATGTCACCCTCATTTTTTCGTATTTCCCGTATTTCGTATTTATATTCGTATCTGGATTTTTGGCATGTATTTTTATTTTTCTCGACTTGTGGAATTTCGGTATTTCTCGTATTTTGGGTTTTGTACTGGCTCGGTTTTAATTGGTTTTGGGTTGGTTTGGTTTGATTTAATGAGTATTGGATCACCATAGCCTATGCTCCACCCTCAACACACCACACCCCCCCTCTTTATAATCCCCACCTACCACTCTCTCTCTTCATTACCACCACCATTTATTTTCTTCTTCTTCTCCTTCCTCCACAACTCTCCACCTATAGGCAAGTGCATCTTGCCACTACATAAGAACCCTATTTTCTTGGTCCATTAGCTAGATTTGGACATGGTGATCAATATTAGTTCTTAGCTTTTGTGATTTGGTGTCTCCATTGCTCTAGATCTAAGTTTTCTTATTTTTGGATTTTGTATGGTTTGATCTATTTTAGTTGGATGTTTATGGGTTTTGATGTTTCCATGTGGAAGAGCATTCAGTTTCACTCCAGTTGGAGCCTTGGAAATCTGGATTTGGGGTTTAGATGGCCAAGTTATGATGCTTTGAAGCCTTGGGTTCATCCATGGTGTTCTTGTTGTTTGGAGAAGACAGTGAGCAGTGTGCAGAGCTGTTTAGCTTACGCACACTGAGCTGCGCGCGCTCTCTTAGCGTGCGTACGCAGACTTGAGTACGCTTCCTGTTGGAAGCGTGTCTCCTTCAGCGTGCGTGACTTTCACCTACGCTGCTCTCTCAGCGTGCGTGACTTTTCACTTACGCTGCTCCCTGTAGCGTGCGTGACTTTTCACCTACGCTGCTCTCTCAGCGTGCGTGACTTTTCATTTACGCTGCTCTCTGTAGCGTGCGTGACTTTTCACCTACGCTGCTCTCTCAGCGTGCGTGACTTTTCATTTACGCTGCTCTCTTCAGCGTGCGTGACTTTTCACCTACGCTGCTCTCTCAGCGTGCGTGACTTTTCATTTACGCTGCTCTCTGTAGCGTGCGTGACTTTTCACCTACGCTGCTCTCTCAGCGTGCGTGACTTTCACCTACGCTGCTTTCTCTGCGTGCGTGACTTTTTTGCGTACGCTGCTCCCCTGAGCCCTTGCTTAACCGATTGGCTCTTGGAGTTTTGGTCTTAATTCTTTAAGCTTGGCTCTTCTATAGCCCTGTATATTGATATTTTATTAGATATTTTACGTCCATTTTATATCCTTACGCCTTTTGTCCTGAACTTGATAATCACGAATTTACTGGATATGTTTGGAATTGATAATTGAGCATGACCTGATAAGTGGCCCGTCGTGGCGCACTCCTGACTAGTACACTTGATATGATAACCTGACCTGATATATCTTGAATAGCTGTTGCGACGGCTACCTGACATGACATGACATGTATAATTAATCCTGACACCGTGGGCGATTGTGCTTGTACAAATAATCCAGTCATGTCTTGCATCATGTCTAGGAGGGGACTCCTGAGTACCACGGTCAGGAGTACCTACGAAATTGGACTAAGGTTAATAATTAGTATAATTTACTAGTCATGAAGAGATGTTCCCCAGTTACAGGCGATCCCGTTATCCCGGCCGCAAATGATTGGACTTGTAGCCTGCCGACGAGTAGGGCACATTTCCAGCCCACTGTTATGTGGGGCACCCTCCATTGTCACTTAAACGATTGAACTCTATTATCACTATAATGCATTGTACTCTCTAGATTGTCACTATAATGATTGCCTGGATAACCTGGATAGTTGCAGGGCCTGTGACTATTTGGAGCATCTCATTGCATCTTGCTAGTAACTAGGATTGTGAAAACCCTAGTTAGTTAATGTAGAAAGCCGTAGGCAATGATTGGCCGTGATTGCTTGGATGGAGTCTGGTCCAGTATAGTATTGTCTAGAATTGATTGATTGTAAGATGGTACCAGAACGATTGAAGGATTGTTACTCCAGATTGTCACTATAATGATTGTCACTCCAGATTGTTACTTGACCTGATTTTTTATATTTATCTTGCCGATAAATTGTGAGAGAAACCAAGTTCCGTTCAGACGAAGGGTTACAACCCCGGTCCTTGTTTGGTTTACGGGTTGTAACCTAGCTATCTGAATAGTCCCATGGTTATCTCATTGTATATCATCCTGTCATGCTTTTCCATATGTCCTGTCTTTTAGTGATTCTATGCAAGATTGTCTTTTATAATTACCCATCATGCTTTTTCTTAAATTACTGTCTCTTATTATGTAATTATATTATTGTGCTAATTTGCTGGCTTTGGTTCTTATTTTGTGGCCTTCTTTGTGGCACTTGCTCTTCCTGGGGTCTGACCCAGCTGGTTTTGTATGGCCAGATACCGGAGCAGCAGCAAAGGATCTACCTGTCTTCCAGCCCGATGGTGGTCACCAGACGTAACCAGGGCATCGAGTGGGTTTCTTTTGTTCTCCCACTGTAATATTGTAAATTATTCTTTTGAGGCGTTTAGCCGACGAGCAAGTGTTAGCTCGATTGTACTTACTTACTGTCTGCCTACGGGCTGTAACATGATTGACAAGCCCCGGGGGTTGATCATGTATGACTGAACTCTTGCTAGTCCTCACATTTGGTAACGACTAGCTTCATGATCATCTGGATATGTAATGTTTGGGACGCCTTACAATTGTATATTTGGAGATCTGATATCTTGTGATTATTATTAGTTGGTTGAGATTGAGGCAATAGGTTATTTTATGACCTTAAGAGACTGATGGATTGTAGTGAAACCCTCACATATCTAGACAGCCGTGACCGTATAGCGATGTGGATCCCATTCCGTTATACGTAGCTGGCTATGTCTGCCCCCGCTCTCCAGTATTCTGGTTCTGGGGCGTGACAATCCAGCATCCAAATGGCGCCGTATGAAGCTTTGTACGGCCGGAAGTGCAGATCGCCCATTTGCTGGGATGAAGTCGGGGAACGGCAGATACTTAGTCCGGAGCTGGTGGAGCAGACTGTGCAGAAGGTCAAGTTGATACGAGAGAGATTGAAGAAAGCACAAAGCCGGCAGAAAAGCTATGTCGACACGCACCGACGCCCCCTCGAGTTCTCGGAAGGCGACCATGTATTCCTGAAGGTGATGCCTATGCGTGGAGTTTCCAGGTTCGGTACGAAGGGAAATTGAGCCCAAGATTTGTTGGCCCGTTCGAAATATTGAAGCGAGTCGCCCCGGTAGCTTATCAAATCGCCTTGCCACCCGCGTTGTCAGAGGTGCATGACGTCTTCCACGTATCACAATTGCGGAAGTACGTGCATGATCCGAGCCATGTGGTGCATTTGGGTAAGCTGGACCTGAAGGCGGACTTGTCATATGTCGAAGAGCCGGTGCAAATCTTGGAGCGCAAGGATAAACTCCTCCGCAATCGTGATATTCCCCTCGTTCGCGTCCTATGGAGGAACCATTCGGTCGAGGAGTCGACGTGGGAGCTTGAGTCAGAAATGAAGGAGAAGTTCCCTTCATTGTTCTCGTAGAGGTAGTCTATTCTTAAGTTTCGAGGATAAAACTTTTTCTTAGTTGGTTATGGTGTAGTGCCCCGTCCCTACATCGTGTCCCGTACTCTGTCCACGGGGTGCGCGAGAAAGGAACACTGTCGCTATCGATTCGGTCGGGACCGATAGGTCGGGATCGACCGAGTCGATCGAACGGAAACGGTTGAATTAAGATCCATTCCTTGTTATGGAATGTCTTCTTCGGAACCAAGTCCCATATTCAGCGGGTTGTGCCTCGAGGATTGACTCTGCGGCTGAGTCGGGAGAGACCTCCCGTTGCTCTGCTTTTCACGCCGCTTGTGTTGGTTTTGGCTTTGTTTTCTGAATACGTTTTCGTGAATGTTTTCGATGGTTTTCATGGCTTGTATTTCGAACTCGCATTTCCTATCGAACTCCTTGAATAATGCAGTGTTCTAATCGGTTGCTTGTGTGATTTCAGGTAATCGCGTAGGCGACGTCTAGCACGACCAACAAGTTCTATCGCCGAAGTAAACTCAAGGTGAGTGGCTGACCCTTCTCTTCTCGACCCCTTCTTAGACAAATTGATAATGTTGTTGCGGATGAAAGAATGAATACAAGGGCACGAACACGATGAAAATGAACAAGTTTCAAAGAGAATGTAGGCTATATCTTCATAACTAAAAAGAATTGTCTTTGCACGGTCATTGGACAACTCGTGCACGAGGAACGGCTTCCTCGTGCGATACCCCGAGACACGGGATCGTTTCGGCCTAGGAGGAAGCAAAAGATAGCTGTGCTCGACGAAAGCAAAAATATGGTTAGTCGGGAGAACTTGCAACGGGGCTCGCTACCCGCGCTGAAAGGGTCGCCGTCTAACCCAGCTATAGTCCAAAATGGTTTATGGTGCCAGTGACCTCCACGAACACAAATTGCATACGAAAATGATAACAACTAACAGGAAAGAACATGGTAAGTCTCAAAGGCGCGGCACGGTCCGCCGGGGGTATGTTCCGACGTGAATTACATTATGCTTGTCATTGCTCGTTTGAAATTCATTAGGATGGTTAGAAACATTCATGAACTAAGTCATATAACCTCTTCAACCAAATGAGAGCTTGGAACTTAAATTTGACACGCACCAGTACAAAGTGTAATGTACTGATCCTCGCTCTCCACGCAGGTATCCCAAATTCCGAAGGGCGTGCCACTTAAATCTCAAGGCGGCGTGGACACTTTTGAAGCCTCGTCCGTGTAAAGGCTTAGTTCTGAATTCCTTTTGAAGACTCTGTATTCAGTACAAAAGAAGACAAATGGCGACTCGGCTTCCCTCGATCGCAGGTGGAAATGTGTAATAGTTTTTGGTTGTATAAAGGGGTGTAATGTATGGAACGACTATCTCATCGGCGTTCATTTTGTAAGTCGAGTCATATTGTAGCCCGCGCGGCAATGAATGTAATGAAGTCAATGTAAATGAAGTTTTATTATCAATGAAAAAGTTTACTTCTATTTCAAATGTGCCAATCAATTTCTCTGCGTACTCTAACTTGATGTTGTGTTTCGGATAACCTTATGACTATGCCTTGTGCGATCGCAACTTAGGTTCGCACGGCATCACGCCCGGGAGACGACTATCGATTCTACGGAATCGGGGCGTGACATCCATCAAGTCTAGCAATGGATTCAGGTACGCTTCCGCAATCAATTTAATTTTGTTCATCATCTCATGAATCGACATGGCACAATTAAATATCTAACAGCCCACACGTCACGTGGCACTCCCCCATTGGCAGGACGCCGACGTGGACCCCACGTTAACAGGAAGGAGGCCAATGGGGAAGTGCCACGCAGAAAGGCGGACTGGCCCGCCTGCGGGTAAAATAGCTTTTTCCTTTTGCTAATGCTTTTTGAAAAGTAGTAGCAGTCCCAAACCAGACCTAAGTATTATTCGAACAGTAAAACTCATTCTAAAAATCTAATTCAACTCTACATATATTATGATGCAAATAATGCAAATAAAAAGAAATATATTATGAGTGCTTAACTTTATGTTGTTTTAGTTGTGGAATTCAGATTCTCTTTTCTGCAAAAAAAAATAGAGAGAGTATATGAGACAACTTTTATTTATTTATTTATTATAATCTATACATATTTACACGTTCTTGCAGTTGGAAAACTCGAATCCTGTCGACTCCATCTGATATTTGTGTTGCTTTCTATATGAACTACAAGCTGAACAGATGGGAGAACACAGAATTAATTAAAATATCCGTGATATATAATTACACATAACTTACAGATGATATAGCTTATTCCAATAAAAGTATTGTATGAGATTATGTAAATGGTTAATTAATTAAAGTGTTTTGTGTGGAGTGAATTTGAACCCGAAATCTTACACAAACAAAATGAGTTCAAATAAACTAACTTATTTGTAAATTACTAAACTTGGATGGATTAGCATATAGTACTAGGTACATCACCTTTTTCTTTCCTTAACTACATCTCCTTAAAATCCCATATTGTTAGTGTGTGTGTGTGTATATATATATATATATATATATATATATATATATATATATATATATATATATATATATATATATAATTTTTTCCTTATATATATTTTCCCCTTATATATATATTTTTTTTCCCTTTTATATATATATATATATATATATATATATATATATATATATATATATATATATATATATATAGAGAGAGAGAGAGAGAGAGAGAGAAAGAAAAGAAGAATAATAACCATTTCCACACTTTTTGTATCCCCATGTTCACATTCGTTGGATGTACTTTAAGTCATCTAATCTTAACCATTAGTAAATCAACTGTTAAGATTAGATGACTTAAAGCACCATCCAACGGTGTAAATAGGGGAGATGCTTGGGGATGCAAAATGTGTGAGGATCTTAATTCTTCCTCATATATATATATATATATATATATATATATATATAATAAAAAATATATATATATATATATAATTTTATTTATTTTGAAGCAATGGGTAATTGTGGTGAACTTGTCTTCAATGGGGCTCGAACTCCGAGAGAGATGCATGCGGCCCAAGTGGTCGGAGTTCGAGCCCCAGTGGAGGCGAGTTCGCCACAATTACCCATTGTTCCAACTGGAAATTGCTGAGGAACCCAATTTCGGGGTTAATTTTTATGAAAACCCACCCGCATGATGGGTTTTATGAAATGTCCAGAATTATATATTTCCACGTTAAGTATTCCAAGATTCTCTTTAGATGCTCTGTATTTACAAAATTAATACCATAACTATCCCTCCGCACAAACTCAGATCTGGATTGCGATTCTCTTCTTCTTCTTCCTTCTTCTTCACGAGAGATCTGAATTCCATTGCACTCATCTTCAGCGGAGATCGCAAAGATCATTCGTAGTTCACCATACTTTTTTTCTTCAGTCGAACTCTGATCATCGCTTATCTTCTTCTTCTTCTTCTTCTTCTTCTTCTTCTTCTTCTTCTCCGACAATTAGGTCAATTATGGAGAGAAGATCTTCTTCTTCTTTTTCATAAGAGTTAGCATCGTTTTGAAAGAAGAACGAAAACTCTTGAATCTTTATTCATGTCAAATTTCTTTCCACAAAACAAAAAAATAAAAAATTAGGTTTCTGTCAACTGTTCTCCGTCGATATCGCACGAAGAATAGTCATTCTCCTGTATTTTTAACAAGGAGAATGCCATTCTCCGTGTTGAATGGCATTCTCCGTGTTTCTAACACGGAGAATGGCCATTTTTCTGTGTTTTAACATTTGAATGACCATTCTCCGTGTCATTTAACACGGAGAATGTCATTCTCCGTGTCATTTAACACGAAGAATGGTTATTCTCCTACGTTTTAACACTGGGAATAACCATTCTCCGTGTAAATTAACACGGAGAATGTCATTCTCCGTTTTAATTAAGACAGAGAATGCCATTCTCCGTGTTTTTAACACGAAGAATGATCATTCTCCTGCGTTTTAACATTGGAATGACCATTCTCCGTGCTAAATTACACGGAGAATGGTCATTCTCCGTTTTATTTAACACGGAGAATGGCATTCTCCGTTTTATTTAACACGGAGAATGGCATTCTCCATTTTTCTAATACGGAGAATGGTCATTCTCATGCGTTTTTACACTGTAATGATCATTCTCCGTGCTAAATTACACGGAGAATGGCCATTCTCCGTGTAAATTAAGACGGAGAATGTCATTCTCCATGTTACTAACACAGAGAATGACTATTCTCCGTGTAAATTAAGACGGAGAATGACATTCTCCGTGTTATTAACACGGAGAATGGCCACCCTCATGTGAAATTAACATTTTTTGTGTTCTAACACGGAGAATGACAATTCTCCTGCATTTTATGGTCAGTTGAAACTTTGAAGGGCCATAACTTTTGACTGGGAGGTCGAAACGAGGTCCGGTTTGTCCCAAAACGAGCGTATCTTCGAGGAGGCTGAAAGTAACAGCTTCTTCGTTAGACGGCCTTCCGAAATTTTAGAATCGCAAAAAAATGATGTTTTGACCTCCGTTTTAGCACTTTTGCCGTTTGTCTCGGTCTTTCCGAAATTTTCCGACGAGTTTTTGAAAAATTTTGAGGAGAAAACCTAGATTCGAAAGTGAGCAGCGTATGGAAGAAGATGAAGTATCGAAACGTTTTTTTTAAGAGTAGTTTCGTGGGTGTTTTCAATAAATTAGAATGAAGGGCAAAAATGTCATTCGGAACCCTCTTTATATATTTTTTGCTAATTCTGGGCACGCGATGAAATTTTATTGCGCGGTGGATTTTTCATAAAACTTTTTCGTTTTTTGGACATTTCATAAATTTCCCCGCATATATATATATATATATATATATATATATATATATATATATATATATATATATATATATATATATGGGAGCGGATCAAAGGCCCCGCCCGCGGAGCCCCGCCGAAGCCCCGCCCCCCCTGCACCATCGGATCGCGCGGGGCCCGCGCCCGCCCGCGCGATCCAACGGCTAAGGGGGGACGGGGCTTCGGCGGGGCTCCGCGGACGGGGCTCCCGATCCGCTCCCTATATATATATATATATATATATATATATATATATATATATATATTAGTTAATTTTTTTCTTTATTGAAACGAGGTTATACGTACAACTTATATTTTGGAGATGTCCGACGATACGCACATTGACTTTGTACACGTCAATTGCATACATTTTGGGTCCACTGCCTCCCACTTCAAATGCTAAGGGAGGATTTGAGCCTGCGCCTTCCGCGCCGGGCCTTCCGTTGCTACCGCTGGGTCACAACCCACGGACAAGAGATGTGTTCATATACGTTAAAGAAATGCCTCTTTTGACACGTGTGATGTGTCTTCCCGGCTAGTGGGGCCCACCGTTGTGGGTCCGAATCCGTGCTTTCATTTCCGTCTATTTTTTCTCTCTCTTTCCTCTATAAATAAAAACTCTTCTTCTGTGTTCAGTACCAAGTAGTTTCAAATTCAAGCAGAAAAAACCCTAAATTTCACAGATCAGTCCTCGTAAATATCCCAATTTCCCTCCTCTTCTTCCTCTTTCTAATTCTCTACACTTCTCTAATTTATTCCATGCTGATCATCTTTGTTTCTTTCTTTCTTTTTTTTTCGTTTTTTTTTTGCAGGGAGTTTAATTAATTTGGGTTCCGAGTAAGTGTAACTATGAAACAATCAATATTTGTCGTCTTCATATTAACAATCCAACCTAGCTTAAATTTCATATTGACGAGTAAATTATGTTGCAGACTATAAATTTCATTCTGATTAATGATGGTAGTTCAATCTTTAGAGATACTCAATATATTTCATATTAACAAGTAAACTGTGTGGCAATGCGCGTTGACAAAATGGATATACGAATAAAATTGTACACATACATTTGACGGATACGGATACTGACACGGACACGGACACGGTGCCGACTCGATTAGTTCTAAGTTGATTGGTCAGTTTTCAAGAAACTATGCAGTTGCAACGGGCAATGCGCTTTCGGTCGTTTCTTGCTGTTGCTAAAGTCCTTGGCACTACGCTAGAACTCCACAGTTGTAGAGTTGTGGTGAGCGATGAGGGTTAAAGACTCTATTACACAGACACTGATGCGACACGACACGACACGGCCCAGTTCTGGCACAGCGACAAGGGTTCGACAACTATCTTGGTGCGTCCTAGTGTATTTTGGAGTGTTCGTGTCTTGTAAGATACATGTCCGACACGATACGGCAGGGACGCAGCATTCATATTGGAGTGTTTTGTGCTTCCTAGGTTAAATATTTGCACTATTCCAACACGGTTTTATGTTAACTTTTATGTCTGCTGAGAGTTGAGAGGCTTTTGAACATGTTGTGGCTGCTACCTAGAGAATGTTATGGATTAGTATCGGATGCTTTTGTATCATTTCTTAAAATAATAGAGTTCTATAACTGTTTTCTTTCTTTCATTCACGATGTGTTTCGTGCTCAAAGATCCAGTCATACATGATCTTCAATACAAGCTATTTATGTTTAAAATCTATCAAATGACAGCACACACTGGCATCATGCTGGGAAATGGGGTTGTCGGTATCCTTTGCGAGTCATCTAATGTGTGGGAAAGGAGGGTGCCGTTAACCCCTGCACACTGTGCTCGCCTTCTCCTAAGTGGAAAGGGGAAAAGTGGAGTCGAGCGCATAATCGTGCAACCAAGCACAAAACGGATCCATCACGATGCTCAATACGAGGATGCTGGCTGTGAAGTATCAGATGACCTCTCTGAATGTGGTCTTATTTTGGGGATTAAACAGCCAAAGGTAATTAAGTACGCTCAATTGCAGTGGTAGCATATCTACTTTCCACCATCGAAGGAAACATGAATGTGTTTTCACATTTCGTCACGCAGTTGGAAACGATTCTGCCAGATAGAGGATATGCCTTCTTCTCGCACACCCACAAGGCTCAGACTGAAAACATGCCATTGTTAGATAAGGTGAGAATTTTATCATGTGATCTTCTATTGTTGCATTGTCACAAACATGTTGCTCGATGCGTGTAGATTCTTGCCGAAAGGGTTACTTTGTATGATTATGAGCGTATTGTTGGTGACGACGGGAAAAGGTTGCTTGCCTTTGGAAAGTTTGCTGGTAGAGCTGGGCTCATAGACTTCTTACATGGATTAGGACAGAGTATGTCTCTCAAAACCATCACCTGGTATAAGTTTCTTTTATTTTGTGTAAGTACTGTTCGATTATTACTGATTGTGAAAGAATTGATTAGAAGCATTTCTAAATTCCTATAAATGCTTCTGTAACTCATAAGCGTCATATAGTATGAGACGCTTATGAACCCGTACATCTGATGAAATTCGACGGTTGGTTTGTGTAAATTATACTCTCTGAACTATATTGTTATTTATCAATATGTTGCGTGAATTCGACGGTTGGTTTGTGTAAATTATACTCTCTGAACTATATTGTTATTTTTCAATATGTTGCGTGAATTGAACTTCACTTTTTTCTTTATTTCAGGATACTTGCATCTAGGATACTCTACGCCTTTTCTGTCTCTCGGTTCATCTTATATGTATTCTTCTCTGGCTGCTGCCAAGGCTGCGGTGATTGCTGTTGGCGAAGAAATAGCTACGTTGGGACTTCCATCTGGAATTTCTCCTGTTGTCTTTGTATTCACAGGGACTGGAAATGGTAATGTGATAAATAGTAACTTCTGTTATTTTCTTCGTCTATAGGTTGGGACCAGAATCATGCATTTCACATTTCAAACATGTTTCTTAATCTGTGAACATCATCGATAACTTTATTGGTTGAGGCATACAAACATGTTGTTTCCTAACATTTATATAAACATTAAATAACAAATATTTTGTGGTATCTGGGTTCATATCCAGTCATTCTTGTTTTGTGGGCATTATAGTGTTTCATTAGACTTCTGTAATCATGTTTCATTACACACCTTATTCACACTACATATTTTCTTTATGTTTCATAGTTTCTCTGGGCGCACAAGAGATATTTAAGCTGTTGCCTCACACTTTTGTAGACGCTTCTAAGCTTCCAGAACTTGTTGGACAGGTACCTTTTGCTGTTGTACTTTGTTTTTCTTCCACTTTATAAACTTTAGGATTAAACATGTTTTGAATAGAAGAATTTGGGGTTAGCAGGTAGGAAGTGACATGGGGACATTCATAATTTCAATGACTGCTTCCTCTTATATATTGCTTTCTTTGAGATCCACCTACGCCTCGCACTCAGGCCGCTGGTCAGAGTATAGGTGCTAAACCGCATCTGAACCTCTAACTTGAATATGGTTTTGAAGAGTTTGTTTTGGCTGGTCGTCCTGATCTGACCCGATCTCATAAGCAGTTAGAATGACTAGCATATATTAACTTAGGGTCACCTCCACCCAGAAATCGGCCCTTATTTCGTAATTTCAGATCAAGAATCTGATTTTCTGCATAGAGATGTAGATTTATGTTACATAACAGAGAAACAAAGAGAGATTTATTAATGAAATATTATTCTGAGAGAAGATTAGTGAAAGATGTTCCTTTAGTAATCTTGAAGTTCCCTTTATGTATAAATTTTAATAAAAATTCAGCCCTCATTCTAAAAGGACTATACTGGAATCAGATGCAGAAACGGAAAGTATCTAGATCAACCTAATCAAATAAACAAAACTCAATGTAAACATAAGCCAGTCCATACCAGACAAGGAATGCCCGCCTGCGGACCTAAAATAGTTCTAAGATGGAGAAGGAAAGCCAAACCATTTGCAACTAATGTGTAGATCGTAGAACGAAGGTATGCACAGAAGCGGTTTGTAGATATACCTTTGACGAGCGACTGAACCATGTTCCTCCTACGATCTTCTGAGACACGATCGGCGAAGAATCCTACGAGAGGCGAGTCCTTTAGTTCCACCCTGCAATGGAACTTCCACATGAGATGGAGAAGAAGAGAGCAAGAAGGAGGCAATTGCTTTGGAGGCAAGCAATAGGATTAAGATTCTCCACTTTAATATAACCGCTTTATTTAGGCATCTAGGATTTTCTTATTGGGTGCACCCCTATGTGGGCGTACTATTCATATTTGGAACTGGCCCTGAATCGGACCCGGTTTGGACTGAACCGCACCGGTCCGGTTCCGGTCCAATGCCAACATACTCCCGCTCGTATATGATGGGCGTACTCATCCCATCCTTCTATCCCAAGTAGGATCACATATATGTGCGACGTGCGACCGTAACTACCTCGAAGTGGAACACCTTAAACCAAATACCCGAAGGAACCAGCCTAAGAATAACCCTTATCACAAAACCAAAAATCTGATTAGAAACTCATACACCCTTGATCATTTCGTGGTGTCTTATTCGAATCCCAAATATGCATATCCAAATACCATGGTTACGTTATGACTCAGTTACATTTTCTCGCAATCCTCGGATACATATAAAGTTTAGCTAATGAGTGATCATAAGACATGCCATAAGGTGTCTTATGACCTTCCTCTTATTCACTACAGTTGTTCCCCTTATCAACCTACTTTTCTAATCATACTCCTTTGGTGTACGATATTGATTTCATCTTACAAGGAAGTGTGTCAGAGTAGCAGTCATTGACTTCGAGCTTCACTATATAGACATGTGTCTCTAAGGATACTATTGTTATGCACATCAATGCACAAGAGGCTTAGTCAAGCCTTAGAGCTCACATAGCAAGGAAGCATGCATTTATTTCCCGCTCCCTGAAATGTCGGTATAACACAAGTTATATGAAAATGTGTCGCAGTCGAATGATTCTCCCAGAGAGCGTGTGATTATCTCTATCAAAACACTGTGCAATCCTAGCCTAATTGTCCTTCTAGCGTTTTGCTAGCCAATTCCCTTGTGTTGTCCGCTCATAAACGACAACCATAATAGACTGGTCTGGCTCAAAACAGTTAACAGAAGATGGAATTCTTCTAGGTCGGTCGGATTATACTAGATAGTCAACAACCTTATCTTGACTTTTCAGGATGACTATTAAATGCTCCCACTATTATTGTTGTCCTTAGCGTATCACAGCTATTCCTAGTGCATTTGCGGGACACACTCCATCACATCTTCCACATACCCTTATGGACGTTGAAGGTGGTTATTCATATGAGTAAATCGATCTCATGCATGTTCGACATACTGATTATGACATTCTAGAAATTTTCTTATAAATGTCTATGCTCAACATAACATTTAAACTTATGGAATAAAGATGAAATATGTAATAGAAAATCATCCAAACAAATGTTACTCTAACAAATATGGTGCATGTATCTAGTATCAACATATCACCAGGAATGAAGTCTCATAAACCTAGTATGCTCCACGAAGCGCTCTTCTGCAATCCCATGTGAGAGGATTCACGATTATCTTCTCGGTGTCTAAATGTTTCAATTTGACTTCGTCTTTCTTCTTCTATATGAGTGATGACGAATTCCAATGTGTTTGGTTTATTCGTCGTACTTGGGGTCCTTCACACATTCAATCGTCGACATACTGTCTCTATAGAGGGTTACGACGTCTCTAGCATTTGGCACCATCTGTAAGTGTTGAAGGAACCTCCTCAACCACACTGCTTCTTGTATTGCTGCAGAAGATGCCACGTAGTCTGCCTCTATAGTAGACAAAGGTATACAATCTCTGCTAGGAGATAGCTTCTCTAGCTAGCATGAAAACATATCGGATGTGGATGTACACTTGTCCAGATCGCTGGCACATTCGGCATTTGTCTTTGAGACGCAGGTCTGAACCACCGTAACACAAAGAATAGTGGGTAATCCCACTTAAGTACCGTAAGATCCTCATAACACATTTTCAATAGGCTTATCGAGGGTTAGCCTGGTAGCGACTCACAGCCGAACATGTTATTTTAGGTCGAGTACGAATCATGGCGTACATCAACTTTTTTTTTTTTCCGTTAACTTCTTTTCCTACAAATGTTTAGGACGATTTTTTTTTGGATTTGAATTGTGATAACGTAGCTTGCGTTGCCCATTCCTTCATCTTGAAGGTAGAAGATAACCACCTCTAACAACAATATGTGGTCTATTATAACGATAGGATCATACATCTATTGTCAGATCGTTTTATGTATACACAAGGTCTTCTTCAATCAATGTGAAATCCTACAAAATAATATTTCTGTCGAACCGTATGTACCACTGTCTGGATAATTGTTTCAAGCCGTAGATGGATTTCTTGAGCCTGCACGCTATGTGCTCAAGTTCGCGGGCCTCGAAAGTTCGAAACCAGTCGGTTGATCCATATAGATCTCCTTATCTAGCTTACTAAGGAGGAAAGTGGTCTTGACGTCCATCCAGACTAACTCTAGGTCTAAATACGTGACGATTGCTATGACCAGTCGAATGGATTTGATTATCACTACAAGATAAAGCGTATCCTTGTAGTCCACCCCCTTTTGTTGGGTGAACGCCTTCCTAGCGCTCAATGCTATCATTGTGTAGTGGTGCTAGATAATAGTAACATATCCTCTAGGGTGCCTTTTCGTACATGTTGTCTCCGACTTCAATATAGTGTACAAGGGTACTTCAAATCATAATCGTATATCATGTCATGTATAGGTAGGCCAATGGTATCATGAATCAATACTAGTGCCGGCAATGGAAGCTCTTATATGACACTTACCGTATCCCCCAACACCCATACATAAATATATACCAATACACTAATTTTAAGCTCGTGGCATGGCATGTCAATAATGATTTGTCATGGCATGTAAATAGATCATGTACTTGAACATTCACGTGTCCTGTCCTGTACTTGCAAGCTAACATAAGTAACCAATTCTATCTAGCAATCATATCCCGTTCGAAGTCTTAACTTCGACATGTACTTGGCTAGGCACGTCATGTGTACGGCATGACATACACCGCTTGATACATGTCAAGATCTCTCACTTATTCATATAAGTATAACTACTCTCACACTTGTCATGTTCTAGGCATGTATATAGCATGCCATGTCTTGACATGTTCTAGGAATCATCCGTCTAATCTAAATCACTAATCCACATATAGTATAAATGTCATGACAAATTATAGTATGGTAAAGAAGGTACATATAAACTATTAAAATCTCTACTTGGACATACTAGCATGTTAGGAATCATTAATAAGAGCTAAGAACCAAGTTTCATGTGAATTAGACAAGTATCAGATAAAGACCAAATTCGACCAAACCTGAATCACGCTGGTTCTGTCAAAACTGGTATACCGACGGTATTCCACTTTTTTACAGAACAACTCATGTCTTGTCGAAAATTGGTCACTGTGATCTCAAATTCGATTTATTTTCATTTCTTTCAAATTTCAGAACATTGAATTGATATGGAAACCCTAGGGACTTGGGCAACCTCCATTGTACCCATTGTCCCATACACTCCATATATCGAGCAAAACACTCCACTTCTCGTCGTACCCTTCTACCCATTGTCCCATACACTCCATATATCGAGCAAAACACTCCACTTCTCGTCGTACCCTTCCTTCAATAACCCGAAACATGATTGGTTGGTCAAAATGAGCCATGGGTAGCTGACATGACAAGTATTAGATCAATCAAAATTTTGGCAATATTTTGCCCTTCGATACTTGTGCTTCTTCAATACCAATGCCGAGTGGGTCCAACTCGTTTTGAGCTTCCTACTGTGTCAATGGGCTGGGCTAGTCTAGAATATGTCTGATACCAAATATTTGTGGATGAATTTATAAGTGATTAGCAAGTGCTTTAGACCTAATTAACCCTGTTTCTAAGTGATTATGCAAATCAAGAGGGTGTCCTTTGGATTGATACTCACAAGTTTCGGTTAGTCAAGAGGGTATCCTAGGGATTGGTATTTGGTACCCACAAGTCTTGGGTTAGTCTAGAACATGCCTAACACATGAGTCTTGGGTTAGTCAATTAGGCTTTACACAAGTAAACTAAGCTTAACGATAGTGTTCTAAGCATCACTATAGTACAATAGTACAAATACACTAGTATAATACAAAGTCCGTAAGAGTTAATTTACAAATTAACCCTAGTTAACCCCTCTTCTATATGATTAAGCAAATCAAGAGTGTATCATATGGACTGATACTCACACACATGACTCTTGGGATACTCAACTAGGCTTCACATAAGCAAACCAAGGTTAGGGATATCATATAAGCATCACTACAATACAATAGTACAAATACACTAGTATAAATACAAAGTCCGGAAAAGTGAACTTACAATGGAGTTACAAAAAGGATTTGGTCATCCACAGAAGTAATTGTGCACCACAATGGCCAATAGTAATGAAGACATGAGAGACAAGGGGCCTTATCACTTTTCGTTAGATATTGTGATGAGACTAAGTTGAAATGAGTCTAATATCTCAGATAGATTTATTGAGGACTACTGCCTACTACTTATAGAGGGTCCAACCCCTCTTCATATTACATCTAACCGATGTGGGACTAAAGTCCCTTATTTACTCTCAACACTCCCCCTCAAGATGGGCGATAGATATTAATCATCCCCATCTTGTTACATAGCTTTGACAGACTCAATGAACTAAGACCCTTAGTCAGACAGTCTGCCACTTGTTCTTCTGAGCGAACATAGTCAATCTTCAGTATCCCTTGTTCCAGCTTTTCTTTGATGAAGAATCGATCGATCTCGATGTGCTTCGTTCTGTCGTGCTGAACCGGATTGTTCGCTATACTTATCGCAGCTTGACTATCGCTCAGAAGGTGCAATGGTGTCCCCTTGTCTATCTTCAACTCTGTCAGCAGCGCCTTTACCCATAGCATTTCTGATACTCCTAGAGCCATTGCTCTGTATTCTGCTTCAGCTGTTGACCGTGCTACCACTGACTGTTTCTTGCTTCTCCATGAAACTAGGTTTCCTCCTACAAAAACACAGTACCCTGTGGTAGACCTTCTGTCGTCTATGCAGCTTGCCCAGTCTGCATCGCAGTATCCCTCAACATCTGTGCATCCATTCTTCTTGAACCACAGTCCTTTTCCCGGCGTCCCTTTCAGATATCTTAGGATCTGAAACACTGCATCCATATGATCCGTTCTTGGATCATGCATATAGCGGCTTACAACACTTACTGCAAATGAGATATCAGGGCGAGTATGCCCTAGATAAATCAGTCTGCCTACTAGCCTTTGATATCTTTCACGATCAACAGGCTCTCCTGCTTCTGCTCTCATCTTGCACTTTTGGTCAATTGGAGTGACTGCTGCTCGGCATCCCAGCATTTCTGTATCCTTCAGTAGATCTAGTGCATATTTTCTTTGTGAGAGAACAATTCCTTGTTCACCATCACACACCTCGATACCTAAAAAGTATCTCATCTGTCCTAAGTCCTTCACCTCAAACTCCTTAGCGAGTTTCGACTTCAGCTTAGTGATCTCATCAGCATCATCACCTGTAATCACTATATCATCTACATATACAGCAAGTATAGTAATGTGGCCCCTTGCATGCTGGAGAAAGACAGTATGATCTGCATTTGTCTGATGGTACCCTATGCCAGTAACAGCCCTTCTGAATCTGTCAAACCAGGCTCGAGGAGATTGCTTCAGCCCGTATAGCGACTTCTTCAGTTTGCACACTTTTCCATGTGACGTTCCTTCACCTGAATCTGACACAGAGTAGCACCCCGGAGGAGTCTCCATGTATACTTCTTCTTGTAGGTCTCCATGAAGAAATGCGTTCTTTACGTCTAACTGATGTAGCTTCCACCCATAGTTTGCTGCAATGGAGACCAGCGTTCTTACGGTACTCATCTTCGCTACTGGGGCAAAAGTCTCATCATAGTCGATGCCATACGTCTGGGTATAGCCTTTTGCAACCAGTCTCGCCTTGTACCGCTCAACTTTTCCTTCTGATGTCTCCTTCACTGTGTACACCCATTTGCATCCCACAGCTTTCTTTCCTTCAGGTAATGGCACCAGCTCCCATGTCTTATTTTTCTCTAGTACCCCAAGTTCTTCCATCATTGCAGCTTTCCATCTTGGGTCCTTCTTTGCTTCCTGCCAATTCTTAGGTAAAGAAGTAGAGTCTAATGAAGTGAGGAAGGCTTGATAAGTCGGAGAGATATTAGAATAAGACAAGTAGTTGGCGATATCATGTTCATAATCTTGATAACGAATAGGAGCCTTTCCCGCATTAATGCGAGAAGACCTCCTTAAGGGAGCAATAGGTGGAGGGGAAAGCATACCATCCGAGTCGGAGGGACCCGCTTCCGAATCCGAATGATCCGGTACGGAAGTAACATCTTCAGGAGTTGGGGCAGGAGTAGACGAAGGACTTGGCACATTTGGCACAGGGCACGGCACAGTACTGGACCTCTGCTGTCTTCTTCTGTAAACTTGGAGCTCCTTTTCCCTTGTCTGCTTCTTCCCCTGCGTAATGTACGTATTGTCTTCTTCGTCCTCCGTATCAGTATCATCGATGCTTTCTCCCCCTTTCTTCCAGTTTGTTACGACAGGACAAGGTACCGATCCGACAACTACGTTTGGGCGTACTACCTCCCCCTCACGTCTAACACACTCTGTGGGGGGCGTGTTCCCAAACGCAGAACCTTCATCCGAACCATAATAAGGTTCCAGCTCTCTGAATGTAACGTCCATGCTTACAAACAGCTTCCGTTCAACCGGGCTCCAGCATACATAACCCTTCTGTGTCCCGGTGTACCCAACAAAGACACACTTAACCGCTCGAGGATCCAGCTTACCAACACCAGGCCGGTTATCGTGGACGAAGCATACGCAACCAAATACTTTCGAAGGAACGGTGTACGCAGTTGTCCCCGTGAGCATCTCCAAAGGCGTCTTCCAGGCCAGTAATTGAGAGGGCATCCTGTTGATGAGATAAGAGGCTGTCAAGACAGCCTGCCCCCACAAAAATTTAGAGACATTCATAGCCAGCATCATTGTCCGAGCCACCTCCAGCAGGTGCCTATTCTTTCGTTCGGCAACACCATTTTGAGCCGGTGTATAAGCACAAGAGGTTTGATGAAGTATACCATGAGAGGATAAATACGCAGCAAACCTCTTATGGGTATATTCCGTCCCATTATTCGACCGGAAACACTTAACACGAGCATTATACTGTGTCCTCACCCGTTGATGAAAGCTTAGAAAAGCCTCGAAAACATCACTTTTATTCTTCAGCAGGTAGACCCACGTTACGCGGGTAGAGCAATCAATAAAAGTAACAAACCATCTATAACCGTTAACACCGTTGGTAGGACAAGGGCCCCACACATCGGAATGAATCATATCAAAAGCAGCAGAACATCGATGCCCAGAACTCACATAGGAGCTTCTGGTATGTTTTCCCAACTCACAAGCATCACAAACTAACAACTCTTTATTTGCTTTTTGATATAAGGACGGATACAATCGACTAATAACGGGAAAAGAAGAATGTCCTACACGCCGATGATGGAGGAGTAGCTCGGCTTCGACACTTCGACTTCGGACTTCCGGTTGGGCGTCTGCAACCAAAGATGCCAGTGCTCTATCCAGACCGTTCCTGTCCAAGTACCATAGACCCTTATGCCATGTGCCAGTGCCTAGGCGTCTCCCCGTTCCCTTCTCCTGAAAAGTTACCTTAGGAATATCAAAGGAAACAATACAGTTTAGATCAAGGATAATGGCGCTAATGAAAATAAGATTGACAGAAAAGGAAGGAGCATGTAAGATATTAGATAGAGTGATGGAAGGAGTGCAATCAACAGTGTCTTTACCCGTAACCGGCCTGTAGGTACCATCAGCAGTCTGAATGCTTTCTGGCGGCGTTAGAGTAGAGTATTCCCGAAACTCTCCTCGGGACCCCGTGAAATGGCAAGATGCCCCAGAGTCCATAATCCAAGCTGGCTGAGAGGCAGATGCAAGAGCACGCGGAGGTATACCGGCACTGGTTTGGGAGAAGTAAGTGCAGTGATCTCCTGTAGCGGACGGCGCCCCAGGAAGGACTTGTCTTTCACCAGAACCAAGCTTCGAGCCGCGCATCTTCTCGAGAACTTCCCTCTCAAATGGAGTGATGTCCGTCAGCTGATTGTCTCCACCTTCATCCGCCAGATGCGCCTTATTGCCTCCAGAGTAAGTGCCCCTTCCACCACCGTAGCTGCCTCGACCACCTCGTCGTCCACCGCGACCACGACCCCGACCATTCGAGGAAGTCTGTGTCGGTTTTGGGCAAAAGCGGATGTAATGCCCTGTGTCACCACAGTTGTGGCAAACGCCTCCCGTAGAAGGAGGCTGTGTGAAAGTGGCAAGAGCAGATGTGTCAACTCCGGCCTGCTCCCCCTGGGAGAGAGCCTTGGTAGGCATCAGCTTCAACCGTGCTTCTTCTTGTGCCATGGCAGCTATGGCGTCTTCTAAAGTCGGCAGCGTCGGTTGTGCGAGAAGGACATTCCGCCGTTGCTCAAACGCTGGGTTGAGTCCCTTCAAAAACTTCATCATCCGTTGCCGCGAGATATAATCCAGAAATTTCTGGAAATATTTTGCAAAAGTTGGTTCAACCTGAGCATCCTCCATGCCAAGAGGATCATAATGGTCAAGATCAGACCAGTACTTCTTCAACAAGACAGCGTACTCAGAGATAGTACGATCGTCTTGGAATACCCTATCGAGCTCATCCTGCAGTTGGAAGACTCGCATGGGGTTACCCGAACCGGAGTACATGTCTTTCAACGTCCTCCAGATATCAGCAGCTCCCTCCATTGCTTCAATGTTACCCGACACTTGGTCGGTCAAAGAGGCTGTCAACCAACCAGCCACGACATTGTTGACAATGTCCCATACAGCAAACTCCTTCGAGGAGTGATCGACAGGGGCCTTGGTGGTGCCATCTACATAACCAACCAAGCCACGTCCCTTCAGCGTCCGCATCGCCTGCCGCGACCATTTCAAGTAGTTGGTCGTGCCTTCCAACTTCGTCTCCAGCTTGTCCAACTTCTCCATTTTGTACGGTGACGGATCCACATCAGTACGGGTCACGCGTGGGGTCGTCTCCGGTAATCTCTTGGTCAGGAGATCCTCGACCAGGGCCTTCATTTCTTCTGCTGTCAACTTCTCATAGATGGAGTCCATGACTTCTGCAACTGCAATCAGTGAGGTGTTGTTGTTTCCGGAGTCTTCTTCTTTCGAGTCGTCTTCGTCTAAGTCAGCTACCGGAGGGAAACAACAAAACGAGATCCCTCACTGATATGTCGTAGTTTATACGACCAACTAGAACCGCGTCATGATAACGCGTTCGGACGGCTCAAGGATAACCAACGTAGTTGTGCCTCCTTGCATGAGACAAACCAGAGGTATACCAGCCGAGGGGGCGGGTGGCGGCGCTGGAGGGGGGGTAGGCGGCGCTGGAGGGGGGTGGGGGTGGGCGGCGCTGGATGAGGCAGGAGGCAGCGGGGGGGGGTGGCAGCGGGGGGGGGTGGCGGCGGTAGGGTGGTCGGCAGGTGGGGGGTGGCAGCGGGCGGGTGGCGGCGCTGGAGGGGGTGGTCGGCAGGTGGCAGCGGGGGTGGTCGGCAGGTGGGGGGGTGGCAGCGGGCAGCGGGGGGGGGGGGGGGGGGGGGGTCGGCGGCTTGGAGGGAGGGTCGGCGGCTTGGAGGGGATGGGAGGGTCGGCGGCTTGGAGGGAGGGGGAAAAAAAAAATTTTGTGGAGAGAGAGAGAGAGAGAGAGAGAGAGTTATGGCTCTGATACCAAGTTGAAATGAGTCTAATATCTCAGATAGATTTATTGAGGGCTACTGCATACTACTTATAGAGGGTCCAACCCCTCTTCATATTACATCTAACCGATGTGGGACTAAAGTCCCTTATTTACTCTCAACAGACTAATTCGTGTAATCAGGGTTTGATGAATGGGAAAGGACACACCATACACTTATGCGACTAGTTGGGCTTGGCAAGTGCTCTGGAATTGATGGATTTATATGAACCACATCTGTGTTGAGGCAAAGAGTATTTAGAAAAGGATCAATGTTTGATGAATGTGGATGTGCCACTTTGCAAGGGGTTTAATGAATGGATTTGAGCCACATCATACGTCGAAGCAACGAGTGGGGATTTATAAAGGGTCGAGATGTGATGAATGGAGAGGTGGCACATTAAGTGATTAAACGTTGATTCGTCGGTTGGATACCTACATTTTTTCTCTTATCTTTTCTCTTCTACGGTGGACTTTTAGAGCAGGATTATTGCAGATGAAGGATAAACAAGATATTGATGTGTGTTTCTCTTCTATGGTGGATTTTCATAGCAGGATTAGTCGCAACGAAGGATAAATCAAGATATTGACGTGCGTCGAGACATGGTGCGCATCTGCGGTAATTCTAGCTGCGGCAAGGCTCATTGTTAGAGTTGTTTGTTTTAGTCTTGTTGGAGGCTGTAGTCTTTTTCTCTTCATTGTGGCTTGGAGATATCTCCTTTATAATTAGTAGTAGTTTTGTTAATTACTATTAATGAAACATTGGTGGATTTTTATACAAAAGTTTCTAATGTTGCATAAGTTTAATATAGTGTTAATTTCTTGCCATGTGTATCAGATAAGCTTTGTGTCATAGGCTACACCGTATATCGAACCACATTCTGTCTTATTTACCTTCACAGTTTACCTCATTAATTGTTGTGGTAGACATCAATAGAAGAAATTTTCAAATGGATACTGGTTTGCAATACATAAAAGGTACTTTCATATATTATGTTTTTTGAAGAATGAGTATCCAACCTAACATATTCCTTGATCTAACTCTATGTTTCCATCTTTAAATATATGATAATGGTTCCTACATAGTTTGTACCATGAACCATCTCAATCATATGCAGGTCTTTTGATTCGTATCTTGGTTCTGACTTTCCTAGTAGATAACAAAAAATTATTATGCTGTACAAAACAAAATTGGTTACTGTGATGCACCGAGAAGTTTCCACCTTTAATATGTGACATTTCACTTTTACTACATTATCCTGCTGCATATTTTGTTCTAATATTTCTTTAATTTATTAATCACAATTTGTCTCTTCTCATTTATTTCTTTAGATACGTTTGAAGATCTTATCACAGAATTCTTGTTCATTTTAGGCAGGGGATGTTGTTCAACAAACTCAAGTGACAAGAGTGTTTCAAGTATATGGTTGTGTTGTGACTAGTCAAGATATGGTTGCACCCAGAGATTCTACAAGAAAGTTTAATAAAGTACATCCCTGTTACTCATTAGCATGTATGATTGCGTCATATTATTTGTATACTATCTTTTTCTCTGCACCATTTTCGTGGCATACTGTGTGGAAGCTTTGATCGATCCTTATATTTCTAATTATGCCATCACCTGTATGTTTCTGTTCTGGCATACCATAACTATATGTTTTTTTATTTTCTTATTATTGTAAGTTTCCGAAGACTTGTTGATGCCAATTTCTCAATTACTAATATTTTGAAAATGAAGTGAAGAATAAATTTTAGTGCTCAGGTTGTTCACACAAACTGCAACAGTATGGAAAAAGATAACCTATGACAGCTGCACCTTATGTTTCTATGCAAAAGTTACATATGTGGTGTCTCTGGGAATTTTACAAATGAATTGCAAGTTATCGTGCACAAACTCGAGTATATCATGCCAATCAATCTTTGATTTGACAGTTCAAGCTGCTGGTTCAACGTTTCCACCACAGGATATTAACACTATATACTTTTACATGTCATCCTTTATGCAGGCTGATTATTATGAACATCCAGAACACTATACCCCTGTTTTTCATGAAAGAATTGCTCCATTTGCATCTGCCATTGGTGAGATTTCTTTCTATTGACAACCTTTCGATTGGATTTCTGTTTTCTTCTCTTAATTTACTACCGAAAATCATTCTGAGAAGAGGAAATCCCACACTTTCGATTGGAGTTCTGTATTCTTCTCAAGTTTCAAGTTGTGCTTGATTTCACACCATAAGTGATGGAAAACCACAAGTTAGATTTGTTGTTATCTTTTAGTTTTTTTTTTTTTGGGTTATTTTAGATAGAGATTTATTTTCTGCTTTATCAGTGAGGATTTAAGTTATCTTAGGGATTTCATAAATTTTCAATTTCATAAAAATCATATTTCCTTTAGGTCTTCGTTCCGCTTCATTAAGTCTACTACCTGCTTTATATATTATGAATTTATCTCTTCCATGCAGAAAAGGAAGTGTTTTAATATCAGTATTTCAGGATGAGTACTATGAATTTATTCAAATTCTTCTCAATGATATAGAATTCTAGATTGTTATAGTGTATGTGCATTTTCCATATACATATTGCACTTATGGTTGCCTGTCGGAGAAAACGATAAACGAACAAATTTTGATTTTACTAAATGTCAAGCAAGTTATGGTTACTTTTTGCATCTTCCATTGTTCTTACTACGAAATAAGAATTGTTTACATTTACCCTCTACAACCTTGGAATGGGAGACATCCCAATGTTCCATGGAAGAGGAAATGCCCAAGTTGGAGCATAGGAAGTTGGATGTCTAAGTGGCCATAAGGAACATGCAAGTCTGATGAAGTGATAGGAAGACCATGAAAAGTAATATGGTGAATATAACTGAATGACTAGTAGCGATGATCGAACAAATAGTAACGAAAATTGTTGACTTCTTAGGAGTTAAGATGAAGCTCAGAAATGGAGAGACAGGTGCACATCATGTGGACTATGAAGCATCAAAGTGATCAAAAGATGAAGGTGCATTTTTTGTGGTATCTACTATCTAGGATAGTTTATTCGAGTTGGTTGCTGAAAGTAGTGGCCATGAAAATGACATCAACCAAATGAAGCAACAAGATGAAAACTATTCGAGTTGTGGATATCCCAGAAAGGCAGAAAGGAAAACCGGCCAAGAGAAATGGCTGAGTTTACAATATTGTAATACTAGGATCTTCTTTTCACTTTGATTTTTTCTTCAAAGGTATCAGGCAGAACTATGTCTCAAGTGGTAGGAAAGTTGACTAGCATGAAAATCTTTCCCTACCTTACAATATATTTTTAGTATATAATTCATCTAAAATCTTTTTATCGATCTGGACTACTTTTGTCATTTATTCATACTACTCATCCAGACTCATGTGATTGTTTTTTGACAAGTGACTACATGAAACATCTGAGATTGAAATTTGGTTAGTTAATTGCATGTACTGGGACAAAAAATATCCACGGCTGCTGAGTACTAAGCAATTGCGAGAATTAATGAAGAATGGAGGTCCTCTTGTTGGAATTTCAGATATAACATGTGATATTGGTGGTTCCGTAGAATTTGTTAACCGAACTACATCTATCGAGAGACCTTTCTTCAGGTACTCTTGTATTCTTAGATAACATTATGCTTTTCCTTAGTTCCATTCCATGTCCGCTATTTCAGTAGTTCTTTTGGTTAAGCTAGTTATGGTTTACAGTCTCATGACTTTGGGGTAGGTTGTAAGAAATGCTTGAATTTATCATTAGATATCTGACATATTAAATACTCTATTTTTTATTGAAAATAATTACGTCTTCTCATTCTCCTGATTCAGTGCACATTGGATGAAATAGACATGTAGCATCAGATATTACATAACATGTTAAAATAATTTTTAAATTTTTTTTATTAACAATAACTATATTTCTTAGACAACATATGCTTTTCCTTAGTTCCGTTCTATGTCCATAGTTTCAGCAGTTCTTCAGGTACTCTTGTATTCTTAGACTCGGATGATTATGATGATGGCTGTGTCTTTGTAATTGCATCATAATTATTATGGTTTGACCCCCATAACCATGTGAAGTTTGGTTATCAAAGTGCCTTTCAATAACTTTTTGGATTGCTTTTCTGCACTGTTTTTATGTGTAGTTTTGGCTAATTGTGCTTCAGTAAAGTATATATTATGTATAATATTATTAACTACGTCTGCATGCTTATATATATATATATATATATATATATATATATATATATATATATATATATATATATATAAGTAATCTTCCTACTGCCTACATGTAGACGTTTAGGGACTTCAACCACTTTGGACCGCTCACTTTGACAGGCCGAACAGACTGTTAATACAAACATAGGTTAACCACATATCCACATACATCTTACAGAACAAACATGTGCTTAACTTCTGTGGATGGTTCAATCTATTTGACATCCTTGAATATTATTTCCACATAACTTCTGAAAGCTACAGCAAAGGGTTATCACCTTACTTGAGCAAACAGCGTCCAGGATGCTAATCATAGGTACCTGAACATCTGACCGTTAGATGCTAATTGGATAAACTGTAGTGTGTTTCTAAGATGATAATCATTGTAAATTTAACTGAAAATCTGAAACGTCCATTAGCACTCTTTTTAGGTTATAGCCTACTCAGCATTGGTTGTAGTTGTAGACTTAGTGATCTTATACGAGGTAGCTTATTCTTTCAACTTAAACAATGAAGAATTGTATCAAATATTCCCCAAGCATTCTTTGGGTAAAAAAATTGTTACTAATGGACATGAAACCCGTGCAAGATATCGTATTAGCTTTAGATATTTATTTTATTTTTATACTAATCCAATTCGCTTATTCGGAAAGATTTCTGTTTGTTATTAGGTATGACCCCTTCAATGATTCTTACCATGAGGATATGGAGGGTGATGGTGTAATTTGTTTAGCTGTTGATATTCTGCCAACAGAATTTTCTAAGGAGGTACAAATTTTGTAATGTTTCTTTCATGGTTTGATATGTTTGTTTATTCTCGTTGAATGCAGAACTGAGAGAGGAGGTACCTAGCTGTTAGATTATATGTTACTTGTATTTGTAAAATCTACTTCAACACTCAATAACATACTTTTTCTAAAATGTTGTGAAGGCTTCCCAACACTTCGGTGACATCCTATCTCGGTATATTGGTGGCTTGGCTTCAACTTGGAATATAACATACTTGCCTTCCCATTTAAGATTAGCTTGCATAGCTCATGGAGGAGAGCTTACTTCAAAATATAAGTATATTGCTCGAATAAGAAATTCTTCTTCAATGTAGGTTTACGGTACTTGCTTCTATTCTTTTCTATGACACTTATATCTACTTGGATTTTGTTCTTGTTTTGACTCATGTTCCTTGTTATGCTATCATACATTAGCGATTTTTTACTTGTAAAATGTTCATATATTATACACGAATGAAAAGTAATGGATCTAGAGGATAATAAAAATGAATTACTAAAAATGGACTAAATAATAAGTTGATGTAAAACATGGTGCAAGATGCTACTATTTGTGATTACAAATGTTGTTTAAGATTTCCAGGAATATTGAATGATACTACTTTCAATACTTGGTCATAATGAAGAAAAGGGTTAAGATGTTCAAGAACCACTCAAAATGTTAGTAGTATGTACATTAAAATATTTTCTCTAATAATGTAGATGGAAGACTTGTGATTGTATCTACTATACAGAGAGGAAGGTCACATAATATCAAATTCTTAGATATCTTCCTTTCAGGAAATTTGGGTTCCTATGCTAATGGTTTGTTTGATACTATCAGATGTACACCCTCAAGTTGGTCATTGATTCGATTATCTTAGTGGACAAGTTACTTGGTCACAGATTCAATCATCTAAATGGAAAAAGTAATGATGAATGAATATGAGAGATGTATATGAACCACCTCGGAAATTTGGAAACTAGGCAGTGCCCCCAGATTTGGACATGTGCAACTTAGGAATATATGCTCTGGTTAGGAGCGATAAGATTAGTCAAAGGGACCCCTGGAACTAGGAGTAGGCCTAAACAAAATTGGATCGAGGCTGGAAAGAAGGCTATGGTTTTTGCTAATGTTACAGAGGAAATGACCCTGATAGAGCAGAATGGAAGACAAGGATTCAAATAGATGACACCAAACATTTGAGATAAAAACTTTCTTCTTGTTGTCGTCGTATGTCTTCAAGATAACATGTAAATGTAATCTAACACAGTTGCTCTACCAAAGCAAGATAATATCTTGTGTAGTGAGAACTACTATACTATCATCAGTGTATGGCTTTGAGACTTCAGAAGCTCTTTGAAAGATTTAAGGTGTCAAGGATGTGGATTTGTAGTTCAGACTTCAGAAGCTCTTTGAAAGATTTAAGGTGTCAAGGATGTGGATTTGTAGTTCTATATAAAACATTCTCTCCTATTATGACCGCAAGGATCTAAATAAGTCAATGGAAGTCATTTACTCCAACAGAATAAGATACCTTATTGTATGGGCACCATTTAGTAAATACTAGTAAAAAATGTAGATTAAAAATGCTGTCTTGATTAGGAACAGCTCAAATGTAAATTAAGAGGAGTGGATGTACCTCTAGCTATTAGTTGATTTATGTTCCATAAACAAAATGCAAAATCGATCTTCTTATGCATCCATGGACAACTTCATAAATTCTAAGAAAATCAAGCATGTAAATTTGTAGCGTAGACGGTGGAATAGATTTTTTTTTAATATGGTAGAATAGATTAAACCTATAGTTCTCCTTGGAAACAACTCACCTGGATCAGCTATTCTGACCTAAGAATCTAAGATCATTACTCAATGCGATAAAACGACCAAGCCATTTTGTGCACAGTAAAGTTATTGTCCATTAAAGTTTGAGCATGCGGTTATAATTACATAGAAGAAGTAAGAATGAACTGGAGTGGATGAAGTGAAGATGAACCTCTGGCATCATAATTAATCTTTAAATGGAAAAAACAGAACCTCTGAGATATAATGTGTCCCTGGACACCTTACAATATTGAAAGAAAAATTCATGTTAACACCTGTAAAAGTTTAGGAGCATTGTAAGTAAGCAAGTGCATTAGATATGACGATATGGAAACAGGTTTATATGCTAGGAGTTATGAAGAAAGGGAGATCACTTTTGTCATAATTTTAGCAGACAAATCTAGTTGCTGCGAAATCAATATAACATTTATCTTGTAACATTCAATTGAAACTGGTTATCAGTGCATTAAGAAGAGTTGTTAAGAATTTGTTTCATCCTGAATGTCAATAAATCTATAGAATTATTGAGATTGCTCTGTAATAGTATTTCCTCCCAAGGGCCTTGTCTTAGTGTCTATATACTGGTTGGTGGAAATGCCAAACTATTGAACTGCCTATCAACCTGATATTACCCTCATGGATTCGTAGTAATTCATCGTCACTTTCCGCAAGATAGGGTCTTTGGTAAAAACATAGAAGCTATAATGCAGCGACATGCTTCTAGAGATGCATTCTCATCAAAAAAAAAACATACGCAGTATGATACTTTCCTGAAATGCCATTAGATACATATCAGACATGGTAGAGTCATATCTGGGTCCCACAGGATCCTAAAATCCAAGAAACATGGTAGCTGTGCTAGATTCCATCCTGGAATATGTTAGATGTTGTCGTTAGAGATGTTGGAAGTAGATGAAGGATGCCGGAAAAGCGATGCTTACTCGTAGAGTTAACTCAAAAGAGTAGGTTGAACACAAAAGTTGTGATGAGTTTTAAAAGGTTATATGGCATCTGGGTCAAATTTTATATTTGTCATCGGATAATGAAAACAAATTTATGAACCGCTAAAAAAAGTTGGTTAAAACCCGTTTAAATTCAGGTTGACATGATAATTTTCATATCGGATGATGTACTGTATCGGGTGATATGTATTCGTTAACATAGTACAGAAGGTGTATCATAAGATAAATTATTTTTCTCAGATTGTTTAGAGGTTTTATATTACTGTCTCGTAAGATATGTGATCCCAAAAAATTTGGGATAAAGACATTGTTTTTGTTATATTGTACCCTGTTGTAAGATACTGATAATATATAGATATACCATGCAGAATCTGCTACAAAAATTAAATCTTAGGGTGTGTTTGATTGCAAGGTGGAAAATACGTGGAAAAGAAATTAATTCCATGGAATTATTTTCCTAGGAAAAAAATTCCATGGAATTTTAAAATTTTCCATGAAAAACTTAATTTGGTTGTTTGATTGTCATTATTTTCCACGGAAAATAGTTATTTTCCATGGAAAATGATATTTTCCTATGGGTTAGACAAGTTTCATTTTCCACCATTTTAAAAGAAAATATGGAAAATGATATTTTTTGGAAAATAATTCCATGGAAAATATAAGCTATCAAACACTACAATTGGTGGAAAATTTGTGGTGGAAATATTTTCCATGGAAAAAAAGCCCAATCAAACACAGCCTTAGTACTTAATCGTGGAACTTAGGAATCATATTATACTCATTGGTTGTAGAATACTAGAATGTAGAACCAGACACAGGATTTGTTTATGTAATATATGAGCTCATTGTAATTTCTATCCTTTGCAGTGATTTATTGCCATATCCTGTAAATGGTGCATCCGGTAGGAAGAAGTGTAATACACTGGTAACTATTCTTTACCTGCTTTAAGTTTTTGTGTGTGCATGCGCATGTGTCTACAAAAACTACTATACTGTGCTCATACTCACATGCAGAGATGGTGTATTTGTTACAAATATATAAACAACACAGGGACACACACCGAGCTCACTAACTAGTAACTGACACTGTTTTGTCGATTTGATATGCACACGATAATGATGGTGGAGTATTTGAATTGTGAGTATACTATATCTCTTATGATTTACACAACATGATATTTACGAATCAACATTAAGAAGGATGAGATGATTGCAGACGCTTAAATCTTATCAGACATGTCACTTTGTTCTCAATAAATCGTTGGATAGTAGGAAGGTTATTTGTAGAGTATTTTGTGTTTCTACGTTTAGGTACCTAACTCTGCCCTGATCAAGAAATAGAATGGATTTTAGGTTGATTGCCCATTAACAAATTCTGCAGTAAAAGATTTGGCACCCTTGTGTGTGTGTGTTAGTGTTTATACCTGCTTCCAGTAATTGAAAGTCAAATGTTCTTTTAACATCTCGCTCAATTTGGCAGGTCTCTATCTCTGGCCATTTGTTTGATCAGTGTTTAATCAATGAAGTTTTGGACATTATTGAAGCTGGTGGTGGAACTTTCCACTTAGTTAAATGTGATGTGGGTCAAAGTGCAGATGTCATGTCCTATTCTGAGCTGGAGGCAAGTTTTGCATATTCAATCTACTTCACCATGTATGGATTTTTAATTGACATCTGAAAATTTTCATTTATGGAAATGATTGCATCTGTTAATTTCTTGCGTTATTATTGCTTCACTAGTTTTCATCTGTGCTCTCTTATTTCTTGTTCACATCTGACAAATTTTACTATTGATTTTTGGAAAATACATAGTGAAGATATTGACAACTTTTCTACACTGTAATTTGCACAATATGCCTAATATTTTTATAGATTATTCCAACTATTATATTTATTTATTATTTACTATAGTTATTATTGTGAAAAAAAAGCTCCTTCGGAAAAGGGCATCACTTGGTAGACTGTAAATCTGAAGCTTGCATCCTGAAGGATGCAGGTTCGAGACATGAAAGTGACCTCTCCAACAAATGGGAGCAATGTCGTGTATGTTATGATCATCATCATCATCATCATCATCATTTGTAGTACTAATAACATTGTTATTGTTACTGTTATATATCTTTGCATAAATATTCTATAGAAAATAATGGTTGTATATTTTATTGATGGACTACTTCACTACTTATAGGGAGTCTAGCTCCTCTACATACTACATATTCCGATGTGGGACTAAAAGTCCCTTATTGACTCTCAACACTCCCCCTCAAGATGGGCGATAGATATTGATCATCCCCATCTTGTTACATAGCTTCGACAGACTTAATGAACTAAGACCCTTAGTCAGACAGTCTGCAACTTGTTCTTCTGAGCGGACATGGTCAATCTTCAGTATCCCTTGTTCCAGCTTCTCCTTGATGAAGAATCGATCAATCTCGATGTGCTTCGTTCTGTCGTGCTGAACGGAATTGTTAGCTATACTTATTGCAGCTTGACTATCGCTCAGAAGACGCAATGGTGCTCCCTTGTCTAGCTTCAACTCTGTCAGCAACGCTTTCACCCACAGCAACTCTGACACTCCCAGAGCCATTGCTCTGTATTCTGCTTCAGCTGTCGATCGTGCTACTACAGACTGTTTCTTGCTTCTCCATGAGACCAGATTTCCTCCTACAAAAACACAGTATCCCGTGGTAGACCTTCTGTCGTCTATGCAGCTTGTCCAGTCTGCATCACAGTATCCCTCAACTTCTATGCGTCCATTCTTCTTGAACCATAGCCCCTTTTCCGGCGTTCCTTTCAGATACCTCAAGATCTGAAATACTGCTTCCATATGATCCTTTCTTGGATCATGCATGTAGCGACTCACTACACTCACCGCGAATGAGATATCAGGACGAGTGTGTCCCAGATAAATCAATCTCCCTACAAGTCTTTGATATCTTTCACGATCAACGGGTTCTCCTGCTTCTGCTCCTAAGTTGCACTTCTGGTCAATTGGAGTGACCGCTGCTTTGCATCCCAGCATCCCCGTCTCCTTCAGCAGATCTAGTGTGTATTTTCTCTGTGAGAGAACAATTCCTTGTTCGCCTTCACACACCTCGATACCTAGAAAGTACCTCATCGCTCCTAAATCCTCACTTCAAACTCCTTCGCGAATTTTGACTTCAGCTTAGTGATCTCGACTTCATCATCACCTGTGATCACTATATCATCCACATATACAGCAAGTATAGTGATGTGGCCTCTTGCATGCTGGAGGAAGACCGTATGATCTGCATTTGTTTGACGGTATCCCATGCCTGTAACAGCCTTTCTGAATCTGTCAAACCAGGCTCGAGGAGATTGCTTAAGCCCGTATAGCGACTTTTTCAGTTTACACACCTTTCCTTGCGACGTCCCTCCGTTTGATTCCGTCGCGTAGCACCCTGACGGGAGTTCCATGTATACTTCTTCTTGCAGGTCCCCATGAAGAAATGCATTCTTCACATCCAGCTGGTACAACTTCCACCCATAGTTCGCTGCAATGGAGACCAGAGTTCTCACGGTGCTCATTTTTGCTACTGGAGCAAACGTCTCATCATAGTCTATTCCATATGATTGTGTGAATCCTTTTGCAACCAACCTCGCCTTGTACCGCTCTACTTTTCCTTCTGGCGTCTCTTTCACTGTGTACACCCATTTGCATCCCACAGCTTTCTTTCCTTTGGGTAATGGAACCAGCTCCCATGTCTTATTTTTCTCCAGTGCCCCAAGTTCTTCCATCATTGCAGCTTTCCACCTTGGATCTTTCTTTGCTTCCTGCCAACACTTGGGCAACGAAGTAGAGTCTAACGATGCAATGAAGGCTCGATAATTCGAAGAAATATTAGAATAAGACAAGAAGTTGGCAATGTCATGTTCGTAATCATCAAAACGAGCAGGAGCCTTACCCGCATTGATGCGAGAAGATCTCCTTAAGGGAGCAATAGGTGGTGGAGAGATCATACCATCCGAGTCGGAGAGATCCGCATCAGAATCCGAGTGATTCAGTGCGGGGGCAACATCTTCAGGAGTTGGAGCAGGAGTAGACGAGGGACTTGGTACAGTAGGCACAGGGCACGGCATAGGCACAGTACTGGACTTCTGTTGTCTCCTTCTGTAGACTTGGAGCTCCTTTTCTCTTGTCTGTTGCTCCCCCTGCGTAACTATGTATCTTCTTCTTCTTCATCTGTATCTGAGTCACTGTGCTCTCCCTCTTTCGTCCAGTTTTCTACAACTGGACACGGAACCGATCCGACGACCACATTTGGGCTTATTATCTCCCCCTCACATCTAACGCCATCTGTGGTAGGTGTGTTACCAAATGCTGAACCTTCATCCGAACCATTGTATTGTTCGAGTTCTCTGAAAGTAACATCCATGCTGACAAACATCTTCCGTTCGACTGGACTCCAACATGCATAACCCTTCTGAGTCGTCGTGTAACCGACGAAGACACATTTAATTGCCCTAGGATCCAATTTGCCAACGCCTGGCCTATTATCTTAGACAAAGCACACACATCCAAAGACTTTTGGTGGAACAGTGTATGTCGTTGCCCCAGTAAGCATTTCCAACGGTGTCTTCCAGTCCAATACTTGAGATGGCATTCTGTTGATAAGATAAGAGGCCGTCAATATAGCCTGCCCCCAAAAGTGTTTCGGGACATTCATAGCCAGCATCATCGTCCGTGCGACTTCCAGCAGGTGTCTATTTTTTTGTTCCGCCACACCATTTTGGGCCGGAGTATAAGCACATGAAGTTTGATGAAGTATTCCATGAGTGGAAAAGTACTCAGCAACCTGCTTATTAGTATACTCCGTCCCATTGTCTGACCGGAAACACTTAATTGTAGCGCCATATTGAGTTTTCACCCGTCGATGAAAGTCCTGAAAGGCCTCAAGGACGTCACTCTTATTCTTCATAAGATAGACCCATGTCACGCGGGTATAACAGTCAATAAAGGTGACGAACCATCGAAAGCCGTTAATACCAGTCGTAGGACAAGGGCCCCATACATCTGAATGTATCATGTCAAAAGCAGCTGAACTCCTATTCCCCGTGCTCACATACGTACTTCTGGTATGTTTGCCCAACTCACAAGCATTACAGAATAACTTCTCTTTATTAGCCCTTTGATATAAGGACGGATACATCCGACTCATAACTTTAAAAGAAGAATGACCGACACGCTGGTGGTGGAGTAGCAAGTCGGCTTCAACACTGCGACAGGAAGCTGCTGGTGGTGCATCTACAACCAAGGATGCCAATGCGGTGTCCAGTCCAGTCCTGTCTAAATACCACAGCCCCTTATGCCATGTGTCAGTCCCAAGTCGTCGTCCTGTCCCTTTCTCCTGAAAAGTCACCTGAGAAATGTCAAAGGAAACAGTACAGTTAAGATCAAGTATAATGGCACTAATGGATAGGAGATTGACAGGAAAAGACGGAGCATGTAGGACATTGGTTAGAGTGATGGAGGGGGTGCATGCGATAGTGCCTTTACCCATGACAGGGCGGGATGTACCATCAGCGGTCTGAATACTCTCCGGCAATGGTAGGTGAGTATATCCCTGAAACGCATCACGGGACCCCATGACATGGCGAGATGCCCCAGAGTCCATAATCCATCCTGACTGATGGATAGAGGCAAGAGCACGTGCTGAATCATCGGTGCTGGTTTGGGCAAAGTAAGTGAGGTGATCTCCCGAGGTTGAAGACGCCCCAGGACAGTCGACCGAACCCAGCTTTGTGCCTCGCAACTTCTCAAGGAACTCCCGCTCAAGCGGGGTTATTTCAGCCAGTTGATTCTCTCCCCCTTCCTCCGCCAGATTTGCTTTGTGTCCGCCCCTTCTACCGGCATATCCTCCTCTACCACCACGTCGGCCTCCACGACCCCGTCCTCGATCAGTAGACTGATTGCGCAAGGGTTTTGGACAAAATCGGATGTAATGTCCGGAGTCACCATAATTGTGACAAACACCACCCATAGATGGAGGTTGATTGAAGGCAGCAAGGGCAGACTTTTCAACCGCGGCTGGCTCCCCTTGGGAGGAGCCCTTGTTGGGCATCAACTTCAGTCGAGCTTCTTCCTGTGTCATAACAGCTATAGCTTCTTCCAAGGTCGGAAGCGTGGGTTGGGATAGGAGGATATTCCGTCGCTGCTCAAATACAGGGTGTAGTCCCTTCAGGAATTTCATCATACGCTGCCGAAAAATATAAGCCAGGAACGTCTGAAAGTACTTTGCGAAGGCTGGTTCGACTTGTGCATCTTCCATCCCAAGAGGATCATAATGATCCAGATCAGACCAAAACTTCTTCAACAGGGCCGCGTACTCAGAGATGGTACGGTCGTCTTGGGCCACCCTATCGAGTTCATCTTGCAGTTGAAAGACTCGTATAGGGTTGCCGGAGCCGGAGTACATATCTTTGAGAGTTTGCCATATATCAGCAGCAGCCTCCATAGCCTCGACATTGCCCGACACCTGGTCGGTTAAAGAGGCAGTCAACCACCCAGCTACGACGTTGTTGACAATCTCCCACACAACAAACTCCTTGGTGGAGTGATCGGCTGGCGCCTTGGCTTGGCCAGTGACATAGCCAACCAAGCCACGTCCCTTCAGTGTCCGTATCGCCTGCCGCGACCACTTCAAGTAGTTGGAAGTGCCTTCCAACTTCGTCTCCAGCTTCTCCAGCTTTCTCATTTTGTAAGGCGACGGATCCACATCAGTATGGATCACACGTGGGGTTACCTCGGTTAATCTCTTGGATAAGATATCATCAACCAAGGCCTTCATCTCTTCGGCCGTCAGTTTGCCACTGATCGAATCCATGACGTCTTCAACTGTGAACTCAAATCGTCGTCTTCTTCGTCGTCGTCGGAGTCTGCAACTGACCCAACGTCGTCGTCTTCGTCGTCGACGTCTTCTTCTTCAACGCCAGAGACTTTACTAATGCGCTACTAACTTGGCCAGCACCGGCACGCGCATGTAAAGTGAACACGTCAGGACACCAGAGAAGACATGATCAGTCTCTGCATAGATCCCGATGTGAAGAAGGAATAACAAATAAAGCATTTGTTAGTTCCAAACGACGTAAGCACGGAACAGAGTTGGTGCAAATAAAGATTTGACAGCCGTCTCTATTCGAAATACGCCGTTTTTTTTTTTTTTTTTTTTTTTCTTTTTTTTCTTTTTTGTTTTTGTTAAAAGCTAGGGTTAGGGTTTGATGTGGCTGCTAGGTCTAGGGTTAGGGTTTCCATGGCAAAAAGCTAGGGTTAGGGTTTGATGTACTGCTGTTGGGGGGGGGGGCGTCTGCGGGAGAGGGGGGGACGGGGTGCTGCGGGAGAGAGGGGTCGGCAGGGTGCTGCGGGAGAGGGGGGTCGGGGGGGTTCTGGTCGGGGGGGGGGGGGGGGGGGTTCTGGTCGGGGGGGGGGGGTCGGGGGGGTTCTGCGAGGAAGGGGGGGTCGGCGAGTGAAGGTCGGGGGGTACTGCAGGGGGGGGTCGGGGGGTCGGGGGGGTTCTGCAGGGGGGGGGGGGGGTCGGCGAGGGTGTGTCGGGAGGGGGGGGCGCTGTGGGTGGAGGCCGGGGGGATTGGGGGGGGGGGGGGGGGGGGTTGTCGAAATTTTTTTTTTTGTGGAGAGAGAGAGAGAGGGTTATGGCTCTGATACCATGTAGAAAATAATGGTTGTATATTTTATTGATGGACTACTTCACTACTTATAGGAGTCTAGCTCCTCTACATACTACATATTCCGATGTGGGACTAAAAGTCCCTTATTGACTCTCAACATATTCTTAGTAGTTCAAATATTTGTACATACTTTAATATACTTGATAAATTATATGTAACTTGAGGGCATCACCTGGTGCAATGGTAAGATTTGCTTCTTGTATTCTGAAGGATGCAGGTTAGAGTGACAAAAACAACATCTCCATATATATGGAGGTAATGTTGCTTACAACTTGACCCTCCCCAAACCCTGCATAAGCGAGAGCTTCGTGGCACTGTGACGCCTCCTTTATTATTTATATGTAACAAGTATTACGGCGTAGGGGTGTGTAATTAAAAATGTGCATTAATATAATAATATTAGACCTAATATTAGACATTGAATATATACTTTCTATTACTATATAATATATTTTCAATACACTACGTATCCAACACTGTAATGATATGCATTAGTAAAATTATTGAGTATATTACCTAAGGGTGAAGGAAAATATATACTTGATTCATAGATGATGCATTAAAAGTTTTGGATTAAAGTTGATATATTCAGTATAATTTATGGGCTAATTTGCAATTAAATTCCCTGAAATTTCCCCTTTTGCAAGTTGCAACCAAAACTATTATAATTAGCAAGTTGACCCTGAACTTTTCCCGGTTTACAACTTGCTACCCTACGCCGGTATGGTAGGGAATCATTAAGAAATATGAAACTATGAAGGGTGTCATTGTTAAAAGCACAAGGGTTGCAACTTGCAAAGTAGGGAAAGTTCAGGGTATTTTATTGCTAAATATAATAGTTCAGCATAGAACTTGCTAAATATATTAGGGTTGCAACTTGCACTATGTGGAAAGTTCAGGGTATTTAGTTGCAAATTAGCCATAATTATGTATATTAGTACTATACTTAATGCATCAAGTGTAACTAACTGTATGTAACCAGTGTAACTAACTGTACGTAACATAGAAACAGATGTCTCTGTCAAATGATTTCACATTTTGATACTGATTTTTTTTTGTGGGGTTATCTGAGCCATCTATAATAGTATAATGTCAACTATTAGTCTATACCTATTTTTATCTCTTCATTGTCTACTTTGTGTGGTTCTCTGGACTGCCCAGATAAAATTTCTTAGTCCTACTTCATATGGGGCCGTTTGGTAAACCGTAAGTGTAGGAAAATATGGATTTAGACTTTCAAGTAGGGAAGAGTGATAGGAATCCATTTACTTTCTTGTCCCCCTAGTAGGGGACAAAGGTGTTTGGTTGAGGTAGGAAGTGAAAAGTGGGAAGTAAAAAATTAGGGCAAATGTTAAAGGCCACCCCCAAATTACTAAGGGCCACCAATCTACTAAGGACAACCATTCTACACTTATATTTTTACTAAGGGCAACCTAAAATAAATTATTTTACTAAGGACTACCAAAAAAAAAACAAAAAAACAAAACAAAACAAAACAAAACCCAACAGCGCCCCCCACCCCCCCCCCCCCCCCCCCCCCCCCCCTCCTGTTCATTCCCTCCCCCTCCTCCCCGAAGTCTCCTCCCCCTCCGACAGCCCCCCCTTCCCCCCTCCTCCACGAAATCCCCTCCCCCTTTCCGACAGCCCCCCCTTCCCTCCTCCTCCACGAAATCCCCTCCCCCCTCCGACAGCCCCCCTCCACCTCAAAATCACCTCCCTCTCTCCGCTCTCTACCATCCATCGAGCCGACAGCCTCGAGATACTCGAAAATCTTCTCTTCATTCTTCGTGGCTATAGGAAACATTCAACATCCTTGAAATCACCATTGCTGCCAAGCTATAGGAAACATTTAACATATCTATCAATTTTTCATAATGGCTAGAGAGTATAGATGATTTCCTTATATTCATAATCTTGACAAGATTGCTAACAGTAGCTTGTCAATAATTGTAATATGCCTTGTGCTTGTCTTTAGGCTTGTGTTACGGTGTACTATATTACCATTTATTGTGCCTTATTTAAGTTTTAATTACACAAAGACAGGTGCCTTTCTTCATTTTTCTTGTTAGGATGGTGCTCCTATGTGCAGAGATCCACTAACGTCGAAATTATTCTGTTTCTGGTAAACGTATGCATTTGATATAGCCTGCAGTCACTGTATGTATTGTTCCTCAACCCTTTCTTATGGGCATATGAATGGAGAATTCTCCAGCTCCAAAATTTCCATGTTTGCCAACATAGGACTGCAGCCTAGGCTAGGCTGCAGTCCACAATGCACAGAGGACTGCAGGCCAAGACTGCAGTCACTGTAGCCTCCTTTTTTTTGTTAACTCATTTAGTTACTGTCAACTTAGGACTGCAGCATAGCCTGCAGTCCTCAACTTAAGTAACAGATTAGTTTACTTTAAGTAACAGATTAGTTAGTACAGGGAGAGCAATAAGACTGTTAGGTATTGTACTAGATTAGTTAGTATAGGATTTTATCATGGGTTAGAATGGAGAGCAATGGGGCATTGCAAGTGGCTTGCATTGCATTTCCTGCAGGCAGTAGGCACACTACAGGACTGCAGGCTAGGCCTGCAGTCCTCAGTGTACTTAGGACTGTAGGCTTGGCCTGCAATCACTGTAGCCATCCATTTTTTTGCAAATGAGCTCCCTCCGAGCTTCTGTCAACACAATAACCTAATTTAAAAAAAAACAAAATAAAAAAAGAGATAGAGAACTACCGAAAATAGACAACTTCAATAGAGGTGGAGACAACAACAATGGTGGAGAGGACACCAATGGTAGAGGTGGGGACAACTATGGCGGAGGTGGGGACAACAATGGAGGTGGGGATTGGGAGAAGTGGTTTGGGGATTGAGAAAAGAGGAAAAAGACAAAGAAAGAAGACAAAGGAAGAAGATGGTGGCCCTTAGTGTTTTGAAAATGGCAAACTTGTAATTTTTTTAACATTTTTAAGTTGGTGGCCCTTAGTAATTTGGGGGTGGCCTTTAACATTTGCCAAAATTAGACAAACATGTTTGGTTGAAATAGGAAAGTAAAAATGTAAAGTGGAAGAGTATATTATAATAACAATAAAATATAACTAATTTTAAATTACACAGTAAAAAAATTTTAAAAAAATATTATTATTGTTTATTTATTTTCAGGTGTCCTTTTTTTTCGGACCGACAAGCAACGTCAAGGTGGTTGCTCTCTCTTCCCACGGGACCCCCCAATGTACCCAACGGACTACATCCCCACGGACATTATTATTATTATTATTATTATTATTATTATTATTATTATTATTGTTTTTTTTGTTATTATTATTAATAACTTTTCTCTATTAATATTTTTTTCCTTTTAACTCTACAAACTCTATTAACCTCTCCTCTCCTCTCCTTCCCCAAATCAGCTCTCTCTATCTCCTGCCATGGAGATCGGATGCTTGAGGCAGGTCTGGTGGTTGCTCTCTCTTCTTCCCTAATCATCTCTCTCTCTCTCTCTCTCTCTCTCTCTCTCTTGCTGCCATGGGGATCGGTGGTGTTGGCCGCCGGTCGGGAGGCTTCCGCTGGGGCTCTCGCCGGCCGCCGGTCGGGTGCCTTCCGCTGGGGCTCTCTCTGGCCGCCGGTCGGGAGGCTTCTTTATCATAAAAAATAAAAAATAAAAATTAAAACCACCCACATCCTCTTCTCCAAAGAGTGATGTGGATTTGAGAAAGTGAGAGGAAAGGGAGAGGGGACACGATTTAGACTTCTCTGCAGTTTTCAAAAACCATTTCCCTTTCCTTCCCTTACCAAACACCTGAACAACCGGAAAGTAGCCCACTTCCAATGAACAGTAGAATTCGAAGCCCACTTCAGTGTTACCAAACAGCTCTACAGTTAATTCTCTTCCACAGAAGACTATCTTGTAACTGCATGATATAGCTAACAGTACCTGATATTGTCAAACCATATTTTCTACATAGTTGCTGAATTATTTTTGGTTTGAGTTACATAAATATAATAGCTTCATATCTGCTGAAATGAATTTTACTAGTCTGTAAAAGTCTCTTTTTGTATTATTTATGCAGGTTGGAGCAGATGACTCTGCCATCCTAGATAAAATAGTTGATTCCTTAACTTCTCTTGCAACCCCAACAAACAAAGAGAAAGAGCTATCTGTAAAATTTGGAAAAATTAATGAATGCGTAATGGAGGCTCAAGATGGCTCTAAGGCAAGGCCATCAGTTTTAATCCTTGGTGCAGGCCGTGTTTGCAGACCAGCTGCAGAGTTTTTAGCATCTATAGGAAATGCTTCTAGTGCTTTCTTAAAAAACTCCCCAGGAATTAATATTGGAGAAGTTAAGGAATTTCAAGTTATCGTGGCATCCCTTTACCTAAAGGATGCAGAAGAGGTATCATTTGGGGCCTTTTTTTAGTTGAAGTTTCCTTTGACTCCACTTTGCAAATGTCACTTCTCAATACCAAAAATAAAGTATTTGTATGTTGGTTTTTCATTTTTTTTCTTTCGTGACATTGTCATGTCCTGTACATTTCTCCTTAGAATTTTAATCTAATTCCTTGACAGATTTACATATTTGGATAATATTTTTTATTACATGTCGCACATGTCTGTTCTGACTCTTTCACTCTGTGTATGTAGGTCATTGATGGTATTTCTAATACAACAGCTATAGAACTTGATGTAAAGGATTATGGAAGTCTTTCTAAGTATATATCACAGGTACATTCCCCCTGTGCTTGTTGAGACTTGAGAGTTATCTTCTAACCTCTTTGCTGATACTCTATATTATGATGCGAGGGTCCCTTTTCTTTACGCCATTTAGGATCAAAACAGGCATATTTATTTAAAAAGTTACACTTTTTTCATTGTCAATTAATTAATGAAAATTAGAACATCATATTTTATGCTTCCTTGTATTTATCTAGTGATAGTTTCCTTTAATCTAAAGCATATTTCCGTATTCACATATTCTGTCACAACAGGTAAGAGATACAAGTACACATTTTCTGCTTTGCTTATATATATATATATATATATATATATATATATATAATGCTTTGCTGTATAATGCTTTGCTGTATATTTGGTACCGTATTTTGGAATATATATAATGCTTTGCTGTATATTAATATTAACTTCTCTCTCTGTCATCTTCAACTTCACTATCAGCTGGAAATTTGGTACCGTATTTTGGAGTTTTTGTGAACACCCTAATGTATTGACTAGTACAATTGATCTTAAATTGATCACGAGTAGCGGAGATGATAATATAGATAACTATTCCCGAACATAATGCTTCTGAAATAATAAATTTATATGAACCAAATTTTACATTGTTCCCTGGATTGTAGTGAGCCTTGGATGTAGTTAACTTGATTGAGTGACAAAAGACTTGGGGCTGTGTTGATCATTAAGCAGAACTATTAAGTTTTAACCCTTGCCTTATTTCTCTTGAAATTGCTTTATGGGTTGCTTTACGGGTTATGTTTCCTAGAGAGAGAGAACTCTTGGCTCTTATTTCCTCACTTTGTTTTGTTTTTGTTGACATTGAGGTGCTTTAATCCCTTGCACCATTTAAGTCTAAAATTTGCGTTCTGACATGATGTTGTTTTGCATGCAGGTTGAAGTTGTACTTAGCTTATTGCCACCAAGTTTTCATGCTGTTGTGGCAAACTCATGCATAGAGGTACTTCTTGAATGCTCATGTTCTGGTATATTACAGGACCTGTGATCAGAAATCATAGTGAATGATGTATTATATTATAGTTTACCTTCACCTTTCTTTCCTCGACTATTGATAAGTTTCACTGGTGGTCTCCATGCTGCCAGAAAATCCATGCATAAATTGATCTCTTAGGCTGAGTTTGGTTGCTAAGAAAATGAAGGAACAAAGGAAAACAAAACTTGATCCTATGTTAATAGGATCGAGTTTCTACATGAAACTGTCGAAATGAGTCTAATTTCTCAGATAATATTATTGAGGGCTACTGCCTACTACTTATAGAGGGTCCAACCCCTCTTCATATTACATCTAACCGATGTGGGACTAAAGTCCCTTATTTACTCTCAACACTCCCCCTCAAGATGGGCGATAGATATTAATCATCCCCATCTTGTTACATAGCTTTGACAGACTCAATGAACTAAGACCCTTAGTCAGACAGTCTGCCACTTGTTCTTCTGAGCGAACATAGTCAATCTTCAGTATCCCTTGTTCCAGCTTTTCCTTGATGAAGAATCGATCGATCTCGATGTGCTTCGTTCTGTCGTGCTGAACCGGATTGTTCGCTATATTTATCGCAGCTTGACTATCGCTCAGAAGGTGCAATGGTGTCCCCTTGTCTAGCTTCAACTCTGTCAGCAGCGCCTTTACCCATAGCAATTCTGATACTCCTAGAGCCATTGCTCTGTATTCTGCTTCAACTGTCGACCGTGCTACCACTGACTGTTTCTTGCTTCTCCATGAAACCAGGTTTCCTCCTACAAAAACACAGTACCCTGTGGTAGACCTTCTGTCGTCTATGCAGCTTGTCCAGTTTGCATCGCAGTATCCCTCAACATCTGTGCATCCATTCTTCTTGAACCACAGTCCTTTTCCCGGCGTCCCTTTCAGATATCTTAGAATCTGAAATACTGCATCCATATGACCCGTTCTTGGATCATGCATATAGCGGCTTACAACACTTACTGCAAATGAGATATCAGGACGAGTATGTCCTAGATAAATCAGTCTGCCTACTAGCCTTTGATACCTTTCGCGATCAACAGGCTTTCCTGCTTCTGCTCCCATCTTGCACTTCTGGTCAATTGGAGTGACTGCTGCTCGGCATCCCAGCATTCCTGTCTCTTTCAGCAGATCTAGTGCATATTTCCTTTGTGAGAGAACAATTCCTTGTTCACCATCACACACCTCGATACCCAAAAAGTATCTCATCTCTCCCAGGTCCTTCACCTCAAACTCTTTGGCGAGTTTCGTCTTCAGCTTAGTGATCTCAACTACATCGTCACCTGTGATCACTATATCATCTACATATACAGCAAGTATAGTAATGTGGCCCCTTGCATGCTGGAGGAAGACGGTATGATCTGCATTTGTCTGATGGTACCCCATGCCAGTGACCGCCCTTCTGAATCTGTCAAACCAGGCTCGAGGAGATTGCTTCAGCCCGTACAGCGACTTCTTCAGTTTGCACACTTTTCCATGTGACGTTCCTTCACCTGAATCTGACACAGAGTAGCACCCCGGAGGAGTCTCCATGTATACTTCTTCTTGTAGGTCTCCATGAAGAAATGCGTTCTTTACGTCTAACTGGTGTAGCTTCCACCCATAGTTTGCTGCAATGGAGACCAGCGTTCTTACGGTACTCATCTTCGCTACTGGGCAAAAGTCTCATCATAGTCGATACCATATGTCTGGGTATAGCCTTTTGCAACCAGTCTCGCCTTGTATCGTTCAACTTTTCCTTCTGGTGTCTCCTTCACTGTGTAAACCCATTTGCATCCCACAGCTTTCTTTCCTTCAGGTAATGGCACCAGCTCTCATGTCTTATTTTTCTCTAGTGTCCCAAGTTCTTCCATCATTGCGGCTTTCCATCTTGGGTCCTTCTTTGCTTCCTGCCAATTCTTAGGTAAAGAAGTGGAGTCTAACGAAGTGAGGAATGTTTGATAAGTCGGAGAAATATTAGAATAAGATAGGTAGTTGGCGATATCATGTTCATAATCTTTATAACGAATAGGAGCCTTTCCCGCATTAATGCGAGAAGACCTCCTTAAGGGAGCAATGGGTGGTGGGGAAAGCATACCATCCGAATCGGAGAGATCCGCGTCCGAATTCGAGCGATCCGGTGCGGGAGTAACATCTTCAGGAGTCGGGGCAGGAGTAGACGAGGGACTTGGCACTATAGGCACAGGGCACGGCACAGTACTGGACCTCTGCTGTCTTCTTCTGTAAACTTGGAGCTCCTTTTCCCTTGTCTGCTTCTCCTCCTGCGTAATGTACGTATTGTCTTCGTCATCCTCCGTATCAGTATCATTGATGCTTTCTCCCCCTTTCTTCCAGTGTGTCACGACAGGACAAGGTACCGATCCGACAACTACGTTTGGACGTACTATCTCCCCCTCACGTCCAACACCCGCTGTGTGAGGCGTGTTCCCAAACGCAGAACCTTCGTCCGAACCATAATAAGGTTCCAGCTCTCTGAATGTAACGTCCATGCTTACAAACAGCTTCCGTTCAACCGGGCTCCAGCATACGTAACCCTTCTGTGTCCCGGTGTACCCAACAAAGACACACTTAACTGCTCGAGGATCCAGCTTACCAACGCCAGGCCTGTTATCGTGGACGAAGCATACGCAACCAAATACTTTCGGAGGAACGGTGTACACAGTTGTCCCCGTGAGCATTTTCAAAGGCGTCTTCCAGTTCAGTAATTGAGAGGGCATCATGTTGATGAGATAAGAGGCTGTCAAGACAGCCTGCCCCCACAAAAATTTAGGGACATTCATAGCCAGCATCATTGTCCGAGCTACCTCCAGCAGGTACCTATTCTTTCGTTCGGCAACACCATTTTGAGTCGGTGTATATGCACAAGAGGTTTGATGCAGTATACCATAAGAGGATCAATACGCAGCAAACCTCTTATGGGTATATTCCGTCCCATTATCCGACCGGAAATACTTAATACGAGCATTATACTGTGTCTTTACCCGTTGATGGAGGCTTTGAAATGCCTCAAAAACATCACTTTTATTCTTCAGCAGGTAGACCCACGTTACGCGGGTAGAGCAGTCAATAAAAGTAACAAACCATCTATAACCGTTAACACCGTTTGTAGGACAAGGGCCCCACACATCGGAATGAATCATATCAAAAGCAGCAGAACATTGATGCCCAGAACTCACATAGGAGCTTCTGGTATGTTTCCCCAACTCACAAGCATCACAAACTAACAACGCTTTATTTGCTTTTTGATATAAGGACGGATACAGTCGACTAATAACGGGAAAAGAAGAATGTCCTACACGCTGATGGTGGAGGAGCAGCTCGGCTTCAACACTTCGACTTCGGACTTCCGGTTGTGCGTCTGCAACCAAAGATGCCAGTGCTCTATCCAGACCGTTCCTGTCCAAGTACCATAGACCCTTATGCCATGTGCCAGTGCCTAGTCGTCTTCCCGTTCCCTTCTCCTGAAAAGTTACCTTAGGAATATCAAAGGAAACAATACAGTTTAGATCAAGGATAATGGCGCTAATGGATATAAGATTGACAGAAAAGGAAGGAGCATGTAAGACATTAGATAGAGTGATGGAAGGAGTGCAATCAACAGTGCCTTTACCCGTAACAGGCCTGGAGGTACCATCAGCAGTCTGAATGCTTTCTGGCGGCGTTAGAGTAGAGTATTCCCGGAACTCACCTCGGGACCCCGTGATATGGCAAGATGCCCCAGAGTCCATAATCCAAGCTGGCTGAGAGACAGATGCAAGAGCACGCGGAGGTATACCGGCACTGGTTTGGGAGAAGTAAGTGCAGTAATCTCCTGTAGTGGACTGCGCCCCAGGAATGACTTGTCGTTCACCAGAACCAAGCTTTGAGCCGCGCATCTTCTCGAGAACTTCTCTCTCAAATGGAGTGATGTCCGCCAGCTGATTGTCCCCACCTTCATCCGCCAGATGCGCCTTGTTGCCTCCAGAGTAAGTGCCCCTTCCACCACTGTAGCTGCCTCGACCACCTCGTCATCCACCGCGACCACGGTCCCGACCATTAGAGGGAGTCCGTGTCGGTTTTGGGCAAAAGCGGATGTAATGTCCTGTGTCACCACAGTTGTGGCAAACGCCTCCCGTAGAAGGAGGCTGTATGAAAGTGGCAAGAGCAGATGTGTCAACTCCGGCCTGCTCCCCCTGGGAGATACCCTTGGTAGGCATCAGCTTCAACCGTGCTTCTTGTGCCATGGCAGCTATGGCGTCTTCTAATGTCGGCAGCTGCGGTTGTGCGAGAAGTACATTCCTCCGTTGCTCAAATGCAGGGTTGAGCCCCTTCAAAAACTTCATCATCCGTTGCCGCGAGATATAATCCAGAAATTTCTGAAAATGTTTTGCAAAAGCCGGTTCAACTTGAGCATCCTCCATGCCAAGAGGATCATAATGGTCAAGATCAGACCAGTACTTTTTCAACAAGGCAACGTACTCAGAGATGGTACGATCGTCTTGGATTACCCGATCGAGCTCATCCTGCAGTTGGAAGACTCGCATGGGGTTACCCAAACCGGAGTACATGTCTTTCAATGTTCTCCAGATATCAGCAGCTCCCTCCATTGCTTCAACGTTACCCGACACTTGGTCGGTCAAAGAGGCTGTCAACCAACCAGCCACGACATTGTTGACAATGTCCCATACAGCAAACTCCTTCGAGGAGTGATCGACAGGGGCCTTGGTGTGGCCATCTACATAACCAACCAAGCCACGTCCCTTCAGCGTCCGCATCGCCTGCCGCGACCATTTCAAGTAGTTGGTCATGCCTTCCAACTTCGTCTCCAGCTTGTCCAACTTCTCCATTTTGTACGGTGACGGATCCACATCAGTATGGGTCACCCGCGGGGTTGCCTCCGGTAATCTCTTGGTCAGGAGATCCTCGACAAGGGCCTTCATTTCTTCTGCTGTCAACTTCCCATAGATGGAATCCATGACTTCTTCAACTGCAATCAGTGAGGTGTTGTTGTTTCCTGAGCCGTCTTCTTGTGAGTCGTCTTCGTCTTAGTCAGCTATCGGGGGGAAACACCAAAACGAGATCCCTCACTGATATGTCGTAGTTTATACGACCAACTAGAACCGCGTCATGATAACGCGTTCGGACGGCTCAAGGATAACCAACGTAGTTGTGCCTCCTTGCATGAGTGTTGATATATATAGTGTTATTGGGCTTTAGTCCCACATTGGCTAGAATGATAGGAGAGGAGGCTAGCCTCTCCTATATATATGTTGTTATTCCATTCACAATAAATAACTTCAAGTCTCAACATGGTATCAGAGCCTAAAATTGCTTAGAATACCGTCAGAGACCCCTCCTCCACACAAACCCTAACCCTAATCTCATCCTCTTTTCCTTCTTCCACGCCGCCGCTGCCGCCCGCTGCCGCTGCAGCTGCTGCCGCTGCCACCACAGCTGCAGCGCCGCCCCGCTGCTGCTGCTGCTGCAGCTGCCGCGCCGCCGCCGCCGCTGCCGCGCTGCTGCCGTTGCTGTGCCGCTGTTGCGGCTGCAACTGCTGCTGCTGCTGCCGTGGTTGCCTCCGAGCACACCACTTTTAGGGCACCTACGCTGTAGGTCAGCCTGAATTAGGACACCTACGCTGTAGGTCAGCCTGAAAGTTGCTGTACCGCTTTTGCGGCTGCAAGATTCATTGTACCGCTATTGCGGGTACAAGATTCACGCTCGTTCTTGAGATCAATCTCAAGGAGATGCCTATAATCCCTAGATCCGATGAAATCAGACATATTCGGATTTAGGAGAGGACGGCGAGGACGAGCGTGAGTCGTGGAGCAAGTGTGAAGTGATCGAGAAGAAGCATCGATGGAGGAGATTCTCAAGAAGCTGGATGCTGACGATGTGGCGACATTGCTGAAGTTGATAAAGGTGTCGGCTGGTGAAAGCACGACACGAGCACCGCCAAAGTTGGAACTACCCTCCATCGATCTGAAGTTGGATGGACCAGCCACCTATTTGAGTTGGTCACGGCGGGTGAGAAGAACCCTTGCAGGTAAGAACCTGGAGGGATTCTTGACAGGCGAGAAGACAGAGCCGGAAGAGGGCTCGACAGGACGCGACGAGTGGAAATCCACTCATATGGTGATTTATATCTGGCTTCTCAACTCCTTAGTCCAGTCTATTGCTTCCACAGTAGATGGCATTGAGATGGTGAAAGACGTATGGGAGAAATTGAGAAGAACCTATGATGGCATAGGTAACAATCTACGGATCTTCCAGATAAAAGGGGAGATCGACGACACCGTACAAGGCGAGAAGACGGTGCAGGAGTACGCTACGGAGTTGGAACGTCTCTGGCTGGATTATGATCACCATTCCAAACGGGCAAGCTGCGGGGACCCAAAGTGCAAGGAGAGACAGGTGTGTCTGCAGGAGAGGACGATGAAATTCCTTAAGGGACTGACTGCAGCATTCACACAGAGGACAGCCTTACTCCTCGCCCAGCCAGAGATTCCTAGTCTCGAGGAGGCTATCTCAGCCATGATTCAGGAGGAGACGCGGATCAGATTACAGACAGGGACAGACGCATCATCGACAGGTGCTTTACCCGAAGTGAAGTCAGCACTAGCAGCTACCGGTTCGGGGGATACAGGATCCAAGGGAGAGCTCTGGCAACAGAATCGGCAGTGCTACAACTGTGGGGAGATGGGCCACCATCGATATGCTTGTACCAAACCACCTAAGGAGGGAGACTCAGGTGGTGGACGTGGACGAGGATATGCTGGACGTGGACGTGGTCGAGGAGGCCGACGAGGTGGTCGAGGAGGCTATCGGGCAAACCTGCTGGTGGCAGATGGGAATGGAGGAGCTGGCGGCGCCTTTACTGAGGAGGATCAGGCGCTACTGGACCTGCTGGAGAGAAAGCAAAAAGCGTCAATCGAAGGAGACAGGAGAAGTGGAGCAGAGGAGGCATCCACTCCATTCTTCAGAGGCAACGCCGCTATGTATGCCCATCCATCAGAAGGTACTGACGAGTCTCACGCTCTTGCATCTATGTCTTCCCTTAAAATGTCAGACTGGATTATCGACTCAGGAGCATCTCGGCATGTGACCGGAAATGCTAGTAAGTTTTCCTCGTACACTCACCTAGCATCGACAGACACCATTCAGACTGCGGATGGTACTTTCCAACCAGTGGTCGGTAAGGGTACTGTTAATTGTACGGGTTCAGTAAGGTTATCCAATGTTTTGCATGCTCCATCCTTCCCAGTCAGTCTCTTGTCTATTAGTTCTATAATTCTCCAACTAAAATGCATTGTTTCTTTTGATATTCCTAAGGTGATCTTCCAGGAGAAAGGGACGGGACGAAGACTTGGGACTGGCACTTGGCATGATGGACTGTGGTACCTAGATCAAGACGGACTGGACTCAGCATTGGTGTCTATGGCAGAGAAAGCTGGAATGGAGGAGCTGCAGCAGAGGACTGAAGACACTTTGATACTTCATCATAGGAGGATGGGGCATTCTTCCTTTGATACTCTAAATAAGTTGTATCCAGATATGTATGCAAAATCAAATAAAAGAAAATTAGTATGTGATGCATGTGAGTTAGGAAAACTTACTAGGAGTTCATATGTTGGAAATGGTCATAAGAGTTCTTCAGTCTTTGAGGTAGTTCATTCTGATGTTTGGGGCCCATGTGCTACTAACACTATGAATGGGTATAAGTATTTTGTTTCGTTTATCGATTGTGCATCTCGTGTCACCTGGCTGTATTTGATGAAGAACAAAAGTGATGTATTTGCTTGTTTTCGGGACTTTCATAAATATGTCCAGACTCAGTATAATGCAGTGGTGAAGATACTGAGATCTGACAATGGGACGGAGTATACCAATAGGACACTTGCAGAGTACTTGTCAGCACATGGAATACAGCATCAGACCTCTTGTGCATATACACCAGCACAAAATGGAGTAGCAGAAAGGAAGAACCGACATCTTCTGGAGACCGCAAGAAGTATGATGATCGACATGAATGTCCCACAACACCTATGGGGATATGCGGTGTTGACAGCAGCTCAACTTATAAACAGGATGCCTTCAAAAGTCCTGGGATGGAAGTCTCCATGTGAAGTATTACAAGGTAATAATAGTGGAATACTTCCACTAAAGGTGTTTGGATGTGTGTGTTTTGTGAAGGACAACAGACCATTCGTTGGAAAACTTGATCCTAGAGCAGTCAAGTGCATCTTCGTGGGCTACTCAGCAACTCAGAAGGGGTATGTATGCTGGAGTCCAGTAGAGAAGAAGAAATTTGTTAGTATGGACGTCCACTTCCGGGAGCATGAGCCATATTACCGCCAGGATGGAACTTCGTATAACACGCCTCATACTACAAGTATAAGGCGAGAGGGGGAGATAGAGAACTTGGAGAATCTGGTGGTAACCGATTTAGAAGTTTGGCATAGAGACACGGTTGAGGAGGAACATGAAGGTGAAGCGGAACAGAGGGAGGAGACGAGAAGTGTTACACCTACGGCTCAGGGGGAGTTACTGACCTACAACATGAGAAACAACAAGCAGACTACAGGACAAGTACCTACAGTGTCAGTGCCAAGTCCCTTGCCTGCGCCTGTCCCAACTCCTGAGACACCTATACCACCATCCTCCTCATCTACACCACCACCCTCCTCATCTACACCACCACCCTCCTCAGGTGATATAGTTCCTCCGATGTCTCCCATACCACTACCTACACGAAGGACTACTCGCAGCAATGCGGGAAATCCTCCGGACAGATATGGTTGGGATCTTGCTAAGTTTGTTTCTTATGATCATATATCTTCTTCTCATGGAGCATTTATAGCATCTTTGGATAGTATTACTGTACCTAACAATTGGCAGGTTGCCAAGAACGATCCAAAGTGGAAAGCGGCAATGCACGAGGAGTTGGAAGCTCTTGAGAAGAATCACACTTGGGAGCTGGTGAGACTGTCAGAAGGGAAAAGAGCAGTTGGATGTAAATGGGTTTTTACTGTGAAACAGAACCCAGATGGACAGGTTGAGCGCTATAAAGCTCGACTGGTGGCAAAAGGATACAGTCAGACGTACGGCATCGACTATGACGAGACCTTTGCACCAGTGGCGAAGATGAGCACTGTCAGGACCTTGATCTCCCTGGCAGCCAATGGAGGGTGGAAGCTACACCAACTGGATGTGAAGAATGCATTTCTTCATGGAGATCTAGTAGAGGAGGTGTACATGGAGATACCACCAGGATTCGGCACAAAACAGACAGAAGGCAAGGTCTGCAGACTGAAGAAGTCTCTCTATGGACTGAAGCAGTCTCCTCGGGCATGGTTTGACAGGTTCAGGAGAGCAATGATAGGGATGGGATATCAGCAGATCAATGCTGATCACACTGTCTTCTTCAGACGGAGTGGAGGCCATATCACCATGCTTGCAGTATATGTAGATGATATGATTATCACAGGCAATGATGAGCAGGAGATCGCCCAACTCAAAGTAAAACTTGGCAAGGAGTTCGAGGTGAAAGATCTTGGCCCTCTTCGATACTTCCTTGGGATTGAGATTGCTCGAGATAATGAGGGAATCGTTCTTTCTCAAAGGAAGTACGCACTGGACCTGCTTACGAAAACAGGGATGATGGGATGTAAACCAGCTACGACACCGATAGACCAGAAGTTTAAACTGGATGCTGAAGCTGGAGAACCAGTTGACCGAGATAGATATCAGAGATTGGTGGGCAAGTTAATCTACTTAAGCCACACTCGACCTGATATCAGCTTTGCGGTAAGTGTAGTAAGCCGCTACATGCATGACCCCCGGAAGGGTCACATGGACGCAGTGTACCAGATTCTGAGGTACTTGAAGGGAGCCCCCGGGAAGGGACTGATCTTCAGAAGAAATAATCATGTAGGCATTGAGGGCTATTGTGATTCTGACTGGGCTAGCTGTGCTGACGACAGGAGATCCACATCGGGATACTGCATATTTGTAGGAGGCAACTTGGTCTCTTGGAGGAGTAAGAAGCAGTCAGTAGTGGCCAGATCAACAGCTGAAGCAGAGTATAGAGCTATGGCCTTGGGAGTCACAGAACTGTTGTGGTTGAAGAATATGCTGACGGAGCTAAAGCTGGACCAGGGAGCAAAGATGAAGCTATGGTGTGACAACCAGTCAGCTATTAATATTGCCAACAATCCAGTGCAGCATGACAGGACCAAACATATTGAGATTGACAGATTCTTCATCAAAGAAAAACTGGATAAAGGAGAACTAGAGCTGGGCTATGTTCCAACCAAAGATCAGGTAGCAGACGGACTGACAAAGGGGCTTAGTTCTATCAACATGATGAGAGGATGTGACAAGATGGGCTTAGTGAATATCTTTCGCCCACCTTGAGGGGGAGTGTTGATATATATAGTGTTATTGGGCTTTAGTCCCACATTGGCTAGAATGATAGGAGAGGAGGCTAGCCTCTCCTATATATATGTTGTTATTCCATTCACAATAAAATAACTTCAAGTCTCAACAATGAGACAAACCAGAGGTATACCAGCCGTGCAGAAACGATTGTAAAGACAACGTTTCTGAGATACGAAAATCTAAAGAGATTTCGTATTCGTAGTAGAGCTTCTAAAAAGAAGGTACTGATTCTCGAGGCAACTACAGAGATCTTCTAAAGAGAAGGAAATCTGTTTTTTTTTTTTTTGACGGCTAGGGTTAGGGTTAGGGTTTGGATGGGGCTGCTAGAGATAGGGTTAGGGTTTCCATTGCAAGAGAGGCTAGGGTTAGGAGGGAGGGGGGCGGGAGGGTGCTGGCGGGTGGCGGGAGGGGGGGAAGGGTGCTGGTCGGGGGAGGGGGGGGCGCTGCTGCTCCGGGGGGGGGGGGTCGGGGGGGGGGGGGCGCTGCTCCGGGGGGGGTCGGGGGGGGGGGGGGCGCTGCTGCTCCGGGGGTGGGTCCGGGGGGGGGGGGGGTTGGGGGGGGGGGCGCTGCTGGGGGTGGGGGGGTGGGGGGGGGTCGGGGGGGGGTTTGGGTGGGGGGGCTGCTGCTCCGGGGGGGGGGGGATTCGGCTAAATTTTTTTTTTTTTTTTTTTTTTTTTTGTAGAGAGAAAGAGAGAGAGAGAGAGTTATGGCTCTGATACCATGTAGAAATGAGTCTAATTTCTCAGATAATATTATTGAGGGCTACTGCCTACTACTTATAGAGGGTCCAACCCCTCTTCATATTACATCTAATCGATGTGGGACTAAAGTCCCTTATTTACTCTCAACAGAAACACTTTCGTTTTCTTTTCCTTTCTCTTACTTTCCACCAAACCAAGCAGAGACTTAGTCTCCTATTTTTGTATAAGGTTGTCCCCAGATAAAAAATAAGGAATATATATTTAAGAATTTATTTACAATTTTGGTAAGTCATTAATCAAGTCTTTGAACTTGGACTTCGGAGCTATGGAATACTCTGCTATATAGTAGTTTTTCCTGTTGTTTTGGTTTTGCACATGTAGTAAGCTTTAGCATTTTTGCTTCTCTCCAAGTCATTAACATTGACACGGTAGGGATGTTGTCTAATTCCTAAGAAGGTTCAAAGTATCGTTGTCGGAATCGGTATCGGACCATTCCTATAAGTATCGGTATCGGCGGTATCGGCAGTATCGGAGGTTTCGGATCGGAGTATCGGATGTTTTGGTATCGGAAAGCGAAAACATTTTAGAAAATATATTTTATACATTCATGCATAATTTTAATATTTCCAGTGTTGTTTCTTAGTAGTTTTGAAATTGAACGAAATAGTAGTCACCCTTACTGATTGATTTACGTATAATAGATAAATATTCTTCTTTTACATGCTTTTATAACATTTCTATGCTTTTACACTCTTGTTGATTGGTTTTTTTCGTTCAATTTTCTTTGCTGAATTGACCGGAAAAGAGACCCCCAATGTCGGTATCGGTCAGTATCAGGTTTCGGTCGGTATCGGATCGGGACATGCCAAACCGTATCGGTATCAGTCGTATCGGATCGGTATCGGCCGACTGTGAACTGTAAGAACTTTCTCTTCTATCATTGAAGAAAGATCTCAAAGATCTTAATCTTTGTAGTCTAAGCTTGTGAATATCTAAATTTCCTAAATTTTAGATGTATGATAAGATGGAATGAAATAAAGATTTAATGTATTCCTTGTTGCATATCAGTGCTCCTTGTTGAACTTGTGCCTTATCTGCCTTGGGATATTAATAGTTACTTTTGGTTCAACAATATCACTACATGAAATGCTATGGTTCAATACGAAGATATGAAGAATATTATATTTTTAACTTACAGAAAGACTGACAATTTATATGGTATCTTAAATATTATTTCTGCAACAGGGTATGATAGCCCCCAAGTATCAAATATGTAATTGAAATTATTATTGTCTATATGCTATATTATTAGTTAACTAAAACTTAAACAGTTATCGTCTCCATTAGCATCAATCTGACCATTGCTTTTCCCCCTTGCAGCATAAGAAGCACCTTGTCACTGCAAGTTATGTTGATGATTCAGTGGCAGGATTAGATGAAAAGGCTAAGGGTGCAGGAGTTACTATTCTTTCTGAAATGGGCTTGGATCCTGGCATAGGTACTGTTTGGTGAACTTCTATATCCTTATCCAATTCTCATTAAATCTTTTTGCAGCATCTATAGCTGGTAAACCTGGACATATTACTTGTTTTAAGCCCTTACTCTTAAACATGTAAAGTTCCAGCAGTTTTTTACCACTATAGTAATATTTGTAGTAGGGAATTTGGGAAGCTAGCTTTGTAAAAGTTCAACACTTTTGGTGGAGGGTAACATATAATGAAGATCAAGCCAAAAGTCAAATTATATAAAATCCTGCATGCTATAATTTTGAAGCATACATTCCTACTCATACAAATTGTTCAAAATCCAGCATGTTGAGATGCATAAAATAACATTGATTAGGTGGTTGTAGAGATTTTTTGATCGATAACAACAATTTTCATATTAAGTTCAAGTATTTGAGTACTTGCACAAAAAGGGGCTTCTCAATGCTACGCTACTGGATGGTCTGGAGAAGGTTAAGACCTACACAGCTTTACCATCAATATATGAAGACCTTGTTTTCATGACTAGAACCAGCATCCTCTAGGATGCAAGCACCAAACCTCGTGACAAGCGCCCTCTATTTAAGTAGTTACATCCTTCCTCTAATGATAGATGTTCAAAGAAAACCTTCCATGTTATTCTACTAACATACTAACAGTTTGACCGTTTGCAGTCCCAATTACACGTTCCCTCTGTTACTTGTTTATCTGTATTACAAATTATTATAGTAAAAAGTAAGTAATTGATTGCAAGAAATTGCCAATTATAGAAGTGGTATAATGATGGACGCAAGAAGGCAAGTAATGTTGGGCACTATGTTACGTACATTTACACATTGAACCAAATGTTAGTGTAAGATACAGGGTTACAGTATGTGATAATGGCCAGGTCAAGCATGGGTGAAGATAACTGCAGTATGACTGGTTACAACTGGGACAGGGTTACAGTATGTGATAATGGCCAGGTCAAGCATGGGTGAAGATAACTGCAGTGTGACTGGCTACAACTGGGATTGGCAATTTCATGGTAACAGTTACACATGGTGGGACTAACATGATGGTGGAAATTGGGGTAGAATTAGAAATGTACATGGTTACAGTATCAACCAGTATCTTATGACAGGATGTTTAGAATGTGAGCCTATCGAACTTAATGATGAAGCTGTTACTATTACCACAATGATGCACAACACTCCAGGTGTTTATAGTCGTGCCATGAATTATTTTAAGTCTGATATTGTCATCTCCAATGCACCTCCAGGTGTTACTTTTACCTTAATACTGAATGGAAGTTGTGAACGAATTTGAGAAGGCTTTCAATATCACTGGATGAACACTTTTATGTAGAAGTATGTCAAAGAGCGCTAATCGAATGTTTGTCCGATCTGATACAATGATTATGATTGGCTATGTTTGTCAGCAAGACTTACTGTTCTGCATGTACAGATCACATGATGGCAATGAAGATGATAAACCAGGCACGTGCCAGAAAAGGAAAAATAAGAGCTTTCTCTTCTTTCTGTGGTGGCCTTCCATCTCCAGCTGCTGCTAACAATCCACTGGCCTACAAATTCAGGTATTATTCAGATTTTACACAAAGTTAATAGTTAATACTTGATTTGAAGGTACATGACTAACGATACTTTAGTAAGTGTAGTATTTCTCAAATTTAGGACAGGAATACATTAATTCAGACTGATACCAGATGCCTTGGGCTTGTTTCTTGTAGGAGACTACTGAGTCATGAGAAATGTTTAGAAGAAACAGAGGGTCACCTATTCCTCCAGTATGAAAGCTGATAACAATAAAAATGCAAATATAGACTAAAGATTGGTGGCTAATAAGGACTATCACCACATCAACTCCTATCAGAAACTTGTCCAATTCTGTCTTGTTTAATAGTTTTAATAGTGAATGGAAGAAAAGCTACCCAACTGCCAAAACTTGGAATAAAGGCTTTAATGTTGTATTGTCCCTACCTATCCTTTATTATCCTCTGCCTATGGCTGAGCTTGCCAGAACTATGAAGCCTTATAAAATTATCTCTCATCTTTGTACAGTCAAACTAATAAAACTACTATTATTTAATCAAATGTTAGAACTAGTTTCTTCTCTCATTTTTCATTTCTCCCTCTCTTTCTCATGATTTACTTCCTTTTCCTTGAGTTGCTTCCAACCAAACATAATTTCTGTACTTACTAATATGTCATGTTTTAGTTGGAACCCGGCTGGAGCAATTCGGGCAGGACGAAATCCAGCAACCTACAAGTCCTTCGGAGAAATCATACATTTGAATGGTAAGTCGTGAATTCAACAAATTTGACCTTTAGCTGTGTTATAGGTAGGTTACTTGGCTATTTCCTAATAGAATCGGTATTACAATTTATTATAAGGATTTTTAAAAGTTAATATTAGAAATCTAAGACTATAACAAGTCCTCGGGACCGCTAGGAATGTAGCTGTGTGTGAGTAATATATATATATACATATATATATATATATATATATATTGGAACCAGGTAAATTGTTTCTGGAATCGCTCCCACTGGGATTCGAACTCCTGACCACTCGGGCCGCATGCATCTCTCTTAACCACTACGCTAGAGGTCATATATATATATATATATATATATATATATATATATATATATATATATATATATTGGAATAAGGGTGAATTTATTCCTCGCATATAGCGGTAAAGGTATTACAATACATAATATCACATCATCACATGCCCCATATTATAATATTATGGAGCCAATACTGATACATCGAATTCTATGTTATGTAGAATTCCAATAGTAGGAGTAGTCAGGTCTTCGAAAACACGCCTGTTCCGCTCCTTCCAGACGTGCCAAATGGAAGCGGCCAGCCGAACTCTGGCTCTTCTGGCCCACCCCGGGTCCCAGCCTCTGTGGTCTCGAATCCATCTAAGTATGCTCCTGATATCTCGATCCACACCAACACCTCCTCTCAGCTGCATGCACTGCTCAGTCCAAATGTGCCAGGTCGTCGGGCAGACAAAGAAGAGATACCCCATAGATTCGTCCTCCCCCTGACAGAGCACACACTTGGTATCTGGGATCTGCAACCCAAACCTGAGGAGTCTGTCTCTCGTCATCAGTCTACCTCGCAGAAGCTGGTATGCACATAGTTGCATTTTTCGGGCAATCCCCTTGTCCCAAATGAAGTCCACCTCCTCAGCCCGGTCATGGTGAGTCCGAACCAAGTCATAACAGCTACTGAAGCAGAATAGACCTGACCCGCCCCCCGATCCAGGGTCGGCCCAGCTCCAGGAATCCTCACGCTGGCTATCATCTATAGTAATAAGGCAAATCTCCTCGGCTAGTGTAGCTGTGTAAGGATATCCTTCTGGCCACCATATTCCATCTCGGATAATCCGACTGCATGTAAGCCCCCTGTCCGCCTCCCTATCCAGCTGTCCTTCCAGTATCTCCAGTAATGATCTGGAACCTAACCAAGGGTCAAGCCAGAGATCAGTGGTCGTCCCATCTTTCATGCTCCTGCATATAGCAGTCTTTAGCACCGTCCGACACCTCAGAATGACCTTAAATGTGACCGAAAAATTATTGTCAATCCTGCAAGCCCAGAAATTAGACCGCCTGAGGTATCTGTTTGCCATCCATTCCGCCAGAGCGAACCCCCCTTGAGGAATCTCCAGGCCATCTTCACACAAGCTGCCTTCCTAACCGCATGTAGAGGTCGCAGTCCCACTCCACCCTCCTCCCTAGGCCGACATAACTGGTCCCAGGAGATCGCATGCATCCCTCCCCTCCAGATGAAGTCCGCACAGATAGACTCCACTTTTCGAATAGTGGCCGACGGGATCTGGATAAACTGGAGCCAGAACATCGTAATGCCAGCAATAACGGATCTCACCAGCTCAATCCGACCGCCAAAAGATAGACCCGCAGCCTGCCAGCCCTCCACTCTCCTCTGAGCAAAATCCACCAAGCTGTGACAATCCTGCTCTCTGGCGTAGTTGACCGTCAACGGGACCCCCAGGTATTTCACTGGGAGCTCACCTTTTTCTACTCCCAGAGTGAAGGCTCTCTCCTCCTGAAGCGTGCATCGGGAGCTGAAGTAGACTCTGCTTTTCTTCCTATTTAACTGAAGTCCGGATAGCTGCCCGAACTCCTCCATGATGTCTGATAGCGCTCTCATACCCCGCATGGAAGGCTGGAGGAGCACCAATAAGTCATTCGCATAAATCAGATGTGAGACCGCCGGTCTCACCAACCGAAAAAGGGGGACGATCTTCTTGCTGTGCACCGCCGTGTCAATCATGCAGGTGAAATACTCCATCACCAAGGTAAACAAGTATGGAGAGAGGGGATCTCCCTGCCTCAGCCCCCGATTGCTCCTGAAGTAGCCATGAGGTGTGTCCTGGATGAGGACAGAGAAGGTAGGGGAGCATATGCACTCCCTCACCCTCGCAACCCACCTCTCGTCGAACCCCATGGTGAGCATCAAGTGGCATAAGAAGTCCCGGTTGACCGTATCATAGGCTTTCCGAAGATCCAGCTTCACACACGCCTTCATCCCCCAGATTTGCTGAACTCCTCACCATCTCATGAGCAAGTAAGATGTGCTCCGCTATCGATCGACCCTTGATGAAAGCAGCCTGATTCTGGGACACCAATCCCTGCATAATTCCCTCCATACGCCTGCATATAAGATGTGTAATAATCTTATAAATAAAGTTACAATATGCAATGGGTCGAAAGTCTGCAAGCGAGATAGCGCCCTCCTTCTTAGGAACCAGTGTCAAGAATGTGTGGTTCATCTCCTTCAGAAGCCGGCCCTCCGCGAAGAACTCCTGGACCGCCTCCAAAACAGGGTACTTAAGCACACCCCAGTGTCGCTTAAAGAACCCTGAAGAAAAGCCATCAGGCCCCGGAGCTTTGTTAGGATTAGCCTTCATCACAATGTCTTCCACCTCCTCCATTCTCACAGGGGCCAATAGCATGCAATTTCCATGGTGCGTCACCAGCCTTTTAGTGACAAGGCCGGGAAACGAACTGGTGTAATCCGTCTGCTGGTATAAGTTCGAGTAAAATCTGACAGCCTCCTCCTGGATCTCCACCGGGTCCCCTACCAGGCGCCCCTCGCCATTCAGAAGTCTGGAGATGCTGTTTCGGTGCTGGCGAGTACGGATCACATCATAGAAGAACTTGGTGCATCGGTCGCCATCCTTGAGCCAGGTGCATTTTGCCCTCTGTGCCGCACTGATCTCCTCCTGTAACCTCATGATGCTGACCTCCTCAATCAGAGTCTTCTCCCTAGCCGCCAACTCCCCGTCCAGAATGTCAGCCTGTAGAGCCACCTGAGTGACCCGAAGCTCGGCTTTATTTTCCGCCAGAGAGGTCCGCGGTCTCATCTTCACCCAATCCCTGAACGCTCACTTGATCTGCTTGAATTTATGAACCATGCGGAACTGAGTCGTGCCCGCCCGGAAGTGCTGCATCTCCCCCGTAACCACCTCCTCATATCCAGCCGACAGGTACCAGCTATTGTTATACCGAAACGGCCTCGACCTCAAAGTAGGTCTCTCACAAAGGCCAACTCGGATAGGAGAGTGATCGCTAGTACCAGCCGCAAGACCTTCCGCCACCGAATTAGGGAAGCACTGGAACTAGTCGCTATTGCCCAAGGCCCGATCCAACTGACAAGCAATTCGATTCTTTGTAGCCTTGTTGTGTCAGGTCCAGATATGGCCAGCTCTATCCAGCCCCCGCAACCCAGATAGGAGCAGACATCTCTGGAAGTCATATAAAACCGAATCCGGGACATGACGACCTCCCACCTTCTCTTGGCGAAGCAGCATAGCATTGAAATCCCCCATGATAAGCAACATATATATATATATATATATATATATATATATATATATATATATATATATAGAGAGAGAGAGAGAGAGAGAGTATTAATGCATCTTCATGACTTATTCTCACAAGTAAAACTAAGAACCTAAATTTCATCAAATAGTCGTCAAATGAATTCATTTTCATGAAAACGATGTATTTTAAGTTTAAAAATAAAGAAAATTTAATTTCTAAAACTAAAGTACCAAAGCTATATTTTAAAAGATGAGCCTATGTTCAATGACTTGCACTAAAAATTACCTACAATGTACCACGAGGCAAGAAGCACCCAAAATTAAAATTGAAATACAAATAAATAAAATGTTGGGTACTTATGTGGTAGGTACCCAGGAGTACGCAAGGAGTACCCGTACTAGTGAGTAGCCGGTATGGGTACTCCTTCCTAGATGGATTACCCGTGCTTTGTAGCTTGCAACAGAAGATCTTATGTAGATTATTACCAATTGCCTCTCTAGACTATTGCATATTCCTTTAGTTTAGCATTTTTTTTGCTAGGAAACTGACTTTGTGGAACTATAAATCTCAGAATGGAGCATGTAAGTGCACTTTTCTTGTTTTGGTGGCAAATGCAAGGAACGCATTTCATGGACATACAACGAGTCTATTTCTACCGGAATCTCATCGTGCATAAACTATGAGTGTATTAGTCTATTAGATCATCTGAAATGAGTGTTCTACTCTCTTTTGCACATGGGAGAAGCCATACGCAATGTTCTTAGATTGTTCAGTACATGGAAAATTTCTTCTCAGATGGATCTTAACCTTTAGGGGTAGACCTATGTTGCACGGATACGGATACAGCAATATGACAATTTTGAAAAGCTTGTATGTCGTGATATAATTATACAGACATGAAAATGAGAACACTACAGATGAGTAAAGTAGTGAGAGAAGAATGATAAAATCAATATGTCAAGATTATTTGTGACTTCTAAGCTCTAACCGATAGCAGTTATTACAGTTAAATTGGTGGTACAAATGTGACTTATAAGTCGTATCAGAAAAGAACCAAAGAAACAATTTATGTAACCATATTATTTTTGTGTGTTGTTCCTGCTACGCGTTCCTATTTAGATTGTTTAGAGCGACAGCCTAAGAGGAGAGGAAGAGGGAAGGGAGAGACACAGGTGGATCTTCCGGGATAGGAAGAACCACATAAGGAGAGTTCTGATTAGAGGAGACAGAGGGGTTAGGTTGGGGATCGAAATGAGAAGGGAAAGAGAATTGCTTATTTAAGAATTCAGATTGGGTTATGGGACAGTGAATCCAATCTGAACATGATCATGACTAAGTTGACAAGTAGCAACTTATGTTGAATGGATACCCTTTTAACTTGATTTAAATGGATACGTGAAAATAATGTGTAAATATTGGTTCATACTATGACCCGACCTGTTGCCGGTCACCTATTGCTTTTCAGGACTAATGGGTAGCTCTATAATGTCAAAATAATAATTTATTTGTCAAATTCTTGCAGGTAACGAACTCTATGACTCAGCAACGGTATTCAACATAGCAGATCTTCCAGCCTTTGCTTTGGAGTATCTTCCAAATAGAAATTCTTTAGTGTATGGAGATTTATATGGGATCAGTAAGGAAGCATCAACCATCTTCAGAGCCACCCTCCGGTATCAAGGTACTCTGTGTTTGTGCCTGTGTGTGTATATGTAGAGAAAGAAAAAAACACTCTAGTTGAATGCATGTGTAACACGTGTGTCGCCGAATTGATTTGCTGTTTAGGCGATTTTCTGTACATCCAATGTCTGCTGGACTCATCTTGTCACATCTCTTGTTTCTTCAGAAGGTCATTTATATTGGAAGTAGGGAACATACGGATATGTTACAGTAACGTTACATACGGACATGTTAGCCTAAAAATTCCTTAAAGCTCAACTTTTAGAGTAAAAGTCCCTTAAAGGTCACATTTAGTTTAGTCTGCCCTTCGTTGAGCCTAACAAAATTTTAGATTGTACGCGTGGTTTACCCAAGGCCTTGCATAAAAGTATTCGAAGGGTAAACGAGATGTTTGCTTTCATCCAAGATTAAAATGGTTTAGTTAAACCAGATGGTCAATAGGTTTCCTAATTCATCTAAATCATTCTTAAAAGGGTCACAAAGCAGTGAAAGGAGTGTATCTGTTGTTTGTTGGCCTTATATCTGCTCTCTTTATATGTGGAAATGGATAGTAGTAAAGAATTATAAATCTTTCGACAAGTTGAGGTTAGATGTTTCAAAAATCTATCAATTAAAACTAAATAGTAGAATGCCACGAGTAACTTTGCTGTGTTCTTCGTAGAAAGGGTCCAGGAATAGGAAGTAGTAAGTTTGGGGAAGACGCATGTAAGTGCAAGGGTGAAAAATGGGCTGGCTAATAAAAACTAGTGATTGTCTAAGTAAAGGTTGTCAATATTTAGTATGGTGCGGCCTGGTTCAGCAATGAATCATGCTTAAGATGAGGGACTTGACCGTTTTCAGGAGCATACCTGGGCTATTGTTGAGTAGTGTGTGTGCGGTATGTGAAAAGTCTTGGTTTGTACATGATGATCGTGTTTGTCTCTTCGTCCTTACGTATTTTGACATGTTTCATTATTTGACATAGTTTCCTGGTGCAGGCTTCAGTCAAATAATGTCATGTCTGGCAAAAATTGGTTTCTTTGAAACTGAAGTTCACCCTCTGCTGAAACAAGGCCAAAGACCGACGTTCAAGGTTTTCCTGAGCGATCTGCTGAAGAGCAAATTCTCAAATTCAGTGAACGTGGAGGACATGGAAGGGATAATTGGCAATGAAAAAGAAATGATTGCATTGTTCACTACACTTGGTCTTTGCAAAGAAACAGCAGCCATGAAGACGATCAAAACTATTAAGTTAGTGACTGCTACCTCTTTCTGCCACTGTTTCTAATGCAAAGATGTTCGTGTTGTTAACTGCAAGTTTTTTGTTATTTTATTGTCTTCCTCCTATTGCCATCTACCCCTAGAACTTATCCAAAGCAAACCAGTACTACACTCTTGCCATTTCACTTTTGCTCTAGAAGAAAATCTCTTTATGTCTTGATACATTCAGGGCTTAAACTCCTATTAGGAAACTTTTAAACTAGCACCTTCATTGTACTTTTCTCCTTAAAGTTACATCCAGGACATGATTTTCTAATCGTGACTGCTCGACAATTATTCGAAAAGAAACCACTGTATTCTGTTCTAATAGTTGGCTCAGTGGCTTCTAACTACAAGTAACAACTATAAACAGGGTTCCCACCATCTAATCATCTATTATCCTGTTCAAATACTATCAAAATACACATTAAATATAGATATAGCGATAACAAACCACTTTGAAGGCGTCTGGGCCTTCGTCCTTGGATGTCAAGAATATCAATAAGATCCTTTTTGCTACATATGTTTTATCATTTCATGTTGTGGTATGTGAATGTAAATCTACATTTGGCTCACCGAAGTGTTGTCTATTTTTGAATCAGGTTTTTGGGACTCCATGAGAATGTGGAAATCCCAGCAACTTGTTCTAGTGCATTTGATGTAGCGTGCTTACGCATGGAACAGAAGTTATCCTACTCGGCCAATGAGCAGGTATGTTCTTGTTACTGATAAGTTGGCATTTATTACATATTTGTGGCTTGTAGTAGTCTTCTCTTTTAACACTAAATATTCATGCTAGTAGAGCAGCAGTATGTTTGATAAGATAAAAGTGTAAAAGACTGCTGCAACCAACAGTCCTTAATTTAGTGTGTTTCTCTTCATCACTTCTCCAGTAGGAACTCAAGTCACGCTATTATTCATGACTTTGATTGAAATGGAATGTTTGGTTGAGGAGGAGAGGAATCGTGAATCACCCACCATCTGCCCCCACAACCTAAAAGAAAGAAGAAATGTTTGCATGGTTTCAATATTTTGCTACCAACGCAACAGTTAAGTGGGTTATGGATTATCAATCTAGTGAAAAAAAAAAAATAGGTCTCTCCTGAAACATGTGTGCAGAGGGCTTATCCCACAATTGTTTTGTGAAAAAAAAAAAAAAACCCTACTCCATGGTGGTAAGGCTGAAAAGAGATGACTCTGATGCGGGCCCACCCATTATCACCTACACACGTCGCAGGAGACGTGGAGCCATTTAGGCCCACTTTTTAGGCCTTTCAGTTATTTTAGTCATGGAGGGGTATTGTGGTCTTTCACCACAATAACCCTCCTAGGGTTTGCTTTTCTTTTCTATTTATAGTCAGGGCTAGCCGTCATTACTTTTATGCTTGGATTGAGAAAACTCTCTCCAGTGTCATCAAGAAGGATTTTATTACTTTGTTCCGTTCAATCAAAGTTGGAAGTTTTGTTCTTTTCCTATATTAAAGATCATTCTGTTTCTATTCCTCTTGTTCTTTGTTTTATTTGTTTTCTTTTGTGAATCGATTGAGTCGATTCACAACAATTGGTATCAGAGCCCTCTACGAGCCATGGCAGACGGGACGAGAACCACAATCGACGAGAAGATCCGAGGTCTTCGGGAGGATTTCACCGCCGAGATCGATAGCTTGAAGAAATCCATGGAGGCCTCCGTTAAAGATCAAGCATCCACGAACCAGGAATTCCGCACGGAGATGCGGCACATGCGGAAGGAGATGACGGCTATAATGACGCTCTTACAAAACATCTCGAAGAAGATCAACGGCGAGGAAGCGGAGGCGGTAACAACCCAAACCCTAGGCGATCAACTAGGGTTTGCTCCTGCGGAGGGGGAGGCGACCGCGGAGGAGGAAGGACCGGTCTGCGGCCGCTGCCCCGCAACCGCCGTCGCCGCCGCACCTCCGGGCTGGGTCCTGGCGGCCGGCGATCACCGCCGGACAGCAGCCGAGGGCCGCGGGAGCGCCACAGCATGCCGCGCGAGCCCAGGCGGGGCCGCGGCTGCTGTGGGCGGCCGCTGGCCGGCCCCCGACCGCCACCCAGGGCCGACCGGCGCCAGGGGAGCCGCCGGCGAGCGGCTGTGGCCGGACGCCGTCGACCATTTCGGTCCCGGCGGACCGGCGCCACACCCGGGAGAGGCCCTATGGCTTGGGGCTCCCTATGGGGGTCGGACGATGACCTCGAACTACGGTGATAGGTTCACGGGGTCGGGAAGGGGCTTAGCTGGAGTTCCGGCTCGGACGGGAGGGACGGAGCCGCCAGGAGGGGCGAGGAAACTCGGAGGCAGCAATTTCTTTGGAGAAACGGCGGATCCCGCCAACTTCCAAAGAGGGGATCTACCCCCACGACGACCACCACGGAGGAAGAGGAGGAGGAGGAGGATCCGACGGAGGAAGAGGCCGCTATAGCAACAGACGCAGTTTCCAGATTTCCACCTTGAGGACAAGGTGGCTCTTTTAGGGGGCGGTATTGATGCGGGCCCACCCATTATCACCTACACACGTCGCAGGAGACGTGGAGCCATTTAGGCCCACTTTTTAGGCCTTTCAGTTATTTTAGTCATGGAGGGGTATTGTGGTCTTTCACCACAATAACCCTCCTAGGGTTTGCTTTTCTTTTCTATTTATAGTCAGGGCTAGCCGTCATTACTTTTATGCTTGGATTGAGAAAACTCTCTCCAGTGTCATCAAGAAGGATTTTATTACTTTGTTCCGTTCAATCAAAGTTGGAAGTTTTGTTCTTTTCCTATATTAAAGATCATTCTGTTTCTATTCCACTTGTTCTTTGTTTTATTTGCTTTCTTTTGTGAATCGATTGAGTCGATTCACAACAGACTCACCATGGGCGGAGCTAGGCAGAGGCCAGGTGGGGTAAGTTACCTGAACTTATAATTCTAGTTCATATTAGTAATTATGACATGCCCCATAATTAATGATATTTTGAAGATGTTGTAACTAAAGTAATTACCATATTTCACTAATTCAAGGAAAAAAATATCATGGGAGTATGCCAGCCATTAGCCATTTCAATAGATATAATCACTCTAAAATTTAGCAACTACTAGACTAAATTCTCAACAATTGCTTAATAATGGGATAAGTAAGGTGATAGCTACTGATGGCCTTTTATTGCTGTCTTAGTTCTCATTTTTTAAAGGGCTAATTAGAGTTTAGAGTCTTTAGACCCAGCTTAGAGTTTAAGCCCTGACTTGTCCAATTAGAAAATTTAGACCCTGAATTTTTAATATTTGTTTCAACTCTAAACTGGTGTAAAATCCAGTGTCTAAACTCTAATTAGCCCTTGTTTAAACTTACTAAATCTCAAATTTTACTTTGATATTTAATACTTTGATCTGAAGCATGAATGGAACTGTAAAGAAGAATAAGACCATATCTCCTTCATAAACTTGACTTTTAAAAGGTTCGAGTTACTAATTATTCATATTTACTTACGTGAAGATAGATAGTGATGCCCCCACCTGACTTATAATCTAGGCTCCGCCCTGCAACTCCCTGTTATCAGGCATAAGAAATATGACAATAAGTTCTAAAACTCTCTCATACTTGTCACAATTAACATGATACATATGTCACGCAAACAGCCTCTACATATATATGGGGGTAAGGCCACGTGTATCTTGACCCTCCTCAAATCCAACGTATGCTGGAGCCTTGTGCCACTGGGACACCCCTAACATGATACATTAACATATATGGGTTTGATGTTCCTAGATGATAGGAACTGATAACCACAGGATTAATATGATTGTAAAGATAATTTAAATATATTTTAATCTATCAACACATAACCATAGAATTTGAGCTGTTGCTGGTCTGTATCTTCCATCCCAAACTTTGCAGTCAACTTACTAAATCTCGGTGTATTCTATCGCTGTCAAATTTCCTTGATTCATATAGATGACTTATCACCTTTTAAGTTAGACTATATTCGCTTCCGAATACTTTGCTCTCAGATGCAGGCAACTGATATGTGGTCTGATCCCCTGGCTGAGTCCAGGCCGCGTGATCTGGTAGGAGACAGAGTATAGTGAACCGTATACAAGCCAGATTCCAAATTTGATGGCTATCTGGGTCAGTAAGATTGCATAGAAATTTGTCATGCTAGCTAGTTATTGCCTCTCCATACACTGTATACGTAATTCTGGCATTTGATTTATGCACTAAATCAAATTTCTGTATTGTCAATGAATACCTCATTAATTGAAAGTTCTTGTAAATTGATAGTTTTCAAGATACCCTTTGAATGTTTCTTTAGGAGTTTCCTTTCATCAACCTCAGCAGATTTAGTTAGTTCATATACAGATTCAATCTGGATAACGTTCTCCCTTTGTTTCAAATCATGGGAATCATATTCACATATACAGATGCAAATGGATCATGTTCTCCCTCTGTTTCCTATCAAGGGAATCATACTAATATAGCATTCTATTAGTCATCTTTATCACATTAGAATCTACTAACTTGAGGATTATCATTCAAAATTTGTACTCTAAAATTGCTTCCCTATCACCAAATTGTTACGATTGGTTTTGAAATTTCATTCTCTCTTACTTTTATCTCACAAGGACATGGTACTCCTGCATCATGAAGTGGAAGTAGAATTTCCTGATGGAAGGCCTTCAGAGAACCACCGTGCCACCTTATTGGAGTTTGGTAGGACAGAAAATGGGAAGACGACGACTGCAATGGCCCTCACCGTTGGCATTCCAGCAGCAATCGGAGCTCTAGTAATCTCTATTTCTTGTCGCAAATTGTTCCAGACTTCCATCCCTAGTCAAACCCGAAAATTACTTAACAAATTATCTTGTTTTTATTCTACAGCTCTTACTTCAGAACAAAGTTCAAACCAGAGGGGTCATAAGACCCCTGAACCCTGAAGTCTACATACCAGGTAAATCTTGATACCTATAGGCTATAGATATCTAATTTCATTGCACTTGATGCTGATCAATATACCTATGCATGCAGCGCTCGATATTCTAGAGGCATCCGGAATCAAACTTCCAGAAAAAGTCGAGATCTTGTGAGCTGAACAAGATTCTGGAGTTATAATGCTGTAACATAAAAGTGTCAATATATGTAAATGTTATATAGTTACTAAGTGTTGATATATGTTTGAATAAGCCTGCAGTGTAAAGTAGATTGGCAGGCATTCCATAGGTGTATTGTGTAACTCTACATCTTTCAATATACCTATGCATGCAGCGCTCGATATTCTAGAGGCATCCGGAATCAAACTTCCAGAAAAAGTCGAGATCTTGTGAGCTGAACAAGATTCTGGAGTTATAATGCTGTAACATAAAAGTGTCAATATATGTAAATGTTATATAGTTACTAAGTGTTGATATATGTTTGAATAAGCCTGCAGTGTAAAGTAGATTGGCAGGCATTCCATAGGTGTATTGTGTAACTCTACATCTTTCAAATTAAATTAATGCTCATTATTAAGAAAAGAAGAATTGTTTGAAGAAGAAAAATAATAATTATGGTTTATATTCTATTTTTGGAGAAATGCCGATGTGTTGTATGAATGTATATCTAGAGTGCTAATTGCCATATTCTGCCATTTGAGCCAAGAAATCTCTTTCTCAATGGATGTATCATATTGAATGAAAATTTAGCTTTTGTCATTCAAGTTGCTGCTTCAAGACGATAGTAATTAAAGGATTAGGTGTGAAATGTGAGACTAAACAATTCACACTTCCATCCTTCCAAGCCAATTTCCTAGTTTCTTCTTTCCGCTCTTCCAAGTTTCCTTCTCAACTTGATTAACTCAAAGATTGCTTACTACTTAAAACAATGTGATATGAAAAGCTAAAACTATTATGTGCTTTAGTATCCAACTGTCGGTTGATAATGATCATTTGTGTTACTTCATTGTGCACTTATTCTTTTCCCTAGTAACAATTTTTTCTACTTCAATTTTATAAATATAAATCTTGATACCTCCATGACACAAGTATTTATTTTTTTTATGGAAACTGTTATTGCCAAGAAAGCTTTTACAATGTCGACGGTTTTTTCAGAGGAGGTTACGAAAATTACCCTTAATTCATAAGAAAAGCTATAAATCTTTTTTTTTTAAAAACCTAATAAATTGAGATAGTTTTGGTCACTCATTTTGAAAATTCGATAACATTGTAAAATTCTGCTTGGCAATTACAATTTTCTTTTTCTTTTTTCTTTTTTATTTTCAAATGCCCAGCATAAACGTTCGGGACTTTCCCATGCTGCATTGCATGCCTCTCGCGCCCAGTCCCACCATATATTAAATGGAATGCCTCTCGCGTCCAGTCCCCAAGTCCCACCATATATTAAATGGAATCCCACCATATATTAAATGGAAGGAACAATACGCTCCCACAGGTGCATATATATATATATATATATATATATATATATATATATATATATATATATATATATATATATATTAGTTGCTTGATTTCCATAAGTTTGTAATTATTATGCATGTCTAGCAAAAATAAGATATGAGAATCAATGTATTCCATCACTATATTTTTTTTGGCTTTTGCGATGCATATTCTATCACATCAACTGGTGAAATAAACTACTGGTCGTAATCAGTCTTTTACATTACAAAGCCCAATATAAGAGGATACACCTAAAAGGGTGCAAAAAAATACAAAAATCTCAACAGCTTCCCAACTCTAGAGGGCAACACAATATCTTTCAAATGATGTGCTTCTTCTGTCAGAAGAACTACAGTTACATATGTCGAGGTTTGAATTGTATACTTTAATGCTGGTTTTTTTTTTTTTTTTGAAATCCCACGCACCCACACACAATTGGGGGACTCGAACCTTGCCGGTCCCTCTGGGTGTCCGCTCTAATACCACTACACTAGAGAGCTCGGACTTGTACTTTTATGCTGGTGGATTCTTGAAAATTGAGAATCCAGATATGTTATGTACATGTACCAAGACTCCAAACCTTCACACTCCAATATGCAATTGTATATATTACCATGTTAACCTAATTAAGGTCCCAAATACCTGATACCTGATCTTCTTATACCCTGATGTTCCTACTCTTTTATAAACCTTTTTTTTACAGGAGCCAGAAAGAGAAACTTCGGCACTCGATCCATACTTGATGAGTTGTAAGAGGTTCTTCGGAGCAGTGAAAACATTAGCGGCTTTCTCCTATGACAGCCCATGAGAGCAGATGATGCTTAGCTTCCTCCCAGTTGTGAACCTTGGTCACGAGCGGGTGTGAAACTGCAAATTCGTCCTTGCACCAAGGATAAGAGTTATCATAGTCGAAGAGAAGAACCCTAATTCCGACTCCAGCACATTCCAAAGCATATCTTGGGTTGTCATCGATCAGAACTTGCGCTCCCAGAGATCTGCACGAGGAAACCAACGGATGACAATGATGAATGATTGGAATACCCTAGATACCATTAAAACAATTGCATTATGAAGATCAGTCCAAGTTTTGTATTCCGCCAAACTCCAATGTGACTTGTATATGAATAGTCAAACCTAATTGGAAAGCCACTATTTATATCATCAGAAAGCCCAACCTACCTGCAAATCTCGGACTTTGGCCTCGACTGCCCATCCAGAGCAAAATGGTTCCCGAAATGAATCTCTTGAAACAAGCCAGGGTAGTGCTTCTCAATCCATTCAAGTGTGTGGTCTTTGATCACATTCTGTCGAGAACTTTTGGAAAAAAAAAAAGTTATAATGCAGGTAAGAGCATCATTACTAGTTGGGACTCTCCAATGCAATTTGGGGCCCAAAATTTCAAAAAAAATGTAAATGTAGAATGGGTTTGATATGTATGAGAATAGTAGGAAATGATAAAGTGAGCTCTGGTCCCAAAGATTGTGTGGTCAAAATTGATGTGGGAAAAAAATAATGTAAAATCTAGAATCTAGAAAGTTGGGTTCCAAATTGATATTCTACAAAATGAGTTCCTACAATCTAGAATCCAGAAATCGGGAGACCCAACCCTTAGCACCTATGGGTGGGATGGGACCGAAATTGTAGAAATTGAGACTAGGGATGAGATTTACTATTCTATAAAATAAGCTTCAAAATTCTGAATGTAGAAATTGGACCAGAGGATGAGCCTAAGGATGCTCCAAGGATACTACTCTTTACAGGGATAATAAATAGGACTTACGTCACAACCGAGAGACTGCAAAATGTGGACAACTCACGAAGGGCATGCAAAGCACCTGGAATGGGATGAATTCCAGTTGTGAAATAAGGAGTTTTAAAGAACTCATGAACCCGGATATCAGCTGCCACACCAAAAGAACTCGGAATTACATACAACACATCACAGACTTGGTCGGTAAGACAAAAAAAGTGTATCCGGCAATACCTTCAGTTCGAGAACAGTTCCATATCTGCTTTTTAAGATTCAAACACAGATAAGACACAAGTTCAGGTAAGAAAAAACAGCAAATTAAATCCTTAAATAGAAATACTAGAGTCAGTTGTTCAGTTTCTAATGAGGTTAAGAAAATTACCCTAAAGAATTCATAAACAAAGTACTCGGATACAGAGCGGTGCAAAGAATATCGGTCAGCAATGAATTTGTTCAGAGCTGCGAGAAAGCTTCCGAGGACTACAAAGCATAGCAAGAATAAATTAGAATTTTACAACAGCAACGACACATCAATCTAGAATTAATCACATTGCTCATAGCATCAGTTGCTTACAACACAACATCAAATCATAACGCCTAAAACTTAAATCTGTGATGTTTGGAAAGTAAACTACGTCTTACTTGAAGGAGTATCCAGTTAATGGTTCAAAGAAACCCATATTGCCAGACCCCAAATTCAGATACTTACCACAATTTAAGGTACTTGGCACTAATTTTTTAGTTAGTTGCAATATTCTTAGAAAAACATGATGACTAAAAAATTGTGCATGAAGGACATCTGGATCATGGCCCAAATTCTGAAACAAACTGGGTAAAAATTTAGAAACAAAGAAGAAATTAAAGCACTCCTTTTCACCCACTCAAACCTGAGAATGGAAAATTCATACATAAAGGAAGACCATTGACAATTAACTTTGGCCAAATATAAGGACAGAAATTAGACATTGCCAAATTTTAGTAGACTATTCAACAACCTACCTACCTTTTGTAAGCACATGTCCTTTACCTTCAATAAGCATGTGCCCTTTATGTAAAAGGATCTAAAGAAGACACTAAAAAGCATGTGTAAACTTGCATGCATTACATACATGCTACACAATTATTAAAAAACAGAGAGGAAACTGTTTGGAAGTCAAGGTGCAATGTAGGTAGGGCCCGGGCCAACCTGGCCCGGAGTTTACTGGGTTCGGTCCGGCTGGGCCGGCCCGGTCAAGAACACCGATCCAGGCCGGGAACCAAAAACCCAAAACCAGCCTGGCCCAGAACCCAGTTTGAGCCTTTACGGGCTAGGTCCAGGTAGGGTCCGGGTAGAGTCTGGAAACTATATTTATTAAAAGAAATATATAGGCCCCTTGGGCCTTAGGTTGGGTTTATATAAGTTATGTTAGGGTCTTATGGCTAGCTGGTAAGTATTAAGTTTTCTTAAAAGGGAGGTTCAAGTTCTATACCTAAGGAGAAAACCCGGCCCGACCCGATTGGGAGAGCGTTCCGGGCCTGGGCCGGGTCTAGGAAATGGATTCCCAGAACAACCCAGTTGGGAAGTGGACCGGGCCGGTTTACGGGGCACCCGGCCCACATTGCACCTTGATTTGGAAGCCAGTATTCATCTTGACCTCGGGACCTTTCCCTGTTCCATTTCTTGTGAAAACTATTTTGTTATAAAACGTCAAAGTTTGCATTAGACAAGGAGTATCCATGTAAAACTATGTTTTTTAAGTTTGAATAATATAAAAGTTTCTAAAAGTGCACCTAAGAAATAGCACTCTGTACAAAGTACAAATCGACATTTTTATGGCCGGCTGTCAACCCACGCTGACTTTCTCTTTTTGGGCCAGTTTCCTAGCTAAGTATGAGCAAGAGAGCAATGTCAAACTTTGAATAGCGGGCTGGTCGACCTACCTTGCTGGTCTTTGGTCTAGCAATTAAGTCCATTCCAATTATCCTCGACTATAAAAGAGTCTAGATGAAGAGACAAGATATTATTTGCAAAAGGGAACTATGTTCATATCTAAGCCACAAACCACAAGACACAGGGCAAAAGAATCTTTAGCTGGCTAAATCAATTTGAATACCAATCTGTATCAATATTGTTGTATAAATTGAGCGACTTGTTGAAGGAGATAACAGGTTTTATTTTCGTATTGTCATGTGTGTACACGGAGTGTTCAGATGCGGACAGCTCCTGAGGTTTAACATGAGAACTGTGTTAAGATGGACTGGTTATAATATAAGAGCAAGTCATGATTTCTAAATTGGGAAGGATTATATCCAATATTATCTGTGCTAGATGTAGTTTTCGGTAACCCTATTCTCTCCTATTCTTAATACTATCAGTCTGTCCCCTATCATTTCCCTTGGCCGAGCTCCTAAACAATCAAGTACTTATAGACCTTGAAAATACTGACCAGATCATATCCTTGTCAGGGTCACAGGAATGGAACCATGATTCAGTGATGCTTGGGAGAAATTATACATCTACAAATTTTCAAAGTTTTCAAAAGTCGTGTGTGTGTCACACTGACACACACACACACGTGGGGTGGGGTGGGGTGGATGGGGGGGGAGGGGGGGGGGGGGGGGGGGGGGGGGTCCGTCCCTATCTGGGGGATGAATGTCAAGTACTATTTGAAGTAGATGCTCACGATTTCGATAGCGAGTGATTTGGAGGATCTCTCTCGAAAAGTATTCCGTGCTCATTTCGGTCAACTATCCATTATCTTTCTTTCACCGAGTGCCATGTATTACATTTCCATGGTTTACGCTTTCCCAATTATGAAGCATGGTTAAGTGATCCTACTGATTGGACCCAGTGCCCAAGTAGTTTGGCCAATAGTAGGTCGATAAATATTGCATGGCGACGCAGGCGCAGTGATTATAAATCAATAACCGATTTAAACATTCAAGAAATTTATTTTAGTTGTTCCCAACCATCTGTCATGCAAAAAGAAGGCAAAACAAAATGGACTGTCCATTGTTGCCTATAGATTTCACAGAAACGATCGGGCCCAAAACAAAGAACAATATCTAACTACATTGTCGTCTGTGTGACCGTCCAAAATGCAACAAATCCTAATATATGAAGAGAGTCACAAAAACAAGGTGTAACAACCAATATAAAAAAGAATGCTGAAATGGTAAACTACCAAAGGCAGGATTAGACCATATACCTTCATCCACATCAACTGCGACGACCATTTTCTCGGGCATGGATCGGTCGGGGAACCCAAGAGGCCTTCCATGCCTGAGAGAACCACTTCCATTCACCAACTCCTCCCCAACAACGGAATTGGGGTCGCGAACGAATTGGCTATGCAGTCTTTCTGCACGAGCCTTGGCAGCCCTATCGTCGGCCCTCCAGGAAATGCCGTCTTGGCGATCCAAGCAGCCTCTCAAGCTCAGTCTCCGAGCAGCATTGCTCCCATTGTGCTCATTCGACTGGCTATACCCGCGAAAACTCGCAGAGCACAGAAGCTTATTCAGAGCCATCAGCTCAGAACTGATCTGAAATGTCCCAAAATGGTGCTTCTTTAACAAAACCATGTGGGCATTCCAAAAGTTGCAATCTTTAGCTCAAAAGTTCGATAAAAATCGTATTTTTACGGCTAAAATTGAGTCAAATCGGAACAAAAAGTGGGTTTCGGGCAAAATCACGAAATGGGTTTGTTACAAATGGCAGTAGGAAGTGAAACAAAGCTTGCCAATGTGAGCATTCAAAAAAGTTCAAATCTTTAACCACGATTTGCGAAAGGGAACCCCTTAAAATTCGTAAAGATCGTATTTTTATGGCCAAATCTATAGTAATCAAAATAAAAGGTCGTGTTCGTTCCCAAAACAATTGCTAAGAAGTGGAGCAGAGCTTACCAATGGAGAGAAGAACCGAAGCCTACATTGTGGGAAAAGCAAAGAAGAACTCCACTTATATAGGAATCAGAAAGCATAGGAAATGTCGGGAAAAAATGGAAATTTCCTATTTAAATTATTTTTCTGGGAATTAGGGTTTGGTAATAGAGAAAAGGAATGAAGAGATTCTCCTCCAAAAAAAATGGATGGGTGGGCTTTCCCTTTTAGGAAAAGGAGGTTTGTGGGTCCACCACATTATGGTTGTACCGTCTCAAATTGGATCTTGGCCGTTGATTTCTTGATACTAGAGGCTCGATTTTGTTACTAATGACCTTGAATTTTTTTGTCTCTGGACTTCATTAATGACTTTCGAATTATATATGGAGAAAACTTTGATACAATGTATCAAAGTTTATACAATGTATCAAAGTTTTGATACTTCCTTTCTATGACAAGTGGATCCTCCTCTTAACATGAGTGACGGAACTAGCATCTAAAATTGGAAGAAGCTAGACGTATAGTTTAATTATTAGGAGAGTTGAACATTATGTACATAAGCTTGAGCGACATAAATATACTTAGTATCGCACTGCTTAGAGAATAATTCTTTGTGAATTTAGTTATCATTTTTTTTTTTTTTTGCAGAGTTTAAATCCAAACAAAATAATAAAATATAACTAAAAAATATTTCAAAAATACTTTTTTTTTAAAAGGGCCGGAGTGTAGTTCATCCATGTCCTTGTTTAGTTCCGCCACGGTTTATATTTATACTATTTTCACTATGTTATAGGTAACTTTGTTTTTCCTATATATTAGATAATTGGTTGACTTGTCTCTATTATTATAATACGGCTTGAAAATTGCTCAAAAATAAGTCATCCAAATCGTGTGTGTATAAACTATTTAAACTATTTTAAGTACTATCGATAGCGACAGTGTTCCTTTCACCATACTATTTTAAGTACTTATCTCTATTATTATAATACGGGACATTATCCAAATCGATAGCGACAGTGTTCCTTTCACCATATGCATATCTCTCACTCAAAAAATTCTAAAATTCTATCTAATTTAAACTATTTTAAGATATTAAACTAACTACGGAGCATTATTTAAATATATATTTAAAATTTAAAAATAATATCTATAACAATTTTTAGTAAAAATATATTTAAGTTAGTTAATATAATTTAAATTCTTGTATAATTATTCAATAATATTAGATTAAAAAAATAATCTATTTTTACGTGCCTAAAAAGAACTAGTATACTGAATAATTTATTGTTTACATAAAATCACATATATTTAAATAAATTATATGCTATGTTTCTCTTAATTAAGTTTGTGTATTTCCGGTTTGAGGATGGAATATATTATTCCCATCGGAAGGAACAAATTATTCTTATCTATATTAATGTGTTTGGCAAAAGTCCAAAAACATTGGAGGGAATAATATATTCCTTTGACTGTCATAGTTTGACCATTGAACATTATTTCCAGAACAAAAATATTTGTCGAACCCAAGGGGACCATATGGAGACTACACTAACGTACCACCATCCTCCCCATTGACTCCACTACTGGATCCTCTCCACCAATAGATGACCGTCACGTCAGCGCAAAACGCTGTATTTTAATTATAACGAATAAATAGAAAATTAGATCTACATTAGTTCTCCCATGAATCGTTCCATCTATCCTCCTAAGAAGAAATTTGATTTCAAACTCCGATTCGAAGAGGAGTACGTTATGCTAAACAGCTAATGTGCCTTGGATGATCCACTTTTCGTACTTTTCTTATTTTTAAGGGATAATTTAGCAAATACCCTCATTCTAAATATTGAAACTAGCATATACCTGAACTATTTTTTTTTTATCTATCAAATATTCCTATTTTTTTGTATGGAATAGTAAAAATTTAAGATATACCCCAACTTTTTTAAAAAAAAAATCTTCTTGTTTTACGTAAGAGTAGAGGTATTTGCTAGATAAAAAAAAATAGTTGGAGTATATGCTAGTTTCAATATTTAGAATGGAGATATTTGTTAAATTATTCCTATTTTTAAAGCCATTGGAGCAGGGGAAGCCCACCCCCAAAAAAGTTTCTTACTATTTTTTTTTATTTAATTTTTTTATATGAGTTAGTCCACTTTTAGCCCATCCAAATTTATGGTAGTCCATTCCAGTTACAGCTTCTGAATCCGTCTCTGCATTAACGATTTGCGAAAAACAAAACGTCGTGTTCGTTTCCAAAGAAAAATTGCTAATAAGTGGAGCAGAGTTTACCAATGGAGAGAAGAAGCAAAACCTACATTGCGGAAAAAGCAAAGAAGAACTCTACTTATATACGAATCAAAAAACATAGAAGATGTTGAGAGGAAAAAAAAAAAGAAATTTTCGTATTTAAATTATTTTTCTGGGAATTAGGGTTTTGTAACAGAGAAAAGAAATATAGAAATTTTCCTCCCCAAAAAAATGGATGGTGGGCTTTCCCTTTTAGGAAAAGGAGGTTTGTGGGGCCCTCGCATTATGATTTAAATTGGATCTTAGCCGTTGATTTCTTGATACTAGAGGCTCGATTTTTTTAACTAATCTTGCCCTTGAATTTTTTCTCTCTGGACTTCATTAATGACTTTCAAATAATATTAAAAAAAATTACATAGGGATAAACTTCAGTGTATTTATACAAAAGAGAATAAATTTTAAAAAATTATTAAAAAAAATGATAAGATGACATTACAAATGACGTCCCAAGGAATTCTCGAACTAGCGACCGCCCTTCCCCTCCTGGACGCCATCTACGATGACGCTCCTTCCTCCTCTTCGTAATTTTTTTAAACTTATCATTTTTTTCGTAAATATCACAAATTTTATCTTTCTGTGTAAAATTGTCCGCAAATAATATCACATAGTTCCCATATAAAATTAGGATAAGCTAAACTTATAGTTTAATTAGCATCTAAAATTAGGGAAGTAGAAAGACACTAGCATAGTAGCATGTTGGGAAAGAAACGCGGAAACATTTCCCCAAACCGGAGAGTACCTGCGAGAGGACCGAGCAATACAACGCACGAACCCAAAAACAATCACACAAAAAATAATCCACGCAGACACAGAGAATTTTTGACGTGGAAACCCTTGCGGAAAAAACCACGGGACGATCGGAGTCCAACCCTGAGAAGCCTCCACTAATGGAATAGAAGAATTACACCTTCTACAAACTCCTCCCGATCCAAATCGGATCCCCACAACACTCAGAGATAAGAACAATGATTACAAGGCTACGAAGAGCGAGAACGACGAGTAGAGATTACCCGAACACGATCTCCTTCGAACAGCGACCTTCAATCCTCCGTCTTCTTCTCCGAAGTTGTAATGGCACTCTTGCCTCCTTCCTCTCTCAAACTTGTGTTGTCCAATGCGTTGCGATCATACGATAATGAATTAGGGTTGAGAAAACTCAACTTAACTCCCTAATCCCGCAACCAACCTGAACCGTTGGATTAGATCCAATGATGAAAACTCATCCTGAAATTCGCTTCAGCCCCCGACGACACAGAGTTCGGCCAGAACTCTGTGTGGGGCAACCAGCACCTACTGGCCAAACCCTGGAACGGCCAGACCGAGTTCGGCCAGAACTCGGCCTGGGACCGAGTTTGGCCCGAACTCGGATCCCCTGCTTCCAGCAGCTCCAGCAGCAGCAGCAGCAACTCCGTCGCCTACTTCCCGAGCTTCTCCGACATCGGACGGCGCTCGTCGCACTCCGGGGTCTTCTCCACATAGGTTGGAAACCCCACCCACTCCAACAAATCTCCCCCTTCACAACTATGGGGAGGATGTCATCATCCCGACGACCTGCCTGCAGTACTCAAACTTCCCCCTTGGTAGAATCTTCGTGAACATATCAGCTCCGTTGTCATCTGTATGCACCTTCTCAAGCTCCGCGTCCTTCTTCTCAACCACATCCCGTATCCAATGATACCGGGTCTCGATGTGCTTGGACCGGCTATGAAACGTCTGATTCTTCACAAGGTGGATCGTACTCTGACTGTCGCAAAGCAAAGTATACTGCTCTTGCTTCAGTCCCATTTCCTGCAGCAGCTTCTTCATCCACAACAGCTCCTTGCAAGCCTCCGTCGCCGCAATGTACTCTGCCTCTGTCGTCGACAAGGCAACACACTTCTGCAACCGCGACTGCCACGATACTGCTCCTCCCGCAAACATTATCACGTAGCCCGAAGTCGATCGCCTCGTGTCTACATCTCCAGCCATATCAGCGTCGGTATACCCAACCAGCTTCGGCTCGTCACCACCAAAGGAAAGTCTCCAACCAGCAGTGCCCTGAAGATAACGTAGAATCCACTTGACCGCACTCCAATGTACCCTTCCAGGATTTGAAAGATACCTGCTAACCGTACCAACTGCATGAGCAATATCTGGCCTCGTACACACCATAGCATACATCAGGCTTCCCACAGCTGAGGCATATGGAACCCGCTCCATATCTTCCTTTTCGTCCTCGGTAGATGGACACTGTTCCTCAGTGAGCTTAAAGTGAGCCGCGAGGGGGGAACTCACTTTCTTCGACCCGTCCATCCCGAAACGCTGAAGTACCAGGTGAATGTACTTCTTTTGGGACAAGTGTAGCAGCTTGGACTCTATCTCTCTCGGCTGATCTCCATCCCAAGAATAGTCTTCACTGCGCCCAAATCCTTCATAGAGAAGGCCGCGCCCAATTGGCGCTTCAACTCCGCTATCCTAGTGGCATTCCGACCCACTAATAGCATATCATCAACATAGAGCAATAAGATGATAAAATCATCATCGGCAAAATACCTCACAAATGCACAATGGTCCGACGTCGTCCGTGCATAACCATGCTCCCCCATAAACGACTCGAACTTCCTGTACCACTGCCTCGGAGCCTGCTTCAGACCATACAAGCTCTTCCTCAACCGGCAGACTAAATGTGACTTGCCCTTCTCACAGAATCCCTCCGGCTGCTCCATGTACAACTCCTCCTCAAGATCACCGTGGAGGAATGCCGTCTTTACGTCCATCTGCTCGACCTCCAAGTCGAAACTGGCTGCTAATGCTAGCACCACCCGGATAGACGAATGCTTGACGACAGGCGAAAAGATCTCATCATAATCCACGCCTTTCCGCTGACCGTAGCCTTTGACTACCAGCCTCGCTTTGTATCGAGGGCGAGTAGCATCTTCCGTCTGCTTCACTCTGAACACCCATCGATTCTTCAAAGCCTTCTTGCCCTTTGGCAACCGCACCAGATCATAAGTAAAATTTGTGTGCAAGGAACTCATCTCCTCCTGCATAGCCACCATCCACTCCTGCCTGTGTTCGTCTTTCATAGCCTCTGCGAAACTTTCGGGCTCCCCCCCTCCCCCCCCCCGTCAGTCAATAGCACATACTCATCCGGTGAGTATCTCGTAGATGGTCGACGATCCCTGTCACTCCTTCTCAGTGGAGCCACTGGTGCTGGCTGTATACCGACAGCCTCCGCCCCTTCAGGAACTACCTCTCCGGCATGCTCATCCTCCTGAGGGACACCCTGACCACCATCAGCAGGCTGATGATCAAGGTTGGGAGCAACTCCATGTACCGGCTCCCCCATAACTGGATCCTCTGCGATGTCCTCTGGAAACTGCTCGAAGCAAAATGACTCTAACTCAGGCAATTCCTCAGCCTCAGAAGGCGTCTCGGAATCCTGAGTGTTGGTCATGGTCTGATCCTCGACGAACACCACGTCCCTGCTTCTGTAGAGCTTTCCTTCCACTGGGTCGTAGAGTCTATAGCCAAACTCATCCCGACCATAGCCGACAAAGACGCATCGCCTCGTCTTCGGCTCAAGTTTGGTCCTCTCGTCCTTCGGTACATGCACGAAGGCTTTACAACCAAACGCCCGTAGGTGATTGTATGACGGCTCTTTGCCGTACCATACTTTGTCAGGCACATCACCCTGCAAAGGAGCACTAGGAGACAAATTAATAATATAAGCAGCTATGAGAAGAGCCTCACCCCAATAACTGCCCGGCAAGTTTGCTTCTGACAGCAAACACCGCACCCTCTCCATCAGTGTCCTGTTCATGCGCTCCGCTACACCATTGAGCTGAGGTGTCTTTGGCGGAGTCTTCTGGTGTCGTATCCCTTGCTCTCTGCAATACGCATCAAAGGGACCGATGTATTCGCCGCCATTGTCGGACCGAACACACAACAACTTCTTGCCCGTCTCCCTTTCAACAGAGGCCTGAAACTCCTTGAAAGTAGGCAGCACCTGATCCTTGGTCTTTAAGGCATAGACCCAAACCTTCCTGGAACAATCATCAATAAAAGTCACAAAGTAAGAAGCACCACCAAGAGATTTTACCTTCATAGGACCGCAGACATCCGAGTGAATCAACTCGAGCAACGCCGGCTTCCTCGAACTTGGGTGACTTTGGAAAGACACCCTATTTTGCTTCCCAGCTAAACAGTGCGTGCACTTCTCCAACTTTGTAGACTTGAGCCCCGGAATCACTTTCCTGTTCACCAAGTAGCTCATCCCCTTCTCGCTGATATGGCCGAGCCGCCTGTGCCACAACTCGGTAGACGCATCACTGTCTGCGTTCACCTCCTGTGCCCCCTCTGCGCTCCCCTCCATATAGTAGAGACCGGACTTCTTGCTTCCTCTGGCAATCACCATCGAACCTCTGGAAAGCTTCCACTGACTGTTCCCGAAGAGACTGGAGAATCCCTCGTCATCCAACCTTCCAACCGACACCAGGTTGAAACGGATATCAGGGACATGACGAACATCCTTGAGAACAAGAACCGCACCCGTCTTCGTTCTCAAATGCACATCTCCAACGGCAACCGCCTTCGACACATCTCCGTTGCCCATCTTCAACACGCCGCAGTCGCCTGTCGTGTAAGTGGCAAACAGTGCCCTATTGTGAGATACATGTGCTGAAGCCCCTGAGTCCACCAGCCAAGAATTGTCATCGCAGGCGAGGTTAGTAATGACCTCATCACCTACGACGATCACATCGCCTCCATGCACCGAGGCCGCCGCTGTAGTGTTCTCTTCTTGCTTCCCCTTGTCGCCCTTCTTCTCTCTCTTCCAAGCGAAACAATTCCGCTTGATATGGCCCTTCTTACCGCAATGGTAACACTCTGAGTCCTCGTAACGACCCTTGGACTTCCTCCTGCTCTTGTCTCTGCCACCACCTGGACCCCTGCTTTTGCCCCTTCCGCGGCTCTCTGAAACAAGTGCCTCTGAGTGGTGGGATGTGGATGAAGTGCCCTGAGAACGTCTCCGCATCTCTTCATTCAACACCCCGCTCTTGGCAAACTCCAGACTGACCACGCCCTCTGGAGCAGAAGCGATCATAGATACTCGTACGGTCTCCCACGAGTCTGGCAATGTACACAGCAGCCACAGTCCCTGAACTTCGTCGTCGAACTTGACTCTCATAGAAGATAGCTGGTCAACCACGCCCTGAAAATCACTCAAGTGATCCGTAATAGACGCCCCATCTTTGTACCGCAGACCCATCATCGTCCGGATCAGGAATAACTTGTTTACCCCGGTCTTCTTCGCGTACAAAGATTCCAGCTTATCCCATAACGTCTTCGCGTGCTCAATATTGGCAACGTGGTTGTACACGTTCTCGTCAACGAACTGCCTGATGTATCCGCACACCTGTATATGCTCGAATTTCCAGTCCTCCTCGGATTTATCACTGGACTTCTCGGATGCAAATACGGGCAGATGCAGCTTCTTGACGAACAGCAAATCCTTCATCTTGCTCCGCCAATAATGATAGTTTGTGCCGTTCAGATTCACCATGCGCACCGGCTTCGCGTCCATCTCTCCTCTCTGGTTCCTCTGTCAACTCCTGACACCCTTTGAACCCAAAGCTCTGATACCACTCTGTTGGGAAAGAAACGCGAAAATCTTTCCCCAAACCGGAGAGTACCTGCGAGAGGACCGAGCAATACAACGCATGAATCCAAAAACAGTCACACAAAAAACAATCCACGCAGACACAGAGAATTTTTGACGTGGAAACCCTTGCGGGAAAAACCACGGGACGATCGGAGTCCAACCCTGAGAAGCCTCCACTAATGGAATAGAAGAATTACACCCTCTACAAACTCCTCCCGATCCAAATCGGATCCCCACAACACTCAGAGATAAGAACAATGATTACAAGGCTACGAAGAGCGAGAACGACGAGTAGAGATTACCCGAACACGATCTCCTTCGAACAGCGACCTTCAATCCTCCGTCTTCTTCTCCGAAGTTGTAATGGCACTCTTGCCTCCTTCCTCTCTCAAACTTGTGTTGTCCAATGCGTTGCGATCATACGATAATGAATTAGGGTTGAGAAAACTCAACTTAACTCCCTAATCCCGCAACCAACCTGAACCGTTGGATTAGATCCAATGATGAAAACTCATCCTGAAATTTGCTTCAGCCCCCGACGACACAGAGTTCGGCCAGAACTCTGTGTGGGGCAACCAGCACCTACTGGCCAAACCCTGGAACGGCCAGACCGAGTTCGGCCAGAACTCGGCCTGGGACCGAGTTCGGCCCGAACTCGGATCCCCTGCTTCCAGCAGCTCCAGCAGCAGCAGCAGCAACTCCGTCGCCTACTTCCCGAGCTTCTCCGACATCGGACGGCGCTCGTCGCACTCCGGGGTCTTCTCCACATAGGTTGGGAACCCCACCCACTCCAACATAGCATTGTACTGCCTTAAAAAAAATTTTAAGATTTTTTTTTGCATAGTTCAAATCCAAACAAAATAAAAAAAATAAAACTAAAAGATATTTTAAAAAATTTATTCATTTTCCAAAAAATTTGGCCGGATTACAATTCGTCAATGCCCTTGTGTAGTTTCGCCACTCAGTCTAGTGACACTGAATTTTAACTTTGTTTTTCCGTAGATACTAGATGATTGGTTGACTTATCTACCAAGGATGGATCCAGCATATAGCTGGGGTGGGCTTCAACCCAATAAAAAAAAGGAGAAATTTTGAGTTGCATCCCACTTATTTTACCATAATTCAAGGTGCACCCCACCGAATTACCATAATGCATGAAACCCTCCACTTTAAACGAAAACCGTCAATGACTAACAGTCAATTCCTTTGACCACCTATTTAGGTGGGGTGCATCTTGAATTATGGTAAAATAAGTGGGGTGCAACTCAAAAATTTTCTTCTTATTTATGTAGGTCAAAGGAGTTGACTGTTACTCATTGACAGTTTTTATTAAAAGTGGGGGCTTTCATACATTTTGGTAATTCGGTGGGGTGCATCTTGAATTATGGTAAAATAAGTGGGGGACAACTCAAAATTTCTCTAAAAAAAATATCTATTTTTTTTCCTTTTATTTTGATTTTTTTTATATGTGTTAGTCCTCCTCTAGCCCACCTGAATTCACTTCAGTTTCTCGATCCGTCCCTGATCTCTATTAATGTAATGCGATTTGGAAATAGGGGAGCAACTCGAGCGGGCTAAATTCGAGTCCGATCGGATAAACCCGTTAATGGGTTGGATTTGAATTAATTTATTATATATATTCAAAATGAAAAATCAAACTCAAACAAATAAGAAGAAAACCTCTCACCTTAACCATGCGAGCTAAATTTTTTTTTTTGATTATAATTGAATAATATTCTGATTATACGTTTTTTTTTTTGAAATCTTCTGATTATACGTTATTATAGGTGCAAAGCACCTGCATTTACTATTATATATATGTTTAGCAAAAGTCCGAAGCATTTTGAGGGAATATTATTTCCATAAGAATTGATTTATTCAGTGAATTTATTGTTCCCACCGGAAGTTTAAGTTATGGTAGTTACGATGCGAGGATGGAATATATTGTTCCCACCGGAAGGAACATATTGTTCTTATCTAATTATATATTAATGTGTTTGGCAAAAGTCCGAAACGTTTGAGGGAACATATTGTTCTTATCTATATATATTATGTCTCCCAAATTTATAAATATATTGTTTTAGATGATTAATTTTGGCATCCAAAAAGAACTGACGGTATATTTTGTTGTTCGTTTACTATCTATTTCGATATATTTTGTTGTTCGTTTACTATCTATTTAGATATAATCTTTCTCTCAAAAATAATTAAAAATTATTATATATAAATACATGAGAAGTGATTTATTCTTAATCCTAACGAATAAATAGGGAGCGGATCCCACATGAACCATACTATCTAATATCTATCCTACTTTAGGTATACGGTGGGCTGGACTGGGCCGGCCCGGAGCCAATGTTGATCGGGCCAAGCCTAGTCCGGATGGAGGAACGGACCGAACGATTCGAAATTAAAAATTCGAACCCAATGCGGACTCATGGCTCGGATTTGGGCGAGCAGGGTTGAACCGGGCCCAAGTCGGCTTGTTCAAGGTTGGGTCGGGCCAGCCCGACTTTTAAAAAAAAATTCAAAAGAAAATGAAAAAAAAAACATATAAATGTTAGTATAATTTAAATATGCTTGACTTAAAAAAAATGAGGAAATAAAAGTTCACAAATTCTTATTAATGTCAAGGTAATTTATTGTAGAAGTATTTTTCTCCATAAAATTTGTAATAAATTGTACAAGTTACAAAGTGATATTTTATTTTTAAAAGAATTGAAAAAAGTTACAAGTATTTTTATTCTTTTCGGTCGTCTGTCTTTCGTCCAAGTTTATTGTTCAACTCCTCCTTCAGTATTTGGAATATATGGTTCCCGTCGGAAGGAACATAATGTTCTTATCTATATACATATATTAATGTTTTTGGCAAAAGTCCGAAATATTTGAGGGAATGTTATTTCCATAAGAAGTAATTTATTCTTAATCCTAACAAGTGAATAGTGGATCACACATAAATCGTACTATCTATCTTACTTTAGGTGTGAGGTGGGCCAGGCCGGGTCGGACCAGTCCAACGTTTATCGGACCTGGACCGGGCCGAATTGTGCTTAGGTCGGATGGAGGAGCAGACCGGACTGAACTGGTTTGAAATTAAAAAATTCGAACCCAGTGCGAACCCATGGCTCAGATTTGGGTGGGCCGGGTTGAACTGGACCTAGGCCAGCCGATTCAGGGTTGTCCAAGTCGTATGTATATACTTACTTAATTCAGATTGTTTTTAAATAAAAAAAAACTTCTAACTACCCTATGTATATCTCTCACTTAAAAAATTCTAAAATCTATCTAATTTTAATTCATATCTAATTTCAACTATTTTAGTATATTTAAACTAACAATATAGTATTATCTAAATATATACTCAAAATTCTAAATCATATCTATAACATTTTTTTAATTAACATATAATTTGAATCATTTTAATATAAATTAAAATTTCTTTTAAATTATTTAATAATATCAAGTAAAAAAAAAACTTTTTTACGAATATACTGGATAATTGATTTGTCATTTGGTTAAGTGATGAGCATTTTAGTCGAGAGTTCGTGGGTTAAAATGTTACTAGCCATGCTTATTTTATTTTATTTTTAAAACATAAAATCACATAGATTTTAATAAATTATACGTTATGTTTCGCTTAGTTAAGTTGTGGTCCGATGTGAGGATGGAATATATTGTTCCCACCGGAAGGATCATATTGTTCTTATCTATATATATTAATGTGTTTGGCAAAAGTCGGAAACTTTTGAGGGAATATTACTTTCATAAGAAGTGATTTATTCTTAATCCTAACGAGTGAATAGTAGATCCCACATGAATTGTACTATCTATCCTACTTTAGGTATGAGGTAGGCCGGGTTGGGCCGACCCGGGGATCGTACCTGGACCGGGCCGGGCCGGGCTTAGTTCGGACGGAGGAGCGGGCCGGGTCGGTCCGACTCGGGATTAAAAATTTGAACCCAACGCGCAGGGGCGGATCTAGAGGTAGGGTGGGGTGGGCTGGAACCCACCAAAAAAAAAAAATATATTTTTTTTCTGTACAATTTTTTTTTTTTGCTTTTTTTTTTTTTATGGATTTATCTATTTCCAGCCCACCCAAATTTTTGTCAGCCCATCCCAACTATAATTTCTGGATCCGCCCTTGCCAACGCGGATCCATGACTCGGATTTGGGCGGACAGGGTTGAACCGAGCCTTGGCCGGTTGGTTCAAGGTTGGGTCGGGCCCGCCCGAATTTTTTAAGAAAAATTCAAAAGAAAATAAAAAAACATATAAATGTTAGTATAATTTAAATATGCTTGACTTAAAAATGAGAAAATAAAAGTTCACAAATTCTTATTAATGTAAGGGTAATTTATTGTACAAGTATTTTTCTCCATAAAATTTGTAATAAAGAGTACAAGTTACAAATTGATATTTTATTTTTAAAAGAATTGTAAAAAAGTTACAAGTATTTTATTCTTTTCCATCGTCCGTCTTTCGTCCAAGTTTATTGCTCAGCTCCTCCTTCAATATTTGGAATATATTGTTCCCATCGGAAGGAACATAATGTTCTTATCTATATACATATATTAATGTGTTTGGCAAAAGTCCAAAATTTTGAGGGAATATTATTTCCATAAAAAGTGATTTAATCTTAATCCTAACGAGTGAATAGTGGATCCCACATGAATCGTACTATCCATCCTACTTAAGGTGTAAGGTGGGCCAGGCCGGGCCGGACCGGTCCAACATTGATCGGACCTGGGCCGGGCCGAATTGGGCTTAGCTCGGATGGAGGAGCAGGCCAGACTAAACCGACTCGAAATTAAAAAATTAGAACCCAGCACGGACCCATGACTCGGATTTGGGTGGGCCAGGCTGAATCGGACATAGGCCGGCCAGTTCAGGGTTGGGCTGGACCGGCCCGACTTTATTTTATTTTTTTTAACTTCAAAAAAAATGGATGGTGGGCTTTCCCTTTTAGGAAAACGAGGTTTGTGGCCCACTAATTATGATTGCACCGTCTCAGATTGGACCTTAGCCGTTAATTTCTTGACATTAGGGGCTCGAATTTTTTTTGGGTAAATGACAAAAAAACCCTCCCTATATTGGTCATTTTCGCAAAAAAAGACCCCATGCTCTTAAATTTCCACTAGTTATTTTTTGTTGCAAAAGACCCCCAAATGATAATTTTACCCCTCCCCCCTCCTTCCTCGGTTGTTGGTGGAGGGGCTAGGTGGCCGGCGATGCCACGGGGAGGGCCGGCGAGTGCGGGGGAGGGTCGTGCGGGGCCGACAAGGTCGGGAGGAGGCTCGCGGGGGATGGACGGGGCTGGGGGCTCACCGCCGGGGGGAGGGCCGGTGGGGGGAGGGCAGGGCGGGTCGGACGGGGGGAGGGCGGGGGGGGGGGGGGGGGGGGGGGGGGGGGGGGGGGGGCGAGGTCGGGGGGAGGCTTGCGTGGTGTGAGACCCGTCTCACTGTATCGATATTTTATACGGATACGTGTTTATTTGAACCGTATTTCGTATTTATCGATTTGCGTGATATTTTAAAAATTTTCTAAGTGTAGGATTTTCATGACTTGGTTTAACTTGGATTTGGTTTTATTTGGTTCGGTTCCACTTTGACTTGGTTTGGTTTAGTTTGGTTCTTATGAGATGAGGTGTATGGTTTAGATTAAGTGGAGAGGAATGAATGGTGGAGATCACTTGAGCTTGTTATATAAGCCACTTTTTCTCTCTCCCTCCTCATTCACCCTCATTCATTTCTTTTCCACCAAACCCTAGCCATTAGAGAGAGAGAGGCAAGTACACCTTGCCGAACCTTGAACAAATTTATTTCTGTTTGTTCCATCTTCTTCCTTGCATGATTCTAAGCATCTTTAGAACTTGGAGTTTTCGGTTTTACCGAGTGGATTGTTGTAGATCTAGCTTTGTGGTATTTTCGGTTTTCATGGGTTTTGGTCTGTCAAACTTGTATATTTTTGTCAATTGATGGTTCCATGTTGTAGAAATTTTTTTTTTACCCAAATTTGATCCATGGAAGTCTGGATTTGGGTTCCTATGGTTGTTTGGTGGAGCATGGAGGCCATGGCATTTTCCATGGACATGTTCTCTGTGGGAAGCAAGAATTTGGCCGCATGGCCATGCAGCTTCATTGCATGCACTTAGCTTTATTTTTATTTGCTTTCCTAGCTTGCTAAAGGCGAGCTCGTATTTTGCTTAGCCGCATGAGCATGACAACATTATTTACTTGCTGGCATGAAAATGTTATTAGTTTGCATGCAAGCATTAAATGCATGGCCGCATGTGTTTTTAAAGTTCATGACCGCATGGGTTTCTTTTAGCAAGCTTTTGCTTGCTTACACTAAATGCATGGCCGCATGGGTTTTTAAAGTTTCATGGCCGCATGGATTTTTTTTAGCAAGCTTTGCTTTCATTTGTTAGTGACTTGAACCAAATGTGCATTAAATGCAAGCAAGCTTGCATTTGTTAGTGACTTGAACCAAGCATTTGTTAGTGACTTGAACCAAATATGCATTAAATGCAAGCAAGCTTGCATTTGCTACTAACTTGGCCGCCTGGCCATTCAATGGCATTGGCCGCATGGTAAATCCTTGCTTGGCCGCATGGATTAGTTTGCCTGAGCATTAAAATGCACACATGCAAGCTAATATTTATAGCTTATAGGTTGCATGATGGCAATTATATAAATACTAGCATATGTGCACATGCCTTGCACGTATTTTAACATTTTTTAATTAGTTTAGGAAGACTCTTTAGGAAGACCAAAGGGTAGTCTTCCTAATTACTAACTTGTCCTTATTAAAATTAATGAACTATTTTTAATTAGTATAAGTATGTAAGGGTATTTTCGGAATTCAAAAGTTTCACCATCTAAGTTTTCCTATTATATAGTAGAATAGATTTTTGAGCCGCATGGAGAAGGCTTTAAGTGCATACGGTTAGCTTTGATTGTTAAAGCATATTGGCCGCATGGCCTTATACTATTTTGCATGACATTAATTTTCAAATTGCTGGCCGCATGAGAAATTTTGGCCGCATGGCCTTATATACTTGCATGGCATATTATATTGTATATAATAATTGTTTGGCCACGTGCCCTTTCAATTGTTTTGCTTGAGTGGAAGCTTGCATTTATTGTGGGTCCCACTCTCCTTGTCCTTCTGATTGCATGAAAAATTCTTGCTGGCAATTAATTTTGGAGCCGCATGGCCTCCCACAAATTCTTGGCCGCATGGCCTTGTGTACTTGGATGGCATATTATAATATGTGTAATAATTGCTTGGCCACGTGAACCAATATTTAAATGGTTTACGTGAACCCTTCCTTGCTACATTTATTGTTGGGACCCACATGACCTCTGTACTTGAGTGGCCACGTGCCCTTTTCTTTTGCTTGAGTGGATGCTAGCATTTATTGTGGGTCCCACTCTCTTGTCTTTTCTGGTTGCATGAATATTTCTTGTTGGCCGCATGGCCCCCTTCAGTTATTTTTTGGCCGCATAAGCTTTGGCTGGCCACATTGGTGGCCTCCCACTCTCTTTGGCCGCATGTATGTTCTTCCACTTTTGGGCCGCATGGGGTCCACTTTGATTGTTTAAATGTTTTATTTGCCTTAATTGTGGTCAGAATTTTTTCCCACTCCCAACATGAAAGTGGTAAATATTTTCCTTGGCTTCAATGATATGTTATTTAATTATTTTATTGCAAGTTCTCTCATTTTAATATGGAGCTTATAACCACATTGTACATTTTCTATTCTGGCCTGAATTGCGACGACCCACTTAATAGCTTGTTATTTTTTTATAATGAATTGCTTAACACGATAGTGACTCGTTGTGGTTTACTCCAGATTGGTAACAAGATGAATAATAATGACTTGATGGTGGCCCGTCGCGGCGCACTCTTGATAAGTAATAATGATAATGACATGATAGTGGCCCGCCGTGGCGCACTCTTGACAAGAAAACCTGACATGCTATTTCTCGAAATGCTGTTGCGACGGCTAACCTGACATGATAAATTGAATGGCCTGGACACCGTGGACGATTGTGCTTGTACAAATGAACCCGTCTTGTCTTGCATCATGTCTAGGACATGGACCCCTGAGTACCACGGTCAGGGGTACCTACTGTAAATGGCTAAGGCTAATAACTAGAATAATACAGTAGTTCATGAAGAGACTTTCCCAGTTACTTGTTGCCCCTTTGATCCCGGCCTTATATATATACATGGGACTTGGAGCTATCTGTCATGATGAGCACATTTCCAGCCTGCCGTCGAGTGGGGCACCTCTTTAGGACACATGTATCTTACTGCAGTGTGTCTGCTATACTTATTTTCTTTTGCTGGGGTCACTTAGGTAGCAGCAGGCGGGTAACTGGACTTGGAAATCTCATTGCATATTGTTAGTAACTAGGCTTGTGATAACCCTAGTTAGTTAAAGTATAAAATCGTACTTATTGCTTGGCCGTGAATGTTGGATGGAGTTCAGTCTGTCTAGTCTTGTCTTGATCTTGTACAAGATTGTTACATATCCTGATTTCTTATTTTATCTTGCCGATAAATGGTGGGAGAAACCAAGTTCTGTTCAGACGAAGGATTACAACCCTGTTCTTTGTTTGGTTTACGGGTTGTAACCTGGTTATCTGAATAGTCCATGGTTATCTCATCGTATATCACCTTCCCAGTCTAAGTCTTGTCTAGATCCAGTTCCTAATTGTTCCAGGATAATGGTTGCAAGGACTGTCACTCTAATGTATTGTACTATGTATTGTTACTCTCTGATTGTCACTTAATGATTGTCACCTCTAGCAATAAATGATCAGAGACCAAGTTCTGTTGAGGCGAAGGGTTATAATTCCGATCCTTGTTTGGTTTAAGGGTTGTAACCTGGCTTCCGGAACAGTACCTTCGCCCTCTCTTCGTTTATTGCCTAGCTCTATTTATTTAACATGTTCCCCAGTTTACTTTATGTCAAATGATGATTTACTTACTGTCTTCCTATGTTCGGGATAAGTGCATTGGTACTACACGAATCTCGATCCTCCTTTACTTACTGCTTTCTCTCCCCGTTGATTGCCTATAGTTGCTGGTTTTAAGTTCATAGTTCGACCTCCTTTGTGGTACTTGCTATTTTGGGGTCTGACCCCACTGGTTTTGCATGGCCAGGTTCTGATAGAAGAGCCCGAAGGATCTACCGCACCATCTACTCGACGGTGACCAGCCGGAGCACCAGTGTGCCTCAGTGGGTTTCTTTTTCATCCTTCCACTGATATGTAAATTCTTCTCTTGTAGCGTTTAGCCCCGAGCACGTGTTTAGCTCGTGTTTTGGTATTTTCCTTGATATTGTAGCCTACGGGCATAAACATGATATGAGTATTCTAGACTATAGCTAGTCCTTATCATGTACGACTAATACTCTAGCTAGTCATCAGTTCTGTGGTACTGGCTTCATGATCAGTCATGTATATATGGTTCGGGACGCCTTACTATTGTATGTATGATGATCGTGCTCTTTGCTCTTGTATAATTGCCTGTGATTGAGATACATAGGATTGTTAAACCATAGGATTGACTGATGGCATGTAGAGTAACCCCCATGTCTTGACAGCTTATACGTGATTTCAGAGTATTAACGTACTTTGGGATTGCGTAGCTGGCTGTGTATGCCTCCGTCCAGTATTCTGGTTCTGGGACGTGACACGTGGGACAGACGGGGCTGGGGGCTCGCCGCCGGGGGGAGGCCGGCAGGGGGAGGGCAGGGGGGTCGTGCGGGGGGAGGGTGGGGGGCAGGCCCGGCAGGGGGAGGGCAGGTGTTCGGGCGGGCCTGGGGGGGGGGGGTTACCGCCACCGGGGGGGGAGAGGGGGGTAGGGGCATTTTCGGGATTACAAATTTTAATTTTGGCTGGAGGGGCCTTATTGAGCGGATTTGTAATTTAAGGAGGGACAAATTGCTAAAAATGACTAATAGGTCTTAATTTGCAAAAGTCGAGTATCTAACGAGATTTTTTTTTTTTGTCATTTATCCTTTTTTTTATTTACTAATCTTGACTTTTTTTTTTTTTTTTTGGTCTCTGGACTTTATTAATAACTTTCAAATAATGAGTTGTCCAAGTCGTACGTATATGCTTACTTAATTCAGATTGTCTTTTAAAAAAAGAAAACTTCTAACTACCCTATGTATATCCCTCGCTTAAAAAATTCTGAAATTCTATCTAATTTTAATTCATATCTATTTCAACTATTTTAGTATATTTAAAGTAACTATATAGTATTATCTAAATATATACTCAAAATTCTAAATCATATCTATAACAATTTTTTAATTAAAAAATATTAAGATTATATTTGAATCATTTTAATATAATATAATTTTTTTATAAATTATTCAATAATATCAGAAAAAAAAAAAAAAAATCTTTTTTACGAGTATACTGGATAATTGATTTGTCATTTGGTTAAGTGATGAGCATTTTAGTCGAGAGTTCGTGGGTTAAAATGTTACTAGCCATGCTTATTTTATTTTATTTTTAAACTTAAAATCACATAGATTTTAATTTTAATAAATTATACGTTATGCTTCGCTTAGTTAAGTTTTGGTAGTTCCGATGTGAGGATGGAATATATTGTTCCCATCGGAAGTGATTTTTTCTTACTGCGTTCCCATCGGAAGTGATTTATTGTTCCGATGTGAGGATGGAATATATTGTTCCCAACGAACTCAAAAAGCAAATAAGAACTCTTCTTATCTCTATGGCCTCGTTTGGTTCGCGGCGGAATGGAAGGAAAAGAAAATCAATTCCTTGTCATTTTCTTTCCTTTGGAAAACTTTAATTTCTATTGATTTTTTTTTTCCGATGTTTGGCAATGTCAAGAAATTTGAAAAGAAAAGTGAATACTTCAATGTGGGAAAGTGATTCATTCCTTGGATGGATAGGAAGGAATCACTTTCCCCGCTAATTTTCCTTCCATTGGGAATCACTTTCCTTTCCTCCTCAATTCCTTGGGCACCCAAACATAGGAAAGTAATCACTTTCCTTTTCCAACCGGGAGATTCCGCGAACCAAACGAGGGTTAATGTAGGACTGGCATACGGGTTTAGGACCCGCGGTTCCAACCCGAATCGAACCGTAAAACACCCAAATAAGTTGGGTCTGAAATTTTAAAACTGAAACGGGACGGGACGGATCCTGTGATATGAACGGTTCGGGACGGGTCACACTTTGAAAACACAAGAGGCTCCGGCCCGGCCCGTTTGTAAGGGTAATATAGTAAATTTAAATTTTTGTATTGTTTTGTATAGGGATAGACTCTCAAGTGTTTTTTTTTGAATAAAGTAATTTTTAATGTTTGATTACAGGTGATTTTTTGTACAATTTTTGTTACTTTTGTATATGGATAGTTTTGTTACTTTTGTATATAATTTTTTTGTATATGCCAAATTTTAGATCCGTATGGACTCGCGGGTTGTTGCGGATTGGATCCATTTCCAACTGGTCGGGTCAGGTTCGGTTCTAAAAAAAAATTGATCCGTCCCGTCCCGTCCCGTTAAAGCACAGGTCAGATTCGGGTCTACAAATTTTAGGCCCGGCCCGACCCATGCCCAGCCCTATGTTAGTGTGTTTGGCAAAAGTCCGAAACATTTGAGTGAATATTATTTCCATAAGAAGTGATTTATTCTCATTCCTACGTGAATAGTGGATCCAACATGAATCGTATTATCTATCCTACTTTAGGTGTGAGATGGGCGGGCCGGCCCGCGTTCAATGTTGATCGAACCTGGGTCGGACCGGACTTAGCTCGGATGGAGGAGCGGGCCGAATCGGGCCAACACGGGATAAAAAATTTGAATCCAGCACGGACCCATGGCTCAGATTTGGGCGGGCCGGGTTGAACCGGGTCTAGGCCGGTCGGTTCATGGTTGGGCAGGGCCGACTTTTTAAAAAAATTCAAAATAAAATGAAAAAAAAAATTTAAATGTTAGTATAATTTAAATATGCTATAGCATTGACAAAAAAAAAAGAAAATTTTTGAGTGGCACCCCACTTATATTACCCATATTTGTAGTGCACCCCACATTGTTCCACATATACATAAGTCACCCCACTTCTAACGAAAAACGTCAAGTAATAACGTTGTTGGCCTTTAAAACACTTGCCATGACCGTAATACCCCTCCCCCCTTTCCTTGCTGTTGAGTGGAAGGAATTTATATTGGAAAACCCGAAAATGCCCTTCCTCCTATTTACAAAGCCCAATCTCTTCCCCTTTCTTTGCTGTCGCAGAAGAGGTTCCCAAAGCTCACAGCAAAGCCTTCGATAGATCTCCCATGGCCGGCCATTCATTGGAGATTAGGGTTAGGCTTTCCTCTCTCTCTGTCACTCAAACTTTTACTCTCTACTCTTTCTTTCTCATTTGATAGATTGATTTGTTTTTCAACATGCATTTTTGTTGTGCTTTGTGTAGGAAAAATGTCAAATATGCTCAAAAAATACCCATATCGCAGACGAATGTTACTTTTTGAGGTCACCGTGCAAGAGTGGAAATTGTAAGGGGATTCGGTACGTGTCGAAGTCAAATACGAAGGCTAACCCCGGAAGAAAGTTTTTGAAGTGTCCCCTATGCTTGGATTTTGAATGGTTGGATGTTGCAATTTATGAAGGCAAGCAGGAAAGTTCATCTTCCACAATTAAAAGGGAAGGGTGTTTTACGTGCGATCAATTAGGTCATTGGAAACAACAATGTCCATGGAAGGAAGCCTCTTGCCCTAATTCTAATTGTCGAGGAAAGAGAGTTGTAATGGTGTCAAAGAGGAGCCACAGCTATGGAAGACGATTCTTACAATGTCTAAAATGCAACAATGCATTTCAATGGTTGAATGAAGCTACCGAGCGTGATAACCCGTCTGTGTCGAAAATTCCTGTTCAAATTGTTGTAAACACAACTTTAGAACAGTTGTGTAAGAGATTTGGAAAAGACTTGGCTATGTAAACATGAAATTTATCTAAAATGATGTATCTTTTCATGTATATAAATGCAAGAAAGTTTATTGGTTAGCTATGTGAATGTATTCCATATCTGCTCATTCTCAGTCGTACATATCTGTGAATTACATATAGTGCACATTCAAGAATAAGAACAAATATCTGTGAATTACATATCTGTGAATTACGTATCTGTGAATTACATGATAACAATTCCATTCCAAATGAACATTCCAAATGATAGTGTCTAAACAGTTTACAAGTGAACATTCCTGGAGATAGCACATTCAAGAACATTCCTGGAGATAGAACATTCCTGGAGATAGCACATTCCAAATGATAGTGTCTAAACAGTTTACATTCCTGGAGATAGAACATTCCTGGAGACAGTTTACATTCCTGGAGAGAGCAATCCTGGAGACAGAATGAAACTCTTTACATTCCTGGAGTAGTTAACATTCAAGAATGAAATTAAATCAATCCTGGAGACTGAATGATAACAAATAGAGTGAACATTCAAGAATGAAGTTAACATTCCTGGAGAGTCAAAATGATAACATTCCTGGAGAGTGAACATTCAAGAATGATAACAAATAGTTGTTAAAATGATAACATTCAGATACACAGAAGAGTCAAAATGATAACATTCAAAATGAAATTAAATCAATCCAGGAGCTGTTGAGTCAAAATGATAACATTCAGGAGCAGTTAACATTCCAAACATCCAGGAGCAGTTTACATTCCAAACATCCAGGAGCAGTTAAATACAATGTACAAAATGATTCCAACCTAAAACATCTCCTTTCACCTAACATCCAAAATGATACGAGTTTACATCCAAAATGATACCAGTTTAGATACAATGTACAAAATGGCCAAAAACATCGATTTCCTTTCACCTAACATCCTGGAGATTCTCCTGATGGGCCCGTAGCAGCCTTCCCTCGCCTTGGCCCCCTTGAAACCTTTGGCCTCTTGTAGACAGTATTTGTTACCCTTCGTGGCCTAGGTGACTTAGGTTCCCTTGGTGGCCTAGGATCCCTGCGTTTCTTTGTGTTTCCTCCAATGGGTCCTCCCTGGCACCCTCTTGCATTGTGATCAGAAGGTAACTTACATCTTCCACAAATCCTCTGCCTCTTGGAAGCTCTTCGAATCTCATCAGATTCTAGCCTCCTTACTCCCCTTGGTCTTCCTGGTAGTCTGTGTCTACCAGGTGGACCCACCTCATATGCAGGCTAAAAAATAGAAACACAAGTAGAAGAGACATACAAGCAATGAAGTATGTTAGTTAAAGGAAATGAAATAGAAACTTTGTTGTGGAAGTAGTGAGATTAATTACTTGATCCCATAAGCTTTGTTCTGGCAATGGAACAATCTTTCCTGCGTAAACCTTCTTGTAGGTACTGGCATGATAGTAGGGACTAGAGAACCTATACGAAGAAAAAGAAGAAAGTGAGCACCATTAAAAGAGACATCCAATTTAAAGAGAGATATCCAATTTAAAGAAGAATACTCATATTGTCCAGCTGGGCCTGCTAGGTAACAAGACAGCTACAGCATGAACACATGGGAGCCCAGTTAAATCCCAAACACAGCAGTCACAGGTTCTGGCATTGACATCTACAGTCCATCTGTTCTCAATGGAGAACACACTAGTGACACAAAACAGCCCCTCATCAGCCCCATTGACATGATATCTGTTCACTTGCTTTTCCCTTTGGTCAATCATTTTCTTAGCTCTTGGAGTTAGGTCAAAGTCACTCCATTCTTTTGAAGTCATTTTCCTATCATAAATCAACTTCATGACCATCATATGAAACATTTCCACAAGCATGGTGACTGGTTTAGATCTGATTTCACCTATCCAATTGTTGAAGCTTTCTGAGAAGTTATTTGTTATGTGCTCACACTTTGTTGTTCTATCAAAATGAGATCTACACCACCTAATAGTGAAAAAAGTATGTTAGTTAAAGAAAAATATTTCAATCTAGAAAGTTTAGTACCAGAGCCCAAATTCAGATCAATATGGACAAAGAATAGTCCCAATATGGACAAAGAATAGTCCCAATATTTCACACTTTGTTATGTGCTCACCCAACCTAGAAAGTTTAGTACCAGAGCCCAAATATACTGCACTTGGAGTCAAAAAACAATGTTCCTAAACCGGGCCTAGCCCATATATCAAAGACAATTTAAAAGATCACCTAAGACAAATAAATTAGTATCAGAGTAACATACTAAGTGACCAGCCATCAAATATTGGTGAAATGATACCTGTTGTAGTTCTCAGCCATCAAATATTGGTGACCAATGGGACATTGCGTTGCAATTGCTTCCATCCATTTAGCATGATCTATATGTCTGTATGCTCTAGCTGCACCCCAAGTTAGGTGTTTCATCTGCTTACTACCATTGACCTGGGCTTTGAAGTTTTTGTAGAAATGCCTAAAGCAAAATCTGTGGGGGTTTCCATAGAACTCAGTATCCACAGCTATTCCCAGGCCTTTCTGCCTGTCAGATATGAAGGTTATCCTTCCTGGATGTTGCAGCAACTTCTCCTTAATCAAACTAAGGAAATGGCCCCATGTTGCTTGGCACTCAGATGTGCATATGTATATGGCAAGTGGAAATAACCCATTATTGCCATCCAGAGCTGTTACAGACAAACAAACCCCACCATACTTTCCTTTAAGATGACACCCATCCAATCCAACTAATGGTCTGCATCCATTTATGAATCCAGCCCAACTTGCTTCATATCCAATACAGTAGTACCCAAACTCTGTGGTCCCTGGAATATTTCCACAATAAGCTACACTCCCTGTCCCACAATAATGTAGAGAGACAACTTCAGGTTAGTGATTGGTCCAATATGCAACTAAAGTGCAACTAAACTAAGCAGATGTGGTCCAATGCAGATGTGTCTACAGGAGCTTTAAAATGCAACTAAAGTTTTAAAATGCAGATGTGGTCTAAAGTTTTAAAGTTTTAAAATGCAACTTCAGGTTAGTGTCTACAGGAGCTTTAAAAGTAAACTAAACTAAACTAAACTAAACTGAACAAAAGTAAACTAAAGTTTTAAAGTTTTAAAATGCAGATGTGGTCTAAGCAGATGTGGTCCAATGCAGATGTGTATACAGGAGCTTTAAAAGTTTTAAAATGCAGATGTGGTCCAATATGCAACTAAACTAAACTATATAACTGAAAGTGAAACTGGGTAAAAGTAAACTAAACTAAACTAAACTTTATAACTAAACTAAACTAAACCAAACTAAACTTTATAACTGAAACTGATTAAATTGCAACTAAACTAAACTAAACTAAACTTTATAACTTGATACCTGGGTTTGTTCTTCCTATTTGTCTTGCAACCTCAGGAGCTTTACTATAGCTTTCTTCAAAGCCACCAAACAACTTTTGCTTCACTCTGCCCAATGCGTAGTGGGCATTCCAATATGTGACCTTCACAGTATACTTGGACCACATCTGCTTCTGCACATCCTTTGCCTTCCATGAAGTGTGGTGTGCCTTGATATCCTTTTCCAAAACTTCAGCTATGAATTTACTAGTGGCCATTTTGTTCTTCAGGTTTGAGGTGTGCTTACAAGTGTGCACATCATTCAATTGCCTTAGAGTACAAGTGGTCTTATCAGAACTTGAAATTCTCACCCTGAACATCCATGGGCATGCTTCATCTTGACACACACCCCAGATTCTACTACGATCATTCTTCACAAATGTAATCTCATATCTGTTCTTTATGGCACAAGATCTTAAATATTTTCTGCACTCCTCAGGATTAGTCCATTGCTGCCATAGGACTAGGCCACTAACCACTGGAGCTGTGTACTGCTCCTCAGCCATCTCTCCCTCACTGTACAGATCATCTACAGGGTCATTTTCCTGCCCAACTTCTTCAGACCCTTCAGAATCAGATGACTCAGAGCTATGATAGTCATCTACAGGGTCAATTGCATCAATAGGGAGCTTCTTTTTCTCAGCATATGCCCTCTGAAATTCTGTTTCCTCCCCCCACTCTTCATTATTATTCTCTGGATGTAAAACATACTCCCCCCAAAAGTCATCACCAGCCCCACTTTCTGTGCCTTCTTCCTCTGGTACAAAGGGTTCATCATCACTCTCAACTACTGGTTCATCTCCATGTAACTGTGTTTCAGCTTGTGCTTCACCCTGGATCTTAGGCTGTGAACCTAGTTCTGCATCCTCACTAGCATGTGAACCACTGTCATTATCCTTTGAACTACTTTCATCAGTTAAAGCTGCATGACCTCGCCGTGCTCTGTGTGCTACTACCTTTATATTCTTCCTCTTGATTGGGGTGTCTTGTCTACTAGAAACCTCCACATTTTCCAAGTACAAGTGTAGCTCTCCTTCTTGGTCAGGCAGTTGGTTATGGAACATGTCTAGCAATGCAGCATCAGATAACACCTCTATGGTTTCACCATCTTTCATCTGATCAACCCAATAATACCTAAATCTGCCCTCCACATAGTTACTCTGGACTACGTAAGGAATATCCAGGAGGGAGATCACGTCGGGGTCCAATTCGTGCAAAAATGAAGTACCCTTCCAATGGAACCTAACCATGTATTTCCTGTAGAAGTAACGTGGAAATTCAAACATGCAGACTCAATCACAGCCCTACAATGCAGACTCAAGCAAGAAAATGCGTAAAGATAATTTAAACCCTAAACCCCTAAATTCAGCAATAATCAGAACAAATCCAAACCCTAAACCCCTAAATTCAGCAATAATCAGAACATACAATATGTAAAGATAATTTAAAACCCTAAACCCGGCATTTAAACACTAAAATTGAAATCAATACCCATTTTGCCTAGCCATCGCAGCTCCTTCTCCTTTCGCTTCGAAAAAATCTGAAGAAAATAAAATGTGATCAAATCAAACGGACACAAATTGATCATCAATACATAACTTATGGATGGGGAAGGGAAAAGTTGCAGAAATACCTTGATGTTTTCGCGAGAAACTTGGAGGAGAAGACGAATTAGAGACGAGATGGAGCTTCGTGGGAAATTTTAGAGAAGAAGAGGAGAAGAGGAATTAGAGATGAATTAGAAGAGACCTTTCGTGCGTAATAGAAGGAGGAAGGGCATTTTCGGGTTTCTGAAAATAAATTGGGAATTTTTCTTCCACTCAACAGCAAGGAAAGGGGGGAGGGGTATTACGGTCATGGCAAGTGTTTTAAAGGCCAACAACGTTATTACTTGACGTTTTTCGTTAGAAGTGGGATGACTTATGTATATATGGAACAATGTGGGGTGCACTACAAATATGGATAATATAAGTGGGGTGCCACTCAAAATTTTTCAAAAAAAAATTGAGAAAATAAAAGTTCACAAATTTTTCTTAATGCCAAGGTAATTTATTTTACAAGTATTTTTGTCCATATAATTTGTAATAAAATGTACAAGTTAGAGATTGATATTTTATTTTTAAAAGAATTGTAAAAAATATACAAGTATTTTTTATTCTTTTCGATCGTTCGTCTTTCGTCCAAGTTTATTGCTCAACTCCTCCTTCAGTAGTGTCCTCCATGGTAAGAGACTAGAAGTCCAGCTTACTGATGTCGACACTTTCATCTCTTGAGTTTTGAGTAGGGGTGTGCAAACGGTCGGTTCGGATGATCCGAACCGATTTTTTAGTGAACCGACCATGAACCGAACCATTTGACCCAGGACCCGAACCGAACCGTTTAGCACAGGACCCGTACTTGACCGAACCGAACAATAACGGTTCGGTTTATTCGGTTGTGGGCTTTGCATATATGGGCCGGCCCAGAAGTCCTAAAATTTGCAGGTAAATAATAGATTGGGCTTTACTGGAAGATTGTGCTTTACTGGAAGATTTGCAGGTAATTATAGAACACACAAAATGACAGAAAATGACAGAAATTTGCAGTGTATCACATAAATACAATGTTGTATAACACTCAGCTCCCAAATTAATATACAAATACAATTATACAATACACAAAATGACAGAAATTTGAAGTGTATCAGTCACTTTTGGTTCCCACCAATGACAGAAATTTGCCACTGCCAAATTATACAAATACAATTATACAAATACAATTATTAATTATACAACACTCAGCTCAAATATTAATATACAAATACAATTATACAACACACAATGACAAAATGAAACATGAGGCTGCAAGTTTGGAACTTCCAATCTGCAGTTAGGGCCTATCTGCAGTTGACTCCAAGTTAATATACAAATACAATTATACAACACACAAAAGTGTATCAGTCACTTTTGGAACTTCCCATCTGCTGTTGCCTCCAAGTTTCCAACCTCCAGATAACAGATTGCCTCCACTGCATTGCATATACAATTACTAAAAAAAGAGAAATAAGAAAGGCTCAGAATGGCTTTTTGTGTATCATTAAAGATGCAGTGTAGTATACATGTTACCATATCCCAAGCCGAATCATCATTGCCGACATTTCTCATGGAATTGTTTAGTAACTCAGCTCCCAAGTTAATATACAAATACAATTATACAACACACAAAAGTATACCAGTCACATTTGGAAATTCCAATATGCAGTTGCCTCCAAGTTTCCAACCTCCAGATTGCCTCCAACCTCTGCATGTACAATTACTAAAAAAAGAGAAAAAAGAAAGGCTCAGAATGGCTTTTTGTGCATCATTAACGATGCAGTGTAGTATACATGTTACCATATCCCAAGCCGAATCATCATTGCCGATATTTCTCATGGAATTGTTTAGTAACATTTTAACGTATTAAAAATATATATGAATAATGAATTTATGCCTCGCCAATGGCTGCACTATATGCCTCGCCAATGGCTGCATTATATACCATATCTGAAGCCGAATCATCATTGCCAATTTCCAAACAGTCTCCCAAACATAATCAGCCAATTTCTGTAACTGAAAAAGATTAGCAAGCAGTTGACAATTCCTCAAACATATAGCAGCAGAAATGCCAGGAACTGAAAAACAGAAAAAGAACAAAAGAGCAGAGAAATGCCAGAAACTGATGGAACAAAACAGCACCCAACCAGTTCCTCAAAGGCTCAAACATGTAGCAGCAGACACTAGTGCAGCTGAAAAGATCAAAAGAGCACAGAAATGCCAGAAACTGATGGAACTTGAACCCAACCAGGTCCTCAAACTATCAAACATATAGCAGCAGACAGCAGTATGCTGAGCTCAAAAGATAAAAAGAGCACAGAATGACAGAAATGCCAGAAACTGGGAAACAGCACCCAACCCCTACAACTAGGTCCTCAAAAATATAGCAGCAGTTTCAGTTTGCCAGCAAGAACTAACAAGTCAGACTCAGTAAGTAACTGAAAAAATATTACAATTCCAGTCTTAAAACAACACCATTCACTTCTCAGAAGTCAGAAGTCAGAAGTCAGAATAACACCACACTCAAACCTCGCTTGTCGAGATTGATTCTACCGTCAATTTTGCCAAATCTAAAATAAAGAATAAACAAGTTATTGTTAAGAGACAATTAAAGAAGTAAATCTAGAACAACAATAAAGTTAACAACTTACCCATTTCAACTTTATATATGTCTTCAAAATCCTATTCAATGATAGAAACAATTGGTCGATCGGAAGGCCCTCGGAACCAATCTTGATAACAAATAAGAGCTTGAACTATTTTTGGAGTCAAAGAGCTCCTATATGCATCAAGAACTCGCCCACCCGTACTAAAAGCGGACTCGGAAGCCACGGTAGATATGGGAACGGCCAACACGTCCCTTGCCATTTTTGAAAGGATGGGAAAACGTGGTGAATTAAGCTTCCACCAAATCAAAAGAAACAATGTTACAGCTAGGAAACTAACATATTTGAAAACTTAGAATAAAATCCTAGGATCAACAACATATTTGATATTTGTGCAGATTAATTTTCTAAATAATCAAACTTCGATTTCACTATAAACAATTAATTTTCTAAATAATCAAACTTCGATTTTTTTTCCAATTTTAACGAATGTGTGCAGATTAAGATATACAAGAACATAAAATTCTGAATAATCAAACTTCAATGAACGAGAATGAGATTTACAAGACGGACTTACAGATCTATGACTGAGTTTGGATCGAGACCGTCAGAGACTCAGATCAGATCGAGCCTGATAGAAAAAAAATTGAAAAGTAAAGACAAAATAAAAATATAATTCCTAGATCGCGAGATTGAGTAGTAGATCTGGCTTTTCTCACCTCGAAGGATGTCCTCCAAGTCTCCGACCGTCGGGATCCGACAGATTTTAGAAACCCTAGAGAGCTGTCTCGACTCTCTTGAGAAGAGGAAGGGTTTAAGAAGAAAGGAGAATAGTAGGAGTAGGAGGAAGGAGAAACCCTAAAAATTTTTAGAAACCCTAAAAATTTTGCAGAGCTTGCTCGCCGCCAAGCTCTAGCTCCGGAATAGGGAAGGGCTTAGGGTTCTGGTCTCTGGAACTGGAAAGGACTCAGAGAGAGAAATAGAATGGTGGTAAGTGGTTTACTCTTTACTGGTTTTGAGTCTTTTGAGTTTTGACTCAAATAATACTAGGGGCCGGTTACGAAATACGAACCCATCCCTTCAGTGGTTTTGCCAATTGCCAGGGGTGTATTGGTATTTTACTAATCCCTTAACCCAATAAATTCGGTTTACGGTTCGGTTCAATGGCCGAACCCAAAAACCGTGAACCGAACCGTAAACCGAATTTTAATTGTTGGAAAACCGAAATCCGAACCATTTCTAAAAAAACCGAACCGAATTACATATATAGTTCGGTTCGGTTCGGTTTACGGTTTCGAACCGTTTAATGCACACCCCTAGTTTTGAGTTCGTATTTTCGCACGAATCCAGTCTTGAACACATACGCAAGCTTCCAAAATATTCGGCTTCATCATGCTCTTCTTCTTGCTTAGCATTTTTGAACCTGCACTAAAATAAGGTTCGATGCTACCGTGGACATTGGGACCATTAGTATATTACGTGCTATAGAAGAAAATATATGGTATATTTTTTGCGTCTTTTCCACCATTCTATAGTTAAAAAAAAAATAGATGCAGATTCATCATCTTCTTCATAAGAATTTAAATATAACGATAATTCCTAAGTTGGTAGGTAAGATTGTTTTTATTTCTTCCTTTGCAGTACACTCTTAGCATGTGATAATTTAGACATAAAATCAATGCTACCACTACCAACTTGAATGGTTGTACCGGGTCGAGTCGATATTCTTCATACAAAGTAACTAAAGAATCTAAAACATCTCTAATCTTCACTTTTAAGTTCCTTACATCAACATTCATATTGTCATTAAAATCATATAACAATATGAATACGCCATCTAATTTAATCTTCGGATCAAAAATTGAAGCCAAACAATATAGGAGGTATTTCATCCCAATATTTTTTGAAATTTTGTTTCCATTGTTGAAACAACATAATTAAAACCAGGAACAATTTTATATTTAAAAAATAAATGAGACATATTAATAATTTCTGTTAACGCTAGAGGATAAGTTGGATAATAAACTCCAGATAAATACATGTACATTGTAAAATAATTCTAAAAATTTATAAATAGAATTAGCAATTAACCAATCATTTTCAGTAGCATGATAATCAAAACTTGGGCTAACATTATAATAATGAGTAAAAACATATTTAAATATATGCAAGATTTCAACGTTAAATAATGTAAAACCCCTAAATTTCTACTTTTTTTTTATTTAAATTTTGGTACCGATTTAAAATTTCATTATTATACGTCGCGTAGTCGTATTGTACGTCGCGTACAAAATTTTTATTTTTCGTAATTGCTCGACGAGTACGAATATGTGCGAGCGTACATATTTTTTAGAAAATCGTTTTTCTATTTTCAAAGTGATATATATATATAAATATTTATTTTTGCCATTTTACAAATTTCTAAGTTTGTTATTTTAAGCTTTTTCTAATATTTACTAATAATAAATTATATTTCATTGTATACTAGAAAAACATAATTTTGTATAAATAATTATGCATACATATCTCATAATCAATTATTAGTTTATTTTTAAATAATAAAATAATTTTCAAAATCATTAATATAATATTTTTGAAAACATATTTTAAAATTTTGTGGCAATTTAAATTTTGAGTTGATGGAATGATTTAAATAAATAAAATAATTTTCGAAATTCTTATTAAAGGTATTTTGGAAATATATTTGAAAACTATTGTGGACATTTTTAAATCTTGATTTGGTTTCATGGTTTTAATTTAAATAGTTTAAAGATAGGATTTATTCTTAAATTGGGTGTAGACTATCTAGTTTTAAATTTGGATTTTAATTTGAAATTAGATTTGATTTAATTTAAATTATCTGATTTGGTTTAAACAAAACCTAATCATTATCCTAATGGGAATTCCCACATCCTATAAATAGGCAGGTACTCCATGTATTTCTACCATTCACAAATTCCTCCAAAAATTTCTACCAAAGTGTTGTGTATCGTGTCCGTGTTCCCCTTCCCATCCACTATTGTTTCCCAGTACAAATACACGATTTTCCCCGTCCGACAAGCCGGACGTCCATCTCGTGTCGGGACACACCCCCGACACGACAACACCGACAGCCCTCACCGTCACCATCGACCACCCAAACCGACATCGCTGCCAACACCGACCCGACCCCTCATCGTCAACCGACAATCATCCCCGACGTCACCAGAACCAGCCGTTGGCCCCGTCACCACCAAACACCACTCCAGAACCACCACCCCTGTTCCCTGCCACCGCCGCCATCAGCAATTTTCACTACCACCACCACCTTCGTCGTCATCACCACCACCACAAAAAAGAACCAAAAATCGAACACAACAACAACAACGTCAACCAGTAAACTCACCTCCGCTGTACCGAAGCACGACTCCGAGGCTGTGCCGCCGCAGCGCCGGCTTGTGTGCCGCGCTGACCTCCACCCGCGTAGGGCGCCCCGGCCGGGAAAACCCTACCGCCGCCATTCCTCCAGCTGAGCCACCGCCCCATCAACACCGCATCCGCTCCAGGTGCCGGCGACCCCGCGCCTAGGGCTGGCGCCGCCCCCATCGCCGCCGGCGACCACGCCAGAGCGCGCGCCCCCTCGTCGTGGTCAAACTCCCGACGCCTCCAGCCTTCCAGCTCCACCGCCTCGCCACGCGTCCGCCGACCGCCGCCTCTGGTGGGAACCACCGAAACCCCCAAATCCCGCCGCAGGCTCGGCCAACCACCGCGGGTGGCGCCCTGGCCGCCCGACCTTGCGACCGCGCCGCCGTCCGGAGCAGCCTCCGCGCTCCTCCTCCTCCTTCAGATCCCAGCTCGACCGCCGGCGCCTTCCCCGCAGCGAAGCCCCGATGATCTCCGGCGCCGACCTCGTCTTCTCCGCCAGCGCCATCGAGGACCCGCCTCTCCTCCCGATTTTCGCGCGAGCTCCGCTCCGCCGGCGCGCCGACCGCGCGCCGGAGCGCCGCCGAGGTAAACCTTTTTTTTTCAATCTCTTTCTCTCCCTCTGCTTCTCTCTCTGATTTTTTCATTAATGTTTACTTTCTCTCTCTCGTGGTTTCTTATTTCTTTTGTATTGAGTGGTGATTGATGTTTAAGAAGAGCAGCAATAGGCTGCTGGTTTTGGGTGGAATCATTATTATTATTATTATTATTATTATTATTATTATTATCATTATTAGTTTTATTATTATTAATATTATTATCATTATCATTAGTTATTAATAATTTTACTATTATTATTATGGGCATTATTATAAATAGTTTTGTTAAAATTATTATTGTTATTTATTCTTAATATATGTAGTAAATATTCTTAAAAATATATTATAATTTAAAAATATAGTATTTAACCTAAATCCTACTTTGATTAAAATTAGACTCTCTCCCTAAAACGATTTTGAATATTTTGACTAAGTACAAATATAGCTTTCTACCTTAAATATTATTTTGATAGAACTTAGAGTTAGTCCAAAAACTTATTTTTGAAAGTATAGTTTTTCTATAATTATTTTAAACATAAAATCTATCTTCATATATTATAGATATTTCTAAAACATAATATAAGTATTTATTTTCGCAAATTCTCTTGTCTTATCATCGATGATCGTGACTGATCATATTTTCTAATTTCTCGCGACTTTGGACCTCTGCGCATTGATCATAGCTATGGGGCAATCAGGACTTGTCGAATTATTGCACCACACCAGGCGTAACACCAGACAAGTCACCTTGCCTTTACTGTTTAAATTTCTGCTCAATATCATGCATGTTTTAGTTATTTCTTTTTAAATTATATGTAAATGCAAATTACTATATTTTATGCAATTGGCTTAAAGTTAAGAGACTACCATCAAATTTAGTGTGTCTCATTGACTTGCCACGATTGTACACGAGTTGTGTGTGAGAGTTGTGAGTATCATATAGAGGTCACTTGCGTGTGAGTTGATCCCCCGTGCGCATGCGTAGGAATAACTGTCAATAGATGCATGATTAGAAGACTTGGCAGTTATCTATATTAAAACAAGTGTGGTGGAAACGACACGTGTTTGTGTGTCATGGTTACGACACACGTATAGTATCATTGGGGGGGGGGGAGGGGACAGCTACTAGCGTAGGGGCTACCTTTATTTTACACATTTGGGAGATAGTGTCTCGGATGAGCGCTACGTGTTACCCGGCCGATAGTGTCTCGGATGAGCGCTACTTGTTGGCCACTCTTTATTACATGCTTGAGACAGCCCCTGCGTAGAACGTTGTCCTCTAAATTGAAATTCACATAGAATGGTTAGGAACCTTTACTCATGCATATTTCTGTTGAGCTTTATTATTCAGTTTATCGGCATGATATTATATGTCTTGTTACGTCCCTCTGAGGACCTGGTGATCTCTCCAGGTGTGCGTTTCGTGATTTCTTGCAGGTGCTCTAGCTAAGGCCATTCCTTCCTTCGTGATGATCGCTCTTGGACTCGCCATTGCTCTCGCTTGTTAAATTCTTTTCTTGTATATTTTTCCATATTTAATTTGGTTGGTAGTGGACTTTGTCTCCGCCCAACTATTGTGTACTTGACAAACTCAAATTTGCTTTATATCGTTATTTAACTTTGTGGATGAGATTTAGTGTCTTGGCTTTCTATATTTTACAGCTTATGTATGCATACGAACCGTATATTTACTCGTATGTATACAGCTGGCATGAGACGTATCTAGTCTCAAGTATTTGGGACTGGGGCGTTACAAATAAGTATAATAACATCGAAAATAGGATTATTTTCAAATAAATCAGCATAATAAGCATAATTTCGTTCTGAATCACCTCCGTAAGGGTGGTTAAACCAGTAACGTCCATATTTAAAAAAAATTAATTTTTAAGAAAAATAAGGGAATGAATTTATTTATCTACCAACAAAAGAGAAAGAGAGAGAAGAAAGAAAAATTCAAAATCACAAAAAAAAATGTAAAATTAAAATTACTTGGAACGACAACTTGAGGGAAGAAATATTGAACTCCAAGAAATTTCGTACAAGTTGAAGCCTCAAGAACACTGTAGTTTGGCCTCCAGAACCCAGAAACTTGTTTCAATCTTCAGAAAATTGATTAGCTTAAAGATTTTATAAGAGAGGAAAGAAATGACTGTGTATATTTTGCATAAATTTTGGTCTATTTATAGATTTTTTTTTGGGCAAAATGACCTATTTTATTTTTAAAGTATAGTTGTTATAAGGATTTTTTTTTTGGTTGTTTTCAACAAAATGACCAAAATATTCTTAAAACTGTCAAAAAATAACCCTCAAAATGAGAGCATTTTAATCTTTTCCGAACCCAAACGGTCACAAAAAAAAAGGCCTAGACCGGCCTGAACCGGGCCCGCCTGACCGGTTTTACTGGGTTTAACCGGCCCGGATCCGTAGTTAAACTGGGCAGGGCCGGGCCGGGCTACCGGGTTCGAATTACCAACCCAGCCTAAACCCGTGGGTTGGGCCGGTCCAGGTCGTTGTCTGGGCTCGGGCCAGCCGAAATCGAATTTGACCGAGCCGAACCCAGGCTGGACCGGCCCATATCACACCTTGAATCCTACTAAGAAGAAGTTTGGTTTCAAATTCTGATTAGAACATGAGAAGTGCTTTATGCTAACGTGCTGGGATGATCAACTTTCTGTATTTTTGAGAGTTGGTATGGTCAATATATCAATTTTGATAAATCCTCTATTTTCATCTCCAGAAAAGCTGACCCGATTATGCGTGAACTATACAAACATCTTTTAGGAGTTTAATTCATGCAACCAAATGATAAATATCTGGGTCATTGCCTTCTTTTATCCAAAAAAAGAGCCAACACCTTCTCTCATCTTCTTAACACAAGTTCCTCTAAATTACAAGGGTGGCGTAGGAAATGTCTTTCTCATGCTGGTAGAACAACACTCATCAAATCTACTCTTTCTTCTATTCCTACTTATTATTTATCTTCCTATCACATTCGTAAGAAGATTACTGATGCACTTGCAAAAGATCAATGCAAATTTTGGTGGGATTCGGTCGACAAGAGGAAAATACATTTCACTACTTGGAGTAATTTTTACAAACCCAAATATCAAGGAGGTTTAGGAATAAGAGATCCCCACATTTCAAACTTATCCCTCATGCTTAAGCTTACTTGGAGATTTCTCACAAATCAAAGTTCTACATGGGCTCTACTCTACACAACAAGTATCTCTCTACTTCCTCCTTCTGGACAGCTAATATTCCACGCTCCTCTTCATGTATCTGGACCAGCATTATCAAGAGTAGAGATTACTTGATAGATAACATAATCTGGTCTGTAGGTGATTGTCACGCCCCGATTCCGTCGAATCGATAGTCGTCCCCCGGGCGTGATGCCGTGCGAACCTAAGTTGCGTTCGCACAAGGCATAGTCATAAGGTTATCCGAAACACAACATCAATTTAGAGTACGCAGAGAAATTGAATAACACATTTGAAATGGAAATAGACTTTTCATTGATAATATGAACTTTACATAGACTTTTTTTTACAATCATTGCCGCGCGGGCTACAACATGACTTGGACTTACAAAAATGAACGCCGATGAGATAGTCGTTTCATACATTACACCCTTTTATACAAGTAAAAACCAATACATATTTCTACCTGCTATGGCGGGAAGTCGAGTCGTCATTTGTCTTTGGACTGATGTGCGGTCTTCTTCAAAAAGGAAATCCAGAAAAACAAGCCTTCACACGGACGAGGCTTCAAAAGAGTTCACGCCGCCTTGAGCTCTAGTTGGCACGCCCTTCGTGGTTCGGGGTACCTGCGTGGAGAGCGAGGATCAGTACATTACACTTTGTACTGGTGCGTGGCTATTTAAATTCTAAGCTCTCATTTGGTTGAAGAGTTTATATGACATTATAGTATGAATGTTTCTAACCATCCTAATGGATTACAAACAAGTAATGACAAGCATAGTGAACTTTTACGTTGAAACTTACCCCGGCGGACCGCGTCGCGCCTTATAAAACTTACCATGTTCTTCCCTTTCAATTGTTATCATTTTCCATACCAAGTGCATTATTTCGTGTGTTGGTCACTGACTCCCAGAGCCATTGTGGACTCCTCTTTGCTTTTGTTAGACGGGGTCCTTTCAGCGTGGGTAGCTAGCCCCGCTGCAAGTCCTCGCCTAATTCTTTTGTTTCCCAATGCCCGCAACGGTCCCGTGGCCTCGGGCTTGCCGTGCGGGGAAACGTTCACCTTGTCGACAAGTTGTCCATGACCGTGCAAAGACATGATTTTTGTTATTAAGACATAGCCTACATTTTTCTTTGAAACTTGTTCATTCATTCGTGTCCGTGCCCTTGCATTTATCTTTTCTCTCGCAACAACACTATCGATTTTGCCTAAGAAAGGGGTCGAGAAGAGAAGGGTCAGCCACTCACCTTGAGTTTACCTTGGCGAGCGAACTTGTTGGTCGCGCTAAACGTCGCCTACGCGATTACCTGAAATCGCACAAGCAACCGATTAGAACACTGCATTATTCAAAGAGTTCGATAGGAAATGCGAGTTCGAAATGCAAGCCATGAAAACCATCGAAAACATCCACGAAACGCATTCAGAAAACAAAGCCAAAACCAACGCAAGCGGCGTGAAAAGCAGAGCAACGGGAGGTCTCTCCCGACTCAGCCGCAGAGTCAATCCTCGAGGCGCAACCCGCTGAATATGGGACTTGGTTCCGAAGAAGACATTCCATAACGAGGAATGGATCTTAATTCAATCGTTCCCGTTCGATCGACTCGGTCGATCCCGACCTATCGGTCCCGGCCGAATCGATAGCGACAGTGTTCCTTTCTCGCGCACCCCGTGGACAGAGTACGGGGCACGATGTAGGGACGGGGCACTACACCATAACCAACTAAGAAAAAGTTTCGTCCTCGAAACTTAAGAATAGAACCTACCTCTATGAAAATAATGAAGGGAACTTTTCCCTCATTTCTGACTCGAGTTCCCATGTCGACTCCTCTGCCGCATGGTTCCTCCAGAGTACGCGGACGAGAGGGATCGCCCGATTTCGAAGTAACTTATCCTTGCGTTCCAATATTTGAACGGGCGCTTCAACGTAGAATAAGTCGGACTTTAGCTCCAGCTGGCCAAAATCTACCACGTGGCTAGGGTCGTGCACGTACTTTCGCAGTTGGAAGACGTGGAAGACATTGTGTACACCTTCAAGCGCCGATGGTAGGGCAATCTTATAGGCTACGGGGGCGACCCGCTCGAGTATTTCGAACGGCCCAACGAATCTCGGACTCAGCTTCCCCTTCATGCCGAACCGAGTAACTCCACGCATGGGCGACACCTTCAGGAACACGTGATCGCCTACACAGAACTCAAGCGGTCTTCGATGGGTGTCGGCATAGCTCTTCTGCCGACTCTGTGCAATCTTTAGTCTTTCCCGAATTAGCTTGACCTTCTGCACCGTCTGTTCTACCAGCTCCGGGCCGAGTATCTGCCGTTCCCCGACTTCATCCCAGCAAATGGGCGATCTGCACTTTCGACCGTACAAGGCTTCATACGGCGCCATTTGGATGCTGGACTGGTAGCTATTGTTATATGCAAATTCTGCCAACGGTAAGTGGACGTCCCAGCTTGATTTGAAGTCGATTGCGCAGAGCCGTAGCATGTCTTCGAGAATCTGATTAACGCGCTCCGTTTGGCCGTCGGTCTGTGGATGGTAAGCTGAACTGAACTGCAACTTGGTACCCAGCGCCGACTGAAGGCTACTCCAGAATCGCGACATGAACCGTGAATCCCGATCAGAGACGATGGATACTGGAACTCCGTGCAGCCGTACGATCTCGTCAAGATAAATCTGCGCCAGCCGATCAACGCTCCAAGTAACTTTAATGGCAATGAAGTGCGCCGACTTGGTTAATCGATCGACGATGACCCAGATGGCGTCGCTCCCCCGTGGTGTCTTCGGCAGGCCAACAATAAAGTCCATCGTGACATGATCCCATTTCCACTATGGAATGGTAAGGTTCTGCATCTCCCCGCCCGGTCGCTGATGCTCAGCTTTCACCTGCTGACAGGCCATGCATTGTGACACGAAGAGCGCCACATCTCTCTTCATCCCGTGCCACCAGAAAGTCGTGCGGAGGTCCTTGTACATCTTGGTACTGCCTGGATGCAAGGTATATTTCGCGTAATGTGCCTCCGACATAATCTCCTTTCGTAGTTCAGAATCATCCGGAACACATAGTCGGCCATTCAATCGCAGCGCGCCGGTCTTGTCTTCCGCAAAGTCGGTCACACTACCTGTTGAAATTCGCTCGCGCATTTTCTTCAGGTACGGATCATCCTTCTGAGCGGCCATGATCTTTTCCAGCAAACTCGGCTCTAACTGCAGCTGCGCCAACCGTATATCCCTGAATCGAACCCGGAGATCGATGCCCATTTGTTCGAGATCTTGTAGTAGTCTGCGGTCGATGGATAGCGAGGCAAGGTATTTCCGACTCAGAGCGTCCGCCACCACATTTCCCTTGCCCGGAGTGTAGTCGATCGTCAAGTCATAGTCCTTGATTAGTTCGAGCCAGCGCCGCTGTCGTAGGTTCAGTTCCTTCTGGGTAAAGAGATACTTGAGGCTCTTGTGGTCGGTATAGATCGCGCACGCCACGCCATATAGATAGTGACGCCACAATTTCAACGCGAACACAATCGCCGCTAACTCCAAGTCGTGCGTAGGATAGTTCTTCTCGTGCGGCTTCAACTGTCTGGAGGCGAATGATATCACCTTGTTCCGCTGCATGAGCACACATCCCAAGCCCTGGCCTGAAGCATCGCTGAATATCTGAAAACCCTCTGGCCCATCCGGAAGTGCGAGTATGGGTGCCGAAATCAGCCGCTGTTTTAGCTCCTGAAATGAAGCTTCACAGTCATCCGACCACTCATATACGACTCCCTTTTGAGTGTGGCGAGTCAGTGGCGATGCAATCTTCGTGAAGTCTTTCACGAAGCGTCGATAGTATCCCGCCAAACCAAGAAAGCTTCTAATCTCGCTAGCAGACGCAGGCCTCTTCCAATCAGCAACGGCTTCCACTTTCTTCGGGTCGACTGCAATGCCTTCGGACGAAATGATGTGACCAAGGAAGGATACGCTGCTGAGCCAAAATTCGTACTTACTCCGCTTCGCAAATAGCTGGTTCTCTCGAAGTGTCTGGAGCACGGTCCGCAGATGTTCTGCATGCTGCGCCCTGTCTTTCGAGTAGACGAGAATGTCGTCAATAAAGACTACCACAAATTTATCAAGGAAGGGTCGAAACACCCGATTCATTAGGTCCATGAAGGCGGCAGGGGCGTTCGTCAGGCCGAATGGCATCACCAGGAACTCGTAGTGGCCGTACCGAGTGCGAAAGGCTGACTTTTCTACGTCGTCCGACTTGATCTTGAGTTGATGATAGCCCGAGCGGAAATCAATCTTCGAAAATACCGAGGCGCCTTGCAGTTGATCGAATAAGTCGTCTATGCGGGGCAAAGGATACTTGTTCCGGATGGTGGCCTTGTTCAGCTCTCGGTAATCGACGCACATACGCATGGACCCATTCTTTTTCTTCACGAACAACACGGGCGCTCCCCACGGTGAAACACTAGGCCGAATAAATCCCCTGTCGAGTAATTCTTGTAACTGGGTCTTGAGCTCCTTCAGCTCGGCGGGAGCCATTCTGTACGGGGCCTTTGAAATCGGTCGAGTATCGGGGAATGTATCGATGCTGAACTCGATCTCTCGGTCGGGAGGCATGCCGGGTAGCTCGTCCGGGAACACATCGGGGAATTCTGCCACAACGTCGGTCTGACCTACGTTTGCACCCTCCTGTCGCATGTCTCGGACGGACGCTAAGTAGCCTTCGCACCCAGAATGCAGCATCCTCCGAGCAGAGATTGCCGAGATCAACATGCAGGTCGACGACGCCTCACCACATGAAAAGCAGAATTCAGGCACTCCTGGTATGCGGAAAGTGACCGTCTTCCTGGCACAGTCTATGGTTGCGTTGCACGGCCCGAGCCAATCCATCCCCAGAATGATATCGAAGTCATTCATGTCTAGGACCATCACGTCCAGACCGATCTTTTGACCGCCAATACAGATAATCCCGTCAGTGCAGACTGAATTTGTAAGTATTGGTGTGCCCGAAGGTGTGCTCACGCTAAGGTCGAGGTCTAATGATACTAACGGAAATTTGTGCTCGGCGACAAAGTCTGCTGCTATAAAACTATGCGAAGCACCTAAATCAAATAGTACGCGAGCAGGTACATTATTAAAACTAAGTATACCTGTCACGACCGTGTCCGAGGCAAGCGCTTCATCTCGAGTCAAGGCGTAGACGCGTCCTTGTGCATTCGGACGCCTGTCTTGATGGTTTGGTGGGGCAGGCAGAGCAGGTCGAGGCGCCTGCACTCGATTCTCCTATCGGTTCTGTTGGGGAGGGGCGTTGCGAGTCTGACGAAGGCTTGGACAATTTTGAGCCCGGTGACCAATCTGTCCGTAAGTGTAACATTCAAGATTGCGGAAGAAACAATGGTCCTCACGGTGTCCCACTCGCCCACATCTGGTACATCGAGGCATCGTTTTCTGACCCTGGTAGCCGCCGTTGTTTGGACGCTTTGACGCGTCGTTGTTGCCTCCCGTATGGCTAGGACGTTTGTGATTGGAGTGGCGTACAACGTCGTCAGCACTGGAAGGATGCAGGCTCTCAAGACGGAGAGCGTGATTCAGAGCCTCGCCCGTGGTCTTGTACTCCGGGACGCCGACATGCGCACCAATAGATTGTCGCAGTCCCACTTCGAACCGTCGTACGCGGCACTCTTCAGTAGGCAAAAACGCACCAGCGAACTTGGACAATTTGTTGAACTCTGCGGCGTACTGCTGCACGGTCCTGTTTCCCTGCTTCAATGACATGAATTCGTTTTCCTTTGCTTGGCGAACGGCAGACGGAAGGTACTCGAGTTCGAAGGCCTTGCGGAACGTGGCCCAAGAGATCGGCGCGGTAGTGTTGTCCGGTCGAATCGCTCGCTTGCGCACGGCCCACCAGTCGTGCGCGTTCAACCGTAGTTGAAGTTGTGCGCAGGCGACTTGCTTTGAATCTTCGATGCCGAGAAGCTCGAAGTGGTCTTCTAGTTCTTCCAGCCAGTCGATCGCAATAGAAGGACCCTCGGTGCCACTGAAAGAGGTGCGACACGCCTTCTTGAATTCTGACACTTCGAAGTTGTACTTCTTTGGTGCCGCTGGTTGAAGCTCGGGCTCCGCCGTGTCGACTTCAATGGGTGGAATCGCCGGCACGGTAGTAGTAGGTACGGTGACGGTAGGTGCCGTCGCAGAATTTCCGTTGGCCGCAAACGTCTGGACGATCTACTGCAGGGTATCCATCTGCTTTTGTTGAAGTTTGATGTGCGCATCGAAGCGAGCTTCGAACTGGGCCTGTCGTTCCTCTACTCGTTGATGTCGGTTCTCGGACTGGTTCCGCTGCGCCTTCATCATGCGCAACATCCTTTCGATGGTATCGTTAGAAGGTCCGGTCTGTGGACGATGCGAGCTACTAGAGCCGCTGGAAGCGCTCTGTTCTTGCTCGGCCGTGGGTTCCGCCACTTCTGCGATACGAAGGCAACGTATCAGTCTCAAATTATTACGGAGTCATTGTATGGAACAACTTATCTCATCGTTGCGTGGTCAATGGTTTGAAACTCTAGACGCGAGGCCAAAGGATGTAAAGCCGTGCTCTGATACCATTATGTCACGCCCCGATTCCGTCGAATCGATAGTCGTCCCCCGGGCGTGATGCCGTGCGAACCTAAGTTGCGTTCGCACAAGGCATAGTCATAAGGTTATCCGAAACACAACATCAATTTAGAGTACGCAGAGAAATTGAATAACACATTTGAAATGGAAATAGACTTTTCATTGATAATATGAACTTTACATAGACTTCTTTTTACAATCATTGCCGCGCGGGCTACAACATGACTTGGACTTACAAAAATGAACGCCGATGAGATAGTCGTTTCATACATTACACCCTTTTATACAAGTAAAAACCAATACATATTTCCACCTGCTATGGCGGGAAGTCGAGTCGTCATTTGTCTTTGGACTGATGTGCGGTCTTCTTCAAAAAGGAAATCCAGAAAAACAAGCCTTCACACGGACGAGGCTTCAAAAGAGTTCACGCCGCCTTGAGCTCTAGTTGGCACGCCCTTCGTGGTTCGAGGGTACCTGCGTGGAGAGCGAGGATCAGTACATTACACTTTGTACTGGTGCGTGGCTATTTAAATTCCAAGCTCTCATTTGGTTGAAGAGTTTATATGACATTATAGTATGAATGTTTCTAACCATCCTAATGGATTACAAACAAGTAATGACAAGCATAGTGAACTTTTACGTTGAAACTTACCCCGGCGGACCGCGTCGCGCCTTATAAAACTTACCATGTTCTTCCCTTTCAATTGTTATCATTTTCCATACCAAGTGCATTATTTCGTGTGTTGGTCACTGACTCCCAGAGCCATTGTGGACTCCTCTTTGCTTTTGTTAGACGGGGTCCTTTCAGCGTGGGTAGCTAGCCCCGCTGCAAGTCCTCGCCTAATTCTTTTGTTTCCCAATGCCCGCAACGGTCCCGTGGCCTCGGGCTTGCCGTGCGGGAAAACGTTCACCTTGTCGACAAGTTGTCCATGACCGTGCAAAGACATGATTTTTGTTATTAAGACATAGCCTACATTTTTCTTTGAAACTTGTTCATTCATTCGTGTCCGTGCCCTTGCATTTATCTTTTCTCTCGCAACAACACTATCGATTTTGCCTAAGAAGGGGGTCGAGAAGAGAAGGGTCAGCCACTCACCTTGAGTTTACCTTGGCGAGCGAACTTGTTGGTCGCGCTAGACGTCGCCTACGCGATTACCTGAAATCGCACAAGCAACTGATTAGAACACTGCATTATTCAAAGAGTTCGATAGGAAATGCGAGTTCGAAATACAAGCCATGAAAACCATCGAAAACATCCACGAAACGCATTCAGAAAACAAAGCCAAAACCAACGCAAGCGGCGTGAAAAGCAGAGCAACGGGAGGTCTCTCCCGACTCAGCCGCAGAGTCAATCCTCGAGGCGCAACCCGCTGAATATGGGACTTGGTTCCGAAGAAGACATTCCATAACGAGGAATGGATCTTAATTCAACCGTTCCCGTTCGATCGACTCGGTCGATCCCGACCTATCGGTCCCGGCCGAATCGATAGCGACAGTGTTCCTTTCTCGCGCACCCCGTGGACAGAGTACGGGGCACGATGTAGGGACGGGGCACTACAGTGATGGTTCACATATTAATATTTGGCACGACCCATGGGTGCCATCTATTCAAAGCCATAGAGTACAAGGATTTGATTTTAGTTTTCAATGGGTTCAGAAAGTTTCAGATCTCATCCACAAATCAACATTTACTTGGAAGTCTCATTTGATTCATATGCTTTTCCCGCCTCATGAAGCCATTGCTATCCTGAAAATTGAATTCTCTGTCAACTGCAACTTTGATAAATTATGCTGGAAACATACAAAGGATGGAGAGTTAACTACTAAATCAGCCTACCGTACAATCTATGAGAAATTCAATCAGGATACTCAGTACAATGCCAACGAAGCTTTCAAATAATGGAGTAAATTTTGGTCCCTGAACCACATCAGTCCAAAGGTGTTACTATTTGTTTGGCGAGCTCTCACCAATTCCCTGCCAACATATGACAATATTCATCGAAGAATATACGACATCGAAGCAACTTGCCCTCTATGTCAGGTACATATTGAAAACATTAACCATCTTCTTTTTCATTGTCCAACAATAGGTACATCCTGGATACACATTCCTTCGATCAATGGCCTAATTCGGAATGACTCCACAATGTCATTCATTGTATATACTCTATTGAAAGAAGGGGATCGGGACAAGATTACTATATGCTTCTATCTAATGTGGCATATTTGGAAGGCAAGGAATAAAGCAATATTTGAGCATCTACCCATCAATGGAAGAATTTTTTTTGAAGACGCTACTACTCTGATGAAGAGACATGAAGCTTCAACAATGGACTTCTCTGCCTTGGTACTTCGTCATCCACATTCTGTAACAATATTTCATGGATTCCTCCGTCTGCCAACAATCGAAAAATCAACTTCGATGGAGCTTTTTTGGATGGAAGAATGTCTGCTGCTGCTGTTCTTCGTGATACTCGAGGAAACTTTGAGATGGCTTTATCAAAGACTGAGGAGGGAGGCTCACCACTAGAAGCTGAAGCCTTGGGTGTCCGTTTGGCACTGAAAATCTGCAACAATCATCATCTTCAAAACATCACCATCGAAGGGGACTGTAAGCCTTTGATTGATTCTATCACCACTATGGAGACAACTCTCCTTTGGCAAGTTTGACACATCATTGAAGATGCAAGAGTTGCTTCAAAGTCTGCTTTAAATATTTCATTCTCCTTTACACATAGGAATGCAAATCACTGTGCTCACACATTAGCTTCTTATGCTATGCTTAACAACTCTTCTAACTTCATATGTTCATATGAAGAGATTCCCTCGTGTATTTCATCTCATGTCACACTGGACATGAACTCTGTATTTTCCTGATTCCTTTAATAAAGTCCTGTTCAAAAAAAAAACTTTTTGTATATTTTAAATTTTTTAAAAGGCACTAAATAATTGTCACCTATCGTAAAACTTCTTTTGGAACAAAAAAAAAGTAGTTAAGCAGACGGAGAGTTGAATGTGATCGTACCCCTTTTTTCCAGATCTGATCTGACAAAAAAAAAGTATTTCTTCTCTTCTTCCCCAGTCGTTGTGAAGCTGTGGGTCGGGTGGCTCCGTGGTGGTTTGGCCATGGTAATCCAGGTCATTTTCTCTCTCTCTCTCTCTCTCTCTCTCTCCCGTGGTGGTACAGCTACGGAGCTTGGGTGGTGGTGCGGCCGTGGAGTTCCGGTGGTGGTGCAGCCGCCGAGCTCCAGTGGTGGTGGTGCGACCGTGGTGCTCGGGTGGTGGTGCGGCCGTGGTGCTCGGGTGGTGGTGCGACCGTGGAGCTCCAGTGGTGGTGCAGCTATGGAGCTGGGAAAGTGCACTGGCCGCTAGTTCTAACCCACGTCCTCTCTTTCTGAGAGGATGTAGAATTCATGTATTTGGAGGGGGGCAGGAACTGTACTCCTCTGTAATCCAAATTCTTGTCCCCCTACTTCCTCTCAACCAAACAGCGAATTTGTTCTTCCCCCTCCACTTTCCAGTGAATCAAGAAATCCACCTCTAAATCCTGTTTACCAAACAGACCTTGAGGGAACTAAAAATCGAGTCATCTCCTGGAGAAAGAAAATTGACCATAAAAAACGAATTTGCTTAGCTCGCTAAGCCTTCATAACTTGATTCTTTCCATGCTCTTGCTTGTTCTATAAAAAAAATTTGGGAGGGGGGGGTGATACATACAAAATCTTCTTTCAAGAATAATAATATTTTTAAGAATTTTCAAACTACCCTGAGTGACCATCCAAAATCGATTATGGATTCGGCTCAACCAAAACCAAATTTGGACTCTGATCAAAATCCAAATCCAAATACGATCAGACCCAAAACTCATCCGACCCAACTCGAATCCAAACTCAACTTGAAATCGAACATGGTCCCAACTAAAAGTTGACACACAACTGATCAGAGTCAAACCTAGTCGACCAAACTTAATCCAAATTTGACTGGATCCAAACTAAATCTGGTTAACTCGACCCCAACTTGACCCGACTTGATTAGACTCAAACTTCACCTGACTCGATTATTATTATTATTATTATTATTATTATTATTATTATTATTATTATGATGTTGTTGTTGTAAGGCATTGGCATTTAATTCAAAAAAATGCTAACAAATGTCAAATTCATGATATTTTATTTACAGTACAAACACAATAATTCTATATTCCCACCTAATGGGAACAATGATAATTTGAAATCATCTAAAATACATTGATCAGCATCTATACCAAAATTCAACTTGGACCCAAGCCCAACTGGACTCAATCAAAGTCTGACCTGGTTAGTGTCACGACCTGCACCCAGTGAAAGGGCACGAGAAGTGAAGTACGTCCAACCTACGCCACAGTGTCGACGGTAGAACGCTGTCCTGGATCACAATATCTAACACAGTCTAGAATATGCTCCGAATGGAGAATAAATAATAAGTAACTCAATCACAACAACTAAGATGGAATAGAAGAATAAATCTCAAGAGAGTCACAGATATAATAAAAGTCTTTGTGTAAACCACAAGAACAAAATCTCAAAGTACAACTCATAATATCTCAAATAAATAGACAATAAGATACTAAAGTCTCAGCTAGACTATGGGTAAGTCCTCAGCGACTGCTGGATCCTCTTGAGGGTCCACGTCACCAGTGTCACCTAAGCCAGTGCTATAATAAGTAGGGCAGTGCTCCTCATCATCACCTGTAAAATTTTCAACATGTCCAATCAGGACGGAACGAGCACATATCTCTCACAACAGATCATATCAGGATTAGACATATAAAGTAAGCTATAGAAAATTATATATAAAACGCTATAAAAAAAATCAACAAGAGAGAGAATATCAAGACTAGATATAACTATGATAAATAAAGAAATGTAACTATCTACGTGATTTAGAGCATAAATTGGTTATGTAAACGGGTTGGGTTGCACATGGATAAACTATGGAGTTGCACATGAATATCTACTGGGGATAATGATCACATAACCAACTACACTTTCCCTGCCCCCAATCAATACACAAGGATCAAGACATGATATGTTATTGCACATGAATAACTACTTTTATACATGGAGATCATATGGTCATGAGTGTACATGAATAACATATGAGTGTACATGGATAAATATGAATATATGGAGTACATGATGAACACGATAAATTACATGAACATGATATACTCGATGTATCCGAGGGGATAATGTAGCCCCTCTTATCAGAATTTTGATAATATATTTTATTTATTTATTTGGATTAAATGGTGACTTTAGGAATTTTATAAATAATTATTTAGTTAATTATTTCGGTAGATGATTTTAGCCATGATAGAGTTTTGAAGTACACGGTGATGAGAAATCGTGGCACGGATAGTGCCAAAGCGTGCTTAGGCTAGTGTATTAGTCCTGGTAGGGAAGGCCGAGCCATAGTGATGTCCTAACTAGGAAAACCAGACTAAGTTGCGACTTAACCCTTACCGAAGACTTATTTATTTAATATTTATATTATTGAGTTTTAGGGAACCCGGTTGTACTGAATTTGTCAAACTGGACCCGAATCGAACCTCAGCCCGTGTAGTCATGCGGCACGTCCAATGACATTCGTGTTGATGGAATTTGGAATGAGGGTGTTGTATTTCGTTTTAATAATTTAATGAATATTTTTTGAGTATTCATAATTAAATATTATAAATATTATTATTAGTAATATTCGGTGACTTTTGCATAAAATAGGTCTTCATATATTTCGGGATTATTAGACTGTACAAAATGGTATATACACCATTATTGTTTTATTGAACTTCGTTGTTATTATTATTATTGTCACGCCCCAGAACCAGAATACTGGAGAGCGGGGGCGTACATAGCCAGCTACGTATATTGAAGTGCAACCCACATCGTTATACGGTCACGACTGTCTATGTACATGAGGGTTTAACTACAAGCCATCAGTCTCCTATGGTCATGAACAAGCCTATTGTCTCAATTTCAAGCAAACAATAACAGTCATAAGATGTCAGAGCACCAAATATACAATAGTAAGGCGTCCCATACATTACATATTCGGATGATCATGAAGCTAGTCGTACAAAATGTAAGGACTAGCAAGAGTTTCAGTCATACATGATCAACCCTAGGATTTGTCAATTATGTTACAGCCCGTAGGCAGACAGTAAATAAGGTGCAACCGAGCTAACACGTGCTCGTCGGCTAAACGCATCAAAAGAATAATTTTATAATTAAGTGGGAGGACAAAGAAACCCACTCGTTGCTAGGGTTACGCCTGGTGGTCACCATCTGGCTGGAAGGTAGGTAGATCCTCTGAAGCTGCTCCGATATCTGGCCATACAAAACCAGCTGGGTCAGACCCCAGAAAGAGCAAGTGCCACAAAGGAGGCTTCACTTAGGAACTAAAACCAGCAAATCACAATAGAATGTTAAAGATGATAAATAAAGAACTAATAATAATAGAGATAGCAACAGTAAATTGAGTACGAGGAAACCATTCAAGTAGCCAGGTCACAACCCTTAAGCCAAACATGGACTGGGGTTGTAACCCTTCACCTGAATATAAACCCGTCTCAAATACTATTGGTAAGCTAACAAGACAATAAACGAAGAGAGGACACAGAACTGCTTCGGAAGCCAGATACAACCCTTAAACCAAACAAGGACCGGGGTTGTAACCCTTCGCCTGAACAGAACTGGACCCCTGATCTTTATTGTTAAGGCCGGTATAAATAATCATGGTATTAAGGTAAGGTAAAACATGACGAACATGGCATGGGGTTACAATAAGACAATAAATGAAAAGAGGACACATAACTGCTTTGGAAGCTAGGTTACAACCCTTAAACCAAACAAGGACCGGGGTTGTAACCCTTTGCCTGAACAGAACTGGACCCCCGATCATTATTATTATTAAGGCAAGCATCAATAATCATGTCATGTCACAATCTTGTACAGGATCAGGACAAGACTAAGCTGAGCTAGATTCTATCCAATCAATCACGGCCAGGCAAAGAGTACGGCTTGATACTTTAACTAACTAGGGTTATCACAGGCCTAGTTACTAGCAAGATGTAATAAGATTATCCCAACAGCCACAAGCCCTGCAGACCATCCGGTTATCTAGGTCGAATGTCCGTTCATGAAGAATGCAACACGTGACTGTGTGCAGGAAATGTGCCCTACTCGTCGATAGACTACAAGTCCACTGAATGCACCCAGATAACGGGATTGCCTGTAGCTGGGAATCTCTTCATGACTATTGAATCATTCTAGTTAATTAGCCTTAGTCAATTTCAGTAGGTATCCCTGACCGTGGTACTCAGGGATCCCTATCCTAGACATGATGCAAGACAGTACCAGTTTATTTGTACAAACACAATCGCCCATGGTGTCCAAGTCTTTCATACTTGTCATGTCAGGCTAGCTGTCGTAACAACATGTCATGATATATCATGTCAGTTTGCTTGTCAAGATTACACCACAGTGGGCCATTATCGTGTTCTATTCTTACCTTATAATGAATGAAAGAAACTTGCATAAAATAACTAGTAACATATTCTTGAAGCCAAGAAAAGGATCTACAACTTTTATGTTATGAGTTTTTCAAAATTCTAGCTACAAAACAACTTAAACAGGCAAAACAGTGAAATAGAGCAATTCTGGCGCATGGGATTCCTGCACCATCGGTGCGTGGGATTCCTGCACCATCGGTGCGTGGAATTCTTGCACCATCGGCGCGTGGGATTCCTGTACCATCGGCGCGTGGGATTCCTGCACCATCGGTGCGTGGGATTCCTGCACCATCGGTGCGTGGGAAACGCACGTTGCGTCTTCAGAATATGCGCGTAGGGAACCTATGCGCATGACACGTTCGGAGTTAAGGGATGCGTTGTCGGGACTTCACAGTGCATGGCCTCCCGACGTATGGCCTCCCGGGCGCATGGGGGGTCATCGTCCCCAAACAGCAAGTTCAGCCATGAAAGTTTCGAAAACTTGCCATGGCCATAACTTCCTCATCCGAAGTCAAAATCAAGGGAAACAAAAGCCAAAACCGCATGAAATTGAATTCTCTACAACATAGAACCATTAGTTTTCGAAAATAACCAAGTTTTAGAGATCAAAACCAAGAAAACCGAAAAGTTACAAACTTAGATCTACAAGAATCCATCTATCAATTCCAAAAATGACAAGTTCTAAAGAGGCTTAGAATCAAGTAAGGAAGAGAATGGAACGATAAAACTTGAAATCCATCATAAAGCAAGTTTGCACTTGCCTAAGCTCTCTCTCTCTCCCTCCTGGTAGTTGAAGAAGTAATGGTGGAGAAGAAGAAGTAAATGAAGAGAGAGAATGAGGGAATGGGTTAATAAATAGTGATGGTGGTGGTAGGTAGGGGTTCTCTCCTTGGTTCATGATGAACCAAGATAACCCAAGCCTAGCCGAACCAACCCAAAATAGACCAAGCCATCTAATGCCAAGATAAGCCAAGCAAAGAATTATGCAATACAAGATAAAATACGTACACGTATTTCAAAATACGTAATACGAACTATAGGCATTACAATTATTATTACTTTATTGAGGGTATCGTTATATAATATTATTTTATTATTATTGGTTATATTATTTTTGGTGGTTAAATAATATTATATATAGTCACCTATATATAAATATATATGCAAACAGGCTCTACATAAGATGATATTGGATTTACTTAGAATTTCATGGAGTATATTATATTAGTATATAGATAAATATATAGATATATGGATGCCTAGTAAATAATTGTAAATATATGCTCTCAGTATTATTTATAAAATAAAGTATGTATATATATAGGGTTATATAAGTATTTACATGTGTATATACAAATATATTATATGTGTGTATATATAGATAAATATAAAGGTATATAGGAGTGTGTATATATACAGATGTATATGTATTAATATATGTATATACATATATACTAAAAAAAAAATCACCTGGACCTTAGTAGCTGCTATTGTGGACCAAGCCACAAATCAACAAGCCACCGCCCCTTAGCTGAACCCGGGTAGGGCCATGAGGACTAGAGGGAATAACACCCGAGCCCCCAAACAGAGCCAACCCGAGCGCAAGGTTTACATATATATGGTTATGTATATATATAAGGAGAGATTGAGATCGAGAGAATTTCAACAAACCCTAGCGCGATCCTAGTCCAGCACAGCTACCATGGGCGATCCCCAGGTATGTGCGTACCGCCCCGACGTGGCCAGGCCGCCGGACAACCTTCGGAAAGCTGCGCGCGCGCGGGTCACGCTGAACAGTAGCAGTGGTTGCGAGCGAAAGGTACGTCTTCGTCATCGCATATCTCTCAGAATATTCCACAGAATTCGATTCTGTAAAGTCCTATAGAATGCCCATATAACCATCTAGGAACCCCTCAAATTAGTTTGTAATGAATCGACCCAGATTCGAAAGGAAATCGAGAGAAAAACTCGATTCTCTCGAAAAACAGGGCAGAGAAGAAACAGCCCAATACCCTGTTTGGAAGCCGATTCCCGGGCAAGAGATCGTCGAACATAAAAAATCTATTTAAACACCTCTATTGACAACATATACGAGATTAAGATGCTTCTTGTAGTACCATTTTTCATCTATTGTACGAGAAGTTAGGCGATGTCGAAAATCATGAAAAACTTGTTTCCGAAAAACTAAAATTATGGAAAAATCCTTCGATACGACGTGCGTCTTGCCAATCCTGGCGACGTGGTCACAAAATAAAAGCCTCGAAAGGTGCGTAACAGCTTCGTGGACATGTGGGCTTTGACGAAATTCAAATTGGTCGCGTGTGCACGACGAATTTGATACGTATCCGTCGAAATTCAACGTATCGACCTCTGTGCAAATTTCTCAATTACTTAGTGCACGCTTGTCAGATCGAGATAAAACTTATGCCAGCAGGACCGTATCATTTTTTTGGTCCTGTATGCCAAGTTTGGTCCAAATCTGAGACAGTTGATCGGATCGCCGTTTTGCGGGCCCTACGGTCCGATTCAACGGGCAATTTTGTGCACAGCCCACCGAAATCTAAAATTGGACATACCGTTGGGTTCGTATCATCAAAACAAATCTTTAGACATGTAGTTTGACGACTTTAGAGACTATTAACTCTGGTACGCTTTTCGGTGCAAAGCGGGTCCAACGGCAAACACCGTTTTGACCCAAAAATTATCGTTTTGCCCCTGTGTCTAGAATTGGACTTAAGGACAGGCAATCCTAGCTAATTTGACTATTCTGAGAATATTGGTAATGTTTATTTCAGCATCTGGAGACTGTTATACGGGTTTTGACTTTTGTGGCATACTGAGTGGCTTAGATTATCGGTTTCACCAGCATTGGACCACAGGCGAGTACTGTTTATTGTCTGCATTTTGATATTGATCTTTATTATATTTCATTGATTGGCCATTGGTTTTGTGATTTTTATGTTCTATTATAAATTGTTGAGTCGGAAATGAGAAGTACCAAGGATATGTGATTCGACCGTAGATATTGTTTATTTTTATGCAGTAGACCTCGTAGACAGTGTTTATTTTCATGCAGTAGACCTCGTAGACAGTGTTTATTTTCATGCAGTAGATCTCGTAGACATTGTTTATTTTCTGCAAGTAGACCTCGTAGACATTGTTTATTTTTTGCAAGTAGACCTCGTAGACATTGTTTAATTTCTGCAAGTAGACATCGTAGACATTGTTTATTTTCGTGCAAGTAGACCTCATAGACCTCGCGGTGTAGTGTCCCAGACTGATCACATATCAAAGGTACTTCTAACAGTTGGAAAATTATTTTTGTCTATTTATTTGCTACTGATTTTTCGTCTTTTCTGTTTATTTTCAAAACATGTAATTGATGTCTAACCTCTGTTGTATAGTCATTTTCATTTATTAAAATTGTATTCAGTAAATTGTGCTCGTTCCATTCCTGACTGAAAACCAATATTTTTCAGGTTAGCCGTGGATTCACTTAGCTTGGGGATTGACGGGTATACTTGCAGACAAAAGCCTAGAGACTAACTAGATAGTTGAGTTGTAGTCATTCTAATATTTGTACAAGTTTATGTTTTTCTGTAAATATAAAACTTGAAAATATTATAAGTTTAAATTAGTTTTGTGAATGAGCATTATTTTATTTATGTTGATCACCATGGCCGTGACAGCGTTCTACCGTCGACTCTGCGGCGTAGGCCGGCTTGGACACGTCTCGTATCCGAAAAAGGAAAAAAAAGGGTGCGGGTCGTAACAAGTTTTTATGGTGGCCCATGCAGGTCTGTTTTCGCAAATCATGCGAACTCGTGATAGTACTTAAGTTAGTAGTACTATTGCGAGCCTGCGACTAGAAAATGCTCATTCACGAAATAAGGATTAATTTAATTTGAGAGAATGACTAGGACTAGGAGTCCCTTGAACAAATTTACCGATGGGTAGTCTAGACATGCAAATTAGTTGAGGACTAGTTATTAATTTTGGTAGTTTGTCAGATCCCTATAGGTACACTATTACATATTGATATGACGATATGATCCAATGTGGATAGATTATTCACTTGGTGAGATCGGGCTTCCTAGGATTGATAATCTAACCTTGATAAATTGTTCAGTTCCTCCTCTTTGCCTCTTAGATATCATCCCCATACCCTAGCCCGAATTGCCTATTTAGTTCCTAGTTGCCCTAAGGATTAGTATTTTTATATAATTCTTGGTTATGTTATCTATATATGAACCTCGAGTTAGTTTTGATTCAGGGTTTTTCTCAATGGTTTGAATACACATGGAATAGATATTAGATTATTGTATTTCTTTTGTCCTCAGTTATTTCTTTCCTGTTCAATCCTTTATTTTGAGGATTGTGACTGATAGGACAAATGCTTACGCTCTATTTCATGGTCAACTTGTTCGATTCTCTAGAAGCTCATGAATATTTTCAGATATAGTTAAAGGAATATTAGTTAACGCATAATGGCAGGATAACAGCGCACTGTCGCCATTTATTTGAATTATGGAGACTATGGATTCACTGCAGCCAGCAGTGCACTGCGAGGCACGACACCTAGAGTTCAAATTTGTTTAAGAAATATAGGTTATAGAATGTTACTAAAAACTAAGGCTAGTGGTCCTCTTTGACCGTAGTCACCCTTGTGTTAATATAAGGTAGCGTATCGGATAGCATATCACATCTGAATCACGAAACCAAGGGTTTACCACAGCCAGAGTAAAACGGACGGGGCATAATCCTCGGTGAAATGATTTCAGACGTGATTATAAGTTTAGGGTACTATAGAGGAGAGGACCATGCCCTGCATGTCCCATAAGACCAAAGCCAATACTATTGGGAGTTCTTTAGGTCGGGTAGAACCTAGTATTCCATAGTCCTTGTGATCTATTGACGGGATAATTGACAGACACTAATAGGTATACCTAGAATATAGGATTTAGAGGTCATAACCCATTAGTCGACCAAGTCCTTGTGGATAAGAAGATAGTAGGAAGACTGTATAAGCAAGAACACCGGAAAGGGTTTTGATTCTCACAAAACTCGAATTAATTGTGCCTCCTTTCAAAAATTCACATACTTGTATTTGACTATCTTGACCAATGTTGCTATTACAACCTAGTTTTACAAGCTCACTCTGTTCTCGAGCTTGATTCAAGACATATATTTAGTGGGGACGCCTACTAACATATTGTCTAATCAGAATCGATGTATTATGGTCTGATCAACCGCAGTGCACTCGGTTCACTCTCTCTTTGATTATCCCACGTGGATTGAGATATCAAGGTATCTATGATCTCATCCGTGACTGCATTGACAATTCCTCTTGAATTATACGTTCGCCTTTGAATCACGTAATTGTATTCAGTGACATCTTCCTTGAACTCTTTATTGTTTTTGTCTTTCACTGATTTGGAAAGACGAAAGCTGATAATTGGTAGGGAGATACAGAGTGTCCCTATGGCTATGATAGTTGTATACACAAGTATAGTTGTCATCAGCCAGACATGTGACTAGAACCTTGCCTTGAGTTACTTATTCTCCTCTCGACCCCCCCAAACTGCTATTGGGACCTTCTAGCCATCTGAATTTAAGAATGATTAGGGTTTTACCCTTAGTCAAATGCCAACCTAGAAGACTATCTCTTCTCAAGAAACCAAGTGTTGTGAGTCCCTAATCATTTGCTTGAAGCTTGCCTTAACTAACAACCCTTAAGCCTTAACCCAACCTTTCCCTCAACCAAAACCCACAGTTTAGATATGAGATGAATAGAAACTCACGAATCAGTTGTTAGAAATCTTTTCGAATTATGTGCCTTAGAGTTGGTTACCCCGTAGGTAACTCTTGTATAATGTGGACGAGTGGATCATTCTATTTTATCGACCATGTGTCATGATACACACTCGTTTTCCAATTATTGAGGAACGACCCTCGACTTGACTTATATCTACCATTTTTTGTTACGTCGTGCCTTATTCTCTATTAACAAGAGTCGAGGTACAATACCCGGACTGTAGAATTCTTCTAACCTCGTTATTCCTAAAATCATATCCTAGCTTCTAAGGTAAGTATACTGTAACCTCCTAAAATTTTGGGATATACGATGATTACCGATTGATTAGAATAATTTTTATTAGAATGATAATTAGTGTCTCATGGACTCCCACTTTCCATCTAGACCATTTTGTGTCCCCGACCGTGTCATTAATATTCGGAGCACGAGGCCAGCTGTTGCCTTCCAACAAATTTTATATGCAAGATCTAGACGAGTCCGCCTTCATCTAGGTATATCATGTCCCACTCAAACACGTCCTCTTGTACTCTATTTTTATGGTACGACTTTCAGGACGAAAGGACGAGTTATAACCCTTACCATAATATCGGTATGCTTTCCGACTTTCATTAGAGCTTCAACTTTGACTCGAATCTTTCAACCCAATATATGGTTGTGATCTATTCGAAGCCCACTGTGCACATGTCACTAGTGTGCCACACAATTTTGTCTTCTCGTGCTACTTAAACACAAAAGTCATGAAAGAAGCATTTTTGGGCTTTAGGGACCTAGCTAACCAATCTGACTGCCCATATAGTTCAACCACTTGGGTGGAAACTTATTCCAGGTTACCCTAACCTAGTAGAAATAGTTTTACCATCAGAATCTTGTCCAGTCGATATGGATTAAAATCCAGGGTTCATCCAACCAGCGATTGATGTCCAATTAGGGAACCCATTAAGATCCAGTAAAACCCATCCATACGTACCACTATTTTTGGACTGTAAACCGAACTATTTGAAATAGGTCCCTATACCTATTATGTAGTATCCACCTCTTAGAATGTGGTGTCATTCGTAGCCATTATTCAATTTACCTGGAAGTTGCGATACGATCTTGCATTACATGATATCTCTTTCTCGTGTGTTTAAATAACCACTAAAAAGATCACAATCTTGATTTCTCAAATTCCGTTCTATTATGGAACTTTCTTCAGAATTTCGAGAACGAAACTTCTGTATTGCACGAATTGCAAGCCACTCCATGAGGCGAAGGGTTCTTTGACTTAGCAAGTGACTGGACTAGAGTAACCCAATCTAGCAAAATAGGTCAATGGCTCATAAATTTACTGACTATCTGCATCATTGGATACTCTCTACCACTCTGAAAACTACAAATTCACTCTCGGTTATTTTTTCTTATCTTCCTGTCCTCCCTATCTCATAGCGACGAATGGTCATGCTTACTAGAATTTATCCATAATTCTTAGTTGCTTGTACAAATTTGTTGCATGTTAAATTTTGGATTGCTTGATAGAAATGAGAGAATTATAGATGCCATATACAGTAGATATCTATGGGTAGAAATTTATTTAGCAATTAGTTGAAAGATTTTAAAGTTTAGCGACATGAGAATTGAGAGAGTGGTGTGACCAAAAGGGGGTAGAAGTCCCCGGGGTTTCGTAGATACAAAAATGGCTAGGAGGAGGATATAAACTATTTTCGAGGAATTAAAATATAAGGAAATTAAGTTAATAGTATTTTTTCCTTTTTGAATTTAAGGAATAGCTATGAACTAGAATTTCGAGGACGAAATTATTTTTAAGGTGGATAAATTTGTATCCCCTCTTCTCGAAATTTTGATAATATATTTTATTTATTTATTTGGATTAAATGGTGACTTTAGGAAATTTATAAATAATTATTTAGTTAATTATTACGGTAGATGATTTTAGCCATGATGGAGTTTTGAAGTACATGGCGACTAGAAATCGTGGCACTGATAGTGCCATGGCGTGCTTAGGCTAGTGTATTAGTCCTGGTAGGGAGGGCTGAGCCATAGTGATGTCCTAACTAGAAAACTAGACTAAGTTGCGACTTAACCCTTACCGAAGACTTAATTATTTATTATTTATATTATTGAGTTTTAGGGAACCCGGTTGTACCGAATTCGTCAAACTGGACCCGAATCGAACCTCAGCCCGTGTAGTCATACGGCACGTCCAATGACATTCGTGTTGATGAAATTTGGAATGAGGGTGTTGTATTTCGTTTTAATGATTTAATGAATATTTTCTGAGTATTCGTAATTAAATATTATAAATATTATTATTAGTGATATTCGGTGACTTTTGCATAAAATAGGTCTTCATATATTTCGGGATTATTAGACTGCACAAAATGGTATATATACACCATTATTGTTTTATTGAACTTCGTTGTTATTATTATTATTACTTTATTGAGGGTATCGTTATATAATATTATTTTATTATTATTGGTTATATTATTTTTGGCGATTAAATAATATTATATATAGTCACCTATATATAAATATATATGCAAACAGGCTCTATATAAGATGATATTGGATTTACTTAGAATTTCATGGAGTATATTATATTAGTATATAGATAAATATATAGATATATGGATGCCTAGTAAATAATTGTAAATATATGCTTTCAGTATTATTTATAAAATAAAGTATGTATATATATAGGGTTATATAAGTATATACATGTGTATATACAAATATATTATATGTGTGTATATATAGATAAATATAAAGGTATATAGGTGTGTGTATATATATAGATGTATATGTATTAATATATGTATATACTAAAAAAAAAGAAAAAAGAAATCACCTGGACCTTAGTAGCTGCTACTGTGGACCAAGCCACAAATCAACAAGCCACCGCCCCTTAGCTGAACCCGGGTAGGGCCATGAGGACGAGAGGGAATAACACCCGAGCCCCCAAACAGAGCCAACCCGAGCGCAAGGTTTACATATATACGGTTATGTATATATATAAGGAGAGATTGAGATCGAAAGAATTTCAACAAACCCTAGCGCGATCCTAGTCCAGCACAGCCACCATGGGCGATCCCCAGGTCTATGCGCACCGCCCCGACGCGACCAGGCCGCCGGACAACCGCCGGAAGGCTGCGCGCGCGGGTCACACTGAACAGCAGCAGTGGTTGCGAGCGAAAGGTATGTCTTCGTCATCGCATATCTCTCCGAATATTCCACATAATTCGATTCCGTAAAGTCCTATAGAATGCCCATATAACCATCTAGGAATCCTCCAATTAGTTTGTAATGAATCGACCCAGATTCGAAGGGAAATCGAGATGAAATCGAGATAAAAACTTGATTCTCTCGAAAAACAGGGCAGAGAAGAAACAACCCAATACACTGTTTGGAAGTCGATTCCCGGGCAGGAGATCGTCGAACATAAAAATCTATTTAAATACCTCTATTGACATCATATACGAGATTAAGATGCTTCTTCTAGAACTATTTTTTATCTATTGTACGAGAAGTTAGGCGATGTCAAAAATCATGAAAACTTGTTTTCGAAAAACTAAAATTATGAAAAAACCCTTCGATACGACGTGCGTCCCGCCAAACCTGGCGACGTGGTCGCGAACCGAAAGCATCGAAAGGTGTGTAACGGCTTCGTGGACGTGTGTGCTTTGACGGAATTCAAATTGGTCGCGTGTGCGCGACGAATTTGATGCGTATCCGTCGAAATTTACCGTATCGACCTCTGTGCAAAATTTTTAATTACTTAGTGCACGCTCGTCAGTTCGAGATGAAACTTATGACAGCAGGACCGTATCATTTTTCTGGTTCTGTATGCCAAGTTTGGTCTAAATCTGAGACAGTTGATTGGATCGCCGTTTTGTGGGCCCCATGGTCCGATTCAACGGGCGATTTTGTGCACAGCCCACCGAAATCCAAAATTGGACATACCGTTGGGTTCGTATCGTCAAAACGAATCCGTAGACATGTAGTTTAATGACTTTAGGGACCATTGACTTTGGCATGCTTTTCGGTGCAAAGTCGGTCCAACGGCGGACACCGTTTTGACCCAAAAATTACCGTTTTGCCTCTGTGTCCAGAATTGGACTTAAGGACAGACAATCCTAGCTAATTTGACTATTCTGAGAATATTGGTAATGTTTATTTTAGCATCTGGAGACTGTTGTACGGGTTTTGACTTTTGTGGCACACTGAGTGGCTCAGATTATCGGTTTCACCAGCATAGGACCACAGGAGAGTACAGTTTATTGTCTGCATTTCGATATTAATCTTTACTATATTTCATTGATTGGCTATTGGTTATGTGAATTTTATATTCTATTATAAATTGTTGAGTCGGGAATGAGAAGTACCAAGGATGTGTGATCCGACCGTAGACATTGTTTATTTTCATGCAGTAGACCTCGTAGACAGTGTTTATTTTCATGCAGTAGACCTCGTAGACAGTTTTTATTTTCATACAGTAGAGCTCGTAGATATTGTTTATTTTCTACAAGTAGACCTCGTAGACATTGTTTAATTTCTGCAAGTAGACCTCGTAGACATTGTTTATTTTCGTGCAAGTAGACCTCGTAGACCTCGCGGTATAGTGTCCCAGACTGATCACATATAAAAGGTACTTCTAACAGTTGGAAAAGTATTTTTGTCTATTTATTTGCTACTGATTTTTTGTCTTTTCTGTTTATTTTCAAAACATGTAATTGATGTTTAACCTCTGTTGTATAGTCATTTTCATTTATTGAAATTGCATTCAGTGAATTGTGCTCGTTCCATTCTTGATTGGAAACCAATATTTTTTAGGTTAGCCGTAGATTCACTTAGCTTGGGGAGTGACGGGTATACTTGCAGACAAAAGCCTAGAGACTAGCTAGATAGTTGAGTTGTAGTCATTCTAATATTTATGCAAGTTTATGTTTTTCTGCATATGTAAAACTTGGAAATATTGTAAGTTTAAATTAGTTTTGTGAATGAGCATTATTTTATTTATGTTGATCACCATGGCCGTGACAGCGTTCTACCGCCGACTCTGCGGCGTAGGCTGGCTTGGACACGTCTCGTATCCAAAAAAAAAATGGGTGCGGGTCGTGACAGATAACATCGCATGAAAAGATCCATAGGGTACTAATCCGTGTGAACATCGTGTCAGCATCAAGTATACTAGTCTATAACAAGGATCAAGACATGATATGTTATTGCACATGAATAACTACTTTTATACATGGAGCTCATATGGTCATGAGTGTACATGAATAACATATGAGTGTACATGGATAAATATGAATACATGGAGTACATGATAAACACGATAAAGTACATGAACATGATATACTCAATGTATCCGAGGGGATAACATCGCATGAAAAGATCCATAGGGTACTAATCCGTGTGAACATCGTGTCAGCACCAAGTATACTAGTCTATAACAAGAGAACATATCCAAACAAGTATGAAACGATCAGAGAATGTACTCGCCTGGCAAATCAAACTGCTGATGATGAAGTGTAGCTAAACCGGGGCAATATAAACCTATTTAAAGTACACACATGTCACAACCAAGTCTACAATATCAAAAGAAATAGCTATAATGCAAGACTTCATGATTCTAGGTCCCTTTTGGTCAAAGTCAACCCTTGGTCAACTCTAGTCAAACCTGGTCAACACTGGTCAAATCTGGTCAAACATTGGTCAACTAATCCGTTTACTAATTTTTAGGTTATACACAAGTTTTTAGGTCATTCTAAGTTCGTTTGAGTTGAAATGGATCAAGTTTGATCCAAAGTTGACTTTTGTTAACTTGGTCAACTTGTCGGTCAACTCGACTAAACTAAGGTCTTTGGGTCGATCCTAATATGTCTCAATACTCCAATGGTCACAAACACGAACCTACAATCTCATAAAACTATAGTCTATCAACCACTAGCATGCATATATATATATATATATATATATATATATATATATATATATATATATATATATATATATAGACTTCCCTCTAAGCACATACATATATACAAAACCCATATATGAATGAATGGTGGTGCGAAGAATACGGACTGTTATCAACTCCAGAATTCTGAAAATAAATCAGTCCAAGATCATCTACCCAAAATTATGTCACACAAGTATTTATATAAAAACATACAATATATAAACTATATATATTGGTATATTCAATATACATATATATATAGGTTCGCTAGTACCGGAAATGGATCGATCTCTCGATCCGAAGAGATTCAAAAATCTGGAAAAATTGAACCCTCGCTCCAAAACAGCGCTTATATATATATATATATATATATATATATATATATATATATATATATATATATATATATATATAGGCCTACAAGTAGGAAACTCATATATGCTTGAAAAGAGAAAATAATTAAGTAAAAATTTCCGTGGATCACTTCTCGCAAGTTCTAAATATCATTTATGAACTAACAAATCAGAAAATACAGATTAAAAGTCAAAGGATCAAAAAATTACATTTCTATTCAAAACTTTGAACTCGAAAAACCCAATTTCGACAAAACGACTCAAAACGCAAAATACACTAAATCAACCCGCGAAACTCGGCATACACGTTGGTCTCAACCTACGTGATCCGCTCGGGTACTCATGAGTCCAAAATCGTGTCCGTGTTGTGTCCACAGAACGCGTACCGGAAAAACCCGATACCGCGTGACAACGTGCACGTATGCGTGCGTTCTCGCTCGATTGAGCGCCGCACACACAACGAGAAGCCCCGTGCTCGTGCACGTAGCTGGGGGGGTCCTGGGGTAGGTCTAGGACATGACAACATGGCAACACGTCGCACCGAGGCGACGCACGCAGCCCCGTACCACGTGCGTCCTGCTGCGCGCGAACGCACCCGCGTGTGCCCACGTGCGCGCGGTTCGGTCTTCGTGGCTCGCTCGTCGGGCCACGCCACGACTTGGGGTTGATCCCTCGGGTAGTCCAGGTGTATTTCTATATGTCAAAGGTCCTGGAACGGGTCCTCGTCGCGTCGAGAGCGCGTACGAAGTCCGTTTCAGCGACAAATTTCAGCCCTGCGCACTGTGCGGCTGAACGATGCACGTCGGATTTCTCCGCGCTCGCTCAACGAGGAGCCGTGAAATTTTTGGAGCATGGGGGCAGAGGTTGCTCCCATGTGCTCAAGAAATTTTAGGTGAAAATGTTATCTGTGCATCGAGATACAACACTCTGACAGCAGGGCAAGCACGGCCTCGTGCACGGGATCGGTGCACGTGCGTCCGATGCCCGAAATGCCGCTGAAAGGTCATCGATTTTCGATCCGTCTTCACGAGAATTTCTTAAAATAATATTATCTAAATGCTCATGAAGACAAAATTGAAAAATAGCAAGTTTCGTTTCTTAGCGGTATTTCGTCGAACACGTGTCTTGATGGGCCGACACATGTCCGATACCGCTACCAAATGAACTCGAAATGTAACCAAACTTTATGGGCAAGTTTATGGAACCTATATGGATGCAAAAATAAAAGAAAATTCAGAATAACTATGGTAGAAAAGGGTTTACCTATTGAGTGTCAAAAACTCAATAAATGGAGTCCCTCGGTCGTCGTGTCGGTCGATTTCCCTCAAGCAATTGCCTCCGCCTCCTCGTACAATAAATGAAGATAATTTGTGTCTGCACTCCCGGTAAAATTATAGGAACTATATAATTCTATTTTTCTCTTTGTCTTCCTTTTCACAGAAAAGAGAAAGATGAATTGAGAAATTCGTCGGATCCTAGTTCAGGACTGACGGAGCTCGAACCCGCAGCTTCCGCCTTGAAAGGGCGGTGCTCTGACCAATTGAGCCACATGTTAGTAATACTCCAGCAGATCCTCCTCTTCTAGATGAGTGCAATGGAGTTCGTTTGGGGAGAAACGGACTCCGGATGAAGAAACTAGAATTTTTGGAGGAGGAGATTTATTAGGGTTTCACTTGTGGAGGCTATGCTTCACAAATGAATAAAAGAGAGGGGGGTACTGCTGTGGGCAGCCAGGTGGGGGGTTTCTAGGTTAGGATTTCACTTGGGCCAACTCTCTCTCAAGTAAAAATAAGGTCCAAGTCAAAAGGCTCAAAAAGGCTACATGCAGAAAGGCTTAAAATTATCCAAAAGCCTTCTAAATTGAACCCAAGCCCTAAATAAATTCTAATAGGTGAAAAATAAATTCTAAGACATGGTTAGGCTCCTATACAGAGTCCACTAAGGTTAAACCAGTTGCTAGTACAACACAAGTCAAAATATCTAAAAAATCACACAATGGCCAAAATGGCTAAAATGATTAAAATACCCTTTCTATGAAAAAGTGGATGATACAAGTCTACCCCCCTTAAAATAATTTTGTCCTCGAAATTAAAGACAAACCGCATGATTAAGAAATACAAAAACATACCTCAAGACTGGAAAAAATAGGGGTATCGCTCGCGCATCTCATCATCTCTCTCCTAGGTAGACTCTCCTGGAGAGTGATGCCTCCAAGCTACGCGAACTAAGGGTATCGACTGGTTCCGCAACACCTTCACCCGTCGATCCAAAATTAATCTCCACAGGCTGCTCTCGATAACTGAGAGTAGGGCCCACCTCAATATCGGAATGGTCCAGTACATGACTAGGATCTGCCACATACCGTCTCAACTGCGATACATGAAATACATTGTGGACTCCCGCTAAGGAAGGGGGCAAGTCCAGTCTGTATGACATGTCACCGACCCTTCCGCTGATAACGAAAGGTCCGACATAGCGTGGGCTAAGCTTCCTTCCTCCACCGAAACGAATAGTGCCTCGAGTCTGTAAAATCCTCAAGAATACCATATCTCCAACCTAGTACAAGCATGGTCTCAATTTAACTAAAAACAATCACATGATCAACAAAATCACAAACAACAAAATTATAATCCTAAGTCTAAGCTATACCTCAAACTGCAAAGGTCTCCTGTGGCTGTCAGTCCAATGCCGATGTCTGTCCTGCGCCACGCGAAGTCGATCTTTGATGAGCTTTACTTTTTCGGCTGCGTCAACAACCATCTCAGGTCCCAATAAACCTCGCTCTCCAACGTCATCCCAAGATAAGGGAGTACGACATCGATCTACGGCCAGGGACGGCCCGGGCCCAGGGCAGGCCGGGCAACGGCCCAGGGCCCCCTGACGAAAGGGGGTACCAACATGGAACTATCTCCAATAGAACTAATATGTATCATATGCTTTTTTAACAAAAAAATATTGTGGTGTATTGGTTATAATGCGTTCAAATCTTGGCTACAATATTTTTTTGTTTTATTTATACTTTTCTTTTTTATATTATGTATGGGGGCCCATTTTAGAACTTTTGCCTCGGGTCTCCATCAGCTCAGGGTCGGCCCTGTCTACGCCCGTACAACGCCTCGAATGGTGACATACCAATGCTGGCCTGGTAACTGTTGTTGTATGTAAACTCTACTAGGTGCAAGTGGTCCTTCCAAGAACCTCCAAAATCCAGAACGCAAGTCTGCAGCATGTCCTTGAGAGTCTGAATAGTCCTATCTGATTGTCCGTCCGTCTGAGGGTGGTATACAGTACTAAATTTGAGCTGAGTGCCCAAACTAGTCTGCAGACTCCGCCAGAAATGGAAATTAAAGCTACTATCCCGATCCGAGACAATACTCACCGGAACTCCGTGTATCCTGACAATCTGCCGCATATACATCTCCGCTAGCTTCTCAGTAGATGTCCCCACTTTAAATGGCAAAAAGTGGGCCGATTTGGTCAACCTGTCCACGATGACCCAAATCGCATCTTTCCCTCCTAGTGAACGCGACAATCCAGAAACAAAATCCATCGTGATGTGCTCCCACTTTCACTCCGAAATGGGCAATGGCTGCAACAGTCCTCCTGGCCTCTGCCTCTCTGCCTTACCCTGCTGACATACTAGACACCTGGCTACGAAGCGTGCTACTTTCTGCTTCATCCCATACCACCATACATGCTCTTTCAAATCTCTATACATCTTGTTGGCACCTGGATGTATAGTGTACTGAGAGCGATGGGCCTCCTGCATGACCTGTTCCTGAAGCTCTCCGCTAGTAACACACAGTCTGAAACCGTGCCTCAATGTGTCGTCCTCTGCAATGACGAACTCCTCATCCACCAATCCTGCTCGAACCTGCTCTTGGATACACCGTAGAGTAACATCGTCGAACTGAGCTGACTTGATCCTCTCCATCAAGTCTGACTAAATTTGAAGGCCCTGCATCTGCATCTAAACTCCTGACACGATCACCTCAATCCCCAAGCTCTCCAAATCTGCTAATAAGTGACGATCCGTCGTCAAGCACATAGCTACAAGATACCTACTCAAGGCATCGGCAACCACGTTGGCCTTCCCTGGATGGTACTGCAATGAAATATCGAAGTCCTTCATCAACTCCAACCATCTGTGTTGCCTCATGTTGAGCTCTTTCTGTGTAAACACATACTTTAAGCTCTTATGGTCTGTGAAGATCTCCACACGCTCTCCGTATAGATAGTGCTTCCACAGCTTTAGAGCAAAGATAACTGCCGCCAACTCCAAATCATGGGTAGGATAGTTCTTCTCATGCGGACGTAACTGCCTGGAAGCATAGGCAATCATCTGTCCATGTTGCTGCAAGACACAACCCAAACCTTTTCCTGAGGCGTCACTGTAAACAGTGAACCCGCCTGATCCTGATGGCAATGTCAAAATTAGGGCTGTCGTCAGTCGCTTCTTCAGCTCATCAAAAGTAACCTGACACTCCTCTGACCAGACAAACTCTGCGTCCTTCCGGGTCAGCCTAGTCAATGGCTCTGTAATCCAGGAAAAATCTTGAACAAACCTCCTATAGTATCCTGCCTATCCCAGAAAGCTCCTGATCTCTGTGACTGAACTCGGTGATGTCCATGCCTCGACTGCTCTGATTTTCTTCGGGTCGACTGAGATCCCATCTCCGGTCATAACATGACCTAGAAAATTAACTCGATCTAAGAAGAACTCACATTTCGAGAGCTTGCCGTAAAGCTGCTCCTTCCTGAGAGTCTCCAGAACCACTCTCAAATGCTCCTGATGCTCCTCTGGGGTGTCACGACCTGCACCCGGATATACGGGTACGAATACGTGGGCCACGCCCAGCCTACGTCGCGGTATCGGCGGTAGAACGCTGTCAAGTATACTATACTAACTACAACTTCTAAGAATCCATATCTAGAAATGTACTCATGTCACATCACGAAAACTAAGGAAGATAAGACAAGAATTAATAACAATATCACTAGAACAACTAGAATCTACAATGATCATAAGACAGGAAATAAAGAAGGAACAACAAGACTAACTAAGGATAACTACCAGGCAACTTCCATAGAAGAATAGTGAGATCCACCTCAGCTAGCAACATCATGAAGTCCAATAATGAGGGCACAACTACTCCTAAAATTTGTCAACATATCCGGTCAGGATGGAACGAGTACATATATCTCATAACAGATCTCAAGATAGAATAAAAGCTATAAGACTGTAAATAGAGCATATACAATAAATCATGGAGTGTACATGTATGTATCATGGCATGGTAAGCTGTAAAGCTAGAGCTAGAACAAGAAAATAGAACGGGATCATGGCATGTACACGAATCAAGGTAAGCTATATATCCAATGTGTGTGAGTAGTAGTTTCAGCTTGTGATCGGCTTGGGTACCTGTCAAGAATCGGCCTGGCAAGTCATAAGTGCGGTATATGACTCACACTGTTCGGGAATCGGGATGGATCTGATCACAGGCATACGCTACTACTCCCCCTACCCCAACTGGTAGAATGGATCCAAACAGGACACGTCACTGCACGGAATTCTAATGAGAAGGTCGCGAACCTTTTCTAGAATCAGTGACCACATATCGAGCAAGAGCTACAAGGGTGCTTGCACAATACATCCCAACCTAAGAAGGAGAAACATCTCTCGTCGGGATCCAAGAATACCAATCCGTGAGAACTATGTGTCAGGAATAAGCATATCAACACTAAGTACATGAATCATAACAGTTATCATAAATTGGGAATAAGTTATCAGAGAATGTACTCGCCTGGGGTCCTGCTGTCAATATGAATCAGGGTTCAGAGTAAAGCCACAGACCTAAAGATGAAATAATACAAGAGCTGATCAGGGTCAAAAGATATACTACATCTAGGTCAACTAAGACAAACTGGGTCAAGGTTGACGTACATTTGACTTTGGTCAACTGGTCAACTCTGGTCAACCCTAAGTCTAATCTAGGTTAAATAGGTCAATGGTTGACTTTGGTCAAAAAGTCAACGTTGGTCAACCTGATCAAACCTAGGTCAACTGTTGACTCTACTTCGACGTCTAGTCAAAGTAGTCAACCATGGTCAAGGTAGTCTCTATAAACATCTACAAGGTCAACTTATAAATTTCAGTGATTTAGAAATCACTGAAATCGACGGGTCTCTAAAACAACCAAAAGGAGAAAATATTATTATAATAGGGTGACACAAAAAGGGAAGAAATATACAGATGTTGTCGGATGATGAAACTAACATCACCAACGTGTCCAGAATGGTCAAATCAGCTAGGATAGCCTGTCCAAAAGTCCAATTTGGACACAGGGGCAAAACGATAATTTTGGGTCAAAATGATGTCCGTCGTTGGACACACTTTGCACCGAAAAATGTGCCAAAATAAAAGTACACAAACCTAACAAATTATATGTCCACGAATCCAGAATGACGATACGAACCCAACGGTATATCCAGAATTGGATTCCGTTGACCCGATCTCAAATTGGTCCGTTGACGCGGACATTTGGAATCCGATTTGCACGAAAATGCGTACCGGAGCAAATGTCTTCAAAACTCAGCAAATTATATATCAACGAGTCCAGAATGACGATACGAACTCAACGGTATATCCGGAATTGGATTCCGATGAGCCGATCTCAAAATAACCCGTTGGCCCGGATATTGGTATCCGACTTGCACCGAAATGCGTGCCGGAACCAATGTCCACTAAAACCTAGCAAATTATATGTCAACGAGTCTAGAATGACGATACGAACTCAACGGTATATCCGGAATTGGATTCCGATGAGCCGGCGTCAAAAAGTCCCGTTGACTCAGAAAGTGGGACCCGTTTTGCACCGAAATACGTGCCCGGGCCCACGTTCTCCAAATCAAGCAAACTTTATATGAAAACATACCAGAACGATGCCACGAGTCTACTGGTGGTGTCAGAAATCGAATCCGGAGTCCCGGGTTCAAGAATGGAATTTAACTAGTGCAAATTAAAGAATTCGAACGGCCAACTTTGGCGTCGAATTCGACCGACCTAACAAGCTCAAACTGAAATGAAATCTAAAGGGGGCAAGAAGAGGGTTATACCAGCTGTGCACCGGGACTGGTAGCGCGCAAAACGGAGCTGCGACAGATGAGATACGAGTCGACGAAGTTGACGTCATGAAACTGTCCAAAAATAGTTCAAATTAAAACGTCAACTTGGTGGCCGGTTTTGATGTATCAAACGACAGAATTAACGGTTCAAATTTGAGAGAAGTGAAGGTGGATATACCGAGATTGAGACGGAGCGAAGAAATCGCCGATCCAACGGTCGAATTGTCCAGAAAATCTGCACGAAGTTGCTGTCCCGAAACTCTATTTCTGGATTCAACCCGCGCGCGCGTCGACGGAATTTCGTCCAAAACGCGCGAATCGGGCGTTTCACACGTCGGGGAGGACGACGAACTCTACGAGGTGGTCGCCGGAGGGCGTGCCCGGCCTCGGGGGCTACGGGGGGACCACGTGCGGCCGGCCATGGCAGCCCGCGACGGCGGTACGGCGCCGGCCGACCGCGGCTGCTGCTGCGCTTGCTGGCTACGCTGCTGCTGCGGCAGCTCGCTGCTGCGACTGCGCGCGCGCAGTGGCGGCGCGGCGCGGCGGCCCGGCGACGGCGGGGTGGTGGTGGTGTTGATGGGGGTGGTGATGGTGTTGTAATGGTGATGATTGTGGTATTGGTGGTTTGTTTCAAGAAGAAGAAGAAGAAGAGAAGATGATGGTGAGGATGGTGATGAAGTTGGTGAAGGTGGTGGTGTTGTGGTGTTGCTTTTCATGGAGGTGATGGTGGCTGTGAACAAAATGAAGAAGAAGAACATGAAGAAAAATATGAAGAAGAAATGATGGGGGGTGTTGTTCGGCTGACAGTGATGGTGGGGGGTGTTTGTGTGTTAATAAAGAGAGAGAGAGAGAGTTATTGTGTGTATATTAATATATATAAAGAGAGTGGAAGAGAGAGATATTTAGAGGAGAGAGAATGTAGAGAGAGGGGGAGAGTGTTGCTCGTACAGGTAGGGGGGATGTTGTGTGTGATCAAGTATAGAGAGAGAGAGGGATATTATTAGAGAGAGAGACATTAAAAATATATATATATATATATATATATATATATATATATATATATATATATATGTATATATATATAAGAGAAAGAAAAGGTAGATATTTATAGAGATATTTTGAGTAGGAGAAAAAAAATAGGAAATATCAGTGGGGTGTATGGGCAGTCAAGATGGAGGGCAACATGGAGCTGGAGTTGGATTCAGTAGAGCCGGGCTCGGCCAAAATGGACAGGGTGGAATAATAAAATTAAAATTTGTATTTATAATCATGGGCAAATAAATAACATGCGGGGACTCAAATAAATGGGACACCTGTGTCAGGCGGGTAGTAGGCTTCATGTAGGCCATGTCCCTATTTGGGGTCGACTAGGTTGGGTCGATGTCGGGTCCCGAAATTAAATGGGAATTTAAATCAGGTTTTACGGCAGATAATTAATTGGCCTAAATTGAACCGAAAGTTGTGCGAAGGAAATGGAGCACAAAATGGAGTGTCTGAGTGGGACACAATGGTCATGGGTGAAGAGCGTCTCGAGTAGATCAGGCATGACAAGTTGGTCCCGAAAAAATTACAGGTCTGGTGCTCCTAAATTAAAAGTCACAGTAACGTGCATATGATGATCAAGGAAAAGAGTGGGAATTCAATTAATAATTAAATGGTCTAATATTGACCCGAACTTGCGCGAAGCAAAAAGGATACAAGGGAACAAGTTCGAGTGGGACATGATATATCAAAATGAAGATAGTCTCGCCTACTACAAACTCCAAGAAGGAAGTTTCCAGAGACTGGCATCCCTGATGCTCTAGAATTCCAAGTCACGGTAAAGAGCATTAAATCAAATAATAATCAAATAATAATATTCTAATTAATTGATTATTAAAATTAAAAAAAAATCAGCCCTAAATTCAGGGGTTTACAATCCTACCCACCTTATAAAAATTTCGTCCTCGAAATTAAAGGTTGGTAGTGGGGTTAAAATATGATAGAAGGTTTAGGCAATAATTTAGGCACGATCCAAAAATGACGAGTTTTGCACGATCAAGATAATCGATTAACAACTATTCAGGCACGAAGAGGGATTTGACACGATAGAATCATGATATGAACAAAATTATATGTGCATGATTTCAGAAATAAGCCAAGTCATTGGGGCACAATTTAAGAGACGATAAGGATAATCGAAGATATATATGAAGTTCAAGTACGGGGTGACCCGTAGGACTTAGGTTGATGGAAATCAACCTGAAAGTCGCACATGCTTGATCAAGATGAAAAGCTAACCATGACCAAAACAAGGTTTGGCATAGTTGAGATAAAATTTCAGACACAAACAAAAATCGAAGTCAATGTCTTATAGGCCCGATCAGAGATTAAGGAGGATGATTGATAAAATCATGAAATACGATCCAAGTTCGAACGCGATTAAAATCGAAAATAGTCTAAGTTCACTTGGCACGATTTGAGGGTTAAGATTATCAAGATCATGAAAATCAAAGTTGGATAGTCATGATCTAAAACAGGGCTAAGAGAAGCAAATAGAGGGAAAAAATTTGAGAATAGCACGATTGAGAGATAGATTGGATAGAAATTAGATTATAGGTTACATAAGCACGATCAAGATCCAAGTTCAGCTATGAAAGACGGTAAAATCATGAATTCGAAATCAAGGTCCTAAAAGCACAATTAGGAAGGAACCCAAGTCACAAAGGAATTTGAAGTCATCTAGAGTCTAGTCAGCAACCAAGACTCTTTGGCATGATAAACAAAACGACCAAAATTGATTGGTCATGGACAGAAGGGAATTCAAAAATTTTAACAGTATCAAAATTTAAGAAACAATTGAGATATAAAATTTCAAAAAAAATTCAGAGTTTCCAAGTGTAGATGACAGAAGTAGATACGGGATAGTTGATTGGTGTAATCAAGACATAGCTAAACAAGTCAAAGGAAATGATGGCAAGATGAGGAAATCATCATATGATGGGAGAGAAAATAATGATAAACAAGAAATAATGGTAGAAATTATCTTGCTCAATTGGTAAAAGAAGTGAATCAATTTAAGATATGACCTGATAACCATACACGTCTATCCCAAATCATGTTGCCAGAATTCTCGCCACGCCAGTAAGCATAGCGGTAATAAACAATAAAGTCCATAACTATGGTATACACCCTATAATTATGTCATCTAGATTCCTTACCACGCCACCCGGTATGGCTGCAAGAGAACCTAAATGACATAACTAGGATAGTATATCCAAAATCAGGCTCCATGTCCATGTCTCGCTAGCTAATATGACTGCGATGAATTCTAAACTCCATAAATAAAGTAGACACTTACCGTTCTCATCGTCCTCGTCCAAAATATGTTTATCAGGATATCTTAACTCAATTCTTAAAAGAATTTTTCGAAACAAAATCAAAGGTCAACAACGAATATTAAGATTTAAAATTCAACAAAAAGTCAAGGGTAAGTTAATAGAAACAACGGAAACAACTTCCGAGATAGGGTTCAGAGGAAATCTCAGGGAAAGTCCCGAGGGTACTACCTAGGTCAAGATAGAAAATGGTAGAATATAATCTAAAACAAACCTCGACCATGATACGAGGTTGGTAAATCATATTCTCTCCCCAACCTAGATGATATACAAGTCCAACTTATAACTTCCCTCTGGGGTCCACAAACTCATCCCAAGAAGGAATAAAGTTTGATATGGACAGATATTTCAGAAATCATGACGAATGGAAACAAGTGGGAAAAGATTTGAAAGCCTTCGAAACAAGATTCCCAGGGGTCATCCCTGGAATCTACCAAGAGTTCCTAATATGTGACTGAGTACAAAATCCTAAATTATTCCATGACTCAACCTTAATCCTAGGGCAGGCTCGCAGTAGTACAGATAAGCTCAAGTACTACCACGACTTCGCATTAATTGCAAAGACTGACCCGCATGGGCCACCACTAAAAATGTGTCACGACCCACACCCGGATATACGGGTACGAATACGTGGGCCACGCCCAGCCTACGCCGCGATATCGGCGGTAGAATGCTGTCAAGTATACTATACTAACTACAACTTCTAAGAATCCATATCTAGAAATGTACTCATGTCACATCACGAAAACTAAGGAAGATAAGACAAGAATTAATAACAATATCACTAGAACAACTAGAATCTACAATGATCATAAGACAGAAAATAAAGAAGGAACAACAAGACTAACTAAGGATAACTACCAGGCAACTCCCATAGAAGAATAGTGAGATCCACCTCAGCTAGCAACATCATGAAGTCCAATAATGAGGGCACAACTACTCCTAAAATTTGTCAACATATCCGGTCAGGATGGAACGAGTACATATATCTCATAACAGATCTCAAGATAGAATAAAAGCTATAAGACTGTAAATAGAGCATATACAATAAATCATGGAGTGTACATGTATGTATCATGGTATGGTAAGCTGTAAAGCTAGAGCTAGAACAAGAAAATAGAACGGGATCATGGCATGTACACGAATCAAGGTAAGCTATATATCCAATGTGTGTGAGTAGTAGTTTCAGCTTGTGATCGGCTTGGGTACCTGTCAAGAATCGGCCTGGCAAGTCATAAGTGCGGTATATGACTCACACTGTTCGGGAATCGGGATGGATCTGATCACAGGCATACGCTACTACTCCCCCTACCCCAACTGGTAGAATGGATCCAAACAGGACACGTCACTGCACGGGATTCTAATGAGAAAGTCGCGAACCTTCTCTAGAATCAGTGACCACTTATCGAGCAAGAGCTACAAGGGTGCTTGCACAATACATCCCAACCTAAGAAGGAGAAACATCTCTCGTCGGGATCCAAGAATACCAATCCGTGAGAACCATGTGTCAGGAATAAGCATATCAACACTAAGTACATGAATCATAACAGTTATCATAAATTGGGAATAAGTTATCAGAGAATGTACTCGCCTGGGGTCCTGCTGTCAATATGAATCAGGGTTCAGAGTAAAGCCACAGACCTAAAGATGAAATAATACAAGAGCTGATCAGGGTCAAAAGATATACTACATCTAGGTCAACTAAGACAAACTGGGTCAAGGTTGACGTACATTTGACTTTGGTCAACTGGTCAACTCTGGTCAACCCTAAGTCTAATCTAGGTTAAATAGGTCAATGGTTGACTTTGGTCAAAAAGTCAATGTTGGTCAACCTGATCAAACCTAGGTCAACTGTTGACTCTACTTCGACGTCTAGTCAAAGTAGTCAACCATGGTCAAGGTAGTCTCTATAAACATCTACAAGGTCAACTTATAAATTTCAGTGATTTAGAAATCACTGAAATCGACGGGTCTCTAAAACAACCAAAAGGAGAAAATATTATTATAATAGGGTGACACAAAAAGGAAAGAAATATACAGATGTTGTCGGATGATGAAACTAACATCACCAACGTGTCCAGAATGGTCAAATCAGCGAGGATAGCCTGTCCAAAAGTCCAATTTGGACACAGGGGCAAAACGGTAATTTCGGGCCAAAATGATGTCCGTCGTTGGACACACTTTGCACCGAAAAATGTGCCAAAATAAAAGTACACAAAACCTAACAAATTATATGTCCACGAATCCAGAATGACCATACGAACCCAACGGTATATCCAGAATTGGATTCCGTTGACCCGATCTCAAATTGGTCCGTTGACGCGGACATTTGGAATCCAGTTTGCACGAAAATGCGTGCCGGAGCAAATGTCTTCAAAACTCAGCAAATTATATGTTAACGAGTCCAGAATGACGATACGAACTCAACGGTATATCCGGAATTGGATTCCGATGAGCCGATCTCAAAATGACCCGTTGGCCCGAATACTGGTATCCGACTTGCACCGAAATGCGTGCCGGAACCAATGTCCACTAAAACCTAGCAAATTATATGTCAACGAGTCCAGAATGACGATACGAACTCAACGGTATATTCGGAATTGGATTCCGATGAGCCGGCGTCAAAAAGTCCCGTTGACTCAGAAAGTGGGACCCGTTTTGCACCGAAATACGTGCCCGGGCCCACGTTCTCCAAATCAAGCAAACTTTATATGAAAACATACCAGAACGACGCCACGAGTCTACTGGTGGTGTCAGAAATCGAATCCGGAGTCCCGGGTTCAAGAATGGAATTTAACTAGTACAAATTAAAGAATTCGAACGGCCAACTTTGGCGTCGAATTCGACCGACCTAACAAGCTCAAACTGAAATGAAATCTAAAGGGGGCAAGAAGAGGGTTATACCAGCTGTGCACCGGGACTGGTGGCGCGCAAAATGGAGCTGCGACGGATGAGATACGAGTCGACGAAGTTGACGTCACGAAACTGTCCAAAAATAGTTCAAATTAAAACGTCAACTTGGTGGCCGGTTTTGATGTATCAAACGACAGAATTAACGGTTCAAATTTGAGAGGAGTGAAGGTGGATATACCGAGATTGAGACGGAGCGAAGAAATCGCTGATCCAACGGTCGGATTGTCCAGAAAATCCGCACGAAGTTGCTGTCCCGAAACTCTATTTCTGGATTCAACCCGCGCGCGCGTCGACGGAATTTCGTCCAAAACGCACGAATCGTGCGTTTCACACGTCGGGGAGGACGACGAACTCTACGAGGTGGTCGCCGGAGGGTGCGCCCGACCTCGAGGGCCACGGGGGGACCACGTGCGGCCGGCCATGGCAGCCCGCGGCGGCGGCACGGCGCCGGCCGGCCGCGGCTGCTGCTGCGCTTGCTGGCTACGCTGCTGCTGCGGCTGCGCGCACGCGGTGGCGGCACGGCACGACGGCCCGGCGACGGCGGGGTGGTGGTGGTGTTGATGGGGGTGGTGATGGTGTTGTAATGGTGATGATTGTGGTGTTGGTGGTTTGTTTCAAGAAGAAGAAGAAGAAGAGAAGATGATGGTGAGGATGGTGATGAAGTTGGTGAAGGTGGTGGTGTTGTGGTGTTGCTCTTCATGGAGGTGATGGTGGCTGTGAACAAAATGAAGAAGAAGAACATGAAGAAAAATGTGAAGAAGAAATGATGGGGGGTGTTGTTCGGCTGACAGTGATGGTGGGGGGTGTTTGTGTGTTAATAAAGAGAGAGAGAGAGAGAGTTATTGTGTGTATATTAATATATATAAAGAGAGTGGAAGAGAGAGATATTTAGAGGGAAGAGAATGTAGAGAGAGGGGGAGAGTGTTGCTCGTACAGGTAGGGGGGATGTTGTGTGTGATCAAGTATAGAGAGAGAGGGATATTATTAGAGAGTGAGACATTAAAAAAAAAATATATATATATATATATATATGTATATATATATAAGAGAAAGAAAAGGTAGATATTTATAGAGATATTTTGAGTAGGAGAAAAAAAATAGGAAATATCAGTGGGGTGTATGGGCAGTCAAGATGGAGGGCAACATGAAGCTGGGGTTGGATTCAGTAGAGCCGGGCTCGGCCAAAATGGGGTGGAATAATAAAATTAAAATGTGTATTTATAATCATGGGCAAATAAATAACATGCGGGGACTCAAATAAATGGGACACCTGTGTCAGGCGGGTAGTAGGCTTCATGTGGGCCATGTCCCTATTTGGGGTCGACTAGGTTGGGTCGATGTCGGGTCCCAAAATTAAATGAAAATTTAAATCAGGTTTTACGGCAGATAATTAATTGGCCAAAATTGAACCGAAAGTTGTACGAAGGAAATGGAGCACAAAATGGAGTGTCTGAGTGGGACACAATGGTCATGGGTGAAGAGCGTCTCGAGTAGATCAGGCATGACAAGTTGGTTCCGAGAAAATGACAGGTCTGGTGCTCCTAAATTAAAAGTCACAGTAACGTGCATATGATGATCAAGGAAAAGAGTGGGAATTCAATTAATAATTAAATGGTCTAATATTGACCCGAACTTGCGCGAAGCAAAAAGGATACAAGGGAACAAGTTCGAGTGGGACAGGATATATCAAAATGAAGATAATCTCGCCTACTACAAACTCCAAGAAGGAAGTTTCCAGAGACTGGCATCCCTGATGCTCTAGAATTCCAAGTCACGGTAAAGAGCATTAAATCAAATAATAATCAAATAATAATATTCTAATTAATTGATTATTAAAATTAAAAAAAATCAGCCCTAAATTCAGGGGCTTACATGGGGTCTTCGAATACACCAAGATGTCATCGATGAACACCACCATGAACTTGTACAAGTACTAGTGGAACACCTTGTTCATCAAGTTCATGAACACTGCCGGGACGTTAGTTAACCCAAACGGCATTACCATGAACTCAAACTGGCCATACCGAGTCCTGAAAGCTGTCTTCGGAATATCCTCCTTCTTCACCGTCACATGATGATAACCTGACCTCAGATCAATTTTGGAGAATACCTTCACTCTGCTCAACTGATCGAACAAGTTATCGATCCTCGGCAGCGGGTACTTGTTCTTGATTGTGAGGATATTGAGTGCCCTGTAGTCGATACACATCCGTACCGACCCATCTTTCTTCGGTACAAAGAGTACTGGCGTACCCCACGGTGAAGAACTCGATCGGATGAAGCCCTTGTCCTGCAACTCATCCATCTAATTCTTCAACTCTACGAGCTCACTTTTGTTCACCCTATAGACATGCTGAGATATCGGCTCTGTGCCGGGTACCAAGTCTATAGAGAACTCCACATCCCTGTCCGAAGGCAACCCTGGCAACTCCTCCGAAAACACAACCATAAACTCAGCTATCAGTGGAAGTGGCACGCTCTGTTCCTCTGCTGAAACTCCACAGAAAACTCTGCTGCTCTGCTCTGACTCCCGCCTGGTGAACTCGAACTCTGGCTCTCCTGGCATGCTAAAAAGAACTCTATCCCCGCCACAATCTATACTGGTATGGTGCCTGCTTAACCAATCCATACCGAGTATAATATCGTAGTTCGGTAATGGCATTACGAGCAGACTCACATCCAATTCTCGGCCTCCCAAAACTACTCTCCGATCCTTGTAAACATCACGGACGAGGATAATACCACCCCCAGTCGTGACCTTGCAATTCCTAGGCAATGCTTCAGAAGAAAGCTGGTGTCTAATAGTAAATGATACAGACACAAAGCTATGGGAAGCACCCGAACCAAATAATAAGAATGCGGGAAAAGAGTCGATAAGAACAGAACCTGCTATCAGATCGCCTACTGCCTCGGTATCCTTCGCTGCCACGGTGAAAGCTCGTCCCAGCTGGCCTCCTCTAGTCTGCTGCTGGTGCTGGACATACTTCTACTGCTGAGTCGGCAATGGTCTTCTCTGCTGCTCCACTGGAGCCTTGGTTCCTGCTCCCTGTCCTTTATGTCCGAAAGCATCAGGACACTCCCTCAACTGATGCTCCGATGAACCGCAGAGTAGGCACTTGCCTAGCCTCTTCCTGCACTCACTCCACCTGTGTCCTGGCTTCTTATAGAAGTCATAAATGGTGGCCTGCTGCTGTATCGGTGCCTGCTGACCCTGTCTCTGATGTGCCTGCTGAAATGGCCTATGCTACTGCTGGAAAGGCCTCTGCTAATACTGCTGCTAAAAATGGGGCTTCTTGGCCGGTCCTCCACTGCCACCGGTGCATGTGAATTACGACCTCGCTTCTGCTTCAGCTCCAGAACATCCTTCGCTGCCATAGCTCCCATCAAAATCTCCTCGAATGTAGCATTCCTGTTGCTTTTGGTTAGGGACTTGACTTCCTTAACCAAGCCCTTCCTGAACCTCCTCGCCTTCGCTGTCTCGCTAAGGCCCTTCACAAATCTGCCCAGGCGACAGAACTCTCTGGCGTACTCCTCTACTGTCTGGTTCCCCTGAACCAGGTTCTCAAACTACGTCTCCAACGCACCAAGTGCAGTGTCGGAGAAGAACTTCTCCTTGAAAAGCTTCTTAAAAGCCTCCCAAGTTTGCCCCGTAGTACCAACCTTGGGGTCGGTCTGGTACCAAGTGCGGGCAAGCTCCTGCATCTGACTGTCCGCGGCTTCCACCTGGAGTCTAGCCGGTATCTCTGCGAGACGAAAGATCTCCTCTATATGCTCGATCCAGTCGTCGGCATATAGGATACCCTCGGTACCCTTGAAGTCTTGCGGCCTTATCTTTTGGAAATCCTGAATACCTGGAGTCCTCGGCTGGTATGGCTGGATCTGCCCTTCTTGGGGTTGGGCAGCCACTTTCTCCACTGCCACCATCGCTAACTGATGGGCATTATCAATACCCTGCCTCATGTCCTCTGCCTGGCGTCGTTGCGTCTCCATCATCTGCTGCATGAAGGCGAAGAACTGCGCCACATCAACTGTCCCCTGGGACGGTGGTGGTAGCATCCCCTGAACTCCTGGAGTAGTCCTCGGAACCGGTGGAGGAGCACCCCCAAAAGTTGCAGACGGGCCCACCTGAGCTGGAACAAGAGGCACTGTGGTCCCTGGATCCTGCTGAGTCAGACGAGAAGTGGCAGACCTCTCAGTGGTATCCCTAAGACCAGAGCGCTGCGATTGTGTCACCACTATCCTGAAGACAGATCAAACAAGGAATCAATTACTGAAAAAAACCAAAATCATCAAAGGAGGACAGTTGTTTCCAAAAGGAGACAATTAACAGCAAGAATTTGATAAGAGTTTTCCTAATGTGATTGAGTACCTTAACTTATATCTTATATCCTACTGCAGGCTGTAGTGATATTCTAGTTCGAATACCACTACGGACTGAGATGTAACTCATAACTAGACATGCATGGGCCACCACTAAAAACGTGTTACGACCCGCATCCAGTGAAAGGGCACGAGAAGTGAAGTACGTCCAGCCTACGTCGCAGTATCGATGGTAGAATGCTGTCCTGGGTCACAATATCTAACACAGTCTAGAATATGCTCCGAATGGAGAATAAATAATAAGTAACTCAATCACAATAACTAAGATGGAATAGAAGAATAAATCTCAAGAGAGTCACATATATAATAAAAGTCTTGGTGTAAACCACCAGAACAAAATCTCAAAGTACAACTCATGATGTCTCAAATAAATAAACAATAAGATACTAAAGTCTCAGCTAGACTATGGAGTCCTCAGCGACTACTGGATCCTCCTGAGGGTCCACGTCACCAGTGTCACCTAATCCAGTGCCATAATAAGTAGGGCAGAACTCCTCATCATCACCTGTAAAATTTTCAACATGTCCAAACAGGACGGAACGAGCACATATCTCTCACAACAGATCATATCATGATTGGACATATAAAGCAAGCTATAGAAAATTATACATAAATTGTTGTAAAGAAAATCAATAAGAGAGAAAATATCAAGACTAGATATAACTATGATAAATAAAGAAATGTAACTATCTACGTGATTTAGAGCATAAATTGGTTATGTAAACGGGTTGGGTTGCACATGGATAAACTATGGAGTTGTACATGAATATCTACTGGAGATAATGATCACATAACCAACTACACTCTTCCTGCCCCCCAATCAATACACAAGGATCAAGACATGATATGTTATTGCACATGAATAACTACTTTTATACATGGAGCTCATATGGTCATGAGTGTACATGAATAACATATGAGTGTACATGGATAAATATGAATACATGGAGTACATGATGAACACGATAAAGTACATTAACATAATATACTCAATGTATCCGAGGGGATAACATCTAATGAAAAGATCCATAGGGTACTAATCCGTGTGAATATCGTGTCAGCACCAAGTATACTAGTCTATAACAAGAGAACATATCCAAACAAGTATGAAACGATCAGAGAATGTACTCGCCTGGCAAATCGAACTGCTGATGATGAAGTGTAGCTAAACCGGGACAATATAAACCTATTTAAAGTATACACATATCACAACCAAGTCTACAATATCAAAAGAAATAGCTACAATGCAAGACTTCATGCTTCTAGGTCCCTTTTGGTCAAAGTCAACCTGTCACGACCCGGTCCCCAAATACTTGGGTCGAATCGGATCATACCCAGCCTGCACCGTTGATGAGACGGCGGCAGTAAGCTGTAATCCATATGCAGGTGATCAACAACATTTAAAACTAAGTTTGCCACAACATTTATTTAAACGAAAATTTAAAACTTGTTCTGTTACAAGGATTCATAAACTTGGAATAACATAGAAACAACTAAACTCTCAAACTAAAGTATCATCTATGGAGACGCCACAGCATCCTCCTCCGGTGGAAGTACCGCCGGGTACAAATTAGGATCATAGTAGCTATTGATCAGCATCTCCAGGTCATCAGTAGTACCTACGGGAATCCAGTCAGGAAAGGAGCAAAGTATAATTTATGCTAATCTTGACAATTAATTTAACAATAAAATCATGCACTTTTAAACAGTTTGAAGATGAACAGTTTTGAAATAATACAGTACAGTGATATGAATAGGTAATGAATATGACCGGATTGGGTTACAGTAGTATCCTAGCGATACGGTATGGCTTGTCCCCGTGTGAAGAGGGGAAAGCTAATACAGTCAGTTATCCTAATTTTGGATTTGGTCATATCCACTACTCTACTCCCCCAGTCCCCAACAGTACAGTCAATACTCCCGAAAGAGTCCGTATTAGAACAGTGGTTTAAAATTGTAGTGAAATGATTGTTAAAATAATCGTAAATTTACATAAATGTACTTGCCTTAAACTTCTCAAGTTGGACGAGATTGGTACTTCGGGATTTGAACAGTCACACTCTTCCTTGAAATCCTACATTCCGGAATTTTGTCTCAGAAACCACAACTCTAAAATTATCTAGTTACAATCTCTAGATTTTGTCTCCTAGTCAATTTTTAGTCTTGTATTAACCAACACAATCAAAAATACATTTTTCTAGTGCGTTACAATTAAGGAAATCTAAATTTATATTTTATTTCAAAAAACTTATTTTTTTATCAATTTATTGGGAAAAATTAGTATTTTATAATTATATATATAAATATTTTTCTTTTCTTTAAATAAGAAAATCGTAAATTTCTAACTAATAATTAATATTAATATTTAATTAATCCTACGCGTTCACAATCCCAGAAAATTCATAGCTGATTCCTACTTATTACAAATTTACAAAAATAAATAAATGAGCTTATGCCCTTACATTTCCATGAATTAAAATAAGAGAAAGAAAATGTTAGTCTTGTAAATTACCTACAAAATTACATAATAATAATAACTAATAATTTCTAATTTAAAAATAAAATATTATGAGTCTCAGAACTGGTCCAATCTTCACTTACAGCTACTCTGCCTCAACATCCGGACAGACCGGTGCGTTTGCATTTCACTGGGGCCCATTGACCGATAAGGTCGTCGCCCTAAAATAATATCATTTCCGAAAATCGTTTTAAAATCATTTTTATAATTTTATAAAAATTCCGGCAGCACTTCCTCTATTTTTGGTCAACCCAAAAACTGGGAAAGTGTGCTACAACCTGCAAAAACAATCCCAAACCAGGGATACCCAAAAATATTTATATAAAACAACCACAGAAATAATTTTTCTAAGCCAAATCGGAAACCCGGAATAATATCAGAATTCCCGAAACAGACTTAGAATTCCCGAAAACATATTGGAAATCACAGGATCATTTTCGAAATGTTCGGAAATTCCGCAACAGAACTAATTCCCAAAATTCCCGAAAATAGCCACAAAATTCTTCAAAAGCCAAGTGCCAAAAATCTCTACCCAACAGAATTATTCCTCAGTATTCTCGGAAAACCCGAGAATAGGCACAGAACTTAGTTCTGTCCAAAAATCCAAATTATTTCAGAACCAGAAATCAACAGCAACCAATATTTCCGAAGAGACTTCGGAAAAAACCGAAACGGCAACATAACTACTACGTTATCGAAATCCCGAATTCCCGAAGAATTTGGTTTGGACCAGATATCATCATGGACTACTAAAAATAATGGGAAAACTGCTGGATTAGAAGTTACCCAATTGACAACGGAAATCCAGAAATGGAACCGAACACAAAATCGAACAACGTCGAAGAGCACAAGCTGGACGCTGGCCGGGCACAGGGCTGCCAACGGAAACAGCGTGCGACACAGGAGCTAGGACACAACAGGGGTGCTGGAACAACGGAAAAAAGCTCGACCAAGGGCCAGCGAGCTAGGACAGATCCGCGAGGTGGTTGCCGAAAGGAGCTCGGCGGGGAGAAGGCCGCACGGGGCGGGTCGGCGGTTGGCCGAGGGCGCCGGCGGGACAATGGGCGCGGCAAGTGGAGAGGGGCGCGCTGGGGGCGGATCCGCGGGTGCGGTCGGCCGAGAAGTCGCCGGAGTCAGGCCGGCTAGGGTTTGGGGATTTGAGTTTGGGAGAGTGGTGGAGGAGAAAGATGGAGAGGGAAAGGATTTATATAGGGAGAGAATGGGGTTATGGAAACCCTAGAGTCTCCATTGATGGAGAAATAACTCTTACGGTTTTCCTTTCGGAAAGGAACCGATGAGGAAGAAGAATGGATGGTTTCATCCGTTCTAAATTTTGTAAAGGGTTTCATCCCTAATATACTATAACAAACAATCTATTCTTTTATGACAACCAACACTTGGTGGTGTAGTGGTTGTGTCCTATGAGTTGGTTGGGAAGGTTGAGGGTTCAAATCTTAGGAGTAACATCTATTTTATTATTTTGTTTATTCTTATTTTTTTTACCAATAAACCAATAAAATAAATTTAAAGAAATAATTTCTTTTATTTCTAAATTATTAGTAAAAAATTATTTTCTTTACTCTTATATCTTCTTTTAAAAATATATATATATTCAAGTTAAAATAATTTCTTTTCAATTAATTATTAAAATTTTTAATATGTATATATATACATGCTTTGTTTTGAAATTTCAAGAAAATAATAATTAACTGTTAATTGAACTAAAAAGGAAATCTTAAAATTTATTGAAAATTTTGTTTTGGGTTTTACACAACCCTTGGTCAACTCTGGTCAAACCTGGTCAACACTGGTCAAATCTGGTCAAACATTGGTTAACTAGTCCGTTTACTAATTTTTAGGTTATACACAAGTTTTTAGGTCATTCTAAGTTCGTTTGAGTTGAAATGGATCACCCAAAGTTGACTTTTGTCAACTTGGTCAACTTGTCGGTCAACTCGACTAAACTAAGGTCTTTGGGTCGATCCTAATATGTCTTAATACTCCAATGGTCAGAAACACTAACCTACAATCTCATAAAACTATAGTCTATTTTATATAAAACTTCCCTCTAAGCACATACATATATACATAACCCATATATGAATGAATGGTGGTGCAAAGAATACGGACTGTTATCAACTCCAGAATTCTGGAAATAAATCAGTCCAAGATCATCTACCCAAAATTATGTCACACAAGTATTTATATAAAAACATACAATGTATAAACTATATATATATATTGGTATATTCAATATACATATATATAGGTTCGCTAGTACCGGAAATGGATCGATCTCTCGATCCGAAGAGATTCAAAAATCTGGAAAAATTGAACCCTCACTCCAAAACAACGCTTATATATGTACATAACCATATTCAACAAATATATATATATATATATATATATATATATATATATATATATATATATATATATAGGCCTACAAGTAGAAAACTCATATATGCTTGAAAAGAGCAAATAATTAAGTAAAAATTTCTGCGGATCACTTCCCGCAAGTTCTAATTATCATTTGAACTAACAAATCAGAAAATACAGATTAAAAGTCAAATGATCGAAAAATCACATTTCTATTCAAAACTTTGAACTCGAAAAACCCAATTTCGACAAAACGACTCAAAACGCAAAATACACCAAATCAACTCGCAAAACTCGGCATACACGTTGGTCTCAACCTACATGATGCTCTTGGGTACTGACGGGTCCGAAATCGTATCTGCTTCGTGTCCACAGAATGCGTATCAGAAAAACCTGATACCGCGTGACAACGTGCACGTATGTGTGCGTTCTCGCTCGATTGAGCGCCGCACACACAACGAGAAGCCACGTGCTCATGCATGTAGCTGGGGGGGTCCTGGGTCAGGTCTAGGACATGGCAACACGATGACACGTCGCACCGAGGCGACGCACGCGGCCCCGCACCACGCGCGGCCTGATGCGCGCGCGCACCCGCGCTTGCCCTCGTGCACGTGGTTCGGTCTTCCTGGCTCGCTTGTCGGGCCAGGCCACGACTCGGGATTGATCCCTTGGGTAGTCCAGGTACAGGTCTATGCTTCCAAGGTCCTGGAATGGGTCTTCGTCGCGTCGAGAGCGCGTACGAAGTCCGTTTCAGCGACAAATTTTAGCCCTGTGCACTGTACGGCTGAACGATGCACGTCGGATTTCTCCGCGCTCGCTCAACGAAAAGCCGTGAAATTTTCAAATTATGGGGGCAGAGGTTGCCCCCACGTTCTCAAGAAATTTTAGGCAAAAATATTATCTGTGCATCGAGATACAACACGCAGACGGCAGGACAAGCACGGCCTTGTGCACGGGATCGGTGCACGTGCATCCGATGTCCGAAATGCCGCTGAAAGGTCATCGATTTTCGATCCGTCTTCACGAGAATTTCTTAAAATAATATTATCTAAACGCTTGTGAAGACATAATCAAAAAACAGTAAGTTTCATTTTTTAGCGGCTTTTCGTCGAGCACGTGTCTTGACGGGCCGACACATGTCCGATACCGCTACCAAACAAACTCGAAACGTAACAAAACTTTATGGGCAAGTCCAGGACACCTATTTGGATGCAAAAATGAAAGAAAATTCAGAATAACTCTGGTAGAAAAGGGTTTACCTATTGAGTGTCGTAAACTCAATAAACGGAGTTCCTCGGTCGTCGTGTCGGTCGATTCCCTTCAAGCAATTGCCTCCGCCTCCTCGTTAGTAATACTCCAGTAGATCCTCCTCTTCTAGATGAGTGCAACGGAGTTCATTTGTGGAGAAACGAACTCCGGATGAAGAAACTAGAATTTTTGGAGGAGGAAATCTATTAGGGTTTCACTTGTGGATGCTATACTTCACAGATGAATAAGAGAGAGGAGGGTACTGATGTGGGCGGCCAAGTGGAGGGTTTTTTAGGATTAGGGTTTCACTTGGGCCAAGTTTCTCTCAAGTAAAAATAAGGCCCAACTCAAAAGGCTCAAAAAGGCTACATGCAAAAATGCTTAAACTCATCCAAAAGCGTTCTAAATTGAACTCAAGCTCTAAATAAATTATAATAGGTGAAAAATAAATTCTAAGAGATGGTTAGGCTCCTATATAGAGTCCACTAAGGTTAAACCTGTCACTCCCACTTTTCATAAATAGGGGTAAAATGATCATTTTTGCATTTTTGGGAATTTTAGAAATTTTTATTTAATTATATTGTTATTTGGGGATTTTTAGAGTCGGTTTCGAATTTCAGCTCATTCTGACTTGTATCGGGAACCTGGGTAGCTTAGACTCTGGTCGGGACCCAAACTTGAGTTAGACATAGCCCATAAATTCTACTAATTAGTCTGGTACTTTTAGACAATTCTTCTATGACTTAATCGGTCAATTTGTAGATTTTAACTTAGCCTTTCCAACCCCAAAATTTTGTTTAAGTCAATTTTGGCCTAAAGGAGGCTTGGAAGGCATTTTGGACATTTGCCAAATGCCTCCAAACCCCCTACATGGCCGGCCACAAGGGGAGACCCTCCCTCTCCACTTCACTTCTTCTCCACTCCAAATTTCTTTCCCCTTTTTAGTTCTTCCCCAAAACCTAGACCTAAACTTGAGATTTCATCTCTTAATCTTCTCTTTTCCCCAAATTTCTTCTATAGATCCTCTCTACACCATCAAGGGAGGGTGCTACCAAAGCTTGGGAGAAAAGTGCAAGGTGGAAGTGTCCTTTCTACAAGGATCTTCGTGTCGGAGAGAGTTTCGTTAGGATTCACTCCTAATAGGTAATTTTCTATTCTCTAAATCATTCTCCTATAAATTTTAATCGGTTTTGGAGCCCATAGGATTTACCCCATGGTTGTGTCCCTTTGTGTCAAGGTTAGAGGCCTATGGGAGACTCCTAGGAGAACTAGGATGTGTGTTTGTGTCCATGTATCCATGTGTGTGTGTGTGTCCATTTATATTTTCATGTGTGTGTGTGTGTCCATTTATATTTTCATGTGTGTGTGTGTGTCCAATTATATTTCATGTATGTGTGTGTGTCCATATATATATGTATATATATATATATATATATATATATATATATATATATATATATATATATATATATATATATATGAGTGTGTCTATGTATATGTGTATATGTATCTATATATATGTGTGTGTGTCCATATATATATATATATATATATATATATATATATATATATATATATATATATATATATATATGTGTGTGTGTGTGTGTGTGTGTGTCTATATATATGTATATAGATATCCATATGTGAGTGTCTATATATATGTAGATATGTATGTGTGTATGTGTGTCTATATATGTATATAGATATATATGTGTGTGTGAGTGTGATATATATATATATATATATATATATATATATATATATATATATATATATATATATATAGAGAGAGAGAGAGAGAGAGAGAGATAGATGAGAGAATTAGAGAGGGAAATAGAGAGGAAGAGATATAAGAGAGGAGTTAGAGAGGGAGAGAAAGAGGTGAAGCAACAGCAGCCTTGGGGGAGGATTAGGGGCTTCTGCCCCCCCCATATAAACAGCAGCAGCAGCAAATTAGGCAGCAGCAGCAGCAGCTTTAGGCAGCAGTAGCAGCAACAAATAGCAGCAGTAGCAACCCAGAACAGCCCCCTTGACCCCATTAACCCCCTATATATACCTATATATATATATAACTATATATACCCCTTTATATACATATATACTCCTATATATAACCATAAAAAAACCCCTAAATAGCCACCTATTTGGGTAGGTTTGAGTGAGTTGTGGGTGAATTAGAATTTAGTTAGAGGTTGGTGAGAGAGTTTTTGTGTAGCCTTGAGAGTGAGTGTGAGTGTTTTGGTGAAAGGGTAAATTGAGATACTAGTGTCGAAACGTATCCTAGAATGAGATAGGACTTAGATATGTGAAATGGAGTTTGTGGGTAGACTCCTAAGTTAGAATCGAGGATTTGATTGAGGTTAGGAGAATGGTATCTCATGATACCATTGAGTATCCTAAGATACTCAAGGTAAAGGGTGAGTTAAACAACATGGACCGTAAGATGGACTGGATGTCCACCTTTGTAAGCCCCCTGAATTTCAGGGTTTATTTTAAATTTTTTGAATAAATTATTTTTGATAAATATTTTATTATTTAATTGTTTTGATCATTAATGTACCTTTTCGTGACTTTGACTTCTGGAGCGTCAGGGATGTCAATCTCTGTAAACTCTATTTAAGAGTTTTGTAGTAGACAAGATTATCTTCGTTTTGATATATCATGTCCCACCTGAACTCTTTCCTTGTGCTCTTTTTGTATCGCGTAACTTCGGGTCAACTTAGACCAATTAATAGTTGAATAAATATTTTCACTTTTATCTTTGATCATCGTTTGCACGTCACCGTGACTTTTAATTTCGGAGCACCAGAATAATCGTTTTCTCAGAACCAACTTCTCATGAATGATCTACTCGAGACGCTCTTCACCCATGACCTTCGTGTCCCACTCAGACACTCCATTTTGTGCTTTATTTTCTTCGCACAATTTTCATGTCAATTTAGGCCGATTAATTATCTACCGTACAACCTGATTTATTTTCTAATTTAATTTTGGGACCCGACATCGATCCAACCTGTCAACCCGAAGTATGGACATGGTCCACATGAAGCCTACTACCAACATGAAACTTGTATCCCATTTATTTGAGTCCCCACATGTTATTTATTTGCCCCTGATTATAAATACATATTTAATTCAATTATTGCCCCCTGTCCGATTTTGACCCAACCTGGCTCGACCGGACCCGAGCCCAAGCTCCATATTGTTCTTTCATGACTGCCCAAACACCCCGTATAATTTTTCTATTTTTTATATTTTGAAAATATCACTTCCTCTCTCTACTTTACAAATATCTTATATATATATATATATATATATATATATATATATATATATATATATATATATATATATATATATATATATATGTAAATATCTTACTTTCTCTCACTTTACACCTACAAACACACACACACCCATCACCACCTCTCAGCCAGCACACAGCCCCCTCCTTTGGACCGACCTCTCTCTCTCCCTCTCTCTCAAATATCTCTCTCATTCTCTCACTCTTTCTATATATATATATATATATATATATATATATATATATATATATATATATATATATATATATATATATATATATACACACACACCTCTATACACCTCTCTCTCTCTCCTCTAAACCACACACACACACTCCCATCCCCATGGCAGCCGAACCCCCCCCCCCCCGCCACAGCCGAGCAACCACCCACCTCCTCCTTCTCCTCCCTCCTCTCTCCATCAACCCACAACCACCACCATTCTCTTCAACACCATCATCATCACCTTTAATACCATCACCAACATTATCACCATCTCCATCACCATTATCATTCACACCACCACCACCATAGCCTTCACCATCACTTCCACCCACCGCCGTCGTCGCCGTCGGCGTGCTACTGCCGTGCCCCGGCCTGTCTCCCCCCCAACAGCGGTGCGACAGCAGCAGCAAGCAAACGCGAGCGCTGGCAGCAGCAGCGTGCGCACAGCCGCGCGCGCGCCGTCGGCCACGCGCCACCGTACGGCCACCGGCCACCGGCGAGACCCCCTAGCACGTGAGCCTCCGACGAACCCCCATGAGCCGTCGTCGTCCCCCTCGATGCGAGAAACAGGCGATTCGTGCGTTTGGCACGAGATCCCGTCGACGCGCGCGAGTTTGGAACTCAAAATTCATGTCCAACCGCAGCCACTTCGTGCAGATTTTTTAGTCAATCCGACCGTTGGATCGACGAACTCCTTGCTCCAACGCAATCTCGGTATATAGCACTTCACTCTCCTCAATTTTTGTCCCTTAATTTTGTCGTTTGATACCTCAAAACTGGCCACCAAGTTGACGTTTTAAATTGAACTATTTTTGGACAGTTTCGTGACGCCAACTTCGCGGGTTCGTATCTTCGTCGTCGCAGCTCCGGTTGGTGCGCTACCAGTTCCTATACGCAGCTAGTATAACCCTCTTCCTGTCTCTTTTAAGTTTTGTTTCATTATAAGCACGTTCGGTTGGTCAAATTCGACGCTAAAGTTGGCCGTCCGAATTCTTTAATTTGTACTTGTAAAATTCTATTTTTTGAACCCGGGAGTCCGGATTCAATTTTTGACATGACCAGTAGACTCGTGGCATCATTCTGGCATGTTTTCATATAAAGTTTGCTTAATTTGAAGAACGTGGGCCCTGGCACGTATTTCGGTGCAAAGTGGGTCCCATTTTTCGAGTCAACGGGTCACTTTGAGATCGGATCATCGGAATCCAGTTTCGGATATACCGTTGAGTTCGTATCGTCATTCTGGACTCGTTGACATATAATTTGCCGAGTTTTGAAGACATTTGCTCCGGCACGCATTTTGGTGCAAATCGGATTCCAAGTGTCCGCGTCAACGTGTCATTTTGAAATCGGCACATCGGAATCCTATTTTGGACATACCGTTGGGTTCGTATCATCAATCTGGATTCGTGAACATATAATTTGCTAAGTTTTGTAGACTTCTATTTTGACACATTTTTCGGTGCAAAGTGTGTCCAACGGTGGACATCATTTTGACCCGAAATTATCGTTTTGCCCCTGTATCCAAATTGGACTTATGGGTAGGCTATTCTAGCTAATTTGACCGTTCTGGACACGTTGGTGATATTTATTTTTATCAACAGACAACATCTGTAGATTTTGCTTATGTATTATCCTTAATTTGTAATTAATTATTTTTCCAGAAATTGTTACTTGCTGTTTTTGAATTTATATATATATATTTAATTTCTATAAAAATCTGGGAAAAATTGTATTCAAATACTATGTTAATTTATCTAATTTATTATAAGTTTCCAGTATTTAATAAATAATTTTGGTATTTTATAAAAAACAGAAAAACAGAACTCATTTTCAGGATACATGTGTTTGCTGATTTTTAATAAATATTTATGAGGGTTTATAAATCCCAGAAAAATTAGTATAAATTTTTATAATTAACAAGGATCATTTTGGTATTTTATTTTATGTATAATTGAGCTTTTTGTCTATCTCAAAAATTGTTGGAACATAGTGTACAGTTTGATTTATTTATTGAATAGTTACGACTTGCAATATTTTGTGTTGTTTTGAGTTATTGTAGTATTGGACCACCCCCTACACTAGTATAAAGGCCCTAGAAAATTAGTTTGGATATAGTGGCACTCTACATTAGACTTTTACGCTAGATCCCCACTTAGTTAGTATCCAGTTAGGAGTCGTGTCATACCACTAGTGTATTATTGAACATAGCTTAGAACAGAGTTTGTATATCATTATTGACAGGACACTGGACATCTATATCTTCGTACTAGTATTCTCGTTTCGCTCGAGACAAGTACATCTACAAACTCGTTTGTTGTCTTTTAATGCTAGAACATGTATTAACCATGTTAAAATACTGATCCTTGAGGTAGCAAGTTAAATCTTCACATGTTGTATTACTTTCAGTACCTGCCATGCTTAGGACAGTTCTTATATCTTTACATGCTTCTTACTAGTTCTCAGTACATGTTTCACTATACTTTATACTGCTATGAGTATTCACATGTTTTATACTACTCCTAGTACCTGCCATGCTTATACTGCTCCCAGTATCTCTCACATGTTAGAATATGGGTTATGAAAAAACTGACAGTTGAGTACGTGATCATGCCCCCCTCTCCGTATGTATTTACCGAGCAAAGTTTTATTTTATATGATTTCTGCGCCCGTAGGTATCTCTCAAAGCTGTATTTGTGCGTATGTACATCTATCGCCTTTACACTTGTACGAAAGTACATTTTATTATGTGCCTCCAGCACATTCTACATCTATTGACGATCACGTACCTGCTCCATTTTTAAATATTAGATATACATGTGTCACATTGACAAATGTATTTTACTGTGATTCCAGTCATACCATGATTCCAGATATGCCATGTTCCCTATGTTACTATGATACTGTGATCCCAGTTGTACCATGAGGCCATGTTTTCAGTATTTTTTGTTTTATAGACTTATCATACCATGTTTCTTGTTGTACATCTCTTTCATTATATATTCAGTACTTTAGTTGTAGAGGTTGTACTTGCTCCCGTCCTGACAGGATAACGTTGTAGGTTCACTTTTCGAGGAGGAAATGCTATATGATTCATATTATGGCACTGATTTTGAGGACCTGACCTTAGCTCCAGAAGAGGCCCCAGCGGGGAACCTTGCTTAGTTATCTTTCTTGTGTTTTGAGACTTAGACTTTGGTCTGTACTTGTATTTGGATACTGGACATTGTCTCCAGTTAGATACTTTGGAAGTGTATTATTAAGTCTGTACTTGTTTACTTTCGCTTATAGATGATGTGTTGTGATAAACCTTTAAATGTGATATTAGAAATGTTAGCAGCTTAGATCCTTTATTGTCTATTCTTAGAACAGCATTACTATGCTTTAACCAAGCGTAGACTGGACATGGCTCGGCCCGGCCCAACAATTTGGGTAACGGGTCGTGACATATTTTTAGTGGTGGCCCACCTCCTCCTTCTCCTCCCTTCTCTCTCCATCAACCCACAGCCACCACCATTCTCTTCAATACCATTATCATCACCATTAATACCATCACCAACATTATCACCATCTCCATCACCATTATCATTCACACCACCACCACCATAGCCTTCACCATCACTTCCACCCACCGCCGCCGCCGCCGTCGGCGTGCTACCGCCGTGCCACGTCCTGGCTCCCTCTAACAGCGCTGCGACAGCAGCAGCAAGCAAACGCAAGCGCTGGCAGCAGCAGCGTGCGCACAGCCACGCGCGCGCCGCCGGCCACGCGCCACCGTGCGGCCACCTGCCACCGACGAGACCCCCTAGCGCGCGAGCCTCCGAATAGCCGCCATGAGCCGTCGTCGTCCTCTCCGATACGAGAAACAGGCAATTTGTGCGTTTGGCACGAGATCCCGTCGGCGCGCGCGAGTTTGGAACTCAAAATTCGTGTCACGTCGCAGCGACTTCGCACGAATTTTCTGGTCAATTCGACCGTTGGATTTGCAAACTCCTTGCTCCGTCGCAATCTCGGTATATTGCATTTCACTTCCCTCAATTTTTGTCCGTTAATTTCGTCGTTTGATACCTCAAAACTGGCCACAAAGTTGACGTTTTAAATTGAACTATTTTTGGACAATTTTGTGATGCCAACTTCGCGGGTTCGTATCTTCGTCGTCACAGCTCCAGTTGGCACGCTACCGGTTCCTGTGCGCAGCTGGTATAACCCTCTTCCTGTCTCCTTTAAGTTTCGTTTCATTATAAGCACGTTCGGTTGGTCGAATTCGACGCCAAAGTTGGCCGTCCGAATTCTTTAATTTGCACTTGTAAAATTCTATTTTTGAACCCGGGACTCCGGATTTAATTTCTGACACCACCAGTAGACTCGTGGCATCGTTCTGGCATATTTCTTATAAAGTTTGCTTGATTTGGAGAATGTGGGCCCTGGCACGCATTACGGTGCAAAGTGGGTCCCACTTTTCGAGTCAACGGGTCACTTTGAGATTGGCTCATCGAAATCTAGTTTCGGATATACCGTTGAGTTCGTATCGTCATTCTGGACTCGTTAACATATAATTTGCTGATTTTTGAAGATATTTGTTCCGACACGTATTTCGGTGCAAACCGGATTCCAAGTGTCCGCGTCAACGTGTCATTTTGAAATCGACACATCGGAATCCTATTTCGGACATACCGTTGGTTCGTATCATCATTCTGGATTCGTGGACATATAATTTACTAGGTTTTGTATACTTCTATCTTGACACGTTTTTCGGTACAAAGTGTGTCCAACGGCAGACATCATTTTGACCCGAAATTACCGTTTTGCTCCTGTGTCCAAATTGGACTTATGGGTAGGCTATCCAAGCTAATTTGACCATTCTGGACACGTTGGTGATATTTATTTTATCATCCGACAACATCTGTAGATTTTGCTTATGTATTATCCTTAATTTGTAATTAATTATTTTTCCAAAAATTGTTACTTGCTGTTTTTGAATATATATATATATATATATATATATATATATATATATATATATATATATATATATATATATAAAAATATATATATATATATATATATATATATGTATATATATATATATATATATATATATATATATAATTTCTGTAAAAATTTAGGAAAAATTGTATTTAAATACTATGTTAATTTAGCTAATTTATTATAATTTTTTCAGTATTTAATAAGTAATTTTGGTATTTTATAAAAAATAGAACTCATTTTCAGGATACACGTGTTTGCTGATTTTTAATAAATATTTATGAGGGTTTATAAATCCCAGAAAAATTAGTATAAATTTTTATAATTAACAAGGATCATTTTGGTACTTTATTTTATGTATAATTGAGCTTTTTGTCTATCTCAAAAATTGTTGGAACATAGTGTACAGTTTGATTTATTTATTGAATAGTTACGACTTGCAATATTTTGTGTTGTTTTGAGTTATTGTAGTATTGGACCACCCCCTACACTAGTATAAAGGCCCTAGAAAATTAGTTTGGATATAGTGGCACTCTACATTAGACTTTTACGCTAGATCCCCACTTAGTTAGTATCCAGTTAGGAGTCGTGTCATACCACTAGTGTATTATTGAACATAGCTTAGAACAGAGTTTGTATATCATTATTGACAGGACACTGGACATCTATATCTTCGTACTAGTATTCTCGTTTTGCTCGAGGCAAGTACATCTACAAACTCATTTGCTGTCTTTTAATGCTAGAACATGTATTAACCATGTTAAAATACTGATCCTTGAGGTGGCAAGTTAAATACCTGCCATGCTTAGGACAGTTCATATATCTTCACATGCTTCTTACTGGTTCTCAGTACATGTTTTACTATACTTTATACTGCTCTGAGTATTCACATATTTTATACTGCTCCTAGTACCTGCCATGCTTATACTGCTCCCAGTATCTCTCACATGTTAGAATATGGGTTATGGGAAAACTGACAGTTGAGTACGTGATCATGCCCCCCCTCTCCGTATGTATTTACCGAGCAAAGTTTTATTTTATATGATTTCTGCGCCCGTAGGTATCTCTCAAAGCTGTATTTGTGCGTATGTACATCTATCGCCTTTACACTTGTACGAAAGTACATTTTATTATGTGCCTCCAGTACATTCTACATCTATTAACGATCACGTACCTGCTCCATTTTTAAACATTAGATATACATGTGTCACCTTGACAAATGTATTTTACTGTGATTCCAGTCATACCATGATTCCAGATATGCCATGTTCCCTATGTTACTATGATACTGTGATCCCAGTTGTACCATGAGGCCATATTTTTAGTATTTTTTATTTTATAGACTTATCATACCATGTTTCTTGTTGTACATCTCTTTCATTATATATTCAGTACTTTAGTTGTAGAGGTTGTACTTGCTCCCGTCCTGACAGGATAACGTTGTAGGTTCACTTTTCGAGGAGGAAATGCTATATGATTCATATTATGGCACTGATTTTGAGGACCTGGCCTTAGCTCCAGAAGAGGTCCCAGCGGGGAACCTTACTTAGTTATCTTTCTGGTGTTTTGAGACTTAGACTTTGGTATGTACTTATATTTGGATACTGGACTTTGTCTCAAGTTAGATACTTTGGAAGTGTATTATTAAGTCTGTACTTGTTTACTTTCGCTTATAGATGATGTGTTGTGATGAACCTTTAAATGTGATATTAGAACTGTTAGCAGCTTAGATCCTTTATTGTCTATTCTTAGAACATCTTACTACGCTTTAACCAAGCGTAGGCTGGACATGGCTCGGTCCGGCCCAACAATTTGGGTAACGGGTCGTGACATATTTTTAGTGGTGGCCCACCTCCTCTTTCTCCTCCCTTCTCTCTCCATCAACCCACAGCCACCACCATTCTCTTCAACACCATCATCATCACCATTAATTCCATCACCAACATTATCACCATCTCCATCACCATTATCATTTACACCACCACCACCATAGCCTTCACCATCACTTTCACCCACCGCCGCCGCCGCCGTCAGCGTGCTACCGCCGTGCCCCGTCCTGGCTCCCCCCAACAGCGCTGCGACAGCAGCAGCAAGCAAACGCGAGTGCTGGCAGCAGCAGCATGCGCACAGCCATGCGCGCGCCGCCGGCCACGCGCCACCGCGCGGCCACCTGCCACCGGCGAGACCCCCTAGCGCGCGAGCCTCCGGAGAACCCCCATAAGCCGTCGTCGTCCTCCCCGACGCGAGAAACAGGCGATTCGTGCGTTTGGCACGAGATCCCGTCGGCGCGCGCGAGTTTGGAACTCAAAATTCGTGTCACGTCGCAACGACTTCGCACGAATTTTCTGGTCAATCCGACCATTGGATTTGCAAACTCCTTGCTCCGTCGCAATCTCGGTATATTGCATTTCACTTCCCTCAATTTTTGTCCGTTAATTTCGTCGTTTGATACCTCAGAACTGGCTACCAAGTTGACGTTTTAAATTGAACTATTTTTGGACAATTTCGTGACGCCAACTTCGCGGGTTCGTATCTTCGTCGTCGCAGCTCCAGTTGGCACGCTACCAGTTCCTGTGCGCAGCTGGTATAACCCTCTTCCTGTCTCCTTTAAGTTTCGTTTCATTATAAGCACGTTCGGTTGGTCGAATTCGACGCCAAAGTTGGCCGTCCGAATTCTTTAATTTGCACTTGTAAAATTTCATTTTGAACCCGGGACTCCGGATTCAATTTCTGACACCACCAGTAGACTCGTGGCATCGTTCTAGCATATCTCTTATAAAGTTTGCTTGATTTAGAGAACGTGGGCCCTGTCACGCATTTCGGTGTAAAGTGGGTCCCACTTTTCGAGTCAACGGATCACTTTGAGATTGGCTCATCGAAATCCAGTTTCGGATATACCGTTGAGTTTGTATCGTCATTCTGGACTCGTTGACAGATAAAGACATTTGTTCCGGTACGCATTTTGGTGCAAACCGGATTCCAAGTGTCCGCGTCAACTTGTCATTTTGAAATCGGCACATCGGAATCCTATTTCGGACATACCGTTGGGTTCGTATCATCATTCTGGATTCATGGACATATAATTTGCTAGGTTTTGTATACTTCTATCTTGACACGTTTTTCGGTGCAAAGTGTGTCCAACGGCAGACATTATTTTGACCCGAAATTACCGTTTTGCTCCTGTGTCCAAATTGGACTTATGGGTAGGCTATTCTAGCTAATTTGACCATTCTGGACACGTTGGTGATATTTATTTATCATCCGACAACATCTGTAGATTTTGCTTATGTATTATCCTTAATTTGTAATTAATTATTTTTCCAAAAATTGTTACTTGCTGTTTTTGAATATATATATATATATATATATATATATATATATATATATATATATATATATATATATATATATATATATATATATATTTAATTTCTGTAAAAATCTGGAAAAAATTGTATTTAAATACTATGTTAATTTAGCTAATTTAATATAATTTTTTCTGTATTTAATAAGTAATTTTGGTATTTTATAAAAAATAGGAAAATAGAACTCATTTTCATGATACACGTGTTTGCTGATTTTTAATAAATATTTATGAGGGTTTATAAATCCCAAAAAAATTAGTATAAATTTCTATAATTAACAAGGATCATTTTGGTACTTTATTTTATGTATAATTGAGCTTTTTGTCTATCTTAAAAATTGTTGGAACATAGTGTACAGTTTGATTTATTTATTAAATAGTTACGACTTGCAATATTTTGTGTTGTTTTGAGTTATTGTAGTATTTGACCACCCCCTACACTAGTATAAAGGCCCTAAAAAATTAGTTTGGATATAGTGGCACTCTACATTAGACTTTTACGCTAGATCCCCACTTAGTTAGTATCCAGTTAGGAGTCGTGTCATACCACTAGTGTATTATTGAACATAGCTTAGAACTGAGTTTATATATCATTATTGACATGACACTGGACATCTATATCTTCGTACTAGTATTCTTGCTTTGCTCGAGACAAGTACATCTACAAACTCGTTTGTTGTCTTTTAATGCTAGAACATGTATTAACCATGTTAAAATACTGATCCTTGAGGTAGAAAGTTAAATCTTCACATGTTGTATTGCTTTCAGTACCTGTCATGCTTAGGACTTATATCTTCACTTGCTTCTTACTGGTTTTCAGTACATATTTCACTATACTTTATACTGTTCTGAGTATTCACATGTTTTATACTGCTCCTAGTACCTGCCATGCTTATACTGCTCCCAGTATCTCTCACATGTTAGAATATGGGTTATGGGGAAACTGACAGTTGAGTACGTGATCATGCCCTCCTCTCCGTATGTATTTACCGAGCAAAGTTTTATTTTATATGATTTCTGCGCCCGTAGGTATCTCTCAAAGCTGTATTTGTGCGTATGTATAACTATCGCCTTTACACTTGTACGGAAGTACATTTCATTATGTGCCTCCAGCACATTCTACATCTATTGACGATCACGTACCTGCTCCAGTTTTAAATATTAGATATACATGTGTCACCTTGACAAATGTATTTTACTGTGATTCCAATCATACCATGATTCCAGATATGCCATGTTCCCTATGTTACTATGATACTGTGATCCCAGTTGTACCATGAGGCCATGTTTCCAGTATTTCCTGTTTTATAGACTTATCATACCCTATTTCTTGTTGTACATCTCTTTCATTATATATTCAGTACTTTAGTTGTAGAGGTTGTACTTGCTCCCGTCCTGACAGGATAACGTTGTAGGTTCACTTTCCGAGGAGGAAATGCTATGTGATTCATATTATGGCACTGATCTTGAGGACCTGGCCTTAGCTCCAGAAGAGGCCCCAGCGGAGAACCTTGCTTAGTTGTCTTTCTTGTGTTTTGAGACTTAGACTTTGGTCTGTACTTATATTTGGATACTGGACTTTGTCTCCAGTTAGATACTTTGGAAGTGTATTATTAAGTCTGTAGTTGTTTACTTTCGCTTATAGATGCTGTGTTGTGATGAACCTTTAAATGTGATATTAGAACTGTTAGCAGCTTAGATCCTTTATTGTCTATTCTTAGAACAGCTTACTACGCTTTAACCAAACGTAGGCTGGACATGGCTCGGCCCGGCCCAACAATTTGGGTAACGGGTCGTGACAACCTTACCTAGGAAACTTGGTAGGTAATGTTAGTATAGGTTAGTATCCTACTGTCCTAGGAAGCCGGAAGTGAAACCCCTAAGGAAAAGCTACTTGGCCTTAGTGTTAGAGTGGAAAGGGTAAACGAAATAAGTTGGAATAATACCCATTTCACAACATATGGGTTTAATACCTTAAGATATAGCTAAAATTAGGATATTATGGTTGGTAATGGTTAGGAATAGTGGACTTGGACTAGTTTTGACCTTGGTTGACCACGGTTGACCATTTTGACCAAAAGTCATCCAAAAGTCAATCGTAGCCTAAAATTGACTAGAACGTGACCAAACTTGACCAGTTGACCCAAAGTCAACTGTTAGTCAATGTTAGTCAAGTTTGACCTAAAGTTGACCTAGAGTTGACCTAGGGTTGACCAGAGTTGACCAGTTGACCAAAAGTCAACTGTAAGTCAACATTTGACTTGAATCAACCTTGTTTGACTTTGTTTGACTTACATTGACCTAATTTGACCTTGTTGTCATGACCCGCACCCATCGTGAGGGTACGAGAACGTAACAACGCCCAGCCTACGCCGCAGTGTCGACGGTAGAACTGTCACGCCCCAGAACCAGAATACTGGAGAGCGGGGGAATGACTCAGCCAGCTACGTATTACGGGTAGATGAATACCGTATAATACGATCAATGCTGTCTAAAAGACAAGGGGGTGCATACTACATGAAAGTCTCACTATGGTCACTTCACAACTATTGTCTCAATCATTCAAACCAAGAAACAGAAATAGAGAACATGTAAGATAAAGCAGTAAGGCGTCCCAAACGCTCTGTCAAAATGTTCTTGATATCTGGCTTTACAAAACATAGCCAGATTGATGTAGCAAAAGTATACACAATTGTTATCAGCTGCAGCCTGACTTTAGTTACAATTATGTAAAAAGTAAGTACGAGACGATCCGACTAACATGTCGGTGCCAAACGGCAAAGTATAAAGTAGATAACAAAACGAGCGGGGAAGTAAGAAATCCACTCGAGTCCTCCTGCGATCATCCCTCTAGTGTTGACCATCTTGGAGGTAGAAGTAAGCTGAGTCCTCGGGAACCGGCTCTAAATCTGGCCATGCAAAACCAGAGAGGTTAGACCTCTAATAGCAAGTACCACAAGGGAGCACGACATGAGAACTAAAACCAGTAATATGAAATATGATAAATAGATCTCTGCTTGCTACTAGGATTCACATAACATCACGACACTTCGAACCAACCTCCCAACCAAACAAGGACAGAAGTTGGCCCGTCATGTCCTGACATTCTGATCATCCCAATTAAGTAACAGAGTAGGTACAGTACACAAACAAATCATCTTGAACGGCCAATCAACTACTACGGCTTGCTATTGTGAGTCCCAAGTTATCCTGGAATTTATGCAATAAGGATTCCTCAGTTCTTACTATGTGCAAGCAAGACTAGTCTATCCAATCAATCAATTGCGCCAATCATGTAGTTAGACGAGTCCCAGCGGGACGCCCGTCGTTAATATAGCATGTACAATAATATAAGCAGATACTGTTCCCTGCCCGTGTGACAGATTTACAGTATCTGTAGGAACCAGCCGGCCCGTCGGGCACTTAATAGTCCCAAGGGGGCTGCCATGTAAGAACTCGAGAATCCATTCTCTCCATGCGATCATTATTTTATTTAACTTAATAGTCTCTACGTTGAGTGAAGTTCCATGCCGTGGATCATGGTCATTCAAATGAGTACTTTCGTACGGGGTACGATATGCGCAACTCTACAACGATATCCGTACGGCTAGGTTGTAGGTTTTACATAGCGTGATGCAACAATCAAATCTGACCACGGAGTAATCATGCCTTAACCATAAAGTACACATGTTGTTTTTGTAAGATAGATAAATAGCTAAATAAATAAATATTTAAAGCCTGCATGTGCTTGTATGCCAATATTCGGGATTGGCTAATCGAGTACAATAGTTCATTACATGAACGTGTCTCATTCATTTCATTCAATAAGACGACTAGCCAGTCTCTTAGTTCCAACTAGGAACGCATGATCAATTTTAGTCAAGATAACCATTATCATCAATGGTGACAAGGCATGAAAGTCAAATAGTATTCAGTGGAGTCGAGTCTACGACTCTCAGGGTTTAATTCCAGTCAATCGGGGTATCTATAGCTCAATTCACGACACATGGTACATCCCACGTAACAATCTATATTTAACAGAAATATCAACATATCATGATTATATCCAGTTTATGCAAAAAGGCGTAAGGATATAAAATGGACGTTAAACATCTAATAAGATATCAATATACAGGGCTATAGAAGATCCAGGGTAAGCAGGCTACTCTCATGTCAGCCTACGCTCATGTCAGCGTACGCTCAGGTCATGCTACGCTCAAGCCAGCGTACGCTCGGGTCATGCAATGCTCAGGTCAAGCTAGCGTATGGACTCCATACGACCCCTAGTCACCCAAGTGAGCGTATGCAAGACATACGCTCCAAAAAGGCAGCGTATGAACCCCATACGACTCCTCACTATCCAAGTGAGCGTATGCAAGTCATACGCTCCCAAAAGGCAGCGTATGGACTCCATACGACTCCTGACCATTCAAGTCAGCGTATGCAATTCATACGCTCCCAAAAGGTAGCGTATGAACTCCATACGACTCCTGACCATTCAAGTCAGCGTATGCAAGTCATACGCTCCCAAAAGGTAGCGTATGAACTCCATACGACTCCTGACCATTCAAGTCAGCGTATGCAAGTCATACGCTCCCAAAAAGGTAGCGTATAAACTCCATACGACTCCTGACCATTCAAGTCAGCGTATGCAAGTCATACGCTCCCAAAAGGTAGCGTATGAACTCCATACGACTCCTGACCATTCAAGTCAGCGTATGCAAGTCATACGCTCCCAAAAGGTAGCGTATGAACTCCATACGACTCCTGACCATTCAAGTTAGCGTATGCAAGTCATACGCTCCCAAAAAGGTAGCGTATGACTCCATACGACTCCTGACCATTCAAGTCAGCGTATGCAAGTCATACGCTCCCAAAAGGCAGCATATGAACTCCATACGACATACGCTTCCAAAAGGTAGTGTATGCAAGACACACGCTACCTAAAAAGGTAGCGTATGGACTCCATACTGTGCTGCACTAAAGAGCGCGCACAGCTCAGTGATGCAAGCTAAAAAGCTAGCATACACTGCTCACTGTCTTCTTCAAACAGCAAGAACTCCATAGTTGTACCCCAAAGCTTCAAAAGTCCATAACTTGGTCCAAACAAGTCCAAAGCCAACTTTCCAAAGGTCAAAATTGGGTAGAATAAAACTCTCTACAACATAGAACCATCAAAACTTGCAAACAAAGAAGTTTGATAGATCAAAACCACAAAACTCCGAAAATAACTCATTTCTAGATCTACAAAAATTAAGACTTCGAAATGAAAAATGCCAAGTTCTAAACTTTCTTAGGATCACGAGGGAAAGAAAATGGAGCCATAAAAATGGGTCCTCATGAAGAAGCAAGATGTACTTGCCTATGGGTTTTGTAGGTGGAGAGAGTAATGAAGAAGAAGAAGAGGAGTAATGGTGAGAATGAGTAATGAGGAGAGAGAATAGAGAGAGTGGCTTTAAATATGGAAGGGGTGGTAGGTGGGAGTTGGGCCGGGTCCAATGGGTCGGGTTGTAGGGGATCCAACCAAAGCCAACCCGAACCCAAAGCCTAGCTAAAGCAGAGAATAAAAGCATGAAATAAAGTGCAGAAATAAAATTGCAGAAATATAATTGCAAGAAATAAATTAACATGAATTAAAGGAAATTAAATACAGGATAATACATGATAACTATTAAATAAATACATGATAAATACTAAATAAATATACATGAGTTGTACATGTATAAAAATACGTATTTTAGGAACGGGGAGTGACAAGAACGCTGTTCTAGGTCATGAACTATAACTACATAACATGAAATATACTCTCCAGAAGGAGGCCAACACCGAGGTACAACTCAATCACAATCTAAGGTAGAATGTAGCACGATGGAAATAGATAAGAAATCCTCAACTGAGGTACAGCAGAAATGGAATACAAGTCTCATCATCTCTAAAATATACAACTCTGAAAATAAAGACAACCGCTAAGCATGAAAAGAAGGAACAGTCTAAGCTATCTACACTGTACAAGGTATCATCCGGAGCAGCTGCCTGAACCTCCCCAGGGGTCCAGGTCGCGAGTGTCAACTAGGCAAACTCCAAGTAAGGGTGCAGGGTTCCTCATCATCCACTCTAAAATTTTTAACATATCCAGTTATGACGGGAGCAAGCACAATACATCTCATGCAGTTCATATCATGTCAGGAAATATAAAGCAGGCAATAGAGTAAGATACATGAAATGCTGTAAGAAGATGTACATGAAAATATGAGAGATATTTGATAACTGGAAATATATACATGATAAGTAAGAACCGTAAGTGACTAGTGATTTAGAGTACGAGATGGCATGTAATTGGCTTAGGTTGTACATGATAAAACATGGAAGTAACAGAGTGTACATGATGGGTAAATCACATGACCATTTATACTCACCCCTACCCATAATCAATACACAAGGATCTATTCAAGTTACATTACGGACATGATGTTTTGGTTATACAAGAAATACATGAGGAAACATGAGCGTACAAGAAAGAACATGAGAGTACATGAACGTACATGAAAGAACATGAGAGAACATGAGTTTACATGAATAACGCAGAAGCAAGGAATACATGATGTACATGAAACACATATCATAAAGTATCCGATGCGCCCGCTAAGGGGGATAACATCCCAAGAAGAGATCCGTATAGTACCAATCCGTGATAATAACATGACAGGATCAAGTAAAAGTAATCTAGAGCGAGAATATAATTCGTGACAAGTATGAAACGATCAGAGAATGTACTCGCCTCGTATCTGAATGTTTGAAGTAAATGTACTGCCTGAGGAGAGGTGTCTGTCTCCTAATCAGAGCAACACAAGTTACAACATGTCTAAAATAAGGAAATAGACTACTACAATGCATCTACATGCTGTCTAGGTCAAACTAGGCTAAAGTCAACACTTGGTCAACTCTAGTCAACTATCTAGTCAAAGCTAGGTCAACTGGGTCAACATAGACTCAATGAAGTCTCACTAGGCCTAACCAGTCTACCCTAGCTAGTACACACCATACAAATCCAAGGCTATACAAGCCAACACAAGTCACATATCAAGATACATCACATTCATGCATATTCAACATTATATATATATATATATAAGAGAAAAGAACTAACATGTAAAGCTATGTGTGTGTGTGTGAACATGGAGGTGTACATGAAAAGAGAAATCAACACTAGTTATGAGTTTACACTACACATGGCACAAAGCTAACCCATCTACATTACACATGTATTATACTTAACATGCATGGCTACAAGTATACATCTGTATACATTAGAGTAGAGACTATTTAAGTTATAACTAACATGCATCTATACTTTACATAAATCTATATATATTATAGCAATCATTTAGAGAAGGATTACATGGCATGGTGGTTGATATAGAGTGGGGTGTCCTTATGCAGAGGGTGAAGTTCATTCTCAGTTTAGTTCTACATTTACATATAAACTAAAGTGAGCTATCCCATAAACTGGTGTAACTAACCACATAAAATGAGTCATGTTATCTGAAATCTGCCATTAAGCCAACATCCCATATGCATACAGCTCATGCATTGTCTAATACTGAAATTAACTAACATTTCGAATTAAGGGGTTGAAGGTTAACATTACATTCATAGACATTCCACTATATTGAAAACTAAAATTGGCTTGGCAATAGGAAAAGGAAAGTATATATGCTTACATGGACAGTTCAGTGTTCGAACAACCTAAAATGAACTAACATTCAATCTAAATATCAGCTATGCATTGGTTCTATGTCTGCATATGAAATATGATATTGTATTTACAATATTTATACATTATGCATTCATATCTATCATTACATATATACCTTGCATTTATATCTAGCATTCATTATATACTTTCATGCATGCATTGTATACCATTCTTTCATTCATGTATTTATGCATTGCTTACATATATTACATTAATTGCATTCCTACATGCTTACATTCAACCATATATATACATTAATATAAATAGGATATATATTATATATATATCATTTCATTCATCTAACATATCATGCATTACATACTCTATATTCATTTAATATTCATACTACATAGGCTCATAGGTTACACAAAATACATATATCGTATAGTCACTCTTTTACTTAAAACCAATTCTGTACCAATTGGGCATTTACTAAATTCTAGGATTAAAGTATGTTGTAGTACTTCATGTTAGCTTTCTGAAACTTCAAACGGATCACATTTTCGTGTCCGGAAGCTCCCGAAATCGCAAAAATACTGAAACGCATTCGTCTTTCGTACAACTGACACTCAAATAATTCTACAGAAAGTTACAGAAAGAATTTCGCTTATTAAATATATATTTGGAAATCTAACTTCGATACGGTTCTTTTATAAAAAATAGGAGATAAATCGGAGTTTTAAGCTAAAAGTTATGACATTTCTAAGTTGCTATTGCTACTAAAAACGTGGATAAAAATTATGACGAATTTGGGCAGTTTGAGACAAAAGAACACAAGTATATAACATAATATATCAAGAACTCACTCTCTACACTAATATATATATATATATATGAGACACTATAGAACACATCTCCAATATAAAAAATATGATATTAAACATGTAATAATTCATTCATACATAACAACAACACATAGTGTGTCCAAATTTGGTGTTTTCCCACATGGACACAATCACAACACAAAGGACACTCCTATGACCTCTAAATGGACACGAAATGGATACAAATGGAGATGCAATCAGGAAGGTCATTCCTATGGGTTCAAAATAGACCTATATGCATGAGGGAATGAAAAGGAGAAGGGATTTATACCTTCCGGTAGATCGAATCGAAGAAAAGCCTTCCCCGAGCGACACCGACACGTAGAGATTCCAAAAGGACACGAACGAGCTCCGAATCCTCCCAAACTTGGGTAGCTTCCTCCTTGGCTAGAATGGAGAAGAAAAGAAGAAGATTTGGTGACAAAATGGAAGGATTTGGTGGAGAAATTGCTAGGGATTGCTCTCTAGAAATTTGGGAAAGAACAAGAGAGAGAGTGTGGATGAGAATAATGAAATGAACTTAAGCCTATCCTCTCCCAAAGTGGCTGGCCATATGGGGCTATTTGTCCTATTATGTTAAGGTCCAAAATGCTCCCACTAACCTATTCTATTCGTATTAGGAAAGGGCTAATTGGTTGGGGCTAAATTAGTCATTCTAAAGTCTCTAATCACACTAACCTTATCCATAATAATTAGTCTAACCTCTAACTAAAATATTTCTATCATGTGGGCCATGGATAACTAATGTGTGGGTCCACTAAAGTCAACACTACCCCCGGGTCCCCGTTTTAAGTCGGATTGAGCTGAAATTCGAACCCGACTCAAATAACCCCAAAACAATATCATAAATAATAAAATAAATTTCAAAAATATTTCAAAAATACAAAATGACAAAAATACTCCTGTTTCTGAAAACTGGGGGTGACAAATTCCTCGAAATTAAAACCAAACAATAGTAAAATGTCAAAATCACAAGTCATAATTTTAAATAGTTTAAAAATGATTAAAAATCACCAAAAATCATAATATAAAATAATTATCAATAAATAATAATTATAATTACAAAATTTCAAAATTACCCTCATCTGGAAAATTGGATGTTACAATCCTACCCACCTTATAAAAATTTCGTCCTCGAAATTAAGATGATCGCACCCCCTTCTAGGTCAAACATAGTCAAGGGTCAATCACTAGTCAATTTTTCAACATCCAAGTACTTGGTCATCAACTGGTCAACTTCTTAGGGTTTTACCTATGCTAGCTATTTAGGTGTTGGCAACTAGAATTTAGCAAAAGAGAAACTCTATAATAGACTAGCTCTTAACTTTCCAATCCTATCAAGTCACCTATAACTAAATACCTACAAGCTAAGCACATGAATACCAAATACCACATATATATATATATATATATATATATATATATATATATATATATATATATATATATGCTCAAGAACAATAACCCATCACATATATCCTAAGTATATCATCTATATATATACATGACTGATCAACCAAAGGTTAAGGCAGACTAAACTTATAAGGGTATGAAACAATGCTTAGAACTAGGCTAAGGATGAATGGTCTGAATCAAGGGGACATGGTATCTAGTGAAGGGTCTGCACACTGCCTATAAAGGTGATCAACACAAAGGAACTCAACACGAAGGAAACTTAACTAAAATGGAAAACTGAACCAAGTATAGGCTAAACAACATGTTTATAACCCTATACAACAATGGCCTATAGATACCAACTAACCTATATCCCATATGCCAATATCATCTGCAATCTATCTATGCAAATAGACCTCTCGGTCTTAGGTGAAACTACAACTATACTCAAAGGTAGGCTCTGGTCATGGGTGCCTCACTGAAAAAGGTAAGAAAAGTAGTAATAATCATCAAGGATGTAAGGCATACTAACATCCTATGTGTAACTGGTTGGTATTATAGATAACAAGAGAATTATCTGCAATGGGTTACTATTCTAACACCAATGCTAACTATCACCTCTAGGGTACAGACACTCTACAAGTCATCATACCATTATACTATGAAGGAACTACCTATGAATAAGCTCTACAAAACTAAATATCCCTACTCCTAAGTCATTTATAACAATCAAAAGGGTATGATGTTTAAACCTTCTCAAGATACAATATGTTAATCATATGCGTCTGTCCAAAATCATGTTGTCCAGAGTCTTCATCATGCTAGTGAGCAAGGCTACGATAATCACAGAGTCCTTGACTAAGGTACGTACCTCTAGGTTCATGGTATTTAAAATTTTCGTGCTGCCGTATGCGACGGCAAAAACCTTTAATTCCTATACCCGAGAATACATCCAAAATCTGACTACATGTCCTCACTATGCCAACTAACACGACTATCGAGGATTCTAGATTCCATGATTTATGCGACCTATCCCATATGATTTTCTCAGAAGAAAAAAACAAACACAACAAAAGAGTAACATGACAAAATTTATCAATCAATAAGGAACAGATGGAATCGGATTTCAAGGTAATTATAAAAGGCAATTACGGGAATGGAATTGAGAAGAACGGAACTTACAGCAAGATCTCCAATGGTCTGCGCATCCTTGACTGTCCTGACGATAGCTCGCCCTGCTAGTTTTTACTGGTCTGCTGCTGTTGCTGCATGAATCACCGCTGCTGAGAGAAATTAGAAATGATGGAAGAAAATCCCTTTACAGATAGAGGTGCACCTCCAATGTAGCAGAAGCGCCAACCTGAGTCGGCACAACAGAAGCTGCGGTCTCGAGGCCCTGATGAACAGGATGAGAGGTGGCCAGCCTCTCGATAGTATCCCCCGAACCGAAGCGATGAGATCGTGTCTTCATAACCATCATAAAAACTGATCAAACAAGAAGCAATTTCCGAGAATGAAGCAAAAAATTCAAAGAAGGACAGTTTATATTCAAGGGAAGTCAATAAGCAACAATTTTTGACAAAAAGGAATCTGATTAAGAGTTTTTCCTAATATGATTGAGTACCTCCAAAATATCCTAATCCTACTGCAGGCTGTAGTGATACTCTAGTTCGAATACCACTACATAAACTCGACCTGCATGGGCCACCACTAAAGTCGTGTCACGACCCGCACCCACCGTGAGGGTACGAGAACGTAACAACGCCCAGCCTACGCCGCAGTGTCGACGGTAGAACGTTGTTCTAGGTCATGAACTATAACTACATAACATGAAATATACTCTCCAGAAGGAGGCCAACACTGAGGTACAACTCAATCACAATCTAAGGTAGAATGTAGCACGATGGAAATAGATAAGAAATCCTCAACTGAGGTACAGCAGAAATGGAATACAAGTCTCATCATCTCTCAAATATACAACTCTGAAAATAAAGACAACCGCTAAGCATGAAAAGAAGGAACAGTCTAAGCAATCTATACTATACAAGGTATCATCCTGAGCAGCTGCCTGAACCTCCCCAGGGGTCCAGGTCGCGAGTGTCAACTAGACAAACTCCAAGTAAGGGTGCAGGGTTCCTCATCATCCACTGTAAAATTTTCAACAGGTCCAGTCAGGACGGGAGCGAGCACAATATATCTCATGCAGTTCATATCATGTCAGGAAATATAAAGCAGGCAATAGAGTAAGATACATGAAACGCTGTAAGAAGATGTACATGAAAACAGGAGAGATATTTGATAACTGGAAATATATACATGATAAGTAAGAACTGTAAGTAACTAGTGATTTAGAGTACGAGATGGCATGTAATTGGCTTAGGTTGTACATGATAAAACATGGAAGTAACAGAGTGTACATGATGGGTAAATCATATGACCATTTATACTCACCCCTACCCACAATCAATACACAAGGATCTATTCAAGTTACGTTACGGACATGATGTTTTGGTTATACAAGAAACACATGAGGAAATATGAGCGTACATGAAAGAACATGAGAGTACATGAACGTACATGAAAGAACATGAGAGAACATGAGTGTACATGAATAACGCAGAAGCAAGGAATACATGATGTACATGAAACACATGTCATAAAGTATCCGATGCGCCCGCTAAGGGGGATAACATCCCAAGAAGAGATCCGTATAGTACTAATCCGTGATGATAACGTGACAGGATCAAGTAAAAGTAATCTAGAGCGAGAATATAATTTGTGACAAGTATGAAACGATCAGAGAATGTACTCGCCTCGTATCTGAATGTCTGAAGTAAATGTACTGCCTGAGGAGAGGTGTCTGTCTCCTAATCAGAGCAACACAAGTTACAACATGTCTAAAATAAGGAAATAGACTACTACAATGCATCTACATGCTGTCTAGGTCAAACTAGGCTAAAGTCAACACTTGGTCAACTCTAGTCAACTATCTAGTCAAAGCTAGGTCAACTGGGTCAACATAGACTCAATGAAGTCTCACTAGGCCTAACCAGTCTACCCTAGCTAGTACACACCATACAAATCCAAGGCTATACAAGCCAACACAAGTCATATATCAAGATACATCACATTCATGCATATTCAACATTATATATATATATATATATATATATATATATATATATATATATATATATATATATAAGAGAAAAGAACTAACATATAAAGCTATGTGTGTGTGTGTGTGAACATGGAGGTGTACATGAAAAAAGAAATCAACACTAGTTATGAGTTTACACTACACAATGCACAAAGCTAACCCATCTACATTACACATGTATTATACTTAACATGCATGGCTACAAGTATACATCTATATACATTAGAGTAGAGACTATTTAAGTTATAACTAACATGCATCTATACTTTACATAAATCTATATATATTATAGCAATCATTTAGAGAAGGGTTACATGGCATGGTAGTTGATATAGAGTGGGGTGTCCTTGTGCAGAGGGTGAAGTTCATTCTCAGTTTAGTTTCACATTTACATATAAACTAAAGTGAGCTATCCCATAAACTGGTGTAACTAACCACATAAAATGAGCCATGTTATCTGAAATCTGCCATTAAGCCAACATTCCATATGCATACAGCTCATGCATTGTCTAATACTGAAATTAACTAACATTTCGAATTAAGGGGTTGAAGGTTAACATTACATTCATAGACATTCCACTATATTGAAAACTAAAATTGGCTTGGCAATAGGAAAAGGAAGGTATATATGCTTACATGGACAGTTCAGTGTTCGAACAACCTAAAATGAACTAACATTCAATCTAAATATCAGCTATGCATTGGTTCTATGTCTACATATGAAATCTGATATTACATTTACAATATTTATACATTATGCATTCATATCTATAATTACATATATACCTTGCATTTATATCTAGCATTCATTATATACTTTTATGCATGCATTGTATATCATTCTTTCATTCATGCATTTATGCATTGCTTACATATATTACATTAATTGCATTCCTACATGCTTGCATTCAACCATATATATACATTAATGTAAATAGGATATATATTATATATATTATTTCATTCATCTAACATATCATGCATTACATACTCTATATTCATTTAATATCCATACTACATAGGCTCATGGGTTACACAAAATGCATATATCGTATAGTCACTCTTTTACTTAAAATCAATACTGTACCATTGGGCATTCACTAAATTCTAGGATTAAAGTATGTTGTAGTACTTCATGTTAGCTTTCCAAAAGTATGTTGTAGTACTTCATGTTAGCGTTCGTCTTTCGTACAACTGACATTCAAATAATTTTACAGAAAGTTACAGAAAGAATTTGGCTTATTAAAATATATATTTGGAAATCTAACTTCGATACGGTTCTTTTAAAAAAACGGAAGATAAATCAGAGTTTTAAGCTAAAAGTTATGATATTTCTAAGTTGCTATTACTACTAAAAACGTGGATAAAAATTATGATGAATTTGGGTAGTTTGAGACAAAAGAACACAAGTATATAACATAATATATCAAGAACTCACTCTCTACACTAATATATATATATGAGACACTATAGAACACATCTCCAATGCAAAAAATATGAGATTAAACATGTAATAATTCATTCATACATAACAACAACACATAGTGTGTCAAAATTTGGGGTTTTCCCACATGGACACAACCACAACACAAAGGACACTCCTATGACCTCCAAATGGACACGAAATGGACACAAATGGAGATAAAATCATGGGAGTCATTCCTATGGGTTCAAAATAGACCTATATGCATGAGGAAATGAAAAGGAGAAGGGATTTATACCTCCCGGTAGATCGAATCGAAGAAAAGCCTTCCCGGAGCGACATCGACACGTAGAGATTCCAAAAGGACACGAACGAGCTCCGAATCCTCCCAAACTTGGGTAGCTTTCTCCTTGGCTAGAATAGAGAAGGAAAGAAGAAGATTTGGTAACAAAATGGAAGGATTTGGTGGAGAAATTGCTAGGGATTGCTCTCTAGAAATTTGGAAAAGAACAAGAGAGAGAGTGTGGATGAGAATAATGAAATAAACTTGAGCCTATCCTCTCCCAAAGTGGCTGGCCATATGGGGCTATTTGTCCTATTATGGTAAGGTCCAAAATGCCCCCACTAACCTATTCTATTAGTATTAGGAAAGGGCTAATTGGTTGGGGCTAAATTAGTCATTCTAAAGTCTCTAATCACACTAACCTTATCCATAATAATTAGTCTAACCTCTAACTAAAATATGTCTATCATGTGGGCCATGGCTAACTAATGTGTGGGTCCACTAAAGTCAACACTACCCCCGGGTCCCCGTTTCAAGTCGGATTGAGCTGAAATTCGAACCCGACTCAAATAACCCCAAAACAATATCATAAATAATAAAATAAATTTCAAAAATATTTCAAAAATACAAAATGACAAAAAAACTCCTGTTCCTGAAAACTGGGGGTAACAAATTCCTCGAAATTAAAACCAAACAATAGTAAAATGTCAAAATCACAAGTCATAATTTTAAATAGTTTAAAAATGATTAAAATTTACCAAAAATTATAATATAAAATAATTATCAATAAATAATAATTATAATTACAAAATTTTAAAATTATCCTCATCTGGAAAACTGGGTGTTACACTTGTTAGGCCTAGTATGACATAGATTGACCCTGTATGATCAAGTTTGACCTTGTTTGACCTAGTTTAACTTAGTTTGACTTGTCTTGACCTAGTTTGGCTCAATATGACTTAATTTCACTTCTAAACCATTATATTGATATAGTATTCCATCTATAGGTCCTCGAGGCACTGTTCTTGGACTCAGTCGACTTATCCATCACATCACATGCGAGTACATTCTCTGATAACTTTTCTAATTTACGATAATTGTTATAATTCATGTAATTAGTGTAGATATGCTTGTTTTCGACACATTGGTCACACGGATTTCGTATTCATAGATCCCGATATGACATATTATTCCTCGTTATCTTGGTATGTCTTGTGCAAGCCCCCTTATAGTTCTTGTACAGTATATGGACATCGATTCACGAGGAGACTTGCTCCCTTCTCGTAGAATCCCATGTCGTAACGTGTTTTGTTTGGATCCACTCTACCAGTCGGGGGCGGAGAGTACTAGTGTAGATGTGTGGTCAATATCCACCTTGTTTATTCTTGTAAACCTTATAAATGTCAATCGTACACCATACGTATGATTGGCTAGCTCATGACCTTGTACAGACCCAAGACGGCCACATATTGTAGCTAGTACTCACACACCTAGATAAGTGATTCTTGATTCTTGTATGTCACGACCCGTACCCGCTTTTCGGACGTAAGCTCGTGAGCAAGCCAGCTACGTATCAAGCGGACTCCAGCCCGACTAGAATACGTAAACGCTGTCACGGCCATGGCAATGGGCCTAATCGAGGCAAAACTATATCTCAATCCTTAATAAGAATAATAATCAAGAATGAACAAGTATGGGTCTTGGTCTGCAGTCCACTAGCATATATATCCGATAAGACTCTAATAAAGTAACAAGAGTCTAAACTGAATCAGAAAACAGGATATCTCATGATAAGGTATGAAAGTACGAGCTGATAATAAATATAATACGATACCTGAATCCCGCAAGTGATATCATCACATCCGGACCCCACAAGTGTCATAATCATCCACCATCTAGAGCTGCTAACTAACTCCACGCAATAACTAACCTGATGAGCTCATCAGGTCCTCAGGAGATATAGCAAGATACATAAAAACATGCCTATCTAGCAGTTTATCATGTAATAAAGAAAATATAGGAAATAAACGAGAAAAGACTAGTCCGCATGAAAATACGACTACACACGACTGGAAGAACCACTACGCCTAGACGAACTGCTGGAGAAGAACAAGAGAACACAATATCACGATGTCATTGGATAACCAATCGAATACTCAAACCCTCGTCCCTAGTGTGGACTCACAGGTTTGAACAACTACTAGCCCTCACCCCTAGTGTGGACTCGCAGGCTAGCATCACCCTCGTCCCTAGTGTGGACTCGCAGGTGTGAACCATATACTACTAACCCTCGTCCCTAGTGTAAACTCGCAGGTTAGCATCACCCTCGTCCCTAGTATGGACTCACAGGTGTGAACCATACACTACTAACCCTCGTCCCTGGTGTGGACTCGCAGGTTAGCATCACCCTCGTCCCTAGTGTGGACTCGCAGGTGTGGACCATATACTACTAACCCTCATCCCTGGTATGGACTCGCAGGCTAGCATCACCCTCGTTCCTAATGTGGACTCACAGGTGCGGACAGATAACTACTAACCCTTGTCTCTAATGTGGACTCGCAGGTTAGCTTCAAGATTTCAAGATAAGGAGGTAAAGCAGTTCCAATATGACTTATTCAATCCTATGACACGATGCGACTCAGTCCAAGTACAAGTGATGATACGACACGACCCAATCACGATACTCAAAAAAAACAATCCAATATGAACTACAAAGTTAACTATGAACAAGAACTATATATACGTATATCCAATATGAACTACAAATTTAAATACAAACAAGGCTATATATATACTAGCAGGCACGATATACAAATCACATATAAATAATCAACTAGTAAACTATATAATCATATAAATATGTATGTAAGTAAACTTCAGAGGGAGTCAAGGTATCTTGCCTGGAGGTTGTACGCAGATCCAACAACATATAGTCAACTAGTAAGCCGATGAGTCCAAATCATCATAATTGTCTCCTAAAGCTGAAACAGTCATTGTCAACATTCTCAGAATAGTCAAATTAGCTAGGATTGCCAGTCCTTAAGTCCAATTCTGGATATAGAGGAAAAACGGTAATTTTGGGCCGAAACGGTGTCCGTCGTTGGACCCGCTTTGTACCGAAAAATATGCCAGAGTCAATGGTCTCCAAAGTCGTCAAACTATATGTCTACGAATTTGTTTTGATGATACGAACCCAACAATATATCCAGTTTTGGATTCCGGTGGACCGTGCACAAAATCACCCGTTGAATTGGATTGTGGGACCTACAAAACGACGATCCGATCAACTGTCTCAGAATCGGACCAAACTTGACATACAGGACCAAAAATGATATGGTCCTGTTGGCGTAAGTTTTGTCTCGATCTGACGAACGTGCACAAAGTAATTGGAGTTTGTGCAAAGTGATCAATACGGTGAATTTTGACGGATATACATCAAATTCGTCGTGCACACGCGACCAATTTGAATTCCACCAAAGCCTACAAGTCCATGAAGCCATTACACACCTTTCGATACTTTTGGTTTGTAACCATGTCGTCCGGTTTAGCGGGACGCACGTCGTATCGAAGGGTTTTCTAATTGGACAGTTTTAAAAATAGGTTTTTCTCGAACTTTGAAGATAATTTAACTGCAATATAATAGATGAAAAATAAATCTATAAATAGGGTTGCCATCTCGTATATGTTATCAACAGATATGTTCAATTAGATTTTGAAATCCCTAACTGGATTGGCCAATATTGGCCTTCCAAAATAGTGGTTTCGTTTTTGATACTGCTCTGTTTCGAACAGATTTCCATCGATATTTATGAGGATTTTTTGGGCTGATTAATGCAATATAAAAGAAAGTATTTGATGAGATTAGAAGGCGTATAGGTTACGAGTATACCAGATTAAACGATTCGTAAAACGGTCCACCGTGTCCGACGAAACGTCTCGACTAAGTCGTGCTCACAACCTTCGCCGCTGCTGTCCTGTGCGGCAGTGCGCGCTGTTCGCGACGGCCTGGCCGACTCCGACGACCGGCGGCCCTCGGCGGTGGCCGGCCAGCAGTGTGGTGGGCACACACAGGGGTAGAGTGTCGGCGCGTGGAGGGTGGTTAGGGTTTTGCGAGTGGTTTCGAACTCCTCTCTCTCTCTCGGTCTACATATATAGATCCCCTGCTCTCGGTTGATCGTGTATATTTATATATACACTCAATTAGGGCTCGTTTGAGCCATGGTCAGCTGCTTGGGCCGCAGCTGTGGCTGGCTGGTTCGGCCCCTGCATGTTGGGCTCGGGCTAAGGGATTTAACTGTGGGCTCGGGTTGGGCCCTATTTAACTGGGCTGCTCCTGTTGGGTATCAGTTCGGCTATGGGAATTCATGTGCAGGGCCTGGGCTGGGATTTTTATGGCCATGTGGGAGAGCTTGGGTCCTTGGGCTGTGGGCTCTAATTGCTGCTATGGTTTAAATTGTTTCTTTTATTAAAGCAAAAACTATATATATATATATATATATATATATATATATATATATATATATATATATATATATATATATAAATTCAGATGCACATATTTAGTATATATGTGTACCTACATACACGTACATATGTAATATATTTATATATACATACAATACACACATATGGAATTACTCACACGAAATGTTTACATATAAATAAAGTAGTATAACAACAGTGTATATATATACACATATGTATATAGTTGTACATAATCAGAAATAATCTAAAATACAATATGTATTAATAATGATAGTAATGGAGGAATATCCATAATAACTGTACTTACAAAATGTGTGCAGTCAAAAAAACTCTAACATGCATAAGGACAACTAAGAGAGTATTCTGTCCACAATTATCATTTTCCATAAATTACTAATAATATTCTCAATACATATATATAACAATTATTCATAAAATAACTTTAATTGGGCATTAAGGTAAAATATGACTTACACACAAAATACATCGACACTGACGTCTTTGGTCACACTGCATCATTACATGGGCTTGGACTTGGTTCGAGTCCAGTCCATATTGATTTTGTACAACCGAGTCTCCTAATATTTAATAACATAAATAATTAAGAATTTAACTATTTCTAGGAGTTAAGTCACAACTTAGCTTGGTTTTTCTAGTTAGGGCATCACTATGGCTGGGTCTTCCTTAGCATGGCTAATACACTAGTCAAGGCACGCTATTACACTATCCGTGCTATGACTCCTAGTCGTCTGGTACTTCAAAACTCGACCATGGGTAAGATCATCTACCGTAAAAACTAACTAAGTAATTATTTATAAAATTTCTAAAATCACTATTTAAATCAAAAAAATATTTCAAGAAAATTCTCCGGGAAGGAAAGCTACATTATACATGCCATGATCAGTTTTACTTGCCTTGTTCTAGCTATAGATTTACAGCTTACCTTGCCATGATACTCACATGTACATTCTATGATTTCTTGTATATACTCTCTATTTACAGTCTTATAGCTTTTGTCATATCTTGTGAACTGTTGTTAGTTGATTGTGCTCATTCTATCCTGACTGGATATGTTGACAAAATATTACATATGATGGTAAGGAGGATTGCTACTTACTACGGTCCTGTTGACGTAGTAGGCTTAGACTTGGAGACTTTGGTTCAGCAGGGCTTAGCTCCGCCCGACGAGCCTCTAGCCTAGTTTAGTTAGAGTAGACTTTTGGACTGGACCTTGTCTCCAGCTTGCTACTTATGATATGATATTATATTTTGGGATTGTATGACCATATTACTCTATGACTCTTTCTCTCTGTTGAGCTGGATATTGCACTTGTGATTATATCTATCTGGTTTTCGTGCCATGATTCTTCCTTCTAGATTGTTATTGAGTTTATCAGTTTTTCATACCATATTCCTCCGTACAGAGATGACATGTTATTATATACTGTTTGTTAGCTAGTAGACCTACAACGTTCTACGCCGTTTTTATGGTGTAGGCTGGGCGTTGTCATGCACTTGTGCCCCTACCTAGGGTGCGGGTCGTGACACATTTTTAGTGGTGGCCCATGCAGGCCGAGAGTCGCAATTAGTACGATATCGTAGTGGCGCTCGACTTAGAGTGCTGTTATAATCCTGCGGTACGTATCTAGGATAGGCTATAGGCTAAGTTACTCAATCACAAAATAGAAAAACTTCCACTTGCTGATCTTTTAACTGTCCTTTTTGATATTTATTCTTACATTCTAATTGTCCCACTTGATATAATATTTCATGTGCCATATTGATTTCCTTCTTTAATTTATCTTCAGGATGGTGCAGACCAGATCCCAGCACCCTGAGGCCGATCCAGACACTCTTGTCACAGTCAGAGTGTCGACAGCAGCAGCTCCTGGGGGTGCTCCTTCACCTGTTTCGAGGACTGTCCCAGGGGTTGCTACGACAGTTCCTTCCGCAGCACCAGTGGGTGATATGGGCACTCTTTCTCCTCCTACATAGCGGATTTCTCCGTCAGTTGTAGACGTACTTCCACCTCCACCTCCTCTGCCTACAGACATGGGGTAGATGCTTGCTTTTTTCTAGCAGATACTGGAGACTCAGAGAGCCCAGGCTGAGGCTCAGCAGAGGCAGACAGATGCGATGCGTCAGGGCATGGAGGATGCACATCAGTTGGCCCTTGCAGCCGTGGGAGCAGAGGGCTCCACATCATGGGGCACGTCCGAGGTACGGTGATGTTCAGGACTTCAAGAAGCTAGGGCCCCGTGACTTTAGTGGGACCGAGGGTGTGGTCTATGCCGACGACTGGCTCGAGGATACCGAGCGGCAGATGAGGGCCTCCTGCATCGCAGACGACCTGAAGGTCGGGGCGGTGGGTTTACAGTTGTTAGACATTGCACGCACCTAGTTCAGGAACGAGCCAGCCCTTGCTGGGGAGGGCCATACTTGGGCCGAGTTCAAGCTTCTCTTCAAGGAGAAGTTCTTCTCCCCTATAGACAAGATTGACCTGGTGAGGCAGTTCCAGGATCTGCAGCAGGGCATTTTTGTTGGCCCAATGATTGTATCATATTTTTGAATATGGCTAATCTGTTAAGTTTAGCATTTCATTATCACTAATCTTCATACTATCACTATAGCATTTCTACTTATACTTATATCTTTGGTGATATGTGCCCATTGGTTTACATCTTAGTGATATGAGCTTATCTATCTTAAATTTAATTGGGTTGCCAAAATCAAAACTATGTTTTTGATTGTGGTCATTCAATTAAGTTTAATTATTATGATATCACTAACATTTATGCCATCACCTTAGCACTTATACTTAAACTTTGTATAGTCCTAATGTGCTTTAATTTATCATACTTGCTACTATGTATATTGCTTTGTTCGTCTAACATGTACATGCAGAAAAGCAATAAACAAGATCAATGTGGACATATGCAATGAAGAAATCATGGTGGGCCAAAGACGACGGATCCCACAAGATTTCTCTGAACCACCCGACGACATCTCTGGAGCCACGCACTGGATATCTTTGGACAGCTGCCGCCAAGGAAAAAAGCCAGCACCTATCAAAGGAAGAAGCCAAGCCGTGCCATCATTATTTCAAGACTCTGAAGAAGCCTGCACCTGCCTAAGTATATCTGGAGTCTGTAATGAGTCTTAGGAATAATTATAAACACAAGAAATGGATGGCAAAATCGAAAGCTAGGGTAGAAATAAGCCTAGGATCGTTTTCTGCTGAAAAACGGCATACCGACGGTATACCGGTGTATACCGACGGTATACCGGTTTTTGTTCACAGAAAGTTTCTGTCTACAAAACCGGCATACCGACGGCATACCGGTCCATACCGAAGGTATACCGATTCAGTAATGTTCAAATTCCAACGGTCGAATTCTGAGCAATAAATGATCCCAACGGCTATATTTCTAGCCGTTGCATTCCAGACCGGTATACTGCCGGTATGCCGGATCATACCGGCGGTATGCCGGTTCGTGACTGAAAAGTTGCCTTTGGTTTCTTTTCAAGCTTTGGTTATAAATAGCCTTGAACCCCTTCATTCAAGGTTGATGCTTTGAGCCTAAAAATTTCTAAACCACCAAAGCCTATCCACAAACAACTCTACAAAGCTTTCATTTGTCATTCACAAATTGTGTTAGAGTTATTGAGTTGAAAAGTGAGATCTTCATCCTATTGTATAAGGAGATCAAAACCTATTGTGAAAGGTTGAAGTTGGAGAGTCTTCGTATCCAAACTCTCGGTTGAAGTTGGGGAGTCTTCGTATCCAAACTCTCGGTTGAAGTCGGAGAGCCCTTCGGATTAAAGCTCTTGTGTAAGAAGTTGGCGAGTTCTTCGGATCCAAACTCGTGTGTAACTATTTGCTCAAATAGTGGATTAAAGCCAGAGAGAGTTCCGGGACTGGACTGCCTCTTAGGAGGATACCAGGATACATCGGGTGTCGGTATTGTGTTTGCTTCTTCTCTTGCACTTATATTTTTAAATTGCCAACTAGCTTGTGCTAAGTGCTTGGTTAGTTAGCTTGACCCTATTCACCCCCCCTCTAGGGTTCCTACAATTGGTATCAGAGCAAGGACTCTATTGTTAGGCTTAACATCCTTAGAGTAGATCCTTGTTATTTTTCTATGGCATCGTATTCCTCCTACTCCTCCTCCGATAAAGGGGGTTTTATTTCTAATAGCATAGACAATCATGTTTCTTCTAAATGCAAGAAATGCTCTAAGTGGAAAGCCATGGCTAAAAAATCCTTAGAGATTCTTGACAACCTTCATTCTACCAATGAAGAATTTTCTGAAAAGGTTGTTCATTTAGAAGAATCTAATGAGTTATTGAGAAATAAAAATAATGTTTTATTATCTAGACTTGATTCTCAAAACTCATCATGTGTTTCTTTAAAGAGTTTGAATGAGGCTTTAATTTTGAAAATCAAATCTCTTTCCTCATCAATAGAAGATCTTAAGAGGCAAACTCATGAGCTAAATCATTTGCATGATTCTTCTATTGACACTTTAAAGAAACAAAATGATGCTTTTATCTCTAGAATTGCTTTATTTGAAAAAGAGAATAATGCTTTAAATGTTAAATTTGATTCTCTTACTTGTATGCATGATGATTTGATATTAGAACATGATATTCTTAAGACCAAATCCATGCATGCTCACTCTAGAGACATTCATCATTCTAGTATGTCACATGTTCATAACCATGCTCATTCTGATACATGTGCACACACTAGCATTAGATGCTTCTATTGCTCTCGCATTGGACACATGAGCTTTACATGCCCTATTCGTAGGACCTTCACTACCAATGCTAGAGTAAGTGCTATATGGATCCCTAAAGCTAATAAATGTGGATCCAAGTTTATTTGGATACTAAAGTCTTCATCTAATATTGTAGGTGAAGCTTCTTGTATCGGAACATAGCACCGAGGAGCGTGTTGGTGGTTGCAAAGCTCAAAGGTCATCTTCCAAGCAATTGCACCAACACAAGCGTGGCCACTAGAGCCACTTTGGTAACATGCTAAGCGATTCTCTTTAAATTGTTTATATTTATAGAATCTAGCATGTTTCACTTGATGTCTTGCTACTAGCTCACATTGATATCCTTCAGTTGCCTTCTATATAAATCAATGTGAGATATAATACTAGCATGCTTAGTTAATTTTCTCATTATTTCTTTTATCTAGCATGACTAGTTACTCGGCTTAAATGATTTGTTCACACTATGTAGTCTATCACTCATTCTCTATTAGTGTGACACATTTTTTTATGCATGCTTGTTATTCTTAATCTCTTTATTATGAAGCATGCATATCACTCTAGTCCATAGGAGCTTGGTTTTGATTTGAGTTAATATATTTTTAACTCTCCGTCTTTAAAGTTTTTGAAATAAGTATTTCTTGCCGGTTTGTATTTAATGTGCCTTATTTACTTTAAATCGATATTTGTGAATATTTGTGTTTAGTACAAGCTTCTTATTCTTGACAAGTATATACTTATACTTCTTTTTAATCTTGTGCTTACATAATATATTTATTATTGATTCTCATACTTTATCTTGATTATCTTCTTGAGAATCAATTATGTCTTTGCCTAATAAAGTTTATTTATACATGCTTTTGAATTTGTGATGGTTTCTCAAATATTCATTAAGGATACATGACTATATTCATTAAAATTTTTATTTACTTATAGTTCATGTAACTCTTATATTGATATCTATTTTTGTATAAATACCTTTATGTAGGCATATGAGTTAAGCTAAAGTTTTATTCATACTTGTTACTTCTAAACTTGTGCTTAACTCATACTCTAGCTATTGATTCTTTTGATCAAATTTGTGTATCTCTTTTTGAATCAATATGCTTCTTCCTTAAAGCTTTCTTTAATGATGTCTTTTTAGCTTTTTGGTTGACTTTATGGATACATGTTCTTAATGGATTTTTGTTCTTTTCATGTATGCCTATTCGTGATATATATATAGTTTCATATATATAAATGTTTCCTAGCTTTTGATATTCATTTGTTTTATATCTTTAAGTTGGGATGGTGAGAGAAAATATTTGTTATGTATTGCACTTGACTATTTATGGAAGTTCTTTTAAGAATCACAAGGTTTTGTGCTTTGTCTTGTTTTCATATTAACCTCCATTTTTAGTGCACATTTTTAAATCTATATCATCTATATATTTCTATAGTGCACTATGACAGCTTTTTCGTAAAATATGATTCTTCTATCTTTTGCACATTTAGCTTTCTTGATCTTAATAATCTTTCTTTGCTCATTCCTTGGGTTATGTTTCCTTTTGAATTATTGTTGCCCAATGATGTTTTTGCAGTACATGAGAATACTTGTAATTGTTATATCATATTTCTCATGAATTTAGCTACTATGGTTTGAGCTTTTGTGTTGAGATTTTTTCACTTCTAGAGAATACACTTATTTTAATATGGCTATAGTATTTTGCATTCTCTAGATTGATCTATCATTTCATTATCTTGGGTTAATCTTAATACTTGGCAAAGAGATTTATTTTATTGTGTTTTCATGAACATCTCTTTTGTCCTTTACTTGATAAGAGTCTAATTCATTTATTTATCATCTTATGCTCTTATCCTTGCTTAGTAAAGAGTCTCTAAATCATTTTGATCATTCAAAATGTATTCCCTTAATTGTGAACTCTATGCTTAAGCAAGTATTTTTTTTGTGTTAGTGACTTAAGAATTAATGAGCACATTTATCTTGTTAATGGCTTCTCTCATTAATCTTATTTGGATTATATAGTTTGCTTATTTGTGATATATTATTAAGCTATATAATTTTGGCTCACTTTCACACATCTAGCTATATTCTTATACTTCAATCTATATATGATATGCTAGTTTACAAAAATAAGATTTGTGATATGCTTAATCTCTAAAACTAGTTTTACAAATTCTTTATTAAATCTTGTTTTCTCTTAGAGGTTTGTGATTCCTTGTTTTAACTCTCTTCCATAACTAGTCATTAGCAAGTCTCTCTTAAATTTCTCTCACTTTTTGAGTCATGTTTTCATCGTATTATCATTTACATCTCTTCTTTATTATGTTTGTAATTATTTAAATGAGATTGACTCTTTCCCATGTTAATGTGTGAGATTTTTTTTTTTTTTGGACTTGTGATTTTCTCTTGATGAGATTTATTAGATCATATTTATTCATTTGTATCCTTTATGAATGATCCTAATGATTGAGTAGTCCTAAACTATCTAATTTTGTAAATGTCAAGTTAATTTATTACTCTACTTTGACTACTCATGGTTTATCACATATGACCTTTGCTATTTGAACTTTATTGGTCTTTCATTTAGAAGTAGCAAAGTTTGGATATTATCCGGTTGATGGGTACATATGCGATAAAACATATCTAGTCCATGCAAAGCAATAAATTGGTTGATTATTTCTTAATTAGATATTCATGGACATGATGTTTGAGTTTCATTTTTATTTTATTTTTGAGCTATATTATGTCCATCATCATGATTGTTCTTAATTGACTTTATTCTTTTTCATGATGACTCTTTCTCAAAGGATTACATACATTGATCTATCATATTTAAATATGAGATTCTTCTATATAGACTAATGTATGCCATCTTTTGATTCTATGTGCTTTATTGGAATATATTTTTTGATTTCTCATCTTTAGTGGCTATTAATTGGTTATCTCTTCTTGACTAAAGATGATATTTTTCGTCTTTTGACGATATTGTAGCCTTATATGCATCGAGCAAGGGGGAGAAATCCATAGTTGATTTACCCCTAGATCTTGTAGTTTTCTATTTTATGCTATAAGTGCTTTGGAACTAGATACGCATATTTTGAGGGGGAGCAAATTAATTGATTCAATTCATTTATACCCTTAAATATGTCGTATACCTAGTTCATCATGGACCCATACCTTCTTCTTTTTCATATCTTAGTGAATGAGGTCATGATACTTTTATTTGTGAAGGGTTTGTGAGAGTATATGCTATTGTCTTTATCATTTATCTCTCTTTTATATGGATTAAATAAGTCATCTTCTTAAATATTAACTTTCATATATTATCTTGATGACTATTGTGCTTTCGTTGGTTTGGCTTTCTCTTTCTCAAGTATTTTTCTCTTTTACCTTCATGTTTATCTAAAAGGTATTCATATAGCATGATAAGGTAATTGAGTTCAAATGCATGAACTTGGGTAAGCATATAGATTTTGCAAAGAGTGAGATTAGTCTATATCAATTGTTCTATTTTTCATTGATCATTCCTTTATTTTATTCTACTATTCATTTGTGTACAATTTGGACTTTCAAATGGCTTTTTGATCAATGTTTCAAGTTTACATCTTTTCCATTGGTATCAAGTTTATTTAATGTTATATCTCAATTGGTATCTATTAGTTGCAATTATCTATTCCTCATGGCTCTTGTTTGAAATCCTTTATTTCATAGTTCTCTTCCAAAACTAGAGCAATATTTCATATCCTATTGTGTTTTGGATTTATTCCTTGGATTTCAAGTTGGTAAACTACTTATTTCTTATTTTTCAAATTCCTTTGGTTTTACCAACCATATTGTGTTATGACAAGCAATTTTCTATTTCGTACTCTACATTTGGTATGTAGTTTTATACACTTGTCATTACACCATTCTCCCATTGTTTTTCTTTAGTATATCTTGATCATGATTGTCTATGCCTTCCTCATGCTCTGATTTATGTACTTAAGATTGATTTCTTATCTATTAGTACGGGGGAGCGTATTTTTGATCATGTCAAAGGAGGAGAAGTATGTTTAAGTATGTATTTATAAGTAATCTAAGTAGTATGCTTTCAGTGATATTGCTTATGTCTTTTGTATATTAGTGATACATGCATCTATACTGTCCATACTAAACTTAACAGATTTGCCATAATCAAAAAGGGGGAGATTGTTGGCCCAATGATTGTATCATATTTTTGAATATGGCTAATCTGTTAAGTTTAGCATTTCATTATCACTAATCTTCATACTATCACTATAGCATTTCTACTTATACTTATATCTTTGGTGATATGTGCCCATTGGTTTACATCTTAGTGATATGAGCTTATCTATCTTAAATTTAATTGGGTTGCCAAAATCAAAACTATGTTTTTGATTGTGGTCATTCAATTAAGTTTAATCATTATGATATCACTAACATTTATGCCATCACCTTAGCACTTATACTTAAACTTTGCATAGTCCTAATGTGCTTTAATTTATCATACTTGCTACTATGTATATTGCTTTGTTCGTCTAACATGTACATGCAAAAAAGCAATAAACAAGATCAATGTGGACATATGCAATGAAGAAATCATGGTGGGCCAAAGACGACGGATCCCACAAGATTTCTCTGAACCACCCGACGACATCTCTGGAGCCACGTACTGGATATCTTTGGACAGCTGCCGCCAAGGGAAAAAGCCAGCACCTATCAAAGGAAGAAGCCAAGCCGTGCCATCATCATTTCAAGACTCTGAAGAAGCCTGCACCTGCCTAAGTATATCTGGAGTCTGTAATGAGTCTTAGAAATAATTGTAAACACAAGAAATGGATGGCAAAATCGAAAGCTAGGGTAGAAATAAGCCTAGGATCGTTTTCTGCTGAAAAATGGCATACCGATGGTATACCGGTGTATACCGACGGTATACCGGTTTTTGTTCACAGAAAGTTTCTGTCTACAAAATCGACATACCGACGGCATACCGGTCCATACCGACGGTATACCGATTCAGTAATGTTCAAATTCCAACGGTCGAATTCTGAGCAATAAATGATCCCAACGGCTATATTTCTAGCCGTTGCATTCCAGACCGGTATATCGCCGGTATGCCGGATCATACCGACGGTATGCCGGTTCGTGACTGAAAAGTTGCCTTTGGCTTCTTTCAAGCTTTGGTTATAAATAGCCTTGAACCCCTTCATTCAAGGTTGATGCTTTGAGCCTAAAAATTTCTAAACCACCAAAGCCTATCCACAAACAACTCTAAAAAGCTTTCATTTGCCATTCACAAATTGTGTTAGAGTTATTGAGTTGAAAAGTGAGATCTTCATCCTATTGTATAAGGAGATCAAAACCTATTGTGAAAGGTTGAAGTTGGAGAGTCTTCGTATCCAAACTCTCGGTTGAAGTTGGGGAGTCTTCGTATCCAAACTCTCGGTTGAAGTCGGAGAGCCCTTCGGATTAAAGCTCTTGTGTAAGAAGTTGGCGAGTTCTTCGGATCCAAACTCGTGTGTAACTATTTGCTCAAATAGTGGATTAAAGCCGGAGAGAGTTCCGGGACTGGACTGCCTCTTAGGAGGATACCAGGATACATCGGGTGTCGGTATTGTGTTTGCTTCTTCTCTTGCACTTATATTTTTAAATTGCCAACTAGCTTGTGCTAAGTGCTTGATTAGTTAGCTTGACCCTATTCACCCCCCCTCTAGGGTTCCTACAATTTTATCTGTGGAGGAGTACCTCGCAGAGTTCGGCCGTCTGAGCCGATATACGGAGTACATGGTTCGTGACCCGGAGATCAGGACGAGACGTTTCAGGAAGGGGTTGATCTGGGATATCAAGATCCTCATTTCCTCCTTTTATGAGACTTATACCCAGATCTATGCGAAGGCCCGCAAGGTAGAGCGGGAGTGGGGCTTGAAGCCCAAGAGGGATCGCGATCTTTTCTCAGGGGCTACTAGCAGCACGGGGGCTGCAAAATGCCCTCAGCTTCAGCATCGTTCTTTCCAGCATCACCAGCCGCAGGTTCAGGCCAGAGCACCGATTCAGGAGGTACATCACACTTAGCAGAGGCAGGCACATTATGGGGCTTCTTGCAACTTCTGCAAGAAGCCTGGTCACATTTGGAAGGTCTGTCGAAAGAGACCGGGCGTGTGCCTCTATTGCGGTGAAGCCGGACATCAGTTGAGAGATTGTCCTACGAACCATCGTAGGGTAGCACATGGAGCGGTAGCAACTCAGGGGGCACCGACGAGAGTACCTGCAGTGCAGCCGAGGGGTCTACTTCCGACCCAGCAGCAGCGGTTTGCTCAGCACCACCAGCCGCGGGGTGTTCAGGATAGGGCTTTTTCTCTTACAGCCGAGGAGATCGAGCCAGTTGCAGATGTTGTGGCAGGTTCGGTTCTTTGTTATTCTTTTTCTGTTTTAGCATTGTTTGATTCAGGTGCTACATACAGTTTTGTGTCAGTTTTTTTTGCACTTAGAAACAATATTATTGCTGAGTATCTAGGTAGGACTTGCAAGATTATGACCGAGGGAGGTATTATCCTGGTTAATAATATTTACAAGGGACAGAGTGTCACTCTGGGAGGCCGGGATTTGAGCGCGTGCTTGTTCGTAGTGCCACTTTCGAGCTACGATATGGTACTCGGTATGGACAGGTTGAGCAGGCACCATGCTAGTATAGATTGTAGAGCAAACAGAGTATTGTTTAGTCCGCCAGGAGAGCCAGAGTTTCAGTTTGTCAGAGGAGCAGCGGAGCCGGAAGATGGATTCTGTGGAGCCTTGTTGGCGGGGCAGGAGTTGCCACATCCATTTATTGTTGAGTTCTTGGATGTCTTTCTCGAGGAATTGCCGGGTATGCCGCCGAACAGAGATATTGAGTTCTCGATAGACTTGATGCCGGACGCTGAGCCTATTTCTCAGCATGTCTATCGAGTCAACAACAGCGAGTTGGCGGAGCTGAAGAAGCAAGTCGATGAGCTGCATGACAAGGGCTTTATCAGATCCAGTTCTTCGCCTTGGGGCACGCCAGTCCTGTTTGTCCCGAAGAAGGATGGTACGATACGGATGCGTATCGACTACCGATCGCTCAACAACCTCACTATCAAAAACAGGTATCCTTTGCCCAGGATTGATGACTTGTTTGATCAATTGAGCGGCGCGAGGGTGTTCTCGAAGATAGACTTGCGATCTGGGTACCATCAGCTGAAGGTGAAGCGGGATGACATTCCGAAGACTGCTTTTCGTATCCGTTATGGCCAATATGAGTTTACAGTCATGCCGTTTGGGTTGACTAATGCCCCAGCGGTATTCATGAACTTGATGAATAAGGTATTCCATCCATACCATGACAAGTTCGTGGTGGTCTTCATTAATGACATTCTCACCTATTCGAAGACGTTTGAGGAGCACGAGGAGCATCTACGGGTTGTGCTGGAGACTCTAAGGAGGGAGCAGCTGTATGGAAAGCAGTCAAAGTGCGAGTTCTTCTTGGACCGAGTAGAGTTCCTGGGCCATGTTGTATCTGGTGATGGAATTTCAGTGGATCAGAAGAAGATTGCGACGGTGGAGTCTTGGTCGACACCCAGTTCAGTTGTCGAGATTCTGAGCTTTCTGGGTTTGGCGGGCTACTATAGAAAGTTCATGCAGGACTTCTCTCGAATAGCAGAGCCGATGACTAGACTCACCAAGAAGGACGTAGAGTTCATCTGGACTGATGAGTGTCAGGCTGCTTTTGAGGAGCTGAAGAAGAGGTTGACATCGGCTCCTATTTTGACGTTGCCATCTGGGTCCAGAGGATTCACGATCTACAGTGATGCTTCGGGGAAGGGTCTGGGTTACGTTCTTCAGCAGCATGAGAATGTAATTGCTTATGCATCTAGGCAGTTACGGCCACATGAGAAGAACTATCCGACTCATGATTTATAGTTGGCAGCAGTCATACTTGCCTTGAAGCTATGAAAACACTATTTGTACGGAGAGCGTGAGGAGATTTTCACTGACCACAAGAGCATGAAGTACGTGTTTACCCATAAGGAGCTGAATATGAGGCAGAGGCGATGGTTAGAGCTGATGGAGGATTTTAATATATCCTTACATTACCATCCGGGGAAGGCCTACGTGGTTGCAGATGCTTTGAGCAGGTATCCAGTGGCCATGTGTTTGATAATGGATCGTCACCTTCTGGCAGATCTGGAGAGCTTGGGTATAGAGGAGATAGTTCCTGGGTTTGAGGAGCAGATGTGGGGTCTTCAGGTGCAGTCACAGCTGATGGACAGAGTCAGAGCAGCTCAATTTGAGGATGAGGTTCTTGAGGGTCATCAGAGAGCAGGTCCGGGCAGGACCGTTGGATGAGTTCTCTATAGCGGGAGATGGGTCGTTGAGGCATGGTACCAGATTGTGCGTGCCGAGTGGAGCACTTCGGAAAGAGGTTCTTCAAGAGCTGCATCATTCTCGGTACTCTATGCATCCTGATGCCAACAAGATGTACAGAGACTTGAGACAGCATGTATGGTGGTATGGCATAAAACATAAGGTGACTCAGTTCGTTTCTAGATGCTTGGTGTGCCAGCAGGTGAAAGCCGAGAGGCAGAGACCAGGTGGATTGCTCCAGCCACTACCCATTCCTGAGTGGAAGTGGGAACTTATTACTATGGACTGTGTATCTGGACTTTCACGTTCACCAGGAGGGAAGGATGCGATTTGGGTCATTGTTGATCGATTGACCAAATTGGCCTACTTTTTGCCTTTCAAGGTGGGTTTGTCTACGGAGAGGCTGGCCGAGATGTACGTGCAGCAGATAGTTCGATTGCACGGGGTTCCAGTGAGCATAGTCTCGGATCGGGATAGCCGGTTCACTTTCTACTTCTGGAAGGGTTTGCAGCTTAGCTTGGGCACATTGCTCAAGTTCAGTACCGCATACCACCCCCAGACAGACGGGCAGTCAGAGAGGACGATTCAGACCCTCGAAGATATGCTTCGTACCTGTATCTTGGACTTCGGGAGATCTTGGGAGGACCACCTTCACTAGGTAGAGTTTGCTTACAACAACAGCTACCAAGCTAGTGTAGAGATGTCACCTTTCGAGGCTCTATACGGACGGAGGTACCGTACTCCCTTGTCGTCGGTGAGAGGGTTATGTTTGGCCCTGAGATGGTAGTGGATGCTGCGGAGAAGGTCAGGGTTATCAGAGATAGACTTCGGGTGGCGCAGGACAGGCAGCGGCATTGGGCCGATAGCCACTAGAGGCCGTTGGAGTTTGAGGTATAGTATAGATTTTTCTCGTAATTGAGTCTGATTGTGATTTTTTTAGATCAAGCTTTAAGTCTTGCGTTTTATTCTAGGTTGGTGATCTTGTGTTTCTGCGAATTTCTCCGACGCATGGCACGATTCGTTTTGGTGGTGGCGGGAAGCTTAGTCCATGATACATCAGATCCTTTCGTATCTTGGACAGGGTCGGTGCTGTAGTGCCCCGTCCCCTCAGTCAATCAGAGGAATCGGAACGCCAACGGCGTTAGGACTTAGCCTTGCAACGGTTGCTTGAAGATATCGCTCAGCTGAAGCGACCGCTCGCTCAGGTGGGGTAGTTTCGGTAAACTTGCCTCATCTTAGCCTTCATATAATAAATCGCATGTTTTCAACTTGCACAAGTAGGCTTGATAATAAAAGAGACGAATCCACACAGCTAAAGGGAATAATCCCGACGGGTCAAATTGAGTTAGAATATGGAAAGGTCCAATGGTAGGCTTAGAGTTGGTGCATGGCATGCTTTGAAAATGACACTCAATCCTTCGTCCCGTGGCTTGGGAGAAGAAAAGTTGATTGAGTAGGCGAAGTTATGATCGTAGGCTAAGTCATAGGCATCGCCCGTATGATTGCTTCATAAAGCATGCACGGTCCCATCGTCCAAGGCTTGGCATAGCCTTGGCTTGCCCATGAGTTAAGTTGCATCGAGCGGCTTGTGACCTAAGTCTAGGAACCCGAGTGACTTGGTCGTTCAAGTCGAATGCGTGCACGGCACGATCCATCAAGGCAAAGTTTGACGCAGCCTTTGCTCGTCAAGTTATTACAAAGTTAAGTTAGGCAGATTATGTTAGGCTATCGGAGTAGTAGCAAGCACGGTCCCATGAGTTTTACGGCTGGGTATAGCCACGAAATCCCATGATCTCAAGGCCCGTCATATAAAATATGACTCGGGCGGTAGTGTTGCGTAGAGCACGATTGGCTTAAGGCACGGTGCACGAACTTAGTATTTAAGACAAGGACCACAATTGATTTAATGAGTTTTTGAGAAAGGACTATGGAATAGGCATTGAGTTGAATGAAATAATATGGTAACATGGAAAAAATTCTCGTGACCGTAGGTCGTCGAGGGGTCTCAAATGATAGAAGGCTTGATATTGGTTTTGAAAGAGATGGAAACATTGAAAGAAGGATGACTGTGTCAGACGTCAATTTGAGTCGAGTCTTGCATAGTCATTGGATAACTTATTGACAATGAGGAGTTTCCACGAGCCGCAACCCTGGGCGCCATGGGATCGTGTCGTTCCGAAGGAAAACAGGTATAGCCGTAGCTGGACGAACCGTTCGGGTTATTCGGAAACTTTCAGTGGGGCTAGCTACTTGCGTTGAAAGGGTCGTCGAATAGCAAGGCTATAGTCCATGATAGCTTGTGATGTTAGTGACCAATTCATATAGATGGGTCGGTACGGGCGGCAATCCGCGTGTGTGTCTTTGAATTGTGTCGAGTTGAATGTGTGTACATTTTGAAAGAATGTTTGGGCCGAAGATTTGGTATCAACATAGGCGTCGTACTTCGGCACGAGTGGTGGCGTCGAGTCTTAAGTTGTCGGCATATAAGTTACATAAGTTGGTATGAGTTGTCTTGAGTTTAAGTCAGGAAATACCGTAAGGCAAAGTTGGTCGAGTAACACTTAGTTCATAAGTTGGATGGGTCAGTTGATGACTTAGTAGCGAAGGGCCGCGAGGCGACGATATGATTGAGTCTCATTTTAGTTGCAAGGCACGGCCTCAACAAGGACTTATAGCACGATCACACGGTAATGGAGTCTTACCGAGTAGTTACGTCTCTGATTTTGGGCCGTAAGTCAAACACGACTTGATAGGTTAACGTTGTTGGCATGAGAAGGGTCTAGAGGCAAGGTATGAGTTAACGTTGTTGTTGCAAGCACGGGATGGTCTAGAGGCACAAAATAGGCCAAGGCGTCGGTCCTAAAACCGATCCTAAGAAAAGAGTAGAAAGACAATCATAAAGGGACTATGTTGCACAAAGTAAATCAAACGTGTTGGTTTTGTATGGGTGGGCGAGGAGCTCATTCCACCAGTACAGTTGAATACTGACACCCACATAGTTTACATGTGCAGGCACAGGTAGAAGCTCGTGGCACGGAGCTCGCTTAGATGCGTCGAGGCTTGGAGTTTCTTGGCAATTCGAAGCGTGTGGCCGTATGGAGTCAAGACTTATACAAGACATAATGTATGGACGTCGCCTTCCAAAGCATCCGCTGGCTCAAGACATGTATTGAGAGATGAGTGAGAGTTGAGTGATTTGTAATGTGAGCTTGAGTGAGCTTGAGAGACTTGTAATCTTGGACTTGCGCCCCATTGTAACATTTATTTCAATATCAATAAAAGAGTGTTTTGCAATGAGTTGTGTTTTGCTTCAAATTCTGCTGCTATTATTCAATGTCTTTGCTTGGGACTTCTGTGCGACAACTCCGTCATAGCCGCTGAGATTGGCCGTTATGGAACCCGCCTTGCACGAATGCAACCTAGGCTCGTGCGGCATCACGCCTTAGCGAGGACGATCGCTCCTACGGGAGCAGGGCGTGACAAGTGCAGTGGCTTACCTGTAGCGCCCCGCTTTCGATAGGCGACAGAACTTCATAATATGCTTACGCCGAGTCAGATCGGCCGAGAACTTAAATGGCCATCTGACTCGATCGCTAAGCTTGGTAAACGATAAAGCCTTGCGGCATCGATTCAAATTGATTTGGACGAAAGTTACGAGAATCGGTCCAACTAGTAGAACGACTTTTGTTGGAATAAGTCCTAGATGCAGCGGGCTGCAACTCGGCGAGTGAGCTCTCGATAAGAGTCCCTTCGACGGGACCGGACTGATGTATGGTTTTCTTGGAGCTTTGCCGCTGGGCTTGATTGAAGTGCTTTCGCGTCGTTTTCATGGATGCATTTACAAATTTTGATGCAAGGGGAAAAGAAGAAAATCTAACAAAGTGTTGGTGCCATTGTAGGAGCTCGCGTAACTAAGGATTGACGTTGTGTAGCGCTTCGACGACCTGCACGAAGCAAAGTAATCGTGGGTGATTCGGTCCCTTCTTTTCTACTCTCTTCCGCAAACTTATTCCTTGCCTCGAATTCATTCAAATCGAACGATGCCAAGTTAATTGCATGCCAATCCACTAAGTCCAAGAACTCGGGAAAAAACGTATCGATTTAGAGTAATTCACTCTGAAAATACAAGTCTATCACATAAACCAAAAAGTTTAAGGTTCTAATAAAAAGATAAACTATTTTACGTGCTGCAAAATATTATGAAACGTCGATCGTGGGTTATGATGCCTCGGACAATTTGGTGCCTATGGGATGCTAAATCGGGAGTACGACTTGGAGAAAAATGAATCGTTGCATAAGTTGGGGGAAATGATAATGTCGTTCAATACTGTCCGCGCTATACAAAACTGTTGCATATGTTAAACTGTTCACACATTGGTATGGTCATGGACAGCTTGTGCACAAGTTGATATTTTTTCTCGAATCGATATCCGGGATATCAGAATCGAATCGACCTAGGGGGAATGAATAATCGTGCTTCGGTACTGATGCATTGCGGGACCGTCAGTCAGGCTTGCAACCTAGACTGAGCGGGCCGAAATGTCGTTGAGATAGTCCCACACGATGTGTAACATCAATGACCGCATATAAGATAGTAGCATGCTCACCTATTGTCTTATGCAGGTGTAAATATTATCTCTGTTTTCATGCAGGGACGAGCACGGCCGTGGTAAGAAATATGATAAACTGCTATGGTTCACTGTATGATTTATTACGCAAAGACGGCTATCGAATATGAACTGAATTCATTTAGTTCTAATAGAAAGACAACTCTAAAGCATGCCTAACCTAACAATCAGAGTCGGTTTAGACGAGTGGGTTCGTCTCGTCCACTTAGCAAGTGTGCTAATTCCATTCCCCCAATTTTCCCAGGTGCGACGGACGCGTCCAACTAAACTAGAGCTGAAGTACGGAGAGGCGTTTTGAAGCTCTTCCTATGCTGAAGTATTTTGAAGCCAATTCGACTCGACGGCTTATGTATAAAGGGGCGAATGTATGGGACGGCAAGCGTTAGTTCAGGCAACTTGTCGAATGTATTTTTTTCTGTTTTTAATCAATGTAGCCGCAACGGCATCCAATGTAATTATGACTTGCACTTCGTTGCAAGCTATGAATGAAAAGCATTTCTATCTTCCTATACTGTGTCTTAAATTCTGATGTGATTTGTGAAGTTTTAACTTGGCGTATTAATATGAAAAGCAACGTAACGTTCTTGCCTTGTACGAGTGCAATTCCAGACTCGTACGACATCACGCCTTAGCGAGGATGATCGAATCGACAAAGTAATACCGGGGACGAACGGTTTGTCGACTCGGGGCGTGACATTACCGACTGGAGTTACCGCCCGCTCTAGAGGGAGTGCACAACGTATTCCACGTGTCGCAGTTGAGGCGGTACGTGGCGGATCCCAGTCACGTCTTAGACCACTCCGAGATCGAAGTGGGACCGACTCTCAGTTATCCAGAGAAGCCGGTCGAGAACTTGGACCGAAGAGAGAAGGTGCTCCGGAACCAGGTCATTTCCTTGGTTCGCGTTGCATGGAGGCACCACTCTCCAGGTGAGTCTACCTGGGAGAGAGAGAGGACGACATGCGGGAGCGATTTCCATATCTTTTCGAGCCTTGAGGTAAATATTTTTTCTTTTCTTCCATTGTTCTATTTTAGTTGTTGTGATAGTTTCGCCTTCAATTTTGAGGACAAAATTTTTTTATGGTGGGTAGACTTGTCACTCCCACTTTTCATAAATAGGGGTAAAATGGTCATTTTTGCATTTTTGGGAATTTTAGAAATTTTAGAATTTCAGCTCATTCCGACTTGTATCGGGGACCCGGGTAGCTTAGACTTTGGTCGGGACCCAAACTTGAGTTAGACATGGCCCATAAATTCCACTAATTAGTCTATTACTTTTAGACAATTCTTCCATGACTTAATCGGTCAATTTGTAGATTTTAACTTGGTCTTTCCAACCCCGAAATTTTGTTTAAGTCAATTTTGGCCTAAAGGAGGCTTGGAGGGCATTTTGGACATTTGTCAAATGCCTCCAAAACCCCCTACATGGCCGGCCACAAGGGGAGACCCTCCCTCTCCACTTGTCTCTCTCTAAACTCTGCCCAAGCAATGGATGCCACTAATCCTATGGCTTGCGCCGCCCACCAACTGCGAGCCAAGTCCAACAACTGCAGGCGTACCACCGCCACCTTCTCATTCTCGGGTGTCCTAGCTGCTTCCAGAATCACCTCGGTATCCTGAAGCCATGCATCCGCGGCAATCGCATCCTCGCTGCCGTCGAAGAAAGGAGGGTTCAATCGCTTGAAGCTGTTTGCCGCCTGGTTCCCTGGATGTCCGCCTCGGGTCAAAGCATCTTGAACTGTCTGGTGCAGGGCGTCGCTTCGACGATCCTGGGAAGCTATCAAGGTTCTGATGAGGCCTACTAAGGTACCATCGTCTGGCTCTGCAGGCTGGACGGGCCGAACTGGTGACTCTCCTCCAGTAGGCACAACTCTGGAGGCTACCCCGGAATGCTGGACTTGATCTCCGGGTTGCTGCTGATCCACGGAAAGTGCTCCACCTCGTTGATCGGTAGGACCAGGTATAGTGCCGCTGAAGAAGACGACACAGGGAACAATAAGGAAAGGACCAGGACAGATCAATGATATAAGCACAGGATCAGGGCAAGAATCCAGGGATTCAGAGGATACGAACAGAGATCAAGGACGAGTACTGATTGAGACATCTATCTGGTAACCCTCACATATCTTGATTTACAAGACCTGCATGGGCCACCACTTAAACCATGTCACGCCCCAGAACCAGAATACTGGAGAGCGGGGGCAGACATAGCCAGCTACATATATTGAAATGGAAACCACCTCGATATACGGTCACGGCTGTCTAGATATATGAGGGTTTACTACAAGCCAACAGTCTCTTATGGTCATGAACAAGCCTAATGTCTAAATCACAAGCAAGTAAGTAAGGTCGCAAGATGTATGATCTTTAAATATACAATAATAAGACGTCCCAAATATTACATATTAAGCTGATCATGAAGCTAGTCGTTACAAAATATTAGGACTAGCAATAGTTTAGTCGTACATGATCAACCCTAGGATTTGTTAATCATGTTTACAGCCCGTAGGCAGACAGTAAGTAAAAGTGCATCGAGCTAACAGGTGCTCGTCGGCTAAACGCCTCAAAAGAATAGTTTTACAATGAAGTGGGCAAGACAAAAGGAAAACCCACTCTAGGCCCGGGTTTCGTCTAGTTGTCACCATTGGGCTGGAAGCTTGGTAGATCCTCGGGAGCTGCTCCAAAATCTGGCCACACAAAACCAGCTGGGTCAACCCCAGAAAGAGCAGGTACCACAAGGGGGCCACGAAATAAGAACAAAGCCAGCAATTAGCACAAGAAAGTCTAATATTAAAACTAGAATTTACGAAAACATGTCAGGATGATATACGACGAGATAACCATGGAACTATTTCGATAGCCAGGTTACAACCCGTAAACCAAACAAGGACCGGGGTTGTAACCCTTCATCTGAACAGAACTTGGTTTTCCACCATTTATCGGCAAGATAATAATGTAAGAAATCAAGACAGGAAGCAATCTTGTACTGGGTCAAGACATGGCTAGACTGGTTATACTTCATTCAATCAATCACGGCCAAGCAGATACTACGGCTTACTACTTTAACTAACTAGGGTTATCACAGGCCTAATTACTAACAAGATGCAGTGAGATTATTCCACAGCCACAAGCCCTGCAGACCATCAAGGTTATCCAGGTCAAAAATTAGGGGTTGAATTCTGGTGGGTACATCGTCCAGGAAACGCATGTACCCTTAAGTGACTTAGAAGGTGCAACACATGACAGTGTGCTGGAAATGTGCCCTACTCGACGGCAGGCTACAGATCCCAAGAGCGCCCAGGTAACGGGATTGCCTGTAGCTGTGTCATCTCTTCATGACTACTGTGTTATTCTAGTTATTAACCTTAATCTATTTTGGTGGGTACCCCTGACCGTGGTACTCAGGAGTCCCGTCCTAGACATGATGCAAGACAGGACAAGTGGATTTAACAAGCAAGCAAGAAAGAACTACCCACGGTGTCAAGGCAGGTTAAGTTAAGTTAGCCGTCGCAACAACATTAAGTTATCAAGTCATGCTACAAGTCAGGAGTGCGCCGCTATGGGCCACTATCAAGTTATCAAGTCACAAGGATTAATTGCAAGTTACAAGTTAGGTGTGCACCCCACTGGGTCACTAGCAAGGAGATCAGAGAATACCAGGATCATAATCTACAGAAAATCCCGAGAACCGTACTAGTCATAAACAATTACTAGAAAACCGTGTTAGGCCGTGTCGGGTCCAGATAGTCGTGCTGTGTTGAACAGATCTCAGAAAAAACCCAATCCACAAAAGAGAAACCAAGTCGAGAAATAAAACCAATACTCCAAGAACCAATGGGTTAAGCAAGGGGTCAGGGGAGCAGCGTACGCACAAGAGCACGCATGCAGGGGAGCAGCGTACGTACAAGAGCACGCACGCCGGGGAGCTGCGTACGCACAAGGGCACGCACGCAGGGGAGCTGCGTATGCACAAGAGCACACACGCAGGGGAGCAGCGTACGCACAAGAGCACGCACGCAGGGGAGCTGCGTACGCACAAGAGCACGCACACAGGGGAGCAGCGTACGCACAAGAGCACGCCCGCAGGGGGCTGCGTACGTGCAAAAGCACGCCCGCAGGGGGCTGCGTACGCGCAAAAGCACGCCCGCAGGGGGCTGCGTACGCGCAAAAGCACGCCCGCAGGGGAGCTGCGTACGCGCAAAAGTACGCCCGCAGGGGACTGTGTACGTGCAAAAGCACGCCCACAGGGGGAGCTGCATACGCGCAAAAGCACGCCCGCAGTGGGCTGCGTACGCACAAAAGCACGCCCGCAGGGGGAGCTGCGTACGCGCAAAAGCACGCCCGCAGGGTCTTCTTCTCCATGGCTGAGAAGAGGCTCCAATGGTTCCCAAAACTTCAGAACATCACAACTTGGCCATCCGAACTCTAAATCCGGATTTCCAAAGTTCCATCTGGGATGAAATTGAATTCTCTTCCACATGGAAACATCAAAACCCATAAAAACCCAACTTAAATAGATCAAAACAATACAAAACCAAAAATAAGAAAAACTTAGATCTAGAACAATGGAGACTCCAAATCACAAAATGCCAAGTTCTAATGTTGATCACCATGTTCTACTCTAGCAAATGGACAAATAAAATAGGGTTCTCATGTGGTGGCAAGGTGCACTTGCCTATGGGTTGGTATTGTGTAGAGGAAGGAGAAGAGTGTTGTGTAGAGGAAGGAGAAGAAGAAAATTAATGGAGGTTTATGAGGAGAGAAGAAGTTGGTAGAGTTTTAATGAGGGTGGGATGTGGTGTGTTGAGGGTGGAGCATAGGCTAAGGTGTTCCAATACACATTAAACCAAACCAAACCAACCCAATTAAAACCGAGCCATGCCAAAACCCAAAATACGAGAAATATCGAAATTCCACAAGTTGAGAAAAATAAAAATACATGCTAAAATCCAGATACAAGTATAAATATGAAATACGGGAAATGAGGGCGACAGTATCCTAAGATACTCAAGGTAAATGGTGAGTTAAACAACATGGACCGTAAGATGGACCGGATGTCCACCTTGCCTAGGAAACTTGGTAGGTAATGTTAGTATAGGTTAGTATCCTACTACCCTAGGAAGCCGGGAGTGAAACCCCTAAGGAAAAGCTACTTGGCCTTAGTGTTAGAGTGGAAAGGGCAAACGGGGTAAGTTGGGATGATATCCATTTCATAACATATGGGTTTAATACCTTAAGATATAGCTAAAATTAGGATATTATGGTTGATAATGGTCAGGAATAGTGGACTTGGACTAGTTTTGACCTTGGTTGACTACGGTTGACTATTTTGACCAAAAGTCAACCGAAGCCTAAAATTGACTAGAACTTGACCAAACTTGACCAGTTGACCCAAAGTCAATTGTTAGTCAACGTTAGTCAAGTTTGACCAAAAGTTGACCTAGAGTTGACCTAGGGTTGACCAGAGTTGGCCAGTTGACCAAAAGTTAACCGTAAGTCAACCTTTGACTTGAATCAACCTTGTTTGACTTTGTTTGACTTGCATTGACCTAGTTTGATCTTGTTAGGCCTAGTATGACTTAGATTGACCCTGTATGATTTAGTTTGACCTTGTTTGACCTAGTTTGACTTAGTTTGACGTGTCTTGACCTAGTTTGGCTCAGTATGACTTAATTTTACTTTCAAACCATTATATTGATACAGTATTCCATCTATAGGTCCTCGAGGCACTGTTATTGGACTCAATCGACTTATCTATCACATCATAGGCGAGTACATTCTCTGATAACTTTTCTAATTTACGATAATTGTTATAATTCATGTAATTAGTGTAGATATGCTTGTTCTCGACACATTGGTCACACGAATTTGGTATTCATGGATCCCGACATGAGATGTTATTCCTCGTTATCTTGGTATGTCTTGTGCAAGCCCCCTTGTAGTTCTTGTGCGGTATATGGACACCAATTTACGAGGAGAGTTGCTTCCTTCTCGTAGAATCCCGTGTCTTAACGTGTCTTGTTTGGATCCACTCTACCAGTCGGGGACGGAGAGTACTAGTATAGATGTGTGGTCAATATCTACCTTGTTTATTCTTGTAAACCTTGTGAATGCCAATCATACACCACACGTACGATTGGCTAGCTCATGCCCTTGTGCAGACCCAAGCCGGCCACATTTTGAAGCTAGTACTCACACACCTAGATAGATGATTTTTGATTCTTGTATATGCCATGATCAGTTTTACTTGCGTTGTTCTAGCTCTAATTTACAGCTTACCTTGCCATGATACTCACATGTACATTTTATGATTTTTTGTATACTCTCTATTTACAGTCTTATAGCTTTTGTCATATCTTGTGAACTGTTGTTAGTTGATTGTGCTCGTTCCATCCTGACTGGATATGTTGATAAAATATTACAGATGATGGTGAGGAGGATTGTTGTACCTACTATGATCCGGTTGACGTAGTGGGCTTAGACTTGGAGACCTTGGTTCAGCAGGGCTTAGCTCCGCCCGACGAGCCTCTTGCCTTGTTTAGTTAGAGTAGACTTTTGGACTGGACCTTGTCTCCAGCTTACTACTTATGTTATGATATTATATTTTGGGATTGTATGACCATATTACTCTGTGACTCTTTCTCTCCGTTGAGCTGGATATTGCACTTGTGATTATATCTATCTGGTTTTCGTGTATGATTCTTCCTTCAAGATTGTGATTGAGTTTATCAGTTTTTTATACTATATTCCTCCGTACGGAGATGACAGGTTATTATATACTGTAACTCCACCTTCCCGATGTTTTAAAAAAATTAAAAAAAACAAATAATATATATATAAAGTTTTTATATATTGATTTAAGAAATTAGAAATTGTTGTTACTTTAATATTTGAGAAGGTATTAATATGGATATGGGTTCTTCTTGTGTTTCAGCCCAATGGGCTTAAATCTATTTAACTACTTATTTTTGGACATAGTCATTTTCTTAGCCTAAGCCATTCCATTCAGTTAACCAATTTCATTCTTAGCCCAAAAGATAAACTCTATGGTTAAAGAACTACCATGAGTTCTTAAACTAACAGTTGGCCATTCTTTTGATTTAGCTCTGCCATTGCTTTTTGAAAATTCAAACTGGCCAAATGCTCTTTTCTCCTCTAACCGAATTATCAGAAGGAGGAGTAAATTTTTTCCGCCAACATGTTGCCTCCTCCTCACGCTACTAGCTGTCTATTTAAGCCAATTCTCTCCTCTCTATTGTTGAGCCATAATTCTTCATTCTCTAACTTCATCTTCTCCAAACTCTGTTCTGAACCATCCATGGCGGAGTGAGCTTTGAGGATCGATTCGACCATAACAATCGACAGTGCAAGCTCAGTAAGTAAATTCCTTGACCTCCTTTGTCTTCTTGATCAATTTGATCGTTCTGAAGATTGAGCATGATCGAATCAACGATTAGATCGTTCGGTTCAACTCTGGATCCAGCCGATTGACTTCGATCGAGAGTAGAACAGATCGATATCTGATCGTTGTTCGATCATTATTTTCAATGATCAATTATCTATGGAATCAACAATTGGAATTCTGATCACGATGTGTTTGTTTGTTTTTCTCCATGATTCAATTTGATCCTGCATGAAACTTGATTGGAAATAGTTGAATGCATCTTGAATTCTTCTGATCTGGATCTGTTATCACTTCGAACCTCTGATTGAATAGTAGAGGTGAGTAGTTGTCCTTTCATAGAATTATTTTAACTTTGTCCTTTTATAATTCTGGTATCATTTTGGGAGTATCAGAATATTTGAATCGGGAGTGCATGTCACGACCCGCACCCACTGTGAGGGTACGAGAACGTAACAGCGCCCAGCCTACGCCGCAGTGTCGGCGGTAGAACGCTGTTCTAGGTCATGAACTATAACTAATATAATATGAATACTCTCCATAAGGAGACCAACATAGAGGTACAACTCAATCACAATCTAGAGATAGAATTTGGCACGATAAAATAGATAAGAGAATCCTCAACTAAGGTACAACAGAAATGAAATACAAGTCTTATTATCTACCAGTCTCAACATCTAGAATATACAACTCAGAAAATAAAGACAACGGCTAAAACATGGAAAGAAATAGTCTAAGCTATCTACACCAAGCAAGGGTATCATCCTCAGTAGCTGCCTGAACCTCTTCAGGGGTCCAGGTCGCGAGTGTCATCTAGGCAAGCTCCAAAGTAAGGGGTGCAGGGTACCTCATCATCCTCTGTAAAATTTTTAACAGGTCCAGTCAGGACGGGAGCGAGCACAATACATCTCAACAGTTCATAGCAGGTCAGAAAATATAATCATGGAGTAAAGTAAGATATAGATATTGAAGGACATGCAGTATGTAAACAGAGAGAGAACTGTAATAGAAATATCTACTATAAGTAGAGAGCTACCAGTGACCAGTGATTTAGAGTACAAAGTCGACATGTGAACGGCTTGATTTGCACATGGCTATATTAAAGAGGCGTACATGGCTATTCTACTTTAGAATTTTTCACATGGCTATTTATACTCCCACGTACCCCCAACTAATACACAAGGATCCAACCAGGTTATGTTATGATTCTATGTAACAGCCCCCAAAGGGTGGTAAGCCTCCGAAAGGTGATAAGCCCCTAAAGGGTGATAAGCCTCCGAAAGGTGATAAGCCCCTAAAGGGTGATAAGCCTTCGAAAGGTGATAAGCCCCCAAAGGGTGATAAGCCTCCGAAAGGTGATAAGGCCCAAAGGGTGATATGCCCCCAAAAGGTGATATGCCCCCGAAGGGTGGTACATAGTAGTCCTACAAATGGGATAAGAATTCAAAGAAGACTCTGTGATCATATGGGTATATGTCACAAGTGATCAAAGAACCAAAGAAGCATATGATACGCTATGTAAGTAAAACGTACAGAACATAGAGTACCCGATGCTTCCTGAAGGGATAACATCTCAGGGAGGGATCCATATTGTACTAATCCGTGTGACCAACGTGACAGTGTCAAGTAAAGTAATTTAATACAGGAAATAATTCTAAGCAGGATATGAAATGATCAGAGAATGTACTCGCCTCGTATCTGAATGTCTGAAGTAAATGTACTGTCCAAGATGAGATACCTGACTCCTAGTTAGAGCAACACAAGTCACAACAAGTCTAAAATGATATAATAAAGTCCTACTATGCATTCTATATGATTCTAGGTCAATCTAGACCAAAGTCAACACTTGGTCAACTTCAGTCAACTATACTAGTCAAGGCTAGGTCAACCAAGTCAAACCTATGTCAAACTAGTCTACACTAGGCTAACAAGGCTATTCTAAGTCTAACTAGACTACACAAGTCAAATCTAGGCCCACTAGGCATACCATGCCATAGTCAACCCATAACTCATCTACATGTCATATATATCTATACCATCTAAAATAGAAGCACCTAAACATACATACACCTATTACCATATACAATATCAACCATGCACTAATCATATATTTACATTAACACACATTCATATATATAGGAACCTATGTATATACATATCTCAATTCATATATAGGTACACATATGAAAGAGAAAGGGAAACACAGGAATACAAGTGTGTGTGAAAGAGGGTGAGAGAGAGAGTGTGGTGCCATAACATGAGTGTGTGGGTGTTGAGAATGAGTGACAGAAAAGTGAAGTGTGTGAAGAGGAGACATGTACATGAGTGTGTGTGACTAGAGTGTGTGTGTGTGTGTTAGTGACATAGGCATGTGAGTGATAGATAAGTGAGGGTGTGTGTCATAAGTGAGAGTGAGGGCATGTGGAATATGTGAACAGGATAATCCTGAAACAGTGGAGTGCATAGAGTGCCACATATATGCTAATACGAAAACTGTGAAGGGAAACTTGTGTGTGATAAGTGGTAGGCTAGAGTGTTAGGATGAGGAAACATGTGTGCCAATGTGTGTGTGAGGGGAGTGAACTGTGAAGCATGTGAGAGTGTTGTGATAGGGTGAAGTGATGTGAGCTTGTGTGAGTGAGCATGGAGTGTGATGTAACATGTAAATGAGTAAAAATCAGTGAATGTATTCACAGATGAAAAAAAACTGAAAATCTATAACAGTGAAACAGTGAAGGGAGAATGGGATCAATCCCCAGGTCAGTCCACATGATCCCAGGTAAAATGCAACACTGAATTCACCTATTTGATTCAAATGAAACCCCAAATAGTTCAAAACAATTCATAAATAACCCAGTTTTCTGTCCCATTACTTAAATCTCAGATTTGAACTCAAAACACATCAACAAACCCAAATTTAGTTTAAAGAAACAGTTTATAAAGTGTCCAGGTTAATACCACATTGAAGGACAACTAATACAATTCAAATGAGACCCCAACACATCACCTTAACAGTCCAAAAACTCAGTATCAACCCCTCACTCTAAAACACAGAATTAAACCCAAACCATAACCAAAACAGTCTCAATTTCCTCATACCATTAGATAATACATAGGAGTACATGTTAGGGGTTCAATTACATGTAATTAACAGTGTTAATTAGGTTAAAATGATTTCCAAAATCGGGTTTTGAAATCTGGGAAAAATCAGAAAACAGGGACAGGTTTCACAGTTTGGGGAAATAGGGAATTCGCAATTTAGTAATCAAAATCAAATTAAAATGGGAGTTTAATGGTTGGTAACATATAAACACAATGTGCACGTGCCCTGTGATTTGTTTGTGTCCACAAAAGTGGACACAAATGTGTCCAGTACAATACAATACACAAACCATGCACAGCCAGTCCACACGTCGTGCACGTGTTCACCTCGATCGTGTGCACGACACAAAGCAACACGACCCACGAGACTGTGTCCACGTGTCGACCTAGACTAGGGCTAGTGATAGGATACACTTTCTCGTGTCCTCGTCGCGTGTACGCGACACGAGACGTGCGTATCAGTGGCCAAATTCAGCAGCCACTGAAACAGTGTAAAACCAGTGCACGTGCTCGTACGTGTCCGACACACCACGGGGGCCCGTGCAACTTGGCACACAAGGTGGCAGACATTGCCCCTTGGTGTGTGTCAAGTCCCACGTGTCGTGGTGGCGTGTCCGTGTCGGAAATGACCCCGAGTAGCAGGGCACGCACAGTGCCCGCGCGCGCGTGTGCACGACCGTGTGTACACGTGTTCGTGCAGCCTAGACACGACACTAAGACACCATAAAAATTACAAAAACGTGTAAGCGAGACCTAAAACTAACTTCCTATTCAAACATAATCTCAAAAATCACACGAAATGCCCATTGGGGCATTTCATCAAACACTTAGAACTGTGCACTGATACGTGTCCTGTTTGGACAGGAAAGGACACGAAATCTAGGTCTAGGCATACCTACAGGACCAGGACACTTAGAGCTAGGTCTACATGCAAAGAAACTAGAATTTTAATGGGTGGATTAGGGTTTTACCTATGGTATTCTCCAACATAAAAAGTCTCTTCCAAGGAGTTCTTCAAAGCCACCCAAAATCCCCAAATTGATGCAAATCTGAGATTTGACTCCACCAACAGCAAGAGAACATTGATTAGATCATAATGGAAGAAATCTCACTCAAAAAGGAGTCCTATTGATTAAACTAGGAAGGAATTTAATGGAGGCTTACCTATTTCCTTAAGAAATGAAGAACTGCTAAAGAAGGAGGCACAAATCCCCATAGAGACATTATATAGGCAAGGGGGGTCTCTTGGCTGGTCATAATAGTTAGGGTTAGGGTTTTTAGGTTTCATCCTATGGCTAGGATTGAATCAAGGGAAATAGATGGCCTAGAACAAAGGGTTCTATCCTAGTTCTTTGCAAATCACTTAACCATAACTAAACTTGACTTAACCCCTTAGCCAACCCATCTAATTCTCAAAGTGGCTCACTAAGTTAGTTATGACCCATCTAGGTTAGGTCCAATCTAGGTTAGGCTAATCTAAACCACATGGAGATTAATCAAATAATATTAAATCATACCATTCAAATAAATTATTTTAAATTCCTAATAAAATATATTAAATTCAAAAATGATAAAAATACCCTCAAACTAAAAATGATAAATGAAATATCCTAATCACATGGCTAGGCTCTAGGGTAGACAGTCTCTACGGTTCACTAGCAAAACACCTAAAATCTCAAGTCATGAATTTAAATAGTTTAAAAATAATTAAAAATCACTAACAATCATAATATGAAATAAATATCATTAAATAATTATTATAATTACAAAATTTCAAAATTACCCTCTTCTGGAAAATTGGGTGTTACAGTGCAGACCTCTTGATCATTTCGATCAAGCTTTTGGACCAAAGCCATCCCGGTGAGTTAAACTAAACTCTTCTAATCTGAGTTATTTTGTTTCCAATTCGAAGAATTATTTGTTTGGGTTAAAATTACTAATTAAGAAATTCTAGGTAGGATAATCTTTTCAAGCTTAGAGATCGAGCCTCAGGGAGAATTTCATTGAGGTAAACTCTGTCTAATTCAATTTTGTACATCAATATTGGGGGTTGTTGTGTGGTGATCTTGAGCATATCATTAATTGCAGTTTTGGGTTTATAAATCATTTAAGAACAAACCCAATCACTAGGTAGCCTTAGCTAATTAGGTTAAATAATCATATGTAACTTTAGTCAGAAATCTGTTTTACTTAGCATGTGTTAATCCAAGCATGGCTTGTTTGAGAGTAGGTTAAATTCATGCACTTATTCACTGAAGAAGGCTGGACAGGTAGCTATTGTATTCGTTCAACAGAAAATTATTCTTAACCCTGAGGTACACATATTGAAGTTAAAAATCTGACTTATATCTTGAGGAAATGATGGTTGTGTAGATGGTCATCTTCGATTTAATACATGGCAAGTCCCTCGATGTTTCTGTTTTAGTATACTTCTATAGGCTGGTATCAGTTAGCAGGAAGTGGTTGTGTGGAATGTTAGTTCAGACAATTGTGTTGCAGTATCCTAACTAAGACTGTCTGATAGGTTGCATCAGCCAAATGGCTTAAATTATGTGCATCAGCATTCCTGACTAAAGACTGATGTGTGCAGTACATTTGTTATGGGCTGTCCTATGATAAGGACTGTTTGAATCAACCAAATATTTCCCTAGGACCTATGCATAGTTGGATGTTCAGGACTGAGGGTATCAGTCCTACCCTTAGGATTGGACTAAATTGTTCAGTCTCGAATTGTCCAGTGACTGAGAATCCTGTTATGTATTAATATGGGGAGCCGTGTAGATTGAACATCTTAGGACTGTTTAATTCATATGTAGTTCCTGAATTGGCCATGGATTGAAATGAAGATATCAATTCCACACTCAACTGTTTATTTCAGTCTTATACAGAGGAAAGGACTGTAATGTATTTGTGTTCTATGGATTTGGGAAGAACTGACCTACATTAGTCTTTCATTTGACTGATGCCATACATTATCTCAGTTTTTACCAATATGGTTATCAACCCCATTCTGGACTGAACTGATTTTCAGGAAACAAGGAGTTAGTTTTCAGAAACTGGTAGACTGAACTATTCTCAGTCTTGAAATGACTGAAACCTGGTATCAGTGGTTTAATTAGATGATATGTATAATCCTGTAAACTAATATGGAGTTCAGAGAAAATTTGCCAATAGAGAAGACTGATATTGGGTTTTCAATATATATACAAGTTAGATTGGTAATGAGAAGTATCATGGCAATCAGTCACAACTGAGCCATATCTGTACTGAATTGATTGAATTCAGGACAGACCCTGGAAATACAAAATTCCAGTAATTGTGGTGAGACTGAATCGTACTAGTCTTTGCAAAACTGGTTACTTTGAACCTAAGATTGTTTTGGGTATTAACAAATAACTAGTACTGTGGATTGATGTATCAGTCACAATATTAGAGACTGTTTATCTGGGACAGTATTGGGACTGATTTGGTCCATGATTCTTTTCACTGAACTTGGACAGTTTTGGGTTGGAAATTTTGGCATACAAGATACAGGAATGCATGGGTATGACTTTGGATTTCCTGGGTTAATTCCTGAATATTGTGAATTGAAAACCAAGTTACAAATTGAATTAGGATTTGTTAATAGTAGGACTTTTCGATTCAGACTGTTATTTATTAGCAGTCCTATTTATAGATGAGTTAGACTCCTAGGTAAGGATTGAAACCATTGAATCAATGTTCTGAGATTTGGGGAAGGCTCCAGTTGCAAGGTGGATGGTTTGGATAGTAGTTTGGTTGTGTGGCAATTAGGACTGTTATATATCAAACTTAGTTAGGATTGAATTGTATCAGTACCATCACATGACTGATTCAATCCAATTCTTAGTAGGAACTGATCCACATCAGCCCTAAGGAGGTTAAACAGCTAACTTAATAACCAGGAATGCTTAACCTTGATAGGTTAGCATCAGGGCTTGGAAATGTTAGGAAATTGAGACTTAGATTGGTTAGAATTTTTTATAATGATACTCTATAAGAAATGTGTTAGAAGAAGTAACCCTAAAATTGACTTATATAGAAGTTAATCATGGTTAGATTTATTGATAACAAATTAGATTTAGTCTGTTCATTAATCAACTTGTAATTCATAAACAGGAGGATTCCCAGCTCTACTACCCTTTCTCGATCACCCGGAGCAAGGCAAGTATACTCCTCAGATTTGTTCATTTCTCATGTCTTATATATTCATCCTTGAATCTCCTTGATTGACACGATGTATCACGGTATTGTCTGGTTTCATATTTCATGTACTACTTATGTCTGGGAGGGGAAATACTATAGATATGTAATCAAACCCTGTTACTATTTATGTGAATAGCTTGGGTCCCGCATCGTGCATGCGGGACCAAAGCCGTACCATTTCATGTTCATTGCATCTACCCAAGCCGATCACACAATCTAGATGTATTTCAATATTGCACATGTCAGGATTCAGGTTGTATTTCAGGATTCATGGTTGTATTTCATGTTCAGGTTGTACTTCATGTTCAGGTTGTATTTCATGTTCAGGATTCTTACCATGTTCCCTATATTCACTTTCAGTATTTCCTGTTCAGTTTTATGTCTTGTCTCATTTTCTATACTTATATATATTCCTTGTTTCTTGATTCATACCATGATGTTCATGTTCATTTCCTTGGATATACTTAGCTCCGCTCCTGACTAGGATATGTTACAGGTGAGTTGGAGGCTCTGTGCGACACATTTTATGGCAGGGAGCCATTAGATGCAGGAGAGCTAGCTGGAGTTGTTCTTGACTTAGAGGCTGCAGAAGCCTAGAGCTTACCTTAGTATTTCCATATTATTTTCCTTATATTGAGACTAGTAGACTTACTTTCATTTGCTGGAATATAATAAATTCTGAGACATGTATCTGGATTTAGGATTCGTTATAGATGTTGTTTCATACTTGTCTTGATATCTGGTTAGTTTCCTTTAGTATTATACAGCTTACTTCGTCGTGTCTATCGACGAAGGCTGGGCGTGTCCGACTCGTATCCGGTTATTCGGGAGCGGATCGTGACATATATTGTTTGTTAGCTAGTAGACCTACAGCATTCTATGCCATTTTTATGGTGTAGGCTGGGCGTTGTCATGTACTTGTGTCCCTACCTAGGGTGCGGGTCGTGACAAAACCAGTTGCTAGCACAACACAAGTCAAAATATCTAAAAAAATCACACAATGGCCAAAATGACTAAAATGACTAAAATACCCTTTTTATGAAAAATTGGATGCTACAGTTAGGACTCAAATTCGACTAGACCCAACGTCACCCAACACAACGGCCAGGAAACCTCATGCGGCTCAGAAAGTCCATGCGGCTCAGAGATTCATGCGGCACAAGGGACTATGTGGCTCGATACGTTCCATGTGGCTCAGAGAGGTGCCACGTAGTATACAAACAACTCTTTTCTTACTGCATTAATTGCCTTGACGGCTAACAGCTCTGACAAGACGACAGCCCTGACACAAAAATATAATTATGACTCTGTCATAATGACAGACTCCTAGGAAAACGAAGGAGATCTCTGACATAATCCTCCGAAATCCAGAAAATGTCACGCAGCCTAGGCACGTGGACTGTCATATGCGGCTCAAGTAGACGCTCCCTCATGCGGCTCACAAAGGGGTTACCCGTTATGCGGCTACCTACGTCCATGCGGTCCAGATTATCACGTAATTCGAGGACACGTGGCCGGGCATATGCGGGTCAATCTTCATATGGCTTAGATCCCCTCAGTGGCTCCCAGGACACGTGTCATAAAGCCAATCAATTTCCCAGATTTATTGCAATCAAAGGTTGGTTCAAATCCCAATAATCTGGGACACGTGGCAGAAGATTGAATTAAATTTATTCATTCAGATTCGCAGATATCAGCGGATCATCATAAGGGAGATTTATTCCAATCAGCATTAATTACTGAGAGGATTTGGCACAATCTACATTAATGGCCCAGATTCATTACACTCAAAACTAATGGCCCAGATTGATCAATCAACAGGCCGCCGCCACTTCAAGGGGCAATCATTGTAAATCCTAATAATGTCCTCCCATTCTTATAAATAGCAGGGTGTCATTCCCTTGCAACACACACAGAGAGACATATACAGAGATAGAGAGAGACTGAGATAGACAGAGATCGACGTGCATAGAGAGCCAGAGAGCCTGAAGAGAGAGCATTTCTCCATCAATGCCAAGACGTTCTTCCACAGAGCCAAGAAGCTGCACCCGATCGTCCAAGGAGTAAGGCAGAGCGGCCGTCGCTTTCCCGAGCCTCTATCGTCACCCTCCAGAATCTAAAATAAACAATTGTACTTAGATTGTTGTACCTAGGTTTTCGTCCCTAGGCTTTCTTTGTACAAGCAAGTTTGTATTGTAAAGTAAAAGTCCAGTCCTCCGATAATTGTTCTGTCCTTTTATATTTCATGGCAAACACGATAGCGACTCTGCTGGAGACAAACTTCTCCACGGCTGAGGAGTTGGTGACGCAATCGGATGCAGCCAAGCTTGGCTCCATGCAACAGAAGATGGTCGTCCGCTTCGACCAACAGGCATTTAAAGAAATGCCCTCTAAAGAAAGTACTGGCCCGATCCAGAAGCGAACCCGCACAAAGAAAGCTCGCTGCAAATGGAGGCCAAAATCATTTGCTCCTCCACAAGCTCTGGACGGGGTACTCTCTGCTACCCAAGACGGCAAAGGCGATTCTCATACGGCTCCACTTCAAGCCGTAGAGCACTCTGCTGTCCCCAAGTCCGGCAGAGGAAAACACTACGATGCTGGACTTACAGGGGCAAAGAGCGACTCTATGCGCCCCAAGAAGAGGCCGGACGCTCCTGTGGCCAAATCTGCCAACCCCATGCAGGAGGCTCATGCGGGTGAATCTGCCAGCCGCATAAAAAAAGTCTATGCGGCCAGATCATCCAGCCGCATGAAGAAAACTCATGCGGCTGAGACTCCCAGTCGCATGAAGAACGCCTATGCGGCTACATCTGCCAGCCGCATGACACCCACTCCGCGTGGCTCTGTCTTCGACCGCCTGTCTTATGGTCCTGATCTCTTGTGCTCCCAAGAAGATATGTCTGACTCTCTCCAGCATCACCTAGACTCTTCCTACTATTGCCCTTACGTACTAGAGCGAAGAAGTCTATGACAGCGCGAGCTTGGCAAGCTCGGTCCGCTGATCTGATCTCTGACCATCCGAGCGTTTCACGTATTGTTACGCGGGCCTCGGATGGGAAGTTGTACAAAATCACTCGAGTCCAGCCCCCGACGGCAGACGGACAGAGAGGTTCGCAAAAGTCTCCCAAAATCCCGGGAGCAAACATGGTCGATCCAGACCCATCTGACTTGCGTAAGGCCATCCTCCACAAACGCAAGGAAAGGGAAGATACATCGGGGTACAAAGAGTCCTCCCACGAACGTCACTGCACCCAAATCATCGTCAACTGCTGCTGCAACAACGCGACGGTGGGAGAAGACCGGTAGTCTGTCTTTCGAAGACTGCAACAGCCATCTTCGGAAGACGAGGCACCTCCCGTCGTCTCATGCAACTCTGCACAAAAAGTCCCCACCGATGGGAGAGGGAAGAAGACCAGTGCTCCTAGCCCGAAGATATCAACCACTATGACTAAGAGACTTTCGTCTAAGCGGGTGCCCGCCACCGGAGTTTTCCAAGGTACCCGTTCTAAGACGAAATCTACTACAGTGGAAGATTCTTCGTCCACACCACTGGGGGTTGCTAGGACTGGGGTTAGCACTCCTCCAAGCCTCTACGATAATCCGATGTTCCGAAAAGATGAGCCGGGGGAAACAACCCTTCCCTCAGATGCAGCGAACCCCGACGTCCCCGAGGATGTCCACAATTCCCAAGACGAGGTAAACTCAAAAACTGGGGTACTGTTCCCTCTGAGTCCGAACCAGAGGAGAACATTCCCACATGCCCCGATGACTTCTCACTACAGGGGTACGACTCGGAGGATGCTTCCTCCACCGCTCCGTCCATCTCTCCTCACGTAAAGACGGTGTTCATGACAGACAGCAGCCAAGGTGGTTCCAGTGATCGCCAGCGCATCGACACGTTCGAAGCCATATTGCTTGCCTTGTTCAAGTCTGTAGACGAGATCAAAGCGGCCCTTCCAACTCTGCAAGGAGGGACGCCTGGCCAAACAAACACGGGTCCCGCGGTCAATGCGGACTCGAATTCAGCAACACCGAACCCGAGCAACAATCCTCCTGAAGTAACGGCCCCCACCGCTGTGGATGAGGCCCGTGAAGCAAAAAAAGAGGCCATGAGCTCCGAGCCATGTTCCACGCTCGAAAAAATTCTCCAGGTCTCAGAATACGGCAATCGTACCCTGCCGCATGGAGGGATGTCCCCTTTCCGCCAAGATATAAGCCGTTCAATATCAATCCTTATGATGGCAAGACCTCAGCAAGTTGATACATCACTTACTTCGAGGTCACCATCGACCATCTGCCCCATGACGATGCCATTCTCACACGATTATTCATCGGGGCGTTGGAAGGGGTCGCCTTCGACTGGTATCGCAACCTGTCAGACAACTGTATCTACTCCTTCGTCGGCTTCAAACGCATATTCTTGGAGAGATTCTACGAAGTAGGACAGGACATCACAATGTCCACCCTCATGGACGTCGTCCAAGGGAAGAAAGAGCTGACAAGAAACTATATCGAACGGTTCCACCAAACCGCCATAAAGTTGCCCTCTGGAAATCCGTATTCCTCCTTGATTGAAATTTGCCAAAAGAGACTCCTCCCAACAATCAGTCTCTGGATGGGCAAAAGTCAATTCAAGGACTGGAAGACATTCATCATCAGTGCTACAAGCGCCGAAGAACGATTGAAGAAGGCTCGCCAATTAGGATAGCACATCTCGGACGAAGAGAACAAGGGCAAGCTTCCTAACAACGACAATGGGGGTAGCCCCTCCAACAATCGGGACAGCAGGGGTAAGCAGGCTATGGTGGCCGATACAGCACAAAAACCTGAGCCAAAGCCGGCAGATAAACAATGGCTGTAAATCACTTACTCCTTCGAAGACGGTCACGTCAAGCCCATCTTGGACATGCTCATACAAGGAGACATGATTCAGCTTCCTCCACCAAGACGGGAACCACGGCCGACAGAGATGGAGAACCCAAAGTACAGCCATTACCACCGCTACATCCACCATGCTACACACGACTGCTACCAGCTGAAACGGTACATCCAAAACCTCATCGATTCGAACGCTCTGGCCATCGATTTTGAAGAGGTAACCGTGGCAGCCAACATGGTATCAGTACAATTCGGAAGCTTCCCTCCAACGAAAACTCAAGACGGTGTGGTCCCCATCCCTCTGGCAACAATAGAGATTACGAATCTTCCACCTCCCCGAGATCAGACTGCTGGTCTAGTGCCCCTCACCATATCACGAGGGGAGGTCATGTGGGTCCATCCAGACTTGGTATCAGAAGTGACTCAGCCCACACCATCTTTTATCGGTAAGAAGAAGAGTAGAAAAGTCAGGTCCTGCCGCACAATCTCGGCAGATGTCGAAGAAGCTACAGCCGTCATCATACGGTCTGGGGCACAATCCCAACCTGCGGCTGACAATTCGGCTGAAGATCATCAGCCCGCTACAATCGACGCTCCGGGACCGGCTCAGCCTTCGACGACCGACAAGCCTAGGCCGAAGGAGACTCGCGTTGACAAATCCCTCCGCAAAGAGACACCACAGGGGCTGGAGAGGCCCTACAACTTCGACATCTTGGCGCAATTGGCCAACACACCGGCCAAGTTGTCATTATACGAGCTTCTGAGACTCTCAAAAGATGTTCGTACGACTTTGAGCAATGCACTCCAAAATACCGATGCGTACCTGGCCCAGGTCAACCTCACGGGAGAGAACCCGCCCGCAGATCTCCAAGACAGCGCTTGTACGAAAGCAATGCCCAACATTGTCTTCACTCCGCAGGACATGCTCATCAAAACCAACCTGCACGATCGTCCATTATACTACACTGGATATATCGGCGACGTAAAGGTAGATCAGATGCACATCGATCCTGGCTCTTCCATAAGCATTATTCTGAAAGGTCTGCTACATCATCTCCGTATCCCAATGCATCGTCTGACGCCTACAAGCACCGCCATCAGCGGTTTTAATTCAGACATGAGCTACCCAATTGGGAAGATTCGTCTGAAGTGTCAGATTGACGACCTCCAATCAGAAGTCACTTGCTACATCATAGATGCAGATACCTCTTACAACATCCTCTTGGGGCGCCCATGGATACACGATTATATGATCGTGCCTTCCACGCTACATCAGTGCTTCAAATATGTCGACAAACACGACTTCGTGAGGACGGAATTTGCTGATATCGATCCCTTCAAGGGGGTCGAATCCTACTACTCAGACTCCTGTCTGTACGAAAAATCGAAGAAGCATCTTGGTGAAGAAGATGTGCAAGCTCGTACCGAGACAGCCACAGGATCAGAAGAACCTCTGACGATCCACCTCCAAGCTCGTAAACCGGACAGGTCCGCACCCCTTACTGCCACTCTGCGTAAGAACGCAATCAGCCTCTCGACACAAGAAGAGCAAATGGTAATCGGCTACCAAGGTCATGCCAGGTGCCAAGACCCACAACGGAGCCACTGACAATCAGGCTACCGAAAGTCGGCCAACCGCAAACGGAGAAGCTCAATCCCTCCGACAAGCCAATAACGATACGCCTTCCCAAGAAGGGTCGACACCCCGATGCAAAGCCTGGAACTTCTAGTGAACCAACCACTCCCCGCCCGACATCGAGCACCAGACTGGGGGTCGTTAGTCTGCCAACAACTCCACGCTCTGCTCCATCAGCTGAACCTCTGACGATCAAGCTGCCCAGGTCGTCCTCTCATTCTTCATTTTTACAGGGGGTAGCCGAAGAGGAACCGGAGCTAGCCAAGTATGTGGCTGCCCACACTGATGTTCCCTCCGCAGATGATGTAATCCCCCTAGAAAAGATACCTTACTTCATCAATAAAGGACTATCTTTGAACTACCTCGAGCTTAATAAGCTTTGTACAATGTATGCTATGGAATACGGTATAGGCAATCACCTATACACACAGGTGACAAATGTCTACACCACGATCCAGCTTACTCTAGCGGAAGACACTTACCGCATAATCGAGGAAGGGGACCATCCAATCATCTTCGGCCGAAAGGACGATCCGCATCCTTTCACCATAGAAGAAGTCGACCTTGGATCAGATGCCGGAAGACTGCCTCTGTATCTTTATAGCCCCTAATCCAAATATCTCATACAAAAATAGGGGTATGATCTGGAGACGACGCCAGGCTTGAACTATGGTACTGGACGACGATTACCTTTGAAGCCATCGGTCCTGGCCGGCAAACCACGGGACTACTATAACAAGACTCGATGTGGATTAGGGTATGTTACACCCACAACGACCCCTGAAAGCTTAGATGAAGAATGCGACTGGCATTCACATTTAACCGGGTCACCAACTTCTGACTCAGATACCAGCATCGGAGATGTATTCAGACAAGTCCTGTCAGTCAACATGGCATTCGCCGACGCTTATAAAGAAGACGAAGACATCCCAGAAATCCTCGAGCTAGAGCCGTGGGCCCAACAGTTGGATGCGCAATAGGAAAAGCGGTTCGAACAGAGGGAACCCTCTACTGAAGATGAGGTTATACGGGTCGACCTCGGCAACGAATCTTCTCTAAAACTAATCTTCGTCAGTAAAAGCCTAACAGATGAAGAGCGAGAATCGCTGCTGGAACTTGTTAAAGAATATATTGATGTGTTTGCTTGGAGCTATGAAGACATGCCGGGGTTAAATCCCAATATTGCTCTTCATAAACTCAACATTCGGCCGGACGCAAAGCCAGTCAAGCAACAACAGCGACGCTTCCGCCCAGGCATCATGGATGCGATCGAAGCCGAAGACAACAAACTGATAGCCAGCGGCTTCATTCGTGAGGAGCAACATCCTGACTGAGTCGCCAACATAGTACCCGTCCTCAAGAAGAATGGGAAGATTCGAATCTGCATCGACTTTCGCAATCTGAACGACGCATGCCCCAAAGATAAATTCCTCCTTCCTATCACAGACATCATGATCGACAATACTTGCGGCTTCCAACGTATGTCATTCATGGATGGCTTCTCGGGGTACAACCAAATCAAGATGTCTCCTGACGATGAAAAGCATACATCATTCCGAACACCGATTGGCACATACTGCTACACAGTCATGCCTTTCGGTCTGAAGAATGCCGGTGCCATATATCAAAAAGCTATGAGTATCATCTTCAGAGACCACTTACGCAAGACAGTGGAGTGCTACGTTGATGATATCGCCGTCAAGAGTCGTTGTAAGGGAGACCACCTACAGGGTGTGAGGACGGTATTCGACCTGATGCGAGCGCACAATTTGAAAATGAATCCCACAAAATTCTTTCTGGGCGTGTCCAGCGGGAAGTTCTTGGGCTTCATCATCACCGTCTAGGGTATCCATGTAGACCCTGAGAAGACAAAGGCAATCATGGAGATGGATCCTCCAAGAAATCTCTGTGAACTCAGAGGCCTTCAAGGGAGGTTAGCCTACATCAGGAGGTTCATTTCTAACCTCTCCGGGCGATGTCGACCATTTACCAATCTCATAAAGAAAGGCGTCTCGTTCGTATGGGACGAAGAATGCCAGCGTGCCTTCGACAGCATCAAAGAATATTTGTCGAACCCTCCAGTCCTGGTGGCCCCGGTTGCTGGAAAGCCATTCCTGCTCTATATACGAACAATGGAACATTCCCTCGGGGCTCTGCTGGCACAAAACAACGATGCAGGCCACGAGCAAGCCATATATTACCTCAGTCGAATGATGATTGGGCCAGAGCACCGATACACCGCTGTGGAGAAGGAATGCCTTGCCCTGGTGTTCGTCATTCAGAAGACGCGGCACTGTGTCACTGGACAAACAATACATGTAATCTCACGAGTCAACCCTCTCAGGGTCCTCATGACTAAAATAGGGGCACTCAGCTCTCGCTTCGCTACATGGGCAATATTGTTGTCCCCTTATCATATGATCTTCCTCCCGCAAAAGGCTGTCAAAGGTCAAGTCCTGGCAGATTTTTGGCCGCTCACCCAGGCTCGGAGTCCTCCAGAATATATGAAGAGATTCCAGATGAGGTCGTCGACTCGCATGCAACCTCTCACAATGATATATGGCGAATGTTCTTCGACGGTGCTTCAAGAACTGGACCCAAGGGCAACATCGTCATCGGCGTCGGGGTGGTGCTGGTTTCTCCTACTGAATTGGTAATCAACCGTGCTTACTCTCTTACAGAACCCTGCTCTAACAATGTGGCCGAGTACAACGCTTTGGTCATTGGCCTCCAACTTGCAAGAGAGCTGGAGATAGAATATCTTGAAGCATACGGCGATTCTCTGTTAATCGTCAATCAGATTCGGGGCTCATTCGAAGTTCGCCACGAAGACATGATCCCCTATCACCAAATAGCGATCAACATCATCTCGTCGTTCGAGAGGTTCTTCATCGAACACGTTCCCAGACTCCGAAACATCGAAACCGATGCCCTAGCTGGCCTTGCCGCTTCCCTAGCAGTTCCGAGTTATGTTCGCCAATCAGTGGATGTGATAGGCCGTGAACTGGTCTGTCCCAAGAACAATGTGCAATTCGTGGCAAGTTATTCTGCCCAGACGATCGACGATGCCCCGGATTGGAGACAACCATTCATTGACTTTGTCGTCTACGATATCCTGCCCGAGAACCCAAAGGAAGCCACCTCCATCAAACGGCGTTCTCTCAGATTCTTGTACGATACGGAGACGAAGATGCTGTATCACCGCTCCTACGATAGATTATTGCTTCGGTATCTGTCAAACGCAGAAGCCAAAGAAGCCGTACGAGAAGCTCATGACGGTGTCTGCGGGGACCATCAGCCTGGCCCTAAATTGCAAGACCGTCTTCGCCGAATGGGCTACTACTGGCCCACGATGGTAGCAGATGCGATAGACTATGCTAGAAAGTACAAAGCCTGCCAAGTCCACGCGGACTTCATCCACCAACCATCCGAATTTCTACATCCGACGGTGGCGTCCTGGCCGTTCGAAGCATGGGGGATGGATATCATCGGTCCAATCACTCCATCTTCCTCCCGAGGACATCGCTTTATACTCGCAATCACAGATTACTTCTCCAAATGGGCGGAAGTTGTCCCACTCGCAGAAGTAAAAACTTCAAACATGATCAGCTTCCTTAAGCATCACGTCATCTACCGCTTTGGACTGCCCCGGAGGATCATCCACGATAATAGTCCGCAGTTTGCAAGCCACGCCTTCTATCAGTTTTGCGATAAGTACCGCATTCAGAATATTGCTTCGACGCCATATAATCCAGCAGCGAATGGGTTGGCAGAAGCATTCAACAAAACCATCATCAAGTTACTCAAGAAGTTTGTATCGTCCAACAAACGCGACTGGAACAAGAAGCTTGGTGAATGCTTATGGGCATACCGTACCACAGTCCGAACGGCCACAGGGAACACACCATTCTCCCTGGTGTACGGTAGTGAGGCAGTTCTCCCATTGGAGACTCAAATACCCTCACTCCGTGTCACCCTCACTTATCAGTTGACGGCGGATGATAACTACAGACGTCGACTACAAGAGTTAGAGGCCTTGGATGAAAAGTGCCTCCTGGCTCAGCAAAGGATCGAACTATATCAAGCACGCATCTCTGGAGCCTTCAACAAGAAGGTTAAAATCAGAACATTTCAAGTGGGCGATCTCGTTTTGGCAGTCCGGAGGCCGATGGTCATGACTCACAAGACCACTGACAAGTTTCAGCCAAAATGGGAAGGTCTATTCATCATTGAGGCTGTATTCTCCAACGGTGCTTACCGCCTCGCAAAACAAAATGGAGACTTACTCATGTTGCCCGTCAACGGCAAGTTCCTGAAGAAATATTATGTCTAAATAACATTTTCCAGATCACCGAGTCATGTACCCGTCGGTGCCGCTGAACTCAATTTCACAGGTTATCGAGTCATGTACCCGCCGGTGCCGCTGAACTCACTTTCACAGATTACCGAGTCATGTACCCGCTAGTGCCGCTGAACTCGCATCCACAAACATTCCAGATTATTGAGTCATGTACCCGCTGGTACCGCTGAACTCCCATCTCAACATTTCTAGATCATCGAGTCATGTACCAGCTGGTGCCACTGAACTCACGACAATATTCCAGATTACCGAGTCATGTGCCCGCTGGTACCGCTGAACTCACATCTCAACATTCCAAGATTATCGAGTTATGTACCCGCTGGTGCCTCTGAACTCACATTCCGGTCACTCTTTCAGATAGTAAGTCATGTATGATCCTACCTCTGAACTTTCTTCCTGGAAGAGATCCTCCCTCATGATCCACTATCCGTACTCCCGGTGCAAAAAAAGGGTAACAGATCCACGAATTTCTAAAACGGCCATGTCTTCATTACCTCTGAGTCGTTTCACTTCCGCCAAAAATAAATCACCCCTCTGCATAGAACGTCCATGTCCTCATTACCTCTGAGTTATTCTATGTACCCTCCTTCATTGAGCCCACTCCTGTCATGTCCTCATTACCTCTGAATGGGAAGGCTCCGTCGAAAAAACCTTCATACTTGCCATGTCCTCATAACCTCCGAGTAAGTATGATGATTCCCTTTCGACTTATTATCTGTACCCACAACCGGAGTACGCCAAGGATAATAGGTCCACAAAATTTCCCTGCTGAGTCCACTCCTACCATGTCCTCATCACCTCTGAGCAGGAAGACTCCACGGTAAAACCTTCGTACTCGCCATGTCCCCATAACCTCTGAGTAAGTACGTTGGTCCTCTCTCGTCTTATTACCCGTACCCTGAACCAGGGTACGCCAAGGGTAATAGGTCCACAAATGTCCTCTGTTGACCACAAATATCATCCGTTGAGTCCACTCCTGCCATGTCCTCATTACCTCTGAGTAGGAAGACTCTACGGTTAAAACCTTCATACTTGCCATGTCCTCATTACCTCTGAGTAAGTATGTTGGTTTCCCCTATTCTATTATCCGTATCCTAAACCAGGATACGCCAAGGTAATAGGCCCACAAATGTCCCTTGCTAAGTCTCTTAGTACAGGCACACTATTCCTCATCATGTCCCGGGAGCCCAGCTGCTCCATCGCATTCTATCTCCTGATACCCCGAACACCCACGACCACCTTGCCGTGGAACTGTTCTAGGTATCCCCAATCAAACTTGTTATCCATACCTAAAACCAAGGTATGCCAGGGGTAACAGGTCCACAAACAAGTCTCCTATGCGGGGCAAACATCAACACAATACCACAGGTATAACAAGCAATGCAAATGAAGGGTAGAAAGGAAAGTACTCTTTATTTGAAGGACGAAAAAAGCATTACATGTTTTGGGACCATGTCCCTCTCGAAGAAGAAAAGGAAAGAAAAACATGAACAAAATCAGAAAAAGGCCGACTATAGTCCGGCATTACACAGTTCCAAGAGACGGTTTCGCACCAAGACAGTCCTTCGCTCAAGCCTCTGTTTCGCTCGGCGCTCGACCTCCTGGGACAACTGCTCTGTCACGCCCTGACCCGGAATCACCCGAATCATCGTCCTCGCTGGGGCGTGATGCCGCACGAGCCTGGAGTTGCGCTCGTGCAAGGCAAGATGACAAGTTCTCAAATGGTTATCTTTGAATTGAATGTTGACAATGAAAGGAAAACAGAGTATACGAAAACGATTCTCTTTATTGATATTTGAAATCAGATTACAAAGGCTTTCGATAGCCCAACGGAATTTACCAGATTAGCTACAACACTCAGGTTCTCTCTTGCCCACAAAGGATTTTGCCGATCCATACATCATGCCTTCTATATCTCGCCCGCATCAATCTTGTCGCGAGTCCGAGCGTCAATACGATCGCACGCTTCAATACGCTTCGGCATTCCAAGCCTCAACGCGTTCAAGCAACGCTTCGTCGCGAGCAATCCATTCCCTGCACCCTGCATGAAGCTGGTGGGGGATCAGTACGTTCGTCCTTGCATGTACTGAAGCAAAGATTTTCTTTCCAAACCGACATTTTAATATTTATGTTGAATCATGCAAGTTAGCTTATGATCTTGCTATGTTCTCCTTAGGGTCAATTTCATGGCATATTCGAAAGCGTAAAGCAAGTTATCATAGCAAGCATGTTATCGAATTGAATAGGCAAGCAAGCATTCTCGTGTTTGATTCGTGGTGCAACTTAGCAATATCGACGTACTCGCCCTTGCACCGACGCAAGGTGAATACGCCTATCTGTTTTCCCTGTCATGTTATAAGTGCTCTCTATTCAGAATCCGTCCATGTAGGATATACACATACCTTGCACTTCCAAACCCATCGCCCTTATCTATATGAAGGTTACTAGCTTTTCGGGCTAGAATGGACTTATATTTATCGAATCGAAACATAAGACGATGTTAACTCTGTGCGGTTGCTAACCAACATCAGAGGCCATCAAAATAATCGCAGCAAGTGGCTTATCACATTCACCAGACGGTCGCTACCCATCTAAATGAAGTGCACCAACAATACCGTAAACGAATCCCTCCTAGGCCGAACGGTCCCAGCGCCCTGGCGCGCCGCGTTCGAGGGAATACCCATGCACGGGCTTTTATATCTTTAAGTCCATTTGACCATACAATGAATCTTATATTTCACACAACCAAGCAAGTTCGCTTATCTCTATTTTAATTGGCACAACGCCCGAATGTTCTCAACGAACGCCCGTAGGCCTCGAACATTTCGAAGGGCACCATGCCGCATTATCGTCTCGCATTTCTCCGTTAACTTTCTATCTCTTATGTTTCATTCTTCGTTTCAATGTTTCAATGGCATCATGCCTCAACTCAATGCTCGTCAACCGAACGACCCGAAGGTCTCGAACACCTTTCGAGGCATTATGTCATATTCGACAGTTCCGCCACATTCATGCCACAACTATATTCTTTCGCAACGAAGCCATCTTCTATTATCCCGTGCACGTAGGCACGTTCCGACCGTATTCCGATGTTCTATGCCTTAGCATTCAATGTCCGTGGCTTGCGCGCTAGAGCTCTCGCCTATTGTCTTTCAATGTTCTAGCCGTTCTAACTCGTACGCGAAGGTACGGTATGGTTCGTGCACTAAGGCACTCTCCGAGTACGGTTATCCCATGTTCTTGTGGCTTGTGCATCGAGGCGCTCGCCTTTGCGATATCCAATGTTCCATAGCGATTCGTACGTTTGCCGTACGATTCATTTCAATTGTTCTATCTTAGTGTTCGACACGCACTACGTTTAACTCTCTATCGAGCCACGCCCGTGGCGTTGATAGGTTAACTCAGCATACAATGATATATTTGACTTATCGGATGAAGGAGTAAAAAGAAGTCAATCCTCCCACCTTGAGTCGATACGCCTTTGTCATTTCGCCGAGCCGATGCGGCTCGATTCCCTAACTTTGTTGTACGGCCACTCTCCTGACTTAGCCATTCGAGCACTTCATGCTTATTGAGTTTGTACGTCCGATTTGCCTTAGCGTGCCAACGCTTCCGTCCGTCGCAAGGCGACGATTTGCTTTCGCGGACCCCTTACTGAACAAGACAAAAGATCGACCTCTAACATTTCAGCGTAAACGTATAGCCTGCACATAAAACCAACTAAAATCATTACTTGCATCGATTCGGACTTGCGCCTTGGTCGATTCGATTTCTTAGAATCTTCGAGCCGATTCAACGCACTCATCCTTCGGGGCAACGCGGTACTTCGCATCGATTCACTCGATGTATTCTTTGGGACAAGGCAACTCTTCGTATCGACTTAGTTCGATGCATTCCTCGGGACAACTTAACACTTTGTATCGATTCGCATCGATACGTAATCGGGTCAACGTAACTCTTCGAGTCAACGACTCAGCATAATACACCGTGCGGAGCAGGGCATTACAGAATATACCACTCAAAATAAGGTTCGTCCCGAACCGAAACCAATACTAAATTTCCAAGGGTTTCATTAGATCGTTCCACGATCTCGTCTCACTATCGTTTGGATCGTACAACTTAGTTTGGAATCATACACATATTTTAGGCGTCCCACCAATATATGCATTTCAGTCGAGCTCAGTTGTAAGATATCAGAACAACGCAAACAAGTGTCTCTTATTCTCGATAACTTGACATCTCGTATTCTCCATCGGACTTGGGCTCTAGCATAAGTTCTCGCAATTCTATTGCATATGCATATTGATACATATGCGATCCGCCAACAAAAGTGAAGGCACACGATGCGATTCAAAAATCGCATTTCTCACTTTGTATGTTTCATCGGGACTATCAATTCTATGCGTCGCGTTAAGCCGTCATGCATCCGATCACAACGAGTCTCCACAACGCCATGCGTTCGGTGTCACTATCCAACGATTTTCGATGTTTTACTTCCTATCCTATCTCGACATGATTCTCTTTTGTTGACTTGCAAAAGCATCAACATTCAGGACTACGTCCGCTAGGTGACTTACCTAGACACCGTGCTCAGCTTCTCCCGACGCAAGTTTAAATTGACATTGTACAAAGGCCACAATCTATCCGACACAACAGTTTACATCAAGGCGACGGTGCTCAAGACAACGATCGCCTTGACACGAGGTCTTTACGACACGCCTTACGTTCGATTTCCTAACGAGTAGGAATTCACTAGCCAAATTCCCAACTTATCCGTCTTGCCACATCGAACTTAATTTTGATTCACGCAAGCTCGATTGCAAGGTGAATCTGAATCTAACGACATGACTTCTAAGTCATTCTCTTATCGTTCTCTCTCGTGCATCGCACGAATCTCACAATCGCCTATCCGAATCACCAAGTTCGTTGGTGAATTTCAAGTTCTATCATCGACCAACATAACCATTCAAATATTCATCCGACGAATACTCAAATCTAACTATATCATTCTCAATCGAAAGTTGTTCCAACAATTCTCGATCGCCTAGACTTATCGTCAATATGCACCACCTTGTATTTGTTATCGATGCAATCTCATATGCGATATCGCATGGGTCATCTTACGGTCTGCAGCATTCAATTTGATTTGGAGGTTAAGTCTTCTAGGGTCAGCTGCCCCGAAGCTACGCTCGATAATTATGGATCATCACCGAAGGACAGTTTACTACGAACCATGCTATATCTTATTTCGGAGCCAAATCACGTTCCGACGATTTCTACGCGACTTTCCAATTCCGGACAAAACCATTTCTATCGACGCAACTGATGCGCAACTATCATCCCAGTCAAGTCATGCACTACCGTCGATGATTCCGCAATTTACGAAATATCTACTCGCATCGAGTTCGAGTCTATCTTATCTGCGGGTCGACACACGAGATGCTATACGCATCGAGCAATCATCGATGACTTATAGTCTCGTCTTTGATCAATCACAAAATTTACGATCAACCAAGTTCGTTCATTCTCGTATCCTTACTTACAAAATTTTGATAGCGCAAGGCGCACTCCATTTTGTATTCTCATATCGTGCCTACGTTTTCTTGCATATCGATCTTGATAGTTCATATCAATTTCGATAGCAAGAGGGTCGAATTCGAATCCGTTCAACGTCAACTTAACTCGCATCGCATACATCCAAGTTCGCAACAAACTTTTCCATACGCATCCACTCGTTCTCTAATTTGCCGCATCCCGCTATACTTTGATCGCGTAACTGAGTTACCGATTATCCAACATCGAACCCTCGAGTTATACGATCACGCCCTCTAAGTTTTGCGTGTTTTCCAGTCGTACTCAAATGAGTGTCGCCGTAGCGTAACCAACTATTTCTTAGGCACGATTACTCACGTCAACCAACTTTCTGACCGAAATCGCACATCGTGCGATTCGATTACAACTCGCATCGCCCAACATTCTTTATCGAAATCGCAAGTCGTACGATTCGATTTCAACGTTTCGAGTTTCCTATTCCATCGATCCGATTGTTGCCTCAAGGCATAATCGTTTCGCTAGTTCCCGTCATTCGACCGATACATAAATTTTCAATCGACGTATCATTCAACGTTATAAATCCCGCCTTACCGTTCTAACCGATCATCGAAGAACACTTGCATCAACATGTCGTCGTACAAATTCTCAATCGAGCCTCGGTGCTATCCCGTCCGTTGCGGACAAACCTTCCGTAATTCTCACAAAATATCGATACAATTTATCGCACAAGTGGTATTGCATATACCACTCGGAATTGAGCCATTTATTGCATCGGTGGTATGCCATATACCACCCAGAAATTAAGTTACTTCCGTCGCAACGTACTCTTTACGAACCAACGATCTCTTCCGACTCACGATTTCCACAGTGATCGTGCTTGATCACAATCGTAACTTTGATTAATCAAAATCCGACGCAACTCGGCCAATGCATTCATTTGCCAACGCAAGTTCGGCGCGCAGCCGAACCGATTTCGTTTCTCGATTTATAACTTTTATTTTCTTCCGTTGCATCTTGTGCAAAATTTCATTCTCGATATCCGTTGCACTTCGTGCAGCGATTACTTTGATACGCGTTGCACCACGTACAATAATTTTACTTTTTGACATACGTTGCACCACGTGTAATATTTTACTCTCAATACGCATTGCACATCGTGCAACGATTTATTTTCGATATTTACCGCACATCGTGCTTCGATTTATTCTCGATACGCATTGCACATCGTGCAACATTTCCTTTCCTACATTCAAAGTCAATGCTCAAATCCGATGCAATACATTCGATATTGACTTACCACTTTTTATCGCAAACGCACATTCGAAATCGATATGTGAATCCGTTCGACACATTCCATATCAACTTTCATTTCTTTTCAACGCATCGTTTACAATCAATGCGTGGCAATTGCTACAGCAACATTCCACGACTATCATTGTATCGAAGCAACCAATATTTCTCATATCGTTCGTTGTAAACAACGAATATCTCAAACCACAATTTACGACGTGTTGCATCTACGGCAACAATTTCTCAAATTTATATCTCGCAACTTGTTGCACTTGCAGCAACAAACCTTTTCCGACTTTTCCAACTAATACCATGTAATTTCCAAACAACACGCGGCAAAATTACATGATTTATATTAGACTTATTGTATGGAACATCCAGTGCGGCATCGAGTAGAGTCAAGAGTGATTTCGATTGGTGGTGGGCAACTTTTTAGACTGAAATGAAGCAAGCGTCCAGAAGAAATTGAGCCTAGAGCTCTGATACCAATTTGTCACGCCCTGACCCGGAATCACCCGAATCATCGTCCTCGCTGGGGCGTGATGCCGCACGAGCCTGGAGTTTTGCTCGTGCAAGACAAGATGACAAGTTCTCAAATGGTTATCTTTGAATTGAACGTTAACAATGAAAGAAAAACAGAGTATACGAAAACGATTCTCTTTATTGATATTTGAAATCAGATTACAAAGGCTTTCGATAGCCCAACGGAATTTGCCAGATTGGCTACAACACTCAGGTTCTCTCTTGCCCACAAAGGATTTCGCCGTTCCATACATCATGCCTTCTATATCTCGCCCGCATCAATCCTGTCGCGAGTCCGAGCGTCAATACGATCGCACGCTTCAATACGCTTCGGCATTCCAAGCCTCAACGCGTTCAAGCAACGCTTCGCCGCGAGCAATCCATTCCCTGCACCCTGCATGAAGCTGGTGGGGGATCAGTACGTTCATCCTCGCATGTACTGAAGCAAAGATCTTCTTTCCAAACCGACATTTTAATATTTATGTTGAATCATGCAAGTTAGCTTATGATCTTGCTATGTTCTCCTTAGGGTCAATTTCATGGCATATTCGAAAGCGTAAAGCATGTTATCATAACAAGCATGTTATCGAATTGAATAGGCAAGCAAGCATTCTCGTGTTTGATTCATGGTGCAACTTAGCAATATCGACGTACTCGCCCTTGCACCGGCGCAAGGTGAATACGCCTATCTGTTTTCCCTGTCATGTTATAAGTGCTCTCTATTCAGAATCCGTCCATGCAGGATATACGCATACCTTGCACTTCCAAACCCATCGTCCTTATCTATATGAAGGTCACTAGCTTTTTGGGCTAGAATGGACTTATATTTATCGAATCGAAACATAAGACGATGTTAACTCTATGCGGTTGCTAACCAACATCAGAGGCCATCGAAATAATCGCAGTAAGTGGCTTATCACATTCACCAGACGGTCGCTACCCATCTAAATGAAGTGCACCAATAATACCGTAAACGAATCCCTCCTAGGCCGAACGGTCCCAGCGCCCTGGCGCGCCGCGTTCGAGGGAATACCCATGCACGGGCTTTTATATCTTTAAGTCTATTTGACCATGCAACGAATCTTATATTTCATACAACCAAGCAAGTTCGCTTATCTCTATTTCAATTGGCACAACGCCCGAATGTTCTCAACGAACGCCCGTAGGCCTCGAACATTTCGAAGGGCACCATGCCGCATTATCGTCTCGTATTTCTCCGTTAACTTTCTATTTCTTACGTTTCATTCTTTATTTCAATGTTTCAATGGCATCATGCCTCAACTCAATGCTCGTCAACCGAACGACCCGAAGGTCTCGAACACCTTTCGAGGCATTATGTCATATCCGACAGTTTCGTCACATTCATGCCACAACTGTATTCTTTCGCAACGAAGCCATCTTCTATTATCCCGTGCACGTAGGCACGTTCCGACCGTATTCCGATATTCTATGCCTTAGCATTCAATGTCCGTGGCTTGCGCGCTAGGGCGCTCGCCTATTGTCTTTCAATGTTCTAGCCGTTCTAACTCGTACGCGAAGGCACGGTATGGTTCGTGCACTAAGGCACTCTCTGAGTACGGTTATCCCATGTTCTTGCGGCTTGCGCACCGAGGCGCTCGCCTTTACGATATCCAATGTTCCATAGCGACTCGTACGTTTGCCGTACGATTCATTTCAATTGTTCTATCTTAGTGTTCGACACGCACTACGTTTAACTCTCTATCGAGCCACGCCCGTGGCGTTGATAGGTTAACTCAGCATACAATAATATATTTGACTTATCGAATGAAGGAGTAAAAAGAAGTCAATCCTTCTACCTTGAGTCGATACGCCTTTGTCGTTTTGCCGAGCCGATGCGGCTCGATTCCCTAACTTTGTTGCACGGCCACTCTCCTGACTTAGCCATTCGAGCACTTCGTGCTTATTGAGTTTGTACGTCCGATTTGCCTTAGCGTGCCAACGCTTCCGTCCGTCGCAAGGCGACGATTTGCTTTCGCGGACCCCTTACTGAACAAGGCAAAAGATCGACCTCTAACATTTCAGCATAAACGTATAGCCTGCACATAAAACCAACTAAAATCATTACTTGTATCGATTCGGACTTGCGCCTTGGTCGATTCGATTTCTTAGAATCTTTGAGCTGATTCAACGCACTCATCCTTCGGGGCAACGCGGCGCTTCGCATCGATTCACTCGATGCATTCTTTGGGACAAGGCAACTCTTCGCATCGACTTAGTTTGATGCATTCCTCGGGACAACTTAACACTTTGTATCGATTCGCATCGATACGTAATCGGGTCAACGCAACTCTTCGAGTCAACGACTCAGCATAATGCACCGTGCGGAGCAGGGCATTACAGCTCTGCATCATTCAGATTCATATATACCTGCCAATCGTTCTCCATCTTCTTTAGGGCAAGTTCTAGATTGGCAGAAGCCCTGCTATACTTGTCAGCCTCCTGAATGACAATCCCTTTTTCAGCACGGGCAGCTTCGAGCTTGGACTCCAAGAAATCCAGCTTTCTCTGAAGCTCGAGGATTTGCTCCTTGGTATTAGCTACCCCGCGAGAGGCCGCCGCTTCCCGAGCCGCGCAATCTTCAGTCCGACAAGTCCATTGATCATATAACTGAGTCAGGTTCTGGCGGTCTTTCAATATAGTTGGCTTGATCGATTCTCGAGCAAGCCTGACCTTCTCCACTACGGTCATAAGGAAATTGTGCTCTTGGTTTATTACCGCGGGTAAATCAGCTTACTGCAGCACGCGGAACTGGGCCACAAGACGATCAGCCTCTAACAGCTTAGGCTCCAGAAGCGCAGCCAGTCCCGCTCCACCGGAGAGTGTTTTAAGAATATTAATCTGGCTACCGGCGCATTGGCGGGCCATAGAAAAGGGAGTCCCCCTCTCCACAGCTGCCTCAATCCCCTTTTTCAGGTGGCGGTGGAAACTGTCGACCACATCCTGAGACACTTCGTCCAAAATTTCATAGAGGATGGTGTCAAAGGGAGTGTAGCCGACAGTAACGAAAGAGTAGCCTCAGAACTTGTCGTCCCTATCACCAGGGAAACGAATCCTATACAAAAAGAAGCGTGGATGGCGGCTAGCTCCTCTTCCGTCGCCCGAAGAGCCTGGATACTTGGGAGAGCGAAAAGGGTAACTCCCGGAACCTTATTTGCAGAGGATGGCGCGGAAAGCGTCGTCCCTTGCTCCAGCTGTGCTATTACCAAGGCTCCCGAACTTGACCCATTCGGAGGCCCCTCAGTATGGGCTGGAAAGGAAGGAGGCGCACGTGTATCCAGGCTATCCCCTCCAGTAGAGTCTACATCGGCAACGTTCGTCACCAGCAATAAAGGGGCGGGACCTGCACGTCCAGAACAATCATTAATCCATGAAGGACGGGACAAAAGAAGCAAATAGGCCTCCTCACAAGTTAAAAAGCTGGTTTATCTTACCAGGAGAAGAGCTCGGAGGCTGCAGCTCGTTCGAAGCTAGCATGGACTCCCCATCCACAGCTTCCGACTCAAATTCAACTGGCTCTTCTGCCCCATCCACCCCTGAAAGGGAGTCAGCCGGGTTAGCGTCATCCTGTTGGAATTCAGTTGTCTCAGGGACAGGGGCAATAGAGCCCCCGTCTCCATGAGTTGAGGTCCCAGCAAGATGAGACCCCCCGGTCGCCTCCGGAAGAGCCCCAGCGGAAGTGATGGCAGTGCACATATCATTGATCAAAGTAAACAAGGCTGGATCGACTTCAGTAGTCGAAACTCAAGAAGCAGACTCCCCGGATGCCTACAAAGAGCAAAAAAAATGATTAGGCCGTAATTTAGAAAAAGAAGGGAAAAGGCGGCTGAAATTCCAATCACCTCAGAAATAGCGTCAACATCAATAAACAGCCTGCGACGTCTTACCGCAGCCCGCTTTGTGGAGTAGGTCCTGCCATCGTCAGTGGGCAGACGCATGCCTCGTTGGCGCGAAGCACCAGGCACAACAGGTGGATGATCCTCCACCTCTTCATCTGGCGCAGTAGGAGGCTGGTCCCCCACCTCCTCGTCCGAAGAATGCGACGAGTCATCGGCGGCCTGCTCGGCATCCTCTTCATCCGCCGCAGTGGACTCCGAGTCCGGCACGAGAACCCTATTCGCCCCTCTCTTTCTCTTCCTGGAACCCTCTGGCTTTTCTGTCAAGCCGGTCCCGATAATGAAGCTGGTGTTCATGTCGAAGTTCACGGGAGGTTTGCTCGCCGCAACGTGATAAAGAGCCGCCATGTACAGAATATCCTCTTGCGTGCTAGCGTCAGGGACTGAGAAGCTAGCCCGGGTATGAACAGCATTGTAATAATGCCACGCCTGGATACCGTCAAGAACACTGCCCTCAAAACCCAGGCAAGCACTGGGGCAGTCAAGGAACAGCTGACTATACCCGAATTGGTGAGAGAACCGGCTAGGCAAATAAGGCTCCAAGTACACGTTGTTTCGGTAACGATATACTATGTGCGCCGGACGAATGTTGTGCAGCCATAGAAGCATCTTCTCGGATAAGAGCTGGGGAGGATCGATGCCATCTACGTGTACCCTCCTCACTTTCCTAGGAGTAAACTGGGAAAGAGACACAAAGAAGTCAGGCCCATCAACTCTTGCCAACGCTCTTCGACAAGCCGGCATGGTTTCATACTCCCAAGATTGATGATGGTATCGAAAGAGGAAGGCATCATCAACGGTGACATCACCCTCTGTCCCGGCCCTCATCAATGACCGATAATGCATCAAAAACCACCCCATGAGATAGTGGTATGGTAGCTCTATCCGCTCGAAGTCCAGCGTCGTCTCACGAGCAATAACTTTAGATGTAAAAGCACGGAGGCCGTGGTGTATGCTACACACCATAGCCGGAAGAAGGGCTAGTCTTACTTTGAAGACCAGCTTCACAGCCGGGAGAATGAAATGGCGGCTGATCCTTTCCATAGAACCTGCTCCTCCCGAGACTACGTAATTTCATAGCCATACCATCAAGAACCCGGCCAAGATTGCTTTATCAGACATTTGTCGGGTACTATAGTAGAAATAACTGAAGGAGTTAGTGCGGCTCCCAAACCTGTCGCGGGTGGACCTCGACCTTTTGGCCTTCAACATCATGTCCTTCACCTCCTCCAGGGTTTGAGGACCTCGAGACGAAACCCAACCAGAAGGACGTAATTTGAAAAGATACGCAACCCAGGCCGTGGCTTGAGGGGCGTTCCCTTCTGAGCTATTTTCTTTCTTGATAGCAATCTGGTTGCAGATGCTATGATGGCACAACAGTTCTCGGTACACGGCGACGAAACCAGAAAATCGTCGATCCAGGTCATCGAATTCCTCATTCGTCGGCGTATATACTTTAAATGGCTCGCCTCCCCACGGCAGCTTAGAAACAGCATGCATCTCATGGAGAGCAAGTCCCAACTCTCCCCCGGGCGCGAAAAAAGTCCCCGTACGTCGGCTATACATCTCCAAGAGGGCCATGAATAGCGGCTTGTTAATGGGCAATCCGTAACAGGTGCCCCGGATGGCATAGTAAAGGTCAATCTCCCTGAGGAGTTCCTCGTAGTTCCTCAGGATCCACGAGGAAAGATTGGCCCATGTGGGAATGGGGTTTATCCAATTCAGCAGCGACAACCTGCCCACGGGATAGGACCCCTTGCGATCGAGAAAGGTGTCAGCTCGGGTAAAAGTAAAGTTAGGACCAGACACGTTGATAAAAGTACTAGGAATCAGCCCCATCACAGTCCGGCTGACTGACTCCCTACTTGCACATGCCGACCTAATACTCATATTATAGTGGATGTTACCTACGAACATCCCCTGTTGGGTTGGAGTCAGAGAACCTGCCATTGTCCTGCCCAACGACACCATATTAAACTACGAGAGGGGAAAATGCCGCTCTATCTCGGGAACATGGATATCCACCCCATCCACAGTGAAGTCCCAGTTCTCAGAAACGTCCAGTATTCGGGAGTTCTTTACGGAGAAAGCATCCCCAAAGAGAAAAGCGGGTTTCAGATATTCTCCGTTCAGTTTTTCCGAATTCATCATAGCACAAAGAAAATGGAAAGGCTGGTTGTTGATGGCAGCCACCCTCTCCAAAGGCTCATTAGAGGGAAGTTGATCTATCATATGTCGAATTATATCGTCAAGACGCACACCCATGGCAAACTGAGCCGAACCCACTTGAAGCTCTCCGGCCGGGTTGGTTGGGAGGTTTACTGGAGAAGTACAAAAGAAATAGGATTAAAAATAGGTTAAAATGAAAATCACTTAGAGTTTTCTCAAAAAGAAGTCTCTAGGAGTCTATGCGGCTCGGAGCGACGAAGCCTTATGCGGCCCAGTTCAGCTGAATTTCATGCGGCACGGCTTCAACAGAGCCTATGCGGCTCGGGTCAGCACAGCTTCATGCGACCCAATTCAGTTAAGAGTTACATGTGACATTGATGTGGCTCAGATTACGACTTATGCGCAGAAGAGTTTATGCGGCGGGATTCAACAAATTTCTATGCGGACCAGTTTGTCAGGAACATATGCGGCTCCGGTCAAAGGAGACTTTATGCGGTTCATATCCAGAAGTAGTCTTGTGACTCAAAATCCTTCTCATGCGGTTCATACAAAGGGAAATGTCCTATGCGGCCCAAATGCGAGAGGGTCATGCGGCCCATACAACGCAAGCGGCTACATCATGATCAGGCTTGAGCCATCCAAACGATAAGGGCTTGCGCATAAATTATGCAACAGAGCCATGGGTTCTTTGGGTTCAAAGTATTCGAAAGAGATCCTTACACTTGAAAGAAGGACGAACATCAGGATGCACTTCGGGCACAACGGCCGACGAGGAAGCCGCCTTCTTGCCTTTTGCGGCAGCGGAGACGACCTTGGAAGATTTGGGTGCCATTTCGATAGTCCGAGAATAGAAATGGAGAAGGAAAGGAAAGATAGCAACAGTGGGAGACGAAGGAGAAAGTAAAGAAATCCTTCCGACTCAACCCATCCATATTTATAAACAAAACCAAGGCGCTTCGATTCTCGTGCAGAACGAAAACCAACTCTTCGGTTATCGAGGTGAGCCGCCTAAAATGAAGGCTAGACGCCTGGGATCCTGTCCCGAAAAGTGACCTCAAAACTGACAATAAATCAATAGCATTTAATGCAAAAGATCTCCATACGTGACAAGATGACGTGGCGGAAAGTCCTTACGGCCGAGACATCCATACGGCCGAAAATCTCTGTAGCCTAGTCATCCATGCGGCCGAGACATCCATATGGCCAAAACATCTATGCGGCTGAGACTCCATACGGCTGAGACATCATATGCGGCCAGAAGAATACATAGCCATGCTTCTTGTTCAAAGTATTTCAATTTTGCAAATTAAAAACTTTGAAGGGGTCTTGTAGAAGCATGGGAAATAATAAAGAAAGATCCATGCGGCCAGGAAATCCCATGGGGCTCAGAAAGCCCATGCGGCTCAGAGATTCATGCGGTACAAGGGACTATGCGGCTCGATACGTTCTATGCGGCTCAGAGAGGTGCTACGTAGCATACAAATAACTCTTCCCTTACTGCATTAATTGTCTTGACGGCTGACAGCTCTGACAAGACGACAGCCCTGACACAAAAATATAATTATGACTCTGTCATAATGACAGACTCCTAGAAAAATGAAGGAGATCTCTGACATAATCCTCCGAAATCCAGAAAATGCCACGCAGCCTAGGCACGTGGACTATCATATACGGCTCAAGTAGACGCTCCCCCATGCGGCTCACGAAGGGGTTACCCGTTATGCGGCCACCTACGTCCATGCGGTCCAGATTATCATATGATTCGAGGACACGTGGCCGGGCATATGCGGGTCAATCTTCATGCGGCTTAGATCCCCTCAGTGGCTCCCAGGACAAGTGTCATAAAGCCAATCAATTTTCCAGATTTACTGCAATCAAAGGTTGGGTCAAATCCCAATAATCTGGGACACATGGCAGGAGAATGAATTAAATTTATTCATTCAGATTTGCAGACATCAGCGGATCATCATAAGTGAGATTTATTCCATTCAGCATTAATTACTGAGAGAATTTGGCACAATCTACATTAATGGCCCAGATTCATTACACTCAAAACTAATGGCCCAGATTGATCAATCAACAGGCCGCCGCCACTTCAAGGGGCAATCATTGTAAACCCTAATGATGTCCTCCCATTCTTATAAATAGCAGGGTGCCATTCCCTTGCAACACACACAGAGAGACATACGCAGAGATAGAGAGAGACAGAGATAGACAGAGATCGACGTGCATAGAGAGCCAGAGAGCCTAAAGAGAGAGCATTTCTCCATCAACGCCAAGCCGTTCTTCCACAGAGCCAAGAAGCTGCACCCGATCGTCCAAGGAGTAAGGCAGAGCGGCCGTCGCTTTTTCGAGCCTCTATCGTCACCCCCCCAGAATCTAAAATAAACAATTGTACTTAGATTGTTGTACCTAGGTTTTCGTCCCTAGGCTTTCTTTGTACAAGCGAGTTTGTATTGTGAAGTAAAAGTCCAGTCCTCCGATAATTGTTCTGTCCTTTTATATTTCATGGCAAACACCCATGATCACAACACCTATACCAAAATTAAACTTGGACCCAAACCCAAATCGATTCAATCACGTGGGTCCAACTCAAATTCGACTATACCCAACCTCACCCAACACAACTCCGAAGTGTACCCAAACTCAACCTGTCTTGATCAAAATATTGACCCAGAAACGACTCAAATCTGAATCGATCAAAATTTGTAGTGTTGTTTCTGTCAATATATATATATATATATATATATATATATATATATATATATATATATATAGAAATTATGTACCCAAACTAAGATTTTTTTCCCCTTGAAATGTACAAAATTTTGTGCACGCAGCGTTGCATGCTATTTGGATCTATTGTTCTTAAGTTTTACACACCCCCACGGTCTTTCGCGACTCAAACTTGAGATCACCCGTGTAGCCAAAAAAGTTATATTTTTCTTCATTGACCACAAGAACCAACTGAGTTTGGTAATAAGAGCTTTAGTGCCTAAATAAAAGGCAAAAAGTTCATACATGATCAAAGTATATCTTTATAGTGAAAGATATATTTGTGAACCCATTGCTTAAGCATTCCAGGTAGAATAATATACTCCAACATCAAGAACTGACTTCCACATGATAAAACACGCCAATATATGCTCTTTGATCATATTGTTGGCGTGCGGTGTGATTCGAATCAGAGTTAGTGATGTGACCCGAATCAGAGTTAGTCCATGAGAATGCGATATTGGACTGAGGTTATATGCCTTAAAAAAATCACATGTAAGACCTGAACAAATTTTAATTATCTATACCTCATGAACCCACCTCCTTCGGATGTGGAACTAAATTACCAATTGTCATCCCCTTTGAGTTCTCAACTGAAAACGAGATACAATCAAATAATATCCACTTTAGCTCATTTCGAATAACTTTAGCGCCTCTACTACCTTTTGTTCATTCCTGCCAGCCGAATAATCTTAGCACTCTTGTTTCCTTTGCTCGTTCCTACAAAACAAACAACCTTAACGCCCATGCTACCTTTGTTCGTTCCCACCAGTCAAACAACTTTAGCACCTCCGTTACCTTTACTCCACTCCTGCTACTTTTACTCGTCCCCGCCAACCGAACACCCAACTTATTGTCATCTCGATCCATTCGACTACATAACTAAACTGACACGTTCATCCACACCACCATTATTTTTCAGCCACAATGTCTTACTCCATCTTAGATATGCAGTCAGACCCACCATGGAAGCCAATCCGTGTAGTTGCCTCAAACAATAGGACGATCAGTACAATCTATCTCGAATATATTAGAGCTGCCCAAACCAGCACTCATTACCATAAGCTCTGATACCACTAGTTGGAAACGCGGTGTAATCCGATCAGGAGTTGACCCATAAGATGTGATATTGGACTTGGCTCATATGCCTTAAAAGATAATTCTTATATAAGACTTGAACCAGTCATAATTATCTATACCTCATGATCACATCCCCTTTTGATGTATGACTAAATTACCAACTCCATTGTCATCCATTTGGGGGTTCAACCGAAAATGAGATACAATCCAACAAAGTAGAGATACAATCCCTTTGTCAACAAATGCCCAAGAAGAATCATATCCATTATTTGGACTCAGCCAGTCTTCGTGAAGGTACGATGGATGGTATACTAGATGTACTATTTAAACTCAGTAGGAGTTATAGTTGGTAGGCTACCTTATTTTGAACCAGTCTCATAGCATGAATAGCCTTACAGTCAAAAAAGATTTGAAGTTTAGTCAGCTCAGTAGTTCCAGCCTTGAATCAATGGTATATAATTGTAAGATACTAATTTTTTTCATTCCGTTTTTCGAAAATAAGCCATCCATTAATAACCGTCCTTGTCATGGACTACTAGCATCATGATCCCCTCTTCCATTAAATTTTTGCATGGGTTGGAATTTAAATCCACGTCCACTCCTTCCATCCGTATTACCACCGGACCACTCCCTCGGTGGGGACCGTTAAGATACTACTCGGTTCAAGGGAACTGGAAAAGAATATCAATTGAGAACGTTTTGTAATATTTGATTTGAAGTGTATGCAAGCAATCAGGGCCGACCCTGGGGCATGGGCAATCCCCCGACCTCTAAGTCACTATCTCTCCATCAATAGAGCATATGCGGTCCACCCCAACTCTCTTTGTCTGTTCAACTAGCAATCCATCGGACCCATATTTTGAGTTCCCACTGGGAATGTCTCGAGTAGCTCAAAGAGAGGAACTCGGAATCCGAGTCCCACGATACCGTCAGAATCGGAGACTTCGACGCCGCTGCCAATCTCATTCGCCATCAAATTTTTTGATATCTTCTTTGGGAGTCAAGAACAAGGAACAACTAAATATAGCTTCGACTAGGACAACCCAACCACCAGAGCCGGCGTTGCGAACAATGTGTTTAGTGTGCAAGATTGTAGCTAAAGATGCTACAGGAAGAACAGTAGGACAGAACTGAACAAGCATTGAAGCCTTTAGATCAAGACATGAGCCCTTGCTGCTGCCGTCAAGTGAGGATATGGCCCCTGATGAAGCAGAAATAGAGGACATGTACCATATAATCGGAAGATCGACCTGCTTCTAACTCAAAAAAAAAAGAAAAAGTAAGGCTAAATCACAACTTAATACCTCAACTGGTAGATCATTCTAGCTATAATATGTGAAGGGGGGGGGGGGGGGGGGGGGGGGGGTGTTGGGTACGTCGGCGGGAGAGGTTTGGTGGGGATGGGGGCCAGAGAGGGGAAAGCGGGATTTTAGGTAGTTTTTTTAAACAGAAAATGTAATATTGACTGTCAGGGGGTATCGAGATAAAAATTTACAATAGTTGGTGGTATCAAGTTAATATGTATCAAAATTTATGGTATTAAGTAGGAAAATGTGAATAATTGAGAGTATCAAGTTGTAAAAATGTAAAGACAAGTTAATGTAAAAATAAAGGCACAAAATTGAAAATTCGTATATATTGTGAATCCATCGTTAAGAATATACTGACCATCAAGAACTGATTTCCACATGATACAACATGCCAATGCCATTAAAGAACAAAGTTTTTTTTTTTGGCTCAATAAAGTATGGATAAAAATCTCTTGTCAAGAAATAGCCGATAATAATCATATTCATATGGAATCAATTTCATCATGAACCTTCTGGATTACTAAGATACTCTTGAAGTTCAAGGGAACTTGCAAACGAGTATGGTTTGTAATATTTGGAATATTTGGATTGGGTTTGGTAATTAATTGGTTAGTACATCACTTACATGGGATGGCTAAACATTGAAAGTCATCACCTCACTTACCGGAGGACAAAAAAGACTGTATCCAAACACATTCTGGAAAGTCATACATACATGTTGTAAGTGTACTGTATTACAACATGCAAGTGCCAAGGAGTGAAGTTCCAAAGTATAGAGAAAGAACAATTCTAAGTAAGACTACATCTTCATACAATGATATAGTGAAGTTCCAAATACAGAGAAAGAACATCAAAATTTTCATGCTGAAGGAATCAACCACAGCAATAACATACATTTCCATGGCAACAGAACAAATGAATCATATGTTCATATATATAAACAAACAATTTCTAGTAACAACAAGCGTACTAGAAAGTAATCTCGAGCATCTCTTTTGTACAAGTATGGACCGGAGCAGTGTGGAAGAAGAAGTGACTGTGTTTCTCGGTGATGATCGGCCGGCGAAACGACCAATTCGATGTCGAAAAACTCGGCCAACTTCCTCAGCATGTCGGAGTCTTCGGTGCCAGACTACTCCCCTCTCCTCCCGCGCCACCACCCGCTACTCCTCCCTCCTCGATGTCGCCGCCTCCCCGGGGGCTACACGAAGAGCCGACCGCCCTCTTCCCTCGGCTCAGGAGCCTCCTGAAGGACTTCAACCTCCCCGACACCGGCGTCTTCGCAGTCTCCTCCTCCGTCGCTGGCCTACTTGTGGGCAACGGGGACATCGGCGTGGGGAGGAATCCCTCCGCGGCCCTCCTCGGGATGTCGATCACCAGCATTCCCTCCGGCCGCCTCGCGGGCGCCGAGGCGCCGGCGGCGGCGCCCGGGCTCCCCTCCCGGGCCCCGCCGCCGCCGCTGACCCCCTCCTGGGTCCCCCAGAACAGCACGTTGGTGGGGAAGGCCTGCGCTTCCGCGTCCGGACCAGCGGCGTCGTCCGCCGGGACGGGAGCCTCGACGGCGGCGCGGCAGAGGGGGCAGGTGGAGTGGGAGTGGAACCACATGCCGATGCAGCCTACGTGGAACCCGTGGCCGCACTTCGGGAGCAGCAGGATCTTCTCGCCGTCGGCGACCTCCGAGAGGCACACCGCGCACTCCAGCCCCCCGTCCTTGAAGTCGGAAGCCTTGAAGGAGGTGGCCGGGAGGGAGCTGAGGACCTCCTCGCCGAGGCCGCGGCGGTCGACGGGGACGACGTCGGCGGCCGCGAAGACGAAGCGGCGGCGGTGGCCGCGGCGGAGGGCCGGGTGGGCGCTCATGTAGTGCTTGGCGTAGAGGTAGAGGAAGAAGATGAAGACCACCACCATGAAGAGGAAGATGACCGCCGCGATCATCAGCTGGCTGCTGATGGTCACCGCCGCGTCCGAGCGCTGGGAGAAGCCCCGGCTCTCGTCCGACATTGGAAAAAAGATTGGACTTTTACGACTCCGGAGTCGAAAAAAGATCGGATCTTTGGCCCTGATTTGTGAAAAAGATTGGATTTTGAGACTTGGGTCTTGCTAAAGATTTGATTTTTTTTTTTGTTTGGAATTTTGAGAAGAACTAGAAGAGTTGAAGCAAAATGTGGTGCTTTGTGAGTATGTTGAGAAATTTGAATTCTTGGTTTTTTAGAGAGAAAGAAATGTGGGCGAAGAGAGTGTTGTTTTGGGACTATATATTATCGTGAACTGGAGGAGGAATGATTGCAGCATTGTCCGCAAGTCAATACAAAGGGGGGAAGCAGGAGCGAGGAAGGTGAACAACCTACGGAAACTGGGAAGTAGACTTACAGATTTCGGAAGTCATTTGAAGATTGACTTCAAGGGCGGCTAAGGGCGCCTTAGATCAATAGATTGAACCAATGTCGGTTCGAACATCGGACCGTTAGGTTGGACCGGCCGGCCCAATCTTAAAGAATTACGTTCAGCACGGTTTCGTTCAACAAGTCTTTTCTAGATGAAAAGGAACGAATTGTAAGTTTACTTTTATGAGCTGTGTCGGATTTCGAACTAGACGATAATCAACTCAAAAGTTCCATTTGTTCGAAAAATCTGACATAAAGTGAAGAAACACTTTGAGAACACGAAAAGTCATCTAATATTGCTATTTATTTATTTATGGAAAAAAAAATAGTTAACGGGTAATGATTGTTTTTGATAAATTAGTTTTTTTTTTAAATGTTGTCTAGTTCGGTCATCTGAAAAGTATCAACAATATTAAACCAAGTCTTAATACTAATTTTTTACAAAAAAATGTACTACTTTTGCTTTTGGTTTTTTCTACTTTTGCTTTTCAGTACTTCTAACAGATCGTGACGAGAAAATGACGTGTGAATTGAAGCTACGTGTTGGTTTTCTATTGGTCAATTTCTTTTCCTACGTTAGCTAGGGATAGTTTTTTTTTTTTTTTTTTTCCAACCAGTCACGTACTAACACGTGGCATTTCGATTTATTTTTTCGAGCTGTCGGGCCTTTCTCTTTGTTTTTTTAAGTAGCTTTTGATCACAATCCACAAACTAATTTTTTAATTTTTTTTTAATAAATAGGTGTTACCAACGAACTTTTGTAATTATTTTAAAAAAAAATTGACCATGATAACCCATCCTAATCCAACCTTGTGAACGGGAGTGAACCACTATATCCGGTTCATTGGGAGTCAAATCGGACCGTCCGCTCTGGACCGATTTTCAACACTCACATATATTCAAACCGGGGTTTCTTACACTTGCGCGTTGGTCTATTGCTTGGTTTCTTCGTGGTGGTTGGTGCTTGGACTTGGTTGCCACTTTTGACCCATGTGACATGTTAATTGAGGACCAAGTTCTTTGTACTACGAAACATGTGAATAGGAATTTGATCTCTTCAAAAGTCAATGGAGTCCTCATCTTGGTTTGTTAATTGATTAAAATGAAGTTATGATCGGATGTACAAGTTGTATTATATATGATCCTTAGAAATATAAAGTTCCAAAAGAAAATTAATATTCGTATATATTATTAAGATGAATTTTTTTTATTTTTAGATTAGGTCTTTTATTTTTTAGAAATACGATAAATTGGATTCTTAGAATGTCAGAAAAGAAATTTTTTTTACTAGAGTGGTAATTTTTTTTAGCATAGTCCTTAAAATGTCAGAACGACAATGCTTGAAGTCTATCATTATGTTTAATAGTCTTCTTCTCTCATTTTTCTGACCATTCATGTGAGAATAGATAGCCTCCAAATGGGATTGGCTAATAATAATAATAATAATAATTTATTATATGCATTATTGTGTACATTTAATAAAAGGAAATATAAAGACAAATCCCTCATGTTATATGTTTTATTGTATACTAGTGTCGGGCACACGCGTTGCGTGTGCAACGTTTTAAATTTTGGAAATATTGATATCATCTTATGTAGACAACAACCATAATTTAAATATAAATAATCAAATTCATGAATTTTGTACTTGATCTAATCCATAGTTTTAAATTCATGATTTAAAATATAATAAAATATAATCTACCGTAATTTAAATATAATAGATATATATATTGTTAATTTAATTTATAATTTTGATTCTAACATATCTAAAGATTTAATGCAAGACAACCTTCTTTTATAAAAATTAAGAATTCTAATATATGAAATTTAATTTAGTTTAATGCATACTCACAATCCTAGTTAATTTAATCTAATTTAATTTAATTTAAATTAATCTAATTTAATTTAAATTAATCTAGTTGGATAAATTTTATTATAGTTTAATAATCTAATACAAATTAAAAATCTAATTAAAAATTTATTCTAGTTCATAACTTAAATATAATTTTAAATTTGCAAAATAGGATATTGCTAATCAATGCAAATACCATAGAATAATGGAGAGATAGAAAGAGAGATGACCTTGTAGCACGTTGTTCGTCGTTAATATTGCATGTTTTTTTTTTGGTTTCTTTCAGAGAATGCTGCAAAAGAGAAAGTAGAAGAGAAATTGATGTAATGTGTATATATATACTAATATGTAATAGAAAGAAAAAATTAAATTAAATTAATATTTAAGAGAAAAATCAACAACTTGACAGAAGTTTTGATTTTTTTTCTTTCTGAGAATGAAAGCAAGAAAAGGTTTGTAAGAGAAAAGAAGATGTTACAACCGTTTATAATTATTTAAATTAGTGGGATTGTAAAATAACCTTATTATCCATACATAAATATATTTTTACCTTAGAATATATATAATCCAGATATCCCTAGTATTTGGATTATATAATAGTATAGATAGTTAGCACTGCCATAGAAGATTAGTTTAGTTTGTTAGATCTATCAGTTATTAATGTCTGAATCCTTCAAACTCGGAGTCTCTTCAAAGTCTTCTCAATTATTTAGCTTGTTCATGTCAATTGTTAAAGAAACAGATTTCTCTAGACTTTAGAAAATCGTTACAAGCTATTATAAACTAGTATATATGTGTATATATGTACCTATCTTACACTTATTTTATAATACTTTATTTTTTTTTAAAGAAGGTAATTGTGACGAACGCTCCCACTGGAAATCGATTTCCTGACCACTCGGATTGCATGCCTCACGACTACCACTAGACTAGAGGGTCATTGACATATTTTATAATACTTGGAAAGAGCAAATAACAACATTTTTAATTTTCTTCTTCTTATGTACATAATTATATAATTAGCCATATTATATTTAATGAACAATTTTAATTAGTAAATATATATGAGGGCATTTTTGGAACAATTTTTTTTTACGGTGAAGCCTACTTTTTTTATTATATAGTAGTATAGATTTAAATTATTTTAGCATATTATTCTTCTACCTTTTTAAATTTTGATTAATTAGGCTTTATTTAAAAAAAAAAATCAAATATGTAGTGTATGTTGGTAAAATATTGTTTGGGAAAACTATACTTTTGGTCACTGAATATTTGCCTAACCAAAGTTTTAGTCACTCAAAGATATTTTCTAAAAATTTAGTCACTGAATGTTTGGCCGTCCAAAAAAATGGCCACTCTGTTAAATTGTTGTTTGTTTTATTAACAATTTTTGTTGACATGGCATGTTATGTGCCATGTCAGTCGTTAAGTATGACGTGACACATTCACGTGGGCTATTTTTGGATTTTATTTTTCAAAAAATTCGTTTGGGTATTAAGTTTTTTTTAAAAAATAAAAAATGAAATACCATGTCATAAACATTAAAATATGGCACATAACTTAATACCCAAACAAAAAAATTTGCAAAATAAAACCCAAAAATAGCCCACGTGGATGTGCCACGTCATACTTAACGACTGACATGGCACATAACTTGTCATGTCAACAAAAATCGTTAATAAAATAAACAACAATTTAACAGAGTAATCATTTTTTTGGAAGACCAAACATTTAGTGACTAAATTTTTGAAAAATATCTTTGAGTGACTAAAACTTTGGTAAGACAAACATTCAATGACCAAAAGTATAGTTTTTCCAATATTGTTTTAATTTCTATAGGATCCTGGTTCGGGTATAAACTTTATTTGTGTTACTACACGTAGGAGTGAGCATTTGATTTATTCAGTTTTTTGAAATAGTCAAAACCGAATGAACCGAACTGCTAAAATTCAAAATCGAAACAAAACTAGCCATAACCGAAACAAAATCGAACTAAAAATAGATTCGGTTTGTGCAATTTGTTTGCTCGGGATATTTTTATTCCAAAGTTAAATTTATAGTTAAATTATATTAAAAATATTTTTTTTATACATAAATATGTTGTATTTTAAAGTTGGATCCATAGTTGGATTAGTCGTTAAATTATTAAACGTGGACTTTAAAATACATAAAATTGTTTACAAAATATACATATTTTAAATCATAGATTATGATTGTTATTTACAAATAAGAATTACAATAGTATAAGTTGATTTTGGATCGAAACCAAATAACAATTTTTGGTTTTCAAAATTGAAACTAAACAACTTTTTTTCTTCTTCCAAACATGTTCTGGATCCAAAACCAAACAATGCTATCCCCTCGTACACGGAGGACCTAAGGCCTCGTTTGGTTCACGGATTTAAAGAACCAATAAAGGAAAGTTGTTCCTTTCATTTGTTTGGCAGCCACAAACTTGGGAATCAATTTTCTGACAAGGAAAAATATTGGTAGAAATATGGTTCCACTCAAAACCCATGGAATTGATTTTCCTTCCTCCTTTTCCAACATTTATTACAAAAGTTATGACAAAAGTAACCATGTGTCATTGCTTATTTTACCATTAATGTTATTTTTTGTAATATTATTTTTATTTTAAAAGGTAAGAATATTATTGGAACATTATTATATTTTGCTTTCCTTTCCTAGGTAGTTTCCTTGTTTTACGAAACAACGGAAAGAAAATGTGATAGAAATTCTACTTTTCTATTCCCATGGAGAATACAATGGAATTCATTTCCTTTCCGTGAACCAAACGAGGTCTAAGTGTGGACTCGGGTGGAACCCAACCCAACAAAAAATAAAAATTTATATGACATCGTTCTACACTCCAGTCCAAATTCCAGCTTAGCTCGATAATATTTTAGTGTAGCTCAACTCTTATCTTAGCTTAGCCCAACTATCCAACCTACATACAAATAGAGTAAAACTTTGATACATAAGGAGGTATCAAAGTTTTGATACCTCCTTTGTATGACAAGTGGGCCCATCCTTAAATTTTATGTCCACACCTTTTACGAAGTGAGAGGGGGCCCACTTGTCATACATGTATCAAAATTTTGATACCTCCATCTGTATCAAAGTTTTCTCCCATACAAATATCTTTCTACAAATCAAAATTAGATTTATTTTATTATTTTTAGTTCAGTCCAAAGCCTTATTAGCAATCACCCGAATAAAACTCGTATTATACACGATTTTTTTTCGTATCTTTCAGAAATGTATAATACTTGCGTACTTTTGACATATTTAAATTAGTACGTAAATTTTAAACATGCGAAGTTTTAAATGTGTTCCGTATAAATTATTGAAAAATTTGACAAAAAAATAATATGGTGGGACTTGTTTAATTAACCAAATTTGACAACATATTTAAGAATGTGAAGTTTCTAACCTCAATGTTTTTATTTTTCGAATATTTGACCGAATTTTTGAACATATTATATTTGTACTGAGCCGATTTATATTCGTACTTTTGCCGTCCCGAATTTTTTTCGTTTTTCGAACTGCTAACAAGGGTCCAAAGTAGTTCCAATTTTTGGGTCCGTCATTGTCATCTTATGTTTCCCATGGTTCACTTTTTTTTTGTGATGTTCGACGATACGCACGAGACTTAGTGTGCCTGCATCGCATGCCTGTTGGACCCACTACCCCCAACTCCCACCAAATAAATGGAAGAAATAATACGTCCCCGTGTCTCGATTCACTGATCTTCCGTGAAGAAATATGTCCAAAAATAGGCCAATGACCTTTTTTGACCATATATATGGTAATCCTATATAAGATTGGATTTGACCATATATGTGGTAATCTTACATAGGATTGTATTTTTTAGCCTACATAGAATTGGATTTCTATGCTATATAAAGGGGTCTACGGGTGCTCTTTTACACATGTCATTGTGCTCAAGTTGTTGAATAAGTTCAACACAAGAGAGCTAAAGTTGTTGAATAAGTTCAACACAAAAATTTGAGAGTTTTTTTTTTTTTTCTATCTTTGTGATAGAGATTGAGTTCTTGAGTGTAAGGAGAGAAGTGTCGAGAGCTATTGTAATTCCTTTTCTTCTTCATAATGGAACTAAATCACCCTCATTTGTGGAAGTAGGCTTGCCGAACCACGTAAATCATTGTCTTTGTAGTTGTGAATTTTTTCTGAGTTTTTTGGATTTATTTCCGCTGTGCCACAACATTCTGTCACTCAGCCGAAATCTTATCTCTCCTCAGTAACCACAAGAACCACTCGAGTTCACAATTTAATAATTCCATTCAAGAAGTCAAGATTTTCCCAATAAATGACAGACGAATCAGTACGCAAAGAAAACTAACACCTCTGCCTACTTTCCTAGAAATCAAAGATTGCGACGCAAGAACTTCGTCCAGTCCAGTCATCGATGCTTGTTGTGAATTATTGCTTTGAAACTGTAGTTTCAAACTTAATTTTATGTTTCCTTGCAATCTCGGATGTGTTGGAACGCAAGAACTTCGTCCAGTCCAGTCATCAATGCTTGTTGGAACGCGGTGTGATTCGAATCAGAGTTGGTCCATGAGAATCGATATTGAATTTGGCTCATATGCCTTAAAAAAGAATTCTCCTGTAAAGCCTGAACTATACCTCATGATCCCATTGCCTACCCGATATGGGACTAAATTACCAACTCCATTGTCACCCCCTCTTTTGATCAACCGGAAACGAGACAATCCAACATGATGACACATATCGTTTGTTTCTGAGCATGTATAAGTTGTACAATCGTGCAGACAGTATCCCCAAAAATCAAAATGTCTTCTATTTTTTTACATCCGTATATCTATTCTACTATATAATGCCAAAAGTTAGGCTTCACCGTAAAAAATTTTCTTCCAAAAATACTCTTGCATGTCTATACTAATAAAAATTGGTTTATTAATTTTAATAAGGACAACTTAGTAATTACGAAGACTACGTCTTCCTAAATAGTATTCCTAAGTTAATTAAAAGAATGTTAAAATAAATGTAAGGCACTTGCACATATGCTAGTATTGTTAATGTGAAATTTTCATTTTCATATTTATGTCTCCCTATTTTTTTATAAATTGCGGTAATATAGTCCTTAGAATGTTAAGTGGATTTTTCCAGCCAGAGACTATTTTTTTATTTTTCAGGGTCTGCTTGGATTGAGGGGAAAAAAAGCAGAGTTAAGTGAAGAAAAGTTAAGCGAGAGAAAGTAGAGTCAATACATATAATTATGCTTGGATTGGAGGGAGAGTTAAGTGGGGACGTGTTTAATAACTCTTGTTCGGATTGAAAGTTTTGAGCGAAAGCAGGATTAATAAAAATATAATAGTTACCAAAATACTCTTATTACATATGTAATAAAATTAAATTTGACTAAAATTTTAATTAGAACTTGTCAAAATATCTTCATAAATGAGGAAGCTACGGGACAACATGTTGAAAACAAAAAAAGAAAAAAGTCATAATATTATATAGAACAACTAAGAGGTTTATGACTTTTTAAACAAAACTTCTCAAACTCCCTCGTTAATCCTCCGATTTGGAAGGTTGAAAAAAATAGACAAAAGAGGGTTGAACAAATCCTCACTTAACCCTCTATAAGCTTCCCTCCTAAACCATGATCCTCAAACCAAGCATGATTGTTTTTTTCCTCAAACCAAGCATTATTGTATATAGAAAACTTCATGGGAGAGGTAGTTGGATCCTTGGTGGAAGTTTGTGCCCTCTAACAAAATAAACATTTCAAGAAAATTTTAGGACTCGAAATTCTGGAAGTTCTGACTATAGCTAAGACTGTCAAAATTTTGACAGTAATGCATCGTACCTAACAGGATTGTCCCAAATTTTTAACGTTTTGGACTATACTTCAGAATTAGTCTCAATTTGGCTATATATTACTTAAACATAAAATCTAAGAATCATTAAGAAAATAAAGTATCAATTGGTGTCTTGCCCCCAACATTTAGAAAACCCCAGAAATTACAAACCTATTTCAAATGATGGAGATTTACATTGCTTAATTGTGAATGAGTCTTGATGTGTGACATCTCTGATTAGGGTTGCAAGAGAAAGAAAGGGAGGGTAGAACATATCTAGAGAAAGAGGAAGAGGAAGAGAGAAGAGAGAAGACTGCTGGATATATGGCCTAGGTGATTAAATATGAAAGAAAATTTTTTAGTCCCACATCGGATAGGAGATATCTCTTTTTTTTATAAACTGATTTACCTTTTTTTTTTTTTGGACGAGTGAGTTTTGTGAGCAACCACGAGCGCGTGCATGGTTTTTGTCGTGTTTTATAGTTGCATACTTAGCACTTAGCATGCTTGCACGACAAAGAATAAAAATGTATTTCTATCTCTATCTTTTTTATTCTTTGTGCCGCAGGCCTGGTAGCTAGAGTGTGGTTTTAATTAAAATTTTTAGTAATATTTATATATGGTCATTAGAATGTCATAACGACAATGCTTGAAGTCTATCATTATGTTTAATATAAACATGTTTAGTCTTCCTTCTCTCATTTTTCTGACCTTTCATGCGAGAATAGATAGCCTCCAAATGGGATTGGCTAAATTAATAATAATAATAATAATAATAATAATAATAATATATTATACGCATTATTGTGTACATTTAATAAAAGGAAATATAAAGACAAATCTCTTATGTTTTATTGTATATAGTTAGCACTGCCATAGACGATTAGTTTAGTTTGTTAGAGCTATCAATTGTTCATGTCTGAATCCTTCAAACACGGAATTTCTTCATAAGTCTTCTCAATTGTTTAGTTGTACATGTCAATTGTTAAAGAAACAAATTTATCTTGACTAAAATCCTCCCATAACCGAAATTGTTTAGTTGTACATGTCAAACCGAACTACTAACATTCAAAATCGAAACCGGACCGAAATTAGTCATAACCGAAACAAAATCGAATTGATAATCGATTCGGTTTATTTGGTTTGTTTGGTTGCGCTATTTTTATTATTTAATCAATATGGTCCAAAGTTAAAATTGTAATTAAATTATATTTAAAAAAATATAATTTTTATACATAAATATGTTGTATTTTAATACATATACAAAATATACATATTTTAAATCATAAATTATATTTGTTATTTACATAATTGTATAAGTTGATTTTGAGCCGAAACCAAATAGGAATTTTTGGTTATCAAAATCAAAACCAAACAACTTTTTTTTTTCAAACGTGTTCTCCGTCCAAAACTAAATAATGCCATCCCCTAGTACACGGAGGACCTCGTTTGGTTCACGGAAAGGAAATGAATTCCTTTGAATTTTTCATGGAAATAGAAAAGTAGGATTCATGTCATTTTTTTTTTCGTTGTTTGGTAAAACAAAGAAACTACCTAGGAAAGAAAAGCAAAATATAACAATGTTCCAATAATATCCTTACCTTTTAAAATAAAAATAATATTGTAAAAATAACATTAATGGTAAAACAAGCAATGACACATGGTTACTTTTGTCATAATTTTTGTAATAAATGTTGGAAAATTAGGAGGGAAAATCAATCCCATGGGCCTTGAGTGGAACCATATTTCCACCAATTTTATCCCTTGTCAGGAAATTGATTCCCAAGTTTGTGGCTATCAAACAAAGAAAAGGAACAACTTTTCTTTCTTGGTTCCTTAAATCCGTAAACCAAACGAGACCTAAGTGTGGACACACGTGGAACCCAGTCCAACAGAAAATAAAAATTTATATGACATCGTTCTACACTCGAGTCCAAATTCCAACGTGGCTCGATAATATTCCAGTGTAGCTCAACTCTTATCTTAGCTTAGTCCAACTATCCAACTTACATATAAATATCGTTCTACAAATCAAAATTAGATTATTATTATTATTTTATTTTTTTTAAATTTTTTTTTAGTTCAGTATAAAGTAGTTCCAATTTTTGGTTGCGTCCCTTGTCATCTTATGTTTCCCTTGGTTCATAATTTAATAATTCCGTTCAAGAAGTCAAGATCTTCCCAATAGTTTAGCCGAATCAGTACGCAAAGAAAACTAAAAAAATCGAACACCTCTGCCTACTTTCCTTAGAAATCAAAGATTGCGACGCAAGAACTTGGTCCAGTCCAGTCATCGATGCTTGTTGTGAATTATTAGTATTTTGCTTTGAAACTCTACTTAGTTTTATGTTGCAGTCAGAACTACAGGAGGTGACAAAAGTAGGGGTAAAATTGGGATGGGTTAGGTCGGACTTGAGGTCAACCCGATCCGAGGTCAACTCGATGAATCATAAGCCTAGTCAGAGCCCAAATCCGACCCGACCTCGGGTTCAACATATAAAGTCCAGGACCAAGTCCGAAGGATCGGGTAGGATTCGGTTTGGGTCGGATCCATCGGATTTATCGGACTCTAATATGATATTTAAAATAATTTTAAACCAGAGTAATATTAAAGCATAATCAAATAACATTCAAGTCTCAATCATTAAAAAAAAAAAAAAACTAAACTGAGATTTAGGACGATAGTTGAATAGTCTGACTATAGTTAAGATTGTCAAATTTTTGATAGTAATGCATCGTCCCCAACAGGGTTGTCCCAATTTTTTGAACCTTTTGGACTATACTTTAGAATAGTCTCAATTTGGCTATACATTACTTAAACATAAAATATAAGGATCATTAAGAAAACAAAGTATCAATTAGTGTCTTGCCCCCAACATTTAGAAAATCCTAGAAACTACAAACCTATTTCAAATGATGAAGATTTACCTTGCTTAATTGTGAATGAGTCTTGATGTGTGACATCTCTGATTAGGGTTGTAAGAGGAAGAAAGGGAGGAAAGAACACAGTAGTTAGAGAAAGAGGAAGAAGAAGAGAGAAGATAGTTGGATATATGGCCTAAGTGATTAAATATGATGGAATTTTTTTAGTCCCATATCGCATAGGAGACATCACTCTTTTTTTTATAAAATGATTTACCTCTTTTTTTGGGCAAGTGAGTTTTGTGAGCAACCCCCGAGCGGGTGCGTGGTTTTTGTCGTGTTTTATAGTTGAGTACTTAGCACTTAGCATGCTTGCACGACCAAGGATAAAAAGGTAAGTCTATCTCTTTTTTATTCTTTGCGTCGTAAGCCTGGTAGCACCGCTGTGCGGGTCTAGTTGCGCTGCGGGGTGTTCCAACGTGAGTTGTTCGATGGACTTCGAATTACTGGTTCTTCGGCAAAACGATTATTGTACGAAGTAGTTCATAGTCATCCGCCGGTTCTATTTTTTCGCGGGATCCTGATATTAGACATCCACGACTTCCACGTAATTCTGTTACGGGTTTACTAAGGCAGTTACGGGATATAGGTTATAAAAGCAGACTTCTGCTTCTTCATCTTCACGCTTAGAAATTTATGAAATAAAACCCATTAGTTTCAAAAAAAATTTCTCCGTCCATCTTCTCCATGAGACTGGGCTAAGTGATCGTTATCTGGATTCACAACCGGGTGCACGGTTTCACAGGTCATCTGGATTCGCTACCGGGTGCACGGAGTCGTGGGTCATCTGGATTCGCTGTATCTCGCAAATAGATCGTCATCTTCCTGTTGTACTGTTCATGTTAAGACAATGTCTATATAACGTCGAATCCTTAATACTCTCTGGTTCTTTATTTATTAGTTTCTATGGATTTTCTTTTTTGCGTTATGTAGGAATAATATATCTATCGGGAAGAACAAAATAGGTAGAGAAAGAGAAAGAGAAAGAGAAAGATGAAGATGAAGATGAAAGAAAAGACTTGTGTTAGAGCAAACTTATACTTGTGTTGTCCCATAACAATTGTTGTTAAGTGTGTTGCCTCTAATATGCAATGTATAATGTAGTGCATCACCCTTATAAATGACCATAATAAACTAGTACAAGTACAAAAGAAAAGAAAATATATACTACTACTGCCAAACCGCTAAATGGAATGGATCGTATCATGTGGAACATCAATGAACGATGATTCATGAATGTTTATTGATTTTATACTCATTTCCCCTTCCCTATATGGAAAATGACGAGAATGGTCCGAACCTAACTTAGAATATAGAAAAATCTGACTCACCCTTGTATGACTCGTCCTCGAACCCGCACATGCCATTCCGATCTTTTATGTGACGATAAAGATGCACAAAAGAGATATGTTGGTCGTATGGCCGATCTTTTTTTTTTGAGATGCCGGACGTAACGCATGGGACTTTGTACATGTTGCGTTGCATACCATTTGGTCCACTGTCTCCAATTTTCACACACACATGCACACGCACACGCACACACCTCCCTCGTGGTTCGATCCTGAGACCATCCGCCTAACCAATGAGGTTATACTTCTCCTCGCTGACTACAAGAGCAAGTTGAGTTCCGTCTTGTGAGAATGTAAGTTAGTGTAATGGAAAAATAAAATAAAAAGAAACAGAAGGGGATCCATTGTTCCAAAATCCAGGCTTCAATACCAATGATCCAGCCTACCCAAATAACAAACCCAAATAACAAAACATGGGCCGGCCCAAACAAAAGATTAAGCAGAGCTCGGAATCAACAAAACACGTCTAAATAAAAACCTAACCTTTCTTCATCAAGAACCCCCTTCTTCTTTCGTATCGGAGCTCCGATAAGAACTCTAGATCCGCTTTCTTCCTCCTCTCCATCGCCATGGCGCCCGAACCAGAAGACGAGCTGAACGAGAAGAACCCGCGCCCTCTCGACGAGGACGACATCGCCCTCCTCAAAACCTACGTGAGCAACCCCCTCCCCTCCCTCCCTCATCTGTTTCGAAATTAGGGTTTGGGGATCGATACTCTGATGGTGTCCGGATGTAGACGACTGTTAAAGTCTGGTTTTTTTTTAGTGTTTCGGCTTGAATTTTGGGGATTGTGCGTGTTGTTTTGTTCACAAGGTCGTCTTCTTTTCATTTCCTTGAATAAGTTATTTTATTGAGAGATTTCAACCGAAATTCTCAAGTTTCCTCAAAAGATCAGGGTTTTGGTGGTGTGAAGTTTGGGATCGATAATCTGATGGATCACTTGTAGACGATTGTTAAAGTCTAGCTTTTTTTTTTTCTTACAGGGCTTCGGCTTGAAATTTGGGGATTGTGCGTGTTATGTTGTTCATAAATTTGTGTTCATTTATATTCGGTAGCTAAATATTAGTAGTTTATGAGAAAGTTTTGCGAGATGGGGGGTGAGCCCCTGCGTTGAATATTTAGTATCTGAATTATTCTCATATAGTGGATAATTAGTAAACGACTGCTCAATTCTACTTTAAAAAAAAAGGATTTTGGCTGGAAATTTGGGGTTGGGCGTGTTATTTTGTTCTTAGATTCATGTTTTTTTCCCTAAATAAAAGTTAGCTCATTTCAATTTTTTTTTTTAAGAGAACATGAGACTTTATTGAAATAGAGGAGCCTAAGCTCAAAGATGGCGCCGGAAGATAGCCCGACGACCTACAAAAGTATAAGTACCAGGCCAGAGGCCTGGCCAAAAGTAGAAACTATCCTCGCCGGGGATACCGGGGTAACAAAGGGAAATAAAACTATCCACCCTGGAGTTCCCAGGGGTAAACAAAATGTAAAGAAGGACCTAAACAAGAAACCCCTAACGACCAGATAAGTTCTTAAGCAGGGCGTTGCTGGCCTCAGATGGTATATTGCAGGTGTGGACGAAGATCTGATCGGTTCTGGATTGATGTGCCAGAGACGCCAGAGCTTTGGCCACGCCATTAGCAGTAGGAGGAATATGTGCAATGACGGTGTTCGACCCTATCAATTGTTGGATGTTGCGGTCTTGTATCTAAGAGCCCATGGAGGTTTGGATTTATTTGCAATGATGTTGGTGAGAAGTTCGGAGGATGTTTTGATTTCACTGAACTGGATGTTCTGACCATTACCCCAGTGAATCATCTTTAGCAGAGCGTCAATTTCCGGAAGAGGGCTGGTGATATCAGTCATGAATATGGAGAAGGCACAAATGAGGTATCCTTGGTTGTCTCTGATGATACCGCCACACGCAAATTTCGGCAGATCTCCGCTCTTTGTCGCCATGTTCATCTTCTGACCCGTCCTCGGAGCCACCCATCTCGCGTCGATCCCCCGGACGACAGGAAGCAGTCCCAAGCCGTCCTTACCCAGGTTATGTGCCGAGAAGGTGTGTTGAAGCTGAGTGGTAACCTGTCGGATGATGTCCCGGTAGTTTCTCTGTCCCTTGCCAAAAAGAACAGAGTTCCTTTGCTTCAAGATCTCCCATAATCCAGATACGAAGATAATGTTCCTGCTGATGACCGCCGGGGTGGAGAGAGAAGAGGGAGAAGAGTTTAGAAGCCATACCTGAACAAGTTGGTCGATCGAGGAATGCGCGGTGGGGAGATTGAACTTGATACCGAAGTGTAGCCAAACCATCTGAGCCGTCTCTCCCAAGATGAACAGGTGATCATTTGTTTCAGTGTCCGGGTTAGCACAACACACACATCTCAAAGCGAGATTGATCCCCATGGAAATAAGTCTGGCCTCTACAGGAATAGCATTTATGCGAAGACGCCAAAGGAAGGCGCCTATGCGCGGCTGAATGTACTTGTTCCAGCAGAATTTACTCCAGGAGTCGATCGGATTTCTCGTACGGTGTTGGTCCCAGTAAGATTTAGTAGAGAACTCTCCGTGACGGTCAGGAGTCCAAACCATCTTGTCCTTCTCATTGTTGAGAATAATCCCATCTAGGCAGGCATTGGCTTCAACAGTCAGGAAATTCCGAATATTAACCTCCTCCAAGGATCTACGCACCATAGGTGAGGCCATCACCTGACGGATGAAAGGGTTGTAGATGAACTCTGGCGGTTTGGGGATAGAAGTACCGCACCAGTTCTGACCCCAGATGGGTATGTTGCCACGACCTAGAACCCATTGACATTTGGAGTAAACATTTCCAAAAATCTTCATCATAGATCTCCAGAGCGAGGAGGGGGAGTAGGGTAGGGAGTATCCGGGAGCGGTCGGATCCCCATACTTCCTGATCATGTATTGGGCCCAAATCGACTCGCCTTGAATCACCGTCCAGCATCTTTTAGCATGTAAAGCAGTCATAACCTGGTCAAGAGATCTAATGCCAAGTCCTCCCTCATCCATCGGCCGACGCACATTGCTCCATGAAATCCATCTGGTCTGATGTTGATCTTTAGAGTTCCAGAGGAAGACAGCCATCAGTTTCTCTAGATTCTTGAGAAGTTTGTTGGGGGCTTTGATAACCGACAGGACGTGAATCGGGAGTGCAGTAAGCACACTTTTGAGGAGGGTAATCTTCCTCCCGAAGGACAGAAGTTTTCCTCTCCATTCCGAGATCCTTTTCTCGAATTTCTCCATCATGTTGAAGAAGTATTCCTGTTTAGCTCTGCCTTTAAAGAGAGGCACCCCCAGGTAATGAATCGGCAGATGTGTGATCGAAAAACCTGTCCTCGTAGCAATCTCCTCCGTCCGGGCGGACATATGATCCTTCTGGGAGACAATGAGCGCCGATTTACTCATATTTATCTCCTGATCCGAGGTGATCGAGTAGTCCTGAAGCGTCTTCAGAAGCGTGTCGATACTGTCGATGCCCCCGTTAAGGAAGATGAGGCTGTCGTCCGCATAGAATAGATGAGATATGGGAAGGCTATCTCTACGCCCAGAGAAGTACTTGATGTGGCCATGGAGGCAGAGATTAGAAATTTTTCTGCTTAGGACATCATGGGCTATAATAAATAAGGCAGGAGAAATGAGGTCACCCTGTCTCAGACCTCTAGCAGAGTGGAAGAATTCTCCCGTTTTACGGTTGATGTAGACAGAATACCAGCAGTTAGATATATTTCTGAAGACGAGGTCCATCCATGTTTGGCAAAAGCCGAATTGACGCATGACCCAGATGAGGAACCTCCAGCTGACCCTGTCATAAGTTTTAGACATGTCGAGCTGTATCGCCACGTTACCTCCGGTGATGTTGTTGTCAATGGTCCCAATGACCTCGTGCGCCAGGTTAATATTCTCATGAATGCTACGGCCTCTTACGAAATCCGATTGCTCCCTGGATATAATAAAAGGGAGGACCCCCGCCAGTCTTTCCGCCAAAATTTTGGAGATGATTTTGTGAGAGAAGTTGCTAAGGCTGATAGGTCTGAAATCCTGAATATCCGCGGGCTTAGACGTCTTGGGGATGAGAACCAGGTTATGCCTTTGGGAAGTTGGATTCCTAAAAAGTAATCTTTGATAGCATCCATAAGGTACTGTTTAATGATATGCCAACATTTAGAATAAAAAACCCCTGTGAACCCATCCGGTCCCGGAGCTCCCTGCGGGTTCAGCGACATGATCGCTTTCTCAACTTCGTCTTAACATATTTGCACGGACACGGCATGAAGTTTAGTATGTCCGTGCTCATTTCAATTGAGTCTTTAGTATTAACATATTTGCACGGACACGACACCTATTTAGGTGTGTACTAGTATATTTTGGACTGTACGTGGTGTGCCCAATACGCGTCTGACACGACACGACATGATCCAGATTTTTGGAGTGTCCGTGCTTCCTAGGTATTAACTGATATTCTGAACAAGTGTCAGTTGGAATTGCATGGATTAGCTGAAAGAAATGATAGTTAAGTTTTGTGGTTATTGTTAGTAATAATTGATAACTAGATTTGATTTCTTGAATTTTGGTGGACTTCAATGGTGTTAGTTTGAAATTTACATCGGAAACTAACTGAAGATAATGATATTTACTTTTTATTGTTACTGTTTGTTATGATTAATTAATGCCTATGTTGCATGTAGAAGAATACTTTGGACACAACGACATGGGCATAACACCGATTTTGGTGTGTCCTAGTATATTTAGGAGTGCATGCGTCTTGACTGACACGATGTTACACGGACACATCACCGAGTTCTGAGTCCGTACTCCCTAGATTAATGTCAACCACTTGACATGTTTTTTGATGAATCCACAGTAAATTGTTTAACATCAACCTTTCACTCAAAGTTTTGGCTGGAAGCACCCTAATTAAATCTGTGGATTTCGGCCCGGATATCGTTTTTTCCAACAAAAAATACCACACCCTAGGTCAGCAGATAATTTACCAACGTTCTGAACTGGAATCATCGATTTGATTGGGTCATAGTTATTCCCTTTGTTGTATCTAAAGACCTAGTTGGAAACAGATGCTGGGCATGCTTGAATCTTGATAGAGAAACTTAGTCATATGTGCTATTCTCTCATTCTTCTTTAATTGGAATTGTTTGTGACAGGGTCTTGGGCCTTACTCAACAAGTATTAAGAAAACCGAGAAGGAAATCAAGGAAATGGCCAAGAAAGTCAATGATCTATGTGGTAAGCAGAAGTTAGTTATAATTCTTCCTATGCTTGGCTTTCTTTCCTGTATGTTTTTATGGTTTAATTTATACAGATTATAATTGACGTTAGTTGTAGTAGTGTAATGTGCATATTAGAGCAAATAAAAAGCTTCTCAGTTTACTAAAGATGAAGATTGCTTGAAAATTACTAATAATACATTGCTTTCACCTTGTTGTGATGTTGTCTTCAATAAGATGTATTCATCTATACATGCTAGTTCAACAAACACTCTTCGCTTTCTTCAAGGTATTCGCATTTTTGGTTTAACTTTTCTGAGAGGCATCCACATCTCCAGTGACAGGAATAAACTAAGAGGATTTGACAAACCAAATGATGACCATCTGTTATACTTGTGCTAGTGTACTGCATCTTTCTGCGTCTTAAAAAGAGCTATCACTGTTTAGTTTCAAGCAGCTTTCATTTTAACCATACGATGATCATCTGGTATACTAGATCTGTCTTTCATGCAATGAGTTATTTATGTGTGTGCGGCTGTCTGTGTTTAAGTTACCTTCATAATAACTAGAAGTCTATGATTGTCTTCTACCACCATTTCATGACATTGATGGATATATTTGCGACTGGCTGTTGATTTCCTCGTTTTTGCATCCTATACATAACTCCCCAAATATAACATACAGGAATCAAAGAGTCTGACACTGGTTTGGCTGCTCCTAGCCAGTGGGATTTGGTATCTGACAAGCAAATGATGCAAGAGGAACAACCCCTCCAGGTAAACCTTTCATTTTTCGTTATGAATGAATATTGTAGTTTTTACATCTCCTCGTATTTTAAGTGGCGGCTTGCATATTTAAAAGTTATAAGCTTTCTACCCTTGTATTTCATTGATTACATCTGAATTTTTTCAGTAAGCTCAATTCTTAGGCATCTATTAATTTCTGGTACAGGTTGCAAGGTGTACAAAGATTATAAATCCAAATACTGAGGACGCCAAATATATTATAAATGTTAAGCAGATTGCCAAGGTGCATTATCTGTTCAGGATGTTATGTTTAACATATCGTTTTTAATGTGTTGCAGATTGTCCTTAATTAATTGGATGTTAATGTCTATCAGACTTTGAGCGATATAACTGATCTATTTTACTTTTATGTGTTATGCAGTTTGTGGTTGGCCTTGGTGACAAGGTCTCTCCAACCGATATTGAAGAAGGGATGCGTGTCGGGTAAGACATCAGCTTCCTTTTGCTGGATAACTTTCTTACAAGTTTTGGGTAGTGGAGTTTATATACATGACTCTGTCCCTGCGGTGAATGTTTTTTAAATTTCAGCAGTTTGAGTCAGATTTTTATTGCGAGACAAAACTGCATCTTTTTGTCAGCTTCCTAATGTTGAATATATTGTTCTAGCATTCAAATTTGTAGGATCTGAAGGCAATATAGTTTTTATCCTCCTAAAGCATCTGAGCTTCGATTCTATCTTTAGATGAAATATTGTCTGATTAGGTCTCTTTCTTTCGGTCATTCATGCTTTAGATTTTTGCTTCAGTTTTCTTCAGAAAGCTGCATTTTACATTATTATATACGGAGGACATCTTCATCCATCATCATTTCTTGTGTTAAGATGTAGGAACTGTTTTATTGGACTTAAATCTATCTGACGGTCAAAGAAAACTTGATATCAGCAACTAGAGTATATCACGCATATAGTTATGGGTTTGTTGAATATCATCATTCATCTTTATCTAATCACACATTTTGCTTGAGAGTGCATTCGACATGATGAGTGGCATACTGAAATTTTATTGGGCTATATGTAAGAGAAGTCTTCTTGGACTAAAACAGATAAATCAATTTAATGTTCATGGAGTACGTGTTTATTTATGAATCTGTAGCATTCAAAAGTGCTTGAAAGTTATTATTAGTGGTCATTTGCACCTCTAAGATCCCGGAACTTGAGAGGCGAGGCTTTATCAAGTGTGCAAACAGCTATCCTTTCAGATGCTGTTTTGTTACTGTCAAGGTTGTGAAAAGCGCTAGGCGTTAGTCGGGCGGGCACCCGCCTAGGCGGCCGCCTAGATCTAGGCAGTTAAAAAAAAAAATCCAAAAAAACTACTGAAATTTGTAGAATAACTCCATAAAACCCAAAAACATGCATAGTCGGGCATCTGGGTGGGGGGGGGGGGGGGAGGGGAGGGGGACTAGGCGGGCGCCTAGAGGGCATCGGGCAGGCACCTAGTGCCTAGGCGGCCGCCTAGACCGCCTTTTAGAATGGTGGTTACTGTACTATATAGGTTGTACTATGACTACGACAGATGTTATGGCATTAAAATGTCCAGTTCAAGATAATCCTAAATGTGAATACGGATATGAACATGTCTCACCTTAGTATGTTGCTTTTTGGTGTCATCATTAGTATTTGTGTTATCGGAAGTATTTGCCTAATCACCTATGTTGCACGAATAGGATCACGATACATATACGTGATACAAATATTTTCAAATAGTAAAACGTTAGTTACCTATATTGCGTGAATACAGGTATAAACATGGGTACAGACATGATACAAATACGGACACTATTTTTTCATGTCCGTGCAACATAGCTAGTCACATAACTCGTCCCATTGTTTGAATTTAGTGCCTTCTTGGCTTGGCAATCTCCTTATGTGGTGTTTAAAACAACTTTACTAATATGATTTTTCAGCCACTTGTCTGATAGATTTAGGCTAGTCACATGAGCAATGTCCAATAGTTTGAATGTAGTAGCTCAATGTGGTTCTCTTTATAATAATTCTGACGAAACAAAAAGTCCCTTTTTGACAATGGATAAACAAAGCATAAATAAGTGAAATTAATGACAAACAAAAGAACATAAGATATAACGTGGTTCGGTCAAAGAATGACTTACCATGGAGCAAGGGGAGAAATTTTTTATTGAATCAAGAGAAAATTTACAAGAGTTAGTACGATAATACCGTGTTGCACAAACCCTCCCTTACGAGATCTCTAACGATCTCTCTTCCTTATCTCAGTTCCCTTAGAGCTTTCCAGTACAATCACAAGCAAAGGCGCAAAGGCTCCTTAAACCTTTAATAGTCTCAAGCTAATCTGAATTATGTTAGAAATAACCTTAAATAGACTCTCATAATATTACTAAATATTGGAACAAATCATAGCCGTCAAAACCCATCCATGATTGGACCATAATAGGGCTTATTTGAAAACGAGTTATATTACAACAATCTTCACCTTGGCTTGTTGTTCAACTAGCTACCTTCTGAACATTGTTGTGCTTGCATACGTGCTCCCTTAGACTTTAGTTTCTCCCATTGTTGTCAATGGCACCGGGGGGGGGTGGGGGGGGGGGGGGGGGGGGGGGGGGTCATTGGCGTGAGGCGACGTGTTGTGTGGCGTAGTGCTGTGCCTCGCGTCCACTTATAGTGCTCGACCGAGCGGAGGCGTGCGCCTTAGCGTGTAATGGCACGTGGTGCAAGAAATAGTGTCCTTTCTGTTTTTATTTTACTTAAACTAGATCGACAATTCAGGCTCGCAAATTATCCTACAAATAACCCTAGAAGTCACATATAAGTTATCTCCTTTTCTCTATTTTTTCCTTTAAACGATTACAACAACCTTCCCTCTCTTCTTTTGATGGTGATGATAATGAAGGAGTCATGTTTGATGATGAGTAGTAATCTAGTTACTACTTGCTAGTGTAGTACTTGAGTAGTTATTGAACAATATTTTGGTGGTTTGACGAACTTTTTGACGAAAGTCATAAGAAATCAATATAACTCTAGCTTTCATTTTATCGGTTTATGTCATATTGTCATTTAAATAATGTATTAGAACTCATGCTTTGAATTGTGGGTTCTTTCATCATTTAAACTTAATTTGTGATTTCTTTTAAGTAGTGTTGTTGTTCATATATGCTCTATCGTGTATAAATTACTCTCTACATCATTTTTACTGGTATTATGTGTCGTTAATATATGGTTTTTGGTTTATATATGCTCTTTACAGAGTGTACATTACTCTCTACATCCTTTAGAGTGTTTACACAAGAATATATATATATATATATATATATATATATATATATATATATATATAGTTTAGAGAGTTTTCTAGATTATTATAAAAAAATATAAAATTTGCACCTCACTTCAACGAGACTTGTGTCGTGTGATGTGCCTTCGATGTTAAGGGTATCTTTCGCTTTGTCATGTGCAATGCGTCGTGGCAACACTGGTTTCTCCTTAGTATCCCTTTGTCCATTGGTACACTCTTTTGTCCAGAACTGCAAAACTGGCATCCGAAACAGTCGTTGCTCAGAACTGCGAAACTACTACTACAACCATCCTCTAAGGCCGCGAACCTTCCTTGTACATGAGTATATGAAGAGAAGTCAAGAGTGACTTGAACTTCTTCTTAGGAATCACCTTTGTTAACATATCTGTCAGATTCACCTTTAGTATCGATCTTTATAATACCAATCTCTTTGGTGCACGACTTCCTTATCTTGTGATATCTTACGGTGACATCTTTTGTCCGACTATTATATACCTAATTCTTTACGAGATGAATATCTTTTATGATTGTCATAACACAAAGGAATATGCACATTCTCGATTCCAAACTCGTCAACTAGACCTTTTAACCACATGGCCTCCTTTGATGCTTCTACTGATGTCAAGAACTCTGACTCCATAGTTGATAGCTATTGATAGTGCCATAATATTTTAAAGGGTCAACTTTCAACTGACTGGAGAACCTGCAAGTGTGTGTACATATCCCGTAGTTGATCTTCTCTTATAAAGTCATCAACATAATCTACATCCACATATCCCTGCAACCGATTCAATTCATGTTCTGACTTGTGAAACAACAAATCGAGATCCTTAGTACCTTTTAGATACCGAAGTTTCCACTTTATCGTTTCCATTGAAATCTCCCTACGTTTGACATGAATAAACTGATCGCATATGGTAAATCCGGCCGAGTGCATATACCATAGCGTACATGAGTGAACTCACTAGACTAGCATATAGTACTTGAGACATTTTTCTTCTATGTTTCCGTATTCCTTGGAGGATAACCTAAAATGACTGATGATGGAGATACTTGTCTTGAGTCTTCATGCCACCTTCTCAGAATACTTTCTTTGGGATAGCCGTAACTTTCTAGCCTTCATGTCTCGATATATTTTCATTCCAAGGGTCTTCCTTGCTCCACCTAAATCATTTATGTCAAATTATGCACCCAATTAAGCTTCAAGCATTTTTATTTCTACCATACTCTTAGAAGCAATTAACATGTCATCAACATATAGGAGGTATATTGACGAACAAACCTTAAGCCGTTTTGAGTACACACAAATATCATACCCACATCGAGAGAAACTGTTCTTTAACATAAACAACTCGAAGTGTTTATACCACTGCCTTGTAGATTGATTCAATCCATAAAGGAATTGCTCGAGTTCACATACATCCACCTTGTCGGGCTCCATAAAACCTTCAGGTTGGCTCATAAAGATCTTTTCTTCCAACTCTCCATGCAAAAAGTTGTTTTCATCCGTTTGCTCCGATTCCAAATCGTGAACTGGTACTGTGCCAAGAAAACTCGAATAAAGGTATGCTTTACCACATGCGAAAAAATCTCATTGTAGTCAATCCCTTCCTTGTATTGTTCATTATTCTTTTCCTGAATATCCATTTGCATCCAATAGCCATTTTTTTTTTCCTTCGGTAGCTCGACTAAGTTTCTCGTACTGTTCTTCAGATGTGACTTCATCTCCCTTATGGCCGCCATCCATTGATTCATGTGCTCTTGATTAATGGCTTCCTTGCAAATGGAATAATGTCTTCGTAAACCATATTTGGCTGGTACCTTATGTGGACGCCATGATATCCTTAATGCTAGTCTATGGGTCGTGCTAGGGTTGGTCCTCATCATCTATCTTGGTATTCTGCTCGTCCACCTCCGCATCAATAGACTGCAATGGTGCTTCGGTGACCATATCCTCTTAAGCGCCAGAAACCTCCATTGAATCAATGCCATCTGATGTGCGACTCACCTCCTTAGAATCTCTCTACGTTTTCAACATAAAAAGCTCAATGAAGATCACATTACGACTAATGAACACCATTATGTTTTATAGGTCCAATAACTTGTAGCATTAACTCCATGTTTGAATCCCAAGAACATGCACCATTTCGACTTTGACTCAACTTTTTTACGTCCTTCTGGCACCAAAACCGCGTAAGGTATCATAGCTGATTGACTCTCCTCTTCCCACAATTTCGATAATCTGAGTAATCTGAAGATCAATGGCTGTAAATGGTGATTTGTTGACTAAATAGCACGCATGAATGCCTCTGCCCAGAAGTCCTCTGTAAGGCTTGTCTGTAATCGGATACTCTTGGCTCTCACTAATAGTGTAATGTTCATGCGCTCTGCTATTCCGTTCTCCTTTGGACTCCGTGGTACCGTCTATTGCCTATGTATACCATGTTCTTTATAGTAATTTTAAAATTTCGTCGATGTATAGTCACGTTCATTGTCTGTACACAAATACTTAACGTTTGTCCCTTTTACTTCTCCATGGTCATGTTTTACTCTCATAATCTAGCAGACACATTTGACTTTTGTTTGAGGAAATAGATCATACCATCCGTGAGAGGTCGTCAAGGAAAGTGACGTAGTATTTGGTACCTCCCTTTGATCGAAACAATAATGTCTCCCAAGTTTGAGTGGAAGTAGTCGAGAAGCCCTTCGATCTTGTGCACTACCTGCTTGAAGCCAACTTTATGTTGCTTTTCCGTCGTGCAATACTTCCAGAAATCCAGCTTGCACACTCCTTTAAACCTTTCAGTAACTCCCTTCTGTGCAACCTACGAAGACCTCTCTTACTCATGTGACTAAGATGCATATTCCACTTTGCGGTGTCCTCCACTTGTTTCTCTGTAACGATGGTTGCACCATCAGTAATCGTGCTCTCGTCCATCTGGTACGAGTTCTACAACATTTATTGTCCCTTTATGACCATTAGGTTACCTTTAATTATCTTTAGAAGTGAATCTTGACCAACAAATTTGCTTCATGCCGCGTCTAGAGAAACAAGGTTCTTTAATTATGGAACGCGTCACACGTTTACGAGTGTCCGTACTGTACCATTAAACATATGAAGCTTGATGTTCCATACGCCAACGTTTTTGCACACTGCAACAACACCACAACCGAACACCTTATAGGTGTTGAATCACTCCATGACACATGATATGGACATCATGTGTAAAGTATCCAAGCTTCCGTAAAATATGTACTATAATTACATTATACGGTAACTCCTCAACTTCCTTTGGAAACTGATTTGACTTGAATTGCCTGTATTGACATTTTACCATTCTTTTGTAACTACTACTTATACTTTGGATATTGCTTTTTCGCATGACCTAACTTATATTTTGGATATTGCTTCTTCACATGACCTAGCTACTTTCAGAAATAGCACTCATCGCCATCTTGCTATGATTTGGATTTCCTCCTTTTGCTCTTGCTTTCATCTTTGTTCTTCGACCTTCTCCTTTTATTAGCAATCAACCATTTCACTAGCAATCAACCTTGATGGCTCCTTCGACGGATTCAGTCTTCTCATAATCTCGTTACTCTTCTGAAGGATTCGACTTTCTCATAATCTCATTATTAAGTATCGTTCTAACATCCTCCATCTTGAGCGTCTTCTTCCCATACAGGACCATTGTTACTAAGTGGTTATATGACACTTACTAAGTGATCATATGACGCTTGAAGCGAAGATGCGAACAAAAGTGCTCGGTCCTCCTCAAACTTTACATTTAACACAATAAAGATCGTTTATCACCTTATTGAAGTTGTTCATATGGTGTGGAATTAGGGTCCCTAAGTTCATGCATAAACTATAAAGTTAGTTATTGAGATACAGTTGTTCGACAAGAACTTTGTTATATGCAAGTTCTATTTCTTCAACCATAAACTTGCTGCATAAGTCTCGGCCATGGCGTTGTACATCTCTTGTTCGTACGACAAAGTTCTATTGTACATTGTGCATTCTGATCCATGTTTTTCCATGCATCATCTGTCATGTCAGTATTTTTTTATTGCCGCCAATTACTTTGTAAATCACTCTTTTACTAGAATAGTCTTTCACCCTTCTATGACACATCGAAAAGTTACCTTTACCGTTAAAACTTTTTCACCTCGAACTTGGTGTTATTCATCATCCTTAATCTTGACCTAAGACTTTCTCCCTCGGATCTTTATGAACCAACAACTTCAAGAATCATGATTTAAGAAGATACGGAGCAAACCAATGTTGTCACTTACTATCGACCTAGATTGAAAAATTTAAAATTATTTCGGTTCCCTTACGCTCTGATACCGATTCTAATTATGTGGGTGACGTGGAACGTCCCTTTTTGACAACGAAAAAACAAAAACAAAAACAAAAACAACCGAAATTAAAAGTAAACACAAAACACAAGATATAACGTGGTTTTGCTAAAAATGGCCTATATCCACGAAACAAGGAGATAATTTCTTTATTGAATCAAGAGAAAACTTTACAAGAGTTAGTACAATAATATTGTATCCGACAAACACTCCCTTACGATAATTCTAACGAGTCTTACCTTTTCTCTCAAATTCCTCATGGCTTCCAAGCACTATCACAAGCAAAGCCACCTTAAACCTTTAATAGCCTCAAGCTCATCTAAATTATGATTAGAAATAACCTTAAATAGACTCTCCTAATTACTAAATATTGGAGCAAAACATAGCCGTCAAAACCAATCAAAAATTGGATCCAACTAGGGCTTTCCTTAGTCGAACACAAGCCATTTTACAACACTTGCCTCTCATTGCTTTGCTGTCGTATGTTTCTGATTCTGTGATGTTGAGAAGACAAACTGTTTTTTACTAATATGGTACTATGATTTTATAGTTACTTGCTATCTAAGAAGCTGACATCAGTAATAACAATCTTTCTAGCCACAAACTTTAACACATTGGTTGTTTGGTGCCTGTTTAGGCATATTAAATACACCTTTCATAGTTTGTTCTTTTTTTAGTTTATTATTTCAGAATTGCAGTTCCTTGTACTTTTGATCATAAATCATAATAGATACACGAGCTAAAGCAACAAAATATGAGCAAATCTTGGCCGTTGAAACCCATCCAAAATTGGACTGAAATAGGGCTTTCCTTGTTCGAACACGAGCCATATTACGACACTCTTACCTCTCTTTGCTTCACTGTCGTATGTCTCTAATTCTGTAGTGTTGAGAAGGTAAACTGTTTTTTACTAATACGGTACTATGGTTTTATAGTTACTTGCTATCTCAGAAGCTGGCCTCATTAGTAACAAGCTTTCTAGCCACAAAAACAACACTTCGATTGTTTGGTGCCTGTTTAGGCATATTCAATACAGCTTTCAAAGTTTGTGTTTTTTTTGTTTAATATTTCAGAATTGTTATTCCTTATATTCTTTTGATTAGGGATCTCTTGTTATGCATTTGCTTGTGGGTTTAACCATAATAGATGCACGAGCTAAAGCAATAGAATATGAAACTTGTAATCAAAGTAGAAACGTTCAAATCTATGATTTTGGGGAATTTTGGATTTTAGATATCTAAGAACATAAAATTGTGCAACATCTTGTTCCAAAAGCAGCCAGGTATTAATATTGTTATATACCAAGTCATCTAAATAAATCCTCATTTCTTTGTCCTTTAATTGTACCTAAGTACTAAGCCTCCTCTTTCTGGAAAGCATTTTAATCTGTTACTTATAGTTTATAGTATCGGCCGACACGATACCATAGATACTGTACCGATACAGTTTCGCATGTCCTGATCCGATACCGGCTGCTATCTGATACCGATGTTGGGGGTCTCTTTTCTAGTCAATTCGGCAGAGAAAATTGAACGAAAAAGACCAATGAGCAAGGGTGTAAAAGCATGTAAATGAAGAAAACTCATTTATCACATGCAAACCAATGAGCAAAACCAATCAGCAAAGGTGCCCTATTATTTCACTCAATTTCAAAATTACTAAGAAACAAGACGAAAAATACTTGGAATTATGCCTAAATGTATAAAATATTTTTTTAATAATTATTTGTTTTCCGATACCAAAAAATTCGATAGTCTGATCCGAAACCGCTGGTAGTGCCGATACCGCCGTTCCCGATACCGCTGATCCTGATACTCATAGGAAGGGTCCGATACCTATTCCAATACAGATACTGTGAACCTTGAGTGTTACTACAACTGAACTCTTGAGGGGAAGGTTAGTAGATGGGTTAAGCTCCATTTTAGTTCAAGGTGTTTTCTCTAAGTTATGACTTATTTCGAGTACATTACTTGTTTGAGCTCCTAGAATGAATAGAAGTACTTGTTACAAATTACAACCATGGCTGGTTGGTGCACCTACGAGAAGGTTCCTAGTCTAATTTTCAAACTCACATTCTAGTTTAAATTCTTACAAAGAGTTGAAATCCTGAATAGTGAAACTTGGATTGATGATTTTATGTTAGATTGGATATCAGAGGCTCTAATGGTTAGAATTGCTCACCCTTTTGGATGACTACAATGCTACTAGGTTCAATTTGTTTTTGTACTTAGTGTGTATAGAGGTAAAACCCACAAGCTTCTTTTTGAGACAAAAATGCACAAGCTTTTCTAGCGTTCGGACTTCTTAGATGCTTCTAGTTTTACACTTTATGACAAGGGAATAGCATATCAATTCTGAAAAATATCCTTCCAGATCATCACAGGAATAGCTGCATGCATAAACTTTTTAAGGTCTAGCCATGTAGATCAACAACCACTATCGGGATTCTCGCGGATAAAAAAACTTACGATATAGATTACTTCACTGAAATATTTTTATTAAATGTAAAGAATTTACTCTAATATCTTAATTTTGATAGCTAATATTTGTGTTCATCACGGTCATGTCCGTGCCCATATTGTTTGCCATATTCTGCTGCATTGTATATTTTCTGCAAGTTAGACTTGTATGAAATTATTAATACTGCTACTTCTATGCCATTGGCTTCGATAACATCTTGTTCACTTTTGGTTTAATGAGCATGATCTGCTAAGTACCTGATCTATGTGATCAATATTCTGTCACATACTACTAGGTGGAAGGCATCTATGCATAGAGCATTTACTGGATTAATCTGGATAGTGGTACTAAATTGTTGTGTATTTAATAAATGGTGTTTTTAAATAAATGTTGGAGATTATAGGAAATAAAGAAAAGCTTTCCAGACAATAGTAGCATAATTAAATGTGCATGCCAACAATATTACTTTTTAATGTTATATTAATCTTATCATTTATCCATGTGATTTGAGTTTTTTCTCATGATATTTTTGTTGCAGGGTCGATAGAAATAAGTACCAAATTCAAATCCCCTTGCCTCCAAAAATTGATCCTAGTGTTACAATGATGACGGTGGAAGAGAAGCCTGATGTCACGTACAATGATGTTGGAGGATGCAAGGAACAGATTGAGAAGATGCGAGAAGTATGCATCACTTCTTTATAGAATAAATATTTGTAACGCTCCTGTTTCTAACTGTATTTATTAATTGTTCAGGTTGTTGAGCTTCCTATGCTTCATCCAGAGAAATTTGTCAAGCTTGGCATTGACCCACCTAAGGGAGTTCTCTGCTATGGTCCTCCAGGAACTGGTAAAACACTCCTAGCTAGAGCTGTGGCCAACAGAACTGATGCTTGCTTTATCCGTGTCATCGGAAGCGAGCTTGTTCAGAAATATGTTGGAGAAGGTGCTCGTATGGTCCGTGAACTGTTTCAGGTAGTTAAATTTACGTATACATAATCATGTTAAAAATGGCAGTCTGAGTTAACCGCTGATGTATATAGTTCTTTAATTTTCTAAGCCAATTCGATTATGATCTTAATTGATGATGACACTTTTTTTATTATAGATGGCCCGGTCCAAAAAGGCATGCATCGTGTTTTTTGATGAAGTTGATGCTATTGGCGGTGCTCGATTTGATGATGGTGTTGGAGGTGACAATGAAGTTCAGCGTACTATGCTCGAGATTGTAAATCAGCTGGATGGATTTGATGCACGAGGAAACATTAAAGTTCTAATGGCCACAAACAGGTACCTTCTAGTTTCTTTTTTCCATTTTTGTTTTCCATGTTACATCTTAATTATCAAGATCTGCCTTGTCTTCAGAAAAATTCTCTATTATTAGCTTTCTGCAACTGTAAGTGTACTTCTCTTCTTCATTTGCTTTACCAATTTGTCAAACGTTGAAATAATGAAGCTTACTTGGGAGTGTATGACCCAAGTGAACTACTTTGTATTAGTCTGTATATGGCATGTAGTCAGATTCTTAACTTTATTACGAGATTATTGAATAGGCTATTTTTCACTTAAATACCCAGAACTATCATCTTTTCACTTTAATACCTTGAACTATTTAAATTTATTCAAGTTAAACCCTCCATCAGTTGAGCCATCCCCACTTAACAGTCATGTGCGGAGTGCAACCGCTGCCGCTGTGATAGTTCATGTATTTAATACCATAAACTTCTTTTAGTCAAGGTATCTAAGTGAAAATTAGCCTATTGAATATTTAAAATAATCAGTTTTTCAACAAGAATTAATAATTTCTGTTAGATAACTGTCTTAAATATGTCATGAACTTTTGAAGGCATTCATATTTGTCCGGTATAGCTGAACTCAAAAGCTAAGGAAAGAGATTGATGTTGTTTTTGTCTCATAAGCCGTGTTCTCCTAGTATTACAGAAGATGTATTTGCAACGAGGCTAGTCACGATACCATTCATCAACAAAGTTTAGTTTCTTTATGGCTGATTTTGTACTGTTATAATTCAAAACTCAAGAGGATGCTAATATACTGCTACACCGAATTCATTCGGGTTCTTGATGTTTATCATATGCTGCTGTTTGATCCTCGTGGTCACTTTTGCTTAAAGTTCTCTAGGTGTTGCACAATGTCAATTCATTACTATAACAAAAGTTAACTTTCTTCACCATTTTGGTTTAAATAATAATGTTAATGATTTTTATTTAACTGCTGCTCTAAAACTTCACAGACCTGATACTCTAGACCCAGCACTGTTGCGTCCTGGAAGGTTGGATCGTAAGGTTGAATTTGGTCTTCCTGATTTGGAGAGCAGGACACAGATTTTTAAGATCCACACAAGAACAATGAATTGTGAAAGGGATGTTCGATTTGAGCTCCTTGCTCGACTCTGTCCCAACTCCACAGGTAAATATCTTAGTGTTTTTCATTGCTCTTTATTGTTTCCTGATATTTGAGTATTGAATAGAGAAAACATGTCGACAGTAGAATCTTAATGTTGGTCATAAAATTAGTTATTTGCTATCTTCCATTTATATGTGAATTTTTATGTTGGTGTTTTGGTATTAAACTATTAACCTTGAGTCGTGTAATACAATTTTATCCCATGAAAGAGATGTAAACTTGTTGCTAAGTTACACAAGTCCACACATTTTCAACGTGACAGGTATCAACCCATTCTTGTCCTGAGCTTGTTTGGACACTTACAAACATGTTCTTCATATTGCAATATTCATATGGGCATGTTTACCTTTAATGTGCATTTCTTCTTGGGTGCACATTTTGCTAAATCCTTGATTGTTGAGTTGTATAATTACCCTATAATTTAGATATTTTTTGTCTGAAGTTGATAGTTAATAAACAATTTCTAGATGATTATGGAGCTACTATCAAGATTTTTTGCATTATTTGTTTCCTTTTTCTCACCATGCACATTCTTTTGCTGGGTTTGATTTCTAGGGGCGGATATAAGGAGTGTGTGCACCGAAGCTGGGATGTATGCCATCAGGGCACGGAGGAAGACCGTCACGGAGAAGGATTTTCTTGATGCAGTAAACAAAGTTATCAAAGGCTACCAGAAGTTCAGTGCAACTCCAAAGTATATGGTGTACAACTGACATCAGTCTGACAATCTTGTGGAGACGGGTATACAACTTCGTCGTTGCCCGGATGCATATTTATACTGCCATAGTTTGTAATGCATGCCGTTCTAAATCACGACGCAGTTGAACTTTGTTCTAAACTGGAAGTTGAAACAATTTAGATACTTTTAAGCTGTGTGGATAGAGCTTAAAGTTGGCATTTCTGATGTGAGGGGGTATCAACATAACATTGTAAGAGTAAGACATAAAAACTTCAAATTTCAATGTTTTATTTGTTTACTGTAGCATGAGCTTAATGAACTTTTACATGTCTTCTCAGAAATCAAGCGTATAATTAGTTCTTACGAGGCTATTGTGACATTTTGTGCCCCTATGATCACAGTTCGAAATTGCTATGATCTGACACTTCAATATGCGTAATATAGAACTTGCATTCAAATGCTGAATACCTGAAACTGTTCAATTAGCAGCTTGCCAAGTCGCAAGTTGATTGCTGTTCTGAGCACTCTTATCACAAGGCTTTGGGAGGAAAAGGAGATATATGTAACTGTAATGTCGACAATTTTTTCCTGGCAATTCCTTCATAATCTTACCAAAGTTTATTTCCTCACAAAATCGGTACAAGAACTATGGTTTGGCATAGAGTTGTTGGCATCCAATAATCTAAAGCTAAATACCATAATGACATCCCAACAATATAGCTCGAACATTTTTGGCACCTTAAACTTTTCATTGCTCGATTTCGAACTACAACTTCAACAATTTCTCTTTTTAAACACTTTTCGTCAATTTTAAAACACATTGCAACAACTTCAAAGTTATCTTATAGTACAAAAGCGTAATTTAAATATTTGTATTGTCAGATATTCTTTTAAATTGATCTAAATTGATCGATCGCGATGTTCTTCAAAAGAATAGTTTATAAATTTGGGATGCTAAAATCGAGTAATAGAAAGTAAAATTGGCAAAAACGTCCGTACGCTATAGTTGGGTTGATAATTTCTAAATCCAAAGCTAGTATTACATATCAGGATTTAGCATTAAAAATAGAGACCAAATATACTCTAGTCAGGTGCCCATGTGAAATGAAGTACCTGAAGTAATTTCTATTTAGTTTTGTACTACTTGGCTCTTAAGTAGGGTTCAGAATGTCATAAAGTGGGATAAAGAGCCTTCTGCCAATGCCATGTTCAGCTCTGAATCTTACCTGAAGGTCCTGAACTGATCTGTTGGCACCACCAATGTGGATTCTTAATACTTTACACAAAGGCTACAATTAAAAAAAAAAGAAAAGAAAAGAAAAGAAAAAAAACATGCAACCTATGATTCTTCCAGGAACAAAAGAGCAAGCTTTGTATTTGTATCGATGTTGTCCCATAAGAGTTTCATCATCACCCAAGCTTAAATGGCATAATCTGTCATCAACAGCCCAGATAATCACTCAGTTGAGGCTGTTAAGTCAAAATTTTATAACCTACACGGCAATTTTCTATATGATAAAGGAGGTAACAATACCACTTGTCAGGCTTGTATCTATATATACAGTCCATCAATACATAATTAAATGATGTCACTTTTTCATGCCATGTTCATCACCATCTAAAAGGACAACTGGGCCTATTTTTCGCCATTGTGATCGGGAAAACAATTAAGCGAAGTCCTGCGCATCTTGGTCATCAGCTTGCGGAGGATCCTCTAGTCTGTCTCGACTACGTGTTCTCTTGCTCATGTGGGCCCTCTGCACTAGACGAACCAAGGCTTGTACAACTTCTGACATGGGCGGTCTGAATTCTGGCTCGGGCTGACCATGGCAACCATGTGAAAGTCAGATATCAAACATAAAGCAGTGATTCTATATTCAAATCTTATCGATGAAGAGTTCAACTCAATATTGGCATTACTATCAGGGGAGGGGACCATAATACTAATGGCCAAAAGCAAGATAATGCGAAAGAAACATCCTGAGCTGCCACTAATGCAATTGCTTGAATTACATATACTGGTAGGTTTGTGATTTCTTATGCAGGATTTACCTGAACACAAAGTGCGATGACATCAGCAAATCGTGAGAGTGCTTTGGCAGGGTATAGCCCCTCCAAGGCCGGGTCGACCATCTTGTCCAATGCATCGATGTCGTGGAGCTGGGGAGTCGCCCACCGAACTAAGGACTGCTCTGATCTTGGTTTTGAGCTGTCAATATAACAACCGTGAGCACAGCTCGCAGCAAAGCGGATTTGCAGATAAAATATAGATCTAACAGCAATAATCTCAACTGAGCGTTTTTCAATATTTGGATAACAAATGATCTGGACTTTAGGAGCCCAAGGAGCTTTTTTTTGCTTTTACCTATCAAAAGGATTTCTGCCCGTCAAGAGTTCCAACATGACCACCCCAAAGCTGTAAACATCACTCTTCAGACTATATTGCCCAGACATTGCAACCTCGGGAGCACTATATCCACAGCCCATACTATGATCCAATGTCTGCGAGTTTTTCCAAGTACATAAAACAGTAAAAATGTTTCCATTTAAAATCGGAAAAATATATGGAACACATTAGGGGTGAGCATTATTCGGTTTTGGGCCGAAAACCGAACACCGAATAAGCGATTCGGTTCGGTTTCGGTTTTCAAAATACAAAAATTTCTTATTCGGTTTTGGTTTTGGGTTTCGGTCCAAAACTGAAAACCGAATAATTATACAATTATGTAAATATACTAAAATTTAAAATGTGTATATTTTAAAAACAACAATTCTATGTATGTGTTTAGAATTTCAACTTTGATAATTTAACAAATAGTCCAACTTTGTGCGTAACTTTGAAATTCAACAAATGTGTGTATAAAAATTATCAAAATTGTGCGTAACTTTGAAATTTAACCATGATCTCAACTTTGGGTCCGACCCATTAATTCCAACCGAATAAACCGAATTTATTATTCGGTTCAGTTTCGGTTTTGGCTAATTCGGTTCGGTTTCGGTTTTGAATTTTTAGAATTTCGGTTTACGGTTTTGACTAATTCGGTTCGGTTGAAACTTGAAACCGACGAACGCTCACCCCTAGAACACATCCTGCCTTCCAAAAAGAAACTAGATTTGGAGAGTAGTGATGATTAATAGTCCACTTTGAAAAGGAGAATGCATAAGTTTTCAGCCTGATTTAAGTCCATGGCTTTATCCACTTTTAGGGGCTGCTTTGTTGCCTGTAATTGGTAAATCCCTTGCAGCATATGCTGCTGTAATTGGAGTTGCAGCCAAAATGGCTGCAACGAATGCTGCAGGAATCGATGTATGTATTGCAGCTTTAGTTGCATTAATGGCTCCATTTACAGCCAACCAAACACCAGACTTGGGTGTAAATGCCGCAACAAATGTTGCTGCAGAATAGATGCAGTGCTACAAACCAACTTCATTTGGAATAGTAAGATATGGCGCAACTTACGTTTCTAAGAATAACATTTTATTGATAGGTCCAAGGTTCTAAACGGCGGTAGGCGGATGCGCGGCGGAGAGAATCCGCCTACCGCCTAGGTCGCCTAGGCGGTCGACACATTTTGAACATTTTTTACTATTTTACCAGAGTTTTTGCCTAGGCGGCCTAGGCAGTCGATACATTTTGAACATTTTTTTTACTATTTTACCACAATTTTTTGCATAATATGAGACAGGTAATATGCTTAACTGCCTATTGCTTATAATGAAGTTAGTAAAGGTCCATGCAAGGGCAATTAAATTTTCTAGTGGCTCAAGAAACCCTTCTGACTTGCATTCGTCCTTTCTTTCTGTTGAAAATAAACAAAGTTATAAGAAAGCATTCGTCCTTTCTTTTGAAATATCTTTAACCACTTAACCAAAAAAAAGTCCATCCAAATTGAAGATTCAGCAGGTAAGAAATCCATATTTTGAAATTCTACAATATGGTGATTTAAGCTTTACCTGGTATCCCACATCAGGCACAAAGCTTGCCAGTCCACACTCAGAAAGGTGAGGATTAAGCTCCGCGTCCAGTAAAATGTTGGCCGACTTGAAGTTTCTGTGAATTACTGATGGCGAGCAAACTTCATGCAGATACCTGGAAACTAGCATGTTATCATGTAAGTAGTTAAACTAAACCTTTCTTTCTAATATGGAAAAATAGTTGTTTTGGATGTTAAGGAACATGATACAAGATCACAACTAAGTCTACTGCTTGCACCTCACTCTAAACCATTAACCAAGGACATAACTGAGCCTCATGTAACTTGTAAAAGACAAGAGTAACCTAAACTATACATCATGATTCACAATTTAGATTCTTCTTATGAGTTTCAGGAAATATTCAAAACTAGAAAAACATTTAAACCTAGCAGAGATTGAGGACAAGTATTCAGATTCAGCCATCTGGCGAGTCGCACACTTTTTTAAAATCAGAAACCATTTTCTTTTTAATTATACTTCAGTCTTTGATCATGGGAATGTCAATTATTGACCACCATATATGCAAATTCAATCTCGTGAAACCAATCATAATAATACGGAGGTCGAAAGATTCAATGCTACATGTGCCAAAAGTCATTAAGTAAACTAGAAGCATTAGTTTGAAGAAACAATCTGTCTGAAGCATCAAGAAATACATTTAAGAAACTAGTTTTTTCTGCCAACCGTAGTCTAAAGTATAGTTGACAGAAAATTAAAAGAAATATCTTAAGATACCATAGGAAGACAATACAACTTACTCTAATGCTCGTGCCATGCCTAGTGCAATCTTCACACGGGTGTTCCAAGTCAATGGCTTGCTGTATTCATCCAAGACATGAAGGAGATCCTGCAGCGTGCCATTCTTGTGAAACTCGTAAACCAGCAAGTGCTGTCCATGCTCAAAACAATAGCCCACCAGCTCGGTCACATTTGGGTGGTGGAATTGAGCAATCTTGGAAACCACCTCAATGAAGTTCTCAGTTGATTGGTTGGGAAGGACAGTAGAATTTATTTTTTTGACGGCCAGGACCTATAGAACAATCAAACAAATAAATTAGGTCTCGGATACAATAACTAGATAAAAAATAATAAAACAAATAAATCAGGACTTGTACAAAAGTAACTTCAGGTATACATATACTTGGTTAAAAAAAATTAGCAGATGGAAAAACGAAGGAAAAACCATGTGTGGGGCAGTATGTTAGCCAAAGAAGCGTGTGGAGAATGTAGTTTAATGGCAACCTGGCATGCAAATACAGTTGTGTTATGTGCTTTGAGAATGTATCTCTAGTTATAGGGTCAAACTGTAATTTGTTAGAAGACCCCTTAATCGTGTGGTGTTGTTGCATCATGGTGAGTCTATATTTTATGTATTTGCAATTCCATGCCCTGTGAGAATGTTCATGGCCTACTGAGATGAGTTCATGTATTCAACATTCCCTCTCTCTCTCTCTCTCTCTCTCTCTCTCTCTCTATATATATATATATATATATATATATATATATATATATTGTTGAGAATCAATAAGGGACTTTTAGTCCCACATCGGAATTTGTAGTATGTAGAGGAGCTAGACTCCCTATAAGTAGTGAAGTAGTCCATCAATAAAATTACACCAACTATTATTTTCTACATGGTATCAAAGCCATAACTCTCTCTCTCTCTCTCCACAAAAAAAAAAAAAAAAAAAAATTTAACTCTCTCTCCCCCCCCCCCGGGAGCAGCAGCACCCCCCACAACCCCCCCCCTCCCGACCCCCCCCCCCCCCCCGGAGCAGCCCCCCGACGCCCCCCCCCCCGACCCCACCCCCCCGGAGCAACCCCCCCCCTCCCGGAGCAGTACCCCCCCCCCCCTACCTCCCTCTCCCACTCTCGACATGGAAACCCTAACCCTAGCCCTAGCAGCCCCATCAAAACCCTAACCCTAACCCTAGCCGCCAAAAAAAAAAAAAGAAAAAAAAAGAAAAAAAATCAGTACCTTCTTTTTAGAAGATCTACTGCAGTTGCCTTCGAGAATCAGTACCTTCTTTTTAGAAGCTCTACTGTTGTTGCCTTCGAGACTCAGTATCTTCTCTTTAGAAGACCTACTGCTACGCATACGAAATCTCTTTAGATTTTCGTCTTGCTTCTGTTACGAAATCTCTTTAGATTTTCGTATACTCAGAATCCTTCTAGGATTTCTGTTGCGGCGTGCTGCATACTTCGCCATGCAAGGAGGCACAACTAAGTTTGGGCTGTCCGAACACGTCATAATGACGCGGTTCTAGTTGGTCACATACACTCCAACATATCAGTGAGGAAGCTAGTTTGTTGTTTCCCCCCCTGATCTCTATCTCAACTGTCAGAATATACAGTTGACGAAGACGCTACCTGAGATCAAGATTCACAGCAGATTGCTGACTAAGACGAAGACGAAGCAAACGACGACGACTCAGGAAACAACAAAACCTCACTGATTACAGTTGCAGAAACCATGGATTCCATCTATGGAAAGTTGACAGCAGAAGAGATGAAGGCCCTGGTCGAGGATCTCCTGACCAAGAGATTACCGGAGGCAACCTCACGCGTGACCCATACTGATGTGGATCCGTCACCGTATAGAATGGGGAAGTTGGACAAACTGGAGACGAAGCTGGAAGGCACGACCAACTACTTAAAATGGTCGCGGCAGGCGATGCGGACGCTGAAGGGACGTGGCTTGGTTGGCTATGTAGATGGCCACACCAAGGCCCCGGTCGATCACTCCTCGAAGGAGTTTGCTGTATGGGAGATTGTCAACAATGTCGTGGCTGGTTGGTTAACAGCCTCTTTAACCGATCAAGTGTCGGGTAATGTTGAAGCAATGGAGGGAGCTGCTGATATCTGGAGAACATTGAAAGATATGTACTCCGGTTCAGGTAACCCAATGCGAGTCTTCCAACTGCAGGATGAACTCGAACGGGTAGTCCAAGACGACCGTACCATATCTGAGTACGCCGCCTTGTTGAAGTACTTGTCTGATCTTGACCATTATGATCCTCTTGGAATGGAGGATGCTCAGGTTGAACCGTCCTTCGCAAAATATTTCCAGAAATTTTTGGATTATATCTCGCGGCAACGGATGATGAAGTTTTTGAAGGGGCTCAACCCTGCATTTGAGCAACGGAGGAATGTACTTCTTGCGCAACCAAAGCTGCCGACCTTAGAGGATGCCATAGCTGCCATGGCACAAGAAGAAGCACGGTTGAAGCTGATGCCCACCAGGGGCATCTCCCGGGGGAGCAAGTCGGAGTTGCCACATCTGCTCTTGCTGCTTTCAACCAGCCTCCTTTTGTGGGAGGCGTTTGCCACAACTGTGGTGACACAGGGCATTACATCCGCTTTTGCCCAAAACCAGCACGGAGTTCCTCGCGTGGTCGGAGCCGTGGTCGGGGTGGACGACGAGGTGGTCGAGGCAGCTACACTGGTGGAAGGGGCACTTACTCTGGAGGCAACACGGCGAATCTGGCGGATGAAGGCCGGGACAATCAGCTGGCGGACATAACTCCATTTGAGAGAGAAGTTCTTGAGAAACTGCGGGACTCAAAGATTGGTTCTGGTGACCGACAAGTCAATTCTGAAGTGCCGTCCATCTCAGGAGATTACTGCACTTACTTTTCCCAAACCAGTGACGGTATACCTCCGCGTGCTCTTGCATCTGTCTCTCAGCCAGTCTGGATTATGGACTCTGGGGCATCCCGCCATGTCACGGGGTCCCGAGGTGAGTTCCGGGAATACTCTAACCTAACGCCGCCAGAAAGCATTCAGACTGCTGATGGTACCTCCAGGCCTGTTATGGGTAAAGGCACTATTGATTGCACTCCTTCCATCACTCTATCTAATGTCTTACATGCTCCTTCATTTCCTGTCAATCTTATATCCATTAGCGCCATTATCCTTGATCTAAACTGTACTGTTTCCTTTGATATTCCTAAGGTAATCTTTCAGGAGAAGGGAACGGGGAGACGACTGGGCACTGGCACATGGCATAAGGGTATATGGTACTTGGACATGAACGGTCTGGACAGAGCACTGGCATCATTGGTTGCAGACACACAACCAGAAGTCCGAAGTCGAAGTGTCGAAGCCGAGCTACTCCTACACCATCAGCGTGTAGGACATTCTTCCTTTTCTGTTATTAGTCGCATGTTTCCATCCTTATATCAAAAAGCGAATAAAGAGTTGTTAGTTTGTGATGCTTGTGAGTTGGGAAAACATACCAGAAGCTCCTATGTGAGTTCTGGGCATCGATGTACTGCTGCTTTTGATATGATTCATTCAGATGTGTGGGGTCCTTGTCCTACAACCGGTGTTAACGGTTATAGATGGTTTGTCACTTTTATTGACTGCTCTACCCGCGTAACGTGGGTCTACCTACTGAAGAATAAAAGTGATGTTTTTGAAGCATTTCAGAGCTTCCATCAACGCGTAAAGACACAATATAATGCTCGTGTTAAGTGTTTCCGGTCGGATAATGGGACGGAATATACCCATACGAGGTTTGCTGCATATTTATCCTCTCATGGCATACTGCATCAAACCTCTTGTGCATATACACCGGCTCAAAATGGTGTTGCAGAACGAAAGAACAGGCACCTGCTGGAAGTAGCTCGGACGATGATGCTAGCTATGAATGTGCCTAAATACTTGTGGGGGCAGGCTGTCTTGACAGCCTCTTATCTCATCAACAGGATGCCCTCTCAATTGCTGGACTGGAAGACGCCGTTGGAAATGCTCACGGGGACAACTGCATACACCGTTCCTCCGAAAGTATTTGGATGTGTATGCTTTGTCCATGATAACAGACCTGGAGTTGGTAAGCTGGATCCTAGAGCAGTTAAGTGTGTCTTTGTTGGGTACACCGGGACACAGAAGGGGTATGTATGCTGGAGCCCGGTGGAACGAAAGCTGTTTGTAAGCATGGACGTTACATTCAGAGAGGTGGAACCATATTATGGTTCAGATGAGGGCTCCGCGTTTGGAAACACACCTAACACAGCGGGTGTTAGCCGTGAGGGGGAGATAATACGTCCAAACGTGGTCGTCGGATCGGTACCTTGTCATGTTGTTGCAAATTGGAAGGAAAGAGGAGAAAGCATCAGTAATACCGATACGGAGGATGAAGAAGACGATACATATATTACGCAGGGGGAGAAACAGACAAGGGAAAAAGAGCTCCAAGTGTACAGAAGACGACAGCAGAGGTCCAGTACTGTGCCGTGCCCTGTGCCAAATGTGCCAAGTCCCTCGTCTACTCCTGCCCCAACTCCTGAAGATGTTACTCCCGTACCGGATCACTCGGATTCGGAAGCGGGTCTCTCCGACTCGGATGGTATGCTTTCCCCACCTCCCATTGCTCTCTTAAGGAGGTCTTCTCGCATTAATGCGGGAAAGGCTCCTATTCGTTATCGAGATTATGAACATGATATCGCCAACTACTTGTCTTATTCTAATATCTCTCCGACTTATCAAGCCTTCCTCACTTCGTTAGACTCCACTTCTTTACCTAAGAATTGGCAGGAAGCAAAGAAGGACCCAAGATGGAAAGCTGCAATGATGGAAGAACTTGGGGCACTAGAGAAAAATAAGACATGGAAGCTGGTGCCATTACCTGAAGGGAAGAAAGCTGTGGGATGCAAATGGGTTTACACAGTGAAGGAGACACCAGAAGGAAAAGTTGAACGATACAAGGCGAGACTGGTTGCAAAAGGCTATACCCAGACATATGGTATCGACTATGATGAGACTTTTGCCCCAGTAGCGAAGATGAGTACCGTAAGAACGCTGGTCTCCATTGCAGCAAACTATGGGTGGAAGCTACACCAGTTAGACGTAAAGAACGCATTTCTTCATGGAGACCTACAAGAAGAAGTATACATGGAGACTCCTCCGGGGTGCTACTCTGTGTCAGATTCAGGTGAAGGAACGTCACATGGAAAAGTGTGCAAACTGAAGAAGTCGCTGTACGGGCTGAAGCAATCTCCTCGAGCCTGGTTTGACAGATTCAGAAAGGCTGTCACTGGCATGGGGTACCATCAGACAAATGCAGATCACACGGTCTTCCTCCAGCATGCAAGAGGCCACATAACTATACTTGCTGTATATGTGGATGATATAGTGATCACAGGTGATGATGCTGATGAGATCACTAAGCTGAAGTCGAAACTCGCTAAGGAGTTTGAGGTGAAGGACTTAGGACAGATGAGATACTTTTTAGGTATCGAGGTGTGTGATGGTAAACAAGGAATTGTTCTCTCACAAAGGAAATATGTACTAGATCTACTGAAGGAGACAGGGATGCTGGGATGCCGAGCAGCAGTCACTCCAATTGACCAGAAGTGCAAGATGGGAGCAGAAGCAAGAGAGCCTGTTGATCGCGAAAGGTATCAAAGGCTAGTAGGCAGACTGATTTATCTAGGGCATACTCGCCCTGATATCTCATTTGCAGTAAGCGTTGTAAGCCGCTATATGCATGATCCAAGAACGGGTCATATGGATGCAGTATTTCAGATCCTAAGATATCTGAAAGGGACGCCGGGAAAAGGACTGTGGTTCAAGAAGAATGGATGCACAGATATTGAGGGATACTGTGATGCAGACTGGGCAAGCTGCATAGACGACAGAAGGTCTACCACGGGGTACTGTGTTTTTGTAGGAGGAAACCTGGTTTCATGGAGAAGCAAGAAACAGTCAGTGGTAGCACGGTCGACAGCTGAAGCAGAATACAGAGCAATGGCTCTAGGGGTGTCAGAACTACTATGGGTGAAAGCACTGCTGACAGAGTTGAAGTTGGATAAGGGGACACCGTTGCATCTTCTGAGCGATAGTCAAGCCGCAATAAGTATAGCGAATAATCCGGTTCAGCACGACAGAACGAAGCACATCGAAATCGATCGATTCTTTATCAAGGAGAAGCTGGAGCAAGGGATACTGAAGATTGGCCATGTCCGCTCAAAAGAACAAGTGGCAGACTGTCTGACTAAGGGTCTTAGTTCATTAAGTCTGTCGAAGCTATGTAACAAGATGGGGATGATCAATATCTATCGTCCATCTTGAGGGGGAGTGTTGAGAATCAATAAGGGACTTTTAGTCCCACATCGGAATTTGTAGTATGTAGAGGAGCTAGACTCCCTATAAGTAGTGAAGTAGTCCATCAATAAAATTACACCAACTATTATTTTCTATATATATATATATATATATATATATATATATATATAGATATATATACACCAAAAAAGAAGATCATTAATTTTAGCTGTACAGCCTGTACTATAGTTAGAAGTTAGGAGTCTTATTAAGTCATGTAAGGTTCACATAGCTGCTAGCAGATCAACATTCAAACTGAATAACTACAGAGATAAACTTTGCGCTGGATGTCAAATACCAATAAATACGAACTTAATCACCAGAGACTTTGGAGCCTTGGTAAATAGTTGTTCTACTATACTTCAGTTCAATACAATGGAGGTGTTTTGGTTCCAGAAATGCACATGCCACTTATAATCCATCAGTTAGTATTTCATTAACAGAAAACTTTGCTTGATGACACATAAAGCTTGCAGTAATTAAACAATTTCTAAAGGAAGTATAAAAGAAACCCATCTCAAAATAAGGCATACCTTTCCATCGTTGAAATGTGCCCTATAAACACGTCCTGTAGCTCCCTCACCAACAAGATTGTCTGCACTGAAGCTCTCAGTAGCCATTTGCAGGTCTGCTACTGAATAGATGGTCGCTTTTATGTGAGATGCAGTAATTTTCTTCATGCCAGATTTGCTAGAGAAATCATCTTCCTCGAATGATTTATTTCGATCAATTGGAGGAGGTTTGAGGCTAATAGGTTCAGATGATTGTAATGTGGTGTTAGTGGCAGGGGGTGGTTGGAAGGGCTTCATCTCTGCAATAAAAAGTTTACTTGATAAGGAAATCACTGAGTTTAAGTGGCATCAAACGAAATGAGAGGCCTTTTATATACGAATACTGCCGCTTGGTAAAACCAAGGTTCACAGTATCGGTATCGGACTATTCCTATGAGTATTGGTATCGGCAATATCGGTAGTATCGGCGGTTTCGGATCGGAGTATCGGATTTTTTGATATCAGAAAACAAATAATTATTAATAAATTATTTACATTTAAAAACATATATTTTATACATTTAGGCATAATTTTTAAGTATTTTCAGTATTATTTCTTAGTAGTTTTGAAATTAAATGAAATATTAGTCACCCTTACCGATTGGTTTACATACAATAGATTGATTTTCTTCTTTTACATGCTTTTACAACCTTATTATGCTTTAAATCCTTGTTGATTTGTCTTTTTCGTTTAATTTTCTTTGCCGAATTGACCGGAAAAGAGACCATCAATATCGGTATTGGTCAGTATCGGGTATCGGTCGGTATCGGATCGGGACATGCCAAACCGTATCGGTATCGGCCGAATCGGATCGGTATCGGCCGATACTTTAAACCATGGGTAAAACTTGATTGAAGAACTAAAAAAGTATTTCATGACCTGATCAAGATGTTTCATATGAGGAGCTTCTCAAAGATATGCGTATATAAAGATCATAACTAACCAAAGTACTGTCCAAGATAAAGAGTGGTCAAAACTCACAAGGGAAACCAAAATTAAGAACTGCACTTGTGCTTGACCCTGCATTAATCATATGCAATACAGCCTGGTGCCAGATGCATAATTAAATGACCAGCCTAACTGATTTACCTATCCAAACTATTTGGCAAGCCACCCAGACATTTGCATGCTAAGCATAGCTTGAGCAAGAAAACCTCATGTACCATACAAGTCCAGCAAGAATCCAATAAGAATGACACAAGTTCCCCTATGGATATGGCGAGATGCACATTTATGCACCCATGCATGTAATCATGTAAATGTCACCAGGCAGAACCATTTAATTGAAGCAGATCACAGTTAGCTAATAAATTGTCCTCGACTGAATCATAATTTTTGCAGTCAATTAACTTATAGGCCACCCCTAATGGTTGGGACAATGCATGATGGTTTTGATTACAGAACCAATCCTCTACAACCAAATTCAGCATCTTGTAGTACTGAAGATAGAATGGTAATATCTTCAAATTTGCTAAACATGCAATCACATTTTTCTACAATGAAAACTCCAACAGTCACTGGAATCCTTATCCGTAGAATTTACCCATACTTTTTTACATTTATCTCTATACCAAATTTATTCGCAATGCACCCACCTCCCTCATAATTACGACTTAAAATAACCAACCCAAACCTAAACTTAGGATATCATAAGGTATGTCGAGACAGTTTGGGCCAGATGTGTGGCAACTGGCAAGCAAGGACATGCAAATGATTCATGGCATGTCATCTAGACTTGCTCATCTTGCCATATGTGTCATCCCTAGAACCCCTTTAAAACATAGCTGATACACTATATGTCAGCTAAGATGTTTGAAGAACTGAGTGATATTGTAGTGTAAATTATTTATCCAAAAAATTAATAGTAGTTCAAGAACAGGAATTTTGGGGACATAATTTGATATTAATTAAGAATATGGCACCTGCTGACAATCACATAACAGCATAGATTTTGTGCTACTATCCAGATATTGCATCAATACTCCAAGCCTTCTCCAATCAGAATGTGGTCGGCTATGGAGTATAAGAAAGCCCCATAAAGGATTTGACTTTTTATGACCGACTGTCTACTTGACATCAAATCTCTATGCAGGTGCCAAATTTATAGTCAAGATATCTATGAGCATGAGAGGGTCACGCCATAAATAGGCGGCCCGTGGAGGGTAGGTAGACCTACCTTTGGGATTTGCAATTTAAGCTCAAGCAACCAAGGAGCACCCTCCATGTCCCCCTAGACTATAAAGAGTCTAGGCAAAGAGGTAGGATGCTAAAATTTGCTATAGGGAATTGCATTCATCTCTATGAGACATTAAGCCAAATAGTGAAGAGGAATGACAATCCCATTTCAAAACTCCATACACATCTAGATAAATATGTATCATATCTACCTGTGTATATTTAGAAGTAAAAGTGTAAAGATGCCTCATGAGCTGATATAGAAATTACCTTTAACTTCATGTGATAACACAGGTTGACGGTCTTCTTTTCTCTTTTCTTCGCTTGAATTTGGGGACTTTTTAAGTCTTCTCCTTATCAAGAACAATGCAAATGCACCAAGAACAATAACAAATACAATGATGCCTGCTATTGCTCCACCTCCTATACCACCAGAACTTTTTCCACTGTCGGTGTCATTAGATGGCTTTTTAGTGACACCAGACCTGTGACCAGGGTTTGTTCTTCGGGCTGTTGTTGGAGGTGTACCAGGTGGCGGTGGAGGTGCCGGTGCTGTGTTCCATGAATTACCACCCGTCCTACAATTAAAATGTGTGCAAGTTAGCTTCAAGATGTATGGAGTGCCAAACAAACAGGTTGTAGCATATCCTTCAAATCTCTACGAAGTACTTACTGAAGATTGTTCATTCCTTTTAACCGATCAGGAATCCATCCAGTGAATTGGTTATTCGCAACATTTCTATAAGCACGAAACATAAATTACAAAATAATACACCTTTGAACCCAATTGTTATGAAATATTTGATCTAAGGTATAAATTGATATCTTGACTCACAGATCTTCAAGGGGAAGGCTGGCAAGGACGTCTATTGTACCCGTGAATCGGTTGTTTTGTAGATATCTGCATTATGATAAGTATAATATTGGATATTGTGGTGAACTGAACTACCATTGTAGATAAATCACCTTCCTATATCCTTACAGAGCTGTCAAACTTGATAGGGAACTGAGACTTTCTGGAAGGTCACCCAAAAGATCATTGAAAGAGATGTCCCTGTCATCATATGAGCATACGGAACTTAAGAACAGAAACCCAAAAAAATGGAAATAAAAAAAAGCATTTAAAAAATATAGACTTGCGTGCTTCAACTGAAATATGTTGAGTAATGAGATTAAATCTAAGCAATAAAAGAGCAATGTATATCCTGTTTGAGAGAGATTGCTGAACAAAATCAGAAAAAAATACATTTAGAATGTGCTTGAAAGTTGAACATCAAAATTTAAAGAAAGAAGCATGAACTGCCAGCAAGATGGTATGACGTTGACTTACTGCAGAAATTGAATATTACGATAAATGAATGCAAGAAAATCACACACCAACATGCCAAATAATATCTATCTCCATGAACGCATGGTTTTACAAGAAACTGCATCATCTCGGCAATTAAACTGTAATGTTCCATACTATAGTTAAATGACGATGAAAGTATGTTTTATTGTTACATAGGTAAAGAAGCAATAATGTACTCACATTGTAGAAAGATTGGAAAGTTTCCCAAACATGTCATTCAGACTTCCCTGGAGCTGATTATGATTAAGATTCCTACATTCACAGATGTTTATCTGCTCAGTTCAGAAGTTGAAGAAGTAAAAAAGGAAGAGAAACAATTAACTCAGGGCTTACAAAGTTTTAAGAGAAACCATCTGGGAAATTGAGTAAGGAATGCCTCCACTAAATGAGTTACCGGCAAGATTTCTGCAAATTAATTTATTGCAAGGCATGTAGCAAAACTCTTTCTTAAAAACAAAACAATTTGCCGTTTCCAACTTTCTATGTGATCAAAACTTACAATCGCTGGAGGTTAGGCGGAAGGCTATATGGTATTTGATTTCCCCCTCCAATATTGTTGTTGCTCATGTCACTGAACCGAACTCAGGATTTCAAAGCATCATAATCAGTACCAAGACATACGGAAGATACATATTCCTTAGAAAAGAAATAGTACTTACAGTTCAATCAAGGAAGTCATGCTGTTCATATTGTATCCCAGGGACCCAGTAAGTTCCAAGCCCGATAACTTGCTAGCGTGTTCCAAAATGGATAGATACAATAATATTGTCAATGCCTCGATTAATAAGAAAATCAAGTATTACACAGGTACAACAAATTGACCCTCACATTTCCGTAACTGTGGAACCCGAGCATGTAATCCCTCTCCATGACTCACCACAGGGGTCACCACCACTTGAGTTCCAACCAGTTAGCTGTGATGCTGAATTCAGGCTGGTATACAAGCCATTGAGAGCAGATACTGCAACAAGAATACAGAAGCAAAATCAGCTGAATAAACCATTCCTGAACCATGTGAAAGTTATCCCATACTTAACTCCAAGTGTTTCTCCATATACATGAAAATAATATAAATTGGGACTACCAGTTTCCTACTATGTATTTGATCATGGTTTTCCATTTGAGCTAAATATACAAAAATGTGATACTTTATTCATTTTATAATATGACAACCATCCGAACTAAAAGCAGGAACACGAGAAATATAAAGGGCTCCGGCGAACTTCATCAGCTCCATTCCCGTCATTTTCCCTTTGCAAATGACATTTTACGCCAACCTATTAACTTAATAGCTCCATACTAAACCTCTTACCAGAATCCATATATGACAGTAGAAGTCCACTTTTTTCACTCAAGTTCTCAACAAAACCCAGTTCCAAAGTCCCCAAGAAATATACTTCCAAGCCCCGAATAATTATTTAAAGAGCTTCTTACAGTCCTAAATTAGAAGTGGAATATAGTCATACTTTTTAAGAAACATCAGGAATTTCTTATAGAACAAAAAACATAAGAAAAAAAAAAAGAGGCCATATATATGAACCTCTAACTATTAACCATAATATTAGAAAAAATCATCAGTGGACCTTGATACCAAATGCACATGCATAGGAAGAGCAAAGAAATTCACCATTATCTTTCTCCTCCCCAAATCCCGGATTCTCAAAAACTAGTTAAGAAAAAGTTTGCATAATTCGTTTATGAACTTTGGACTTATGAACACATTAGAGTAGAGAGTTTTGGCACAATGGAATCCTTAATTGCACCAATATGTCACCTGAATAATCTCATATCTCACTTAAAATATTTGTAAAAAATGAAACTTCTTCAGGAAAAAAAAGGTTTTTTTTCCCCAATAGAAAAGCAGCACGCTTCCAAAACCCTCAAAACCTATAAAATAAAATTAGAAAAGAAAAAAAAAGAGACTCAGTAGCTTCTCAAAATCAAAACTATCCACCAAAGCAACCTCCTTTTTCTCAACCCCAATCATAAAATGCCCCAATATTCACAAACCCAACCCAAAAACTAACAAAAGGTCTTAAAAATTGGAACGAATCGTCACATTGCACTTTCAGTCCATACCAACATAACAAACTCTCCAAAAGAAAAGAAAAATGAATACAAAATGTGCTGGGACTCGGAAAGTCTTAACTTCCAAGTATATTCAGGAGTAAATATGAAATTTCTTCGGGGAAAAATGTCACTTTCCCAATAAAAAAACGCAGCCCGCTTGCAAAAATAACCTCCAAAGCCTAGAAAATAAATTATTTCAAAGTATCAGTATCTTCTCAAAATCAAAACTTTTCCACCAAAGCCACCTCCTTTTTCCCAACTCCACTCACAAAATGCCCCAAAACTCACAAACCCAACCCAAAAATTACCAAAAGCAACCATCTTTACTCTCAAAAAGTGGAACAAATCAACACATTGTCACTTCCACTTCATACCCACATAAAAAACTCTCCAAAAGAAAAGAAAAAAGAGTTGCTGTGAACCAGAAGGTCTCACCATCAGATGGGTCAGCGCTGCCATTGACAGAGGTCGGAATGGAGACCAAAATGAAGACGAAGATGACCCAAACGGCCATTTGCCTCTTTCTTTTCTTCCTCTCCTCCTTTCCACCCCAACGGAATGACAGGAAGTGCTAAAATAGTACTGTGTGAAAAAGTTGAGAGCTTTGCTTCTTTTTCTTGTCATTATTTTTCTAATATTTGCTAAACTTTCTTTGGCTTATGTGCAGAGACTGTGGCACACAGGACGAGAAGAATCCAAATATGGGATTAAATAATTGTTTAAAAATTTGCACCGCTTTTTAGGAATTGAACACTACGTTTTAGTCTAGGAGGACTTTTGCATATATACCCCTATCCTATGTTTATAATTTTTTTATATATTTTTTTACAATATAATCTACGGAACTTTGTGCACACTGCGTTACATGCTATTTGGGACCACTGTCTACAATTTTTACATACACACACACTTTTTCGCAGTTCGATTCCAAAACCGTCCGTCTAACCAAAAAAGTTATATACCTCTCTTCACCGACCGTCCGTCTATATTTATAGTTTCGTATCTAAACCTATAAAAAAAATTAGTTGTAGAGAGAGATACTATTGATAATTGTTTGGTTTTTAATATATTTAGAGACTATTGAGTTTTTTTTTGAAAGTATAAACACAAACAAACTAAGAAAAGAAAAATATATTGTCTATGTACCTACCATTGTTTTTTTGCTTACAAATTTACAACCAGGTTTACCGTATGGAAATTGATTTCGGATCCATTATACGACACTTTCGATTTGAACAAAAGTAATTAAAATTTATTTTCTAAATTCAAAAGCTATTTGATGCATATAAGTATATTTTCATGTATATTTTTTTTATTCACTTACAATACCTACTCTGCACACACTCATATCTCTTAAAAAAATTACCGACCTATTGTAATATGTTAATATTTGGCACAATAGAATTATTATATTGTTTACACTATTTATTATTTTCCTATTTATTCTGTTATATTTGTCTTTATGAATTTATTTAATAAGAAATTCTAAATGTTAATAAGAAATTCTAAATGTTGATATTTGTCGGTAGGGGTGGACATACGGTTCGAGGACCCGCGATTCCGATCCGTCCCGAACCGTATAATAGTCAAACGGACCGGTTCCTAAAATTTTAAATATAAACGGGACGGGACGGAGCGGATCGTGTCATATTAACGGTTCGGGACGGGTTATCATTTGCAAACAAACGGGATCCCGGCCCGGTCCGTTTGTAGGGGTAGAATAGTAATTTTATTTAAATTCCTAAACTAAAAAGTAGAAAGTAAAACCTACAACATTTTACCAGAAGATCTAATCCAAACATATCTCTTCTTATATGTAACACTGGAGAATGGAAAGTGATTTTTGTATAAAGTAGTTTTTGAAGTCTCTAGTACAGTATTGTATAGGGCTAGTTTTGTATATGTTAAAACAAATGTACATGACCCGTTTGGACCCGTGGGTTGTCCCGGATTGGACCCGTTTCAAACGGACTGGGTCCAATTCGGTTCCAAAGAATTTTAGGCCCGTCCCGCCCCACCCCGTTAAAGAGTTTTTGACGAGGACTCAGACCTTTTCATTAGAGATATTTCCATCCTACCACGAGGAGTTGTTATCTCTGTAATCCACCATTTTTGCTACTATATGTTGGCTAACCAGTAACATGCTAGTCACCTTTACGTGCGTTGTAAGAAATAACTAGTATTTGTTACAAAAATTAAAATATGATTATATAATAACTAGGATTTGTGATTGCTTTTTTTGGATTCATAATTATATAAACAAATAGTTAGGATTTATAAAAAAACAACTATGATATTATTAAAAAAATAAGATACAAATTTAAACATATTAAAATATTTAAAATATAATTTGAATATATTTTATTATTAAAAAAATAAGATACTAATTAAAATATTTTCAAATTAGATTTTGTTATAAACTTATAGATATGTTTTTATATTTGTTTAATATGTATTTAGTTAGATAATACCATATACTTAGTTTAAATACAATTTTAATATTGGATATATTTTAGGTTTTGTTATATATTTATGTAGTTAGAAGGATTTTTTTTTTTCTTAGCTACTGAGGAGATACGTACACGGTACTTATAATTTTTTTTTTTAAACATTTTTTAGTTTAATTGAGGATATACATAGGACTTGGATTTCTCATTCATTTTTTTAGTCGTTTTCAAGTCGGATTATAATTGTAGAGATATGCAAGATCATGCTAAATTTGTATCAATGAACACAGAAAATGTGGTGCAAACTGTGCCAATCAATGTTTTAAAAATCGGACCGATGATTTAACCGAATTTTTTTGATATAGGTCGGACCGGGGTTCAAATAGACTTGGTTTGGTTCAGTTCAAATAGGTAAGATATCCATATTTACTTTTTGGTTTGGTTTGGTTCTTAGTATGTTTGTTTGGTTTAATTTTACAACCAATGTTTATCAAAATCAAATAGTCCAAATTTTACATGATAATTGTATTTTGAATTAAAAAAAATCAAAATTGGCCGGTTCAATTGTGAACCGGTTCGTCCGGTTCATCGGATGAACTCCGGCTTTCAAAAAAAAAACGACGGTACTTTAAAAGATCCGAGTTTAGTCGGACCAGATCAATTTTTTAACATAAATTGGTTGAATCCGGTCCAACCACCGGTCCGGTTCTTACAACACTGGCGCCAATTTGCTCACTGGAAGTCTAGTCGACTGCCAAATAGCTGTTCTCTTAAACTTTTTTTGGTGGTTGTTGTTGTTGTTGTTGTTGTGTGTGGTAGAGTGGAGTGCTCTAAAATAGTAGAGACATGTAGAGGCACATCAAGCTGTCTGTGTACAAGAGATTGTGCTCTTCTCGCAACGTGATCAGACCTATAACAGGACGCGAGGTGGTTTTTTTTTTTTTTTTTTTTTTTTTTTTTTTTTTTTTTTTTTTTTTTTGATGTCTCTTTGCTTAATTGGTGGCTTTAATTTGGACGAGGATGTTTGCTTTTAGGCCTCATTTGGTTCATGGAATGGAAAGGAAAGGAAAGTGATTCCTTGATATTTTCTTTCCTTTAGGAAATTATAATTCCCATAAACTTTTCTTTCCGGTGTTTGGAAAGATCGGGATTATAGCCGAAATATATCTTTAATTTTTATTATAGTGTTTGATGTTTGTAAGGAAAGGAAACAAAATCAAGTCAATTTTTCAAAAATACCCTCGTGCTAATAAAAATAATTATTACTTAGAAATATTTTTGTCTAAAAGATATTATGGATGAAAATGGTAAATAATATTATGAACATGTATATTTTGGTCAAAACTTTTTTGTAATAAATGCGGAAAAGTTGGAGGGAAAGTGATTCCTTAGATAAATGGGAGGAACCACTTTCCCTCCTATTTTCCTACCTCTTGGAAATCATTTTTCCTTTCCAACAAACATAGAAAAGGTATCACTTTCTTTTTCCAAGCTCAAATTCCGGTAACCAAACGAGGCCTTAGTTTTAGTACAATTTCAGGTAGCCGAGTGTCGTCCCGTGGAGTTGAACTCCTCTGACCAATGGAAAATCGACCCGTGTTGTCGGTTCATACGTCGCTTTCTCTACGGTATATTTTCTCATATGGTTGTCACGTTACAAAAATACCAATCTTTTATGTAAGATATGGAACCTTAATTTTCAAACTCGAGAGTTAAAAACGATAAAAACTCTCATGAAGCAATTCAAAATCAAAATTTATTCATCCAGCTTACTCTAATTCGTTCTCCTTACGATCTATTATAATAGAACATAACTTTAGTTTGCTTGTTAATGGTGTTTTCACCGGTTTTGGAGTATTTTTAAATCAACGTTTATAAAAAACAGCAATTTTCATACAGAGTAAAAAATTTTAAGAAAATTGTAAAAAAAGTAACAAGTTTGAAAAAATTACAATTGGGATAAAGAAACAACATCATCGATGGCGTGTGCTGATCGGTGGGAGAGAAGCGCCCCCCACACGCCATGGGAGATGGCCTGTTCCCTGCACACGCCATGGGGGATGGCCAATCCTCCACGCCAGGCCCATCCCCCCACGCCGAGTCCCATCCCCACCATCACACGCCATGGGGGATGGCCTATCCCTGCACACGCCAACAGCCGTGGCCCCCACACGTTGTCCCATCCCCCCTCCCATCACATGCCATGGAGGATGGCCTATCCCTGCACACGCCAACAGCCGTGGCCCCCACACGTTGTCCCATCCCCCCTCCCAACAGATTCCCTTCACGCGTTGTCCCATCCCCCAGTGTTGTCCCATCCCCCCTCCTAACAGGCGTGGCCCCCACACGCCATGGGGGATGGCCTATTCCATGCTCCCAAAGCTGCCATCCCACCTCCCATTCCCGCGTTGTCCCATCCCCCCAACACGCCACAATGGCCAGCACCCGCACCATCCCATCGCACCTGACAAGCCATGATGCATGGCTCTACGTTGGAGACTCCCCTCCCCTCCCCTTCTCGGAGACCACACCACTCCACTCCCCCTCCCTCTTCTTCATAAATTCTGAAGCTCCTTCCCTCCTCTTTACAGCTCCTTCCTCCTTCAACTTCACAGAAGATTACTCGCTCCTTCCTCTATCTTGATCTCCTCTTTACATAGTAAGTTTTTGTATTTTATATTAAAATTATATTTTCTATGTATGAATAACTATACTAATAGTTTTTGTCTAAAATGTAACAGATGGCTGAACCGAATGACGGCCGTATTCCCGGGGGACCGGTTACAGAAGCCATAAAACAAGAACGAGAAACTCATATATCTACGTTGGTTTTTAACGGGAAGGTAAATTTAAACATGATAACTAGCACTATTATTTATTTATTTTATATAAATATAAGAATATAATTCGCTTGTAGTTATATGATTATCCTCCCGAGGTTCGGACACGGGAATATGGAAGTTGGAGGATACAGAGAGGATATCGTAAATGGGAGTTAAATGTTGCCCAAAAGGAGATGGTACGTTCATTTGGATTTCAATATCTGGATGAAATTCAAATTTTAGTCCACGATGTACATATCATTTTTAGTCTCGCTGAGCGATGGTGGCCTCAACGCAACACCTTTCAGTTGCCCGTTGGTGAAATGACAATCACACTTTGGGATGTTCCAAATATTTTAGGATTACCTATTACAGGTGTACCTATATATTTTGATACAACTTTAAATACATCTCAAATCATCCGGAGATATCTAGGCATTAATGCACCATCGGACTTAGGAGGAAAAAGTTTTGTCAGTATAACTTGGCTTCGGGGTAATTTCATGGATCTAGATGAAACTATCGACGGTCCAGTCGTGGTCGATGAATTAAGGGTACATAATTATTGTTAAGACAGCTTGATGTGCCTCTACAGTATATTTGGACCGGTAGCACGATGTACATATCATTTTTAGTCTAACTTACTAGTATATTTGGACCGGTAGCATTTGTCTTATGATTATTTTTACGAAATGCAGATGAAGGTGATTTGGCTTATAGACAATGGTGGGGAGCACCTCGTATGACCAACAGAGCATACAAATTCGAGGAGCCACGGTTCAAGTCTAGAGCCGTAGATGAATCTTCCCTGCGAGTTTTTGCTGATGACATATCTGAAGCGGTAGGACTTTACTACTGTAACCCCTGTTTTCAAAATTTTAATAAATGAAAAACAATTCCAAATTTGCCCCAAGTTAATTCCATTAGGTTCTAAATATTACCAAAATATCCAACATAAAATCCTAAAATTGCTAGTATGCCATTTCACCAAGTTGCCCTAATGTATAATTTACCAAAATGCCCCTACAAGTTCAAAAATCGTAAAAATTCGTACGAACTCCAAATAACTCCAAATAAATCGCAGAAAAATTCTAATATTAATAGAAAAATATTTAGAACCTAATGGAATCAACTTGGGGCAAATTTGGAATTGTTTTTCATTTATTAAAATTTTGAAAATAGGGGTTACAACTACTATACCACTATTTAAACTCAAGAGATATATAATGACAATTATAATTTGCATATTTTATATTTCAGGCTATTATGGGACAACAATATATCGAAGAACCACAAAGCTATTTGTGGCCGCATGGTCGGGAGTGGATGCGAGATATTTTAACTCGCGTAGATTCACTAAGTCTTGGACGGGATCCTGATATGCCTCCATTGCATACACGTATCCCAGCCAATTATCCGGCTGCCACTGTTCCCCTGAGACATTCACGACGCCGTAGGGCGGACGATCCAGAGGACGAGGAGGGCGCTGCTGGAGAGGGCACCAGCCAGCAATATCATAGAGAGGGCACCAGCCAGCAGTACCATGGAGAAGGCACCAGCCAGGAGTACCATGGAGAGGGCACCAGCCAGGAGTACCATGGAGAGGGCACCAGCCAGGAGTACCATGGAGAGGGCACCAGCCAGCAGTACCATGGAGAGGGCACCAGCCAGCAGTACGCTCCAGAGTACCCTAGCCAGCAGTACGCTCCAGAGTACCCTAGCCAGCAGTACGCTCCAGAGTACCCTAGCCAGCAGTACGCTCTATAGTACCCTAGCCAGCAGTACGCTCCAGAGTACCCTAGCCAGCAATACGCTCCAGAGTACCCTAGCCAGCCTTACGCTGCAGAGTACCCTAGCCAGCCTTACGCTACAGAGTACACTACCCTGCACTACGCTGGAGAAGGGCTCAGTCAACAGTATGTGGGCATGGTGTCACGACCCGCACCCACTGAGAGGGTACGAGTACGTAACAACGCCCAGCCTACGCCACAGTGTCGGCGGTAGAACGCTGTCCTAGGTCACAACATCTAACAATAATATGCTAAGCAGTTTATACTCCCCGAATGGGGGTGACATAGCAGATACAGTCTCAATCACATCTAAGGTAGAGCATAATGGAAGATAGATAAAACATGAATCCAAAAGGGATACAGCAGATAGAAGCCTAAGTGTCTAAGATACACAAACCCATAAATACATCTCAAAACTCAAATACAGTAATCCATAGAATAAATACAACTCCAGACAACTGAAAATAGCTAACTAAACAACCTCTAATGTGTTTTCTCTAGGCTAGCAGACAACCTCCAGACTATCTGTAAAATTTATCAACAGGTCCAGTCAGGACAAGAGCGAGCACAATACATCTCAACAAGTCATAGCAAGAAAGAAAATGTAATCATGCTAGAGAATAAAATACAGGATCTGAAGAATAGCATAATGTAAAAGAGAGACTGTAAGTAAATATCTACGATATATATAAATAGAGACAGTGCTAGTGATTCAGAGTACTGCATAAACATGTGAATGGCTAAGGACTGATTCATGATTACACTACTGGGAATTGATTCATGAGTACACTACTTGGATTTATTCACATGTTCATTTATACTCCCCCATCCCCAATCAATACACAAGGATCCATTCAAGTTACGTTAAGATTCATGATTATACTACGTTGCCCATAAAGGGTGATTCATGAATTGATTCGTGAAGGCTCGGTGATCATGAGGGTACATGAGTCACTAGCTGATTCCCGAAGATTCATGATGATAGAAGCATATGATACGTGATGTAAGTGAAACACACATGACAAAAGTATCTGATGCTCCCGAGAGGGATAACATCTCATGAAAGGATCCATATAGTACCAATCCGTGTTACCAACGTGTCAGCATCAAGTAAGATAGTCTAAAGCTGGAAATATAATCCTAAACATGATATGAAATGATCAGAGAATGTACTCACCTGATAACCTGAACAGCTGATAAGTTAGGGGTCCAACTGAAGCCACAGAGTCCTATTTAAAGCAACACAGGTTACAAGGTGTTCAAGTTGTAATAAATAAATCTCTACAAGCAATCTATTTTATCCTAGGTTCTTCTAAGTCAAAACAACTCTAGGTCAACTCCGGTCAATAATCTAGTCAAACTAGGTCAAGTGTTGGTTTACAGTTGACTTTGGGTCAACTGGTCAATTCTGGTCAAATAGGGTCAATTCTAGTCTAATTATTAAAGATATAAAGTGTACTTCGTTATTCGTACGTCGAAACTTACGACACGCAAATCGAGATAAGAAGATCAACGGTTGTAATGACCCGCTCCGCCCTAGCGGAACGCCGATTCAAACGGCAAGTGCAACGACTCAAACGAGCCGTCGACCCGAAGAGTTGGCATCGACCTGATGAAGAATCGATGCAAGACTTACATTGGCCCGTCAAGGATGAATCCAGACTTAGACTTTCAAAGGCACGCTCGGAGTATCGCTCGGTCGATGCAAACATCGCTAAGGTGGGTGGCTCCGATGAACCTGTCTTTGCTTAGCCTAGACACATAACAATACGGACACTATTGCTAGAATCGCTAGACAATAACACCGCGCATGTTAATAAATGACTCAACGCACTTAGCTAAGGGAATAATCCCATCTTGTATGCTTGTATAGAATATGGAAAGGAACATAAAAAATGTGAGAACTCTCGTACCGCACTCCACGCTCGTTGTCACGCCCCAGAACCAGAATACTGAAGAGCGGGGGAATGACTCAGCCAGCTACGTATTACGGGTAGATGAATACCGTATAATACGATCAATGCTGTCTAACCAGACGAGGGGGTGCATACTACATGAAAGTCTTACTATGGTCACTTCACATCTATTGTCTCAATCATTCAAACAAGAAGCAAAAATAGAGAACATGTAAGATAAAGCAGTAAGGCGTCCCAAACGCTTAGTCAAAATGTTCTTGAGATCTGGCTTTACAAAACATAGCCAGATGGTATAGTAACATATACACAATTGTTATCAGCTGCAGTCTGACTTAATTACAATCATGTAAAAGTAAGTACAAGACAATCCGACTAACATGTCGGTGCCAAATGGCTAAGTATAAAGTAAATAACAAAACGAGCGGTGTAGTAAGGAACCCACTCGAGTCCTCCTGCGATCATTCTCCTAGTATTGACCATCTTGGAGGTAGAAGTAATCTGGATCCTCGAGGACTGGCTCTAAATCTGGCCATGCAAAACCAGAGAGGTTAGACCTCTAATAGCAAGTACCACAAGGGAGCACGATAAGAAGGATTAAACCAGTAAGTAAGAGAATATAATAATAGATCTCTGCTTTCCACTAGGATTCACATAACATCACGACACTTCGAACCAACCTCCCAACCAAACAAGGACAGAAGTTGGCCCGTCATGTCCTGACATTCTGATCATCTCAGTTAGACAACAGAGTAGGTACAGTACACAAACAAATCATCTTGAACGGCCAATCAACTACTACGGCTTGCTATTGTGAGTCCCAAGTTATCCTGGAATTATGCAATAAAGATTTCTCAGTTCTTACTATGTGCGAGCAAGGCTAGTCTATCCAATCAATCAATTGCGCCAATCATGTAATTAGACGAGTCCCAGCGGGATACCCGTCGTTAATATACCATGTACAATTTAATAATATAAGCAGATACCGTTCCCTGCCCGTGTGACAGATTTACAGTATCTGTGGGAACCAGCCGGCCTGTCGGGCACTACTAGTCCCAAGAGGGCTGCCATGTAAGAACTCGGAAATCCATTCTCTCCATGCCATCATTATTTTATTTAACTTAAGGCCTCTATGTTAAGCGAAATCCCATGCCGTGGATCATGGTCATTCAAATGAGTACTTTTGTACGGGGTACGATATGCGCAACTCTACAACGATACCCGTATGGCTATGTTGTAGGTCTTACATAGCGTAATGCAACAATCAAATCTAACCACGGAGTAATCATGCCTTGACCATAAAGTACACATGCTGTTTTTGTAAGATAAATAAATAACTAAATAAATAAATAAATAATTTGAAGCCTGCATGTGCCTGTACGCCAATATTCGGGATCGGCTAATCGATTGCAATAGTTCATTACATGAACGTGTCTTATTCATTCAATTCAATAAGACGACTAGCCAGTCTCTTAGTTCCAACTAGGAACGCATGATCAATTATTAGTCAATGTCACAATCATTATCAATGGTGACAAGGCATGAAAATCAAATAGTATTCAGTGGGGTCGAGTCTATAACTCTCAAGGTCAAGTTCCAGTCTTACTGGGTATCCATCAATCAATCAAGACACATGGCACGTTCTATACAACCATATGTATTAAAAATATTAACATGCTAAGATTATCGAGTTTATAAAAAGGCGTAAGGATATAATAGGAGAATTATCATGCCAACATTAAGTGAATGAATTAGAGAACAAATAGAAACACCCAGGTCAGGAAGTCATGCCAAGTTTAGTAGGTTATACTAAGGCCAACAATTCACGCCAAAAAGTCTATGATAAGACCAATAAGTCACGCCAACAAGTCTAGTCGGAGTGAGCGTGAAAAGTGATTCACGTTGGCACGCACAGTGTGAGCGTGAAGGGAAATTCACGCACGCACAGCGTGAGCGTGAAAAGTGAGCGTGGAAAATGAGCGTGAATAGTAAGCGTGAAAAGTGAGCGTGGAAAATGAGCGTGGAAAATGGGCGTGAAAAGTAAGAGTGAAAAGTAAGCGTGGAAAAGTGATAAGAAATTCACGCACGCATACAAAGATGGTGCGTAACTCAAATGTCACGCTGGCACGTAAAGACGTGTGCGTGACTAAAAATTCACGCACGCATGTAAAGACGTGTGCGTGACTAAAAATTTACGCTGGCACGTAAGAACGTGAGCGTGACTGAAAATACACGCACGCACGTAAGAACGTGAGCGTGACTGAAAATACACGCTAACACGTAAGAACGTGAGCGTGACTGAAAATATACGCACGTACGTAAGAACGTGAGCGTGACTGAAAATACACGCTAACACGTAAAGACGTGTGCGTGACTGAGGAACCTTCGTCCCAAGCCAGAAATGAAGTTCCCATGGTTCAGAACCCATGGACAACCGAGAATACACGCCAAGTTGGAAGATCAAAACCCATGAACAACCGAGAATACAACAACTTAGATTTAGAAGAAACAAGCCACAGAAATCAAAAATGCTAAGTACTAAACTCTCTTAGAATCATGAGAGAAAGAATAATGAACCATAAAAATGGTTCTCCAAGTGGAAGCAAGAAGCAAGATTGCACTTGCCTGCTGATGGGTTGGTGGAGAGAGTGATGAGGAAGAAGAAGAAGTAATGGTGAAGAATGAGAGTTATGAGGAGAGAGAAGGAGATGGGGGCTTAAATAGAAGAGGTGGTGGTAGGTGGGGGTTGTGGGGTTCGGTTCATTGAACCACCATGAACCCGAGAAAACCAACCTAGGCCGAATCACAATAACTAAAGCAGAAAGTAAAATGCAGAAAGTAAAGTACAGAAATAAAATTGCAGGAAATAAAATTGCAGGAAATAAAATGCAGATAATTAATTAACATGAAATTAAAGGAATTTAAATACAGGATAATACATGATAAATACTAAATAAATATACATGAGTTGTACATGTATAAAAATACGCATTCTGGGAACGGGGAGTGACACTCGTGCTAAGGCACAAGCTTACGTTCAAGTCCCTATGCGTTCAACAATGAAACAATAAATGGTTTACAATAATAAAACGGGAAGACTATCGACATAGTCGTTCCGAGTAGAGTATAGTAACATTGAAAGGCCACGGGACCGATGGGTCGCCAAGGCGACTCCCGTACAGGGAGTTGCAAAATGTATAAATGGATGAATGAATGAATAAGTGAATGAATGAATCAATGAACAAACGGACTAGTGAAAGAAAGAAAAGAGTGAATGAATAAAAGATAAGGAAGAAAAAGGGATGGTTAGCGACAGGTATGACGGGCACGTACAACGGAGCTCGCTACCCGCGCTGCACGGACGCCAACCTGGTCGATAACGCATTGTGGCTAAGGGTTAGCCTACGGCTCGGAGACAGCCGTTAAGTTAAAATGACAATAAAATACGAAATGGTCGTGGACGGCTCGTGCACGAGTGAAAAGGGATTCCAAGGGCAGCGAACGATGATTTCGTGGTCGGCCTAGGCGGAATCATGGCCTACAGGCGGACAGGTGTGCGGGCTTGGGCACATAACCAAACATAGGGCCGGTTATTCAATAGTCTATCAAGGTGTACCAGCCATCACGCTTGATAGATGAGAATGCCACAGGGGAAAATGTCCAAAATGGCTGACATGCCAGCGACCGGTGTATATAGATTTAAGTGGGCTTTGCTGCTGGCAATCCACGTGCAAGTCCTTGCATTGAAATCAAAGTAGTCTAAGTTCACTGAATGAAGCACCCTCTGAACAGACATTGAATGTAACATACAAATGATCAAAAGTACTTTGTGCAAGTGAGTTAGAAAATACGCCTACGATGCGTTAGAATCTAAGGCAGGAACACGCCCTTGGCACTGAATGTTTATGTGAATCATGTTAAGTTAAAATATATGAATTGTTGACTAACTTGGTTTACATTGAACAGGGAAGGCCGGACGGTAAGTATGGGTAAGTCATGCATGTATTTTCATGCGACACTTGAAATTGGCAACCCGAGATAGACTATGAAATATGCCATGAAATTGATCCTATGGCAAGATTAGAAAGACAATGAATGATAGAGATGCATAAAAGTAAATAGAACGTGTTTGGTAATGATAGCATTGTGGGTGAGCTAGCCTCCCCACCAGTATATAACAATGTACTGATAACCCCACAGTCTGCTTGCAGGAAGCAGGAAACGTCGGCGGGTGCGGAGCTTTCCTCGAACGTGCTAAGACGCGGAGCTATCTCTGGGGCCATGGAGCATTGCAAGGAGATGGAGCACCATATACATGACATAATGTATCGAAACATCGCCATGAATCATTCCATGTTGTAAGCCACTTGGCACGCCTTTTATGTTTCAGAGAGAGAGATAGCTTGAGCGATTTTGTAATATCGGCCTAGCGCCGCTTGTAAACTTCTTGAATATCAATAAAGAGTTTGAATTCGCTTCTACTTGTGTTTATTTACTTTCTGCTGCAAATGGGGACACTCTGTGCGACTCTGTGGCCTAGCTCAAATCGGCCGTTTCTGGACTTGGCCTTGCACGGGCGCAACCTAGGCCCGTGCGGCATCACGCCTTAGCGAGGACGATCGCTCCTACGGGAGCGGGGTGTGACAGATTGGTATCAGATCACGGCTTTACGTCCTTGGACTTTATTTCGATTTTCTCAGTTTTGAAAGCTCATTGAAACAAAAGAATGATACGCTCTCTCTCGTTGTGCCTTGGGATGTTCCATACAATAAGTCTAATATTTTCAAAAGCTCGTACAAGTACTCGGTTGAACGGGATCGATAGGCGAAGGCCTTTGTGCCGAACCACGACGCACTCGAGTTGAAAGGAACCGATGCTAAGAGTTAGCAAACGCAGTGCGTGCTTGAATGGGCTTACGCTGACAGCAAACAAGTACACGAGACCAAAGTATAGTTCGAACGGGATGGTTATGCACGCAGCCTTTTGGCTAAGTTGTGCCGTGTGTCTCGTACCTCGACTTCTGGTACAATCGAGTTGCGAGCGATATCATATACCGCCCGGTCGAGAACGGAGATACACTTAGAGTGTATATCGATAGGAACGCTATCAAACTAACGCTTAGACGTGTACGAAAGATTGGCTTGGATTTTGATGATTAGTGCGAACGACTTAGTATGTCGAGGCGATGTGAGTGATTACGCTAGAAATTCGTCGAACGAATCTGAAGGATGTCTTAGCACATGACGCGAACGTAATTGAGGACTAGATCATATGGCTTGAATCCGAGTGGTGTATGTGATAGGTTCGGAGAAGAATAAGAATGAGTGTCGACGACTAGTCGAGTGGCTCGAACCCTGAGTGGTGTATGGACGTCATAGAAATTGTTCGAGCGAGACTAAAGGATTTACGGATCGAACGAGTATGTCGGCAAGCGATGCAATCGCGCAAAGCCTTAGAACGTGTCACGCTTAGTTGTCCATGACTTAAAAAAAAAAGAGTCCCGAACGAGATGTCGCTGGACAACTTGTGAATGGGTAACGCGTGTTAGAAATGGTTCAGAACGATGAATGAAAATGAATGGTCTTGATCGAGAAAACTTAGAGAATCGCACGTACGATTTCAGATTGATACAAATGAAATGTGACTTGAATTTTGAACAACAATCTTGAAACGAGCTTGAGGAATAACAGTTGAACTTGATCTTGAATATCAAATAAAATTGTGGAATATCCAACTTGGACAACGGCAGCGTCGCACGACTCAAAATTGGTTGCAAAGGAAGATCGTCAGGTTACGCATATTGTCGATGGTATTGAGGCGTATCAAAGATCGATATGCGATAACTCAGGGGTACTCTGACTCGGCAAATGATGATCGTGCAAATGTCATTGTTCCGTTGGATGCTATATTCGGGATATTAAAACGTGTCGAGGAAAATATAGACGTGGCTCAAAGATTTTCTGGTTGAATGAATGACGGTCGGACTATCGAATAGAGATCTCAGCTTGGATGAAAATGAAGTGTTTGGATTGCTTCGACAAAAACCCCAACGTCAACATTCTTGTCTTATACGAGCGCAACTCCAGCCTCGCACATGCGTCGTGCCGATTAGGGCGATCACTCCGCGTGAGCGCTGGTATGGTGATTCATACAGCGGGGGTGATTGAACTAGCATGGCGTGGCAATTTGTGTGCTTCGACTTGTGGTTTGATGTGAAGGTGACTTGAGAATGATTCGGTGTACTTGATGATTAAGTTTGAGGATTAAGTAGACCCAATCCGTGTATCGAAAATGAGCAAGTCTAGATGCAACGCAAGAGTTACGTCCCGATGAGGACGATTATTCTGCGGGAATATCGATATGGTGATTTATGTCCGCCGTGGATAATCAGACTTGCGTAAGATCGGAGCGCGACATATTGCAAGGCTAGACGACCTTGTGATCGACTACATGAATTGGATAGGGGAACTATATCAAAACATACTTAAAGAGATAGATTACGATAATTGCTAGTACCGACACACGATATTAACATGTCAAGAATTTAGTTGAGGACAACCTATCGTAGGATGACTTTCCTAACGAGCTCGAACTTGGAGCGGAGAATGTGTTGATACGAATAGGGTGAATGCTGCTTGATGTCTAGAAGTTAAGTGAAACGAACTTGGGTAGAAACTCTCGTACGAACGAACAAAATGGTTTGACCATAGGATTTGGGGCGAGCGTCGTGCAAACGACCTTGCACGATGAGACACGGACTTGACTTGTAACTATGACCTGGTGAGATGACCTAGCGGATAGGCGGACGACCTTATGCCGAGTGATTGAACCTGTGCGATTGACATTACAATATCGTCTGGATAGACGATAGACTTGGGACAACAAGACTTATAGTAGGACGTGGAACTGGGGGTGTGCGTAAACGACGGCGAGATTGGCCCAAACGAAGGGAATGATAGGAATGGATGATGCTCAAGTAAAGTTAGGATAACAAATTGAATCATTGGTCGGAAGACGTACTCGATGATAATGCAATACTTGGTCTTGAATCGGACGGAAGTTACTCAGACTTGGTCGACCCCGCTAAGAAGAAGTCGTATTGATTTCATAGACAAGAACGCTTGAGAAGTGAATCGAATCATCTCGAGGACCGAGATAAACGATAGTAAGATGCACGCGAGTTCGATTTTAAATCGAAGTTAGTGAAACGATCGGCAAATCAAAACTATCACGAGTAGCTTGTCCGACTTTGCTAATCGCTAAGCTTGGTTAAAATATACGTATTCGGGGGACGTCTTGGGTACGTGCATGATCCAAACTCAGCGATATGATGAACTCGAATGCAGCTACAAGTGGGTGTTGCGATACGCATGAACGAATGAGTGAGTTTGCCTCAGCCTACGACTTTCGTGTTTGACGAATTACAACGCACCCCGTGCGACCGTTTCAAGCCCATGATACGTCGAAATAGCAACCAGTCGAAGAAACACGATAATTGAATAAGCACCATCAACTCCGAAATGAATGAAAAGCCATTCAATAAAATCGACCAAACGCATGCGACACGGAACTTGGAAATGTAAAGTATAGTTCGATGCCATCGAACGGTAAAGCCATTCGATAGAAATTGTCTAAGATACGTACACGGCATGAGTTAAGGAACGGTAGGATGACATGCACTCAGGAAGTCTCGAGGACGAGATTTGTTTTGAGTGGTGTATTATGTAATGACCCGCTCCGCCCTAGCGGAACGCCGATTCAAACGACAAGTGCAACGACTCAAACGAGTCGTCGACCCGAAGAGTAGGCATCGACCTGATGAAGAATCGATGCAAGACTTACATTGGCCCGTCAAGGATGAATCCAAACTTAGACTTTCAAAGGCGCGCTCGGAGTATCGCTCGGCCGATGCAAACATCGCTAAGGTGGGTGGCTCTGATGAACCTGTCTTTGCTTAGCCTAGACACATAACAATACGGACACTATTGCTAGAATCGCTAGGCGATAACACCGCGCATGTTAATAAATGACTCAACGCACTTAGCTAAGGGAATAATCCCATCTTGTATGCTTGTATAGAATATGGAAAGAAACATGGAAAATGTGAGAACTCTCGTACCGCACTCCACGCTCGTGCTAAGGCACAAGCTTACATTCAAGTCCCTATGCGTTCAACAATGAAACAATGAATGATTACAACAATAAAACGGGAAGACTATCGACATAGTCATTCCGAATAGAGTATAGTAACATTGAAAGGCCACGGGACCGGTGGGTCGCCAAGGCGACTCCCGTACAGGGAGTTACAAAATGTATAAATGGATGAATGAATGAATAAGTGAATGAATGAATCAATGAACAAACGGACTAGTGAAAGAAAGAAAAGAGTGAATGAATAAAAAATAAGGAAGAAAAAGGAATGGTTAGCGACAGGTATGACAGGCACGTGCAACGGGGCTCGCTACCCGCGCTGCACGGACGCCAACCTGGTCGATAACGCATTGTGGCTAAGGGTTAGCCTACGGCTCGGAGACAACCGTTAAGTTAAAATGACAATAAAATACGAAATGGTCGTGGACGGCTCGTGCACGAGTGAAAAGGGATTCCAAGGACAGCGAACGACGATTTCGTGGCCGGCCTAGGCGGAATCATGGCCTACGGGCGGACAGGTGTGCGGGCTTGGGCACATAACCAAACGTAGGGCCGGTTATTCAATAGTCTATCAAGGTATACCAGCCATCACATTTGATAGATGAGAATGCCACAGGAGAAAATGTCCAAAATGGCTGACATGCCAGCGACCGGTGCATATAGATTTAAGTGGGCTTTGCTGGTGGCAATCCACGTGCAAGTCCTTGCATTGAAATCAAAGTAGTCTAAGTTAACTGAATGAAGCGCCCTCTGAACAGACATTGAATGTAACATACAAATGATCAAAAGTACTTTGTGCAAGTGAGTTAGAAAACACGCCTACGATACGTTAGAATCTAAGGCAGGAACACGCCCTTGGCACTGAATGTTTACGTGAATCATGTTAAGTTAAAATATATGAATTGTTGACTAACTTGGTTTACATTGAACAGGGAAGGCCGGACGGTAAGTATGGGTAAGTCATGCATGTATTTCCATACGACACTTGAAATTGGCAACACGAGATAGGCTATGAAATATGCCATAAAATTGATCCTAAGGCAAGATTAGAAAGACAATGAATGATAGAGATGCACAAAAGTAAATAGAACGTGTTTGGTAATGATAGCATTGTGGGCGAGCTAGCCTCCCCACCAGTATATAACAATGTACTGATAACCCCACAGTCTGCTTGCAGGAAGCAGGAAATATCGGCGGGTACGGAGCTTTCCTCGAACGTGCTAAGGCTCGGAGCTATCTCTGGGGCCTTGGAGCGTTGTAAGGAGATGGAGCACCATATACAGGACATAATATATTGGAACATCGCCATGAATCATTCCATGTTGTAAGCCACTTGGCACTCCTTTTATGTTTCAGAGAGAGAGAGAGAGAGAGCTTGAGCGATTTTGTAATATCGGCCTAGCGCCGCTTGTAAACTTCTTGAATATCAATAAAGAGTTTGAATTCGCTTCTACTTGTGTTTATTTACTTTTCGCTGTAAATGGGGACACTCTGTGCGACTCTGTGGCCTAGCTCAAATCGGTCGTTTCTGGACTTGGCCTTGCACGGGCGCAACCTAGGCCCGTGCGGCATCACGCCTTAGCGAGGACGATCGCTCCTACAGGAGCGGGGCATGACAACGGTAAAGTTGATAATCTTATTATAGTGATCCACGTGTCCATCTTGTCAATTTGAGCGATGTGAGATAACTGGAATTGACTGAGCTCAGTTTCGTTGTACTAATCCCGAAATACGAACATTATAAGAATTAATTATTAATAAATTATAAAAAGGTTAAACTCAGAGAAATTATCAATAAACATTGTCGGACGACGAAATAAACATCGCCAACGTGTCCAAAATGGTCAAATTAGTTAGGATAACCTACCCATCGGTCCAATTTGGACACAAGGGCAAAAAGGTAATTTCGGATCAAAACAGTATCCGTGTCGGAGCCGTTTTGCACCAAAAAACGTGCAAGAAAACAAGTCTATAAAATATAACAACTTATATGTCCACGAAACCAGAATGACGATACGAACCCAACGGTATCTCCAGAATTGGATTCCGTTGACCCGATCTCAATTTGGTCCGTTGACCAGAACTTGGAATTCCGGTTGCTCGGAAATACGTGCAAACTCAGCAAACTACATGTCAACGAGTCCAGAATGACGATACGAACTCAACGGTATATCCGGAATTGGATTCCGATGAACCGATCTCAAAATGACCCGTTGACCCGGATATTGGTATCCGACTTTTACCGAAATGCATGCCGGATCCAATGTTCTCCAAAACCTAGCAAATTATATGTCAACGAGTTCAGAATGACGATACGAACTCAACGGTATATCCGGAATTAGATTCCGATGAGCCGACGTCAAAAAGTCCCGTTGACCCGGACTGTGTGATCCACTTTGTACCGAAAAACGTGCCAGGGCCTACGTCCTCCAAATCTAATAAATTTTATATAAAAATATGCCAGAACGACGCCACGAATCTACTGGTGGTGTCAGAAATGAAATCTGGAGTCCCGTGTTCAAAAATAGAATTTTATAAGTTGGAAATTATGAATTCGGACGGCCAACTTTGGCGTCGAATTCAACCAATCAAAAAAGCTCACAATGAAAAGAAACTGGAGGGGTAGCAAGAGGGTTATACCAGCTTCGCACAGGAACTGGTAGCACGCCAAACGGATCTGCGGTGGAGGAGGTACAAGCTGACAAAGTTGACCCCGCAAAACTGTCCAAAATTAATATAATTTAAACGGTCAACTTGGTGGCCGATTTTGATGTATCAAACGATAAAATCAACGGCTGAAAATTGATAGGGGTGAATGTGGATATACCGAGATTGCGATGGAGCGAAGAAATCGCCGATCCAACGGTCGGATTCTCGGGAAAACGTGTGCGAAGTCGCTGCGACGGAATGCAAAATCTGGATCGTTCCCGCGCGCGTCACGACGGAACTTCGTGCGAAACGCACGAATCGCCTCGACGGCGCGTCCCGAAAGACTGTGGCCGCCATGGGGCCTACCCCAGGGGTGCGTCCGGCCATGTGGGGGTCGGCCACGCCGACCATAGCGGCAGTGGTGCCGGCGGTGGCGCCTGCACGCGCGCGAAGAGGTGCGCAGCTGTGCGTGCAAGCTGCGGTGCAGCGCTGCGTGGCCTGCCTGGCCCGGTGGAGATGGGCGACGCACGGCCTGGTACGGCAGGGCGACGCTGCGAACGTGCATTGGAGGTGGTGGCGGCTAAGGTGGTGCGGGTGGTGTTGATAACCATGGTGTTGGAGGTGGTACCATGGTGGTAGTGGTTATCTAATGTAGAGAAGAAGGATGAGAGGAGGAGGATGGCCACTGGTGGTGGCCGACGGCCTAGGCCAAGGCGGAGGAGACTGGTGGTCGGGCTGAGGAGATGAAGGGAATGGGTTGCTGTTGTTGTTATGTTGTTTTGGTTTATATGGGAAAAAATATGTGAGAGAGAGAAAGAGAGTAATTGATGTGTGTGTGAGTTTGTGAGGGAAGGAGAGAGAATACTACCCCTAGAAGTTAGGGTCGGCTGAATGAGAGGGTGGGAAAAAAATTGAATGTAGGGATTTGAATGGCTAGGATTTAATTAGAGGAAATCAAATGGCTAGGATCAAATATAGCTAAAATAGGTCATTCCAATAGGAATTTAAATCAACAGAAATTTACACTCAATATTTGGAATAGAAAACTAGGTATTGAATATTATTTTTGGACACGAAAAAATGAGAGTGTTACGATGGAGGGTAGCACGAAGCTGGGCTGGACTTGGTGGAGCCGGATTGGGTCAAAATCAGACATTGTGCAATAATCAAATTTAAATAGGTGTTGATGATCATGAGTAAATAAGTAGCACACGGGTATTCCAATAAATGGGACACAAGCGTTGTGCGGGTAGTAGGCTCAATGTGGGCCATATCCATAATTGGGGCTGACAGGTTTTGGTCGACAGGGTACCCACAAATCAAGTTGGAAAATGAATGCGACACCGTGGGGTGAAATAAAATCGGGTCACGTGTCAGGAAAGTTGTGCGAAGCAAATGGAGCACAAAATGGCGTGTCTGAGTGGGACACGAAGGTCAAGGGTGAAGAGTGTCTCGAGTAGATCATGCATGATGAGTTGGTTTCAAGAAACTGACTGGTCTTGTGCTCCCAAATGAAAAGTCACGGTAACGTGCTAAAAATGATCAAGGAAAAGAGTGGGAAAATTAAATAATGACCAAATGGTCTAAATCGACCCGAAGTTCTGCGAAGCAAAAAGAGCACAAGGGAACAAGTTTTAGTGGGACCTTATATACCGTCATGAAGGTAATCCTGTCCACTACAAAACTCGTGAAGAAGATTTTCAGAGTTGAACATCCCTGACACTCCAAATATCAAAGACACGGAAAAGTACACTTAAGGGAAAAATAACAGAATAAATTATTTCTCGAAACTAATCAATCAGAAAATTAAAATAAAATAATAAATAAAAAAATTAACCCGAAATTCAGGGTGCTCACATCCTACCCACCTTATAAAAATTTCGTCCTCGAAATTAAAATTGTTTATACTCCTTCTAGGTCAAATCCCCACAATCAAGTCCCAGAACTTAAATAAAACATACCATAAAAAAGGACGGCATACAGGGTCATGGCATACGGTGGTAGTGAAAGTCTCATCTAGGTATACTAGTCATGCTAAACCAAAACGGTCATAGGGTATCAAAACACACAAGCAATCTAGGGTGCTAAACTAGAAAAGTTACAGAAATTACAAATCATCAAAACTGTAAGGCAGTCTACCATCCTACATGAAAACTGGTATCATCAAAAAAAATAAAGAAAGGTAACTACCAATTATCTATAAAGGGTTCAGAAATTCAAAATCAAAAGTTAAGGAATAAAAGTCACTTACATGGAAATCCAATCACAATATGTATATATATATAGGGTGTGTTAGAGAGGAAAAAGCTAGTATTATGTAAAGGTTATGTGGTTCGTGTGTGTATGGGTATATATGGACATGTTCATATGGTTAAATAGTAGGCATAGGTGTATGTGAAATATACATGAAGAGTATAGGAGGATTTGGGTTTCAAAACAACGACTATCAAGTTACACTACTCATGGCATATTGGTTAAATAATCTACAATACACAACCTATTTACTCATAACATGCATGGCTAACCATATACATATATATATGTAAAGAGGTAGAGATTTAGTTATGTATCTATATACATTATAACATGTATGCCTAAGCTCTATATGTATCTATATAGATATATGAACATAACATAGAGAGAAAATGTTAGGTTTACGTGGCAGTATATACTAAGTTAGGGTGTGTGTGTCCTTGTACAGGGTATAGCTTAGTATTGAAAGGTTAAATCCGGTTTTAGTTCAGCATTTACATACAAAATCTGAAAATGAGCTAACAGTTAAACCAGTGCAATATTAACATAATGCAATTTCAGAATCTAGGGCTTGAACATCACAACCAACTTAATGCTCCTAACACAACCTAACATGATGGAAATAAAACCCTAACATACTATCCACATATTTATCTATGCATACAGTTCAATATTACATATTAACTCTGAAATTGAACTAAACATTTGAAATCAATATAAAAATGTTAACATGTATTCAGTTTTAGGATTTTGGAGAAATTCGAACATCAAACCAATCCAATGTTTATCACAACCTAACATGTAAGAATACGAAACCTAAATTTATATCCCTACATACCACAATGTATAGCTCAAAACATTACATTTAAAACAACAATTTGAACTAATATTTAAAATCCAATATTAAGGGTTAATATGCACATATCTTAGATTTGACAAATTTAAACACAAAACTCAACTATTTTTTTTTGAATTGAAACCCTACGTATAACATACATGTGTAGTGATGTAAACATAACTAATAACATGAAATCTTTATTTGAATTACGAATTTAAACTGGAAAAGCAGAAAACCAGAAATATTGAGATTTTGACAATTTAAACATCAACAACATATCAATATGTAATTAGATAGGTTGGAATTCAAAGTGTAGCATGCATACGTATCAGGCAAGTGTCTGCTATATATATATTCATATATTCTCATGTCCCAATATAAAATTAATTCTACGTTAAGACTAACATTTAGATTCCTACCAAGATTGCAAGTAGGTGATTGGTGAAATCAAGACAGTTTTATTATAATTATTATTTAATACAAGGATAGTAGCAAGAAGGAAATAACGATGAAATCTGTTCTGCTTATCTGTTTAAAAGAAGGAACTATTTTCAAACCCAGAGCTAAACTATCAAATCCAAGATAAGGTCTAGTAAAAATCATCGATTCGTTGTATTATGAAGAAACCCATAGCAAAAAGTTACACAAGGTTTATAGAAACAGCTAAACCTACTCCTAAGTTAAACAATGAGAAGCGAAATAAAACAAAACAACAATAAATCCTTTTTTTGAATGACTGAAACAAAAGTAGAGAAAATATGTTCAAAATATTTAAGGTACAATCTGATAATCATATGTGTCTATCCACAATCATGGTACTCTAAATCCTCGTCATACTAGTAAGCCAGGCTACGATAATCACAGAGTCCTCGACTTAGGCACATACCTCTAGAATCATGGTATTTAACATTTTTGCGATGCCGCTAGCTTGGCTGCGAAAACCTTAAATTTCCACATCCGAGAAATATATCCAAAATCAGACTATATGTCCTCACCATGCTGGCTAATGTGACTATAGAAGACTAGATTCCATAACTTAGATGACCTAACCCATATAATTTTATCTTGACAAAAATTAAATTAAATCAACAATGAATACCCAAAAATCAAATTTATCAACGAACATCAAGATTCAAAAATGAACAAAAATCCTTCAAATCATATAAATACAAACTCGGATGCTACAGCTAACATCAAGATTTAAATTCAACAATCTTCCTCAAAATCAATAAATACAAACTCAAATTCAACAATAGTCCATCAAAATCAAATTCAACAACAGAAAGTAAAGATAAATCAAATCAAGAAAAAAAGGAGTTTTCAAATCGAAGTTAAAATAAGATTCTCAAGGGTCGTCCCAGGAATCTCTCAAGGGATCCTAACTGTGATTGAGTACCTTCAAAATATATCCTAATCCTACTACAGGCTGTAGTGGTACTCTAGTTCGAATACCACTACATAAACTCGACCTACATGGGCCACCACTAAAAATATGTCACGACCCGTACCCACTGAGAGGGTACGAGTACGTAACAACGCCCAGCCTACGCCGCAGTGTCGGCAGTAGAACGCTGTCCTAGGTCACAACATCTAACAATAATATGCTAAGCAGTTTATACTCCCCGAATGGGGGCGACATAGCAGATACAGTCTCAATCACATCTAAGGTAGAGCATAATGGAAGATAGATAAAACATGAAATCCAAAAGGGATACAGCAGATAGAAGCCTAAGTGTCTATGTAGCTGCCCTTCCCAAAATTTTGGAATATTTTTATTATTAATTATTTTATTTGAATGGCAATTTTTTTTCTAGATTTTTATAAATAATTATTTAGTAATTATTACGAGTAGAGGCGACCATATAGGGGTACGTTGTATTGGCATTTTTACTTTGGTGATCTATGAAGCAATTTGGAATCGATAGATATATATATAGGTGCATATTATTGTGCTTGCTATTAAAATAGTATATTAGTGGATAATATAGTAGATAAAGTTCTTTAATAAATATTTTGGATTTTATGGGAATTAACTAGGTTATATATACTAGTATATATGCATATGTATAGAAGGGTAATTATAATATATAGAATTAGGCTTTATATATACATATATAATGTCACTGTATTTATTCATGTGAATTTTTTGATATATAAATTAGGAATTGGATTTCAATATGGATATTACTTAATATTAATTCTCGTATTTGTACTTATAGTATTTATGTGAGTGTACGTATATATATAATTATGCATTATGTATGAGTGTATATGTGTAAGTAATATAAATATATATATATATATATATATATATATATATATATATATATATATATATATATATTATATATATATATATATATATATATATATATATATATATATATATATATATATATATATATATATATATATATAAATGGATGTGTGTGTATAGGCACAAATATGTATAGGTTATTTTAGACATATGATAAGATTTTTGTGTATATATAGTTATACGAATAATATAGGAATATATATATACTTAGATGTATACAGGTATATATATATTTATATATGAAATAAAGAAAAGAAAAGGATAATAGAAATGAGAGCCAAATCCAACCCAGCCCCAAGGGCCAGGTCAAGCCAGCCCAAGACTTGGCTAAAGCCTTTCCCTCACGACCCCCAGCTCGGTTCACAACCGAGAGTATATATATTGCTATATATTCATAGCAGAGGTCTGTCGAGAACCCTAACACGCACGCCACCACCTCCACGGCGCTCCGCCTCTGGACGAGCCCTGGGCACAACCCGACGCCGCGCGCCACCTACCCCCGCGCGCGCGAGCGTCGACGGCCGGCCAGCGCAAGGGAGGCGTGCGCACAGGCGCAAAACAGAGGAAGAGCAGCAGTAGCAGCAAGGCTTCGAGCCAGTTTCGTGGCGACGATTCGTCGTGGATAATGGTTGGCGTCACGAGCTACGAACTCTGGTACGAATACAACCTTACCCTCGATAATCTACTTCAAATAGTTTTAATTATTTCGCTTCGTACGCGATGGAAATCGATTCCCAAAATCGAGAAAAATCTCAAAATCTGGGTTATAGGAACTGTCCCGACCACCCATGTTTACGGCCAGATTGCGAACCGGATATCGTAAATTTTAGGAATCCACCTGAAGACACTTCTAGACAACCTAACCAAGAGGAAAACCCTGTTTTTAGATTTAATTCTGGTGATTTATTTTCCGTTTAAAATTTGGATGAAGTTGACGAAAAATCTATTTTCAAAAACTAGAAATCGCTCCACACGACGTCCGTCCTGCCAAACCGGGCGACGTGGTCGTGAACCGAAAGGATCGAAAGCTGCGTAACGGCTTCGTGGTCGTGTGGGCTTTGACGGAATTCAAATTGGTCGCGTGTGCGCGACGAATTTGATGCGTATCAGTCGAAATTCTCCGTATCGTGCACGTTGCAAATTCTTTAATTACTTTGTGCACGCTTGTCAGATCGAGACGAAACTTGTGCCAACAGAACCGTATCATTTTTCTGGTCCTGCATGCCAAGTTTGGTCCAATTCTGAGACAGTTGAAATCGACGTCGTTTTGCGGGCCCCACGGTTCCACTCAACGGGCGATTTTGTGCACGGCCCACCGGAATCCAACGCTGGACATACGGTTGGGTTCGTATCGAAAAACTGGATCCGTAGACATGTAGTTTGACAACTTTAGAGACCGTTGACTCTGGCACGCTTTTCGGTACAAAGCGGGTCCAACGGCGGACATCGTTTTGGCCCAAAATTACCGTTTTGCCCCTGTGTCCAGAATTGGACTTAAGGACAGACAATCCTAGCTAATTTGACTATTTTGAAATCATTGGTATTGTCTATTTCAGCATCCGGGGACTGTTGTACGGGTTTTAGCTATTGTGGCACATTGAGTAGTTCAGACTGTCGGTTTCATCAGCAGAGGACTACAGGCGAGTACAGTTTATTGTCTGCATTTCGATATTAATTTTCACTATATTTCATTGATTGGCCATTGGTTATGTGATTATTTTCTATTAAAATTGTTGAGTCGGGAATGGAAAGTACCAACGATGTGTGATCTGACCTTAGACAGTGTAGACAGTGTAGACAGTGATTCATTATTTCTTGTAGACAGTGTAGACAGTGATCTAATTATTTCTTTCTTGTAGACAGTGTAGACAGTGATTTATTTATTGCAAAGTAGACAGTGTAGACCATGATTATTACTGTATTTAAATTGTGTAGATCGTGATTATTATTTTGTAGACAGTATTTCTTTATTGCAATATTTTCTGTAGACAGTGTAGCTTTATACAATGTAGACAGTGTAACTTAGACAGTGTAGACAGTGTAACTTAGACAGTGTAGACAGTGTAACTTTAGACAGTGTAGACAGTGTCGCATAATTGTCCCGAGACCGATCACATATCAAAGGTACTTCTAGCAGTTGGAGAAAGTCTGTTGTGTCTATTTATTTACTATTGGTTTTCTGTATTTTCTGGTTATTTTCAAAACTCATAATTAATGTCTAACCTTTGTTTTATAGTCATCTTCTTTATTTGAAATTGCATTCAGTGAATTGTGCTCGTTCCATTCCTGACTGGAAACCAACATTTTCAGGTTAGCCGTGGATTCACTTAGCTTGGGGAGTGACGGAAATACTTGCAGACAAAGACCTAGATACTAGCTAGATAGATGAATTGTAGTCTTTCCATATTTGTACAAGTTTATATTTTTTTACAAATGTAAAACTTGTGATCTTTGTAAATTAAATTAATGTTGTGAATGAGCATTGTTTGTGATTTTGATCTTCATGGCCATGACATCGTTCTACCGCCGACACTGCGGCGTAGGCTGGCTTGGACACGTCTCGTATCCGTTTTTTTAAAAAAAATGGGTGCGGATCGTGACAAGTTTTTGTGGTGGCCCATGCAGGTCAGTCTTCGCAAATCATGCGAACTCGTGATAGTACTTAAGTTAGTTGTACTATTGCGAGCCTGCAACTAGGAAATGCTCATTCACGAAATTAATTTAAGAGAGTGACTAGGACTAGGAGTCCCTTATACGAAATTATCGACGGGTAGTCTAGGCTATGCAATTTAGATGAGGAGTTATAAATTTTGATAGTTTGTCAATCCCTATAGGTGCATGACTACCTTTTGATATGACGACATGGTCCAATGTGGATAGATTATTCGCTTGGTGATACAGGACTTTCTAGAATTAATAGTTTAACCTTGATAAATGGTGCAATTCCTTCGCCTTGCCCCTTTAGATATCATCCTCACACCTTAGTCCGAATTGCCGCCCCAGTCCCTATTTTGCCCTAAGGATTATTATTTTATATAATTTCTGATTAGATTATCCATATACGGACCTCGAGTTAGTTTCGGTTCAAGTTTTTCCTCAATGTTGAATACAATGGAATAGTTAAAATGTTTGTATTTCTTTGCCTTCAGGATGGTGACTGATAGATACCTACGCTTTAGTTCATAGTCAACTTGTTTGAATCTATAGAAGCCCATGAAGTTTTACAGATATAGTTAAAGAATATTAGTTGACTCATAATGGCAGGACAGCAGCGCACTGTCGCCATTTATTTGAATTATGGAGACTATGGACTCACCGCAGCCAGCAGCGCACTGGCGAGACACGACCCTAGAGTTGAAATTTTTAAAGAAATTATAGGTTATAGAATATTCCTAAAACTAGGGCTAGTGGTCCTCTTTGATCATAGTTACCCGGGTGTCAAGATAAAGTAGAGTATCTGATAGCGTATCACATTTGAATCACAGAACCAAGAGTTTACCATCGCCCGAGTATACGGACGAGACATAATCCTCGGTGAAATGATTTGAGACGTGATTACAAGTTTAGGGTACTATAGAGGATAAGACCGTGCCATGTATGTCCCATAAGGTACAAAGCTAATAGTAGTAGAAGTTTGTAAGTTTGGTAGCATGTCTCCCAACCCAGCATTGTGTGGTCCTTGTGATCTATTGACGAGGTAATTGACCGACACTAATAAGTTACCAAGAATATAGAATCCAGAGTTCCATAACCCATTAGTTGACCAAGACCTTATGGACAAGAAGATTTTAGAAAGATTGTATAAGCAAGGACACCAGGTAAGTTTTGATTCTCTCTAAACTCGAACTATTTGTCCCTCTTTTCAAAAATCTCGCGTACTTGTATTTTCACTATCTTGACCAACGCTGCTATTACCGCATAGTTTTTGCAAGCTTACTCTTTTATCGAGCTTGATTCGAGGCATATGTTTAGTGGGGACGCCTGCTAACTTATCGTCTAATCAGAATCAGTATATTATGGTCTGATCAACCATGATGCATTTGGTTCACACTTTATTTAATTACCCTACGTGGATTGAGAGATAGATGTCTCTAGGATCTCATCCACGACAGCTTGACAATTCCTCTTGAATTATACATTCGCCCTTGAATCACGTAATTGTATTCGATGACATCTTTCTTGAACTCTTTATTGTTTTTGTCTTTCACTAACTTAGAAAGACGAAATCTCATATTTGGTAGAGAGATACCGCGTATCCCCATGGCAATGGTAGTTGTATACACAAGGGTAGTTATCGTCAGCCAGCCATGTGATCGAGTTACTCGTTCTCCTCTCGACCCCAAACTGCTATCGGGACTTTCAAGCCATCTGAATTTAAGAATGATTAGGTTTTACCCTTAGTCGAAATGCCTACCTAGGAGACTACCTATTCTTTGGAGACCAAAAGTTGCGAGTCTCTAATTAATTGCTGGAAGCTTGCCTTAACTAGCAACCCTTAAGCCTTGAACCAACCCTTCCTCGACCGAACCCACAGTTAGACATGAGATGAGTGGACAATAGGGTAATCATTTACCGTGACACTCATCCCGAGATTGGTTTCCAACAAATATTACTCTAGTTATGTAAATTTTATTTTTAAGACCTAACTAGTGTGGGAACACCATAGTCACAAGCTTAGCCAATACCATAGCTTAAATACCCTGTCACACTATGACCTGCCAGTTGTCAACAACAATACCTGATCACTACAACCCTTGTGACCATAGTCTGGCAGGTTTGACACAAATAGAATTTCTTGACTCAGTTGTTAGAAATCTTTTCTTATATTGTGCCATGGAGTTGGTTACCCCATCGGAAACTCTCGTATACTGCGGACGAGTAGGTCATTCTATTTTATCGACCGTGTGTCATTGTACACGCTCGTTTTCCATTTATTGAGAAATGATCCTTGACTTGACTATATCTACCGTAATTCCGATACGCCGTGCCTTATTCATCATTTACAAGAGTCGAGGTACACAAGAGCAAAAAGGTAATTTCGGATCAAAACGGTATCCGTGTCGGAGCCGTTTTGCACCAGAAAATGGACAAGAAAACAAGTCTATAAAATATAACAAATTATATGTCTACGAAACCAGAATGACGATACAAACCCAACGGTATCTCCAGAATTGGATTCCGTTGACACGATCTCAATTTGGTCCGTTGACCAGAACTTGGAATTCCGGTTTGCAAGGAAATGCGTGTCGGAGCCAAAGTTCTCAAAACTCAGAAAATTACATGTCAACGAGTCCAGAATGATGATACGAACTCAACGGTATATCCGGAATTGGATTCCGATGAGCCGATCTCAAAATGACTCGTTGACCCGGATATTTGTATCCGACTTGCACTGAAATGCGTACCGGATGCAATGTCCTCCAAAACCTAGCAAATTATATGTCAACGAGTCTAGAATGACGATACGAACTCAACGGTATATCCAGAATTGAATTTTGATGAGCCGGCGTCAAAAAGTTCCGTTGACCCGGACTGTGGGATCCACTTTGCACCGAAAAACGTGCCAGGGCCTACTTCCTCCAAATTTAACAAATTTTATATGAAAACATGCCAGAACGACGCCACGAATCTACTGGTGGTGTCAGAAATGAAATATGGAGTACCGTGTTCAAAAATGGAATTTTACAAGTTGGAAATTATGAATTCGGACGGCCAACTTTGGCGTCGAATTCAACCAATCAAACAAGCTCACAATGAAACGAAACTGGAGGGGTAGCAAGAGGGTCATACCAGCTTCGCACAGGAACTGGTAGAATGCCAAACAGAGCTACGGTGAAGGAGGTACAAGCTAACGAAGTTGACCCCGCAAAACTGTCCAAAATTAATACAATTTAAACGATCAACTTGGTGGCCGGTTTTGATGTATCAAACGATAAAATCAACGACTGAAAATTGACAGGGGTGAAGGTGGATATATCAAGATTGCGACAGAGCGAAGAAATCGTCGATCCAACGGTCGAATTCTCGGGAAAACGTGCGTGAAGTTGCTGCGACGGAACGCAAAATCTGGATCGTTCCCGCACGCGTCACGACGGAACTTCGTGCGAAACGCACGAATCGCCTCGACGGCGCGTCCCGAAGGACGGTGGCCGCCATGGGGCCTACCCCAGGGGTGCGCCCGGCCATGTGGGGGTCGGCCACGTCGACCACGGCGGCGGTGGCGCCTGCACGCGCACGAAGAGGTGCACGGCTGTGCGCACAAGCTGCCGTGCACTGCTGCGGTGCAGCGCTGCACGGCCTGCCTGGCTCGGCGGAGACGGGCGGCACGCGGCCTGGTACGGCAGGGCGACGCTGCGAATATACAATAGAGGTGGTGGCGGCTAAGGTGGTGCGGGTGGTGTTGATAACCATGGTATTGGAGGTGGTATGATGGTGGTGGTGGTTATCTAATGTGGAGAAGAAGGGGGAGAGGAGGAGGATGGCCACTGGTGGTGGCCGACGGCCTAGGCCAAGGCGGAGGAGACTGGTGGTCGGGCTGAGGAGGTGAAGGGACTGGGTTGCTGTTGTTGTTGTGTTGTTTTGGTTTGTATGGGAAAAAATATGTGAGAGAGAGAAATAGAGTAATTGATGTGTGTGTGAGTTTGTGAGGGGAGGAGAGAGAATACCACCCCTAGAAGTTAGGGCCGGCTGAATGAGAGGGTGGAGAAAAAATTGAATGTAGGGAATTTGAATGGCTCGAATTTAATTAGAGGAAATCAAATGGCTAGGATCAAACATAGCTAAAATAGGTCATTCCAATAGGAATTTAAATCAACAAAAATTTACAAGAATACCATGAATATTATTTTTGGACACGAAAAAATGAGGGTGTCACGATGGAGGGTAGCACGAAGCTGGGCTGGACTTGGCGGAGCCGAATTGGGTCAAAATCAGACATTGTGCAATAATCAAATTTAAATAGGTGTTGATGATCATGAGTAAATAAGTAGCAATGGGGATTCCAATAAATGGGACACAAGTATCGTGTGGGTAGTAGGCTCAATGTGGGCCATGTCCATAATTGGGGCTGACAGGTTTTGGTCGACAGGGTACCCACAAATCAAGTTGGAAAATGAATGCGACACCGTGAGGTAAAATAAAATTGGGTCACGTGTCAGGAAAGTTGTGCGAAGCAAATGGAGCACAAAATGACGTGTCTGAGTGGGATACGAAGGTCAAGGGTGAAGAGTGTCTGGAGTAGATCATGCATGATGAGTTGGTTTCAAGAAACTGACTGGTCTTGTGCTCCCAAATAAAAAGTCACGGTAACGTGCTAAAAATGATCAAGGAAAAGAGTGGGAAAATTAATTAATGATCAAATGGTCTAAATCGACCCGAAGTTCTGCGAAGCAAAAAGAACACAAGGGAACAAGTTTGAGTGGAACATTATATACCATCATGAAGGTAATCCTGTCCATTACAAAACTCGTGAAGAAGATTTCCAGAGGTGAACATCCCTGACACTCCAAATATCAAAGACACGGAAAAGTACACTTAAGGGAAAAATAACAGAATAAATTATTTCTCAAAACTAATCAATCAGAAAATTAAAATAAAATAATAAAAAAATCAACCCAAAATTCAGGGTGCTCACACATGGGCTCTTCCTCAGCCTTTCAGCCCTATAATCAACGTATCACGACTGAGCAAATCAACACTACCGCAACGTATTCGTTTAAAGGCATGTCGTATTACTCGTAATTGTTTACGTCTCCGTCAGCCCCGGTGCCTACTCAGGAGGTCGAGGAAGAGGATGAAAGAAGAGCGGAGGAGACCACAGATGAAAGAAGAGCCCGACTTGGCCTTAGACAGGTAGAACGAAGGCGTATGGCCCACAGATATGATTGAAATAAAATTTTATTATATAATGTTTAAAAGTTGACATAAATGTTGGTACTACAATAAAAAATAGAAGTTCTATTGTCGTCATTCTCTTGGTTGACTTGTGCATTTTCTTCTGTTGTGTCCCATCAAACCACAATTGCCGCAGCGAAGCTCTCTTGTCGATGATTCACGTGGTTTAATGCGGTTTTTCTTCGGCCTTCCTGCTTTGCATCTGACATCTGGAACTCCAATTTCTCTCCTAACCAAAACCGCTTGAATGTTGTAAGGAACTGGAATTGGTTCCATCTGTGGCTCGTACATACTTCTCAACCTGTCAGTAGAAAATATTAGCGGATAGTAATGTTCAACCTCATCACTGCAATATTGGCAAGCAAAACATGCATGTATACATGGCATGTAAGTATGATACCACCTTAAACATGTACAAGATCTTTTATCTAACCGTACAACATATGTTCTACTCGATGTACGGTCTAATATTTCAAACAAATAACTATCAATTCGTAATATTTGAAGTTGATGTCTCTCGTTGGTAATAGATGACATTGTCTTTAACATCTTATGATAATAACTCGTGTCTAAATTTTGAGCATAATTCCTGTTTTTGTCATGAAGTGTTATAATCTTTGCTCTAATACCATCGAGAAGTGTCGTTATTGGTTTATCACGCAAACTCTTAATCCAATTGTTAAAACATTCAACAAGGTTAGAAGTGTTAATATCTAATCTAGGACAAGGAGCATATGCTGCAATCTAATGTGCAAAATGACAATTTTTATCATTTGTACCAATAAGCCAATTGTACATCGTCATGTTCTCAGCTTTAATTATTTCAAACAAGTACTGTGCATCTGTTTCGTTATACGATCTAGCAAGCGAGTCTAACAACCGATGGAATTTTTTCTCTCTCACAATAGACTTCATATTCTGCTTAAAATGTTGAATGCAAAAAAAATGAGGAGATTCTGAAAATATATATCGCATAGCATGTATTAATCCTTTTTGCTTGTCAGATATAAATGAAATTCTACTCCAATCATTAAAATAACTTTCAAATGATAGTCTAAGAGCATTTAAAAACTAAGACCAAGAATCAGTATTTTCACCTTCGGCAACAATATTGTTTGCAAAAACAAAAGTATGAAACTTTATTGATACAAACTTTGTAAAGATTATAAGAATTCTGGGAAAGTACAACTATAGGAATCCAATCTAGAAGACGATTGCTTTATCCCTTGGACGATGCGAACTTTGAAGACGGTAGCCTCTGAAGTTGAAGTTGAAGGCAAAAGCCTCGGAAGTTGAAGGCAAAAGCCTCGGAAGAATGCAGCAGTACTTGGGCAAGAACTCCTGAACTCTCTGGTATTTTTTGAACTTTATGTCTGATCTCTCTCTCTGATCTCTGATCTCCTTGAATGAAGACTTAAAACTCTATTTATTGAGTTCTGGAAATAACTAATTTTTAGTTATTTTGAATGGCGCAAGTTAGATTGCGCAGGAACTGGATTGTGCAGCATCAGACTGCGCAGGCAGTTGTCTGGTTGTGGACTGACTGTCTTGGACACATGGCATCATTTGATTGAAATGCGCATGATCGTGTGAAGACGGTTGCCACGTAACGAGCAATTAATGGCATGAATGCCACGTGTACTTTTATTAATTGTCAGGATAAAGTGTGCCACATGAATTGTACTGACTTCAGATTGTGCTGAAATAGATTGCGCAGACACTGGATTGCACAAGCACTGGATTGTGCTGCATGTACAGCTGTCCTCGAGCGCTGTGCGGCGCAATAAACGAATAGTCTCCTCGTTCTTTGTACTGTCAGCTGTCAGAAAGATTTGATTTTGTCAGATAATAATGACATTACCACGTCAGCCTGTGCAGTTGAAAGTATGCGCAGTCCGGTGTGCGCAGTCGGAATGATGCGCAATCTGATGTCTGTGCAGTTCATTTGAAACTTGTATTTCTTGACTTTCTGACTTGTTAATAGGTGCAACTTGATTTTTTTAGGACCTACAGGACCCCCTTCAAAGTTTTCGAAAGTTGAATTTATTCAAAGTTTCGAAATACTTTGAATTTCAAAATTTAAAATCAAGTTGCGCATGAGCTGTCTGCGCAATCGGATGAGTCGATCCCTACTTTTTCGGTGCAGTCTGAGGCAGCCGTTACTCTTTGAAAAACTATAAATAGTTCTCTTCAATATTCATTTCATTCTTTACTTTGCTTTTGTGATTTTAAGAGAGAAGTCTCGAGCCTATTCCTCCTTTCTTCTCCATCGAATCTCCATGGCTCCTAAGCGTTCTTCTGCCGCTGCCAAGGGCAAAGCTCCCGCCGAGCCTTCGGCTAGGGTGGTACGACGTCCTTCTCGACATGAGACTGCGTATCCTGCGTTGCAAGGTAGATGACCCACTCGAAAACTCTTTTTAGAGTTTTTTTTTTACTTCACTGATCTTCAGAATCCATCTCTTTTTAGAGATGTGATCATACTGCACCACCCTTTTTAGGGTTTTGGTTTGCACGAAACAGTTTATTCTTCATTTTTATGAAGAATAACTTCTTGCGCAATCGGTTGAACTGCGCTGACAAAAGTCAGCGCAATCTGCTGATTTGCGCAGGATTGCCAACGCAATCTGATGCTGGCACAAACTGTTTGTTGCGCAATCGAATGGTTGTGCAATCTGATGGCTGCACAATCTGTTGCACAATCTGATGGTTGCGCAGTCTGATGGTAGCATCCTTGATTTTTTCTTGTACTGAATTTTTGTTTTCTCTGTTTGATGTAGTTGATACCAGAGAAGATCCAGAGTATGAGAACTTTGTGGGAACTCTTTCAGAATCGTAATTCAAAGAAGACCTGTCCCATGTGCACTATCCACAGTATGATCTGCCAGCTTCCCGCCAAGCTATCTTAGTAACCCAAGATAATGAAACCCTGTTATGTCTGATGAATGGGCAACCTTTGGAATCGGCAGATGCCATCATTCACAAGAAGCCCCTATTTCTGTTTGGCGAAGCTTTTGAGAAGAGCTCTCAGCCGAAGCCACGGATGGAAGAACGGATTGTCCAACAGAAAGATAAGACAATCTCGATACCAAATGTCTCCCGCTGTCTCCCCTTATCTCGATATGCTCATGCAAGCTATCCGAGGAAAATAGAATAAAATCTCACACCTTTTCAGGATTCCCGTCCAGGAAAGATTTATGTGAAGAAGGGGCCTAACAAGAAAGACATGTTCTACAGTTCTTCGGAACGATACAGTGTCTTGCTCAGATGTTTAAAGCCCGGTTGTATTCCGCCAAAAAATTCTTCTTCGTTATTGTCCGTGAGATTTCCAATATTCGCGAATGAGTTCGCGAAGGTCGAAGGAAGGTATCCAGATCAAGACCTCAGAATAACTGGATTGGTGAACCCAGACTATAAGAGATGGAGTTATATAGCAAACTGGGTTTTGACTAAGTTTGAAGACAAACTTCAGCAGATTAACTTGTATCAAGCAGTGCATGCCACTGTTTACGGTTTCGCCCCCAGTCTGTATCTATTTCTGGCTCTAGCAGAAAGATACAACTATAGGACATGGACTTTTATGACTCCCTGTGGAGAGATCGGGTTTGCCCTTTACGAGATGTAGTACATCTCTTACCTGCCGATGGGGGATGTCCCGTATGAGGAATTTGTTCCAACTAATGATGAGTTTGACAAACTTCGAAAAGAAAATGCGACCATGGTAGAAGTCTTCGAAGAACTGCTGTGTCATTATAAAATCTGCTCTTTGTTTTACAAAAGTGGTACATCTGGTACCTGTTATTCTTCCAAATGGTTGCCTTATCTGTTCCTCAACCATATTGAAGAAAAGAAGACCAAGGAATATGACAACTGCTATCCCGACTTCTTTAAACCACTAAGCAGCACTGAAGTAGTGAAGTTAATGGAGAGAAGTGGTGACTTGGATGTCAAGATCAAGGACGATTATCAATGTCCTCCTCTAAAGAAAGGAGACATTCTTGAGAGTTATATGAGAATGGAATATCGATTTATGTCAAAAGAAGCCCAACTGGCAGGTTTTTTGACATATTGGCTCCGTAGATTCGTCATTCCCGGATCAAGTGCCGTAGACCGCTTCCATCGCGGTGTTCTTTTTGCTGCCGTTCGATTAGTCTTCGGCTACAAGATGGATCTCTTATCGGCGATGACTTGTAGAATGAACGCCAGTCTCCGCCTGTATGTCGATTTGATGCTGAAAGCTAAGGACGAGAAAGAGTTTCCTCGGCTAGAATTGCCGTATACTTATCTGTTCGGGTGGTTACTTCTACACCATCCTACTTTGATGGACCCCGACATGGGACCAGTCGGTGGCAGCTTTTTGCGAAGATTCTCCCACGGTAAATGGAAATACACTTCCTTGAGAGATTACAGATATGCTTTGAACCTTGGCAAAGGATGGAACTTCTATTGCACTCTTCCTCCTGCCGGATATGAACAAATGCCAACCAACATGGTTGACTCAAAGATACAACCTTTGAGCCATACAGCTTTTAATTGGTTGAAGACAATTCGTCCATCCCACTTGGTATATCGGTTTGAAGAAGAATGCTACTTGGAGCCATATCTTCCCAGCCGGTTTGCTCGGCAGTTTGGATATGACCAATTCTACGTAGGTAATGCTATCTCATGCCTACAAGAAAAAGGTTTCTTGATAGATGGAGCCCGGGCTTGGGCTTATTACAACGCTCGAGATACGAAAGTAACGTTCTCGATGCCGGTGAATAGTAATCATGGCCCTCGTATGCTGTTCACATATTCGGTGTTTTATACATCATCGAATACTTTTGCTGAGAACTTCAATCTTGCGGATAGCTTCGCGTCTGCAACAATATTGAAGAAGGAAGGAGTCATCATGTCACTTCCAGGTAATAATGAGGTGCACGAGCCAGTGGATGCACCCTTAGAAGTTTCGAGGGATGCTATGTTCCCTGCAGAGGTTAACGCGCCATTGCGTGTTTCTTTGAAGGTCGCTAAATCTCCGGCCAAGAAAAGAAGGAGAGAGGAGCCTTCCATTCCAGCTGCAAAGAAGAAACTGATCTTGGATCATTCTTCAGAAAAGATTACTACCAGATCTCAATCTCGGCAGCTGGCCGAAACAATTCAGCAGAAAGAAGCTGCCACACCGACCTCTGTTCAAAAACAAGTCGAGACAATAAACGTAGAGAGTCCTGAGAGACCTCTGCATAGGAAGAAAAGGTTGGTCCACAGAAGATAAGTTTTGTCTTCGACCGTGATAGACGCTGCAGCGGGACTCACCATGCCCTCTTCCACTCCTGTTTTCGAGGCTGGACATAAAACTCCTAGCCCAGAACAGAGGAAATTAAGCAGAAGGAAGAGCTGGACCAAAGAAATGAGGCTGAAGAGCCTAGAAATAACATTATAGAGGAAGAGCATAATGCCGTACGATCTCCTTCACATGCTGCGAAGACTACTCAACTTCCTCTTACACCTGGAGCAACCCTTGCGGAAGAAGATCGTTTGATGATCGAAGCTTTATATGGCTGTGACTTCGGTTATCAAGAATAAGCTGATCATACCGCTGATGCTGCTAGTGAAGAGGCTCCCGAGGACAGCGAGAACGAGGAGAGCACCTCATCAGAAGCTGCTGATGAGACACAAAATCCAGAAGAGAATGTTGAGATCCAGACATCCCCTCGAGACACTCTGACTCCTGAAAAGGAGGCTGAGGTGCCGAGATCTCCGGAGAAGACTGCTGATGAAGAGGTGGATTTGGAGAAAACTCCAGTTGCTGCTCCCGAAGGTATTGTAGTAAAATTAGCGATCTTCTTTTAATAAATAATTTGATAGCTAACATTGTTACTTTTATCCATACAGAACCCGGATCCTTTTCTGCTCCTCCAACATGTATGGACATAGTACTGGCAACGACAATTGCCAGTAGCAGCCGCCATTTATCTTGTGGCTCTGAAGCAGGGAGTAGCCAGACAGTAGCATATGAAGCTACTTTTGCTCAGTTAAAGTCTGTTCCTGCAGATGATAAGCCTGTTGCTGGATCCACCCATGGTAAGAATATTTTCACTTTTGATTCTCTTTATCAATAGCCAATGACAGGCAAAGTGACAGTATTTGATTTTGCAGAGGAACAACCAGGAGGCGCAACTAGCTCCACTTTGGTTCCCTTATTCAAAGAGCCTGCTGTTCAGATACGAGAAATTGAGCGTCCTGCTGCTTCGTCATCAACAGGAGTAGCTACAACTCCTAGTGCTCTGGCGATTAATCAGCTTGTCATCCAATCATTCACCAAATGCTTCTTCGAGTCCTTGGGACCTCTGATCAATAGAATAATAGACAAAAAAGATGCTGATTTTTACATGGTTAGAGGTCCGACCTCTTTCTTGGTAAAGGCCATCCGGGAGCAAGGTGATGAGGCTCAGGCCACTTTCCTTGACCATATATTGAATGAGCTAGAAATCTCCGTAAAGAACTATAAAGATCTCAACAAAGGGGAAGTGGAACCTTTAGTGCAGGCAGAGTTTGAACAAATGGCTCAGGCAGCTGCAATTGAAAGAGTGAACCTCCAGAACCTCTTGGATGCTTATACTACTAAATCTGCTGAATATAATTCTAAGTTGGAATCGGTGATCTCAATTGCTGAGAGAAGAGAGAAAAGGATTGTCGAGCTGAGAGTGGAAATTGCTCGTCTCGAAGAAGAACTGGAAAATAAAGTTACAGAGCATCAGACTGCAGTCCAACAAATTGATGCTCTAACTCAGGAAAGAAACGAGTATGTAGCAGCTCATGATGCGGAAATCACTCGCCGAATGGTAACCATGCCCGTTTTTAATGAAGAATCTGGGATGGAAGAGGCCAGGAGGAGAGTGATGGCATCTCGCGAAGAACGGTTGCAGATTTTGAAACAACAGATTGTTAATCTGATGATGCCTCCATCTCAATAGAAAGAACGTCTTGTATCTTCTTGTCTTTCCTTATGATATGTATGTAATGTCTTAAATTTTGATCAATAAAAGACATTTTGTTGTGGCTCTATTATTTCTTACATATCTTATTCAGAAATAAATAATAGCGATAGAAAATATATTCAGAGGTACAGGACATGATATAGTTCTTGATAATTTTTGTAGAAAATAATTATATTTATTATATCTGCTCAGAGGAAATATGGACGTGGCAGAATATAATTTGTCGAATAAAATAGACAACTTAATCGAAGACGACAAGTTACTGATATGGATAACAAACGAAAAAGGTGTGAATGAACGAAATGAATCGTCAGGATGAACGGATGGCCCGTCAAATGAATTGAATGAACGGGTGAACCATCAGATGAATGTAATGAACGGATAAACCGTCGTATGAACGGGTAAACCGTCGGATGATGATAATGAACGGATGAACCGTCAGATGGTGATAATGAATGAACGGGCAAACCGTCAGATGATGATGAACGGATGAACCGTCAAATGATGATGAACAGATGAACCATCAGATGGTAATAATGAATGAACGGGCAAACTGTCAGATGATGATGAACGGATGAACCGTCAAATGATAATGATGAACGAATGAACCGTCAGATGGTAATGAATGAACGGGCAAACCGTCAGATGATAATGAACAAATGAACTGTCAGATGATGATGAACGAATGAACCGTCGTATGAATGTAATAAACGGATGAACCGTCAAATGATGGATGTGAATGAACGGATGAACCGTCTGATGATGATGAATGAACGGACGAACCGTCGGATGAATGTGACGTTTCATTGTCTTGAGAATCTCTACCTATAAATAGAACAGAAATCTGGAAGGAATCACCATTTCCACTTTTCAACATAAAGATGTCGTCCGGAGATGCATCCAAGAAGGCTGAAGTCACCCCAAAGGTTGAAGCGGGCATTGAAGAACGTCTTGCCAAACCAGTTCAGCCAAAGCAGACAGAAGCAGACGAAGGTTCGTCCGCACCCAAACCACCGCGGGATATCCTGGATTTCTTACTTGAACCAGAAAAGACTGAAGAGGAAGAGGCCATGAGGATGGCTGCTTGCAAGTTCCTGGTCGGTTCGAGCAAAGAAGTCCTCAGTTCTTTTGCTGATTATGTCTTTGATAAGGACGGCAGTGGTCCGCGTCCCAATATTGAGAAGGACGATAGTGATCTTCCTTGATATCATGTAACATTATTTATGATGAAATAAAAATCAAACTTTATTTATGAACTGTCTGATCATATTTACATAAATTTCTGTTACATTTATACATAGTATTTCTTGAGGAATTTGCCATTGATAGGCATCATTGCAACTCGACCGTCTAACTCTGCTAGTTGATATGCTCCATTTGAAAAGACTTTCCTGACAACATAAGTTCCTCCCCACTTTGCATCGAACTTGCCTTTGCTCGAGTGAGTCATAGTCATGGGACGTCTTACTGTTAGAACAAGTTCTCCTTGCTGAAAGGCTCTGACTTTAACTTTGCGGTTGAAAGTCTTCGATATGCGGGCTTGATATAACTCAATATGTTGTTGAGCCAATAGCCGCTTTTCATCAAGCACTTCTAATTCTTGAAGTCGTAGAAGATCGTCGTTCTCTGTAGTGAGTTCATTAGCAATGGCAATCCTTAAAGAAGGAATTTGAAGTTCTAGAGGAAGAACTGCTTCACAACCATACACCAAAGAGAAAGGTGTAAAGCCTGTGGGATTACGGACCGTAGTTCGATAGGTCCAAAGACATTCACCAATCTTTTTACTCCAATTTTGTTTGTTAGTAGATACAAACTTTTTGAGGAGCTTGATGATAATCTTGTTGAAAGCTCCAGCTAATCCATTAGCTACAGGATTATAAGCTGTCGAAGCGACGTTGTCAATCCTATGATCATTGCAGAATCGTGTAAACTTCTGGCTGATGAATTGTGGTCCGTTGTCATGGATAATTCGTTGAGGTACACCGAATCGATAGATGACATGGTGTTTGACAAAGTTGATGACGCTGCTAGTCTTGACTTCAACCAAAGGTATAGCTTCAGCCCATTTGGAGAAGTAGTCGGTTATTGCCAGTATGAACCGATGTCCTCTAGAAGAAGGAGGATTGATAGGACCGATGATGTCCATGCCCCAAGCTTCAAAAGGCCAGGAAGCAGCCGTCGGATGCAGAAATTTTGAAGGTTGATGAATAAAATCTGCATGGATTTGACAATCTCGACATTTCCTTGCATAATAAATGGCATCAGATACCATAGAGGGCCAGTAGTTCGGATACGATCCTGTAGCTTAGGACCAGGTTGATGTGCTCCGCAGACACCGTCGTGAGCTTCACGCAGTACTTGTTTTGCTTCGTCACCAGCTAGACAGCGCAAGAGTAAGCCATCATAAGTCCGCCGGTAGAGAGTTTTGGTGGTCTGATTGTAGTAGAATCGCAGAGACCGTCGACGAACACTCGTAGCCTCCTTGGGATCTTCAGGGAGTATGTCATGAACTACGAAGTCGATGAAGGGAGTTCTCTAATCTTCACTGATAACATTGACTTCAGTAAGATTACTGAACTCAATATTATGATTTTTTTTGACGAAGAACATTTCTCGATTAGAGATGACCACCACCAGTTGTCTTCTGATAGGGATGGCCAGGACTGCTGCAAGATTGGCCAAAGCATCTGCCTCAGTATTACAAGCTCGGCATACATATTCAATGAAGAAGGCTTTGAATGATGTAGTCATGTTGATTGCCGCTTCAAAGTAAGGCACTAGATCTTGATGGCGAACTTCATAGGATCCTCTAACTTGATTAACAACCAGCTTAGAGTCACCATAGACTTCAAGATACTCGAGGTCAAGTTATTTGGCTAGCTGAAGGCCAATGAGTAGAGCATTGTACTCTGCCACGTTGTTGGAGCAAGGCTCATCTAGGGAGTAGGCTCTTTGGATAACTGACCCGTCTGGAGAAACAAGGACAACTCCAACTCCTGCGACAATGGCACCATTGGGTCCGATTCTGGAGGCTCCGTCAAAGAATAGACGCCAAGTAGGAAATTCTTCGGAGACTGTATTAGATTCCAAAGTCTCATCTGGAATTTCATCGTAGAGTTTGGATGTCTCTGGAACAGGATGGGCCGCTAAGAAATCTGCCAGTGCTTGACCTTTGACCGATTTTTGAGGAACATATACCATATCATATTGGGCTAGCAGAATGGCCCATGTAGCCGGCCGAGAATTGAGTGTGCTGGGCTTCTTCATGAGTACCCGAAGAGGATTAACTCGGGATATGACATGAATAGTTTGGCCAATGATGTAATGTCGAGTCTTTTGAATAGCGAACATAAGAGCTAGGCACTCCTTTTCGACCGGACTATAACGGTGTTCAGCACCAATCATAGTACGACTGAGATAATAGATAGCTTGTTTATGGTCTTCTTTGTTCTTTTGGGCAAGTAAAGCACCCAATGAATGGTCCATAGCACGGACATACATTAAGAATGGTATGCCAGAGATTGGTGGCACCAAGACTGGTGGATTCATGAGGTACCGCTTGATATCGTCAAATGCTCGTTGACATTCTTCAGTCCAAACAAAAGAAACACCCTTCTTCATGAGTTGAGTGAATGGTCTGCAGCGTCCAGACAGATTCAAAATAAATCTCCTGATGTACGCAAGTCGACCTTGGAATCCTCGTAACTCTTTTAGGTTGCGTGGAGGACGCATCTCTTGAATGGCTTTGATCTTCTCAGGATCTACGTGTATACCCTTAGAGGTAATAACGAAGCCGAGAAATTTGCCACTAGAGACACCCAAGAATGACTTGGTAGGATTTATTTTGAGTTGATGTTGACGCATGAGATTGAAGATGGTTCTCAAGTCTTGAATGTGATCTTCCTTCAGACGACTCTTGACAGCAATATCGTCAACATAGCATTCGACTGTCTTGCGCAGATAATCTCGAAAAATGGTACTCATGGCTCGTTGGTATGTTGCACCAACGTTCTTGAGACCAAATGGCATCACAGTATAGCAGTAGACTCCACGAGGAGTGCGGAAAGAAGTATGCTTTTCATCTTCAGGATGCATCCGAATCTGATTATATTCGGAGAATCCGTCCATGAAAGATATTCTTTCGAATCCATAGGTGTTGTCAATCATAACGCCCGTGATAGGGAGAGGAAATTCATCTTTTGGACATGCTTCATTAAGATCCCGAAAATCGATGCAAACTCGAACTTTGTCGGTTTTCTTTAGAACTGGGACAACATTAGCTACCCAATCAGGATGCTGCTCTTCTCTGATAAAGCCACAAGCGATGAGCTTCTTGACTTCGTCGTCAATTGCGTCCATCATTTCTGGCTTGAAACACCGTTGTTGTTGTTTGACCGATTTTGCATTCGGCAGGATGTTCAGTTTGTGAGTAGCGACTTTAGGATCCAGTCCTGGCATGTCTTCATAACTCCAGGCAAAGACATCAATGTATTCTTTAATCAAAAGAATTAGTTCTTGCTTGTCTGTCTCTGGGAGATTCTTGCTGATAAATATTGGACGAGGTGACCCGATCTCTCCTACATCAATTTGAACCAATTGATCTTCAGTAGGAGGTTCTCTTTGTTCGAATCGGAGTTCCCATTGGGTATCCATCCATTGAGTCCAAGGATCTGTTTCAGAACTTTCTTTAACATCTTCGTCATAGCCTTCTGGAAGTTCAACGGAGACCATGTTAGAAGATACAGTCAATCGATGAACTTGACCGATGCTGGTGTCAGAATTCCATGATCTGGAATCAGAAGAGTTAGAACGCTCCTCGCTATCGGATTCAGAGCCTGCTGGGGATAACATCTGAGGAGAAGCATATCCGAGACCTCTTTTGGTCCTGCTGTAGTACATATCTGACTTTTCTTTTGGAACAGCCGTACGGAGAGGAATCTTTCTACCTTTACCGTAGTTGAGGCCGCTCTTAAAGTCATAACCCATCTTTCGGATGATGTCTTTTGATTGTTGACTATAACGACGGAGTTGAAGATGTCCCATGTCGTTAACTTGGCTATCATCCGTATAGCTGAATTGTTGTTCCGGTCCTTTACTAAAAAGTATTGGACTCTCGCCTTTCTTACGAGCGAAAACAATACGATATAAATCCTTTGGGTGTTCACATGAAACTTCTGTTTGAAGAGATTGCACAACTCCCATTGTAAATGACTGATAGCTATCTAACATATCTAAATAGCATTTAGCATGATAAATGACATCAGTATACTGGAAAGTAGATGCTTTTTCATTGATTTGTACATTGGTATTTACAGCAGGACTTTTAGCCTTAGCAGGCTTAGTCAGATTGATTACAAGAGGGGGATAAAAAGAACGTGGAGGAGGATTAGCTTTGTTACGACGGAGGTCGATAACAAGCGGCTCAGAGGAGGTGAGCTCCCTTTTGTCCTTGTTATGAGATAAATCTATAACAAGTGGCTCAGAAGAAGTGAGCTGCTTTTTGTCCTTGTTACGACGTAAGTCAATAACAAGCGGCTCAGAAGAGGTGAGCTCCCTTTGATCCTGACCACCATCAGTTGGTTGCTTTTGAACTGACAAGTGAATAGCCAGTGGCTTGGAAGATTGAGGACGAGAAATACGCCCTTTGACAGGAATGATGAGGGTGTCATTAGGCACTGTTTCTTGCTCTTCTTCAGTGTCCAGAGATAGGACAACCTTCATGAACTCATCCTTGTACATATGAGCATCATTACAGTATGCTTCGATGCCTTTGAAAGGATAGAGATCAGCAACCTCCTTTTGCACCTCTCCATTGTCATCAACATATTTAAAACATTGATGGAGAGTCGAAGGGACAATGTTATGCTCGTACAGAAATGATCTTCCCAGCAAAGTATTGTAGGAACAACCATGATTGTCAATGATGTGGAATGTAACCTTTGTGCGAAGATTACCTATTTGGAGTTTTAGGCGAATCTTGTCCAGAGGCTCACTCCTTCCCTGATTGAACCCAAGGATGGTGGTGATTGTACTGGAAAGACTATGCACTAGGATTTTCAGCGCATCCAACATTGCCTTCGGTATAATGCTAAGAGCAGACCCTGGATCTATCAGGATACGATCGACTTTCATCGAGTCGACATATCCTGTATAGTAGAGAGGACGATCGTGCCTATTGTCTTCCATCAACATGTCGTCTTGTGTAAAAGTTATGTTTGGAATTAACTCCAACACGCTATGGCAATGGAGGCAAGAGACTGGTTCTGCTTTCGACTTCTTCAGGAGAGCTAAACAGGTTTCAGCTTGCATGAGAGCTTCGCTTAGAGTTTCCCGAGTCACTTTAGAGAGGCGTAAGAGCTCGAAGATTGACAACCGGGCTGGTGTATTGGCCAATTGAGCAAAGATGTCAAAATTGTAAGGCTTTTCTGTTTGCCATTAAAATTGTTTGATTGAAAACTTTAATACAAACAGAACAGTGTTACAATGTAGGACTTAGATGTAGTCCTAGGAGTACACTTTTGTTTAAGCTGGGTCCTTAGTGCCAATGGAGCGAGTGGTAATGCGTTGACTCCGTTGACCGGCTGACGACGGTTATCGGTTCTCTGAAGGCGTGGATTGCTCTGGGTGCTGGAGCTTGCTGAGAGGAGGAAGACGTTGAGTGTCTGTATCTGCCTCTCTGATGATTCCTTGTATGTTCGTTATGGATTCTCTGTGTGTGTGTGAAGGAGAAGATCCCTCTATTTATAGTTTTGCAGGCTGGCTGCTCATGCGCGCATGTAGGATGCGCCGGTGTGTGGGGACGCCACGTGGAAGTTGTTGATGGGGGCGCGTAGATGATGTGCCCTGATTGAGGGGGAGAACTCTTCATACTGCTGTTGTGAGCCGGCACGTAGCAGAGGAGAAGATCTTTCTGTTGCTGAAATCTTGGACGAGTTGAGTCAAAGGACACGTGTCATCGACCCATGGTTCGAAGATCTCGGATTTGGGGGGGCAGTGATCTGGTGAGCTGCGCCTTGGATCTAGGCGCAGGAGGAGGCTGCGGCTTATAACCTTTAGGAGTTACAAACCATTTAGGGCGCATGGCTTTTGAGGCGCATGCAGGTGACCTTTCTTCTGTCTTTCGGGATCAGAGATCAGTCTGGGGCGCATGGCTTTTAAGGCGCATGCAAAGCTTCAACTGGAGACTCTTTTTCTGTCTTTAGGGATCAGTGAAGGGTCTGAGGCGCATGCTGGTTTGGACGCATGGCCGTAGAGGCGCATGGCGATTTGGACGCATGGCCGTAGAGGCGCATGCGGATGGCCACGTGGCAGTAGCCGTCGGAATAGAGTCATGATGATGCTGACGTTGCCGACGCTTCGTTCTCTGAAAAAGCTGTCAACTGTTCAGACTTTAGGAAGCGTGCTGCCAACTCTGGTGTCAGTTCAGCATTTAATGTTTGTGATGTTCGATGGACAGCTGAGTGGGCACATTGGTTGGTGTTCCACTCGGCATGGAGATGTGAGGGAGGGCGCATCCTCTGTGATGCGCCGGGTACTGTAGGGCGCGTCTGTGTGATACGCCTGATGCTGGAGGGCGTGTCCGTGTGATGCGCTGTTTGGCTGGCGCATCCGACATGTCCTTTAATGACGCGGCTGTCTCGCTCCTCGAGTGCTATAAATAGCCGTTTGGCTGAATTCGAGGCGTCCGGTTCATCCATTTAATGCAAATTCATTGCACGGAATTCGGAGAGTCATCCACTTGGCGTGTGGGTTTGATTTGCCCGGCCTATAAATAGTGGCATGGAGAGAAGGTTTGCTCCTCATTCCCTCACGTACTTCCAACATAAACTTGGATATGTGGGTGCATTCTGTTGACAAAGTGCTCCCGAGGGTAAAGATGAGACGTCGTGTTGTCTTCGATGCACTTGAAGGTGACTGTTACATCCAAAAGACGGAGTCGAGGGCTTCTGAGGTAGACGGAAGGTGCCTGTTGCATCCAAAGATAGGGATGCTCGGGCCTCGTTTCCGTTATTCCGGAAGAGCCGTAGATCGGAATGGCGGTGCTAGGCTCTTTCTTCCTTCAAAGTGGGTGCCGTCCACTTTGATTGTGTTGAAAGCTCCTTGTGCCATGATTTCGATCACGGTCTTCCTTGGTCTTTGGAGGCTCTTTCGAAGCCTCCCCTGGCCACAGCATTTGCGGTGCTCTTCTCTTCCTTGGTTCCAGCCAGAGGGTTAAATGCTTTGCTTGGCGAAGCACTTATCAGACGAGCCTGGCTGGAAGAGCGGCACATAACTGGACTCTGCTCGGCCAGGTGAGCCTGGTTGGAAGAGTTGCACATAACTGAGCTGCTGAAGGGATGCACATAACTGAGCTGCTGAAGAGATGGTAGGATGCGCCTGGCTGGAGGCGCATGACATCTGCTGCGCCTGGCTGACAGCGCATGGTGACTGCTGCGCCTATCGGAAGGCGCATGGTGGTTGCTGCGTCTATCTGGAAAGCTGTTGGCTGTAGATCTAGGATCCTTCCTTTGTAGAAATTCTCCTTTGTACAACCTTTTTTAGACATGTAATAGACTTTTATAAATTTAAATAAAAAGTCCTTCTTCGAATGTCTATGGCTTATTTGATTAGCTGTCTGAGTTCTTGCGCATATAATGCCTGGCGCATGGGCTTTCTGGTTGTGAAATTCCATGCTTCTACAAGACCCCCTTCAAAGTTTTCAAAACTTTTGAATAAGTTTTGGAATACTTTGAATAAGAAGCATGGAGGTCAGGGCGCATGATTTTTTGGGCGCATGCTTGTTCGGGCGCATGCTCCTTTCAGTTGATGATGATGACGCCTTGGTAACCCAAAAGATTAATGATGATCTTTTGGTTGTATTTGTTATTATCTTCTCACGGAACTCGAAGCGACGGCTGAGATTACACGTCATCGGTTCACGCGTGCGACCAAGCCCTATAAATAGGTAAGGGTTGGAGAGAGAGAAAGAGTTCATCTGCTCTGTGCCTGTGCTTTCTTTAGAGTTTTTCTTCAAAACCCTAACTTTTTCTTCTCTGAGAGAATGGCTCCCAAGACTCCTCGCGGTGGTGCCGGCAAGGGGAAGGAGAAAGCGAAGGAGTTCGTTGGTGAGGATGCACTTATCACCCCTGCAACTCCGGCCGACGTTCGTCCTGAGGTGACGGGTGGGTTCATCTCCTTCACATAAGCTTTTGGGCCAGACTGTGCCCTAACTCAGATTTGCTGACGCATATGGACTTTTGTCCTGATGATACGCCGAGGTTCTACCCCGCCGACGTGCATAGGTTTACACCTTTATCATGCACCAAGGTTTAATGGCTGACGTGCATGGGTTTCGTACCCTGATGATGCGCCGAAGCCTTCGCTGATGCGCATGAGCTCACGCTCTGAATGCGCCGAAGCTCCAATACTGACGCACATGGGCTTACGCCCTGATGATGCGCCGAAGCAAGTTGACGCGCATGGGCTTACGCCCTGATGATGCGCCGAAGCTCTGATGCTAGCACGCATGGGCTTACGCCCTGATGATGCGCCGAAGCTCTGATGCTAGCACGCATGGGCTTACGCCCTGATGATGCGCCGAAGCTATTTGACATTTTTCTTTTTTCTGCCTGACTTCCATCTTTGTTGTATCAGTGTCGATGACGATCTCTTTGTTGAATGAGGTCCTTCTGGACGCTTCTCTTTCTCAGATGGGAGTTGATTTTGACGAGGCGGTGATCAATCCTGCGAAGGATGCTATCTTACAGGACCAACCTCGTGAGAGAATGCTACAAATCCAGACCCAGTTGCCTCTTTTCCTCCAGAGTATGATGGAGAGTGGTAAACTGAAGTCTGCTGAATCCGAAAGTGTAACTTTCTTAAAACCTGCCTTTCTGTTTGGCGACCGACTAGTCTCTTCCGAAGCAAAGATACTGAGGATTAGAGAAGACTGGTTCTTTTCTGCCAAAGGCATAGTTTTGTACATGCGGCAGGTTGACCGCCAGTTGCCGCTGACGGCTTTTTATCGTCTAGCTTCGAAGAGAAGGATGGGTTGGGAACTTACTCCCTCTCAAGGAGGGGCCTTGGGAGGTACCCTCTCAATTGACGCCTCCTCGAACCAGCGAGATACTTTGACCGCTTCACGAGCCGGTTCTTCTTTCAGTTACCGAGCCTTGCGTCCTGGGAGCATCTACAGTGAGGTCCCAAATGACACGTTTCCCTTCAGTGCCCCAATCTTTACAAATCGGATGCTGACATCAAAGGTGATGTATCCGACAGGTAGCTTCAGAGTCGAAGGCTGGTGTCACTACATCCCGAAGTGGGACGAGTTGACCACTTGGGTGCTTTCAAGGTTCGAGGTTGAGCTTAAAGAGATCGGACTGACAGCCGCCATTCGGCTCACGCAGGCAGGCGTGGACCTCAATAAGCCTATGTTCCTTGCGCTCTTGGAGCTTTTCAATGCCCAGACTGGTAGCTTCTTTACTCCGGTGGGGGAGTTGGGATTAGCCTTTCATGAGATGTACAAAGTGTCCAAGCTTCCTTGGGGCTCGAAACCGTACGAGGAATATTTTCCATCAAATGAAGAGATCCAAGTTCTGGAGGATAAGGATCCGGAGATGATGGCTGTTTTCAAAGAGGTGACAAGCCATCATTATCTGATGCACCGGAGGGACAAGGGCAAGACCCAGCCTCATGTGACTGCTTGGAGGGACTACGTCTTCAGGCAGGACTTGACGGATCCTTCGAGGATTCGGTTTACGACTCCGCAGGGATTGAAGCCCGCGGAAGTGAGTTCTGAAATAAGCCGGCTGGACGAAAGGACCCCACACTCTAATGAGGGCGGCCAGGCTACGTACAGCTGTTTCTGGCACTGCGGGCACCGGATGTCATCCAAGGCAGTGTTGACGTCCTACTTGATGATATGGCTCCGGGATTGCGTATTTGCAGGTGGATCCGGTGCCGTCGAGAGGGTACATCGGAATCTCATTTTGCCTGCGGTGAAGTTGGCCTGTGGACGACCTTTGGCTCTCCTCCCCGCGATGGTGTGCAACCTGTTGCACGGTTTGAGGTCCTTTGCCGATGATGTGATCCACGAGAGAGGTAATAATGATAACTTTCCCCGGGCCGAGCTGCCTTTCCATTATCTTATGGGGTGGCTGATCTTGCATCATCCGAATGTGATAAGTCCCGGTCCGGAGGAGGACCATATCGAAGGAGATGCCTTCATTCTCCGCTTCTATAAGAGAAAGTGGTCTTACACTGGCGTCCCCGTTTGCAGGAGAGTCTTGTCCTACCTTCAGTGGTGGGAGATTGTCAAGGTTGGCCCGATCTTCAAAGATTTCGAGGCCGACGAAGATTTAGTTGACTCTGGCGAAGATGCGGTCACTCTGCCGAAATGGAGTTTTCGTTGGTTACAGAGTATCCGGCCTTCTCACCTGGTCTACCGTAACCAGAATAGGTGTTATCTGGAGCCTTATCTGCCAAGCCGATTTGCTCGTCAGTTTGGCTATACCCAGTTAATGTTGCGAAATCCCAGTAGTAGTTTAGGCTTCATCGGGAGTTTGCTGGATGGAGCCCGGGGCTGGCAATATTATAACGTTGGATGCACTAGCGTTAAGTTCACCACGCCAGTTCGCAATTCTCGGCCGCCGATCCTATATCCGGCCGCCAAGCTGTATTGCACTATGACTGCTATGTCTCCTGGTTATGACAGGGAGACTAGTTTTATTATTGGAACCCAGCTGGAGGCGACAGCAAATATGTTGATGGCAGCCCGATCATATCGTCCACCAGAGTTGGCGGGGTATCGGGCTGCTGCTGCAGTACCAGTGGAAGACCCGTCTGTCGGAAAAAGGCGTGCTGACACAGAAGCTGGTTCTTCTGTACCGAAAAGGTCGAGAAAGGCGCTGACCCCGAAGGTTACGGAAGTGCCACTTATAATGCCAGCAGGATCAATCCCTGCTGAGGTAAGGAATATTTCGTAATTCCAATTCTTTTCGTCATTGTGGCGACTTATGCTCTTCTTCTTGTAGGGATTGAAGAAGAAGTCCCGTGTTTCAAAATCGGGCGCTAGTAAACCGAAGGAGGTGGCAGGCTATTCTGATGAGCGCATTCCACCGATGCTAATGTCTCCTGTGGAGGAAGGTCCCGAAGATGTTCCTGCGGAGGTTTTAATATCTTCTGACTTCGAGGTCGCAACAACGTCTGGAAGAGCACCATCTGCCGTGGAGGCCTTGGATGCTGAGGGTCCTGCGGACTCGAGGCATCCTGATGATGAAGTGGACTGGAGTTCGTCGCCTTCCGATGACGTTCCTCCGGTCTTGCAAGAATCTGCTGCGGGGACAGCAGATATGGTTGAGACAGAGGAGAGTGTTGAATCCCTTCTTTATCATGATGAGGGGAGGTCGGCCGCACCATTGCCGAGTCCTACCCCGGCTTCAACCGTGGAAGTTGAGGCAGCTACCACTCAGGAGGTAGCGACAGATTCTATCCCTGTTGAGGGACTCGATGATGAGACCCGTCTGCCAGTCAAGACTGCTGCGACGGGTCAAGAGACAAGTGATAATCTCCCTATTCTGCCAAGGGAGGTACCAACTGTTGATAGGATGTTGGGGGTGGAAGAGGTGGCCGTTGACATCGGTGGTTCCTCCGGACTTGAGAAGGGTAAGGGTGTAGAACCCTGTGTCGCTTCTTCTACTTGGGGGACCATATCGATGCCTGTGCCGGCTCCTTTTGTTGCTTCGGCTCCTCGGGCTAGAAGTCCAGCCCCTGTTGATGAAGAGCCCATTGATGCCGAGGTTCAAGCCTCACTGATTGAGGTTGGCGGATCTTCTTCCGGTCCGCAAACTGTAGTAGCTCCTCCAACTCCCGCGATGACGCCGCAGGTCCTGGCGGATGCAGACGAGTATGTAAAATTTCTCGTCGAGGGGGTGTACAAAATGTTGCAGAAGGGTGTATCTGCTGTGATGGATGCCAATAGGAGTTTTGCGACGGCAAAAGCTCTGGCAATGCCCTGCATCGAGCTGATTCGTATTCACCAAGGCCACGACCATATGGCCGAAATTCTGGAGGCTTCGGTGATTGAGATGGATGAGCGGCTCACGGAACTTCAACGCATCCAGCGAAACGACCTCTCTGTCCTGATAGATGCGGAGAAGGGGAAGCTGATCGCTGAGATCGAGTCTTCATACCAGGCCACCGTGGGCGTTTGGGAGCGCGAGGTGGCTGAGACTGAGGCTGCGGTAGAGCAGTTGTCTCAGTCCATGAAGACGACGGTGGAAACTCGAGCTGCATTGGAAGCTAATATCGAGGATATCAACACCCAGATGCGCCGCCTTGAAGGCCAACGGGCCCGACTCCAGTTAGAGGTCGAGCGTGTCCGGGCTGAACATGCAGCATTTAAGAAGGATGAGACGACCTTTACTCAGCGGACTCTTGCCTTGGCGCAGCAACGACAACAGCTTGATGAGAAGCATGCAAGTGATACTTTCGCTGGGGCCGTTGAATTGATGCGCAAAGAAGCAGAGCGACGAGTCCTGGCGACGGTGGAGGCCCGTGCAGTCGACTTAAAGCTTCGAGTCAGGGAGCTCTCAGCCCATCCTGGGGAGATTCAGGGACCATAGCTTTTTCCCTTTTTCTTTTGTGTTCTTTTGCAACCCTTACTGGGGGATGATGTAGTTTCTTGTACTCCTTTTTCAGAAGAATAAAGAAGTCTACAACTTTTTTTGTGATGTGTTCATCTTTTGTTGTCATGAACTTGATGATTTGTGTGGACCTATTATCTTTTGCGCACCTTGGTTTTCAGGTACAGATAATAAGTTTGAAGGAACCATTATGTTTGCTCAGAGGTAATGTGGACATGGCAATCATTGGGTTCGAAATGATAGAATCTCCCTACTCAGAGGTATTATGGACGTGGTAGGAATGATCTTGGGGGATACGCCGAACAACTCAGAGGTTATATGGACGTGGAAGTTCTGTAATAAATGTACAATAACACAGGAGTTGTTTGTACAAGATGTTTACTCAGAGGTAATGTGGACGTGGTAAACATGAAGGGTAGCGTAGGCTTACGAAGTGTAAGATTCTGCTTTGTAGGATGTAGAGAGACAACTCAGAGGTAATATGGACGTGGTTATCTTTCTACTGGAAGATGCCACGGAACAGCTGGGTTCCGGAGGCGTATGAGTTTGTGGAAAGAGGTTGTTTGAGGAAGTACATGTCTGGAGGATGTCAAGAATAGTACTTCTTTAGGAACTTGCAGTTGATGGGCCATAAACAAGTCCCCATTGGGTTTGGCGAGGCGGTAAGCACCGTTTGAGTATACCATCTCTATGATGAAAGGTCCTTCCTACTTGGTGTCACGCCCCGATCCCGCTAGGGTCGTCCGTCTTGCTTGGATCCCTGCGGGATCGATCGTCCTCGCTAAGGCGTGATGCCGTGCAAGCCTAAGTTGCGCTTGCACAAGGCCATGTACCTGCACAAAAACAACTAGTCAAGCAAAAAAACACACGCACGCACCCACTAGTCAAGCAAAACACACGCACGCACCCATTGCAGAAAACCAAATGTTGGACACAGAGATTTGAAATAGAATTGCTCATTTTATTCATAGCTTGTTTGGAATACAAGTACAAAGCTTTGTAACTCAGATTTGCCTTATAATTTGGCTACAAGATTCTCTTTGAAATACTCTTTTGAAATTAGCCACAATGCCCATACATGATATCCTTTATTACAAGCTGGAATTGAAAGACACCTTCAAAGGAAATGAAAACTGGAAACTTGCAATTGACTGAAAGTAAACTTCGAGGCGATCCACGAGCTCTACTGGGCTAGACGAGCTTCGGTGCCTCACTTGAAATCCCCCTGTCTCCTTTTGCTTCTGAAAAGGATGCCCACAACGTGGGTCAGTACACATCATGTACTGGCGAGCGGCTTTTGGCCGAACTCGCAAATCTCTGCACTAAATCAATATGTTGAGCTAACATTTACTAGTGATCTTTCTACTTGTCTAGGTTCTTTTTAACAATTCATAAGAACATGACAGATAGAATATATCATAGCAACTTACCCTCGCCGGCAGTCATCCCTGCACAAAACCACGTTAGCACAATTTGCATAATGAGTAATTCATGATTCATTCTTGCAGATATTGAAGTTGTCATTCGGGTCATGCAGGTGGACTATTCTACATGTTGGTCCATGGGTTTTCCCCATGATTAGCCGCTGTGACTCTTTGGTTCAGCTCGTCGCTAAGGACTCAGATCGACTCCCATTTTCACATGGAGGCCCTAATCTCTCCTAGGCCGAGCGGTTCCAGGTGCCCCCAGATACCACCCGAGAGACAAATATTTCCTTGTATACAAGTTGTCCGAGACCAAATGCATGCTCTAGCCGTTCTATCAGATGAGACACACTTGGACTTATGCACAGGTATACGACACGTTTGATTCGTGCCTTCAGGTTTATCTCAACACGTACAAGTTCGTCTGTACATGTCTACATTTCAAGCATACTGATGACAAGCAGATGATCATTCTTATCGAGCAGATAGAGTGGCAACACATATTCTTGCATTTGATTCAATTCAATTATCTTCTCTTATCTTTTGTGGATGTGGTATCGTTGATCATTGGGACAAGGCAACAGAGTAGACTAGAGATCATTTTTCTTAGGCGTACAGATCAATGTCTGTTCGGTTGAAGCAACTCACCGAGATGAATCTTAGTAGAGAGAAGGAGGGACTTCACGCGCCGTTCACGAACAATTCACGCGGCCTACAATGGCACCAACAGTTGATTAGCATACTTCGTCTCTTTCTCTCAAGATTCGGAATGAATGCGAAATGCGATGAAAGCGAACAATGAAAATCAATCATCGAAAACCAACACGAAAACGCATTCATCAAAACCAAGCAGCAAAGAGAAAACATTCAGCAAAACTCTTGGATTCATTTCAATAGAAGCCAATCCATCAATTGGAAAGGTTCATTGCATTTCATCCGTGATCAATCGATACCGGCAAAGGTTTCACCAAATACTCAGTTCATGACTGAGTCAACAAGCCGTAGGTATTACATAGTGGACCGCAAGGAGCGGGGCACTACACTTGGGCTCGAACTTTCCTGGTGTCTTGTGGGTCAACACCATTGGTCTTCTGACTGCTAAAACCAGGTCGCCAACTTGGAAAGTCCTCTTTTTGACATTTTTGTTGAAAGCCTGTGATATACGGGCTTGGTAGAGCTCGATGCGTTGTTGAGCTAAGAGACGCTTTTCGTCAAGTGCCTCCAGTTCCCGCAGACGACGACGTTGATTGTCCTCTTCTGTGAGTTCGTTTGTGATTGCTACGCGGAGCGAAGGTATCTGTATCTCGAGAGGCAGTACTGCTTCGCTTCCGTAGACCAGGGAGAATGGAGTGTTGCCTGTTGGGGTCCGTACCGTTGTGCGGTAGGCCCAAAGGCATTCGCCAAGCTTTTCGTCCCAGTCGCGTTTGTTGGATGACACGACCTTTTTGAGCAGCCTAACGATAGTTTTATTGAATGCCTCAGCCAATCCGTTTGCTGCCGGAGTGTAGGCGGTTGAGGCCACGTTCTGAATGCGATTCTTGTCACAGAACCTGCTGAAAATGTGGCTGATAAACTGAGGACCATTGTCATGGATGATCCGCCGGGGTACTCTGAAACGATAAATGACATGGTGTTTGATAAAGCTGACCACCCTGGAGCTTTTTACTTCTGCTAGTGGAACTGCTTTCGCCCATTTGGAGAAGTAGTCGGTGATGGCCAGGATAAAACTGTGTCCTCTCGATGAAGGAGGGGTGATTGGCCCTACAATGTCCATGCCCCAGGCTTCGAAGGGCCAGGAGGCGACTGTAGGATGTAGCGGCTCCGATGGTGTATGTATGAAGTCTGCATGAAGTTGGCACGCGTGGCACTTTTTGGCATATTCGACAGCATCGGCAACCATGGTTGGCTAGTAGTAGCCCATACGTCGCAGTCGATCTTGCAACTTAGGACCGGGTTGATGAGCTCCACAAGTTCCGTCATGAGCTTCTTGAAGAGCTTCGGCTGCTTCTTCGTTGGACAGGCATCGAAGGAGGAGCCCATCGAAGGAGCGTCGGTACAGCTTTTTGGTAGCCGTATCGTAGTAGAATCGAAGAGAGCGTCTCCTGACTGAGACGGCTTCCTTCGGGTCCTCTGGAAGGATTCCGTAGACAGCGAAGTCGATGAACGGGAACCTCCAGTCTCGGACATTAACACCAGTATTTGTCGGCATGGCGTGAGCCACCCGCAAGCATAGGTTGTTTCTGGGACAAATCAGATCTCGTCCTGTTACCGTGATATAGTGTTGAGTCCCAAAGGGCGCTGCTAATGAGGCTGCGAGGCCGGCCAGAGCATCGGCCTCCAAGTTTTGTAAACGGGGGACATGTTCAATGAAGAACCCGGTGAAGGTTGAAATGATGTTCAACGTGACTTCATGATAAGGGATTAAATCTTCATGGCGAACTTCGTATTGTTCCCGAACCTGGTTTACGACGAGTTTTGAGTCGCCGTAAGCTTCCAGATGGTCGACCCCCAGCTGTTGTGTGAGCTGGAGTCCCATGACGAGTGCATTGTACTCGACAACGTTGTTGGAGCACGGCTTCAAAAGAGAGTACGCACGCTGGATGACCAGCTGATCGGGGGAGACTAAGACTACCCCCACTCCTGCGATGATTTGGCCTTTGGGGCCTGTTCTCGAAGCGCCGTCGAAGAACATCCGCCAAACGGAGCTTCCTTCGGTGACGTTTGGATTCTTGGACCTCATCCGAGATATCTTCATAGAGTTTTGAGAATTCTGGGATGGGGTGTGCAGCTAAAAAGTCAGCCAGAGCTTGACCCTTAACAGCTTTTTGGGGCACAAACACCATGTTGTACGGTGTTAGCAAGATCGCCCATGTAGCCAGCCGGGAGTTCAATGATCCTGGCTTCGTCATGAGGACTCTGAGCGGATTGACTCGGGAAATGACATGAATTGTCTGACCCGAGACATAATGACGAGTCTTCTGGATGGCAAACACCAAAGCCAAGCACTCCTTTTCGACGGGGTTGTACCGGTGTTCGGCCCCGATGAGTGTTCGACTGAGGTAGTAGATTGCTTGCTCGTAGCCTGTATCGCTGTTTTGAGCCAGCAGAGCGCCAAGAGAATGATCCATGGCACGGACGTAGAGGAGAAATGGTTTGCCGGTGACTGGCGCTACCAGGACTGGTGGGCTCGTCAAGTAGGCTTTGATGTCGTCGAAAGCCTTCTGGCACTCCTCTGTCCAGACATAAGAGACTCCCTTCTTCATGAGCTGAGTGAAGGGTTGACATTTACCGGAAAGGTTTGCTATGAACCTCCGGATATATGCCAGACGTCCCTGTAGGCCCCGAAGTTCTCGAAGGTTCTTCGGAGGGTCCATGTTGAGGATGGCTTTGGCCTTCTCAGGATCAACATGAATGCCTTTCGCTGTGATGACGAAGCCCAAGAATTTGCCACTAGAAACCCCCAGAAAGGATTTAGCGGGGTTCATTTTGAGTTGATGCGCCCGCATGAGATCGAAGACCGTCTTCAGGTCCTGTAGGTGATCTCTTTTGAGGCGGCTTTTGACTGCGATGTCGTCAACATAGCATTCGACTGTCTTGCGAAGATATTAATGGAAGATGGTACTCATAGCTCGCTGGTACGTTGCACCGGCATTCTTCAAGCCGAAGGGCATTACTGTGTAGCAGAAAACACCCTTTGGAGTCCTGAATGACGTGTGTTTTGCATCATCGGGGAACATCTTGATTTGATTGTAGCCTGAATACCCGTCCATGAAGGACATGCGCTCAAAGCCACATGTGTTGTCGATCATCACATCAGTGATTGGAAGCGGGAATTCGTCTTTCGGGCAAGCAGAGTTGAGATCCCTGAAGTCGATACAGACTCGTATCTTCCCGTTCTTCTTGGTGACAGGAACGATGTTGGCTACCCAATCCGGGTGTTGTTCCTCACGGATGAAGCCGCTAGTCAAGAGTTTGTCTACCTCCTGATCGATGGCATTCATGATGTCCGGACGGAAGCGTCGCTGCTGTTGTTTGATAGGTTTGGCATCAGGTAAGATGTTCAACCTATGCATTGCGATCTGTGGATCGAGTCTCGGCATGTCTTCATAGCTCCATGCGAAGACGTCGATATACTCTTTAGCCAGTTGGATTAAAGATTCTCGATCTTCTCCTTCCAGGCTTTTACTGATGAAGATGGATTTGGAAGAAGACTCCTCCCTGAGGTCGATCTGCTCGACTTCGTCTTCTGTGGGAGGTTCACGAAGCTCAAAACGAGATTCCCATTGTTCCCCTAGGCGTTGGGCCCAGGGTTCTTCTTCGAAGGGTTCTGGCGCTTGGTCTTCGCCTTCACCTTTTTGAGGTTGTGCTGACGTCATGTTAGCTGACAGCACTTTCCTGAAGACTGATCCGATACTGATATCGGAATCCTAAGTCGATGCTTCAGACGAGTGGGAATGTTCTATGTCTTCTGCATCTGAACTCTCTGGGGTTGATGGCGGCGTGACATAGCCTAACCCTCGTCCAGTCCGATTATAATAGTCCTGTGGCTTTCCATTGGGCATCGAAAGCCGGACAGGGAGATGCCGACCCTTGCCGTAGTTTAAGCCTTTGTTGCTTTTCAGGTCGTAGTCCATCTTTTGGATGATGTGCTTAGCCGCATCCGTGTACCGATAGACTTGTACTCTGCCGGTATCAGGTTCGGGCTCGATTGATGGGAGGTCCCGATGACGCTCGACTTTGCCCGAGATGATGGTGCCTTGGTCTCGGCTCCGTGGAGGGACTATGAAGACTCCTTGAGACGGGACTACTTGATTATGGTAGACGGTCGTTATTTGTGTTTGCAACGACCGTAGAGCGTTGTCTAATGTATACATGGCATTCCAGTGTGGAAGACAAGAATAATTAAAAGACACTCTATTATTGATAAAATACGAGATCTTATTCCGTGGGATTACATTGTCAAAGGAGGGTGCCTCTACGTCAGCCGAGATATAATCACCAGGCTCCTCGTCTGTAAGAACTGGGGGCGGACTAGGAGAGTCCAACACAGCTTTGGGGTCTGAGAGGGTTATATGAGCCTTCTCTGACACCTTGGATGACTGCGGCGGCTTGCCCTTGAGACGCACCTTGAGAGGCGCCTCGGTTGCGCCTCCGGTGAGTGGTGCCTTCCCTTATAATTTTGCCACCAGAGGAGCCGATGTTTGAGGTGGCTTTCCCTTGAGGCGTATCTTCAGGGGTGCTTCGCGAGCCGGCGCTTTCCCTGATAGCTTGATGCTCATTGGAGGCGCCTTCTGGGGTGGTTTCCCCTTCAGTCGGATTTTCAAAGGGGCATCGGGAGTCGTCTCAGGCTCCATGTCCGGCTCTGTTGCCGTCTCTGCCTCATCATCAGCGTCGTTGGCTTCCTCCTCGTCAATGGGCTTGTACAAATCAGAATCGGTAAAGTAGGCTTCAATTCCTTTGAAAGGATCGATGTCTGCAAACTCCGTCCGGATGACGCCATTGGTGGATACATACTTCATACACTGGTGGAGCGTGGAGGGCACCACCATGTACTCATGCAGCCATGGTCGACCGAACAGGATGTTGTAGTTGACCTCGGCCTCTACCACATAACAAGTCACCTCAGTTTTGAGGCTGCTAATGTGACACTTCAGTCGGATCTTGCCCAATGGCTCGCTCTTGCTAGCATTGAAGCCACTGATGGTTGTATTGGAGGGCGCCAGCCGGTACATCGGGATCCCCAGCTTTGATAGCAGCGCCTTCGAAATAATGCTTAGGGAAGACCCAGGATCGATCTGGATCCGGCTCACCTTGACCGAGCCAATGTACCCTGTATAATACAGCGGTCGGTTATGTCGGTGATGCTTGAGCAGCATGTCTTGTTGGGTGAAAGTTATGTTTGGGATAACTTCATCCGCACAATGACAGTGCGCACAAGTAATTGGGAGGTCTTCAGGCTGCTTGACCTGACTGAGAAAGGATTCAGCGTCCTTCAGAGCTTCGCAGAGAGCTTCTCGGGAATCTTTAGAAAGACGCAGGAGCTCGAACAAAGACAGGCGCGCAGGTGTACTGGCTAATTGTGCCAGAATGTCGAAGTTGTGAGGCTTGGACAGCCCCGAAGCATTCTCCTTCCGTAGAGGTCTGTCAAAACGGGCCTCCACCTGCTTCTGCTTATTGGCTGCTGAGGGCTTAGATGGACCCTCCTCAGGGATGGTGCTAGGAGGCACCACCTCGGCGGCAGCTTCGCCGGATTGGGAGCTCTGTTGTGCACGTGTTTGCACTGGAAGTGCCTCTTCTGTTGAAGAAGAGACTGTGCGGCAAGACTTGATCTTCCTGCCTTTTGATTTGGAGGTAGGGCGTACCTCCGATTGAGTCACCTCGGAGACGAGGTCGGGGTGAACCCAGAGGACCTCTCCTCGAGATGTGGTGAGCGGGGTGAGTCCACTCACATTGTCACGAGTAGGTGGTAAGTTTACCACCTCCATTGTCGCCTTAGGGATGGGGACGATGCCATCTTGTGTGGTAGTTGGCGGCAAGGTGCCGAACTGAAGCGAAACCATATTGGCCGACACCGTCTTCTCTTCATAGTCGACGAAGATTACATCCGCATTGATCATGCGCTGGATGTAATTCTTGAGGACGTAGCAGTCCTTGGTCGGGTGTCCGACAAACCGATGGTAGTGACAGTACCTTGGGTTGTCTACTTTCCCAACTTCATCGGGCCGCTTTGGGTCCGGTAACTTGATCTTGTCACCCTGCTTCAGTATCTCAAAAAGTTACAGGGTGTCGTCATCATTGAATGAATAAACCTCATTGGGTCTTGGTGCCAGTGGAGGCTTCTGAGTAGGCGCAGATGCGCCTTTTGAGGCATTAACAGTCAATGCCTATTTTCCTTTTGCTTCTCGTCCGGAGCTGTTAGCTGCGGACTTTTTCCCCTTATCGTCAAAGGCGGGGAAGCTGACACCCAGAAGACGTGCATTGGCCGCCTTCTTTTCTGCAGCTTCAGCTTCGATGATCAGGGAGCTCCAGTCAGGAGGGGGAGTAGAGTTGAGCCAGAGCTTTACTGCAGGCAACATGTTCATGCTGCAAGCGGAGAGGAGCGCATGTTCTGGCATGCCTGGAGGTAGCCTGAAGCAAGCCTGTCGGAAGCGTTCGATGAACGCCCGAACCGTTTCCTTCTCCTTCTGACGTATCTCTATGAGAGACGCCATCGTCATGTCCTTCCCGCCGTCGTAGAAGCGGTCAAGGAAGAGGCGCGTCAGGTCGTCGAAGGACGATATGGAATTGTCAGGGAGGCTGCAGTACCAGTCATACGCCACTCCTTTTAGGGCCCCGACAAAGATACTGGTGAGGAGCGCGTCCTCCTTCGGAAGATGCCCTGTCTGTGACTGGAAGTACGTCAGGTACCGTCGCGGAGAGTCCTTCCCGTCGTATGGGGTGAGTGTTTGTGGTTTATACTTTGGGGGATAAACCACCTTGTTCCACTCGAGGGGATAAGGCTGGGGAATGCCCATCTTCTGGCGTTCCTCTTGCCTGTTCTTGGACTCGAAGCGCTCCCGCAGGTCTTTGATCATTTCGACCACATCCTCCGTAGAGCTAGGAGTCAGAGAAGGAGGTACCATCTGGATTGGAGCGTTTGAGGGCTCCGAGGTCCGAGGTGCTTCTGTATCCGAGGGCGCCCGTTGGAGGGGCACACTCGACTCCCCATTAGCTCCTGGGTCAGGACCAGTTGAAGGTGTCCTGATCAAGGCCGACCGCATCTCAAACACTGCTTGAGTCAGTGCTTGCATTGAGGCAGAGAGGGTTTTGAGTCCTCCCTCCAATGAGTCTATGCGCTGGACTATGTCCTGTGACAGCGCATCAGACTCGACATCATCCCCAGCCATGTATACTGTCCTGACACGGCCAGGAGTGGATGGATTGGTTGAGGCTTCGCTTTCGGCCTCACTCTCATGCGGGGGAGTCACTTCTCCTGGTGTTGGGCCACCCCCAGCCACATTCTGGAGTTCATCTTTAACAGGCGCATCTGCAAGGGTCTGCTTGCCCTCAGCTCCGTCTTGAAGGACCTCTTCGTTTCTAGAACTACCCCCGGCAGTGTCCTGGAGGACATCCTCATTTTGAGGGGCTTCAGGGAGAGTAATCTCGCCTTGATGATGAAGATCCGCCGCAGCTGTGCTTTGGACATCTTCGTCTTCGGAAGGAGGCTCAACAAGGGTCTGGCTACCCCCAGCTTCCTCCGAGGACTTCTTCCTCGACCGAGTGCCTTCAAACACTCCAGAGGTCGAGACAGCTGCCTTGGTTTTCCTCGGCTGGCTTTTGGATGAAGACGAGGAATTGGCAGTCGTCTTCCGGATTGATGAGGAGTTGGAGACCACGTTGCATGAAGCAACCTTTGGCTCCTCTTCAGCTGACACCTTTGTCCCAAGGCGACGTCGGAGAGGTGTCGATGATTGCAGTCGTTGGAAGACCGACTGTCTTGGTGGAGCTGCCGTCTTGCAACAGCAGTTGATGGTGACCACCGCACAAGTATGCCCCGTGAGAGGCGCATCGTGCTTGTTGGCCGACTCTCCTGACCGGCGCTTGTGAGTGATCACGTTGCGCAGGTCATCGGAGGAGAGTGGTGCCTTCACACCCCCTTCAGACGTATGGCAAGGCCAAACGTCGGGGTGGTCAGGTGAGTGCTGCGCCCCCTGATCTAATACCAAACAGGCATCACGATCAGTAGTGGGGGAACCACAACATTTGAAGTGACTTGAACGGACCTCAAACACACAACCAGAGGAGACGCGGGAGTTCAAGACCACTGAGTTTGCCTCTCTCGACTTGGTTGTGCACGCAGTAGATGCGCCCAAGCGAGATGAGGACTTTGAAGATCGACTCGTTGTTGGTGCAGAAGCACTTGAGTCAACCTTGTACAGCTTGCCATCGGCAGCGCGCGTGATGACGAGCGCGTGCCTCTGGCCGGCTGCTGGCATAGCACGTTTGTGGCGCATGGCCCGTGCCGTCTTGGATTTCTTTGTACCAGTCCGCTGGGGCGCATAGTACTCAGCATCCAAATTCTCCTCGCCATTACAGCGAATGAGTCTGTCAAAGACAGAGGCTTTTTGTGGCGCATCAGAGGTGATGCGCGGGACATTGGCTGTGCCCCTGCTCCGTCGACATATCTTCCTCGCCTGAGAGGGAGATGGCTGGGGAACGTGGTCGGCCGCACGCTTCCCCAAGAGATGCGCTGCATCGGCGGGCGCACCTTGGTTGCTGAGAACGTCAGCAGGAAGAAAAGGCTGGATTGCTGCATCCCCTTTAGTGGTGGTGCCCGAGGCGTCGACCTTGCGCACCCAGGCCGTGCGGATCTTCTTCGGCTTTGGTAGCCGCTTCGAAGGACTCGCACTTCCTTCAGAAATGAACTCCTCGTACGCCTGTTGATTGAGGCGCACGACCAGCATCTTGTGGGAGGAGCCCACCTTCACGTCGTCGGCCTGTGACATGACTTTCTCGGAAGAGGAGAAAGAAGTCCCCAGCAGAGTCGCCAGCTTGTTTGCTATTAAAATTGTTTGATTGAAAACTTTAATACAAACAGAACAGTGTTACAATGTAGGACTTAGATGTAGTCCTAGGAGTACACTTTTGTTTAAGCTGGGTCCTTAGTGCCAATGGAGCGAGTGGTAATGCGTTGACTCCGTTGACCAGCTGACGACGGTTATCGGTTCTTTGAAGGAGTGGATTGCTCTGGGTGCTGGAGCTTGCTGAGAGGAGGAAGACGTTGAGTGTCTGTATCTGCCTCTCTGATGATTCCTTGTATGTTCGTTATGGATTCTCTGTGTGTGTGTGTGAAGGAGAAGATCCCTCTATTTATAGTTTTGCAGGCTGGCTGCTCATGCGCGCATGTAGGATGCGCCGGTGTGTGGGGACGCTACGTGGAAGTTGTTGATGGGGCGCGTAGATGATGCGCCCTGATTGAGGGGGAGAACTCTTCATACTGCTGTTGTGAGCCGGCACGTAGCAGAGGAGAAGATCTTTCTGTTGCTGAAATCTTGAACGAGTTGAGTCAAAGGACACGTGTCATCGACCCATGGCTCGAAGATCTCGGATTTGGGGGGGGGCAGTGATCTGGTGAGCTGCGCCTTGGATCTGGGCGCAGGAGGAGGCTGCGGCTTATAACCTTTAGGAGTTACAAACCATTTAGGGCGCATGGCTTTTGAGGCGCATGCAGGTGACCTTCCTTCTGTCTTTCGGGATCAGAGATCAGTCTGGGGCGCATGGCTTTTGAGGCGCATACAAAGCTTCAACTGGAGACTCTTCTTCTGTCTTTAGGGATCAGTGAAGGGTCTGAGGTGCATAACTTTTGAGGCACATACTGGTTTGGACGCATGGCCGTAGAGGCGCATGGCGATTTGGACGCATGGCCGTAGAGGCGCATGCGGATGGCCACGTGGCAGTAGCCGTCGGAATAGAGTCATGATGATGCTGACGTTGCCGACGCTTCGTTCTCTGAAAAAGCTGTCAACTGTTCAGACTTTGGGAAGCGTGCTGCCAACTCTGGTGTCAGTTCAGCATTTAATGTTTGTGATGTTCGATGGACAGCTGAGTGGGCACATTGGTTGGTGTTCCATTCGGCATAGAGATGTGAGGGAGGGCGCATCCTCTGTGATGCGCCGGGTACTGTAGGGCGCATCTGTGTGATGCGCCTGATGCTGGAGGGCGTGTCCGTGTGATACGCTGTTTGGCTGGCGCATCCGACATGTCCTTTAATGACGCGGCTATCTCGCTCCTCGAGTGCTATAAATAGCCGTTTGGCTGAATTCGAGGCGTCCGGTTCATCCATTTAATGCAAATTCATTGTACAGAATTCGGAGAGTCATCCACTTGGCGCGTGGATTTGATTTGCCCGGCCTATAAATAGTGGCATGGAGAGAAGGTTTGCTCCTCATTCCCTCACGTACTTCTAATATGAACTTGGATATGTGGGTGCATTCTGTTGACGAAGTGCTCCCGAGGGTAAAGATGAGACGTCGTGTTGTCTTCGATGCACTTGAAGGTGACTGTTAAATCCAAAAGACGGAGTCGAGGGCTTCTGAGGCAGGCGGAAGGTGCCTGTTGCATCCAAAGATAGGGATGCTCGGGCCTCGTTTTCGTTATTTCGGAAGAGCCGTAGATCGGAATGGCGGTGCTAGGCTCTTTCTTCCTTCAAAGTGGGTGCCGCCCACTTTGATTGTGTTGAAAGCTCCTTGTGCCATGATTTCGATCACGGTCTTCCTTGGTCTTTGGAGGCTCTTTCGAAGCCTTCCCTGGCCACAGCATTTGCGGTGCTCTTCTCTTCCTTGGTTCCAGCCAGAGGGTTAAATGCTTTGCTTGGCGAAGCACTTATCAGGCGAGCCTGGCTGGAAGAGCGACACATAACTGGGCTCTGCTCGGCCAGGTGAGCCTGGTTGGAAGAGTTGCACATAACTGAGCTGCTGAAGGGATGCACATAACTGAGCTGCTGAAGAGATGGTAGGATGCGCCTGGCTGGAGGCGCATGACATCTGCTGCGCCTGGCTGACAGCGCATGGTGACTGCTGCACCTATCGGAAGGCGCATGGTGGTTGCTGCGCCTATCTGGAAAGCTGTTGGCTGTAGATCTAGGATCCTTCCTTTGTAGAAATTCTCCTTTGTACAACCTTTTCTAGACATGTAATAGACTTTTATATATTTAAATAAAAAGTCCTTCTTCGAATGTCTATGGCTTATTTGATTAGCTGTCTGAGTTCTGGCGCATATAATGCCTGGCGCATGGGCTTTCTGGTTGTGAAATTCCATGCTTCTACATTTTCAAGTCCGGAAGGAGATGTCTTCTTCAAAGGTTTGTCGAAGCGGACTTGCTGTTTACCTTTGTCAGCAACTGTCGATTTGGGAGGAATGGGTATCACAACCGGTGATGACGCAGTAGGAATATCCTCAGTAGAAGCAGGCTGCACTGGAGCAGGTTCAGAAGAAGAAGCAGGATTCTCTTGGGCTTCAGGGTACTCCTTCAGATAGGCTTTCCCTGATCTGGTGCCCAGCAATATTTTTTCATCAACTATGGGGTCAAAAGATACCATATTGCAAATCTTTGTCTTGCCCTTGGAGCGACCTTTCTTCTTGGAGAAAGAGGGAAGTTCAAATTCTGAAGCAAGATCCGGATGAATCCACATAATCTCGCCATTGTCAAGAGACAAGGGGACGAGACCTTCACTTTGTGGAGGAGGGAGATTCTCAATCTCAAGAGTAGCCTTGGGGATAGGAATGACACCATATTGCACCATCTGCGGAGGAAAGTCACCAAACTGAACTGATACTATGTTTGTAGTTACAGTATTCTCGTCTTGTTGTAGAGTGACAACACCAGCGTTGACCAGATCCTGAATTTTGCCTTTGAGCACATAACATGCTCGAGTGGGATGTCCGATGAACCTGTGATAGACACAGTACTTGGGATGATCAGTCTTACCGACTTCATCGGGATTCTTTGGATCTGAAAGTTGGATTTTATTGCTTTTGATTAAGCAATCAAAGATACTAGCAGTGTCATTCTCGTCAAAGGAATACTCTACTTTAGGATGAGATTCTCTCGGTGGAGGTGCTGAAGGAGTAGAAGTGGACGTAGGAGGAGCCACGTTGACCGCCAAAGATTCTTTGTTCTTTTTCAAATTGATATTCAAAGTTTCTTTTGGTTTGCGGTTGTTCTGGCGATTGCCACCGCCTGATGTTTGATGTTCATCCCGGTCGGGGTTAGATATTTGTACCCCTAGCTGCTTAAATTTGTCGGCGCTAACTTCAGCTGCTTTAGCATTGACAATGAAGGATGGCCAATCTTGGAACTGAGTAGACCCCGTCCATATGCTGATGATAGGCAATAGATTTGCCTTGCAGGTGTCTATGGTGACAGCGGCCGGAGTTCCCGGAGGCATTTTCAAAGCTTCCCGACGAAATCTTTCAATAAAACTCTCAGCAGTTTTATTATGCTTTTGTTTGATTTTATTAAGGGCTGACATAGTCATGTCATTGATCCCCTCATAAAATTGTTCTAAGAAGATTTGCTTTAAGCCAGAGAAGGAGGTGATACAACCATCGGACAAGCTTCTATACCAATCGTATGCTATGTCAGCTAAACAGCCGACGAATACTCTGGTAAGAAGAGCGTCATTTGGTTGAAGTTGAGCAGTCATAACCTCAAAGTGGTTGATGAACTGACTGGGAGATGTGCTGCCATCAAACAGCGAGATAGTTGGAATCTTGTATTTCGGAGGAAACGGGACTTCCTTCCATTCAACTGGATAAGATTGCTTGATCCCCAATCTTTGCAAGTTGTCCTTCTCCTTAAAAGCTTTGAATTGAGTTCGTAGGAGCTTCACAGCTTCATTGGTATCTTCCACTGATGTAGAAGGAGCAGGCTGAACCACGGTATTAGCAGGAGGAACATCATGATAAGCACTACCCCCAGCACCTGATTGACTGGGTGTAGGTTGGACTTGTACAGGAGGTACTTGAGTAGGTGCTACCCCCAATCCAGCATTGACAGGCACCGACGATGCTATGATTTCAGGATTTGCAGGCAGTACGGTCGGTGGTACTGTGTGCTGGGCCACAATGATGGAATGCATACTTGCGACCATTTCAGCCATGGTCTTCAGCTTATCTTCTAGTGCAGCTATTCTTTGTTCTTGACTAGCTGAACTGGAAGCGTCGGGATCTTCATTGACAACATAAGCTGTCACTTCTCTGGGTACAGTAGAAGACACTGTTTGTTCTGAGCTTTCGCTGTATGCATCATAATCGGAGAAAGAATCATCTCCTGAGTGAGAAGGAAGGAAACGACCAGAAGGATCTTGAAGATTCCTTTGACCGATTGTGTCTCGGCTTCGGGAACAGGTATGTTGGAATACTCCTTCAGAGGATTCTTGGAGTAGATCCAAATACCGCTGGCTTGGCTTGCGAGGCTTCCCGTGCTTGGAGCACTTCCTACCTCCAGTGTCTCTAGAAGTCATGTTGACGGAAGCGTACATAACTTCGTCTTCATCTTCAGACATAGGTTAAGAGTTAGGAAAGTTCAGATGATCGAAGACAGATCGTCTTGTTGTTTGACAACAACACTTGATGACAACTTTGTGGTTACAGTGATGTCCAAGTGGTTGCACTGAGGATGTTGGGATGTTGTTCCATTTTTGCTTGAGGTGTTCTTGAAGATCAGAAACAGCAACGGGACGAGGAAAAGTTCGAGGGATATGTTCTTTGATAACATTCGGAACATGGTTCCGGTTCTTCAAATGTTTTGTCCTTTGAGTGTACAAGGAAGTACTCATTTCATTAGCATAGGTGTCCGGATTCTTGATCCTGGAAGTTTGCTTCTGAGGATGTTTGGTCTTCGACATTGGCTGTTTGTGTTTTACCGAAGTTGGCCTGGTGAGATAAGTTCTTAAGTCAGCAAACTCACCCCCAGGAGTTTCTGTTTGAGACACCAGCAGTTTTCCCTGTCTTGAACGAGAGATTTTGAGGGTTAGGAGATCCTGGAATTCTGCTACCGGGGTAGGCAGAATACCACTCTGATCAGTACAAGTTCTTTTAACATGGAGAGAAGAATCCTTGTTTGAAAGAGTTTTTGTACTGACTATGCCGGAGCACATTCAGATTGATCTTCAACGGTAAAAACCGAGGAAGATTGAGAAAAGACCAAAGGACCTTTTCCTTTGTTTTGGAAAGAAGGGTTAGCTAAAGAGCGTTTCCCTCTGTTGTCTTCCAAGTCATGGGACGAGGAAGTTGGAGAAAAGACCAAAGGGCCTTTTCCTTTGTTTTGGAAAGAAGGAGGAGGAATAGCCAAAAGACTATCTCCAGTGGATTGCGCAGGAGCAACAGGGTGTTTGAGATGAGCAGCACTCTTCCCCTTGTTGTGAGATGAAGAAAGATTAGCTAAAGGACTGTCTTTCTTGAATTGCGCATGCATGGTTTGCGCATGAGTAGATGGTGCACTGGCAGGTTGCGCAGGAGAGTCTTTGATAGAGAACTTTCTGGTTCTGGCCACAGATACTGTGGTTTGCGCATCAGGAGTTCTGGCCACAGAGTGTTTAGGGTGCACTCTAGTTACTGGAGTATTGGTTTGCGCAGAAAGATGGACAGCCAACTGCGCCAGAGGCAGAGGAGTCTTGCCCCTTGATAAGGCAGCATATGAAGTCTCTTGTGCACTGGCAAAAGCAGATTGTGCAACATTCTTGCTAGAGACAGATTGTGCAACAGTCTTAGTGGCAGCAACTGTAGACTGTGCAGCAGATTGTGCAGCAGGCTTCTTGGCAGACTGTGCAGCAGTCTTGCTGGCAGAGTTAATGGACTGCACAGCAGTTTTGGAGACCCACACTGGGCGCACTTTGTTCGTGGCAGAAGTGGTTGCAGTGCGAGGAGTGGTCTTAGAGTTGATCATGGCTTCATAGGCTGTCTGGTTGACCTTCACAACCAGAGTCTTCTGCGTCTTCCCGATAAACGCTACGTCACATTGAGTTGTCACTTCCTCATCGGAGGAGAAAGTCGTCCCCAACATAGTCGCCATTTTGTTTGCAAAAACAAAAGTATGAAACTTTATTGATACAAACTTTGTAAAGATTATAAGAATTCTGGGAAAGTACAACTGTAGGAATCCAATCTAGAAGACGATTGCTTTATCCCTTGGACGATGTGAACTTTGAAGACGGTAGCCTCTGAAGTTGAAGTTGAAGTTGAAGGCAAAAGCCTCGGAAGTTGAAGGCAAAAGCCTCGAAAGAATGCAGCAGCACTTGGACAAGAACTCTCTGGTATTTTCTGAACTTTATCTCTGATCTCTCTCTCTGATCTCTGATCTCCTTGAATGAAGACTTGAAACTCTATTTATAGAGTTCTGGAAATAACTAATTTTTAGTTATTCTGAATGGCGCAAGTTAGATTACGCAGGAACTGGATTGCGCAGCATCAGACTGCACAGGCAGTTGTCTGGTTGTAGGCTGACTGTCTTGGACACATGGCATCATTTGATTGAAATACGCATGATCGTGTGAAAACGGTTACCACGTAACGAGCAATTGATGGCATGAATGCCACGTGTACTTTTGTCAATTGTCAGGATGAAGTACGCCACATGAATTGCGTTGACTTCAGATTGCGCTGAAATAGATTGCGCAGACACTGGATTACGCAAGCACTAGATTGCGCTGCATGTACAGCTGTCCTCGAGCGCTGTGCGGTGCAATAAACGAACAGTCTCCTCGTTCTTTGTGCTGTCAGCTGTCAGAAAGATTTGATTTTGTCAGATAATGATGACATTGCCACGTCAGCCTGCGCAGTTGAAAGTGTGCGCAGTCCGGTGTGCACAGTCAGAATGATGCGCAATCTGATGTCTGCGTAGTTCATTTGAAAGTTGTATTTCTTAATTTTCTGACTTTGTTAATAGGTGCAACTTGATTTTTTAGGACCTACAAGCATAAGCAATAGGATACAATTGATAATTTGGATCATGAGCACAAGCAATAAATAAAATACCTTGATATTTGGATGAAAGAAAAGTGGCATCAGTGCTAATAACAGGTAAACAACCCCTTAAAAATCCATCAATGCACGCCTTGAAGAAAATAAACATTATCTCAAATTTGTTGCTTTCGGAAGTCTTAAGAAACATCTACTACCTGGATTCGACTCCATAATTCTAAAACCATACTCTTTAAGGCCAGCATATGCCTCAACATAACTACCATTTATTTCACGTAATGCCATTTCTCGGGCTCTCCATGCTTTAGAGTATGTAATATATATACGATGTTCCCTAAATATATCCTTCACAATTTGTGATGCACTATATGACGGATTATCTCTGATTAAGTCAACTATTTTAGTCTTAACCCATGCAGCGGTAGCTAGTCGATGACGTCCTGTCGTAAGTCTACTTAAACAAGAATGACGACTTTCTAGTGTACTAACTTTAACTATTTGTCCTTTCCCTATGGATTTGGCATATACTCTCCAATGACAATTCTGTTTATCATAATTATATATAATTCCATGAGAATTATTCATAGCACTGGCTGAACAACTAAAATTATGCTGAATTGCTAAACTACTTATAAAGCTTCTAAATTTTGAACGACTGTCGAATGTTTGCCCTACAAATAATTCAGGAGTGCTAGAATTATCAGTACTATCATCATCTATCTCATAACCAGTATTTTCAATTAAATCATCACTATTTTCATTGTCCTCATTATTATCATTGTCATCATCATCATTATCATCATCATAATCATCATCATCATCATTATGTTCATCTAGTAAGGGAGGAATTGTTTGAGAAGAAGAACTAGCACCCGTGTTAACATGTGGGTAATTAGAAACAAATTCATCATTAGTTCTATTAACAAATGATGAAACTTGAGTAACATATAAACTAATATAAGGTGATTGCGAATTAATCTCAAGAATAAAATTCCATGCTTCTTCACCATCTATTAATAAACATGTAGAACCAAAAACGACTTTAAAATAAATTCATAATTAATAGAAAAATACGCTGAAATTAAATTGCGTAAATTTTCTAAAGTAATATGACGATAAGTTGTAAAAAATTGGGTGTCACCTCATTCGTAAGTTAACCCATTTACTCTACCACCATGTGAGCATACTATTTTAATATTATCACCCATGAGAAAAAAAAGAACTTTGATAATTTTTATCTAATAGAGAGCGAGAGCTTGTAAGAGGGAAAGACTAGCTTCCGTGAGGAGTTGGAAGCTTGTAAGAGGGAGAGACTAGCTTCCGTGAGTAGTTGGAAGCTTGTGAGAGGGAGATACTAGCTTCTGTGAGGAGTTGGAGCTTTCAAGCTTCAGAGAAGTGCTTCTGTGAGAGATAGATAGGAGAAAGAGTAATGTATTTGTGTAGAGAGAGTGTGTCAAGCATTGCAATAAATAGGAGGAGGAAAGAGAATTTGAAATGTAGCCGTTTGTGGGTAGCCGTTGGTGTGTCAGCACGCCACCAATGGTGGCGCGCAAATCCTGACACTAGCCGTTGGCTACACGACACTTCACTAGTGCAATACTGCAATAGTCCCACTCACACTCCATGAGTGATGGCGTGCGTACGCGTGACCCACCCCACACTCCATGAGTGGTGGCGTGTGGCATGTGATGGGATTGGCTTGAGTGAGTGGTGGCGTGTGGCGTGTGTGGCGTGTGATGGGATTGGTTGAGTGGGCCACACCACACTCCATGAGTGATGGCGCGTGGCACCACACTCCATGAGTGATGGCTTGTGGCACACCACACTCCATGAGTGATGGCGTGTGATAGGGAATGAGTGGGGCACCACACACCACACTCCATGAGTGATGGCGTGTGATGGACAATAGCGTGAGCGGGGTACACCACACTCCATGAGTGATGGCGTGTGATGGGGGAATAGGCCGCTCGCACAACACACGCCACCAATGATGTCGTTTCGTTACCCCAATTGCAATTTTCCCAAACTTATTACTTTTTTTACAATATCGTTAAAATTCTTCACTCTATATGAAAATTTCTGTTATAAAAATTCATGCTTGGTAATTTTTTTGAGGCACCGATTTTGATTGGCTCAAAAACTCACCAAAATCGGTGTAATGTATTTTTTGGTGGCTTTATAAACACCCCAAATCGGTGGGTTTTGGGTGGTTTTGTTATTTTTTTTCCGTTTATATCCTCACCAAATAATATAAATATAACTAATAATACATAAATCCTATTTTTCCTCCTTTCTTCCCTCGGCTATTTTCCTCGACAACCACTGCTACTTCCCGCGGCTACTTTCTCTGCTCCCGGTTAGACACAATTCTTCTCTACATGGTTTCATGTGTTTCTCTTCAACGTTTATTAACAATTATTCCCTTTTGTTTCTCTTTGACGTTTATCAACCACTGCTACTTCTCGTTTATTAACAATCCTTCAACCTTTCTAATTTTTTTTCTCTTTTGGTTCTCTTTGACGTTATTAACTACCCATCTTTCTTCCCATGTTTATGGTTGTTGCACACAATTCTTTCCTACATGCATGCCAAACAGACCACATATAAATGCACTCACGCATATGCAACTTTCTTCCCTCATATACATGCATATGCATGCATCATCTTTCCCACATACCAACAGACCCATAGTACATGCACGCATCATTATTTTCAACATGCCTATATGACTTAACACATGCATGTATCTTTCTTATTTTTTGTAGAATTTTTTTCTTCTTAATATGAATTTGTACTTATATCCAACTTTTTAATTTTTTTAGACTTACATCCCACTTTTTGTCATGAAAAATATATATTTTGTCACAAAAATATCGTTTTGTCATGAAACATTATTGCGGTGTGCAAACCAATCTTTTTTGAAGGATGATGAATTGCTAGAACATTTAGTTGAGATTGGGGTTGAGGATGACGATGACAAGCTGATAAGTGCTCAAACTTTTCTCCTTGATAATCCTACAAAGTTGCGGATTTTTAATTCGTTTCCGATGCACCGTCGTAAATGTGTCTTAATGAAGATGCTTCAAGATGCGACAAATTAATTAGGCCTCTAACTTGAATTTTATTTGCTATTGCGACATTTTTGGTCTTGGAAATTTTATACTAGTCTAATTTGAGATTTTATTTTTAATATAAATTTAATTGTTGTGCTACTGAATGTCATTTTATTTGTTGTGCTAGTAGATGTTGAAGAATATGAAAATAACTGAAGATGCTATCATATTGCCTTCTCGACTCATCTTCACTATACAAACATTTGGCGCTGAGAATGCATGAAATGCTTTTTGATGCAGGGGTTCTTTCACGTCCATAAACCCATATTTTATCATGAATAACTTTTATTTATATATGGACATAAAAATAATTTTATTATTTCATAAACTGCTGGTTAGTGAATTACCAAGCATGAATTGGAGTGGTTTAAAAACCGCTACTTAAAACCACAAAAAACTGGACTGTTCATTACCGTTCATTTCTGCTACTCTAAAAACACCCCATAACCGCTACTCCCATAATTTCCAAGCAGCCCCTTAAGAAACTAATCTTATTTAAACTAGTAAAGAAATATAAATTAAAAAAAAAGTTTTTTAACTAAAATTTTCAAAACCTGCTCAAAATAGGGCCAATCAATCTGAAATGGCATTCTGATTTGGCCCAACGGAAATATCGAATTTTCCAGCCTAAATTGGACAAAAGCCAGCTACAAAATTTCGCGGCCTTACCAAAATTAGGGTTCAAGCCCAATCGCGATGGTGCTCCTTGTGCTTAGAGCATCCACAATGGGAGAGCTTTCACATGCTATATTTTGACTTTGCTCAAATTTTGTATCACTTGAAAGCTGTAATGTACATTTGTTCATACTTGAAAATTGCTATAAAGCTAAGAAACACTCCAAATTTGAAGCGTGTTCTAACTTTTCTACACTAATTTCTGAGCCCAGCAAAATTAACCGTTCCTACCAAATATGGAAGAAAAATAAAAAGGTAAAAGAGGGAGGAAAAATCTTACCAAACAATGAAAAAAAAAATAAAGAGAAAAAAGAGGGGAAAAATAAGAGGTCAATTTGGAATTTTTGTTTGAAGTGTACCATTGTGTGTCAATACCAATGAGACACTAAAAAAGTAGTAATTTGCACAATTTCTAATCATTTGGAGTGTCTCCACTGTAGATGCTCTTATGAGTCAACGACACCCCTATTGTTTTTCTCTACAACAAAATGGATAATAAATAGCATTCATAATCTCTCCATCACGATGAATAATTAATCATATACTAAACAAGAAAGTGAAACATATTTACAATATTTTGTTATTCCTAGTATAAGAAGATTTCATGCTAAAACTCAGCTTTCAAGAAAATTTTCATTCTATACACACACGAGGGAACATTTCAAGCTTCAAACATCTGGACATTGCTTCAAGTGTCACTCCTGCTGGTTCAGGTATCAAGCCTTGCTCTTTTATGGGATGGCTGGGTGAGCTCAACATTTGCCTCCACTATGAAACAGTCTTCTTCTTCTCTGTGGTCTCTCCATCCATGTTTCTCTGAAGTGAGTACTGGTTGAACTGTGCTTGTTGGAGACATAGATTGGGTTGCTTGCACAAATGCCTTCTGCATTTTGTTCTGATTTTCCATGAACTCTTGCAGCCGTCTGCCGTTTTCTTCAGTCTGTAATTGCAACTCCCTTATAATCTGATGCAACAATGTAATTTGTGAATCCAAGGAATCTTGCACTACTCAATCAACATTTAAAGGAATGAGTGGAAGTGAAAGAAATACATGAATAAGACAGCATAGGAGTTGGGATTTTGATGTTAGAATTTACCCGTTGATTCATGAGACGAAGATGATAAATAATTACAGAAGCGTACCTGAATCCATCACTTGACTAGATTGATCTTGTAGCGAATATCTCCTTTTGTGGTTCGATCTTCCAACTTGATACGACCCCTTAATGACAAAGGTGAATTCTTTGTCTCTCTTCCTGTTGATGGGGATGCAGAAGAGAAAAGAGAAAACCCACTCTTTTGTGGCCGTACAAATTGGTGACCATAACCCTAATGAATATATATATATATATATATATATATATATATATATATATATATATATATATATATATATATATAGGTTTTAGATATTTCTAATTTGACCCATCATCAAATTAGATTTATCGTTAAGGTTTCTACAAATTATTTTCATGGCAATTACATCCTTAAGCCTATTTACCAATTAGACCACTTTAATTGGCTTAATTATTTAGATAATACAACACAATTAATTTTATATGTGTGGCCCATAATAGTTGGATAATTCCAACGTTTGAACCCTTTGATAGGCCCTCTCCGCTCTGCACTTTAAATTACAATGCTATGAATCCTTTCTTCTCAAATAGTTCAATTTGCATTCTTCTTTCCATTCGAATTTGTTAGTGTTACAAAGGACATGAATGGAAGCAAATAATTCAAACATCCGGGCCAAAAATTTGGGGTAAGGGCTTTGTTGTTGTTGTTGGAATTTCTTGTGGCATTTATTCATGGACATCATATAAACATACTTATGGCATCACTATGAGTACTTGCTTAACTAGATTGTTACAAGCTTAAGGAGGTTGGATTGGTTTTGCATGAACCTGTTACTTCAAAGTTTTCAAAGGTAATGGTAAGGTAAGCTCTAGCTACATATATAGAGGTAAAAGTTCCCCAACTTTCTTATAGCGAATTCATCCACCAGCTGAGAAATCGCATACACAAGCAAAGATGCGTAGGTATGGAATCATGTATACATTTCTGAAGGTGGCATGCTTTGAGTTGGGAGGTCAAGAGCGAAACCTGAAGTTGGTCATGAAGTGCCTTTTGGAGCTCCCACTGTACATGTAGCCTTCCGGATTGTTTGCTAGACCTATAACGGTTATTCGTAATATTAGCCCATAGGATGAGATTACCCGAAACTTAAAAACAGTAAAGACATAATATCGATCCGTCATCATACGAGTTAAGTGATAATGGAAGGCAATACATTTATAGTCCACTCACACTTTTGGGGCTCGGTTGTCCTTTTCAGTTGTGTTCTTCTTTCCTTCCATGCAATTAGACATCTTATCTGAGTATCAGTAAGAAAGAAAGGTAACGGTAAGGTAAGGTAAGGTAAGGTAAGGTAAGCTCTAGCTTTATGTGCACAAAATATCCAATTCAAGAATTACAAACACACATAATGTTTGTATACAATAGGGTTAATTACACTGACCTCCCCTATGTTTCATGAGTATTACATGGACTACCCTTATTCCGAAAATAATTACACTGACCACCCCTCTCCTTTGTAAATTTTATTAACCATAGGGAGGTCAGTGTTATTAGTTTCTATAGAAAATAGAAACTATAGAGGATGTCCGTGTAATTAATTTCAAAGTAGGAGTGGTCCATGAAATAAGAGTAAAACATAGGGGTAGTTAATGCAATTAACCCTATACAATAACACTCTAAAAAGTGAGTGCAAGTCTTATCCTGTGAATAGTCGCAAAATAGGGTAGAAAATATTTGTGTAACCGATGATGTCCTTCAGGCGGGGAAGTTAAGTTGTATAGATTTTATGGATCACCTGCTTTAGCTTCTGACTGATACTTCTTATGACGATACTTCTGCCAAAAAAAAAGAGTGATGTTGGATTGCATCAGTACTAATCATTTTGAGATTAAGGTCTCATGTTTGCAAATGGTAAACTAACACATAGTGACACTATCACCTGCAAGTGGCTTTTAACATGGTCAATAGTTAACCCATCAACGCCCATTTTTACTAGAATGCACCTTGGCGTCGCATCTGCATTTTGGAGGAACAGCTCAAGATATAGTCGGAAACACTTCTGTGGAACTGGAAAGTAGTGTACTCACAATCAGGGCCACCGAGATCATTAATGGCTCGTACGAAACATTCATGCAGCTCTGGTGTCCACCTAATTCTTGACTTTGCAACTTCAGCTCTATGTATGTCAGTTAGCTCCTCTAGTGGACATGAAAAGTTCAAGGTTTCTTGATTTGCTCTACTAATTTCCTTGGAAGTATAAGTATCACTCTTTATATTTTGTTGCTGTAATTTCTAAAAGCAAAATGTAGGAAATTCTGTTAGAAAAAATAAATCAATCAAGCCGACAACGTAAATTGTTTATGGGTATGATCACTTACATTTACCTTAACATTTTCGTTGCTGACAATAATTTGATGTGACTGAATTGATTCTGTTTGCAGGTCAACTTGTTCAGAAATACTTTGAACTATAGCTGGCATAACAATGTGCGCATCAAAATCTTCAACCCGGAAATCTCTTCCGATAACCAGAGAACTCTGGATTGGAATCTGAAAGTGTGTATTCCCCTCCGGTTGGAGGCTTATCCCTATGCTTGGTAATGGAATCGATGTGAAGTTCTCAGTTGAAGGTTCTCGTTCCTCTGATATATGTGGTCGAGATAGAAGGAAATTGGTGTGCATATTTGGATATTGCTCTGATAGTGGCATTGATGATGAGTACGGATTGATGCAAGAAGTGGAAAAGTGCGAAGAAACACTCATTGGTTCTGTGAAACATGGAGGTGGTGAAACTAAAATTGTGGCACTATCGTGAAGGCTCTGATCCTCTTGACGGAAGAAAGAAAGAGGACTTGACAGATGATGGTAGGACACAAGTTCATCCAAGTATGTCTCTGGGAGTGAAAACTCTTCACCATAAAAGCTTCTGGAATTTTGTGAACTTAACAGCATGTCAGATGTCGGAAGAGGTTTGCTCATAACAATGTCAAATATGCTATCATCTACACTCTGCCCGGCATAGAAGTCCATGGTCAAGATGATGTCTTCCCCCTTATATTCTTAAAAGACGGAGCTTCTACAAGAAAGGTAAACAACTTTCTTTTTGAAAATCCAAGTGCTTTTTGAAAACTAGATAGTTTGCATGTATCTGAATGTTGAGACTTGAAAGTACCATATGAGGTAACAGTTCAGTGTAGGGTAAAGTTAAAACTATTCAGTCCTCTTTTGCTCTAGACTTGACGGCGGTTGCCCTTATAAGTTATAACTTCCAGATGCACCACATACAAACACCTCAATGTGCCGAAGTTGACATGATCACTTCTGAGATTGAACATAAGCATTAGATATTGTTTACGGATGAAGCTGATGCTGTAAAAGCAGAAATCCCGGCAAGAAGACGATCTTTTCAAATGGCTAAGGTCAGAAGGACAAATAAGCAGACATTCCCAACATCTTGAGAAGAAAAAAAAAAACTGCAAGTTGTTACAGAGGTTTTATTGTAGTCATTTGCTTTAAAAGTGTGTGGAGGAAACATAGTTGTTAGTTAAAATGCAAGATAGATAGGAAAATTCCACTCCTTGGATTTTTTGATATATTGTTACCTATATATTTGATCCCAACACATATAACTAGGTGGCTTGGCCAAAATGAGTAGATAGCTTGCTTCTATGACATCCAGAGAATTTTGTATCTGGAATTTATTTATGGATTCAAATTGTTGTGCTGAAACTTTGTGACCTATGTATATTTACTTCGTACCCCTCTTATCCACACCATAGTTTGCAGCATCAGCCGATACCGATCCGATACAGCTGATACCAATATAGTTTGGCATGTCCCGATCCAATACCGACAGATACCGATTCTGACTATCCACACCATAGTTTACAGTATCGACCGATACCGATCCGATACAGCTGATACCGATACAGTTTGGCATGTCCCGATCCGATACCGACCAATACCGATTCTGACCGATACCGACATTGGCGGTCCCTTTCCAAGTCAATTCGGCAAAGAAAATTGAACAAAAAAGACTAATAAGCAAGGATGTAAAGCATAATAAGGTTGTAAAAACATGTAAATGAAGAAAACTTATCTATCGTAGATAGCTCGATCATCAATAGTGACTATTATTTCATTCACTTTGAAAACTACTATGAAACAATAGAGAAGATACTTAAAATTATTCTAAATTTCTAAAATATATTCTTTAAATTTATTAATAATTATTTGCTTTCCGATACCAAAAATTCGTTACTCTTGTCCAAAAATGCTGATACTGTCGATAACAGTAATACACTAATACTGATACTCATAGGAAGGTCCGATACTGATTTCGATTCCGATACCGCAAACCTTGAATTCCACACATACACGCACAAGAGAATCTAATCATTGAAGGAGTGGAGGGATAAGACGCTCTATGCTAAGGTGAAAGATATCCAACTCGTATCCATATGTGTGTTTATGTATATCTAAATTCAAATTATTAAAAATATATATGTGATTTAATGATGTCTTTTTTTTTTAATATTTGTAGGAGGACAGTTATCTTATGATGCAAAAATGGATGCAATATGTGATACAGATAAAGGAAAACAATCAAAACAGGTATCATATATCATAATTTGAGAATTAAAAGTGTAGCCTATAACGTAGTAGCTTTTGAGAAGCTTATGATTTATTTGACTGGAACCTCTCTGCTAGCTTTTGAGAAGCTTATGAATTTACTAAAAAATAAATTCAGAAAGATCTCTAAAAATTATGGAAACTTAATTAGGCCGTGGGGAGCGTATGGGTCAAGTTTGGGACCAATATCTAGTCAGGTTCTCTTATAGTAAATCCTAGAAGCATACTGACAATTAGTTTCCTTAGGCAATTAATCCCTATAAAATTCCCACAAGTCCAATAATCTATGAAGTGCTCTAAGGTTGCCTCCTAGGTCGACTAGGGTCTCATCTTACTAAATCTTACCTATCGTAAGGTTTTGCAGGGTTTTCTGGTTTAACTAACAACTCTCTTAAACTCTCGAAACTCTCTCCAAATAATTCAAAAATACTCTCTAACCCTTCCTATACAATATTAGGGTTTTAATTTTAACGGATGCTACAATCTACCCTTCTTAAAAGAATTTTGTCCTCAAAATTTCGAAGGCATTGGCTGAGTTTTGTTTGGATAGACTTATTTGTGAGGCAGGATTTGGTTGGTAAAACTAATGATTTGGTTGATCTGAAGATCTGAACTGGATCCACGGTCAAAATTGAAGTGTGAAACTACAGTTTTGGTCACCCTCGTGGGTATTTGACAAGTTCGATCCTAGGCTTCTCCTTTGTGATTAGCCAAATTGGCAATGCCATTCCTCTGAAAAGTACAATACTCCAGGTACCTAAACCCGTCTCATAACCTAAGATTGACTTTCACCCCCTGTTGCTTCAGGTATATTTTGATGCCTTCATCAAGTGCATTAATCTCCAATATATATAATAATCGCAAATGAACTAGTTATTCTATGTTATGAAGAAGAAACACAAACAAAGATAATTTGTTGGTCTAACCACCATGAGATTAAGGAGTCCCTAGTTTGCCTAAAAGGGGAGAAAGCACGATAAGTCAAATTGTTCTCAAGCTAAAAAAAGCAACTAAACTACCAAGAATTATATTAAGACAGATATATAGCAAAGAGAGAAGGTTGTTCTGATTTAAACAATAGGGAAGTACTGACCTCTAGAACCCCATAAACCTAAAACAATTGGGTGGTAGAAGGAAAACAAGGAGGTGGCAAGTGCCAGCTATAAGCTTGGGCTGTTTAAGCAACATATAGTAATTTACATGGTTAGTTTGATTGGAGGACTCTTACGCGGCAACTCCAAAGTAATAGCTGTGCTTACCTCTCACAACTATAACAGCATAACTATTATTATATTTAATCACTATTATTGCTTGATATTTTTGTCTGAAATGCTTCATACTCTTTAATTGTACAGCCATATATTAATACTCTCTCAGCTGTAGCTTCATGGATTAAATATAATACGTACTAAGTACAACTTACTAGTTATAATAACTATGTCAAGAAGACTTATAATACTTGGTACAGCTTACAAGTTATAATAACTATATCAAGAAGACCTGTAACTATGAGTTGGTTCGTTTTTTTAAACAAGTTTCTTGCTGAACTAGGTGAACCACGACCTAAGAAATAGAATTAAAAGACGCCATTGCTCCATATAGAAAGAGAACAATGGGTTACCCTCTCTTTTTTTTTAAAAAAAACTTTTGTGCTTATTTTACCGATAATCTGAAATTCTCTCTTTATTTTACTGATAATCTGAAATTAACAGTGACTGGTTACCCAAAAGAATCTCTCTGCACCAGTCTTGAACGACTTGGCTGGTTTATGTTCTCAGTCATAATTGTCTCCGAACAGTTGGCTCTAGTACTAGTTGTTACTTACCAACCTACCATATCAGAAACACAGAGGAAATAAGCAGGCCTGTAATATATAGCTGTGAGAGAATTAAGGCGTCTATCAAAGAGACATCTCACAGAATTAATTTCTAGAGATCTTCTATTGCTCTGAAGATAGAAGGGGATAAACTGAAATTGTGTTTAGAAGATCGTCCCTGTAGGCACTGAGACTCCTATAATGCATTGAATGGCATGTCAAAGTAGTTTTCGGTCAAATAAGAGTTCAAGGAACAAAGATGATGTATGTGTTGGCGCTACATTTTTGCAGTTTAAAAACTGAAACATCTATTCTGTTGGCTAGAACAGTGAAGTTTGAATAGCCTTGCCCTTTGCTTTTACACATTTACTTTGAATTTTTTTTTTTTTTTTGGTATTAGCTATTACTCTAGCCTACTTCAAGCAACTCCATCAAGTCCCTATACCATTACTTTAGGACACCTCAGCTTTTGATCATGCAAATCATTATGTCACTGGCGATAAGCGACATAAAGGCCTATGAACAGAGGCAAAAGGATGATTAACTTGTCCTACACAATGAGAACCCTTTTTTCTCCCTCTAAGAGAGAAGTCAAGTAAGCTCAAGTACTACTACCAAGATATTCTCATAGCATGGCTTGAGATGAAAAACCAGTACAATACTACTGCAAAATGGATAGAACTACTGACCTGGCTAAGTTAGAACTCCAGAATGGCAGATGATTATGTAGTAGTAAGGAAAAACATAATTGAGGATCTGACTAGTGCCATAAAAGGTGGATTTGAAGAGTACAAATGCGTATAGAGGACAGGGTCTTGTATCTTAATGAAAAGGAAGATAGAAAAGACAACTCTACTCCTCGTATTATACGTCTACACCGTCAACTTAATTAAACCTTAACTACTTATAATAGAGATATCTTTGCTGCATCCTAATGGATTGCATACAACAATAATTCTAGTTCTTGTGTATACTATGTAGACCTCAAGTATGAGATGCACTAGATTTTGGTTGACGAGCTATATGTGAACAGTGTGCAGTCTTATACACAGGCAATGATCTAGCACAAGCTTGAGTTTAGTCAGAACTGAAGGAAGGGGGAAAAAAATAGGCAATATTCTTAATACAAGCGAAAAATCCAGGAAAGCGCGTTGATGTTTTGGAAACGATACATCTACATCTGTGCAAATAAAAATATTCAGATGTGTTTAAGTAGGATTGATAACTTTGTTCTCAAGTTAACGTACTCGACCAAAACTGTAACAATGGCAATTAATTGTCTATACACCATTAGAAACAAGTCTAATGGCTGTTATTATTGAGTAATCTCGTGCATAATATTGGTCGAGAAATTCATAATCTATTGCACTCAATACTATAAGCCAACCACATAAGTTTTTAAGTATCTTGGAATTTTGCATTGACCAACATGATGTTTTGTTTCCCCAATTGGAGTTCATCAATCCTGATGTTTGGTTTTCCCAATTGGACTTCTTGGAGAATTGACAAATTAAAATGTTGGTACGTAGGATTCTGATCTTGACGAGTATGGACTGGTATGAAGTTGGTTCATCATTCTAGTCACTGCAAACCTTGCCAATTGGTTGTCAATGCCATGACAAAGCTCCTAAGTATTGCTTCTTTGCCGCTTTTGCTTCTGATCATGCTCTCAATCCTAACATTGTTGAGCACATGGCCGTTTCTGAGCATGTGCAAGCTGTGCGATCGCACATGGCCCCAAAACCAAACCGGAAGGCCCCAAATTTTTTAACCTCCGTATATATATATATATATATATATATATATATATATATATATATATATATATATATATATATATATATATATATATATATATATATATATATTTTTTTTTTTTTTTAACCTCCGTATATATATTTTTTAACCTCCGTGTATATATATATATATATATATATATATATATATATATATATATATATATATATTTTATATATATATATATATATATATATATATATATATATATATATATATATATATAGCAGATGACCTCTAGCCTAGTGGTTAAGAGAGATGCATGCGGCCCGAGTGGTCAGGAGTTCGAATCCCAGTGGGAGTGATTCCAGAAACAATTTACCTGGTTCCAATATATATATATATATATATATATATATATATATATATATATATATATATATATATATATTGCTTCAAAAAAAAAAATATATATATATATATATATATATATATATATATATATATATATATATATATTATTAATGTGAAATCTCTGTTTTCAGATTTAGGCCTCTGGCCCTAGCAGTAACATGGCCCTTGGAATGTCAAAAGAAGATTTTTTTTTTTTGGGTATCTGTACACGGTCCTTAGAATGTCAGAAACGGCCCTATCAACTTGAGCATATAAAATTGATGAAAGTAAGCTTACTTGCTACAAAGCGAAATATAATACCAAAGCAATGCTTGGAGTTGAAGGCTTACCTGCACTAAAAATAAAAGTAAGAAACTGAAAGGAACTTGCATGGAAGCAGCAGAACCTCAAATGCTAATGGTGAGTCCAATGATACCCAAAATATCCTTAAAAACATTGGGGGACAACACATAATTTGAAATACCCAAATTTCTATTCCCTCTTTCTCTCACATAACTTCATCTTCCTCTTGCAAACTCGTCTTTCAAATACAATTATTGGTGGTTTCTGACCTCATTATAGGTTTGGAAGCTTTAGAAATCGTGACAGTCGGGTTGGAGACAACGAAGGACTATCAGAATTCTGACGGTCTTACTATTGTTAGGACTATCAGAATCATGACAGTCCTAAGACATAGTTTTCTATCTTAAGATTGCCAGGATTCTGACACAACAGTCAAAATTCTTCCAGTCCTTCGTCGTCTCCAATCCTGATGTCACGATTTTGAAAGCTTCCAAACCTATATGATGGAGTTCGAAAACCACCAATAATAATGTTCGAAATAGGAAAAGGTTGCAAGGATGAGAGGAAGAATAATTTGGGTGTTTGAAACGATGTGTTGTTCCCTAACAAATTGTGTGTTGTTTCCTACCGCTTTTACAACTTAATAGTGATGCCCCCTATTATGTAAAGTCCCTATCACTTTTGGTGGTGTCCAGTAATTTTCCATAGTATTTTTTGGAAGGCATGGCATATGGTATGCTTATCCTTGGTGAAAATTTTCTATGGAAAAGAAAATTTTCTATGGAAAGAAATTTTCTATGGTTTGATGAAGATCCTATTCTTTTGCCAAGAGCCATTTCAACTAGAGTTTTGCAGAAGACTGGTGATGGTGAAGCAGTGCTGTTCAGGAGCTCTGACTGCAAATCTTTGGCATATTTGTGAGCTAGCATGTTTTTTCAAGCACATCAGAAACAATCCACATATTTGGAGTGAAGCTGCATAGTCCAGACTCTTCTCCCACGTGATCTTTCAAGCAATGTAGGGGTGATTGTTAGTTTCGAATTGAAATAGTCAAAACCAAACAAAACCGAAATTCAAACCAAAACGATAATCAATTTAGTTCATTCGGTTTGTTTGGTTGACTATTTTTATTGCTTAATGGATCGGACCTGAAGTTTAAATTGTGGTTAAATTATATTAAAAGTTATAATTGAAATATATATAAGTTTGTTGTAATTCAAAGTTGGACCCTAAATTGGACTTGTCAAAGTTGGACTTTAAAACACATACATACATGTACATATAACTACTGTTTTTAAAATATATACAAAATTATACACATTTCTAATCATAAAATATGCATAAAATTGAGGATATCGATTTTCGGTTTTGGACCGAAATCGAATAAAAAATTATAGTATTTTGAAACCGAAACCGAATCGAATTTTATTCTCGGTCCAAAACGGAATAATGCTCACCCTTAAAGCAATGGAACTACTGGAGTTTAAATCCCCATCAATATATATGTATTAGTCAAGAATTTTCTGATCAAAGTGCCTGTGCACTGCAACTCTTTAGAAAAGACAATGAGAATGAGCTATATACAAGTTCCATTATTATTCTCTCCGACTGTTGTCTGTTTCAATTACTTAAAATGTATGGCAGGCCAACTTTTGTAATTTTTTTTCTGACAGAAAATTCTTGTTTAAGTTTGGGGAACTATTACTATACTTATGCTTCTTCTATGTAATTGACCTGATGTATATTTGTATATAATAACCTTTTCGATTACATAAATGTTGGATATTGCATTGCCTTAGTCCATTATTATGTTGTAATGGCCATCCAAATATTAATCATTGTTGCCACTTAAGCAATGTTGTAAAAACCGGACCAGACCGGCGGTTGGACCCGGTCCAACTAGCTTATGCCAAAAATTGCTCCGATTCGACTAAAACCGGATCTTTAAAGAACCGTCCGTTTTTTGTGGAAACCGGGTTCAACCGGTGAACCATCCGAACCGGTTCACAATTGAACCGACCAATTTTGGTATTTTTGTTTAGAATTTTTTTTAAAAAATAAATTATCATGTGAAATTTGGACCATTTGGTTCTTGGTTTGGTTTTGATCGACCTTATAGTTGTAAAATTAAACCAAACCAACACACTTATGACAAAACCAAACTAAACCAAGAAATAATTATGGATATCTTCCTATTTGAACCAAATCAAACCAAACCAAGTCTATTTGAACCCCGGTCCGACCTAAACGGAAAAAAATTCGGTTCGATCATCGGTCCAGTTTTAAAACATTGCACCTAAGTTCGTTATTTTAGATGGATTTTTATTTGAGGAACTCCTGAGTTCTTTTTTTTCTTTTTTCTTTTTTCTTTTTTCAAACTCATCATTGATAAAATAATTGGATTACATGCTTCTCATTCCTTAATTATAAGTTCCTAAAAGGTCAAGGACCTAAGTAGAATTTTTTTCCCCCACGTATCATAACCTTATTGTAAGTTCGAATTTTGAGTTCCTATTTGTAGCATGGAAAAAACAACATGAAAATCATTCTGTAACTACTTTTGTTTCTTTAATTTAGGTACTGTTATTGGCACCGCATTTGTATCTCGAAGACGATACTGATAGGGGCACAACTTACTTTATTTTACTCTCGGGTCTGTTTGGTAATGGTATTTTCACCCGTTTTGGGTGTTTATGAACCAATTGTTCATGAAAAGCTCTGTTTGTCAATTTTTTTTGAGGCACTGGTTTTGGTCGGCTTAAAAATTCTCCAAAATCGGTATAATGTAATTTTGAGATTTTAATTTTAATTTTTATTATTATTTTATTCTATTTATATCTCCACCAAAAAATATATAATTATAACTACTAATACCCTTCCCTATTTAACTTTATTCTGTAAATTTTTTCCAGAACCGCTTGTTAGTAGATTACCAAACATGGATTGGACTGACTTAAAAGTCGCTATTTAAAAACCACCAAAAACCGCTCATAACATATACTCTAAAAATACCTCATAACTGTTACCCCTACAATTGCCAAGCATACCCTTAGGGGCCATATATTTTTCCATGGGAACAACACACACATTCTTCTTTCTTCTTCCTACTATCTTACTTTTCCAATCCTAAATCCTAAATCTCGCAGCAATCGAAGGCGAAGAAGACGAGAACCAACAAACCTACATAATCAATATAAAACTCCTTCAATTAATACGTTTTTGTTTGTTTGTTTAGATTCTAGGTTATTTCTTTCTTTTGTTTAGATTGTTAGATATATCTGTAATACATGTTTTGTTATGAATTTCTAATAGAAAGACCACTAAGGCATTATTTTTGAAGTTTTAAATTCTATTTCGTGAAGGTTCCAAGCTTCGCCAGAACAAACAGTCGCGTTTAGAGCAATGGAGGACTGTCAAAATTTTGGCAACCTGAAGACAAAGATCACCGACTTCATGACTGCCAAATTTGACACTCCTCATACATTTTATGCAGTCGTGGATTGCCTTCAGGACTGCCATCATTTTGGCAACAAAAAGACTTACATTGACCGCGGTGAAGTGACCGCATTTTGGCCCACCACCAACGTGTCACCTCCTCCCATTTGTTAAAACCCTGACCCCCCGCCCCCCGAAACGTGGGACCCACGTCCAAAATCTGCCCTCCAATCAGTGGTCAACACATGGCAACGGACCGATTTGCGGGCCAAAAATGCGGTTCAAATAACACTAATGATTTGGCAATCCTCCTGGAAAAAATGAACAAAGATTTTTTGGAAAGTGAAAAGTTTAAAAAGATTAAGCCGCTATAAAATCCTGGGTCTAAACTCTAATTAGCCCTAAAAATTATATAGTAGTATAGAAATATAGATATTTTTGTAAAAAAAAAAAATTCACAAGTCTACTTTTCTCATAATATAGTAGTATACTATATAGTAGTATATAGTAGTATAGAAATTAAATAGTAGTATAGAAATATAGATGGGGACACATTAAAAAAAAGAAAACCTTCTACGATGAAGCTACTTTTCTCATAATATAATAATATAGATAAATGCCTTGTTGGGGTCCCAAAAAATCCAAAAAAAATATACAAAGCCAAGAAGTTTGGAAGACCAAACCTAACTTGGGTCCGAACTCAGATTAGAGGTGGGTCGGATTGGGTCCTGACCGGTTTAGGATCGGGTCCGGATTTGTCCAAATATTTTTTAACTAAATAAATGTTTTGTTGGGCCCCCAAAAACCCAAAATAAATTACAAAGCCTTTGGGGTGGGCATAAAAATGGACTTTACAAAAACATGGGCTATAATATTAAAAAATTAGTACTAATATTTTAATATTTTTTGTTATTTACACTAACCTCTCATATGTTTTATGGTTATTACACGGACTTCTTCTGTGTTTTATGTAAAGAGTTATTACACTAAACACCCTTATTTTGAAAATACAACATAAAAGACAAGAGAGGTCCTGTAATTATTTTCAAAATAAGAGATGTTCGTGTAATAACCATAACAAATAGGGAGGTTTGTAGTGTCCCATCCCAGCATCGTGCCTCGTTCCTCGATCCTCGTTCGCGGGGAGCGCGGTTAAGAAACAATGTCGCTATCGATTGATCGGGACTGATTGAGTTAATATTATTTTCTCGTTATGGAATGACTTCTTCGAAATCAAGTCTCATATCAGTGTGTTGCGTCCCGAGGAAAGACTCTGCGACTGAGGCTCAAGGGACCTCTTCGTTGCATGGTTTTCATGCCGCATTTGATTCTTTGATTTTAGTTTTTTGAATGCGTTTTCGTAAATATTGTATGCCCTCTGGATTTTAGGGATTATTTTAAATTTTATTAAAGTAATTATTTTCAATAGATATCTTAATTATAATTATTTTATTATTAAATATACCTCTTCGTGACCTTGATTTTGGAGCGTAAGTCAGTATCTCGAAACGTCCTTCATGAGTTTTGATCTAGACAAGTTTATCTTCATATTGATATATCATGTCCCACTCAAACTTGTTCCCTTGTGCTCTATTTGCATCGCAGAACTTTCGGGTCAATTTAGGCCATCGTTTCATTTTATTAAATTTTCACTTATTTTTTATCATTATCGACACGTTACCATGACTTTCAAATTAGGAGCACAAGACTAGCCATTTTTTCCAAACCAACTTATCATACATGATCTACTCGAGACACTCTTCGTCCATGACCTTCGTGTCCCACTCAGACACACCATTTCGTGCTTCATTTGCTTCGTACAACTTTTTGGACATTTGACCCAATCTCGATTTACCCCACTGAGTCACATTTACTTCCAACTTAATTTTCGGGCCCGACATCGGTCCAATCTGCTCGACCCAATATATGGTACTGGCCTGTTTGAGCCTACTATGCACGTGCCACTTGCATGCCACCAAGTTGATCTCCCTTGTGCTCCCACTTCATCCATGATTTTAAATGGTTTAAATTTGTTATTTTGATCAAACCCCAGCCCAAGCTTGTCCAAACTTGACCCAACACCCAACCCAATTTGGTGTGACCCTCTCATGACTGCCTATAAACCAATTGGTATACTTCTCCTTTTTCTCCACTCACAAATATCCCTATTTTATATAAATATCTCTTTTTCCCTCTCTCTCTCTCTCCATTATATATATATATTTTTATATAAATATCTCTTTTTCCCTCTCTCTCTCTCTCCATTATATATATATACATATACATATCTTCTCTCTCTCTCTTCTCTCACACATACCAGCACACCCCCCTCTCATTTACGTACACTTTCTCTCTTTCTCTCTATTTTCAACACACCCCCTCACCATAACCCCTCTCTCCTTGGGAACACCACTCTCCCACTCTTTCAAACTCTCTCCCCACAGCCCACTGTCTCTCCCTCTACCACCCGACCACCACAGCCCCCTCTTTTTCCTTTTTCTTCATGAACACCACCACTCCTCTCCCTACTCATCACCAGCCACCTCCACCTCCATGGTTTGGCCGCAGCCCCCCTCTTCATCATCAACATCATCATCAACAACAACCCCATTCTCCTTCTCCTCCTCATTCTTGAACTGCTGCTGCGGCTGCTGCAAACACTGCTGCTGCTACTGTCGCTGTTAGCATCGGCCTGGCGGCCGCCGTGCTGTCGCGTGCAGCCGCGCGCACCGACGAGCAGCCATTGCTGCTGCTAGCCTGAAGTCGCTGTCGTGCCGCCCTGACACCCACGGCGACTCCCCGTACCCCGACGACCCTCCAGGAGGGAGTTGCCGCCCTGACGAGCCTGCGTGCGCCATTTCGTGCGCGCGCGTGACGCGGCCGCGCTCGCCGACGGCCAACCACCGTCGCCAGCCGCGTCCGGTCGCCGTCACCCGCCGCGCCTTGTCCTCGCACAGCCCGGCGTGCCACCCCCTAGCTGTGGGTCGCCTTCCCGAGCCTCACAGGAGGTCGATTCCGACTTCGAAATCAAAGGTCCGTCGAGCGCGCGAATGGTGAAGCCAGAATACGCGTCTCGAAACAGCGACTTCGCACGTGTTTTTTGGACGGTCCAGCCGTTGGATCGCCACACTCCTTCCTCCGTTACAATCTCGGTATATAGCTCTGCCTCCCCCTAAAGGTTTCAACCGTTAATTCTTCCATTTGATATGTCAAAATTGGCCGCCAAGTTGCCCGAATAATTGTGTTCATTTTTGGACAGTTTTGCGGAGCCAACTTCGACGGCTCGTATCTCCGTCATCGCAGCTCCATTTTGCATGCTACCAGTTCCTGTTCGCAGCTGGTATAACCCTCTTCTTGACTTTTAAGTTTTGTTTCATTGTGGGCTTGTTTGATTGGTTGAATTTGACACCAAAGTTGGTCTTCCAAATTCGTAATTTCCAACTTGTTAAATTCTAATTTTGAACCCGGGACTCCGAATTCCAATTCTGACACCACCAGTAGACTCGTGGCATCGTTCTGGCACGAATTCATATAAAGATTGCTTGATTTGGACGATATGGGCCCTGGCACGTATTTTGGTGCAAGGCGGGCCCCACTGTCCGAGTCAACGAATTATTCTGAGATCGGCTCATCGGAATCCACTTTTGGACATACCTTTGAGTTCGTATCGTCATTCTGGACTCGTTGACTCATACTTTTCTAGATTTAGTGGACTTGGACTCCGACACGTATTTCCGTACAAATCGAATTCTATTGTCCGAGTCAACGGGTCATTCTGAGATCGGCTCATCGTAATCCACTTTTGGATATACCGTTGAGTTCGTATCATCATTCTGGACTCGTTGACATATAATTTGCTAGATTTAGTGGACTTGGACTCCGGCACGCATTTTCGTGCAAATCAGATTCCACTTTTCGGGTCAACGGGTCATTCTGAGATTGGCTCATCTGAATCCACTTCCGGACATACCGTTGGGTTCGTATCGTTATTCTGGACTTGTGGACATATAGTTTGCCATATTTTGATGACCTTGATCTTGACACGTTTTTCGGTGCAAGGTGGGTCCAACAGTGGACCGCATCTTGATCCAAATTACCATTTTTTTCCTGTGTCCAGAATTGGACTTATGGATAGTCTATTCTAGCTATTTTACTTATTCTGAGAACGTTGGTGATGTTTGTTTCAGCATCTGACGACGTTCGTGGAGACCCCTATGTTGCTACCTTTCTTGGACTTGACGATTTGTCTACAGGACATCATCGGCCCACCACTTTACCCCAGGCAAGATACCTTGCCATACTTGTTCTGTTTATATTATTCATATATACTCATATGTTGTTAGCTAGTGGCACTGGTAGTGTGTATCCAAGGATGACTTGGGTGTTACCGATGATGGCATCGATGTTATGGGTGCATGCGTGTTTGACTTAGAGTTAGTAGACATACCCGACATGGTGAAGTTATCCCGGATAACTTCATGACTTGACACGAGACATTACACGGCACCTTGAGTGAGAGTCATTATGTTGGCATGAACTTCCGCATTCGACTGATCATCGGTGCAAGCGGTTCGTGTGACGGTACATATAGAGTTAGATGGTGTCTATTAGAGACTCGCATTGAAATATGGATTATCTGAGTCGTGGATACGACTTGTACATTTTCTGGGACGGAGAAGACAACCAGCAGGCATATGGGACAGGCAGTTACATTATTTTATGTTAGCCTCAAGGGTGGCCCGGTTATGGGCATGGGCCCTTAGTAGTGGGTATATCCAGCAGCGGCCACTAGCTGCGCGCTAGGTTCGGTCGGGAGGTACGCTAGTATTGAGCTACTCGGCTCGTGATCCGACGCTCGGCCCGTGTTCCGACGCAAATCCTTCGGCTCGTGATCCGACGTCGGCATGTGCTTCGACAAAATTATTATTCACCTACCCATACATTCCAAAGTTGTCTTCAACATGCATTCACATAGATTGGTTAGTTCGTATACCCATGTCGGACCGTATTATGGAATAGTGTCTTATCATGACTGGTATGCCTTCCACTGATCAGGATTGGTCAGTGGTATGGTTTATTGATCGATGACAGAATATTGGGCCAGGTTATGATTCAGGTTGTCCATTTATATTCAGTTCACATTATGGCATGTATTTTTGTATCTTGTTACGTCCCACTGAGGACCTGGTGATCTCTCCAGGTATTCGTTGAGTAGTTAGTATAGAGTAGCTGGGCAGGTGCTGCATGATGCACCGAGGCCTCAGGTATATATTTATATTTGTGTTCTGGCTATTTCCATTTACTCTTTCCAGCTTATACCCTCACATATATTTGCTTTATACTGCTATGTAGTCTATTATTACCTAGCTTATTCCTCTCTCGAGCTTGTTCGAATATGTATATTACTGGGTGGCCAACTTTAGTATATTATGTTCATTCTTGGTATTCATTTCATTACTGTGGATTGAGATATAGATGATCAGTTACTCTTAGTTATCCCTTTACAGCGGAGTACGTCCAGGGTTAAGTCCATTAAATTGGGAACTTACCCTAGATCGTATTAGCTGGCATGGTCGCGCTCAGGTTCCTATATATTTTGGAACTGGGGCGTGACATGTTTTAGTGGTGGCCCATGCAGGTCGAGATAAATTGTTTCGGTTACATTATTATACCGGACGAGCCTGCGTATGGATACATATTAGAATCTCAATCCACTACTGATGTTGAAAATTCTTTTGAGTTCTACTGTCCCCTTTGAAAATTTGTATTGTGCTCAATCATACCCTTCTTGAATGACTATTTATGAATTCTTGTCTTTTCCTCTCTCGGAAGGACGAACACTTGTGTTGACAATCACTTCGTCATTGTATTATTATTAATTGTGGCTATGGTAGATAGAATATCTTGTGGGTAATTATTTGAGGCATATAGAGGTTTGGATAGATGTCTTTACCAGATAGACAGTTAGGGTAAGAATGACTTTTTGGTTGAGGTTTAAATTTCTTCATAGGAAAATCTCCTTGGTTGGACGATTGCTGAGTCGCAAATTAGTGATTCGACAACATCATGTGGATTATCACTTTGAGCAGGAAGTTAACTTGAAAGGATGTAGTAACACCTGCTTGATAGGACTAGGCGATTAGATAAGCTGGGTAGACTGTAAAGACACCTCACTAAGATAGGATGAGGAATAGAGAATAGTGCAGAGTATAACCAAAACAGGAGACATGATGACTATTAGGCCAAACTGTATCACCCTATGCTTGGGTCAGATAGAGTTCTGGAGAGGGTTATGATAAACCCATACAGGTTTACTATGGAGGAAGAAAAAAAAATATATTTCCTCGGATCACAAGGATTGGACTTGAAGGAAGACAACTTGAAAGTTTCGAGGGATGATAGCAATTAAAGTTCGAAGAACCATCAGGATGAGCAAATTGATGAAACATGGTGATCATGACCGGATATAAGATTTGAGAGTTGTAATAAAAATTTGAAATTTTTTAACATAGAGGATATGAAAATCAGGGATAATGATATAATGGGAGAGAAGATTACTTGGATATTGAGAAGCTATCCTAGGAAGATTATGTATAAGAGAAAAATATGATCATGGAAGAGGTATAAGATTGAATTAGACCAGTCGACGATCTCTATATTTGCTGAGCCAACCTCGAATGTACTTTTAGAGATAGAGACTAGAAGAATAGTCAATACAGTTAGGCTATGATGGATGTATTGGAGATAAGTACTTATTAGACCAAGTCTTGGATTTTTTTTTTAGCAAATAGTTAGGCGTGCTTGTGAACGTATAATAACTTATGGGTAGATAAGGTAGAACATTGGTTAGGATGTTATTGGATAGGACTTAAGGCTTGTAGAAGTATAGCGTGGATTTTTCAGAGTTGACTAAGTTTAAGATTTGAATCACGATCTTCGATGATTCATTGTAGCCAAGGATCTAGGAGTAGAATTAGAACTGTACCTCAAGAGCCCGACTGGTAAACCCTCTATTGGTGCAAGTTAGTTAGAGACCCTTGAGGAGTTGCATCTGGAACATTGTGTTAGTATGAGGATAAGAAGTGGATATACAATAAGAGAAAATTTATAAGGAACAATATGTTGGTCTGAATAAATGAAGAAGAATAAGATAGAAATTTCAGAAAAAGTCATCATGATGAGATATATGACCATGATTATCTAAGATGACATAACGATGATTACAGAGAGAACTATACCCTTAAGCAATATTTTGAAGTTGAGATCCTGTCACGACCCGCACCCACTGTGAGGGTACGAGAACGTAACAACGCCCAGCCTACGCCGCAGTGTCGGCGGTAGAACGCTGTCCTAGGTCAATCATCTAACAATATAAAGGTACCTGTACAGTATATACTCTCCGAATGGAGGTGACATAGCAGATACAGTCTCAATCACATCTAAGGTAGAGCATGATAAAGATAGATAAAACATGAAATCCAAAAGAGATATAGCAGATAGAAGTCTAAGTGTCTAAGATACACAACCCAGAAATGCATCTCAAAGCTCAAATACAGTAATCCATAAAATAAGTACAACTCAAGACAACTGAAGTAAAGTAAGAAAACCCTAGCTATCTATACGACCTATACTGTGTCTCCTCTAGGCTAGCAGGCAACCTCCAAGCTATCTGTAAAATTTATCAACAGGTCCAGTCAGGACAGGAGCGAGCACAATACATCTCAACAAATCATAGCAGGTTAGAAAATATAATCATGCAGTAAAGTAAGATACATGATCTGAAGAAATACAATATGTAAACAGAGAGAGAACTGTAATAGAAATATCTACTATAAATAGAGAACTAACAGTGGCTAGTGATGTAGAGTACAGGATATCACATATGAACGGAACAGATTAGCACATGATCTACACTAAAGAGTTTCACATGATCTACACTACTATGGAATTGTTCACATGACTACTAGCACTCTCCCGTTTTCCCCAATCAATACACAAGGATCTAAGCAGGTTATGTTATTGTATATGACATCACATGGGGGCCCATGAAAGGGTGCATAGTATACATGAAGGCTCCGTGAACATGAGAGTACATGATTCACATGAGTGTACATGTATGGTGAAAGCACAGGAGTACATGATGAAAGTGAAATACACATGACACAATGTACCCGATGCTCCCGAGGGGGATAACATCGTATGAAGAGATCCATATAGTACTAATCCGTGATAATGTCGTGACAGCATCAAGTAAGGTAATCTAAAGCAGGAATATAATTCTAAGCAGGATATGAAACGATCAGAGAATGTATTCGCCTGATGTCTGAATGTCCAAAGTAAATATACTGTCCGAGGAGAGGTGTCTGACTCCTATTCAGAGCAGCACAAGTCACAACAAGTCCAGAATGGTAATAAGATGCACTACAATATGTTCTACATGAATCTAGGTCAATCTAGACCAAAGTTAACTCTTGGTCAACTCTGGTCAACCCTAGAAGTCAACTAGGTCAACTATGGTCAACTAGGTCTAACAAGTCTAAACTAGTCTAACTAGTCTATTCTAGGTCTAATCAAGACTAACAAGTCTAACTAAACTCTCACTAATCTAACAGACACACCATAGGCTAAGATCCCTAGGCTATATGCTATATCATGCCTAAGCCAAACCACAAATACATATACACATAACAATATATATATATCTAATATATTGTAGTACACTCATAACATATAGGCTACCTATATGTACATCCCACACACACACACACACACACACACACACACACACACACACACACACACACACACACACACATATATATATATATATATATATATATTAAAAATATATATTAAAAATATATATAAAAAAAAAATATTAAAATAGTGATGTATACATGAAGGAAAGCTATATGAATATGTGAATATGAATATGTGAATAGTGATGTATATATATATATGTATATGAATATGTGAATAGTCATGGGCCCCCATGTATATATATCTATGTATATGTATCTATGTATATGAATATGTGAATAGTGATGTATATATATATATATATATATATATATATATATATATATATATATATATATATATATATATATATATATATATATATATATATATATATATACATCACTATTCACATATTCATATACATAGATATATATAGGAAAGCTATATATATAGGCACATACATATATATATATATATATATATATATATATATATATATATATATATATAGATATATATATATATATATATATATATATATATGAATATGTGAATAGTGATGTATATATATATATATATATATATATATATATATATATATATATATATATATATATATATATATATATATATATATATATATATATATAGAGAGAGAGAGAGAGAGAGAGAGAGAGAGAGAGAGAGATAAAAGAGTAAGTGAGTATGTGTGTGTTTGGCATGTGTGTGAAAGGATATGTGTTAATGTTCTAAAATTTAGTGATAGGTAGGTGTATGTGACATGGGATACATGATGTCAAAGGGTGTATGAATGTATGTGTGTAAAAGGTTATAGGTTAACTCAGTTTATAGAAATACATATATACATACTTACCTTGTATACATGCATACATATATATCATGTATATTACATTTACATGATACATACATGTATACTTGTATTATATTATACTTACATTCATGCATATTAGATACTTATATTTATATTAACATATTGCAAACATTCATTTCATTCATGCATCTATGCATTACCTACATGTTTTATACATATGCATACATTGTATATTCATATCATTTCATACATTAACATAGAGACATACAAACATGCACACATCATATATTTGATACCTTGCATTACCTTACATATTATATATTATCATTCATTCCTTTCATATATTATATTATCTTTAAGTTGAATATATCATATATGGATACAATACATTATCTTGCATGCTTGTATTCATATATTACATTCTATATTACCTATATACATGTATATCCTCCATTCATTCATGCTTGCATCATATACTCTACATTACCATACATGTTATCATTATATATTGCGTTACAATATTTATACATTATGCATTCATATCTATCATTACATATATATCTTCATGCATACATTGTATATCATTCTTTCATTCATACATTGCTTATATGCATTATATTAATTGCATTCCTACATGCTTGCATTCAACCATATATATACATTAATGTAAAAAGAATATATATCATATATATCATTTTATTCATCTAACATATCATGTATTACATACTCTATATTTATTTAATATCCATACTACATAGGCTCATAGGTTACACAAAATGCATATATCGTATAGTCACTCTTCTACTTAAAACCAATACTGTACCAATTGGGCATTAACTAAATTCTAGGATTAAAGTATGTCATAGCCCTTTATGTTAGCTTTCCGAAACTTTAAACGGATCGCATTTTTGTGTCCGGAAGCTCCCGGAATCGCGAAAATACCGAAACACGTTTGTCTTTCGTACAACTGACACTTAAATAATTCTACAGAAAGTTACAGAAAGAATTTGGCTTATTAAAATATATATTTGGAAAGCTAACTTCGATACGGTTCTTTTAAAAAAAATGAGAGATAAATCGGAGTTCTAAACTAAAAGTTATGACATTTCTAAGTTGCTTTGGTTAATAAAAACGTGGATAAAATTATGACGAATTTGACAAAAGAACACATATAGGCCAAGATACTTGGATACAAACATAGGTATCCAAATGAAACTCATTCTAACCATCCTAACTAAGATCAATCCACTCTCTAACCATTATAAAACTGAATTTAAATATCTATTTAAACTATTATCATACATACATACACATGGGGTGTCCTAATTTGGGATCTATCAAGTAGGACACAAGACACATATCTAAAATCCTCAAAAGAGCTCCAAATGGCCTCAAATTTGAATCTAAATGGGACACATGCATGAGAATGGATCCTACGGATTCAAAACTAATTTATATGCAAAGGAAATCGATTTAGAGGATGGGTTTTACCTATTGGGAGTGGAATCCCAATGAAATCCTTAAGGACACGGCTCCGATACGAAGATCCCTCAAAGTGGACACTCCTCCTTGTACTCCTCTTCCAATCCTTGGTAGCACCCTTTCCTTGGAGAATGGAAATGATTGAGGGAAGGTTTGGTGAAGGAATGATTTGATTTGGAGATCAAATCAATGGGAAGGCTCTCTAAAATTGGGGGAAGAACAAAAGAAAAATAAAAGAGGCAAGATTGTAATGAATGAAATGAATCATTCTCTCCTAAAGGTGGCTGCCATAAAGAGTCCATTAGGGCTAATGGGAAATGTCCTAATTGCCCCTCTCTAGTCTCATATGGTTAAGTCTAGACTAGGTTCAAGTTTGGGGTCAAAATGATCTAGTTTTGAGTCTCTAACTTAACCATTCAAACATGATAAAAATTAGTTTAATTAACTAACTTAATGTTGGGTCTTGTGAGCCATGCTTAACTTAATATTGGGTCCCATCTAGAGTTCAAGCTACCCGGGTCACAATACAAGTCGGAACGAGACGAAACTCAAACCCGACTAAACAAATCCAATAAAAACAATATTAAAAATATAAAATTTTTCCAAAATATTAAAATATAAAAAATGACCAAAATTATAATACATCAATTTAAATATTATTAAAATAATCTAAAATTTACCAATTAATCAAAATCCTAAATAGTTCAAAAGTCACAAAATGACCAAAATACCCTTAGCCTAAAAAGTTATAAATAGTCATTTTAATCACATGGTTAGGTCCACATGGTTAGTCTCTAAGCTTAGCAAAACTAGAGATTAACTAGTTAACCATCAAAATCACAATTCAACATTTTAAACACTTTTAAATTGATTAAAAAATTACCAAAAATCATAACATGAGTTAAATCTTATTATCGATTAATCAAAATAATAAAAGTTTAAAATTATCCTCATTTTAAAAAAGTGGGTGTTACAAGTCTACCCTCCTTAGAAGAATTTCGTCCTCGAAATTAAGATGGTCGTACTTTTTCTAGAGTCTCGTCCCCAACAATCATGGTCTCAGAACTTATCTAAATCATACGATTAAAAAGGATGGCATACAGGGTCATGGCATATGGTGGTAGTAAAAGTCTCATCTAGGTATACTAGTCATGCTAACCAAAAGGGTCATAGGGTATCAAACATACAAGCAATCGGGGGTGTTAAACTGGAAAAGATACAGAAATAACAAATCATCAAAACTGTAAGACAGTCTACCATCCTATATAAAAACTGGTACTTATCAGAAAATAAAATAAGATAACTACCAATTATCTATAAAGGGGTACTATTCAAAGAAAAATCAAAATCAAAAGTTAAAGAATGAAAGTCAATTGCATTGAAATCCAATCACAATATATATATATATATATATATATATATATATAATATATATATAATATATATATATATATATATATATATATATATATATATATATATATATATATAGAGAGAGAGAGAGAGAGAGAGAGAGAGAGAGAGCGTTAGAGAGGGAAAAGCTAACATTATGCAAAGGTTATGTGGTTAGTGTGTGTATGAGTGTATGTGGACATGTTCATAAGGTTAGATAGTAGACACGTGTGTGTGTGAAATATACATGAAAGTGTATAGGAGGATTTGGGTTTCAAAACAATAGCTATCAAGTTACACTACTCATGGCATATTGGTTAAACAATCTATAATGCACAACCTATTTACTCATAACATACATGGCTAACCATATATATACATATATCTATATGTATAGAGAGGTAGAGATTTAGTTATGTATCTATATACATTATAACATGTATGCATAAACTATATATATATATATATATATATATATATATATATATATATATATATATATATATATATATACCTATATAGATATATGAACATAACATAGAGAGGAAGGGTTAGGTTTACATAGCAGTGTATACTATGTTAGAGTGTGTGTGTCCTTGTACAGGGTTATAGCTTTAGTATTGAAAGGTTAAACCCAGTTTTAGTTCAGCATTTACATACAAAATCTGAAAATAAGCTAACATTTAAACCAGTGTAATATTAACATAATGCAGTTTCAGATTTTAGGGGTTTGAAACATCACAACCAACTCAATGCTTCCAATACATCCTAACATGATAGAGAAGAAACCCTAACATACTATCCATACATTTAGCTGTGCATACAGTTCAATATTACATATTAAATCTGAAATTGAACTAAACATTTGAAATCAATACAAAAATATTAACATGTATTCAGTTTTAGGATATTGGAGAAATTCAACATCAAACCAACCCAATGTTTATCACAACCTAACATGTAAGAATGTGAAACCTAACATTATATTCCTATAAACAACAATGTATATATCTCAAAATATTACATTTAAAAAAATAGCATTTTGAACTAACATTTAAAATCCAGTATTAAGGGTTAATATGCACACAGTCTTAGATTTGACAATTTCAAAAACAAAACTCAACTAAATTTTTTTTTGAATTGAAACCCTATGTATAACATACATGTGCAGTGATGTAAACATAACTAATAACATGAAATTTATATTTAAAATTACGAGTTTAAGCTAGAAAAAGCAGAGAACCGGAGTATTGGGGTTTTGACAATTTAAACATCAACGCCATATTAATATGTATTTAGATAGGTGGGAATCAAAGTGTAGCATGCATACGTGTCAGGCAAGTGTCCACTATATATATATATATTCTCATGTCCCAATATAAAATTTTAATTCTACGTTAAGACCAACATTTAGATTTCTACCAAGATTGCAAAGTAGGTGATTTGTGTAATCAAGACAGTTTTATTATCATTATTATTTAATACGAGAATAATAGCAAGAAGGAAATAACAATGAAATCTATTCTGCTTATCTGTTTAAAGGAAGAACCATTTTGAAACCAGAGCTATAATATCAAATCCAAGATAAGGTCTAGCAAAATCGTCGATTCATTGTATTAAGAAGAAATTCCTAGTAAGAAGTTACACAAGGTTCATAAAAATAGCTAAGGCTACTCCTAAGTTAAATAATGAGAAGCAAAACAAAACAAAACAAAATAAATAATAATTCTTTTTTTTGAAGGACTGAAACCAAAGTAGAGAAAACATGTTCAAAAACATTTAAGGTACAATCTGATAATCATATACGTCTATCCAAAATTATGGTACTCTAAATCCTCGTCATACTAGTAAGCAAGGCTACGATAATCACAGAGTCCTCGACTTAGGCACATACCTCTAGAATCATGGTATTTAACATTTTTGCGATGCCGCTAGCTTGGCTGCGAGAACCTTAAATTCCCACACCCGAGAAATATATCCAAAATCAGACTATATGTCCTCACCATGCTGGCTAATGTGACTATAGAAGACTAGATTCCAAAACTTAGATGACCTAGCCCATATAATTTTATCTTGACAAAAATTAAATTAAATCAACAATGAATACCCAAAAATCAAATTTATCAACGAACATCAAGATTCAAAAATGAACAAAAATCCTTCAAATCATATAAATACAAACTCGGATGCTATAGCTAACATCAAGATTCAAAATTCCATAATCTTCATCAAAATCAATAAATACAAACTCAATTCAACAATAATCCATCAAAATCAAATTCAACAAAAGAAAGTAAAGATAAATCAAATCAAGGGAAGAAGAGTTTTCAAATCAAAGTTAAAATAAGATTCTCAAGGGTCGTCCCATGAATCTCTCAAGGGATTCTAACTGTGATTGAGTACCTTCAAAATATATCCTAATCCTACTGCAGGCTGTAGTGGTACTCTAGTTCGAATACCACTACACAAACTAGACCTGCATGGACCACCACTAAAAACGTGTCACGACCCGCACCCACTGTGAGGGTACGAAAACGTAACAACGCCCAGCCTACGCCGCAGTGTTGGCGGTAGAACGCTGTTCTAGGTCAATCATCTAACGATATAAAGGTACATGTACAGTATATACTCTTCGAATGGAGGTGACATAGCAGATACAGTCTCAATCACATCTAAGATAGAGCATGATAAAGATAGATAAAACATGAAATCTAAAAGAGATATAGCAGATAGAAGTCTAAGTGTCTAAGATTCACAACCCAGAAATGTATCTCAAAGCTGAAATACAGTAATCCATAAAATAAGTACAACTCAAGACAACTGAAGTAAAGTAAGAAAACCCTAGCTATCTATACGACCTCTTCTGTGTCTCCTCTAGGCTAGTAGGCAACCTCCAAGCTATCTGTAAAATTTATCAACAGGTCCAGTCAGGATAGGAGCGAGCACAATACATCTCAACAAATCATAGCAGGTTAGAAAATATAATCATACAGTAAAGTAAGATACATGATATGAAGAAATACAGTATGTAAACAGAGAGAGAACTGTATTAGAAATATCTACTATAAATAGAGAACTAACAGTGGCTAGTGATGTAGAGTACATGATAGCACATATGAACGGAACAGATTGGCACATGATCTACACTAAAGAGTTTCACATGATCTACACTACTATGGAATTGTTCACATGACTACTAGCACTCTCCCGTTTTTCCCAATCAATACACAAGGATCTAAGCAGGTTATGTTATTGTACATGATATCACATGGGGGCCCATGAAAGGGTACACATGATAGTATACATGAAGGCTCTGTGAACATGAGAGTACATGATTCACATGAGTGTACATGTATGATGAAAGCACAGGAGTACATGATGAAAGTGAAACGCACATGACACAATGTACCCGATGCTCCCGAGGGGGATAACATCGTATGAAGAGATCCATATAGTACTAATCCGTGATAATGTCGTGACAGCATCAAGTAAGGTAATCTAAAGTAGTAATATAATTCTAAGCAGGATATGAAATGATCAGAGAATGTACTCGTCTGATGTCTGAATGTCCAAAGTAAATATACTGTCCGAGAAGAGGTGTCTGGCTCCTATTCAGAACAGCACAAGTCACAACAAGTCCAGAATGGTAATAAGATGCACTACAATACGTTCTACATGAATCTAGGTTAATCTAGGCCAAAGTCAACTGGTCAACCCTAGAAGTCAACTAGGTCAACTATGGTCAACTAGGTCTAACAAGTCTAAACTAGTCTAACTAGTCTATTCTAAGTCTAATCAAGACTAACAAGTCTAACTAAACTCTCACTAATCTAACAGACACACCATAGGCTAAGAGCCCTAGGCTATATGCTATATCATGCCTAAGCCAAACCACAAACACATATACACATAACAATATATATATCTAATATATTGTAGTACACTCATAACATATAGGCTACCTATATGTACATCCCATATATATATATATATATATATATATATATATATATATATATATATATATATATATATATACATCACTATTCATATATTCATATACATAGATATATATAGGAAAGCTATATATATAGGCACATACATATATATATAGAGAGAGAAAGAGAGGTAAAAGAGTAAGTGAGTATGTGTGTGTTTGGCATGTGTGTGAAAGGATATGTGTTAATGTTCTAAAATTTAGTGATAGGTTGGTGTATGTGACATAGGATACATGATGTCAAAGGGTGTATGAATGCATGTGTGTAAAAGGTTATAGGTTAACTCAGTTTATAGAAATACATACATACATACTTACCTTGTATACATGCATACATACATATCATGTATATTACATTTACATGATACGTACATGTATACTTGTATTATATTATACTTACATTCATGCATATTAGATACTTATATTTATATTAACATATTGCAAACATTCATTTCATTCATGCATCTATGCATTACCTACATGTTTTATACATATGCATACATTGTATATTCATATCATTTCATACATTAACATAGAGACATACAAACATGCACACATCATATATTTCATACCTTGCATTACCTTACATATTATATATTATCATTCATTTCTTTCATATATTACATTATCTTTAAGTTGAATACATCATATATGGATACAATACATTATCTTGCATGCTTGCATTCATATATTACATTCTATATTACCTATATACATGTATTTCCTCTATTCATTCATGCTTGCATCATATACTCTACATTACCATATATGTTATCATTATATATTGTATTACAATATTTATACATTATGCATTCATATTTATCATTATATATATATCTTCATGCATACATTGTATATCATTCTTTCATTCATGCATTGCTTATATGCATTATATTAATTGCATTCCTACATGCTTGCATTCAACCATATATATACATTAATGTAAAGAGAATATATATCATATATATATCATTTTATTCATCTAACATATCATACATTACATACTCTATATTCATTTAATATCCATACTACATAGGCTCATAGGTTACACAAAATGCATATATCGTATAGTCACTCTTCTACTTAAAATCAATACTGTACCAATTGGGCATTCACTAAATTCTAGGATTAAAGTATGTCGTAGCCCTTTGTGTTAGCTTTCCGAAACTTTAAATGGATCGCATTTTCGTGTCCGGAAGCTCCCGAAATCGCGAAAATATCGAAACACGTTCGTCTTTCGTACAGCTGACACTCAAATAATTCTACAAAAAGTTATAGATAGAATTTGGCTTATTAAAATATATATTTGGAAAGCTAACTTCGATACGGTTCTTTTAAAAAAAACGGAAGATAAATCGGAGTTCTAAGCTATAAGTTATGACATTTCTAAGTTGCTTTGGTTAATAAAAACGTGGATAAAAATTATGACGGATTTGACAAAAGAACACATATAGGCCAAGATACTTGGATACAAACATAGGTATCCAAATGAAACTCATTCTAACCATCCTAACTAAGATCAATCCACTCTTTAACCATTATAAAACTGAATTTAAATATCTATTTAAACTATTATCATACATACATACACATGGGGTGTCCTAATTTGGGATCTATCAAGTAGGACACAAGACACATATCTAAAATCCTCAAGAGAGCTCCAAATAGCCTCAAATTTGAATCTAAATGGGACACATGCATGAGGATGGATCCTACGGATTCAAAACTAATTTATATGCAAAGGAAATCAATTTAGAGGATGGATTTTACCTATTGGGAGTAGAATCCCAATGAAATCCTTTAGGATACGGCTCCGATACGAAGATCCCTCAAAGTGGACACTTCTCCTTGCACTCCTCTTCCAATCCTTGGTAGCACCCTTTCCTTGGAGAATGGGAATGATTGAGGAAAGGTTTGGTGAAGGAATGATTTGATTTGGAGATCAAATCAATGGGAAGGCTCTCTAAAATTGGGGAAGAACAAAAGAAAAATAAAAGAGGCAAGATTGTAATGAATAAAATGAATCATTCTCTCCTAAAGGTGGCTGCCATAAAGAGTCCATTAGGGCTAATGGAAAATATCCTAATTGCCCCTCTCTAGTCTCATATGGTTAAGTCTAGACTAGGTTCAAGTTTGGGGTCAAAATGATCTAGTTTTGAGTCTCTAACTTAACCATTCTAACATGATAAAAATTAGTTTAATTAACTAACTTAATGTTGGGTCTTGTGAGCCATGCTTAACTTAATATTGGGTCCCATCTAGAGTTCAAGCTACCCGGGTCACAATACAAGTCGGAACGAGACGAAACTCAAACCCGACTAAACAAATCCAATAAAAACAATATTAAAAATATAAAATTTTTCCAAAATATTAAAATATAAAAAATGACCAAAATCATAATACATCAATTTAAATATTATTAAAATAATCTAAAATTCACCAATTAATCAAAATCCTAAATAATTCAAAAGTCACAAAATGACCAAAATACCCTTAGCCTAAAAAGTTGTAAATAGTCATTTTAATCACATGGTTAGGTCCCCATGGTTAGTCTCTAAGCTTAGCAAAACTAGGGATTAACTAGTTAACCATCAAAATCATAATTCAACTTTTTAAACAGTTTTAAATTGATTAAAAAATTACCAAAAATCACAACATGAGTTAAATCTTATTATCGATTAATCAAAATTATAAAAGTTCAAAATTATCCTCATTTTAGAAAAGTGGGTGTTACAGATCTAGGTAAAGAGCGAGAAGATTATCTCGAGGAGACAGACGATATAAATTTATGATACATAAAAAAATGATAATAAAAGGTGAAGATGTTGATATGAAAAAGTTGTGAGCATCGATCAAGATTATGACAGGAAATGAGAATAAAAGATTTAAAGTTAGAGAGGTAGAGAACTCCTAAATAGTTTGAGGCATAGAATCTAGAGCTGAGTGAGTACATAGTGGATGACAAAATTTCTTGAAGTTGGAGATATTCCAAAGAGGAGATTAAGTACTAAAGTTTTCAAGGATTGAAGACGTCGGGAGACTTGGGCATATTACATTATGAGCATCTTGATATTGTGTTAGCGGAAGTAACAATTGAAAAGGATGAGCCATAGAATGGAGTGTACTAATGGAAGAAAATTGGATGATATCAAGGACTTTTAAAATATTATGAGCTAGATTATGGAATAAGTGACTAGCCGTACTTGATAGATCATATGTTATCTTAGGAACCTGATAGATAGGCTGAATCATAGTATGAGTTTGTATGCAATTATCTCAGCCCGCTTGACTTTCAAATTATTCTAAGTGCTTCTCATATTTGTTTGAAACATATCCATATTCTTTCTCTTCCTACTTCTAAGCTTGTAAATCACGCTTACGTGATTTAGCCAGCTTATCATTCTAATTACGATTTAGAAGATCGTATTCTTCCTTAGCCATGCCTTGATCTCAAATCCAAAACCTTGATCTCACCTCTCTTCTACCTAATAATCATATTATCCTAAGACGCCATTCCTTCCAAATTTTTGATCAAGCATCTACTTACTCGTACCATATTCTTGTGGAAAATCTCTTTTAGAGCTTTTCGAAACTCTCTGTACCATTATTTGTTACTTTTTTGTTCGTGATTCACTTGAACTTGTTTACAAATCCTTTAAGCCTCATCGCTTTGGTTATGCCCAACCAAGCCAATTCTCTTTTGACTATTGAACTTTGAACCATATAGGATCAGCACTAAATTGATATAATTTCCTTATAGAGTTATTGACCAATAGTACCCTGATAGTACCTGAGATTATTGCAAACTGTGATATCTGAGTTCCAGTTTTCCTTTCTAAAATCTTGCTAGTAAATCACGACTATGGTCTTCTGGTTGGGGCTAGTCATACTTGACTCCATTAAGATTTTAATCTTCAATCTTCTTATGCTATGTCTTATTGTAATTTCGAGGATAAAATTCTATAAGGTGGGTAGGTTGTAAGCCCTCTGAATTTTAGGGATTATTTTAAATTTTATTAAAGTAATTATTTTCAATAGATATCTTAATTATAATTATTTTATTATTAAATATACCTCTTCGTGATCTTGATTTTTGGAGCGTAAGAGATGTCAGTATCTCGAAACGTCCTTCATGAGTTTTGATCTAGACAAGTTTATCTTCATATTGATATATCATGTCCCACTCAAACTTATTCCCTTGTGCTCTATTTGTATCGCAGAACTTTCGGGTCAATTTAGGCCATTGAACCATTTTATTAAATTTCCACTTTTATTTTTGATCATTATCGACACGTTACCGTGACTTTCAAATTAGGAGCACAAGACTAGCCATTTTCTCCAAACCAACTTATCATACATGATCTACTCGAGACACTCTTCGTCCATGACCTTTGTGTCCCACTCAGACACACCATTTCGTGCTTCATTTGCTTCATACAACTTTTTGGGCATTTGACCCAATCTCGATTTACTCCACTGAGTCACATTTACTTCCAACTTAATTTTTGGGCCCGACATCGGTCCAATCTGCTCGACCCAATATATGGTACTGGCCTATTTTGAGCCTATTATGCACGTGCCACTTGCGTGCTACCAAGTTGATCTTCCTTGTGCTCCCACTTCATCCACGATTTAAAATGGTTTAAATTTGTTATTTTGATCAAACCCCAGCCCAAGCTTGTCCAAACTTGACCCAATACCCAACCCAATTTGGTGTGACCCTCTCATGACTGCCCATAAACCAACTGATATACTTCTCCTTTTTTTCCACTCACAAATATCCCTATTTTATATAAATATCTCTTTCTCCCTCTCTCTCCATTATATTATATATATATATATATGATATATATATATATATATATATTTTATATATATGATATATATATATATATATATATATTAAAAAAAATTATTATTATTATTATTATATATATATTTATATATATATATATATATATATATATATATTTTATATATATATATATAATAATAATAATAATAATAATAAATTTTTTTAATATATATATATATATATATATATATATATATATATATATATATATATATATATATATATATCTTCTCTCTCTATCTCTTTCTTCTCTCACACACACCAGCACACCCCCCTCTCATTTACGTACACTCTCTATTTTCAACACACACACCCCCACCATAACCCCCTCTCTCCTTGGGAACACCACTCTCCCACTCTTTCAAACTCTCTCCCCACAGCCCACTCTCTCCCCCTCTACCACTCGACCACCACAGCTCCATCTTTTTCCTTCTTCTTTATGAACACCACCACTCCTCTCCCTACTCATCACTAGCCACCTCCACCTCTATGGTTTGGCCGCAACCCCCCTCTTCATCATCAACAACAACCCCATTCTCCTTCTCCTCATTTTTCTTGAACTACTGCTGCGGCTGCTGCAAATATTGCTGCTGCTGTTGTCGCTGTTAACATCGGCCTGGCCGCCGTCGTGCTGCCGCGTGCAGCCGCACGCACCGATGCATCGCCGACGAGCAGCCATTGCTGCTGTCGCCTGAAGTCGCTGTCACGTCGCCCTGATACCCACGACGACTCCCTGTACCCCGACGACCCTCCAGGAGGAAGTCGTTGCCCCGACGAGCCTGCGCGCGCCATTTCGTGCGCGCGCGTGACGCGGCCGCGCTCGTCGACGGCCAACTACCGCCGCCAGCCGCGTCTGGTCGCCGTCGCCGTCGCGCCTTGGCCACACGCAGCCCGACATGCCACCCCCTAGCAGTAGATCGCCTCCTCGAGCCTCACAGGAGGTCGATTTCGACCTCGAAATCGAAGTTCCGTCGACGCACGCGAATGGTGAAGCCAGACTACACGTCTCGAAACAGCGACTTCGTACGTATTTTTTGGGCAATCCAGCCATTGGATCACCGCACTCCCTCCTCCGTTACAATCTCGGTATATAGCTCTGCCTTCCCCTAAAGTTTCAGTCGTTAATTCTTCCATTTGATATGTCAAAATTGGCCTCCAAGTTGCCCGAATAATTGTGTTCATTTTTGGACAGTTTTACGGAGCCAACTTCGTGGGCTCGTATCTCCGCCATCGCAGCTCCGTTTGGCATGCTACCAGTTCCTGTTCGCAGTTGGTATAATCCTCTTCCTGTCCTTTAAGTTTCGTTTCATTGTGAGCTTGTTTGATTGGTTCAATTCGATACCAAAGTTGGTCGTCCAAATTCATAATTTCTAACTTGTTAAATTCTAATTTTGAACACGGGACTCCGAATTCCAATTTTGACACCACCAGTAGACTCGTGGCATCGTTCTGACATGAATTCATATAAAGGTTGCTTGATTTGGACGATGTGGGCCCTGGCACGCATTTTGGTGCAAGGTGGGCCCTACTGTCCGAGTCAATGGATTATTCTGAGATCGGCTCATTGGAATCCACTTCTAGACATACCGTTGAGTTCGTATCGTCATTCTGGACTCGTTGACATATACTTTTCTAGATTTAGTGGACTTGGACTCTGGCATGCATTTTCGTGCAAACCGGATTCTACTATCCGAGTTAACGGGTCATTCTGAGATCGGCTCATCGAAATCCACTTCTGGACATACCATTGAGTTTGTATCGTCATTCTAGACTCGTTGATATATACTTTGCTAGATTTAGTGGACTTGGACCCTGGCACGCATTTTTGTGTAAATCAGATCCACTTTCCGGGTCAACGGGTCATTCTGAGATCGGCTCATCGAAATCTACTTCCGGACATACCGTTGGGTTCGTATCATTATTCTGGACTCGTGGACATATTTTGCCATATTTTGATGACCTTGATCTTGACACATTTTTCGGCGCAAGGTGGGTCCAACGGTGGACCGCATCTTGACCCGAATTACCATTTTTCTTATGTGTCTAGAATTGGACATATGAATAGTCTATTATAGCTATTTTACTTATTCTGAGAACATTGGTGATGTTTGTTTCAGCATCCGACGACGTTCGTGGAGACCCCTATGTTGCTTCCTTTCTTGGTCTTGACGATTTGTCTGCAGGACATCATCGGCCCACTACTTTACCCTAGGCAAGATACCTTGCCATACTTGTTCTGTTTATATTATTCATATATACTCATATGTTGTTAGCTGGTGGCACTGGTAGTGTGTATCCAAGGATGACTTGGTGTTACCGATGATGGCATCGATGTTATGGGTGTGTGAGTGTGTGACTTAGAGTTAGTAGACATACCCGACATGGTGAAGTTATCCCGGATAAATTCATGACTTGACACGAGACATTACACAACACCTTGAGTGAGAGTCATTGTGTTGGCACGAACTTCCGCATTCGACTAATCATCGGTGCGAGCGGTTCGTGTGACGGTACATATAGAGTTAGATGATGTCTAGATTAGAGACTCGCATTGAGATATGGATTATTTGAGTCGTGGATACGACTTGTACATTTCCTGGGATGGAAAAGACAACCAGCATGCGTATGGGACAGACAGTTACATTATTTTATGTTAGCCTCAGGGGTGGCCCGATTATGGGCATGGGCCCTTACTAGTGGGTATATCCGGCAGCGGCCACTAGCTGCGTGCTAGGTTCGGTCGGAAGGTACACTAGTATTGAGCTACTCGGCTCGTGATCCGACGCTCGGCCCGTGTTCTGACGTAAATCCTTTGGCTCGTGATCCGACGTCGACCTGTGCTTCGACGAAATTATTATTCACCTACCCATGCCTTCCAAAGTTGTCTTCAACATGCATTCACATAGATTGGTTAGTTCGTATACATATGTCGGACCGAATTATGGAACAATGTCTTATCATGACTGGTATGCCTTCCACTGATCAGGATTGGTCAGTGGTATAGTTTATTGATCGATGACGGGATAATAGGCCAGGTTATGATTCAGGTTGTCCATTTATATTCAGTTCACATTATGGCATGTATTTTTGTATCTTGTTACGTCCCTCTAAGGACTTGGTAATCTCTCCAGGTATTCGCTGAGCAGTTAGTACAGAGTACCTGTGGCCTCAGGTATATATTTATATTTGTGTTCTGGCTATTTCTATTTACTCTTTCCAGCTTATACCCTCACCTATATTTGCTTTATACTGCTATGTAGTCTATTATTACCAAGCTTATTCCTCTCTCGAGCTTGTTCGAACATATATATTACTGGGTGGACAACTTTAGTATATTATGTTCATTCTTGGTATTTATTTTATTACTGTGGATTGAGATGTAGATGATCAGTTACTCTTAGTTATCCCTTTACAGCGGAGTACGTCCAGGGTTAAGTCCATTAAAGTGGGAACTTACCCTAGATCGTATTAGCTGGCATGGTCGCGCTTAGGTTCCTATATATTTTGGAACTGGGGCATGACAAATATTTTCGATAGATTCCATTTGTTGCGTTCTTCGAACTTCTTATACCATATCGAACTCGAAATAGAAGGAAAAAATGTGTTGATTCGTTGCTTATGCGATTTCAAGTGATCGCATAGGCGCTGTCTAGCGCACCGTCCTATTTTTCCTTGCCTTAAGTAAATCTAGTGAGTGGCTGACCCTTCTCCCCTTGACTCTCTTTGTAACAACCTAAATTTATGTTACTGTTTTTGGGAATTTATAGAATTTTTTGAAAATTTTTAATTTATTTTTCCCATATTTATTTATGGTTAATTATTAATGTTATATGTATTAGTATTTATTAGCTTTATTTAGTACTAATTGCATAATAATTAATTAGTGGACTTCTATTAGTTGAGCATAAATATTTTTAATTAATTTTATTTTTGCATACCAAGCTTGGGCTTGGATTGTGGGATCCATTCTTTCAATAATATTTATATCCAAAGCCTACCAAGCCTTGGACTTTGGATCGTGGCTTTTTTTTCCAAGCTTTGGACTTTAGTTGTCCTTAATATCCAATTAGTAGTAACTAGTAAATTAGTTAGAAATTAGTTGTTAGTTAGTTAGTGATTAGTTAGTGGTTCCACTATTTCACCTCTAGATCTATTATAATTTACAATGTTGCCATCATGGGTTGTGGAGCACTCCATACTTTTCCTATAAAATATGGGACTCTCTATTATTTTGTTACAAAAATTCTAAAACTTTCCAAGCCAACTCCGGCCGGAACCACCCTCTCCTCGACAAACCAGAACCACCACAACTGCCCTGTCACGCCCCGATCCGGGAAATCGCTCGTCCTCGCTAGATTTTACCTGAATCAACGTCCTCGCTGGGGTATGATGCCACACGAGCCTGGAGTTGCGATCGTGCAAGGCAAGATAACGGTTCACATAGTATTTATCTCAAATTGATAACATAAGCAGCGGAAGGGAAACAAAGTATAACATAAGAATCTCTTTTATTGATAACAAACTGAAGATTACAAAGGCTCTGAATAGCCCAACATATTATGCCAATTGGCTACAACGCTCATGATATCTCTAGCTCGCAAAGGATTACATTGTTCCATACATTATGTCTCTTTATAGCTACCAAGTAGTCTTCGGCCGAACATCTCCATGTCGCAAGTCCGAACGCCTATGCGGTGCTTTCCTTGAAACGCTAAGGACTCCATGCCTCGGCGTGTCCAAGCCAAGCTCCATCTCGAACCGATCATAACCTGAGCCTGCACACAAACTAGTGGAGGATTAGTGCTTTCGTCCTCGCTTCACACTGATCGAGACCCGCTCGCACCCAAACCAAATACTAAATATATTTAGTGAAACATGCATCTTAATTTATGATCTTTCTATTTAGCCTTAGAATCAATTTCATGGCAATATTCATGTATAGCAACTTATCATAAATGTGTCCGATATCGTGTCCCTGTGGCAGATACAGTTAGCCATAATATGAATATAAACATAGTGCGTGCTCATCTCCGTCCCTTTTTGCCTAGCCTGCAATGGTTAGAACTTAACATAAGCGATCATATGATTCACGAAACCAACCAATCGTAAACTTAAACATATGCATAAGGGTAGCAGGCCCTGCGTCTGCACCCAACTCTCATCTCAGCCTACCAGCCCTATCTATATGAAGGTCACGGTATTTCTCATCGTAATGGACTTGGCATCTCTTATGTGTAAGCCTATGATCGCTTCGATACGGGTTGCTAGTCCAGTATTCGAAGGATCCTAAACTTACTGATATCATAGCTTATCACAACACTGGACGGTCGTAACCCGTCCGAATGATGTGTACCATAAATACCATACATAATTCCCTCATAGGCCGAACTGTCCTGGTGCCCCGGTCGTAACCGTCCGAGGGAAGCCGCACCCGTACACGGGCAATCCGAGTCCATTGACCATGCAATACTCGCCATAGCATACAAATCGTACATCCCAACCAGTCTCACGTTCCATAAACATAAACATATCCATCTCTTTCTTAAGTCCCTCCGGCGTTATGCCCCAACACATCCGTATTGATGCACGACGCCCAACGGCTTAGACATCTCGTACTCATACTCAACGCTTTCCATTCATAGTTGTTCACATAACCGTGGTTCCGTAGTTACTTAGTGTAACACCCAGTTTTCCAAATGAGGGTATTTTGGTCATTTTCAAAATTTTAGAATTTAATTTGAATTATTATTATTATTTATAATTAATGTGATTTTTTAGTTATTTTATAATAATTGATTTTGGTGGTTTAGTGACTTTGACTTATGTTGACCTTGTAGACTAACCTAGTGGCTAACCTAGGTCATGACTAAGTGCTTAGGATTTGAAAACCTAGGTTGACTTAAGTTAGTAAGGTTTGACTCATTGGTATTAATTTGGGGAAAATAGGAGCTAGTTTGATAAAGGAATGGCTTGTGAAGTCACAAGTCATTTTATGACTAATAGGCTTAATGGCCCATAGCCCACACCCATTGAACCAAGCCCTAACCCTAGGAATCCTGGCCGGCCCACTATGGTCATCCTCCTATTTATATGCTCCTAAAATTAGGGTTGCCTCTTTAGAAAACATTGCCATTTGGAAGAGGTGAGTCCCCATCTTTGTAAATCCTTAGAAAATTCATTTCTTCTCCAAATTCCTCCAAACAAATTGCATTAGGACCTAAATCCATTGTTCTTGCTGTTGGTATTGAGTTTTTACAGGGAGGAATCAATTTGGAGAACTTTTGGTGGTTTGAGGAATCATTTCATTGGGGCTTTTTGAGAGCTTGTTCACCTATAGGTATAATCCTTTCCTTTGCTCATAAATTCTGTTAAAAATCATTTCTAGGTTGTCCTAACCCTAACCTAACAGTAGGATAGGCTAACCCTAGATTTTGGACCCATTTCGTGTCCGTATCGGACATGTATCATTGTGTCTAGGTTAGTGTTCGACGAAATGCCTCAAAGGGTATTTCGTTCGATTTTTGTGATTGTGTTTGAATGGAAAAATCCATTTTAGGCTCGCTTATGCATTTCTTGGACACTGAGCACGTTTTCGTGTCGGATTGGGCCGACACGAGCGCGTGGACACGCGGTCGTGCACCCACGCGCGCGGGCAGATTTCTCCCCTGCTGCTCGTGAATGTTTTCTCTGTGTACAGAGGGTTTCGACGCTTGAAACTCGACATAGGAGTTGTGTCCATGACTGACACGAGATCCCTAGAGTTTTAGGGACCCTCGTGTCGTGTCGGATACGTATTTGTGTGTGCACATGTTGTACACTGTGCGTCCCGTGTGCAGTATGGGTTTTCTGTTTTAATTCGATTGCTAATGCTTTTAAATGTGTTTTAACTTACTAATTATATCCTAAATATCAAGTGCAATCCCTGTTACATTAGGTTACATATTAGTTTAGGTTTAATGACATATTTTGGCTTGAAATGGGTTCGAACAGTTGATTCCTGACACATACACTGATACACTCAGACACAGTGTTCTAGCAGTGAGTTTTCTCATTTGTAAATTCCTGTTAATAATGTTTTCCAACTATAAACTACCCCCACACATTTGTTGGCTCATATTAATGAAACATTTAAATTCATTTGGGCTTTTATTGACACTGTCTGATGCTAATTACTCTCAGTTTTCCCAAGAAGGGATCCGTATATCACTATGCTTAACAGGTTCTTTGAATGAAAATACAGGCGAGTACATTCTCTGATTATTTCATATCCTGCTTAGAACTATTTCCTGCAGTAGATTACTTTACTTGTACTGTCACGTTAGTCACACGGATTGGTACTATACGGATCCCTTCTTGAGATGTTATCCTTAGGGAGCATCGGGTACTACATGTTCTGTGCATTTCACTTACATGTCGTATCACTATGCTTCACAGGTTCTTCGATCACTTGTGACATATACTCTTATGATCACAGAGTCTCTTAGAATCTCTTATCCCATTCACTGGATATCCTATAATCTCCTAGAATCCCCATTTTTAGGACTTTCATGTACCACCCTTCGGGGGCTTTGCGTGGAATCATAACATAACTTGGTTGGATCCTTGTGTACTGATTGGGGGTACGGGGGAGTAGAAATAGACATGTGAATACTATCCAAGTAGTATAGTATCAGAATCTCTTCCATAGTGTAGCATCAGAATCTCCTATGCCATTTACATGTCTATATTGTACTCTGACTCACTAGTCACATGTTAGCTCTCTATTTATAGTAGATATTTCTATTACAGCTTTCTCTCTCTGTTTATATACTGCATTTCTTTCAGTACCTGTATCTTACTTTACTGCATGATTATATCTTCTAACCTGCTATGAACTGTTGAGATGTACTGTACTCGCTCCTGTCCTGACTGGACCTGTTGAAAATATTACAGAGGACAAGGAGGAGGCTTGCCTGGATACCTACTACGGGGCAGCCTTAGATGACACCTGCGAGCTGGACCCTCAAGAGGACCCAGCTCTAGCTGAGGATATCATCCCGATTGCCTAGACTAGATTAGTTAGGCTTATCTATCTTTTATGTAGTCTTGAGACATGTTTTAGCTAGACTTATTTGGAGTTCAGAGTTGTATATATTCTTTCATTCTGTATCTGAGACTATGTACTTCTGGATATTGCTGGGATTATCTTAGACTACTTTTCATCTATTTATTTCCTTGAGTTCTATTTCATATCGTGCTATCTCTTCCTTAGTTGTGATTGAGTTTTATTGCTATGTCACCCCCATTCGGAGAGTATAAACTATTTAGAGATATATTGCTAGATGATTGTTGACCTAGGACAGCGTTCTACCGCCGACACTGCGGCGTAGGCTGGGCGTTGTTACGTTCTCGTACCCTCACAGTGGGTGCGGGTCGTGACTCGTTTTTAGTGGTGGCCCATGCAGGTCGAGTTTATGTAGTGGTATTCGAACTTGAGTATCACTACAGCCTGCAGTAGGATTAGGATATATATTTTGAAGGTACTCAATCACAGTTAGGATTTCTTGAAAGATTCCTAGGACGACCCTTGAGAATCTTATTAAACTTTAATTTGAATCATTTCCCTTGTCTTGTTGCTCTCACTCCTTGATTATTGAATTTGATTTTGTTGGATCGTTGTTGATTGATTTTTCTATCGAGATAAATTTTTATGGCCTGAGTTACGATATTTTTCTGATAACATATGTCGACGGGAATACAGGGATGGTAAAACGTCTGCTTGGTTATGGAAGCTAGAGTTTATCGCAGCTATATTAGCTGGCGTGGCGGAAACATAGAGACCTAACTTCGGATGTACATATCTTGGTTATGAGATTTAGAATTTCTCGCAGCTATACTAGTCGGCATAGCAAGAATTCCAGACGACATGATTATAGAGGTGCATGCCCCTGTTATGGACTCTACCGTTTATCGCAGCCTTGCTTACTAGCGTGGCGGGGATTCTGAGTATCATGATTTTTGGACAGACACATATGATTATCAGATTGTATCTGGGAAAGGTTCTTAAATATATCATCTCTATCTTCATTCCAGTTATTATAAATTATTTTCCATCATCAAATAATTTAGGAGTAGAGATCTTTTAGCTTTATAGAGCTTATGCATATGTAGTTCTTTCTTAGTGTGATAATTTGATGACTTGTGATTAGGCCCTTGTCTTAGGAATGATAGTATAGCCTAGCTTTAAATAGTGATTCTTGTAGCTAGTTCTCCTTTGTTGATATTTACTAGTTTTTTTTCCAGCCTTGATGATTGATTTATATTTTATTTTCTTTTCTTTTTCCTTCAGTATGGCACCCATGACCCGAGCCTGTCGCCTGAGAGCAGCTGCAGCTACTGAGAGTGTGCCTCTACCTCCTACTGTTCAGGAGATAGCTATCCCTCTATCTGATCAGGGGGTGGTGGCACCTCCTGCCATTGAGGAGATGGTGGTAGCCTCGCCAGAGAGTCTTCCTTCATCTCCTGTCGTTCAGGAGAGAGCTGCGAATTTTCCTGAGACCGAGAGCCCTTTTCTACCCTCTGTACTCCATACTGTACCACCCGGAGGTTTGCTACTGTAGGCCTCAAAAATGAAAGTCACGCTGAGTTGATCAGAACAAGTCACGCAGAGTGATCCGAGAAGCAGCACAAAAGATACGCTAAGTTCTGCCTGGCCATCTGCTTTAGAAGTCACGCAGAGACAGCTCAGCCATACGTCAGAATCATAATGACTGACAACACAGCAGTCGAGAAACGTCTCCTCGTATGCCACGTATGCACAGAATTCGAGAGATCATCGCCGTCTTTTGCGTGATTTTCGAAATCTTCCTTAGCAAGACTCACTCTTCACCAAGTTGGCGTGACTTTGGGTCTTATCTTCATTTAATGCGGCTGACAATATAATCAATGTCAGAGATTTTGTGTCAGACGAAGCGTGCCAAATCAAGACAGCTGGCGGTTGGCGTGGATTCTGAACCTTCTCCTTCCTCAAGTTTGCGTAGATTTTTGAGTTATTCTTCTCAAAGCCTGCGTAAATTCTGAAGTATTCTTCTTCAAAGCTTGCGTGGATTTCGCCTTCAACGAGTCTGCGTCAACGAAACTGCGTGGATTTTTGCCTTCAGCAAGACAGCGTGGATTTCATTTCAACTGGAGTACGTGGCAGCCATGCCACCGATCTCTCTCTCGCGTGCCCAGTAACTTGCATACGACCCATGCACTAATGCCATGTGTCCAACAGTTACGGGCCACGTCCAGTAATTACTCACTAACCCTGCGTGTATTTAGAGTCTGCGTGACTTTTCAAATGCACTAGTGGTGAGGTAGTTATCTTTTCAGTTACTGTTTTGACTCTATAAATAGAGTTCTTTTTTTATTCATTGTACAGATACATTGATATCTACTGTCAAAATTTTGAGAGCTTTTCTTCTTCGCATAGTCCAAAGGATAAAGCGATCGTCTTCTAGATCGGATTCCTACAGTTGTAATTTTCTCAGATACAAAATAAATAAAGTAAATTTATTTATGGAAAACAAATTGGCGACTCTGCTGGGGAAAACCATCTCCTCTTCTGAGATGGTAACAACTCAATACGATACTTCGTCTATTGGTTCGACGAAGAAGGTGATGACGATCAGATTCGATCAACTCGCCTATGAAGAAATGCAGCGGGCTAAGGGTGGCAAGCCCATTCCAGCCTCCATTATCACTGCCAAGTCGAAGGGACACTCTGTCTATGTCCCTAAGAATCAGTTGACAGTCAATGGTGGAGTCTCTGCCATAGTGTCTACTCCTAACACTGGCAAGAACTCCATTGCAAGCACGCACACTCTTGTGCGCTCGAAGATGACAGTAACTAAAAGTCACGTTGACAGTACTGGCTCCTTAGCCGAATCTGTTCCAGCGTGCAAATTCAATTCTAAAAGTCACGCTGACAGTACTGGCTCTTTAGCCAAATCTGTTCCAGTGTGCAAATTCAACTCTAAAAGTCACGCTGATAGTACTGGCTCCTTAGCCAAATCTATTCCAGTGTGCAACCCCACATTCAAAAGTCACGCTGACAGTATTGGCTCCTTAGCCAAATCTGTTTCAGCGTGTAATTCTAAAATCAAAAGTCACGCTAACAGCTCTGGTTCTTTAACCAAGTCTGTTTCAGCGTGTATTTCATCAGAGAAGAATAACTCCTTAGTTATCTCTTCTTCTTCACCGAGTTCTACTAGAACTGGGGGTGGTCTTCCACACAAAGTCCCTTCGAAAAGGAATAACTCTTTAGTTGCTTCTTCTGCTCCTGTAGTTTTTACTCCAGGAACAGCTTTGACTGATACTTTTGTTAGTCAAAGGAAAGGAGATGGTCTTTTGACTACTCTTCCTTCTGGACATTCTATGTCTCAACATCTGAATGAGTCTAAGAAGAAACATTCCTTAATGTCTTCTTCTTTGATTTCTTCAAATTGGGCACAGAATCTGTCCATTAAAGAGGGTCTGCTACCAACTCCTAATCAAGGGAGTGGTTTAACTCTTCCTTCTCTGCAAATATCCAGATCAATGGAAGGAAAACTCTATGTTTCCAAAATTAATATGTTACCTTCCACTGATTTAAGAACAAAACTCAGCACTTCTGGTGTTAAGAAACCATACCAATTGGATATGAAGATAAAAGATCCAGATGCAGAGTATACAAGAAATTATGTGGCTCACATTAATCACTCTTTGTATAATCAAGAGCCATCAAGACCCAAGAACAGGAAGTATATTCCTCAATCTTCACAAACAGATTTACGGGAATATCTTCAACAGAGAGAAGGAGTAATTATATATCAAAGGAACATGCTGAATGTGACTTCTAATCTTCAACAGAAGAGAAGGAGTAATTCTATATCAAAGGAACATGCTGAATGTGACTTCTATCCAAGAGTCATAATTCAGTGCAGATGTGAATCAACAGTTCAAGACCATGGTGATCATACTGAATGTGACTTCCAGCGAAGAGTCACAATGCAATGCAGATGTCAAAATAAACGACAGTCTGTCTTTAATAGGATTCAGTATAAACCTATGCCTGATGAAGATGAGCCTTTGTTTGCCTCTGTCAACATGACTTCTCGGGACACCGGGGGTAGAGTTGATAGTCCAGATGGAGTATATAAAAACACCAGAGCAAGAGTCCTGGCTTCTAGTCAAAGAAATTTGATCCCTGAAATTGATTCTGAATTTCTTGGAGAATCTAACTTCCCACCTCTTCCTACTGGAGGTAATTCTCCTATAGTTGACTTTGATACACGAAGCAATGATTCAGAGCATACAACATCTACTAGTTCATCAATAATCCCTCATACAGTCACGACTTACATGGTTGATGGGAATACTGATGAACCCTCTTCTTCCCTGACTCCTCAAGATCAAAGAATTGCTTCTTTGGAACAGCAAATGAAGTCTATGACTGACACAATGAAGTCAATGTATGAACTCATGACAGCTCAGTTGCAAAATCGACAGACTGTATCAGATGCCGTACCAGTTGATACTGATATAAGTCCAGCACAAGTTCCTCCAGCAGTACAATCCAATACTCCTGGACCTGCTCAACCAAATCCTAGTCTCTCTGGAGCTGGAGGTAGTACTTACAATGCTGTTCCTCCTCCTAACTATTCTCTACAAGCCACAACTCCACAATCTTCGGGAGTTGTCTCTGAAGAATTGAAAAATCTCAAAACTCAATTCGAGGCATTCAAACAGAAGGATGGTTTACAAAGGTTAGGCATCAAGCAGCCTTATCCGATAGAATGGAAGCAAGTATCATATCCTCCTAAATACAAGCCTCCTACTATCTCATTCTATGATGGAACCACTTCTCCAAGTCAGTTTATCAATCACTTTGAAGTAATGACTGATCAATTACAACCAAGTGATGCTCTCCTTACTCGGGTATTTATTGGATGTCTCAAGGGAACGGCTTATGAATGGTATAGAAGTTTCCCAGATGGGAGTATTACCTCATTTGCTGGTTTCAAACAGATGTTTCTTGAAAGGTTCTATGAAGGGCTTAATGACATGACTATGTCTGCTCTTATTAGAATCAAGCAGAAAAATAATAAATCTACAGAGGAATACATTGAACGGTTTCGAAGAGAAGCTCTGAAGATGCCTCTTGGAACTCCTGATGCTGTCACCATTGACACGTGCAAATCAAACTTGTTGCCAATTATCAGTATGTGGACAGGGTCCACTCAATTTCAAGATTGGCCTTCCTTCATAGTCAGTGCTAAAGCTGCAGAAATCAGTGCTGAAACCTTCAAAGGTTTAGGAGTGCAGATGACTCCTAAAGAAACAGGACAAGGGGCTAACAATAAAAATAATGCTCGTAAAGGAAAAGAAACTCTAGAAGTTAATCTTCAGAGCAAAGATGCATCGAATGTTCAAACTCCTGCCTCTACAACTCAACAATCAAGAACACCTCGCCCCAGAGAAGAATATTCTTTTGATGACGACGATGTCCTTGGTATCTTTGAATGTCTGTTGAAGGGTAATAAAATACAATTACCAGAGATCAAGAAACCTGATGAAGCTGGTAAGACAGATCATCCTAAATACTGTCCATATCACAGAATGCTGGGTCATACAATTCGTACATGTTATGTATTGAAAGGAAAGATCCAAGAAATGATTAAATCTGGAGCTCTCTCTTACTCCAAAAGAGAAGACCGTCACCTCCAACGTCGTCTCTATGCAATTTGGAAATTTCCCTCCTCAACTCCTTGAAAGTGGGATTATTCCTATTCCCAAGGCAACTCTTGACATAGTGAATCTTCCTCCTCCACAGTTTGAAGGATTAGTGCCAATCACTTTGGAAACAGGAGAAATCATGTGGATCCATCCTGATCTAGTGGCAGATTTTGAATCGCCTTCTCCTCAAAAGATTTCTTCTCAAAAATCCAAGAAGGCTGGAAAGATCAAGTCATGTCATATGACTTCTCTTGGGTCTACTTCTGACACAGAGCCAAAAGATAAAGAAGAAGCACTTGTTAGTGCTACTCGAACGGGGAAACCTTACCTAAAGGATTATTCTAAAAATCCTGAAGATCCTACTGATATCCCTTCAGATGCTAAAGATGCTCCTAATGTTCCTCCCGAGGAAGAACCATCTACTGAACCTGTTCCTCCCAAGCCTACAGCTCTAGAGAAAGGCAAACAACAGGCTCGGTTTGATAAGCCAATCAAGAAGTCTTCTCCTCTTGGACTTCAGAAGCCTTACAACTTCGACATTTTGGCTCAGCTTGCCAATACTCCCGCTAGAATGTCCCTTTTTGAACTTCTACGTCTTTCCAAAGAGACTCGGGAGACGTTAAGTGAAGCACTTCTACAAGCTGACTCTTGTCTTGCACAATTGAAGAAGCCGGATGCGGAACCTGCCACTTGCTTACATTGCAACAGTGTACTGGAGATTATCCCAAATATCACATTTACACAAGACGACATGTTACTGGAGGATAATCGACATGATCGACCTCTCTACTACACTGGTTATATTGATACGATGAAGATAGATCGTATTCTCATTGACCCAGGGTCTGCTATAAGCATAATGCCAAAGAGTTTGTTGGATGAACTAAAAATCCCTCTTCATAAACTCTCCAAGACGGTTACTACTATCTTGGGATTCAATCAAAGCCGAAGTGAGCCTTTGGGAAAGATTCATCTGAAGCTTCAGATAGGTGATTTCAGATCTAAAGTCACTTTCTATGTGATCGAGATCGCGGGATCCTATAATCTTCTTCTGGGGAGGCCCTTTCTTCATGAAAATAATGTGGCGCCCTCTACTCTTCATCAATGTTTTAAGTACATTGATAGCAATGGGAGAGTACAAAAAAAAGTTGCTGATATAAATCCCTTCCATGGGGTTGAAGCTTATTTCAATGATTCCCGAATGTATAAAGAAGAATATACAAGGATCATACAAGCTATGGAGAAAGAAGATGCACAAAGTGAGACTTTAATAATCCTTGTTAAATGTCGAACTACTCAGCAACAATCTCCTAAACCCTTCGGAGAAGATTCTTTCATCATTCCAGTGAGTGGACGGATCTCTCCGTTACCTCAGTCATCTACTCAGAATACACTGATCATTCCTGTCAGTGGGCGTACTACAGTTTCTGTACCTTCACAAGATACTCTGCTAATTCCAGTTGGAGGGCGGACTACTCTTCCTACTCAAACTTCAAGGGAGCTCACCTCTTCTGAGCCATTTGTTATCGATCTTAATCGAAACAAAGCTTCTTCTTCTTCTCCTTTAGTCATTGACTTGGCTAAAATCTCTAAGGCTCAGCCTTCTCCCAATGTAAATATTGCTGCTTTTGCATTTAATGAAAAGTCTCCACCTTTGCAGTACGTTGATGTGTGTAATTATGTTCATAGTTATTTACATCTGTTAGATGACTTGAACACAATAACCATAGGAGTTGTACAGGCTGTTCATACAGATGTATCTCTAGAACCTGTACAATCTTCATACTTTCTAGTTCCCAGCAGAAAGCCAGGAGACATTCCAATATTCTTCTACAAAGGGCCTCAAAATCCTTCTGATCTTGAAGATGATGACAAAAATGATGATACTGGAAGATTACAACTACGTCGTTATAGTCAGCAATCTAGAGACATCATCAAAAATATGGGCTATGACTTCAGGACTGGCCTTAATAATGGAAAAGGAAGAAAAATGCCTGTCCGGATTCCTCCTTTGAAATATGGAAGGACGAAATGCGGATTGGGTTATACTGCTCCTACTCCTTTCATCAACATTATCCATAAAGATCTTAAGTCTGACGAAGATAAGAGATCTGATTCTTCTAGTACCACTTCTTGGGATTCCGATACAAGTATCGGTGACTTCTATTGCAACCTTCTGTCTTCCAATATGGTTTCCATTGACCATTCTGAAGAAAGTGATGAAGACGAAGAAGAGTTTGAAATCTCACCTGAATCAGAACAGTGGGCCCAAAGATTAGATAATCAATGGGAGTTCCGTTTCGAACAAAAAGAACCTCCGACTGAAGATAAACTTGTTCAAATAGATGTTGGTGAAGAGGGGTCTCCCAAACCAATATTCATCAGTGAAAGTCTTTCAGAAACTGATAAGAAAGACATGATCAAACTCATTCGTGATTACATCGATGTCTTTGCTTGGAGTTATGAAGATATGCCAGGTCTTGATCCACAGATTGCAACTCACAAGCTCAACATCTTGCCGAATGCTAAACCGGTCAAACAACAACAACGACGATTTTGTCCGGACATCATGGACGCAATTGAAGCTGAAGTCAATAAACTTATTACATCTGGGTTTATTAGAGAGGAACAACATCCCGATTGGGTGGCTAATATTATTCCTGTTCTTAAAAAGACTGGCAAGATCAGAGTATGCATAGACTTTCGCGATCTCAATGCGGCATGTCCTAAAGACGAATTCCCTCTACCAATCACTGATGTCATGGTTGATAATACCTGTGGATTTGAACGAATGTCATTCATGGACAGGTATTCTGGGTATAATCAGATCAAAATGTTCCCAGAAGACGAGAAGCACACTTCTTTCAGAACGCCGATTGGTACATACTGTTATACAGTTATGCCATTCGGTCTCAAGAATGCAGGAGCAACTTATCAACGAGCTATGAGTACTATATTCCGTGAACATTTGCGGAAAACAGTCGAATGCTATGTTGATGATATTGCAGTCAAAAGTCGACAAAAGGAAGATCATATCCAAGATTTGAAGACTATATTTGATCTAATGCGTAAGCATCAATTAAAGATGAACCCTACTAAGTCCTTCTTAGGCGTCTCTAGTGGTAAATTTCTCGGCTTCGTCATTACCTCTAAAGGTATACACGTGGATCCCGAGAAGATCAAAGCCATCCAAGAGATGCGTCCTCCACGCACCTTAAAAGCGCTACGAGGATTTCAAGGAAGAATTGCTTATATCAGGAGATTTATCTCTAATTTATCAGGACGCTGCAGACCATTCAACAAACTTATGAAGAAAGGTGTCTCTTTTGTCTGGAATGATGAATGTCAGAAAGCATTCGATGATATAAAACAATATCTGATGAGCCCTCCAGTATTGGTACCTCCCGTCTCAGGAATACCGTTCCTCCTCTATACTCGAGCAATGAGTCATTCATTGGGTGCATTACTCGCTCAAAGGAATCAAAATGGCCATGAACAAGCCATTTATTATCTCAGTCGCACTATGACCGGAGCTGAACCTCGATATTCACCAGTTGAAAAAGAATGTCTAGCCTTGATGTTTGCTGTCCAAAAGACACGTCATTATATCATTGGTCAGACTATTCATGTCATCTCCAGGATCAACCCTATACGGATCATGATGAAGAAACCCAATATTTTGAATTCTCGATTGGCTAACTGGAGAATCCTACTTGCTCAGTATGATATGCACTATATTCCTCAGAAATCCGTCAAGGGACAAGCTTTAGCTGATTTTCTGGCTGCTCACTCAATTCCAAAAAATTCAAAACTCTATGATGAAATCCCAGATGAAGTCCTAGATTCAAATCAAATTGCTGAAGAAGATCCTACTTGGCGTCTATTCTTTGATGGAGCGTCAAGAATTGGTCCTAATGGCGATATTGTTGCTGGAGTTGGAATTGTTCTTGTATCGCCAGAAGGTCTTGCCATCCAAAGAGCTTATTCTCTCGATCAGCCGTGTTCAAACAATGTAGCTGAGTACAACGCATTGCTTATTGGTCTTCAACTCGCTAAACATCTGAATATTCAACATTTGGAGGCGTATGGAGACTCTAAACTTATTGTCAATCAGATCAGGGGTACTTATGAAGTTCGCCATCAAGATCTGGTTCCTTATCATAGAGTGGCCATATCTATGGCCTCATCATTTAAGGAATTCTTCATTGAACATGTTAGGCGAGCATGTAACACAGAAGCTGATGCCCTTGCTAATCTTGCAGCGGTGCTGGCTATCCCAATCAGACGGCAACAAATGATTGTTGTTCATAGTCGAGAATTATTTCATCTTGAAAATAACCTGACTCTAGGGCTTCCAGTTGACATTGAAGAATCAACATCTCATGACGTCAACACAACAAGAGGATTTGGATTTAGTCGTAAATCGATATCATCTTCATCCGATTCCAGCATGGAATTCATTTTCAGTAACTCGACTGAGAATCAGAATACGGATAAAGATTGGAGACTTCCTTTCTTAGATCTTGTATTGTATGATATTCTTCCGAACGATCCGAGTGAAGCAGCATCTATCAGACGACGATCACTCAGATTCTATTACAATCATACAACAAAGACCTTATATCGTCGAGCTTATGATGGTTTACTCCTTCGGTGCATTACCGGTGATGAAGCCCAACAAGTTATTCGTGAAGCACATGATGGAATTTGTGGAGCGCATCAACCTGGGCCAAAACTTCAAGACCGTATTCGACGGATGGGTTATTATTGGCCAACTATGGTATCAGATGCCATTGAATATGCAAGGAAATGCAAAGCTTGCCAAATCCATGCAGATTTTATACATCAACCTTCGGAATTTCTACATCCGACGGCAGCATCATGGCCCTTCGAAGCTTGGGGCATGGACATTGTCGGCCCGATCAATCCTCCATCATCTAAAGGTCATCGGTTCATTCTCGCAATAACCGATTACTTTTCCAAATGGGCCGAAGCTATTCCTTTATCTGAAGTTAAGACGTCTAATGTCATCAGCTTTATTAAGCACCATGTCATCTACAGATTTGGTGTTCCTCGACGCATTGTTCATGATAACGGACCACAGTTCGTCAGCCAGAAATTTACTCGATTCTGTGATGATCACCGGATCAATAATGTTGCTTCTACCGCATATAATCCAGCAGCTAACGGATTGGCAGAAGCTTTCAACAAGACTATCATCAAACTCCTAAAGAAGTTTGTCTCCACTAACAAACGTAATTGGAGTGACAAGCTCGGGGAATGCTTGTGGGCTTATCGCACTACAGTCCGTAATGCTACTAAGTGTACACCTTTCTCTCTGGTGTATGGATCTGAGGCTGTTCTTCCATTAGAGATTTAAATTCCTTCTTTAAGGATAGCAATCGCTAATGAACTCACTGCCGAAAATAATGATCGTCTTCGACTTCAAGAATTGGAGGCTCTGGATGAAAAACGGTTATTTGCTCAACAGAATATTGAATTCTATCAAGCTAGAATTTCAAGGGCTTTTAACAAAAAAGTCAGAATTCGAACATTTCAGAAAGGAGAACTTGTGCTTACTGTCAGACGCCCGATGACTATGACACACATGAGTAAGGGCAAGTTTGATGCAAAATGGGAAGGTCCATTCATTGTCAATAAGATCTTTTCTAATGGGGCTTATCAACTCACTACTCTAGATGGTAAAGCCACTATGATGCCCATCAACGGCAAATTCTTGAAGAAGTACTACGTCTGATATTTCTATCAAAATTGTCCTCCCATCACTCTCCAACTGTTTCACTGTTCTTTCCAAAGAATCATTCTGATATCTATTATCCCCAGTGGAGATAGGTATTCTACTTTGTATCGTTTTCTCAACAAATTTGATATCCAGAAAATTATGTCCACATCACCTCTGAATTTTCTATCTCAATATCATATTTATGAAAATGATATTTAGTCTTTCTGATTTCTGAGTCAAAAGATCAATGAATGAAGGCAAAAATATAAAAGTGGGAAGGATATATCATAAACAAAGTTTCCTTAAACGGAGTTTATTTGAGACAAAATTCCTCAAGAAAAAAGAGTACATCATCATGGAAGATCACTATGATCCCTTTCATATTTGGGACGAGGACCGCATACATAATCAGCAAAAGAATTGAATACATCTTTTTCTGACCGCACCAAGAATTGACAGGCAGCCAGCCTCATTGCTTCTTCTTCTTCGGTTTCTCCTGGTTCGACTAGGAAATCCAGGATATCTTTTGACGGCTTGGGAGTAGACGAGCTTTCGCCCATTTCCTTCTTCTGCGGAGGTGGATGTTCTTTAACACCTTCAGTAGCTTCAAGGGCGACTTCAGCCTTCTTTATGTTCTCTTCAGAAGACATTATGGATAAAATGCGATCCTTCTATTTCAAATATATGCTCTATTTATAGGCATATGGTTACAAGGATCGAAGGGACGTATTCTTTCCCGATACTCAGTTCATCCATTCATTTCTCATATTCATCCGACGTTTCACATGTTCATTAATACTTGACGGTTCGTCCGTTCATTTATTACATTCACTCCACAGTTCATCTGTTCATTATTTCTTAACGGTTCATCCGTTCATAATCTTCTATCAGTTCATTAAGTGGGGATTCGTTATTTATCATGTTTTCATAACCTCTGAATCAAATCCGAATCTACTTACTCATTTGTCATGTTTTGACCTCTGCATAGAAATCAATCTATTTTCTTTCGAGTTCCTATATATTATCATGTCCATAATACCTCTGATAATATCATATACTCTAAAAACAGAAAAGATGATTTTATTATCTATCATGTCCACAATTCATCCACAAATACAAATCATTGAGCATAGAAGAATTGTCATTTTCATTCCCATTTCACCACAAAAAAGTCTATTACATTTTCTTAGACTTTCCTACAAATCATAATGGAAATCTATTACAAATCTTGGATTTTCATTTTACACCACAACGATAACCTAATAGAGATCTATCTTCTTCTTTGGATCTTCTCCGTCGGACCTTCTCCGTCAGGTTCGTTGTTGGTTGCAATTCCTGACTATCTGGGTCTCAGTCACGACCAGATCAGCAGGAATCAAACTCTGGTCTTCTCTCTCAGACGAGAGGAGAACCACAGAGTATGGCAGCCCGACGGCGTGTTGCTGCCAATACAGCTCGTGGAGGAACGGCGGCACCTCAAGCAGGTAGGAATGTATCCAGCATTAGGATACGATTCCTAGTTCTGCCGTCAAAGGAATTCTACTACCCAATCTCTTGGTAGTAGAGTTAACTCCACCATCCAACTCTCATGTATAAAGGCTCTTCCTACCATCTAAGGAAGACCCTTCTATCTCACGAAGAGTTCTGAGTTGTCTGATATACGCGTCAAAAGCGTATGAGCTCCCTGATGTAGATGTCAGAAGAACATTGTCCACAGCATTCACATCACCAATGCCAGTTCTGAAGAAGGTTTTCAGCCAAAATTCTGCAAGAAACAGTAAAGAAAAATCAGTCAACAGAAACTGGCCAAGCAAAGATAGATGCATTCTGTTCATTTCAGGAAGATGAATTTGTCCTTAGCAAACAAAAAAAAAAATTCGATGCGTGTATATTGAACTTACCGCTGAGTTTGCTGCTAAGGATTGACAGATCCATGTCTGGTATCGTGCACAGAGATTTGACATCAGGCAACATGGCTTTCCTATTTCCTTCTCATAGAAAATTCATTCTCAGAAGAGAGGAAGAAGAATGGGAAGATGAGTTTGCGTGGAGTTCATCCATCTATTTAAAGGGTCAAGTGCAGGTCTATTCTTGGAAAAGATCTGCATAAATAGCGCTCGTAAATTGTGGAATGAGTGTCACGTGTACTTCGGGAGACCGTGCAACATTGGAAACAGTCAAAGAGTGCTAATTAATATTCTTCATTAAAAGGCACGCAGATCAAACACAAAAGTTGTACTTCATTCTTTAAACAGGCACTGATGGCCTTACAAAAGATAAGACAAAAAGAGTACAACAAAAGCATAAAAGCCACGCTCTATTTTCCAGAGCGACTGAGCTTAGTGCCTAGTTCTTCTACGCTCCTAACTCCTAGACAGTGCAACAGAGCTTTAAACATTTCACGCTGCTCTATGAAGTTGCGCCCATCAGAAGAGGACGAGCCATCCAAGCCAAAATAGCTCAAGAAATTCTTGGCTAGTTGCAAGGGATCATCTTTGAGCTCGAAGACAAAGGGCTCTGGCTCTTCACCCCCAAAAGTGGGGTCACCAGGGGAACAAAAGCCCAACTTGCGTGCTTCCTCTTCAGCTGCTTCCTTTGGGGTCATATTTTCGAGAGATGAAGTCAAAACTGAGAATCTCTTCCTGTTTATATAACAGATTTCATCGACAGTTCATATTCCACCATAAATTGGACGCAATCAGTCTCGGAGAACGAAGAGTCATTATGACATTTAATAAGTTCATTTGGATGTTTTCAAAGAACTTCGAAGTCTTTTCGACTTTCGAGAAATTTTGGAGTCATCTCAGCGTGACTTTAACTCATTTCATCATCTCTATTTTTCAAAGTATTTCGAAATTTTTTTTATCATTTTTTGAAAACTTTGAAGGGGGTTTTGTAGGCCTCAAAAATGAAAGTCACGCTGAGTTGATCAGAACAAGTCACGCAGAGTGATCCGAGAAGCAGCACAAAAGATACGCTAAGTTCTGCCTGGCCATCTCCTTTAGAAGTCACGCAGAGACAGCTCAGCCATACATCAGAATCATAATGACTGACAACACAGCAGTCGAGAAACGTCTCCTCGTATGCCACGTATGCACAGAATTCGAGAGATCATCGCCGTCTTTTGCGTGATTTTCGAAATCTTCCTTAGCAAGACTCACTCTTCACCAAGTTGGCGTGACTTTGGGTCTTATCTTCATTTAATGCGGCTGACAATATAATCAATGTCAGAGATTTTGTGTCAGACGAAGCGTGCCAAATCAAGACAGCTGGCGGTTGGCGTGGATTTTGAACCTTCTCCTTCCTCAAGTTTGTATAGATTTTTGAGTTATTCTTCTCAAAGCTTGCGTAAATTCTGAAGTATTCTTCTTCAAAGCTTGCGTGGATTTCGCCTTCAACGAGTCTGCGTCAACGAAACTGTGTGAATTTTTGCATTCAGCAAGACAGCGTGGATTTCATTTCAACTGGAGTACGTGGCAGCCATGCCACCGATCTCTCTCTCGCGTGCCCAGTAACTTGCACACGACCCATGCACTAATGCCATGTGTCCAACAGTTACGGGCCACGTCCAGTAACTACTCACTAACCCTGCGTGTATTTAGAGTCTGCGTGACTTTTCAAATGCACTAGTGGTGAGGTAGTTATCTTTTCAGTTACTGTTTTGACTCTATAAATAGAGTTCTTTTTTTATTCATTGTACAGATACATTGATATCTACTGTCAAAATTTTGAGAGCTTTTCTTCTTCGCGTAGTCCAAAGGATAAAGCGATCGTCTTCTAGATCGGATTCCTACAGTTGTAATTTTCTCAGATACAAAATAAATAAAGTGAATTTATTTATGGAAAACAGCTACTTGACGCAGCCCAGGTGTTTGTATTTTTCTAAGAAAGGTTGATGGAGTCACAGAGAGTTCATGAGGAGGCTATGAGGGAGAAAATCCAGAGGTTGCTACGTCTGCGGGACTCTGTGCTTCTAGGAGGAGAGCCTAGCTCCAAGAGGGCGAGGAGCAGTATCCAGTCCTACCCAGAGTTTGAGAAGTACCCATTTATCCAGCCTATATCATCATACCCAGCCCAGTCTCCTGTCCAGCAAAGGCCAGCTGAGCCAGAGCCTATCTGTGCCTACTGCAAGAAGTCTGGACACAAGTGGAACAACTGTAGAAAGAGACTAGGATTGTGCCTAATCTGTGGTTCAGCTGCACACTGGGTGCAGCACTGCCCTGCTATACCTGCCCCAACCAGGTCCTTGCTTCCAGGAGGGAGTTCTTGTTCTCAGACCTAGCTGGAGGTGAGTTTTGACCTAACCTTAGTATTCCTTTTTGAGAATTTTGATGCATCCCTTGCTTGTATGTTTTGATACCTTGTGATTGCCTAGTACTGTAGCATGGTTGGTATAACTAGAAGAGACCACAGACTGATATTGCATGCCATGACCCCATATGTTACACTTTTCAACTGTATGATTTAAGATAGATTTCTGAGACTATGATTGCTGGGGGTTTAACCTAGAAAGGGTGCGATCATCTTAATTTCGAGGACAAAATTTTTATAAGGTGGGTAGGATTGTAACACCCAGTTGTCCAAATGAGGGTATTTTGGTCATTTTCAAAATTTTAGAATTTAATTTAAATTATTATTATTATTTATAATTAATGTGATTTTTTAGTTATTTTAGAATAATTGATTTTGGTGGTTTAGTGACTTTGACTTATGTTGACCTTGTAGACTAACCTAGTGGCTAACCTAGGTCATGACTAAGTGCTTAGGATTTGAAAACCTAGGTTGACTTAAGTTAGTAAGGTTTGACTCATTGGTATTAATTTGGGGAAAATAGGAGCTAGTTTGATAAAGGAATGGCTTATGAAGTCACAAGTCATTTTATGACTAATAGGCTTAATGGCCCATAGCCCACACCCATTGAACCAAGCCCTAACCCTAGGAATCCTGGCCGGCCCACTATGGTCAGCCCCCCCTATTTATATGCTCCTAAAATTAGGGTTGCCTCTTTAGGAAACATTGCCATTTGGAAGAGGTGAGCCCCCATCTTTGTAAATCCTTAGAAAATCCATTTCTTCTCCAAATTCCTCCAAACAAATTGCATTAGGACCTAAATCCATTGTTCTTGCTGTTGGTATTGAGTTTTTACAGGGAGGAATCAACTTGGAGAACTTTTGGTGGTTTGAGGAATCATTTCATTGGGGCTTTTTGAGAGCTTGTTCACCTATAGGTATAATCCTTTCCTTTGCTCATAAATTCTGTTAAAAATCATTTCTAGGTTGTCCTAACCCTAACCTAACAGTAGGATAGGCTAACCCTATATTTTGGACCCATTTCGTGTCCGTATCGGACACGTATCATTGTGTCTAGGTTAGTGTTCGACGAAATACCTCAAAGGGCATTTTGTTCGATTTTTGTGATTGTGTTTGAATGGAAAAATCTATTTTAGGCTCGCTTATGCATTTCTTGGACACTGAGCACGTTTTTGTGTCGGGTTGGGCCGACACGAGCGCGTGGACACGCGGTCGTGCACCCACGCGCGCAGGCAGATTTCTCCCCTGCTGCTCGTGCACGTTTTCTCTGTGCACAGAGGGTTTCGATGCTTGAAACTCGACATAGGAGTCGTGTCCATGACTGACACGAGATCCCTAGAGTTTTAGGGACTCTCGTGTCGTGTCGGACACGTATTTATGTGTGCACATGTTGTACACTGTGCGTCCAATGTGCAGTGTGGGTTTTCTGTTTTAATTCGATTGCTAATGCTTTTAAATGTGTTTTAACTTACTAATTAGATCCTAAATATCATGTGCAATCCCTGTTACATTATGTTACATATTAGTTTAGGTTTAATGACGTGTTTTGGCTTGAAATGGGTTCGAACAGTTGATTCCTGACACATACACTGATACACTCAGACACAGTGTTCTAGCAGTGAGTTTCCTCATTTGTAAATTCCTGTTAATAATGTTTTCCAACTATAAACTACCCCCTCACATTTGTTGGCTCATATTAATGAAACATTTAAATTCATTTGGGCTTTCATTGATACTGTCTGATGCTAATTACTCCCAGTTTTCCCAAACCAGTTTAGTTCTCTATTGTTATTGTTGTTCAACTGTATTGATCCCCACATGTTTCATTCCATGTTAGCTAAGTATTTTCATTCAAATATTTGGGTTTGTATGGGTGATATGGGAATTGGTATGTAGAGTAGTTGATTTCAAATTAATAACTGTTACATTGATTCTCTTACAATTTCGAAAATCTGAGTTGGGATTGGTATTTGATTAATGAGTTTGTTCCCAGTTTTGAGCATTAACTGAGATTAGTTTCCAGTTTTCACATTAACCTGAGAATGGTTTTTAAACCATATTGTTACTTGATAACTGATTTCCTTTGTTCTTTGATTTCTGAGTTAGAATTCTCCTTGATACATGATATGGTGTATTCTTTTAACTGTGTTGAGGTTCAACATAATCCTGGGAATAAGTTGTGTTTTCAGTCTTTGTAACCTGAGAATAAATGCATTTCCTGGGTTGAATCCTTCAAACCTGAGATTGAGTTCTCCTTCATTCGAATTTCATTAACCTGAGTTTTGGTATTGCACTGTTAACTGAGTATGGGTTTTGGGCATTTTTGATTGAAAACTGATTTCACACCCTCTTCTTAAACTATTGTTCAGTCCCTTTTAATTGGTTTTAAACTGAATTGGGTTCCTGTTTGGTGAACTGAGAGTTATTTCTAATACCTGAGATTCCTTTCCCTCTTTAACTAAAATGAATTTTGATTCAATATCAACCTCACACTGATTCCTTTAACCTGAGTATTCTTCTTTCCCTTTAACTGAAATCAAATGTATTTACCTGAATTCCCTTAACATTGATCCTGTTTTCCTGTTTTTCCCAAATGTACTGTAATACCTTCACTGTTTTTTTTTCCTTGTATTCACTGTTCTCAGGATACCACACAAGTATTCACTGTTTCCATATCACCCACTGCACACAATGTCACAATGTGCACAGGTTATCTCATGCCATGTCTAACACACCCTCTATCTATCACTCTCATGCCTCACATTACTAACACACATACACATATGCACATGTACTTGAGTGTCCCCCTCTCTATATACATATGTATATTTGTAGGTATAACATATTATGTTGTATGGTTTACATAGCCTATAGGATCAATTCTAAGTTATTTTGTATAGCACATCAATATGTGTTTTTCCTATTAGCTTATATGCCATGTTATCCTATTAGCCTATCTAAATAGATATATGTGTATTCCTATATTAGGGTATATTATGATATCTATGTTTATCATATATTAGATATATATATGTGTGTTGTATATAAATGTTTTGAGGGTTGATTTAGCATGGTTTGCCTATTGGCCCATGGTATAGCTTATTAGCCTATGGCCTATGTGGTGTCTGCTTAGCTAGTGAGTCTAGTTTAGACTTGTTTAGTCTTATTAGACCTAGAATAGACTAGTTAGACTAGTATAGACTAGTTTGACTTAGTTTGACCATAGTTGACCTAGTTTGACTTCTAAAATTGACCAGAGTTGACTTTGGCCTAGATTGACCTAGAATCATGTAGAATGCATAGTAGGACTTCATTATATCATTTTAGACTTGTTGTGACTTGTGCTGTTCTGATTAGGAGCCAGACACCTCTCCTCGGACAATATATTTCATCCGGACACTCAGATACAGGCGAGTACATTCTCTGATCATTTTATATCATGCTTAGAACTATTTCCTGCAGTAGATTACTTTACTTGTACTATCACGTTGGTCACACGAATTGGTACTATACGGATCCCTTCTTGAGATGTTATCCTTAGGGAGCATCGGGTACTACATGTTCTGTGCGTTTCACTTACATGTCGTATCACTATGCTTCACAGGTTCTTCGATCACTTGTGACATATACTCTTATGATCACAGAGTCTCCTAGAATCTCTTATCCCATTCACTGGGTATCCTAGAATCTTCTAGAATCCCCATTTTTGGGACTTCCATGTACCACCCTTCGGGGGCTTTGCGTGGAGTCATAATATAACTTGGTTGGATCCTTGTGTACTGATTGGGGGTACGGGGGAGTAGAAATAGACATGTGAATACTATCCAAGTAGTGTAGTATCAGAATCTCTTCCATAGTGTAGCATCAGAATCTCCTATGCCATTTACATGTCTATATTGTACTCTGACTCACTAGTCACATGTTAGCTCTCTATTTATAGTAGATATTTCTATTACAGCTTTCTCTCTCTGTTTATATACTGCATTTCTTTCAGTACCTGTATCTTACTTTACTGCATGATTATATCTTCTAACCTGCTATGAACTGTTGAGATGTACTGTACTCGCTCCTGTCCTGACTGGACCTGTTGAAAATATTACAGAGGACGAGGAGGAGGCTTGCCTGGATACCTACTACGGGGCAGCCTTAGATGACACCTGCGAGCTGGACCCTCAGGAGGACCCAGCTCTAGCTGAGGATATCACCCCGATTGCCTAGACTAGATTAGTTAGGCTTATCTATCTTTTATGTAGTCTTGAGACATGTTTTAGCTAGACTTATTTGGAGTTCAGAGTTGTATATATTCTTTCATTCTGTATCTGAGACTATGTACTTCTTGATATTGCTGGGATTATCTTAGACTACTTTTCATCTATTTATTTCCTTGAGTTCTATTTCATATCGTGCTATCTCTTCCTTAGTTGTGATTGAGTTTTACTGCTATGTCACCCCCATTCGGGGAGTATAAACTGTTTAGAGATATATTGCTAGATGATTGTTGACCTAGGACACCGTTCTACCGCCGACACTACGGCGTAGGCTGGGCGTTGTTACGTTCTCGTACCCTCACAGTGGGTGCGGGTCGTGACTCTTAGTCACTTCGTAGCTTTCGTGTACGAGGGCACGCTTAACGCCATAATTAATGTTCTAGACTTAGTGTTCAATGTTCTCGGAGCCGTGCATGTGGTGCACATCTCGATATTGTCTTTCAATGTTCTACCACCACCGCCCTACCGGGACCCGTACATTTGATGCACATCACTTCAATTGTTCAATGTTCTATCTTAGTGTTCAATACATACTAAGACACTTAATCGTCGAGCCACGCTCGCTAACTCAATAGAAACTTACGCATACGATGATATATTTTATTAGACGTGAAGGAGTAGGGAGAGAGAGAGTCGAGAACCCGCCCACCTTAAGTCGATCCGCCTTGACGTTCCGTCGAGCTGATGCGGCTCGAATCCATAACTTGGTTGCATAGCTAACTCTCGAACTTAGCCATTCCTTTGAACTACTCGATCGATTTGGCCTATCGTACCCATGCCACACTCCGTTGCAAGGCGACGATTTGGTTTCGCGGACACTTTACTGAATAAGGCAAAATGCCGACCTCTTATCGTCCAGCGTAAAAGCATAGCCTGCACACCAGATCAACTAAAATCAGCACTTGCTCAAACGGAACTTATCCTTTGTATCGATTCGATTCATAGATTCCAATCGACTCAAAGCTTACCTTTGGCCAACATAACTCGTGCATCGACTCGCATCGATACTTCATCGGGTCAACGAAACTTTTCGAGTCAACGACTCATTATAATGCACCGTGCGGAGCGGGGCATTACATAATATACCACTCAAAACAAGGTTCGTCCTCGAACCGAAACCAACACTTAATCCAAGTGTCTCGCTAGATCGTTTTACGATTTCGTGCTACTATCGTTGGAATCATACAACTTAGTTTGGATCATACACATATTTTAGGCGTCCCACCAATATATGCATTTCAGCCAAGCTCAGTTGTAGGATATCGGAACAACTATCAAGCTCAACTTAAATCCTCAAGCACCAATCAGTCCGTACTCGACTTAGTTATATCTTAGCGCCTATTCCCAAAATACTCCTCGTATGTTTATTCCATAACATGCGATCATCTTCCAACATCTTGCACATAACTTAACCCGAAACTATTAGTTTGATCTCATAAGTTTCTCGCTAGCCACCTAACACTCATACTGTATCAAGTCATTGCGCATCCGATCGCAACAATTCTCCATAATGCCTACTCGCCCAATCGTTTCCTATCTCTCACATAACTCAAGTCTTTCATCCAATCATTCATAACATTTGGCCTTAATGACATGGACTAAGTCCAACATGTCACAAATTCCTTTGCCTACAATCCGTACTAAGTCTCGTACATAACTATCCAATACGATTCACATTTCGAACAATCTACGTATCGTGTCTGGGGCTACCCCCGCTAGGTAACTTATCCAGACATCATGCTCACGCTCTCCCGACACAAGAGGTCAACTTGAGTCTACGATGCTCAAAGGCAACAATCTTTCCGACCCAAGGTCTCTTACGATACGCCCATCTCCTATTCTCGTCCGAGTACGAATCCTTTGCTCAATTCTCAATCGATCCCGACTAGTTCGTTTTGTAACATAGATAGCACGCTTAACACATATAGCCTAACCGTTACTCAAACCGATCTACGATACAACTCTTAGGGTCGTTCTACTATTCATCGCTCTCGCGCATTGCAGGATTCTTGCAATCGACTTACCGTATCCCTATGCTAAGTACGTTCTTCAACATCTATTTGATCATCGACCAACCAAGTCTATTTGCATACTTATTCGATCGGTCAAAATTTTCCTTTTCTGACCATATCGTTCTAGTCGAAGGCTACTCGCTAACTTTCGAAACACGATACTCATTCGCTTAGACTTATCCTCAACATGCACTACATCATTCCTTATCCTCGACAAAATTTCTTATACGACTTCTTTAGGGTCATCCTATGGGACTTCAACATTCACTTGATTTGGCGGTCAAGTCTTCTAGGGTCATCTGTCCTGAAACTACGCTCGATAATTGAAGATCATCAACGAGGGACAGTTACAACGAACCATGCTATATCCTATTGCGGAGCCAAATCAATTCTCGACACTTCCTATGGGACTTTACCCAATCCGACATACTTTACCAATCCGTAGTTTATCTATCCCCCGTACAACTGATACGCCGTTTACTACTCGAATCACTCATGCATTGCCGTCGACTATCTTTGCTAGTCGTATGACATCTACTCGCCTCAGGTTCGAGTTTACCTATCGTGATCTTAGTTCGACACATTCCATAATCATTGAAACCATCCTCGAACAACTTTCGCATCAAACCACAAGTCGAATCCAATTTGCCATGCCTTGTAAGTTTAATCATCCCCGCCGTATGAATCACCATACCAGCGCTCACGTAGAATGATCGCCATAATTTGGTGTGACACATATGCGATGCTGGAGTTGCACTCGCATAAGACAAGAATGCCAACATTGTGGTTATCCTCGAAACAATCAGGCACTTTCGTTTCCACTCAAGTAACATCCATCCACTCTTAAATTTTTCGAAGCACTCCTACCGTTCTCGTCCCAATTACCATAACTTAACTTGCATCCTATTCATCCAACAATAATGCTCAATACAATTTTTGTTCATTCGATCAGAGTATCCTCGAGTTATTATATATCGTCTTTGATACGCCTCAATACCATCGTCGATATGCATAAATTGAACATCTTCCTTTCTCATAAGCTCCAATTCGTTGCAATCACTGTTATCATCTGAACTCGAATACGAATCAAGTCTTGCACACATCAAGATTCATTCCGTTATAACTAACTACCATAATCGCGACACAATTTCCTATTCACATATTCATTCTCATATCCCTAACTCGTACTTCCAAATCGTGCTACCGACTCATCGCGCTAACTCAAATTTGTTCGTACGATTTCTTCGCACCAACTCAACTCGTTCCGAATAAGACTTCGTACTATGCTCAGCCTATCGTTCGACTTACACTTAACGAATCCTCGTCCGACGTCTCATCCATAGGTATGACTTCGCACATAATCGTTCAACTCAATTCATCAAGGCATACTTGCATCGACTTCTATCGAGTCATTCTCACTTGAGTCTCGCTACTACTCTGCCCGTTGCGAATAAATCTATCGTAACAATACAATCGTCTCGACGTAACCTATCGCAAGTCACCTACCGGCTTAACATAGCTATCACTAAGTGGTACTCCATATACCACTCAGAAATCGAGCCTATCATTATCGATACAACACTTTGCTATACTGATCGCATGATTGGTATTGCATATACCACTCAAAATCGAGTCATTACTCGACATCACACTCCGCTTAGGTCCGACATCTCTTTTCAAATCAACTATCCCGTATGGCGATCTTTCCGATCCCAGCTCTAGCGTTCTTATTACTCGAGTTGGCACAACAACTGGGCCAACATGTCCAATCGTTCACTTAAGTTTGACATACATTCAATCTAACCGTACCATAGCGATCATATCAATCACATACGCAACATTTACTTCTATTCAAAGCTCAACGTGACATACGGCCAACATAAACGTTCGCCTACTCAACTCAACTTAGCGACCAACTCGACTTGTTCGAATCGCATTCACGATCTTCCAATCTCACTCGTTGCAACTCGTGTAACGATTTACCCTCAATAGTTAAGGTCATTACTAAATCTTATTTAACATATTGCTATCCATCCGCATAGCCATATAACACATACCATGTCGACTCGTTGCACCGATGCAACAAACGATCCACGAATTGCTGCACTCCATGCAACCAACAACACATAACCGTTCGCATAGCAACATAACACGCATCGCCTCACATATCGACCTGTTGCACTTCATGGAACCAACAACACATAACTTTTTGCATTTCGTACGATCAACAATACGTATATCCTTGCACTTCGTGCAACCAACATCACCATATTCGTTGTACTTCGTACGACCAATATTCCATAACTCGTTGCACTTCGTGCAACCAACGTTCTCCGATGGCACCCGGAGATAGCATGATAGTCACAACATACTTGTGGCAGACGTACGCACTTAATATAGACTTATTGTATGGAACATCCAATGTAGCGTCGAGCAGATCCATGAGCCATGCGGTTGCGGAAACAACTTTGAGTCAACTGAATTCGATAGCGGAGCAACTGAGGGTCAAAGAGATTCGTTCACGGTCCAGAGGATGGAACCGCTCTGATACCAACTTGTCACGCCCCGATCCGAGAAATTGCTCGTCCTCGCTAGATTTTACCCGAATCATCGTCCTCGCTGGGGCATGATGCCGCACGAGCCTGGAGTTGCACTCGTGCAAGACAAGATAACGGTTCACATAGTATTTATCTCAAAATGATAACATAAGCAGCGGAAGGGAAACAAAGTATAACATAAGAATCTCTTTTATTGATAACAAACTGAAGATTACAAAGGCTCTGAATAGCCCAACATATTATGCCAATTGGCTACAACGCTCATGATCTCTCTAGCTCGCAAAGGATTACATTGTTCCATACATTTTGTCTCTTTATAGCCACCAAGTAGTCTTCGGCCGAACATCTCCATGTCGCAAGTCCGAACGCCTATGCGGTGCTTTCCTTGAAACACTAAGAACTCCATGCCTCGGCGTGTCCAAGCCAAGCTCCGCCCCGAGCCGATCATAACCTGAGCCTGCACACAAACTAGTGGAGGATTATTGCTTTCGTCCTCGCTTCGCACTGATCGAGACCCGTTCGTACCCAAATCAAACACTAAATATATTTAGTGAAACATGCATCTTAATTTGTGATCTTTATATTTAGTCTTAGGATCAATTTCATGGCAATATTCATGAATAGCAACTTATCATAAATGTGTCTGATACCGTGTCCCTGCGGCAGATACAGTTAGCCATAATATAAATATAAACATAGTGCGTGCTCCTCTCCGTCCCTTTTTGCCTAGCCTGCAATGGTTAGAACTTAACATAAGCGATCATACGATTCACGAAACCAACCAATCGTAAACTTAAACATATGCATAAGGGTAGCAGGCCCTGCGCCTGCACCCAACTCTCATCTCAGTCCACCGGCCCTATCTATATGAAGGTCACGGTATTTTATACCGTAATGGACTTAGCATCTCTTATGTGTAAGTCTATGATCGCTTCAATACAGGTTTCTAGCCCAGTATTCGAAGGATCTCAAACTTACTGATATTATAGCTTATCACAACACTGGACGGTCGTAACCCGTCCGAATGATGTGCATCATAAATACCATACATAATTCTCTCCTAGGCCGAACGGTCCCGGTGCCCCGGTCGTAACCGTCCGAGGGAAGCCGCACCCGTGCACGGGAAATCCGAGTCCATTGACCATGCAATACGCGCCATAGAATACAAATCATACATCCCAACCAGTCTCACGTTCCATAAACATAAACATATCCATCTCTTTCTTAAGTCCCTTCGGCGTTATGCCCCAACACATCCGTATTGATACACGACGCCCAACGACTTAGACATCTCGTACTCATACTCAACGCGTTCCATTCATAGTTGTTCACATAACCGTGGTTCCGTAGTTACTTAGTCATTTCGTAGCTTTCGTGCACGAGGGCACGCTTAACGCCATAATTAATGTTCTAGACTTAGTGTTCAATGTTCTCGGAGCCGTGCACGTGGTGCACATCTCGATATTGTTTTTCAATGTTATACCACCACCGCCCTACCGTGACCCGTACAATTGATGCACGTTGCTTCAATTGTTTAATGTTCAATGTTCTATCTTAATGTTCAACACATACTAAGATACTTAATCGCCGAGCCACGTTCGCTAACTCAATAGCAACTTACGCATACGATGATATATTTTATTAGATATGAAGGAGTAGGGAGAGAGAGAGTCGAGAACCCGCCCACCTTAAGTCGATCCGTCTTGACGTTCCGCCAAGCTGATGCGGCTCGAATCCATAACTTGGTTGCATAGCTAACTCTCGGACTTAGCCATTCCTTTGAACTACTCGGTCGATTTGGCCTATCGTACCCATGCCACACTCCGTTGCAAGGCGACGATTTGGTTTCGCGGACACTTTACTGAATAAGGCAAAATGTCGACCTCTTATCGTCCAGCGTAAAAGCATAGCCTGCACACCAGATCAACTAAAATTAGCACTTGCTCAAACGGGACTTATCCTTTGTATCGATTCGATTCATAGATTCCAATCGACTCAAAGCTTACCTTTGGCCAACATAACTCGTGCATCAACTCGCATCGATACTTCATCGGGTCAACGAAACTCTTCGAGTCAACGACTCATCATAATGTACCGTACGGAATGGAGCATTATATGTCCTGTCTCGACTCCGACCACCAGCAGCATCTTAGTCCACTGGTGCCACCGGTGGCCACCCTAACGATTGCGACCGCCCGACCCTTTTCTCTGTTGCCACCACAGTCGTGTCCATCACCACTTGGCCTCTAACGACCACCCCTCTCATGCTCACACCGTAGAGTAGTCTCGACCACCCGGTCAACTCCTCCCACTGAGCCACCCAACTCATGTCAACACTTCACTCTCTGCCACCACCGCCTGTCCTCTCCAGCCGACCCCTGCCTAGCCGTTCACGCCACCACCTCCCTCTGCAGCCCAAGACCACCGTCACCAACACCTATACAACCATACCATCTCAGTCACCGCTACCATCGACGCCAGCCCGACTGCCATCACCACCTGTACCACAAACACCGCTCCCACCATATGCCACCACCGCCAGTGGCCACATCCTCCATTCCTCGACTACTCACCTGAGCCATAACTATCGACCCTGATTCCACTCACCACTACCAAACCCAACGGAGCTCCTCTGTCCCAGCCATCTGCTGCCTGAGCTCTATCATGGCCATATCCGGCACCGCCGTAGCTAGATCTGGCGTTGCACCTACCATGCTGTCTCAGATCCTGAGCGCCTTCCACTGAGTCTAGCCCGTGCGGTGACTGCATCAAGCCGGACGTTGACCCAACCGACTCCCTCGAGCTCCGACGACCACGCCGTACCTCCCTGTCCAGCACCTGTTGTCTTGTCGTCGAGCCGGCGACCTGTCACGACCAACACCCGGTATAAGGACACGAGTACGTGACAGTGCCCAACCTACATCGCAGTGTCGACGATAGAACGCTGTCTAGGTCTACTATACTAGCAGTCAATAACAATAGCATATCATGTCGAGATATCTCAACTCCAGTCGAAGGACAAAAACATAATATAATCATACTCAATCGCAAATCTATATGAAAGATAAATGTCACGATATAAGATAAAGAAAAGAAAAAAAATCCAGGAGTCTAACATAGCATAATACATGTCCAGAGTGTCACGACCCGCACCCGATTTTATGGATGCTAGTGCGTGTCCAAGTCCAGCCTACGCCGCAGTGTCGGCGGTAGAACGTTGTCTAGCCCGCAATAACCAAATGTTCATAAAATAATATCTTTATTGCTCATTCACAACAACTAAATCAAATTTATAATATTCACAAGTTTTACATTTAAAAAGTACAATATCATAAATATTGAATACAACTAACAACACTTCTATCTAACTAGTCTTCTAGAGTTTTGGCCTTCAATTATACCCGTATCTCCCCAATGCTAAGAGTAGTCGCGACTAACCTGAAAAATGGTTTCTATTCAGAACGAGTACTGTCATGCCCCGCTCCCGTAGGAGCGATCGTCCTCGCTAAGGCGTGATGCCGCACGAGCCTAGATTGCGCTCGTGCAAGGCGGTTTCCATAACGGCCGATTTCAGCGTCTGCGACGGGGTCGTCGCACAGAAGTCCCATGCAGAGACATTGAATAATAGCAGCAGAAATTAGAACGAAACGCAAGTTACTCAAAAGAACTCTTTATTGATATTGAAACAACGGTTACATTGGGGGCACAAGGCCAAGATTACAATCACTCAAGCTCACTCATCTCACATTACTAGTTCACTCTGCTCTCTCTCATCTCTCGATACAACGCTTGAGCCAGCGGAAGCTTCGGAAGGCGACGTCCATACATTATGTCCCGTATAAGTCTTGACTCCATGCGGCCGTACGCTTCAAATCGCCAAGGAACTCCGTGCCTCGACACATCCAAGCAAGCTCCGCGCTACGAGCTTCTATCTATGCCTGCACATGTAAACTATGTGGGTGTCAGTACTCAACTGTACTGGTGGAATGAGCTCCTCGCCCACCCATACAAAACCAACACGTTAGATTTACTTTGTGCAACGTAGCTCCTTCTTATCAAGTCTTTCTACTCTTGCCTTAGGATCAGTTTTAGGACTGACGTCTTGGCCTATTCTGTGTCGCTAGACCATCCCGTACTTGCATCAACAATGTTAACTCAAGCTTTACCTTTAGACCCTTCTCGTGCCAACAACGTTATCCTATCAAGTCATGTTTGCCTTACGGCCCAAAATCAGAGACGCAACTACACGATAGACTCCTTTTCTACGTGATCGTGCTACAAAACCATATTGAGGCCGTGCCTCGAATTTCAGTAAGACTAACCACATCGCCGCCTCGCGGCCCGTGCTACTTTGATCACCGACTGACCCAGTCAAGACTTCCGGACTAAGTGTCATTTGACCAACTTTGTCTTGCGGCGTTTCCTGACTTAAACTCAAGACAACTCAAACCAACTTATGCAACTTATATGCCGACAACTCAAGACTCGATGCCACATCTCGTGCCGAAGCACGACGTCTATGTTGATGCCAAATCTTAGGCCTAAACATTCCTTGTGTTCTAACTTGTACACACACCTTCGACTTGACTCCTTGATATAGTGCACTCATGACTCGACTCAGTCCAAAGGCACACTCGCGGATTGCCGCCCATGCTGACTCATCTATATGAACTTGGTTACTGACTCCCAGAGCTATTGTGGACTCCTTTTTAGCTGAGTATAGGATGGTCCGATTCGGGTAGCTAGCCCTAATGAGTATCCACCGAATACTTTGCCCCAGGCCCAGCTATTTTAGACTCCCAGAGCCATTTTTGTTTCCTTAGGCCGTATCGGTCCCGTGGCGACACGGGTTACCGTGCGGGGAAACTCTACCTTGTCGATAAGTTATCCATGATCATGCAAGACTCGGCTCGAACTGACGTCTCACACAGTCAATCTACTTCTAGTGTTACCATCTCTTTCAGGACTAAGTTCAACACTTCTCATATTTGAGATCTTGCCTCGACGACCCAGTCGCGAGCATTCTTCTTTCTTGCCTCAATGACCCAGTCGCGAGCATTCTTTCTTTCTTGTCTCGACGACCCAGTTGCGAGAATTCTTTCTTTCTTGCCCTATCATTTCACTCAACTCAAGAACAACTATTGAAACACTTTCCAAACTCAATGACTCAATCGTGGCCCGTGCCTTAAAACACTAAATCCGTGCCATCGTGTCTCAAACCAACTTGAAACTCTATGTGACACTACCGCCCAAGTCATACTCTATATGATGGGCCTTATGATTATGAGACTATGTGGTGATACCCGGCCATAGAACTCATAGGGCCGTGCCTGCTACTACTCCTGTTAGCTTAACGTAACTCGCCTAACTTACTTTGTAACAACTTGACGAGCAAAGGCTGCGTCAAGCCTTGCGTCGTAGGAACATGTCGTGCACGCATTCGACTTGAACAATCAAGTTATTTGAGGTACCTAGACTTATGCCACAAGCCGGATAATACAACTTAACCCGTCGGCGAGCAGAGGCTATGCCACGCCTTGGGCGAAGAGACCGTGCATGCTTTATGAAGCATTTATGCGGGCGATGCCTATGAATTTGGCTAACTCTTAGCTTGTGGCAAATACCAACTTTTCCTCCTCCCAAGCCACGGGACGAAGGACCGAGTGTCATTTTCAAAGCACGTCGTGCACCAATTCTAAGTCGACCGTTGGACCTTTCCATATTCTAACTCAATTCGACCCATCGGGATTATTCCCTTTAGCTATGTGGATTCGTCTCTTTTATTATCAAGCCTACTTGTGCAAGTTGAAAACATGCAATTTATTATGTGAAGGCAAAGATGAGGCAAGTTCACCGAAACTACCCACCTGAGCTAGCGGTCGTCTTGACCGAGCGATGTCTCCGAGTAGCCGTTACAAGGCTAAGTCCGAACGCCGTTGGCGTTTCGATTCCTCCGATTGACTGAGCGGGACGGGATACTACATCATACACCACTCAGAAAAAGTTTCGTCCTCGAAACTAACTGAGTACTTACTCATTGACTCATCACTTGACCGTTCAACGACTCTCGCACACATTTCTCCTATGTATTTCCCAAATCTGAGCCACGCTCGTGCTACTCTCAATCTTTCCTTCAATACGATTTCAAAATCTTCGACACTTTTCTATTCCTCAAGTCTCACTTGATTCAACATATCACTTAGTTGGATCGTGCATATATCCTAGGCGTCTCCAAAATACATGCATTTCAGCCTAGCCTCGTGATAGAGAATCCGCCATCACCACTCGAGTCAGATCGTGTACATATTTGGGCGTCCCTGATATACGTGCATGTCAACCGAGACTCGCGAGTGGTGCCTCCATAAATCCTACCACTTCGCACTCGGACGTCTTCCTAACCGCTAGGCTATGTCTTTCCGTCAGTATTGGAATCATAGTTCCCAAACAGCAATATCAACACTGACCCCATCCTAAGGTCAAACCAAATTGATAGTACGAGGTTTTTCTACCCAAGCTCGCATCACTCCGATTTCTAAACTTCGAGCATAGATTGCCTGCACACATCCCAACATTTATCGTACGGGATCCGAGTCATCCAGCAAAGACATCCTACATAACTCACGTTTCAACCAAATCTTTGACATATCAATATCACTCGTTCATCAAGTCGCATAGTCTATTTCTTCAGACACGTTCGATATAATCCGCCTATCAATCATCCTCAAGTCAAGCACGCTATGACACAATTTAGTCGCTAACCAAAATTTAACATTCCACATTACCTAAGTCATCTGTTTCAATTCACGCAATAGATCACAAGGTCGTCTGACTTAACAATACTTTGAGCCCAGATCTCACGCGAGTTAGATTATCCACGGTGGGCATGAATCACCATGCACGCTCCCGCAGGATAATCATCCTCATCGGGACGTAACTCTTGTTCGAGTCTAGACTAATTCATTCTCGATACGCGGATTGGACCTACTCAATCCTCAAGTTTATTTCATTCATCAATCGTAAGTCCTAACATCCTTAAATTTTCCTTCACATCAAACCGACAAGTCGAGACAATCAACGTCGCCGCGTCTTGATTTTCCCAGTTAGATCATTCCCGCGACATGAATCACCATGTCAGCGCTCACGTAAAACGATCGCCCCAAATCTGACGCAACGTATGTGCGAGGCTAGAGTTGCGCTCGCGTAAGACAAGATCGTCGACGTTGTGGTTATCTGCGTAACCATCAAGACACCATCATTTTCATCCAACATTCATCTCGATCAATATCCTAAGTATAGCATCCAATCGAACAATAACACTTGCACGATCGTCATTCGCCGAGTCAGAGTACCCCCGAGTTATCGTATATCGATCCTTGATACGCCTCAATACCATCGATGATATGCGAAACCTGACGATCTTCCTTTGCAACCAATTTCGAGTTGTACGAATGATGCTATCGTTCGACTGGATAATCTTCTCGACATTCAATTCAAGTTCGACCATTATCCCTCGAATCATTCACAACATCAAATTCCTCAAACCCAATTTTGCGTATTCGTTCATCCCTTTATCTTAAGTCATCGACCAACGTATTTTTTTAATTCGCATCGTCCCTTTTTACTAACTCAAATCATCGAACAACATTCAATCCAATCCTTAGAGTCATTTGCGTAATCATTAAAATTTAACTTTTTATGCACGCGATCTTCCTATATAGCAGCATCCAATGGATGCTGCTATATAAATTCACCTTGTATTTAATGGGAATCTGACACCTTAGCTACATCCCAAGTCACATAAATAATAGAGTATGACAGGAGATATCGTATGGGTACCAAGCACTGCTAGTGTTGACTAGGGATAATCTCAAAAACCTTCTGGACCATCCTCTGATTCTATGAGGAAGATAAATGAGAAGGGAATGGAACTCACGACCTCCATAACAGAACCTTTACCTGCACCTTCATATCCTAATACACATCAGACATTGATATCTCTACCTACCATGTACCTCTTATGACTCATTAAACATAAAGGCCAACCCTTGGTACTTTATGATAAACAGATATCAGAACATCCTAACCTGCCTCTATATCACACCTAGGCAAGGGTACATAGTAGGAAAGCATGTAGGTTGGCCATAGCAACAGTTGTTGGTTGGATGGCATCAAACTAACAAGTTCAGTATAGTAGGGTTTTTAACTAGAAGTATGAAAGGATGTGTGTTCGAATAGGTGCACTAGTGCCTGTATAGATGTAGAGTGGGCAGTCTCTAGGTACAGGAGAATGCCATCTATTTGAATCGATCAATGCATAGATATATTGCTTTAGGTTGGATTGTTTGGGGTTAAGTTGATTATCAGTAAAGACTGGCTTTCTTATATAGGTCATATACTCTGTCTTTGTTTTCTGTGACTTGGACTGGGTAGGAAGCATTGGTTTAAGTTGCATTAAGGACTGAAGACTGGTTTCCTTAGATAAGTTATTATATTGGAAACCTGCCACACAGGTCATATGTGAGGGGTTTGATTACCTACACCACCATGATATCATATCCTCTGTTATGTCAGAAAAAGTTAGGAGTAATGTCCAGGAGGAGGGTATAGGAGTCATGTGTAGGATTGGAATGTAGCGGTTCCTAGGAACAGAGTATGTAAGGCTCCTGGACTAAGCCTTGATGGCAGCTTTAGGTAATCAAAGGGAATAGTAGGTAGGGCCATGACAGGTATATGTGTCTTAGATAGGAACTACAAGTAACTTAGATGGGCTGTCCATCAAGCCAAGAAAACCATGTTGATGTAAGAATTGGCCTAGAAACCTAACAAACAAATAGAAAGTAGATTTTGTTGTGTATTCAACCATTGACAATTGTAAAATATAACAGGCTATTTGGATCTCGATACGGACTCTGACCCTTGCCAACAGCTCAGGACCACAGGCAAGTATACCTTGCCTTTCTACACAGCTTTATTTACATGCACTGTCTTTATTTATTATTCAGTTTTTCTCATATTATTGATATGTATCTTTCATATCCTGTTCGTATATTGGTATCATTGATTTGTAGACCGTGTTCCCAGTTAGCCTTGTGTCTTATTGGTCGTACCTTGATTGAGTCGTGCCTCCTTGTCTTGAAATCGTGAAGCTAACCTGCGAGTCCACCTTAGGGACGAGGGTTAGTAGTTGTCCATGTCTTAAGCTAACCTGTGAGTCCACACTAGGGACGAGGGTTAGGGGTTATTGGTCCACACCTGCGAGTCCACACTAGGGACGAGGGTGATGCTAGCCTGCGAGTCCACACTAGGGACGAGGGTTAGTAGTAGATGCTAGCCTGCGAGTCCATACTAGGGACGAGGGTTAGTAGTATAGGGTTTAAGCCTGCGAGTCCACACTGGGGACGAGGGTGATGCTAATCTGCGAGTCCACACTAGGGACGAGGATTAGTAGTTCAAACCTGCGAGTCTACGCTAGGGACGAGGGTTTGAGTATTCGTTTTGGTTGACATCTTGACATGAGTTCTATCGTCCTCGTTCAGCAGTTCACTTATGTATAGACAGTGTATAGATTCGTGCTTATTTTATTGTTCAGTTTACTTGGTTATTCTGTATTTTTACCATGCATAATAAACTGTTAGAAAGGCTCGTTTTTATATATCTTGCTAGTCCTCTGAGGACCTGATGATCTCTTCAGGTTAGCCGAGTTTGAGCCAGGAGCAGTCGAGTAGATTTGTGTTAGCATCATAGCGCAGTGCTTGCAGTTGAAGTGGCCTAGACTAGCAGTTTTTATCCAGTTAGTTATTTCATATATTACTCTATTCTTCCATCTATTGGTAGTGGATTTGTGTCCACCGGACGTGACATTTGATATTCAGTTTATATTCATTATTTCAGTTTCATGTCTTTTCATTGATCTTGACTGTGACATGATTATTTCTGTGGATGAGATATAGTTTACTATGTGATTCTAGATTGCCGTGACATGTATTTAGACAGCGTACTACTGCCGACACTGCGGCGTAGGCTGGGCTTGGACACGTTTCGTATTCGAAAAGCGGGTGCGGGTCGTGACAAGTTTTTTTGGTGGCCCATGCAGGTCTACGTTAATCACTTCGGTTACGTCACTGTGTCGTCGTGAGCCTGCGAATAGGATTAGACACTTAGGATCTCATCCACATGTCTTGACTCTTGTTGCTCCTTAATCCTTGATTTCATTGAATCTTTGATTTGCATCCTGCTTGAAATTATCTTCACCAACTAAAGTGTTTGCTCTTGTTACAGTTAAGATGAACTCTCAAGACAGGAACGCTGCATTGAACACTCCACCGGCTACAGGAGGCTTTTTCACGTACATGACTCCGCCAACACAAGGAGGCCAGCTCACTCACATGGGCAATCAGCCGCAGTACTCGAGATTTCACAGAGACGACATTCCGCCACCCCTGCAGTTTCCTCTGCAGACTCCCCCACCAGTACCCGGTCTGCCACCAGCACCTGTTCCACCGCCAGGGATTCCACGTCTGGTACCAGCCATGCACCCAGCACCAACAATGCATCCTGCATTTGCCATGCACCCACCGCCGGTGATGTATCCAGCACATGTTCTGCCTCCGCCACCAGCACTGGACAATGTCACGCTCCTCGGGATCATCCAGCAGCAGGCCAACATGTTTCGCGACACTTTGAGAGAGGTTATTCAGATTCGAGATGCTCCGCGACAGCGACCGAGGAATCCCAAGCACTTCATGGACTTAAGCACTACAACAGAAATACCTTTTAATGACGGCTAAAAACCGTCATTAATGACAAACCATGATGCTTTTTTTTTCCACAGCAACCGTTATGAAAACGGGTGTTATAAATGTTTTTTAAAAGCGTCATAAAATAACCGTCATGAATATGATGAATTTCTGCTACACTTATTTTCAGCGTAGTTTGAAAGCGTTATGAATAGATAATCTGTATAGACTCAATTCAGCATATTTATAACGCTCAATTCTGCACATTTATATATTACTTTCCAAAAAATTATAGATCAATGCTCAATGTTGCTCAATTCAATTTCAAAACATTCATTTTGAACCATATTCACAAGAAAACATCTAAATGTTATAAAGTACCATTTAATCCATTTACAAATATACATAATATATATCACCATCTTTATTACATTTTTTCAAAATAGGACATCCAAATACATATATCAGAATCATTCTACAGCATATTTTCACATTCAACATCATTGTTCTCCTCAAGACCAGTCGGGGCTTCAATCACACTAAAAGCATTCCTTTGCAGCTTCACCTCTATGCCATTTGTTAGGACCTGCAATTCACCAGTCATAGAATTAATTACTGCTCTACTATTAATACAAAAATCAAAATCGTGCAAGTAGAGTTGATTAGATTTCAGGGTACAATGGCAAGAGAAATAGAATAAGAAAAGGCACCCATGGTCTATTTAACACGGACATCGTTCGACGCAACATAGATAAAATGTCTTCCGTGATAGAGCCATATATCCAGCCAAGCTGGAAGGGAAGGTGAGAAGATTTAGTCAAGATTGGTTCTATTGACAAGGTAAGTTTAAAAAAGTTCCTGTCAACTTCACAGTACAAATGAGTCACTAAATCCTAGTTCTTCTAAGTGACTGAGAAAGTAATATCTGTGAATTGAAAAAAAAAAAAACTTTTAGCCCAGAATGTTAAGCATAACTATTTTAACTTGTAGTTAGAAGAAGGTACTTAATAACTAAATCAAGAAACAGCCAAGCTAAAAATTCTACAAAAGTTTCCTCTCCCATACTTGTTCCTGACCATTCTAAGCAAGCATTAGATTTAAATAAATATAGTAGAAGCACTATCATTTATCAATCAAACTTGAATTCTCAATATAATAGTGAAACTAAACCGCATTTATCAAATTTGCAAATAACCTCAGTTTATACTCTAAATGTGCCATCTAATATGTGTCTTCCTATAAATCCACCAGATTTCCATTAAATCCCAGCAGTATCATGAATAACATAACATTCAAATGAAAATAAAAAGAACAAACACAACTAAAAGGTAAGGGAACTTAATCTGAACAGAAATAGATAATCTCGAGAAAAGAAAGTGTAAGGATTTCTAACTTTTCCGAAATTTGAACCTAGACTAACTTCTACATAATTCACAAGATTTATATCGATTACAGTATAGTAAAGAAATATATGAAATCCATGGAAAATAGTAAGATTTTCGAAGTTAAAATTCTGGTAATAGTTACAAAAATGCCAGTCCTACTCAAATCTAAGGAAATCAAGCATATATAAAAGAAATTTCCGAAATTTAGGTGAATTCAGAAGAAAAATTCATATAAGAAACACAATCTACATAATTTTATGATAACTTGCATATCACTTAAAGATCTACAACAAAGTCTAAATCCAAAGTGAAGCTAGTGACAAATCCACTCATAAACCCAACAAGCTCCCACTACAATGGATCCCTGACATGGTTTGTCTGCGATATGTCTTTTTCCATTCGGTAATTAACAAGAAGCAAAGTGAACTAAGAAAACGGTTCTTGTCAACTTCACACAAGGTATTTTGCGATCCTAGTTTCCACCAATCAGCTTCTAAGCAAGCATAAACTTCAATACTATAATTGATCAAATTTCAGTTTTCAAAATAAAATTGGATATAAAATCACTTGTACAAAATTTCTGAACAACCTAAAATTGTGTTGTTATACTCAAGATGTGAGTCATGTGACATTAGGGATTTCTGTCATCATAAATCTACATAATTAATATCAAATTCCATGTCAAAGAAAGAAAACATACAAGTAAATTTAAGGAATTTGATCCTCGACTAACTTGTACAAAATTCACATACATCAATTATTAGCATATGCAAGAGACTTTATTTCTAAGTTCCATTCTAACTATAGCAAAATATGAAGGAAAAAAATCCTAGAACTTCAAAAACTGCAGAATAAGTTTAAGATTCGCACAAACAAAACGGCTAAAACTTTTTAAGCTTTTTTCCAGAATTCACATGAATCCTACAGAAATCAGGAAAAAAAGAACATATAAAAGAGAACTTAGGAATCTAAGCGAATTAACATAAAAATCGCATCCTAACAATCGCAAAATCCCAGCTTTTTCCAATAAAACTTTACAGAGCTGCAGCATAAGTTGAAGATTCACTCAGACAATAAACCAAAATTAGAAAGAACTCGACACTCTAGGCAGAAACCAACAGCTGAAATCCCACAAAAGATGCACAAAAGTCTGAATTTTTCAATATAAAAATTCATCAAAAACTTTCATGATTATTTTCTCAAAGAAGCACAAAATATTCATCCAAAACCAAGAAGAATGTAACGAAATTACACACAATAGATATTGTGATCAACCTTACTAGAATAGAATAAAAAACATGTCCAAAAAGAGAGACTTTGAAAAAATAGACATTACTATAAATCAGTCCTCCCCAATGAGGTCATCATATTTGTAACAAGATAAAGCGAAGACACTAACCTAGAATTTTACTAGGTATAGGGAACATAACCATCAAAATAATGCCCTGATTTGAACTAAAAGGTGAGACCAATATACTCTCTGACTTAACTAGGTAGCATCCACCATGTTTTCCCATACTGAAGTTATCAAATCCCAAAGCCTGAAGGTGCTGAACAACTAATAAAAACATAAAAAATAAACAAACTGAAAAAGATGTTTCAAAGATGGAATAAGTGATGGTCCTGTATCATGTTAGTCCAAGATTAACATGTATAAGACAGGAGAGCTCCAAAAGTGTGTGTTTAACCAAAGAGCAAGGAGATGTATGATGTAGTAGTAACTGATTAGAGGACCAATAGTGGAGACACAAAATACATTTCCTATCACTATGGCTGACATGAAATATCTGCATCCAGAACTCTTTGAAGAAGCTAAGATAAACTTACGATGCACATTCAAGATAATATCTAAACTTATATGCTAGTGAAATTGTATCGAACAATGAGATTTTAACAAGGAAATATGGATAGAGAAAAAACTAAAAATCTAGAGAACTTGTAGCAGAATTAGGCCAAGTACCTACAAGATAATTTCTTTTGAGTCCGTTGCTTATATCAAGGCAAATATTGTTCACACAGTTAGTTTGAGATGGTTAAAGAGGATAGGTCCTTGTAGAGAGAGACATGACCTGAGAATACCTATGAAGTTCAGGAAATAAGTTTTATATAGTTAGAAACAAGAATGCTTTGGGTCTAATGTTGGACAATCATGAAACATGCCTGAAAAATGAATGTGCAAAAATTGAGAATGCTGAGATGAAAAATTGGTAATATGTTAAAAGAGATTATAAACCAAAAATGAGCTAGTAGGAAACTGGAGGTAGCTTCATTGAGGATGAACTCCCCGGACTCGATCCTCCTCTTGATCTCGTCGAGGCCGAAGAGTATGCTGTCCCTGTCGCTCTCAGTAATCAACCCCTGCACTGACAATGAAACGGTGGTATATCAGCGGTGGAGATTCGTTTAAGAGGGACGGGGGATTTAGGTCGAGCACCTGGTGGGCGAGCATGGAGGCGTGGGCCTTGCTGCCGGCAATGTCATGGTGGTATAGCTCCTTGTCGAAGGACACGGACTCGCTGAAGCGCTCGACGGCGTCGGTGACGCTCTCCTCGAACCGGCCTCCCCAAAGCTTCACCTCCTTCGGCTGCTTCCGGTAGCTCTCCCCCTCCGCTCCTGATGCTGCTGATGCCATGGAGGACCGAGAGGTCCTCTGGCTGAGGCTGCGGATGCTGAAGAGGCGGCGGGCGAATGGTGAAAGTCCGGTGAGCTCCTGCGGGAGGAGCAGAGAGTACGAGTGGGAGAGGGACTTCTTTTTCGTATATTCCTCAGGACTAATGAATGAAACACTCACCCGCCGCCGATCTCCAGCATGTGCGCGCGGTGTTCACCAGCCGGACCTCCATCACCGGCTTCAGGTCCTCCAACGACCCCTCCGATATGGTCGAGATCGCACCTCGGCTAAGATCCATCGATCAGAAACCTTAACCTAACTCTTGAGGAAATTGGGGGAGAAGAGGTTTGGAGAGATGCTGCTCCTTAGAAAATGGATGAGAAATAAATTTTCTCTCTCTCCCACTTAGCTTTTATACAGTGAAAAAATTACAAGTTTGCCACCGCTCTAAAGTATTAATGACGTTTTGTTTTATAAACGTTATAAAAAGCCCAAAATTAGTCCAAACCGTCATAGAAAAAAGGTATTTTTCAACTTGATAATGCTTATGTATCAGCCGTCATTAAAACTTCCTGTCGAGCGTCATTAAAAGGGTTTTTTGTTGTAGTGAAGGCCCATGCCGTTCCATGGGATAGAGGGGATCGTCTACGCTGATGAATGGCTAGAGAACGTGGAGAGGTATCTGAAGATGGCCCGAGTTCCAGAAGATTTGAAGATTGAGTCAGTCAGTGGACAACTTTTCGACATCGTGCGGACGTGGTACCAAGGCGAATCCCGATTTTCTGCTCCAGACGTGACATGGGAGGAATTCAAGCGACTGTTCAAGAAGAAGTTCTATCCATACGTAGCACGAGAGGCGTTGGTGAGTCAGTTCAAGCACTTAGAGCAGGGCAACCACACCGTCGACGAGTACATATCGTAGTTTTCTCGCCTCAGCCGCTTCGCGAAGAACTTGGTCAGCACCCCTGAAGACAAGGCGTGACATTTCAGAAAGGGACTATCTCATGAGATTCGCCTAGCCATCGCCACCAGTCGAGCCACCACTTACGAGGAGATTCTAGAGGTCGTCCAAGCTGTAGAAGAGGAGCTGGGCCATAAGCCGAAGAGGAATCGAGACGCACTCGGAGGAGGCAACAGCCAATCAGCACCAGCAAAATGCCCCAATACTTTCGAGAAGACACCAGCGCAGCAGCATCAGCAGCAAACACAAACAGCCCCACGCCACGTCCAAGACATTCCTACCTGTCAGCATTGCTCGAAGAAAGGCCACACTCAAGAAAATTGTCGCAGCAGATTAGGGTTGTGTGGGACTTGTGGATCCAACCAACACTTGTCTCACAATTGTCCGAAGAAGAATGCAAGTGCCCCACCACTACCAACCGCAGGAGAGGGACGAGCTTTTGTCACGATCACAGAGAATGTGGCAACACCACAATGAGCTAATGGTGGAAATTTTCAGTAGAGATTTGCAGTAGTAGCATAGATAGACCATATTTTAAGTTGAATTATTTTAGTTAAATTTTTGTCATAGCAACTAATTCAAGACTTTTCATTCTAATAGATCATGGTTCATTAAATTTCGAGGACGAAATTCGTTTAAGGGGGATAGAGTTGTTAACCCCTTGACCAAGTTTTCTCTTATATATATTTTTTATTATTATTTGTCTCACATAGAAATTATTATGCTTTATATTATTTTTGTTTCACTTTAAATACCAAAGGAGGGACCAAAGGATAAAAAAGGAAAATTGTAGGGACCTTTACGCAAATAACTCTATTCAAAATTTTCTTTTAAACTGAACCAGTATTTGAATTCGATTTGAATTCGATGCTTAACCCTCATCAGAACCCAGAGATAGGAACAATTCAAATCCTCCTTATCTCCTCTTTTGATCGAACCCTAGTATAAATAAATAAAGGAATTGGTAGCCGACCCATAAATCCTCTACAAACCCTAGAAGACGATCTTCCCTGTCGCAAGAATAGCAAGGAGAGGAAGAGGAGCAGTCGAGTTCCTGTTTCGAATCTAACAGGCAAATCCATACTTTTGATCACTATCATCTACCAATTATGAGTTTCGACTTATAGGTGTTTGCATTTATGCTTATGAGGTGGCTGTTCATCTTCATTAGCAGAATAAGTCAGAGGGTATGTATATATAACTGTAGGAAAATCAGGTGTAATGGCAAAAAGGGTGTGGTGTCAATACAAACTTAGTAACCTAGGATGTACTTAAGGCGGGGGGAAGGATTGGAATATGTGGAGTATTAGAAATCCTGGGGTTCATAGGAGCAACCACAGGAATCTTATTCAAGGGGTTTTCGTGTACCAGCCAGCTAGGGTCCTACCTGTAGGCTTCAGGAATTAGTATATGTTTTAATGCCTAAGAAAGGGAATCCTTGTTACTCTGTTCCTGTTCAGATCCTGATGTGCAAACTTATGCATAAACAAGGATATACTGGCAGCCATATATCCATGTACCACACACTTGTCTGCCAGTAGGAGAGATATAGGGGGAGTTGATCCCTGTAGACATAGGTGCATTGCCTCTCATCACCTGCCCTAAGCCAAACCCCATCAGATACTTCAATACATCATTTCATCATTCCCTGCATCATCAATCAGCCAACTGCACTTGTTGTACTGCATATGCACACAGCAGGTCCTTCTCTGCTATCCATTGCATTTCCTGCATATCCTTCTTACCTGTCCTGTACTACAAAGTTGGTTACTGCAACTATTGTGCACAGCAGAACCTGCCACAGGAAACAGAGTGTGTGGGAAGGTTCCTGCACATTGGAAATTTCCCAGTAAATAGAAGGGGGTGCACAGGTCAGCAACCAATTATGGAAGTAGTTAATGAGAGTGTTTCTGATACTCGCATCCCACTATTGAGGGTGATACTTGCTAGTTTGACCATTGTGTTAGATACCAAGTGAAATCAGATATGCCAGGATACTAACATTTAGAACTCCCTTATGAACCTGTCCCTAAGTATCCATTAGATTTTTGTGGGTGAACCTTCCTTTAGTATCAGGTTAACACTGACAGGAAATCAAAATAGGAAATCCTTTTTCTAACCTTTAAGTAATGCAATAGGAGTTTTCCATGACACTGCCATAATTTTCTTTGTACCCATTGGATGCTGCTATATAAGTTCACCTTGTATTTAATGGGAATCTGACACCTTAGCTACATCCCAAGTCACATGAATAATAGAGTATGACAGGAGATATCGTATGGGTACCAAGCACTGCTAGTGTTGACTAGGGATAATCTCAAAAACCTTCTGGACCATCCTCTGATTCTATGAGGAAGATAAATGAGAAGGGAATGGAACTCACGACCTCCATAACAGAACCTTTACCTGCACCTTCATATCCTAATGCACATCAGATATTGATATCTCTACCTACCATGTACCTCTTATGACTCATTAAACATAAAGGCCAACCCTTGGTACTTTATGATAAACAGATATCAGAACATCCTAACCTGCCTCTATATCACACCTAGGCAAGGGTACATAGTAGGGAAGCATGTAGGTTGGCCATAGCAACAGTTGTTGGTTGGATGGCATCAAACTAACAAATTCAGTACAGTAGGGTTTTTAACTAGAAGTATGAAAGGATGTGTGTTCGAATAGGTGCACTAGTGCCTGTATAGATGTAGAGTGGGCAGTCTCTAGGTGCAGGAGAATGCCATCTATTTGAATCGATCAATGCATAGATATATTGCTTTAGGTTGGATTGTTTGGGGTTAAGTTGATTATCAGTAAAGACTGGCTTTCTTATATAAGTCATATACTCTGTCTTTGTTTCCTGTGACTTGGACTGGGCAGGAAGCATTGGTTTAAGTTGCATTAAGGACTGAAGACTGGTTTCCTTAGATAAGTTATTATGTTGGAAACCTGCCACACAGGTCATATGTGAGGGGTTTGATTACCTATACCACCATGATATCATATCCTCTGTTATGTCAGGAAAAGTTAGGAGTAATGTCCAGGAGGAGGGTATAGGAGTCATGTGTAGGATTGGAATGTAGGGGTTCCTAGGAACAGAGTATATAAGGCTCCTGGACTAAGCCTTGATGGCAGCTTTAGGTAATCAAGGGGAATAGTAGGTAGGGCCATGACAGGTATATGTGTCTTAGATAGGAACTACAAGTAACTTAGATGGGCTGTCCATCAAGCCAAGAAAACCATGTTGATGTAAGAATTGGCCTAGAAACCTAACAAACAAATAGAAAGTAGATTTTGTTGTGTATTCAACCATTGACAATTGTAAAATAATATAACATGCTATTTGGATCTCGATACGGACTCTGACCCTTGCCAACAGCTCAGGACCACAGGCAAGTATACCTTGCCTTTCTACACAGCTTTATTTACATGCACTGTCTTTATTTATTATTCAGTTTTTCTCATATTATTGATATGTATCTTTCATATCCTGTTCGTATATTGGTATCATTGATTTGTAGACCGTGTTCCCAGTTAGCCTTGTGTCTTATTGGTCGTACCTTGATTGAGTCGTGCCTCCTTGTCTTGAAATCGTGAAGCTAACCTGCGAGTCCACCTTAGGGACGAGGGTTAGTAGTTGTCCGTGTCTTAAGCTAACCTGTGAGTCCACACTAGGGACGAGGGTTAGTGGTTATTGGTCCACACCTGCGAGTCCACACTAGGGACGAGGGTGATGCTAGCCTGCGAGTCCACACTAGGGACGAGGGTTAGTAGTAGATGCTAGCCTGCGAGTCCATACTAGGGACGAGGGATAGTAGTATAGGGTTTAAGCCTGCGAGTCCACACTAGGGACGAGGGTGATGCTAATCTGCGAGTCCACACTAGGGACGAGGATTAAAAGTTCAAACCTGCGAGTCCACGCTAGGGACGAGGGTTTGAGTATTCGTTTCGGTTATCCGTTGACATCTTGACATGAGTTCTATCGTCCTCGTTCAGCAGTTCACTTATGTATAGACAGTGTATAGATTCGTGCTTATTTCATTGTTCACTTTACTTGGTTATTCTGTATTTTTACCATGCATAATAAACTGTTAGAAAGGCTCGTTTTTATATATCTTGCTAGTCCTCTGAGGACCTGATGATCTCTTCAGGTTAGCCGAGTTTGAGCCAGGAGCAGTCGAGTGGATTTGTGTTAGTATCAGAGCGCAGTGCTTGCAGTTGAAGTGGCCTAGACTAGCAGTTTTTATCCAGTTAGTTATTTCATGTATTACTCTATTCTTCCGTCTATTGGTAGTGGATTTGTGTCCACCGGACGTGACATTTGATATTCAGTTTATATTCATTATTTCAGTTTCATATCTTTTTATTGATCTTGACTGTGACATGATTATTTCTGTGGATGAGATATAGTTTACTATGTGATTCTAGATTGTCGTGACATGTATTTAGACAGCGTACTACTGTCGATACTGCGGCGTAGGCTGGGCTTGGACACGTTTCGTATCCGAAAAGCGGGTGCGGGTCGTGACAATTTTTTTGGTGGCCCATGCAGGTCTACGTTAATCACTTCGGTTACGTCACTGTGCCGTCGTGAGCCTGCGAATAGGATTAGACACTTAGGATCTCATCCACATGTCTTGACTCTTGTTGCTCCTTAATCCTTGATTTCATTGAATCTTTGATTTGCATCCTGCTTGAAATTATCTTCACCAACTAAAGTGTTTGCTCTTGTTACAGTTAAGATGAACTCTCAAGACAGGAACGCTGCATTGAACCCTCCATCGGCTACAGGAGGCTTTTTCACGTACATGACTCCGTCAACACAAGGAGGCCAGCTCACTCACATGGGCAATCAGCCGCAGTTCTCGAGATTTCACAGAGACGACATTCCGCCACCCCCGCAGTTTCCTCTGTAGACTCCCCCACCAGTACCCGGTCTGCCACCAGCACCTGTTCCACCACCAGGGATTCCACGTCCAGTACCAGCCATGCACCCAGCACCAACAATGCATCCTGTATTTGCCATGCACCCACCACCGACGATGTATCCAGCACATGTTCTGCCTCTGCCACCAGCACTGGACAATGTCACGCTCCTCGGGATCATCCAGCAGCAGGCCAACATGTTTCGCGACACTTTGAGAGAGGTTATTCAGATTCGAGATGCTCCACGACAGCGACCGAAGAATCCCAAGCACTTCATGGACTTTAGGCCTATGCCGTTCCATGGGACAGAGGGGATCGTCTACGCTGATGAATGGCTAGAGAACATGGAGAGGTATCTGAAGATGGCCCGAGTTCCAGAAGATTTGAAGATTGAGTCAGTCAGTGGACAGCTTTTCGACATCGTGCGGACGTGGTACCAAGACGAACACCGATTTTCTGTTCCAGACATGACATGGGAGGAATTCAAGCGACTGTTCAAGAAGAAGTTCTATCCATACGTAGCACGAGAGGCGTTGGTGAGTCAGTTCAAACACTTAGAGCAGGGCAACCACACCGTCGACGAGTACACATCGTAGTTTTCTCGCCTCAGCCGCTTCGCGGAGAACTTGGTCAGCACCCCTGAAGACAAGGCGCGACGTTTCAGAAAGGGACTATCTCACGAGATTTGCCTAGCCATCGCCACCAGTCGAGCCACCACTTACGAGAAGATTCTAGAGGTCACCCAATCTGTAGAAGAGGAGCTGGGCCATAAGCCGAAGAGGAATCGAGACGCACTCGGAGGAGGCAACAGCCAATCAGCACCAGCAAAACGCCCCAATACTTTCGAGAAGACACCAACACAGCAGCATCAGCAGCAAACACAAACAGCCCCACGCCACGTCCAAGACATTCCTACCTGTCAGTATTGCTCGAAGAAAGGCCACACTCAAGAAAATTGTCGCAGCAGATTAGGGTTGTGTGGGACTTGTGGATCCAACCAACACTTGTCTCGCAATTGTCCGAAGAAGAATGCAAGTGCCCCACCACTACCAACCGCAGGAGAGGGACGAGCTTTTGCCACGATCACAGAGAATGCGGCAACACCACAAGGAGCTAATGGTGGAAATTTTCAGTAGAGATTTGCAGTAGTAGCATAGATAGACCATATTTTAAGTTGAATTATTTTAATTAAATTTTTGTCATAGCAACTAATTCAAGACTTTTCATTCTAATAGATCATGGTTCATTAAATTTCGAGGACGAAATTCGTTTAAGGGGGATAGAGTTGTCAACCCCTTGACCAAGTTTTCTCTTATATATATATTTTTTATTATTATTTGTCTCACATAGAAATTATTATGCTTTATATTATTTTTGTTTTACTTTAAATACCAAAGGAGGGACCAAAGGATAAAAAAGGAAAATTGTAGGGACCTTTACGCAAATAACTCTATTCAAAATTTTCTTTTAAACTGAACCAGTATTTGAATTCGATTTGAATTCGATGCTTAACCCTCATCAGAACCCAGAGATAGGAACAATTCAAATCCTCCTTATCTCCTCTTTTGATCGAACCCTAGTATAAATAAATAAAGGAATTGGTAGCCGACCCATAAATCCTCTACAAACCCTAGAAGACGATCTTCCCTGTCGCAAGAATAGCAAGGAGAGGAAGAGGAGCAGTCGAGTTCCTGTTTCCAATCTAACAGGCAAATCCATACTTTTGATCACTGTCATCTACCAATTATGAGTTTCGACTTATAGGTGTTTGCATTTATGCTTATGAGGTGGCTGTTCATCTTCATTAGCAGAATAAGTCAGAGGGTATGTATATATAACTGTAGAGAAATCAGGTTTAATGGCAAAAAGGGTGTGGTGTCAATACAAACTTAGTAACCTAGGATGTACTTATGGCGGGGGGAAGGATTGGAATATGTGGAGTATTAGAAATCCTGGGGTTCATAGGAGCAACCGCAGGAATCTTGTTCAAGGGGTTTTCGTGTACCAGCCAGCTAGGGTCCTACCTGTAGGCTTAAGGAATTAGTATATGTTTTAATGCCTAAGAAAGGGAATCCTTGTTACTCTGTTCCTGTTCAGATCTGATGTGCAAACTTATGCATAAACAAGGATATACTGGCAGCCATATATCCATATACCACACACTTGTCTGCCAGTAGGAGAGATATAGGGGGAGTTGATCCCTATAGACATAGGTGCATTGCCTCTCATCACCTGCCCTGAGCCAAACCCCATCAGATACTTCAATACATCATTTCATCATTCCCTGCATCATCAATCAGCCAACTGCACTTGTTGTACTGCATTTGCACACAGCAGGTCCTTCTCTGCTATCCATTGCATTTCCTGCATATCCTTCTTACCTGTCCTGTACTACAAAGTTGGTTACTGCAACTATTGTGCACAGCAGAACCTGCCACAGGAAACAGAGTGTGTGGGAAGGTTCCTGCACATTGGAAATTTCCCAGTAAATAGAAGAGGGTGCACAGGTCAGCAACCAATTATGGAAATAGTTAATGAGAGTGTTTCTGATACTCGCATCCCAATATTGAGGGTGATACTTGCTAGTTCGACTATTGTGTTAGATACCAAGTGAAATCAGATATGCCAGGATACTAACATTTAGAACTCCCTTATGAACCTGTCCCTAAGTATCCATTAGATTTTTGTGGGTGAACCTTCCTTTAGTATCAGGTTAACACTGACAGGAAATCAAAATAGGAAATCCTTTTTCTAACCTTTAAGTAATGCAATAGGAGTTTTCTATGACACTGCCATAATTTTCTTTGTACCCATTGGATGCTGCTATATAAATTCACCTTGTATTTAATGGGAATCTGACACCTTAGCTACATCCAAAGTCACATGAATAATAGAGTATGACAGGAGATATCGTATGGGTACCAAGCACTGCTAGTGTTGACTAGGGATAATCTCAAAAACCTTCTGGACCATCCTCTGATTCTATGAGGAAGATAAATGAGAAGGGAATAGAACTCACGACCTCCATAACAGAACCTTTACCTGCACCTTCATATCCTAATGCACATCAGATATTGATATCTCTACCTACCATGTACCTCTTATGACTCATTAAACATAAAGGCCAACCCTTGGTACTTTATGATAAACAGATATCAGAACATCCTAACCTGCCTCTATATCACACCTAGGCAAGGGTACATAGTAGGGAAGCATGTAGGTTGGCCATAGCAACAGTTGTTGGTTGGATGGCATCAAACTAACAAATTCAGTACAGTAGGGTTTTTAACTAGAAGTATGAAAGGATGTGTGTTCGAATAGGTGCACTAGTGCCTGTATAGATGTAGAGTGGGCAGTCTCTAGGTGCAGGAGAATGCCATCTATTTGAATCGATCAATGCATAGATATATTGCTTTAGGTTGGATTGTTTGGGGTTAAGTTGATTATCAGTAAAGACTGGCTTTCTTATATAAGTCATATACTCTGTCTTTGTTTCCTGTGACTTGGACTGGGCAGGAAGCATTGGTTTAAGTTGCATTAAGGACTGAAGACTGGTTTCCTTAGATAAGTTATTATGTTGGAAGCCTGCCACACAGGTCATATGTGAGGGGTTTGATTACCTATACCACCATGATATCATATCCTCTGTTATGTCAGGAAAAGTTAGGAGTAATGTCCAGGAGGAGGGTATAGGAGTCATGTGTAGGATTGGAATGTAGGGGTTCCTAGGAACAGAGTATATAAGGCTCCTGGACTAAGCCTTGATGGCAGCTTTAGGTAATCAAGGGGAATAGTAGGTAGGGCCATGACAGGTATATGTGTCTTAGATAGGAACTACAAGTAACTTAGATGGGCTGTCCATCAAGCCAAGAAAACCATGTTGATGTAAGAATTGGCCTAGAAACCTAACAAACAAATAGAAAGTAGATTTTGTTGTGTATTCAACCATTGACAATTGTAAAATCATATAACAGGCTATTTGGATCTCGATACGGACTCTGACCCTTGCCAACAGCTCAGGACCACAGGCAAGTATACCTTGCCTTTCTACACAGCTTTATTTACATGCACTGTCTTTATTTATTATTCAGTTTTTCTCATATTATTGATATGTATCTTTCATATCCTGTTCGTATATTGGTATCATTGATTTGTAGACCGTGTTCCCAGTTAGCCTGGTGTCTTATTGGTCGTACCTTGATTGAGTCGTGCCTTCTTGTCTTGAAATCGTGAAGCTAACCTGCGAGTCCACCTTAGGGACGAGGGTTAGTAGTTGTCCGTGTCTTAAGCTAACCAGCGAGTCCACACTAGGGACGAGGGTTAGTGGTTATTGGTCCACACCTGCGAGTCCACACTAGGAACGAGGGTGATGCTAGCCTGCGAGTCCACACTAGGGACGGAGGTTAGTAGTAGATGCTAGCCTGCGAGTCTACACTAGGGACGAGGGTTAGTAGTATAGGGTTTACGCCTGCGAGTCCACACTAGGGACGAGGGTGATGCTAATCTGCGAGTCCACACTAGGGACGAGGATTAGTAGTTCAAACCTGCGAGTCTACGCTAGGGACGAGGGTTTGAGTATTCGTTTCGGTTATCCGTTGACATCTTGACATGAGTTCTATCGTCCTCGTTCAGCAGTTCACTTATGTATAGACAGTGTATAGATTCGTGCTTATTTCTTTGTTCAGTTTACTTGGTTATTCTGTATTTTTCAACATACATAATAAACTGTAAGAAAGGCTCATTTTTATGTATCTTGCTAGTCCTCTGAGGACCTGATGATCTCTTCAGGTTAGCCGAGTTTGAGCCAGGAGCAGTCGAGTGGATTTGTGTTAGCATCAGAGCGCAGTGCTTGTAGTTAGAGTGGCCTAGACTAGCAGTTTTTATCCAGTTAGTTATTTCATGTATTACTCTATTCTTCCGTCTATTGGTAGTGGATTTGTGTCCACCGGACGTGACATTTGATATTCAGTTTATATTCATTATTTCAGTTTCATGTCTTTTTATTGATCTTGACTGTGACATGATTATTTCTGTGGATGAGATATAGTTTACTATGTGATTCTAGATTGCCGTGACATGTATTTAGACAGCGTACTATCGCCGACACTGTGGCGTAGGCTGGGCTTGGACACGTTTCGTATCCGAAAAGTGGGTGCGGGTCGTGACAACGAGCTTCTACCTGTGCCTGCACATCTAAACTATGTGGGTGTCAATACTCAACTGTACTGGTAGAATGAGCTCCTCGCCCACCCATACAAAACCAACACGTTAGATTTACTTTGTGCAACGTATCCCCTTCTTATCAATTGTCTTTCTACTCTTGCCGTAGGATCAATTTTAGGACCGACGCCTTGGCCTATTCTGTGTCGCTAGACCATCCCGTGCTTGCGTTAACAATGTTAACTCATGCTTTGCCTTTAGACCCTTCTCGTGCCAACAACGTTACCCTATCAAGTCGTATTTGCCTTACGGTCCAAAATCAGAGACGCAACTACACGATAGACTCCTTTTGCATGTGACCGTGCTACAAAACCATATTGAGGCCGTGCCTCGTATTTTAGTAAGACTAACCACATTGCCGCCTCGCAGCCCGTGCTACTTTGATCACCGACTGACCCAGTCAAGACTTCTGGGCTAAGTGTCACTTGACCAACTTTGCCTTGCGGCATTTCATGACTTAAACTAAAGACAACTCTGTAACACCACTTTTCTAAAATGAGGGTAATTTTGAACTTTTGTAAAAGTTTATTATTTAATAATAGGATTTATGATTTATGGGAATTTTTAATTAATTTAATACTATTTAAAATTGGTGAGTTATAATTTTGATGGGTTAGCTAGTGAACCCTAGAACTGTTGAGCCTAGAGATTAACCATGATTGGGGACCTAACCATGTGATTAGAATGACTATTTACAAGTTTTTAGGCTAAGGGTAGTTTGGTCATTTTGTGACTTTTGAATTATTTAGGATTTTAATTAATTGGTAAATTTTAGATTATTTTAATAATATTTAAATTGATGTATTAAAATTTTGGTCATTTTTTATATTTTAATATTTTGGGAAAATTTTATATTTTTAATATTATTTTTATTGGATTTGTTTAGTCGGATTTGAGTTTCGTCTCGTTCCGACTTGTATTGTGACCCGGGTAGCTTAAACTCTAGATGGGACCCAATATTAAGTTAAGCATGACCCACAAAACCCAACATTTAAGTTAGTTAATTAAACTAATTTTTATCATGTTAGAATGGTTAAGTTGGAGACTCAAAACTAGATCATTTTGACCCCAAACTTGAACCTAGTCTAGACTTAACCATATGACACTAGAGAGGGGCAATTAGGACATTTTCCATTAGCCCTAATGGACACTTTATGGCAGCCACCTTTAGGAGAGAATGATTCATTTCATTCATTACAATCTTGCCTCTTTTATTTTCCTTTTGTTCTTCTCCAATTTTAGAGAGTCTTCCCATTGATTTGATCTCCAAATCAAATCATTCCTTCACCAAACCTTCCCTCAATCATTCCCATTCTCCAAGGGAAGGGTGCTACCAAGGATTGGAAGAGGAGTGCAAGAAGGAGTGTCCACTTTGAGGGATCTTCGTATCGGAGCCGTGTCCTAAAGGATTTTATTGGGATTCCACTCCCAATAGGTAAAACCCATCATCTAAATCGATTTTTTTGCATATAAATTAGTTTTGAATCCTTAGGATCCATTCTCTTGCATGTGTCCCATTTAGATTCAAATTTGAGGCCATTTGGAGCTCTCTTGAGGATTTTAGATATGTGTCTTGTGTCCTACTTGATAGATCCCAAATTAGGACACCCCATGTGTATGTACGTATGATAATAGTTTAAATAGATATTTAAATTCAGTTTTATAATGGTTAGAGAGTGGATTGATCTTAGTTAGGATGGTTAGAATAAGTTTCATTTGGATACCTATGTTTGTATCCAAGTATCTTGGCCTATATGTGTTCTTTTGTCAAATTCGTCATAATATTTATCCACGTTTTTATTAACCAAAGTAACTTAGAAATATCATAACTTTTAGCTTAGAACTCCAATTTATCTCCCGTTTTTTTTAAAAGAACCGTATCGAAGTTAGCTTTCCAAATATATATTTTAAAAAGCCAAATTCTTTGTGTAACTTTCTGTAAAATTATTTGAGTGTCAGCTGTACAAAAGACGAACGTGTTTCGGTATTTTCGCGATTTCGGGAGCTTCCGGATACAAAAATACGATCCGCTTAAAGTTTCGAAAAGCTAACACAAAGGGTTACGACATACTTTAATTTTAGAATTTAGTGAATGCCCAATTGGTACAGTATTGGTTTTAAGTAGAAGAGTGACTATACTATATATGCATTTTGTGTAACCTATGAGCCTATGTAGTATGAGTATTAAATGAATATAGAGTATGTAATACATGATATATTAGATGAATGAAATGATATATATATATGATATATATCCTCTTTACATTAATGTATATATATGGTTGAATGCAAGCATGTAGGAATACAATTAATATAATGTATGTAAGCAATGCATAAATGCATGAATGAAAGAATGATATACAATGTATGCATGAAAGTATATAGTGAATGCTAGATATGAATGCAAGGTATACATATAATGATAGATATGAATGCATAATATATAAATAATATAATACAATATATAATGATAGTATATATGGTAATGTAGAATATATGATGCAAGCATGTATATGTCCACTGTTTTTCTATTTCTTTATATTTTCCTTCCCTTCCCTTTCCATTTTAGTTTTTTCTTTTTCCTCCTTCTATTTTTACATATTATATACAATATATATAATGTATAGATGCATGTAAGTATGTAATATGCATGAATGAATGTCATATATGAATGAATGAATCAATCAAAGGTATAAGTGAAATATAATGCATTGTAATGAATGTTAACATATATAATGTATAAAAGTATGTATGTAAATGTGCATGAATGTATATATCTATGTAACTATGTAAATATGCATGATGTAACATATGCCTATATATAAATATGTATGTAATGTGGATATGCATGTATGTATGAAGGTATGTATTTATATATATTATCTATTTTATATTATACATTGTTGTGGTTCACATTATCTTGTGATTGTGTGAGTGCTAGCCTAGGCTTGGTTAGGCCTAGTGAGACTTGTTAGACTTGTTTGGGCTAGGACTTGACCTAGTTGACCTAATTTGACTAGTGTGGTTGACTAGAGTTGACCAAGTGTTGACTTTAGTCTAGTTTGACCTAGACAGCATGCAGATGTATTGTACATTTCATTTATCATCTCTCGTATACATCTTGACCTGTGTTGCTCTAAATAGGACTCTGTGGCTTCAGTTTGGACCTCTATACCTATCAGCTGTTCAGGTTATCAGGCGAGTATATTCTTTGACCGTTTCATACTTGTCTGGATTTATATTCTTGCTCTAGATTACTGTACTTGATGCTGACACGATTGTTATCACGGATTTGTACTATATGGATCTTCTTTTGAGATGTTATCCCTTTGTATTCACTAAATACATATTGTGATGTGCGTTTCACTTACATATTGTATTTATTGAATATCCATATCCTTGTATACTCATTGTGCATATTGTACTCTCATTATCACATGAGTACCAGGGATAGACCATTGTACAACTATTGTATAACATTGTACATCTATTGTGTAACATTGTACATCTATTATATAATATTGTACATCTATTGTATAACATTGTACACTATTGTACAAGATAACGTAACTGGAGTGGATCCTTGTGTATTGATTGGGAAGGGGGAGTAGAATTGGTTATGTACTCAAATTCTATTGTACAACATTGTATAACTATTGTATATGTCTATTGTACACTCACGTACAATGGAGTTACCATTGTATTATTCTAGACCATTTACATAACCATATTGTACTCTAAATCACACATTGCTTACAGTTCTTATGTATCATATATAGATATTTTCTATTATCAAATCTCTGCTATTTTTTATATACATTCTCTTTCAGCGTTTTCTGTACCTTACTCTATTGCATGCTTTATATTTTCTATCTTGATATGAACTGCATGAGATATTTTGTGCTCGCTCCTGTCCTGACTGGACCTGTTGATAAATTTTACAGATAGCTTGGAGGTTGCCTGCTAGCCTAGAGGAGACACAGTAGAGGTTGTATAGATAGTTATTTTAGTTATCTTGAGTTGTATTTACTTTATGGATTACTGTATTTGAGATTTGAGATATTTTCTGGGTTTGTGTATCTTAAACACTTAGACTTCTATCTGCGGTATCTCTTTGTAGATTTCATATTTTATCTATCTTTTATCATGCTCTACTTTAGATGTGATTGAGACTGTATTTGCTATGTTACCTCCATTCGGAGTGTATATACTGTACAGTTACCTTTATATTGTTAGATGTTTGACCTAGGACAGCGTTCTACCGCCGACACTGCGGCGTAGGCTAGACGTACCCACTTCTCATGTCCTTACACTAGGGTGCGGGTCGTGACACGTTTTTAGTGGTGGTCCATGCAGGTCGAGTTTATGTAGTGGTATTCGAACTAGAGTATCACTACAAGCCTGCAGTAGGATTAGGATAGATTTTTGAAGGTACTCAATCACAGTTTGGCCTCCTTGAGAGATTCCTGGGACGACCCTTGAGAATCTTATTTTAACTTCGATTTAAAATCTATTTTTTCCCCTGATTTGATTTACCTTTACTTCCTGTTATTGAACTTGATTTTGATGGATTATTGTTAAATTTTAAAACTTGATGTTAGTGGTTGAATTTGAGTCTGTATTTATATATATTTTTTTGATGGATTATTGTTGAATTTTGAATCTTGATGTTAGTGGTTGAATTTGAGTCTGTACTTATATGATTTTTGATGGATTATTGTTGAATTTTGAATCTTGATGTTAGTTGTTGAATTTGAGTTTGTATTTATATGTATATATACATTTTTTTTGGAATTAAGGTATAACTTGATAACATACTTGATAAGGACAGTGAGAAAGATAAAAGTCTACTTTATTATGGAATTTAGAATTTATTGCAGTCATATTTGCTAGCATGACAAGGACGTAGAGCCTGATATAGCTATACTTATCTTAGTTATGAAATCTAGATTTTCTTGCAGCCATACCGGGTGGCGTGGTAAGAATTCTAGATAACATGATTATAGGGTGTATGCCTTATTATGGACTCTATCGTTTATTGCAGCTATGCTTATTGGCGTGGCAGAATTCTGACAACATAATTTCAGGAAGACGCATATGATTATCAGATTATATCTCTAAAGCTTTTTTTTTAAAATAATCATCTCTACCTTGTATTTCAGCCTTAAAAAAATTGTTTCTTCATCACTTAACTTAGGAGTAAAAAAAAATAGTTTTAATTGTTGATATAATCCCTTGTATAACTTTATTGGATATAATTCCTTCCTAATGTAATGAATTGACGAATTGTCTTAGGCCTTATCTTAGACTTGTTTGTATAGCTCTGATCTCAAATGGTCCCCTTTTTTTAACAGATTGAGCAAGAAAGGATTTTATTGTTATTTTCTTCTTGTCATTATTACTTGTATTAGTTTAAAAAAAGAATTATTGTTTGTTTTGTTTGTTTTGCTTCTCATTATTTAACTTAGGAGTAGCTTTTGCTGTATTATAAACCTTGTGTAACTTCTTACTATGAATTTCTTCTTAATACAATGAATCAATGATTTTGCTAGACCTTATCTTGGATTTGATATTATAGCTCTGGTTTCAAAATTGTTCTTCTTTTAAACAGATAAGCAGAACAGATTTTATCGTTATTTTCTTCTTGCTATTCTTCTTGTATTAAATAATAATAATAATAATAATAATAATAATAAAACTATCTTGATTACATCAATCACCTACTTTGCAATCTTGGTAGGAATCTAAATGTTGGTCTTAATATAGAATTTGATTTTTATATTGGGATATGAGAATATATATAGTGGACACAGACACTTTGCCTGACACGTATGCATGCTACACTTTGATTACCAATGTATCTAAATACATATTAATATGTTGTTGATGTTTAAATTCTCAAAACCCCAATATTTCTGATACAATACAGTATCAGAGAATAGTTCTCTGTTTTTTTTCCATTTTAAATTCATAATTTAAATATAAATATCATATTATTAGTTGTTGTTTACACCACTGCACATGTATGTTATATACATGGTTTCAATTCTTAAAGAAATTGGTTAGGTTTTGTGTTTGAATTTGACAAATCTGAGACCGTGTGCATATTAACCCTTAATACTGGGTTTCAAATGTTTAGTTCAATTTGCCATTTTTTTAATGTAATATTTTGAGGTATATACATTGTTGAATGTATGGATAGTATGTTAGGGTTTTATCTCTATCATGTTAGGATGTGTTGGGAGCATTGAGTTGGTTGTGATGTATCAAACCCTTAAAATCTGAAACTGCATTATGTTAATATTACACAGGTTTAAATGTTAGCTTATTTTCAGATTTTGTATGTAAATGCTGAACTAAAACTGGGTTTAATCTTTCAATACTAAAGCTATAATCCTGTACAAGGACACACACACCCTAACTTAGTATACACTGCCATAAAAACCTAACCCTTCCTCTCTATGTTATGTTCATATATCTATATAGACATATATATAGAGTTTATGCATACATGTTATAATGTATATAGATACATAACTAAATCTCTACCTCTCTATACATATAGATATATGTATATATATGGTTAGCCATGCATGTTATGAGTAAATAGGTTGTGTATTGTAGATTGTTTAACCAATATGCCATGAGTAGTGTAACTTGATAGCTATTATTTTGAAACCCAAATCTCCCTATACACTTTCATGTATATTTTACACACACACACATGTCTACTATCTAACCCTATGAACATGTCCACATACACCCATACACACACTAACCACATAAACTTTACATAATGCTAGCTTTTTCCCTTCTAACACACTCTCTCTCTATATATATATATTGTGATTGGATTTTAATGTTCGACATTTGTGCTTTAAATTTTGATTTTGATTATGCCTTAAAGCCTTGATGATTTGTTATTTCTGTATCTTTTCCAGTTTAACACCCCTGATTGCTTGTAAGTTTTGATACCCTATGATTGTTTTGGTCTAGTGTAACTAGTATACCTAGATGAGACTTACACTACCACCGTATGCCATGACCTTGTATGCCATTCTTTTAAATTGTACGATTTAGGTAAGTTCTGAGACTTTGATTATTGGGGACGATACTCTAGAAGAAGTACGACCATCTTAATTTTGAGGATAAAATTTTCTAAGGAGGGTAGACTTGTAACACCCACTTTTCTAAAATGAGGGTAATTTTAAACTTTTGTAAAAGTTTATTATTTAATAATAGGATTTATGATTTATGGAAATTTTTAATTAATTTAATACTATTTAAAATTGGTGAGTTATAATTTTGATGTGTTAGCTAGTGAACCCTAGAACTGTTGAGCCTAGAGATTAACCATGATTGGGGACCTAACCATGTGATTAGAATGACTATTTATAACTTTTTAGGCTAAGGGTTTTGGTCATTTTGTGACTTTTGAATTATTTAGAATTTTAATTAATTGGTAAATTTTAGATTATTTTAATAATATTTAAATTGATGTATTATAATTTTGGTCATTTTTTATATTTTAATATTTTGGGAAAATTTTATATTTTTAATATTGTTTTTATTGGATTTGTTTAGTCGGGTTTGAGTTTCGTCTCGTTCCGACTTGTATTGTGACCCGGGTAGCTTAAACTCTAGATGTGACCCAATATTAAGTTAAGCATGACCCACAAAACCCAACATTTAAGTTAGTTAATTAAACTAATTTTTATCATGTTAGAATGGTTAAGTTGGAGACTCAAAACTAGATCATTTTGACCCCAAATTTGAACCTAGTCTAGACTTAACCATATAAGACTAGAGAGGGACAATTAGGACATTTACCATTAGCCCTAATGGACACTTTATGGCAGCCACCTTTAGGAGAGAATGATTCATTTCATTCATTATAATATTGCCTCTTTTATTTTCCTTTTGTTCTTCTCCAATTTTAGAGAGCCTTCCCATTGATTTGATCTCCAAATCAAATCATTCCTTCACCAAACATTTCCTCAATCATTTCCATTCTCCAAGGGAAGGGTGCTACCAAGGATTGGAAGAGGAGTGCAAGGAGGAGTGTCCACTTTGAGGGATCTTCGTATCGGAACCGTGTCCTAAAGGATTTTATTGGGATTCCACTCCCAATAGGTAAAAACCCATCATCTAAATCGATTTTCTTTGCATATAAATTAGTTTTGAATCCGTAGGATCCATCCTCATGCATGTGTCCCATTTAGATTCAAATTTGAGGCCATTTGGAGCTCTCTTGATGATTTTAGATATGTGTCTTGTGTCCTACTTGATAGATCCCAAATTAGGACACCCCATGTGTATGTACGTATGATAATAGTTTAAATAGATATTTAAATTCAGTTTTATAATGGTTAGAGAGTGGATTGATCTTAGTTAGGATGGTTAGAATGAGTTTCATTTGGATACCTATGTTTGTATCCAAGTATCTTGGCCTATATGTGTTCTTTTGTCAAATTCGTCATAATATTTATCCACGTTTTTATTAACCAAAGCAACTTAGAAATATCATAAATTTTAGCTTAGAACTCCGATTTATCTCCCGTTTTTTTTAAAGAACCGTATCAAAGTTATCTTTCCAAATATATATTTTAATAAGATAAATTCTTTCTGTAACTTTCTGTAGAATTATTTGAGTGTCAGCTGTACGAAAGACGAACGTGTTTCGGTATTTTCGCGATTCCGGGAGCTTCCGGACACGAAAATACGATCCGCTTAAAGTTTCTGAAAGCTAACACAAAGGGCTACGACATACTTTAATCTTAGAATTTAGTGAATACCCAATTGGTACAGTATTGGTTTTAAGTAGAAGAGTGACTATACGATATATGCATTTTGTGTAACCTATGAGCCTATGTAGTATGAGTATTAAATGAATATTGAGTATGTAATACATGATATGTTAGATGAATGAAATGATATATATATGATATATATCCTCTTTACATTAATGTATATATATGGTTGAATGCAAGCATGTAGGAATACAATTAATATAATGTATGTAAGCAATGCATAAATGCATGAATGAAAGAATGATATACAATGTATGCATGAAAGTATATAGTGAATGCTAGATATGAATGCAAGGTATACATGTAATGATAGATATGAATGCATAATATATAAATAATATAATGCAATATATGATGATAGTATATATGGTAATGTAGAATATATGATGCAAGCATGTATATGTCCACTGTTTTTTCATTTCTTTACATTTTCCTTCCCTTCCCTTTCTATTTTAGTTTTTTCTTTTTTTCCCCTTCTATTTTTACATGTTATATACAATATATATAATGTATAGATGCATGTAAGTATGTAATATGCATGAATGAATGTCATATATGAATGAATGAATCAATCAAAGGTATAAGTAAAATATAATACATTGTAATGAATGTTAACATATATAATGTATAAAAGTATGTATGTAAATGTGCATGAATGTATATATCTATGTAACTATGTAAATATGCATGATGTAACATATGCCTATATATAAATATGTATGTAATGTGGATATGCATGTATGTATGAAGGTATGTATTTATATATATTATCTATTTTATATTATGCATTGTTGTGGTTCACATTATCTTATGATTGCGTGAGTGCTAGCCTAGGCTTGGTTAGGTCTAGTGAGACTTGTTAGACTTGTTTGGGCTAGGACTTGACCTAGTTGACCTAATTTGACTAGTGTGGTTGACTAGAGTTGACCAAGTGTTGACTTTAGTCTAGTTTGACCTAGACAGCATGCAGATGCATTGTACATTTCATTTATCATCTCTCGTATACATCTTGACCTGTGTTGCTCTAAATAGGACTCTGTGGCTTCAGTTTGGACCTCTATACCTATCAGCTGTTCAGGTTATCAGGCGAGTACATTCTCTGACCGTTTCATACTTGCCTGGATTAAATTCTTGCTCTAGATTATTGTACTTGATGCTGACACGATTGTTATCACAGATTGGTACTATATGGATCTTCTTTTGAGATGTTATCCCCTTATATTCACTAAATACATATTGTGATGTGCGTTTCACTTACATATTGTATTTATTGATTATCCATATCCTTGTATACTCATTATGCATATTGTACTCTCATTACCACCTGAGTACCAGGGATAGACCATTGTACAACTATTGTATAACATTGTACATCTATTGTATAACATTGTACATCTATTATATAACATTGTACATCTATTGTATAACATTGTACACTATTGTACAAGATAACGTAACTGGAGTGGATCCTTGTATATTGATTGGGGAGGGGGAGTAGAATTGGTTATGTACTCAAATCCTATTGTACAATATTGTATAACTATTGTATATGTCTATTGTACACTCACGTACAATGGAGTTACCATTGCATTGTCCTAGACCGTTTACATAACCATATTGTACTCTAAATCACACATTGCTTACAGTTCTTACGTATCATATATAGATATTTCCTATTATCAAATCTCTGCTGTTTTTCATATACATTCTCTTTCAGTGTTTTCTGTACCTTACTCTATTGCATGCTTTATATTTCATAACTTGATATGAACTGCGTGAGATATTTTATGCTCGCTCCTGTCCTGACTGGACCTGTTGATAAATTTTACAGATAGATTGGAGGTTGCTTGCTAGCCTAGAGGAGACACAGTAGAGGTTGTATAGATAGTTATTTTAGTTGTCTTGAGTTGTATTTACTTTATGGATTACTGTATTTGAGATTTGAGATATTTTCTGTGTTTGTGTATCTTAAACACTTAGACTTCTATCTGCAGTATCTCTTTATGGATTTTATATTTTATCTATCTTTTATCATGCTCTACCTTAGATGTGATTGAGACTGTATTTGCTATGTCACCTCCATTCGGAGTGTATATACTGTACAGGTACCTTTATATTGTTAGATGTTTGACCTAGGACAGCGTTCTACTGCCGACACTGCGGCGTAGGCTGGACGTACCCACTTCTCGTGCCCTTACACTAGGGTGCGGGTCGTGACAAACTCAAACCAACTTATGCAACTTATATGCCGACAACTCATGACTCGACGCCACATCTCGTGCCGAAGCACGACGTCTATGTTGATGCCAAATCTTAGGCCCAAACATTCCTTGTGTTCTAACTTGTACACACACCTTCGACTTGACTCCTTGATATAGTGCACTCATGACTCGACTCAGTCCAAAGGCACACTCGCGGATTGTCGCCCGTGCCGACTCATCTATATGAACTTGGTCACTGACTCCCAGAGCCACTGTGGACTCCCTTTTAGCTGAGTATAGGATGGACCTGTTCGGGTAGCTAGCCCTAATGAGCGTCCACCGAATACTTTGCCCCAGGCCCAGCTATTTTAGACTCCCAGAGCCATTTTTGTTTCCTTAGGCCGCATCGGTCCCGTGGCGCCACGGGTTGCCGTGCGGGAAAACTCTACCTTGTCGACAAGTTGTCTATGACCATGCAAGACTCGACTCTAACTGACGTCTCACACAGTTAATCTACTTCTAGTGTTACCATCTCTTTCAGGGCTAAGTTCAACACTTCTCATATTTGAGATCTTGCCTCGACGACCCAGTCACGAGCATTCTTTCTTTCTTGCCTCGACGACCCATTCGCGAGCATTCTTTCTTTCTTGCCCTATCATTTCAGTCAACTCAAGAACAACTATTGAAACACTTTCCAAACTCAATGACTCAACCGTGGCCCATGTCTTAAACACTAAATTCGTGCCATCGTGTCTTAAACCAACTTGAAACTCTATGTGACACTACCGCCCTAGTCATACTCTATATGACGGGCCTTACGATCGTGAGACTATGTGGTTATACCCGGCCATAGAACTCATAGGGCCGTGCCTGCTACTACTCCTGTTAGCTTAACATAACTCGCCTAACTTACTTTGCAACAACTTGACGAGCAAAGGCTGCGTCAAGCCTTACGTCGTAGGAACGTGTCGTGCACGCATTCGACTTGAACAACCAAGTTATTTGAGGTACCTAGACTTATGTCACAAGCCGGGCAATACAACTTAATCCGTCGGCGAGCAGAGGCTATGCCACGCCTTGGGCGAAGAGACCGTGCATGCTTTATGAAGCATTATACGGGCGACGCCTATGAATTTGGCTAACTCTTAGCTTGTGGCGAATACCAACTTTTTCTCCTCCCAAGCCACGGGACTAAGGACCGAGTGTCATTTTCAAAGCACGTCGTGCACCAATTCTAAGCCGACCGTTGGACCTTTCCATATTCTAACTCAATTCGACCCATCGGGATTATTCCCTTAGCTATGTGGATTTGTCTCTTTTATTATCAAGCCTACTTGTGCAAGTTGAAATATACGATTTATTATGTGAAGGCAAAGATGAGGCAAGTTTACCGAAACTACCCCACCTGAGCTAGCGGTCGCCTTGACCGAGCGATGTCTCCGAGTAGCCGTTGCAAGGCTAAGTCCGAACGTTATCGGCGTTTGATTCCTCCGATTGACTGAGCGGGATGGGACACTACAAGTACATTTCTAGCAACAGTTCCAATAATTGACGAAGTCTATAAAATAGTAAATAGTAATGAACTACATGATGAACATCTAAGCATAGAAACATGGAACGGAACATAAAGTAAGAGCAATTGAGCATGGTAATAATGACAAATAAAAACGGTAATAAAGCTGATAAGACATGAAAGCAGCAATGTTAAAGTGTAATCAGAAAACTGCACATATCTAGTGTATTGAAATATCACTTTCGACATATAAACGACTGAGGGATAAATCCGGCCAACCGCACGTGTCGTTTGCGGCTGCTATTCTTCACGTAAGACCAGTGTGATATTTCTGGGTATATTTACACGTCTACTAATGTATTTTTTCGTCCGACTAGTATTAATGGATCCAAACATGCTATGAACATGAAAATTATACATTAGTCACGAACATAGTAATCACAAAATATAACATGTAAGTAATTCATAAAATACTACATCGTGTAACCATCATGTCGAGAACCAAACAGAAAATCAATATAAGACAATAATAAATACACGAATCATATAAGTTATCAAATATAAAAACTATCAGAAAATGTAATCGCCTGGAATCCTTTGCTGGTGAAACCGATAATCCTGTTGGGTCCACAATAGTCTGATTGGTTAGGGTCGATGTGAAGGAGTCCAAAGTCGGCAAAGAAATAGGAATACGATCGATTAGTCACAGTCGTGATTTGATATTCGAAGGAAACTTCACAATAAAAAATTATATAACTATTTGGTAAACAACTATGTATATTTATTAGGAAAATATTCTTGCTACTTAGAAATAAGTATATTTAAAATATTTGTAAATAAATATATTAGAAATCTAGAAAATCCTTTTTAGGGTTAAAACCCTTAATTTGAAAATACCATAAAAATAATATATTTAGAAATTCTAAATCCCAAAATGTAGGCCTGAAGCCCAATCTGACAATTATTCAACTTATTTTAAAAGCCCAAAAATATTAAAACCCATATATGGTTTTTATTAAAGCTCACATATTTTATAACACTTTATTTAACAAACAAATCCTATACACATATAGAAAAATATAGTATTATAAATAAGGCCAAATGGAATATATATTGTCATAAAGCTTTTAAATCTAAAAGCCCATTAGAAAAATAACACATATAAAGCCCAATACTACTAATCTACTATCCACACTAAATTCCATACTTAATTAAGCCCAAAGTATTTATTCCAATAATTATATATAAAATTTCTATTAATAATATCGAGCCAAGCCCAATTAATAAATTCGAATTGCAAAAGCCCAAGATAAGCAATTATATTATCAAATAATTTGGGTAATGCTCATAGGCCCAAAATATCATCTCCGTTTATAAAAACCCAAACGAAATAGTCAATATATATATATATATATTTTTAGTCTATATATATATATATATATATATATATATATATAGTTTTCAGAAATTATTATAATGTTTAAAACTATATTTTATTACAAAATAACTTTTGGAAATATTTTAGTACATATATCAATAATAATTTTAATAAACTAATGGTAACAATAGCATAGTAATAATGACGATATCAACCATATAATAATACATATACTTACCATAATATCTACCTCCCATTTATTAGGCCTGGGCCAAGCCCACTAAATAATAATAATAATAATAATAATAATAATAATAATAATAATAAATAACAACTCACTTGTTCAACAATAACATAATAATAATAATAATAATGATAATAGTTAATAATAATCATAATGATAGCAATTAATATTAATACTAATAATACTATATTAGGGTCTTAAATACTGTTAATACCAACTATTTCCTTACTTTCTTTCTTCCCTGACTCAAGCCTAGACCTGTCAATTGGGCCGGGCCGGCCCAGCCCGGCACGAGCTCGGCCTGAAAAATTGGCCCATGTGCCGTCCCGGTCCGATTAATCGTGGGGCCGGCCCGGTCCGGTCCCGTATATTGGGTTGTGCTGGGCCACGTATATTGGCCCATAATATAGGTCTGGCCCGGCCCGGCCCAGCTCGAAGCCCAAGCCCGACCAGAAACGACCCGGCTCGAGGTCCCACCCGAAGCTCGACCCAGTTACAACATCCCCTGTACAATCTCTTTGATTTGTCCCAAATCCTAGCAGCTAACAGCAGTGTTGTCACTTTCATAAGGAAAAGAAATGAAAAATATGTACACAACAAACACTCTGCTCTCCAAATATGACTTGTACCACTACCTAAAGCAACAAGTGCAAGTGGTGGTGGCCTCTGTTATTATTATGATTATATAGTGTAGTAGTGAATTGAATTGAATTGAATTGAAATGAATGTTTGAACTGAATTGAATTGAAATTCAATTCAATTCATTTCAATATATATTAGTTGCAAATTGCTGCAACAACAACATACATGTATGCATCCACGAATGATATATGTATATACTGAAATGAATTGAATTAAAATGATGGCCTCGAGTGTGACCGGCCAAGTCTCTTATACTGGATCGCGTCCGGCCCGGCCCGACCTGAAGCCCACCATGTCGTGGGTCATTTGCCAGGTTGGGCTTAATATTTTCATCCATAGCCCGACCCGGCCCGTCTTGCTACAGTTCACAGGCTCAAGAGGCGTGGTCCGAGCCCGGCCCGGCCTACTCAAATTTGTGTCGGGCCGGCCTTGCCCACTTGACAGCTCTACTCAAGCCTATGGCCTTACCCCCCTCTTCGTACACTGTGTTCTAATGAACAAGACAGCAACAACATTAATTATTTGTTAGACCATCTCCAATGGTGATTTCTAAAATTGAGTTCTTATCCTACTTGGCATTGTAATTTAAGAAGATTTCTATCATAGTTTGAAGAGTTTCTACATAAAAATTGTACATATACAAAAAATGCTCTCCAATGATTCTCAATTTCTATCCTATGTGTCACATAGTAAAAGGACCAATTCAATGGTGTGGGCCCCAATAATAATTGTCATGAGAGATAGGAGAATTTCTATGAGGGCCTGAGTTAATACATAGAACTTTATTTGGATTGGAGGGAGAGTTAAGTGATGGGTATTTAATAACTCTTGCTTGGATTGGAGGTTTCGAGTGAGAAAAGAATTAATAGAAGTATGATAGTTACCAAAATAATCTTATTACATATGTCATAAAATTAAATTTGATTGAAATTTTAATTATAACTTGTCAAAATATCTTCACAAATTAGGAAGGTACGGAGCAACATGTTGAAAACAAAAAAATGGAAGAAAAATCATGATATTTTATAGAACAAATGAGGGATATTTGTGACTTTTTAAACAAAATCCCTCAATCACCCTCCTTAACCCTCCAATTTGGGGGGTTAAAAATGGACAAAAGAGGGTGAAATAAACCCTTACTTAACCCTCTATAACTCTCCCTCATAAACCCCTACCCTCAAACCAAGCATGATTTTATTTCTCCCCTTATTTAACTTTTCCTCACTTAACTCTCTTAACCCTCAATCCAAGCGGGCCCTGAGAGTTTCTACATGTAGAAACCCTAGTTTTCATCCTACATCATTGCCACCTAGGATAAAAATGGTGATAGAAACTATCATTGGAAGAAGTTTTTTCTAAAGTGGATTTCTTCCATAGAAATAGGGAAGATAGAAACCCCCCATTGGAGATGTTCTTATTTCCAACTTAGAGAGAGAAAAGGACAGGGAGAGGAAGAGAGTAAAGGAAATCAAAGGAAAGGAAAGAGAAAGGGTCTTACTCCAGAGAGAGAGAGAGAGAGAACTCCGGAAGAAGGAAAACGAGAGAGGGGCCTCGCCAGCGCTTGGCGTTGGGCGGAGCTGCCGGCGTCGGGTGGCTGGCGCGGCGGCTCAGCTGCTAAGGGAGGGTACGGCGCTGAAGCGGTGTGCTCCTTGAGGAGGTCGACGCCGGAGGGAACAGACGCGCGAAAGAGGCGCTCTTGGTGGATTCGGCCAAGGTGGCGGGGGGCGGCGTCCAGGCGCGCGGTCGATGCGATGGGAGATCGAGCGGTCCAGCGCTGTGCTCCGGCGCAGCCACCAAGGGGTCTTCGAAGGTCGGTGGGCGGGCGTCACCGGGATGGCGTAGCCGGCGCAGAGCTCGACGCTTGCCGGGAAGCTCACAGTGGTTCGGAAGTGGAGGCGGTGACTCGCCGTCGTATGCTGTCCGCCACCGAGAGGGAACGATCTCGGCGGACAGAAACTGGAGGCTCCAGATGTGACGTCGGTTGGGGTGGCGCCGCCGGTGAGGGATTCGTGGCGGACTTGGTGATGATCTGGGGGTCGAGACAATAGAGTCGGCAGGGTGGTGGAGGAATAGGCAGGAAGGGATGAAGTTTTATTTTGGAAGAATTTAGCGAAAAGCTCTCCCTAAATAGGTCTTGCGATCCTAATTAGATAAGGAGTGTAGTTTCTAAAGGATAGTCTTCCCCTTGAAATCAAAATTAAACTTTAAGTTAAAATTAATCTAATTGTAATCATATAAATGATTACAGTAATAGTATTTAAAATAGATTTGATATTAGCAAATAACTTAAATCGTATCCATTGAAATATTAATCAAATAATTATTACTACAATAATTTTAAATAACCTTTTATATTATCAATAATTTAAATCATATTAATTTAAATCCGGAATCAATTAAGCAAGCAATATAATAGCTCTAAAATAACGTTTAATGTTATCAAATGATTTAATCATATAAATTCAAATCTTAAATAATCTCTTATCATAATAGTATTAATATCGTCAAAATAATCTAATAATATTTGATATTATCAGGATAAATCAAAGTATATTTTCTTTAATCTATAACCTTATTTTAAAAATAATTTCATAAATCTTATTATCATTCAAAGATAATACTCAACAAATTTAAAACTAATTTAATACAAACTAAATTCTTATTCGATCAAAATAAAATAAAGTATATTTCTATTAATTTAGAAATTATTTTCCATAAACATAAACTAATTAATCATAGATTGATCAAATCTAATCTAGTAATTGATCAAAATAATTATTCAAAAATAATATTCAATTTTATTATAAAATATTTAAAATATATGTGTAAATCATAAATAAATAAATGATAATATTAGATCAAATATTTCATGAAGTACATTTTATAAAAAATAAACTAATAATATTTTTGTTTAGATCACGATATATATATATATATATATATATATATATATATATATATATATATATATATATATATATATATATATATATATATATATATATATATATATATATATATATATAAACAAAATTAACACTTTCCAATTTAATTTAAGTTTCTGATAAAAGAAATAATCATAAAATATAATTCACAAAGTATCAACGAAATTACCTTCGAACACAATAATGAAAATAAAATAAAATAAAAATATTTGAAAATTCGAGAAGATTAGTTACAAATCTACCCACCTTAGAAAAATTTTGCCCTCGAAATTTCAAAGGATAGGATTGGGTACGACTATGAAAACAATATGATTAATGACAAGCATAATTGTAAATAGAATCAAAACTTAATCAAATAGGTGATTGGCACGATTAAGAATATACTAAAAAAATGATCTGATCAATGATAAAAATGAGTTAGATCGTAAATAGAATCGAACCTTAAGGAAAGATACCACGTGGCGCGATTAAAGTATAGTGAAAGGGTATAGTCATAATGGTCAATGATATAATTGAGATAGGATATGCTAAACAAGAAAAAGTCATTAGGCACGATTAACTACTGTTAGAATTATATAGGCATGGCCAACGATCAAAATTTAGACAAAGTCTAAACATGGATAATCACTTAGACACAACTAAGATGCAGTCACAATCAAGGTTAATCATGCAAGTCATCCAAGCATGATCAAAATTAAAAAGTTGGCACGAGCATGAATATCGATCAAAATAGTCATGATCACAATGAAATAAAATCTAACATTAGCAATAATTGAGTTGAAATATAGGCACGATTATGATTATGAATATAGTATAATGGAATAAAAATAGGTTCAAATGATTTCTAGAAAACCTAATAACGATACGAAAAGAAGGTTCAATAAAAGATAAGAACTAATCGAATTTTAAGCGAGAGTGCATGAAATTGTGAACCATGAAAATCAATAGTCACATGCCAAAAGGATGTAGTATCTATAATATCTGAAAACTATATGTATATATGAATTCACTTTACCGAGAATTTATGTCTCGTCAATGTACATCTGACTGCAGTAAATCCCTGGTTTCATGACTCAAATATGATATGGTATCGAATACCCTATCAACTCTATCCAATATTGACATAAAGATAACTAAGATCAAATAGGACAACTAATACATAGTTTTAAATAATATTCGATAACCCACGCATACCTAAAATCTTTCAATTTAGGGGTCATGCGTTGCCAGTGCGCTGCTGGCTGCAGTGAACCCGCAGTCTCCATAATTTAAATAAATGGGGACAATGCTCTGCTGGCTGCAGTGAACCCCAGTCTCTATAATTCAAATAAATAGGGACAGTACGCCTCTGTCTTGCCATTGTAAGTCAACGAATATTCTTTCAAACTTTGTCCATGAGACTTTCAAAGTAGCTTTTAGAAATTCAAACAAATTATAAGGTGTTCAAGATAGAAAAAGTATACGTATCTGTCCTTCAAGTATCCATTCTTGGAAATAAAACGAGCGATTAGAAAAAATAACGATCAAAGCCAAAATAAGTATAAATCTTATAATCCATATTTCACGGATATTTAATGATTGAGGAAAACTTATATACCTTAAATCAAAGACTTGAGATGAATATGTGGTTGATTGAATCAGAAATTATAAAAAATCCTTATGGCCAAGAGAAATAAATAAGCAATACGACCTTTATGATGATGATGATTGGAGGGAAGAAAATAAAATTGCACAAATGATTAGGAATTGAATCCTAAGGAGGCCTAGCGAAAAGTCTACCCCCCTTTGATCCTACCATCGTATCAAAACACAATGGTATAGAGATTGATATCTAATAGGGTTTGGAATAAATCCATACCTAAATCACATGGCCTATATAGGAATCTTAACGACCCAACAGTCAAATTGAATAAGGGACTCCTAGTCCTAGTCATTCTCCTAAAATTAAATCAATCCTAGTTATGAATGAGCACTTGCTAGTCGCAAGCTCGCAGTAGTACGACTAATATGGTACTACTACGAGTTCGCATGATATGCAAAAACTGCCCTGCATTGGCCACAAAAAAAACTTGTCACGACCCGCACCCGCTTTTCGGGATGCGAGTGCGTGTCCAAGCCCAGCCTACATTGCAGTGTCAGCGGTAGAACACTGTCTAGTCCATATTAATCAAATGCTCATAAAATAATATATTTATTGCTCATTCACAACAACTAAATCAAATTTACTATATTTACAAGTTTTACACTTTAAAAAAATACAATATTTCACAAATATTGAATACAACTAACAACACTTCTATCTAACTAGTCTTCTAGAATTTTGGCCTTCAATTATACCCGTATCTCCCCAATGCTAAGAGTAGTTACGAGTAACCTAAAAAGTAGTTTCCAATCAGGAATAAAATGAGTACATTTCTAACAACAGTTCCAATAATTGACGAAGTCTATAAAAAGTAAATAGTAATGAAATACATGATGAACAGCTAAGCATAGAAACATGGAACGAAATATAGAGTAAATGCAACTGAGCATGGTAATAATGACATGTAAGAACAATAATAAAGCTGATAAGACATACAAGCAATAATCTATAGAGTGGAATTAGAAAACTGTACCTATCTAGTGTGTTGAAATATCACTTTCGACATGTAAACGGCTAAGGAGTAAATCCGACCAACCGAACATGTCGTGTGCGGCTATTATTCTCCACGTAAGACCAATATGATATTTATGGGTATATTTACACGTCTACTAATGTATTTTCTCGCCCGACTAGTACTAATGGATCCAAACAGGTCATGAACACGAAAATTATATATTAGTCACGAACATAGTAATCACGAAATATAACATGTAAGGAATCCATAAAATTCTACATCGTGTAACATATATATACCGGGACCACAACAACAGCATGCCAGACATCCCGGGGGTGGGGGGTTGGGGTCTCAAATTAACCTAGGACCTCCCCTAGGTGAGCCCCTGCTCTAGCCACTTGAACTAGTGTGTGTGTGCCGCTCTAGCCACTTGAACTAGTGTGAGTTTATATATACACATTAGTGCATTTGAAAAATAGAACAAACAAAAGCCTATGGAAATAAATCAAACAATTAAAGTATTGAATTTAAATTTGTGATACATAGCTGAGTAATTATACATGCAGTAAACTTGTATTCATGAATCACATGATCACTTATGCATATTTGGTAATCGATAAGAATATATATAGCCAACGACCCTTTAGTCTGTTGATTAATGGAGAGTCATGCGACCCAATGGTCGGGTGTTCGAGCCCCGGTGGGGTAGTGTTCACGAAATTATTTACCATAGGGCCCAGTCCTTTCACACACACACACACACACACACACACACACACACACACACACACACATATATATATATATATATATATATATATATATATATGTGTGTGTGTGTGTGTGTGTGTGTGTGTGTGTGTGAATATATATATATATATATATATATATATATATATATATATATATATATATATATATATATATATATATATATATATATATAGTCAGACGTGTAAAGATATCGAGATTCAAGAATAAAATTATAACTTTTTTGTTGCTCAATACCTCTAAGATACACATACAAGGATCGTCAGAGGAGATTGACAACGAGGAAAGGTTATATGAGATTGAGACTGTCAGGCTGTTAGAGCAACGGGAAAGGTTTTAGGAGATTGAGAGTGTTAGACTGTTAGAGCGAAGGAAAAGGAGAGGATCTTGACAGCTATTGCACTAAGAAAATTCTTTAGCCTAAATGACTTGTCTCATGTTTTTTTTTCCTTCTATGAAGTTTAGATATATCCTATAACAAAAAAAAATATGTACTCAAAAATAGGATGAGTTGCTTAACTTTTGTATAAAATTAGACTTCTATACATTAAATACTATATAATAAAAAGTTAATGCCCTCTGGAATTTTGGACATGAGACAGGATTTTAGTTTTAAAATTAAACCAAGTAAATTAAAATTACAAACAAATGACGGAGAGAAGATTTATAAACATGGTTGGATTTTAAGGGTTGATGCAGTACCTACAATTGATGGATGGCTCTACATATAAACAAGCTATGGAGAGAATTTATAGGATGGATGGCTCTGCAAATCTAGAAACAAGCTTAATTTGGGGATAATTTGTATCAGCGGGAGTACTAATTTATTACGAAAAGTAGGTTATAAGAGGTAGATTGATAAATTCTATATCCATATCCAAACTATCAAACCATGTCTAATCCTATTAAAACTGGAACTCTATTTTGTAGCGCCTTTATCATGAGAGGGCTTTATGATTAACTTTTAGTTATTTCAAAATCACATTTGTCAAATCCTTAAAATAAAAATAAAAACCAAAACAAACACATTAATCCTTAAAAAAACCCAAGACGAAACAAAACAAACAATATCAGACCTCTGAGAAAGAAAAAGAAGAAAGTGACTCATGCTATAGAAATAAGAGAAAGAGAGAAATATTGGTAGCCAAAAAAATCTGTACGTAGCTTTTCTCATGGATAACATATAAAGAGGGTATAAGATAGAGATTGTTATGGGTATGGATAAGGGCATCCATATTTTAGTTTATCCAAATCATAACACTCTCCCTTGGATCCCTACTTCAATTATTGCCTCATTAAAAACTTTTCTAAGGAAAAATTCATACTTTTGGAAGAAAAATCCATAGAAAAGAAAAAAGTACAATAATATTCTTCAGGAATCCAAATGGGTGCGACTTACACTGCCTCATTAAAAACCTTCCGAAGGAAAAATCCAGTAAAAAAATCTCAACGAAGGAAAAGAGTACAATGCGCAAAAACATACTTCTAGATGTCTCCATGAGCATCTTCAGGATGCTCCCCCTCAAATTATAAAATTATATCTAGTCTTTACATCAATATAAATGAAAAGTAACCCCCCAAATAAGTACATTTATTACATTCCATCACAACATTTTATAATCTATATGTCTATATGCTTGTCTATTAGGTTCTTCTCATGCCAATTTGATGAACCAACTTTTGAAATGTGGACTTTGGGAGAGATTTTGTGAAAAGATCTGCAAGGTTCTCTGAAGACTTGATCTGCTTTACATAATCTTATTTTCTTTTTGAAGCTAGTGGGTGAAGAAAAACTTTTGAGATGTTCTTCGTCTTGTCTCCTTTGATAAAGCCTTCTTGAATTTGTTTATACATGCTGCATTGTCCTCATAAAGGATTGTAGGTTCATTCATAACTTTTGGAAGATCGCAACTCCCCCTAATGTGTTGAATTAGTGACCTTAACCATACATATTTTCTACTTGCTTCATGGAGTGCTAGAATTTCTGAATGATTGGTTGATGTTGCTGCAATAGTTTGTTTGATTGATCTTCCATGAGATAGTTACACCACTTTTAATAAAAATATATCATGTTTGTGATATCCCCTTATGGGGATCAAATAAATAACCTGCGTCTGCATATCCAACAAGTCCAGCATGTTTATATGAATAATATAAACCAAGATCATTGGTTCTTTTGAGGTATCTAAGAATGTGCTTTATGTCATTCCAATGCCTACGTGTATGTGCAGAGCTATATCTAGCTAACAAATTCACAGAAAAAGAAATATCAGTCTAGTGACTTGTGCTAAATAAAGGAGTGCACCTATTGCACTTAAATATGGTACTTCAGGATCTAAAACATCTTCATTTTCTTCATTCGGCCGAAATGGATCTTGGTCAATTTTCAATGAAGTAACCACCATAGGTGTGCATAGTGAGTGAAAATTACTCATGTTAAACCTCTTCAGAAGGTTTTCAGCATATTTGGCTTGATGGAGTAAAATTTCATTTTACTATGCTCGATCTACAGGTCGAGACAAAATTTTGTTTTACCTAGGTCTTTCATTTCAAATTCTTTCTTAAGATAGCTAGCGGCCATTTTAATCTCTTCTGGAGATCCTATCAAGTTTATGTCATCTACATAAACGGCTGCTATGACGAATCCATTCGAGGAATTCTTAACGAATACGCACGGACATATAAGGATCATTATTATATCATTCCCTGGACAGGTATTCACTGAACCTACTGTACCATATTCTTCTAGATTTTTTTAGTCCATACATGGCTCGTTTTAATTTAATACTATGTGTATTGGTAGAGTTGGTTTCTTATAATTTGAATCCTTCAAGAATTTTCATGTATATATCAATGTCCAAGTTACATAGGTAAGCTGTCATCACATCCATAAGTCTCGTATCCAGTTTTTCTGAAACAACGAGACTTATCAGATATCTAAATATTATGATATCCATGACCGAAAAATATGTTTCTTCGTAATCTATTCCTAGTTTTTCTGAGAATCCTTGAGCAACTAATCGTTTTTTTATATCTTTGGATATCATTATTTTTATTTTTTGTTCTTACAAACACTCATTTAAAACCTACATGTTTATTCCTTTTGGCATTTGTACAATAGGACCAAACACTCTACGTTTTACGAGGGAATCTAATTCTGCTTGAATCGCATCTCTCCATTTTGATCAATCTTGTATCTTTCGACATTCAACGATTGTTCTTGGTTCAGTGTTATCCTCATTTTTATTACAGAAAATTTCCTACAACATACCCAATTTTGTCAAAATTGGAAAGAAAGATACATGTTTGAAATTTTTTCAAAATGAAGACCTTTCCGACAGATGGACTGGCGGAAATTGGACATGTCCAATTTCCGCCATACCGTCTGGCGAAAATCCAGCATCTAAATTTTTTTTCTCGATTTTTTTGTGTTTCAATTTTGTTGGTTTGGTTTAATTGTTTTTCTTTTAGTTTTAATTTTTGTTTGGTTGTCCAAGAAGTGCCATGACGCGATGGCTGACCCGAAGGACGTCGTTCGGTGCGTCCGCAACGACCGCGATGCCCGATGATACTTGACAACAACTACAACATCCTAGACAACAAAAACCTGCTATTCGTCGACCACCGACTCCAAGAGGGAGATCAAGAAGCAGTGCGGGATTCGAATTATCCTACGGGATGTCCATACAATAAGTCTAAATAATTTGCAAAACATAGGAGAAAAGTTTTGACAAGAAACAAAAAGATGGTTCACGTAAGCACGGTTGGCTAAGTCGGGTTGTACATATACACCAAAGTTGTATCGATCTTAGAAAAGTCGAGTGCGGGATTCGAATTGTATCGGACGAGAATGATTTGGACTTGATTGAGTAAAAGGGGATGACTATCAATAGGGGTGCTATCGAGCGACGATATCGTCGATGCGATATCGATGAGCGTGCTTGAAATTCGAGTAATGGTTCGAATGGAAAATTTGAAGAAGTCGATTTTCATTCGAATGATAGTTTTGAGGATTTGTCGAATGACTTCATCCCTGAGTGGTGTATGTGATAGCTTCAGGGATGTCGATCGATTGAGGATGCGGGGTATCAATGAGTCTATCAGCAAGCATCACGTGTATGCAAAGCCTTAGGTTGAGTATTGTTGATTAAGTTGTTATAGTCTTGAGATTTGATAAGTTAATTCGAACAAAAGTTAGAAATGACGAGCACGGGATTGAGATTGTGCAAGTATGAAACGCGAAAATAATTGAGTAGGTAAAACAGAATCGAGGAAAAACTTAGGGTGTACGAATGTATGACTTGATCGAGGAAATTGATATAGATCATATACGAAAAGTTAGCACGACAAAAAGATAGCGTGCATGAAAAGTTTGATTTGAATGTTTGAAAATGACTCTAAGGATTGGAATGGATGTCGTTCGATGATTTGAGTTAGCAAGGAATGATGCGAATTGAAGAAATACATTTATCGATGACTTAAGATAGACAGATGAACGATACGTGAATTTGGGTTTGAGGAAATTGATGTTGTGTATGATTCAAGGGGTAATGATCGAACTTGAATTTGAATGTCGAGGAGATTATCCAGTCGGACGATAGCATCATTCGTACGACTCAAAATTCGTTGTAAAGAAAGATCGTCAGGTAACGCATATCATCGATGGTATTGAGGCGTATCAAAGATCGATATACGATAACTCGGGGGCACTCTAATTCGAGGAATGACGATCGTGCAAGTGTTATCATTTTGACGGATACTATACTTAGGATTTTTTGATTGAGATGAAATGTGGATGAAAACAGAAGTGTCTTGAGGGTTATGCGGATAACCACAACGTCGATATTATTGTCTTGCACGAGCGCAACTCTAGCCTCGCACATGTGTTACATCGGATTTGGGGTGATCGTTCCGCGTGAGCGTTGACATGGTGATTCATGTCGCGGGAATGATCGAACTTGGAAAATCATGATGCGGTAACTTTGATTGTCTTGACTTGTTGGTTTGATGCGAAGGAAAATTCGAAGATGTTTGGACTTGCGATTGATGATTGAGTAAACTTGAGGATTGAATAGATCCAGTCTATGAATCGAGAATGAATTAGTCTAGACACAAAACAAGAGTTACGTCCCGATGAGGATAATTATCCCACGGGAGCGTGCATGATGATTCATGCCCACCGTGGATAATCTGACTCACGTGAGATCGGGGCGTGGCATATTGTTAAGTCAGACGACCTTGTGATCGATTACGTGAATTGGGATAAATGACTTAGGGAGTATGAAATATGAATTATGGTTTAGCGATGAATCATGTCGTAGTGTGTTTGACTTGAGAAGGATTGATAGGCGGATTATGTCGAACGTGTTTGAAGAGATAGACTATACGAAATGGTTTGATGAACAAATGCGATATTGATATGTCAAGGAATTGGTTGAATCGTGAGTTATCATAGGATGGCTTTGTTGAATGACTCGGACCCCGTACGACGAATGTTGGAATGTGTGTAGGGAATCGATGCTTGATGTTTAGAAATTGGAGTGATGCAAGCTTGGGTCGAAAACCCCGTTCTATCAACTTGGTTTGACCTTAGGATGGGGTCAGTGTTGATAATTGTTGTTTGGGAACTTTGATTCTAATACTGACGGATGACTTTAGCCTAAAGACATAGCCTAACGGTTAGGCAGACGTCCCGGCGCGAAGACATAAGAATTATGGAGGCACCACTCATGAGGCTCGATTGACATGCATGTATATCAGGAACGCCGAAAAATGTGCACGATGCGACTCAAGTGGTGATGGCGGATTCTCTATCACGAGACTTGGCTGAAATGCATGTATTTTGGGGACGCCTGAAATATATGCACGATCCAACTAAGTGATACGTTGAATCAAGTGAGACTTAAGGAATGGGAAAGTGTCGAAGATTTTGAGATCTTAAGTTTTGAAGAAAAGATTGTGGGTAGCACGAGCGTGGCTCGGATTTGATAAATTCATAGGAGAAATGTGCGCGAGAGTCGTTGAACATTCGAGTGATAAGTCGATGAGTAAGTACTCAGTTAGTTTCGAGGACAAAACTTTTTTTGGGTGGTGTATGATGTAGTGCCCCGTCCCACTCAGTCAATCGGAGGAATCGGAATGCCGACGGTGTTTGGACTTAGCCTTGCAACGGCTGCTCGAAGATATCGCTCGGTCGAGACGACTCCTCGCTCAGGTGGAGTAGTTTCGATGAACTTGCCTAATCTAAACCTTCACATAATAAATTGCATGTTTTCAACTTGCACAAGTAGGCTTGATAATAAAAGAGACGAATCCATATAACTAAGGGAATAATCCTGACGGGTCGAATTGAGTTTGAATAAGGAAAGGTCCAACGGTCGACTTAGAGTTGGTGCACGGCGTACTTTGAAAATGACACTCGATCTCTCGTCCCGTGGCTTGGAAGAAGGAAAGTTGGTTATGTAGGCGAAGTTATGAACGTAGCCTAAGTCATAGGCGTCGCCCACATGAATGCTTGATAAAGTATATACGATCCATTGCCCAAGGCTTGGCATAGCCTTTGCCCGCCCCGTTGGTTAAGCTGCATTACACAGCTTGTGGCATAAGTCTAGACAGCCAAATAACTTGTTTATTCAAGCTGGACACGTGCACGGCACGTTCCATCAAGGCAAAGCTTGATGCAGCCTTTGCTCGTCAAGTTGTTGTAGAGTTAAGTTAGGCAAGTTATGTTAGGCTATCAGAGTAGTAGCAAGCACGGTCCTACGAGTTCTACGACTAGGTATAACCACATAGTCTTACGGTCTCAAGGCCCATCATATAGAGTATGACTTGGGCGGTGGTGTTGCACAGAGTTCAAGTTGGTTTAAGGTACGATGTCACGGACTTAGTGTTCTAAGGTACGGGATACGGTTGATTTATTAAGTTTGGAAAAAGGGCTTCAAATAGTTGTTCCTGAGTTGAAGGAACAGATAGGGCAAGAAAGAAGAATGCTCGCGACTATGGATCGTCGAGGCGATCTCAGATGTGAGAAGTATTAAACTTGGCCCTGAAATAGATGGTAACACTAGAGGTAGAATGACTGTGTAAGACGTCAGTTTGAGTCGAGTGTTGCATGGTTATGGACAACTTGTCGATAAGGTAGAGTTTCCTCGAACGGCGACCCAAGCGGCCAACGGGACCGGTTCTTGAGAAACATTATATTAGCTTGTTGCTGGATGACCGCACGGGTTAGACGGAGACTATCAGCGGGGGGCTCGCTACCTCGCGCTGAAGGAGCGTCCGCCTAACAAAAGCTAAAGGGAGTCCAGGATAGCGTTGGGCAGTAGTGACCAATTCATATAGATGAGTCAGCATGGCGGCAACTCGCATGTGTGCCTTTGGATTGAGTCAAGTTGAATGTGTGTGTGTACAGTTAGGACACAATGTTGGGCCTAAGATTTGGCTTCAACGTAGGCGACGTGCTTTGGTACGAGATGTGGCATCGAGTCTTAAGTTGTTGACATATAAGTTTGCATGAGTTGGATTTGAGTCGTGTCGAGTTTAAGTCAGAAAATACCGTACGGCAAAGTCGGTTGGGTGACAATAAGTTCACAAGTCTTGATTGGGTCAGTTGGTAATTAAAGTAGAAAGGACCGTGAGGCAGAGATATGGTTAAGTCACACTGAGTTACGAGGCACGGCACGATGGATTTGTAGCACGGTCTCAAGGAAATTGGGTACTATCGTGTAGTTGCGTCTCTGATTATGGGCCAAAAGGCAAGCACGACTTGATAGGTTAACGCTGTTTGTCACGACCCGCACCCTGATTAGGGGCACGAGCATGTGGTTACGTCCAGCCTACGCCGCAGAATCGGTGGTAGAACGTTGTATAGGTCGTCTACAAAAACTGCACTAAACAGTATAAGGGTACCTGTACAGTATATACACTCCGAATGGAGGTGACATAGCAATACAGTCTCAATCACGAGATAAAACTAAAGTAGATAGCACGGAAAGGAAATATGATAGATGTGAAAACGAAAAATGAATTCAACATCCAACACAGCTAGAGAGAAACAAACAACATCACAGAGTCACAAAATATAAATATAAGCTACTATAGTCTAAAACAAAAGCTGGATCACAGTCCAGGCAAGCCTAACTAAGCTAACTACTCTGGAAGTACAAAGTCTAGTGGCTCAACTATCAGGCCACAGTCCTGGCCTAAGTCTCCATCTGTCTCGACCCCATAGTAAGTCGAGCAGCCTGCCTCAGAAACATCTGTAATATGTCAATGGTATCTTGTCAGGAAAATGAAAATGAGCAAGTACAAATACTAACAGCAGTTCCATATAAATTGACAAATTTTATAAGAGACAGTATAATGAAATACAAGACAAAGATATGGGAAGACTTTGGAGCCATTCGAAAGCCGAGCTACAACCCGTAAACCAAACAAGGACCGGGGTTGTAATCCTTCTCCCGAACAAAACCTAGCCTCCAATCAAAGTATAGCATAAGAGCATGTAGAACATATGAAATACATGACAAAATTAACAAGAAATATGTAACATGATGTGAGTACAGAATAGGACGACAGTATACATATAGGATGACTTGGGAACTATTCGGAAGCCGAGTTACAACCCGTAAACCAAACAAGGACCGGGGTTGCAATCCTTCTCCTGAACAGAACTTAGCCTCCTATGATAAATAAATATAAAATGTGCCTTAAATTTTTAGAGCGTTATGTGATTGGCTTTGGGTATGTTACATGACAGGCTATCAACTTGGCCCGACAATCACAAGAAAATCTCTGGAAAGGGTCATGCCGGCCAACCTGGATAACAAGCACACGGAGGAATCTTGCTACACCCTACGTGAGGTGAGAGTGGCGCAAACATAATAGTGACAGGAGGCTTTGATCACATAGCCCCTAATAATTCTCCACCCCCGAATAGTATAACGGATCTGGACATGACACATCATGACACGGGATTCCATAAGAGGGTAGCAAGTCCCCTTAGGAATTGGTGTCTATATAAGTACAGGGAATAAGTGTCACGACCCGCACCCTGAAGAGGGGCACGAGCACGTGGTTACGTCCAGCCTACGCCGCTGTATCAGCGGTAGAATGTTGTATATAGGTTCTGTAAATACTACGACTAAAACAGATAAATATACCTGTACAGTATATACACTCCGAATGGAGGTGACATAGCAATACAGTCTCAATCACATATATCAAACTAAGGTAGATAGCATGGAAAAGAGATATGACAGATAAAACAGGATATGAGTCCAAAATCTACAAGTCAGAGCTAAACACAAACATCCAAGTCTCAGAAAATATATGTAATAGATACTACAAAACTGAAATGTACTAGCTGGCTCGCAGACCAGGCAAACCTAACTAAACTATGCTACTCAGGGTGAGCAAAGTCTAGTGGCTCTACCAACAAGCCACGGTCTAAATCTAGTCCATCAGACTCAACCCCATAGTAAGTCGGGCAATCAGCCTCTGAATCATCTGTAAAATTTGTCAACGTATCCTGTCAGAAAAATGAGCAAGTACAAACACCAACAACAGTTCCATATGAATTGAGAAATACTATAAGAGACAGCAATAATAAAATACAAGACAAAGATATAGGCGACTTGGGAACCATTTGAAAGCCGAGTTACAACCCCTGAACCAAACAAGGACCAGAGTTGTAACCCTTCTTTCAAACAGAACTTGGTCTCAAATCATGGTACAGTATAAAAGACAGATAGAGCATGTGAGAAATGAAAAATTATAGCATAGTGAGAAGTACATAAAGTAAAGTTGAATTGGAATATAAGATACGCTAAATAAATGTAAAAAGTGATTTGAACTATTAGAGCGATACGTGATCGGCTAGGGAAGCAAGAGATGGTTATCCACTTGGCCCGACAATCCGCGGTGTCCTCAACAGAGAGTCATGTCGTCCAACCTGGATAACTGGTAATGGGGTGTCTGCTACACCCTACGTGAGGTGAGGGTGGAGCTAGCAAAATATAGTTACAGGGAGGCTTTGATCACATAACCCCTAATAATTCCCCCATCCCCGAATAGTATCACGGATCCGGACATGGCACGTCATGACACGGGGTTCGAGAGCAGGGGACCAGCCCACTCCCAAATCAGTGTCTATATAAGTACAGGAACACAGAAATATCACATACTCATATACCAAGGGAGTCTAGAAATAACATCTCATGACAGGATCCGACGTATACTAGTCCGTGAACCGTCGTGTCAGGAATTATGTAAAACACTACGACTGAATCAGATATAATAGATATCAAGACAATGAAAACTATCAGTGAATGTACTCGCCTGTGGTCCTAAGCTGATAGGGTGAACAGACGCTCAGAGTGATCACAGACCTAAAATAAGATACTATGAGTCAAACAGGGTTTTATACTGAAAAGAAAACTAATATAAGCCATGAATGCAAGTCTAAGTCAAAACTAGGTCAATCTAGGTCAAACTGAGTCATACTAGGTCATACTGGTTCATACTAGGTCATACTAGGTCACTGGGAGTCAATCCAAGTCAAACTAGGTCAAACGGGGTCAAATGTTGACTTACAGTTGACTTTTGTTCAAAAAGTCAACTCTGGTCAACTCTAGGTCAACCCTAGGTCAAACTAGTCTAATATTGACCAACTGTTGACTTTCAGTCAACTGGTCAACTCTGGTTTGGTTTCGGTCAAATCTGGTCGCTTAAAGGCTACGTTTGACTCTCGGTTGACTTTGTTGACTTTTGGTCAAAAAGGTCAACCAACGTCAAAACTAGTCTATGAGCACCATATTTGATCGTTACCAACCAAAGGAATCAAGTCCTAACCCTATCTTAGACTCCTAACACTAATACCCTATTTTTTAGGTAAACTTACATTACCTTACCAAGGTAAATCCCGATACCTTGCCCAATACCAAGGAAACCCCGCTAATACCCAAGATACTAGCCTAGGCTCCTTAGGGTAGCTAGATACCAACATATCTAAGGTTTATCTACCAAGAAAAATGGGTATCCTAGGTATCTAGGCTATGTTGGGATACATGGGTAATGGTTTACCCTATTACCTACCTTACCCATATCATGAATTTACCCTCAACTCTATCACACTCACTCACACACTACCCTCTCACAAATATCACACTCTAATAGGCTCTCCTATAGGCTTTCCTATTAGTTATTTTATAGGCTATCCTATATGCCACTAGCTATACACTCTAGGCTCTCACACACACACCAAAACCTCACAAGTACACACACACACATAGGCAAAATGTGGACTGATTTCAAGTCTTGGTGGGGGCTATTGTTGGACTGAAATTTGGGGGTTAAACATGGGCTGTTTTGGGTGAGTTTTAAGGACAGCAATGTGGGAAATTCTGGACTGAAATGAAGTCATGTGGGGACAGCATGTGTAGGCAAAAATCTGGAATGTTTGGGGCAGCAAAGGATGGGTTTTAGGAGGGTGTATGGACAGGTTCTATGTCAAAATAGGACAACTATAGGGGAAATCTGGGGACAAAAGGACAGCCATGTAGGGTGGTTTCATGGACTGCAAAGTGTGGGTTTTGGGGGACAATTCAGGACAGCCATGGGGGTTTAATTTGGACTGTCATATAAGGAAATTCTGGGCAGATTTTGGGCTATTGGGGACAGCCAAGTGCTATCCCATATGGACTGAAATAATAGGCAAAAGGGGACAGCCATCTAGGTGGTTTATGTGGGTTCAAGTGACAGCCAAGTGAGGACTGAAATGTGGCTGTTGGGGGTTCAAGTAGGGACTGTTTTGTGCAACGTGGACTGTCATTTGACAGCCACATAGCTGCTGTTTTGGGCAGTTAGAGGATGGGGTTTTCTCCTCCCTCCTAACACTCCAAACCACTCTCATTCACTCACAACTACTCTCAATCTCCTCTCACCCATATCTTCAAACACCACACATACATACAACTAAACACATACTCATGGCTCACTCTTGGCCGACCACTGTGTGCTCCACCTCCACACCAACACAATGTCACACACCACACATTTATATCCACATATATATATATATTCCACCATATATATATATATATATATATATATATATATATATATATATATATATATATATATATATGTATGTATATGTATATATATATATATTTTTTTTATATATACATATACATACATATATATATATATATATATATATATATATATATATATATATATATATATATATATATATATACATATATATAGATCTAGATAATATGATACATTATGATACATTGGCAAACTCATTTCTAAACACATGAAAAATCTGGAATAAATATTAGAATAGCATCAAATCAATATACCAATAATTTCACAAGTGTCCAAATAGGGCTTTTCCCATTAGGACACAATCCTACTCCTAGGACACCTCTACAAATGTCCAAAAGGACACGAAATGGACTCCAATGGGCACCAAACCAAGGGGGTCATTCCTATAGGTCAAAATGAATCTAATGCATGAGAGAAATGAGAGAGGAAAATGATTTATACCTCCCGGTGACTTGAATCGATCCCGAAATGCCACCGACACGTAGGAATCCCAAACGGACACGAACAAGCTCTGAATCCTCTCAAACTTGAGGAGCTCCTCCCTTGGCTAGAATAGAAAAGGAAGGATGAAGGTTTGGTGAAGAAATAGAAAGATTTGGGGGTGATTTGATTAGGGTTTGCTCTCAAATCAATTTGGGGAAGAACAAGAGAGAGAATGAAGAATGGATAATGTTTGAATGGAGGAGCCTTTCCCTACACATGTGGCCGGCCATAAAGTGGTTTTGTCCCATTAGGGAAAAGCCCAAAAGCCCCTTATACTAATCTATGGGTTAAAACATGGGAAGGGGTTTAAGTCGGGGGTAGTTTGGTCAATCCTAAACCACTAATTCAAATTAATACTAACCAAAATAATTAGTCTAGTCACTAACTAAAATAACTAGCATGTGGGCCATGGCTAACTAGTGTGTGGGCCCGCTAAGATCAATACTACCCCGGGTCCCCGATACAAGTCAGAATGAGTTAAAATTCGAACCCGACTCAAACAACCCCAAAATAATACAATAATTAAATAAATAATTCCAAAATAATTTTAAGTGAAAAACTACCAAAATACTCCTGTTCATGAAAACTGGGGGTGACAAACCTATCCACCTTAAAAAAATTTTGTCCTCAAAATTAAAACAAACATACACTGAATCACATGCAGAAACAAAATTATACCTCAGGGGTCGAAGAGACAAGGAAAACGCTCATGCATGTCGTCCTCTCTCTCCCAGGTAGACTCACCTGGAGAGTGATGCCTCCATGCAACGCGAACCAAGGGTATAACCTGGGTTCGGAGCACCTTCTCCCTACGATCCAGAATCTCCACTGGATGCTCTGGATAGTGAAGAGTAGGCCCCACCTCGATCGCTGAATGATCCAATACATGGCTGGGGTCCGCCACGTACCGTCTCAGCTACGATACATGGAACACGTTGTGTACCCCCTCTAGCGTAGGCGGCAAGTCTAGCCGGTAAGCTACTGTACCGACCCTCTCAAGGATAGTGAAAGGTCCGATGTAGCGCGGACTAAGCTTCCCGCCTCCGCCAAAGCGAATCGTGCCCCATATCGGAGAAATCTTCAGGAACACTAAAGCACCAACCTAGACATAGAACAAACTCAGAACACAGGACAGACAAATCACAAACAATCACAAACAGGAACTGAAACTAACCTCGAACTCTAACGGTCTCCGGTGGCTATCGGCCCAATGTCGCTGCCTATTCTGAGCCACCCGAAGTCTGTCCCTAATCAGCCTGACCTTCTCAGCTGCATCCACTACCATCTCCGGACCAAGCAGCACCCTCTCGCTAACATCGTCCCATGATAAGGGAGTACGGCATCTCCGTCCGTATAGAGGCTCGAATGGCGACATCTCTATACTGGCCTGGTAGCTGTTGTTGTAAGCAAACTCTACCAGGTGAAGATGATCCTCCCAAGAACCCCCGAGATCTAGCACACACGTGCGAAGCATATCCTCCAAGGTCTGGATAGTCCTCTCCGACTGCCCGTCTGTCTGGGGTGATAAGCGGTACTAAACTTGAGCGAGATGCCCAAGCTAGCCTGCAAACTCCTTCAGAAGTGGGAAGTGAAACGGCTATCCCGATCTGAAACTATGCTCACAGGAACCCCATGCAATCGCACGATCTAACGAACATACAACTCTGCCAACCTCTCCGTAGACAATCCCACCTTGAAAGGTAAAAAGTGGACCAATTTGGTCAATCTATCAACTATGACCCAAATCGCATCTTTCCCTCCCGGAGACCGTGGAAGTCCGGACACAAAGTCCATGGTGATGTGCTCCCACTTCCACTTAGGAATGGGTAGTGGCTGTAGCAATCCACCAGGCCTCTGTCTCTCGGCCTTCACCTGCTGACAAACCAAGCAGCGAGATACAAACTGAGCCACCTCGCACTTCATGCCGTACCACCAAACGTGCTCCCTCAGATCTCTGTACATCTTGTTGGCATCAAGATGCATAGAGTACTGAGAGCGATAAGCCTCCTGAAGAACCTCCTCCCGAAGCTCCCCACTCGAAACGCACAGTCTAGCACCGTGCCGCAGCGACCCATCTTCGACAATAGAGAAATCATCAAGCAGCCCTGCCTGCATCTGCTCCCTGAGGCACCTCAGGGCAACATCATCATACTGTGCTGATCTGACTCTGTCCATCAACTCAGACTGAATCTGCAAGCCCTACATCTGCACTTCCATGCCCGGAATAATCACCTCGATTCCTAAACTGTCCAGGTCAGCCAAAAGATGACGGTCTGATGTCAGATACATAGCCACTGGATACCTGCTCAAGGCATCTGCAACTACGTTGGCCTTTCCTGGATGGTACTGCAAAACGATATCAAAATCCTTCATCAGCTCGAGCCAACGTCTCTGCCGCATGTTCAGCTCCTTCTGAGTGAACACGTACTTCAAGCTCTTGTGGTCAGTAAAGATCTCAATCCGCTCTCCGTACAGATAGTGTTTCCATAACTTCAGGGCAAAGATGACAACGGCTAACTCCAGATCATGAGTCGGATAGTTCTTCTCATGAGGACGTAACTGCCTAGATGTATAGGCAATCACCTTCCCGTGCTGCTGAAGTACACAACCCAGACCCCGGCCAGAAGCGTCGCTGTAAATCGAGAAACCACCAGTCCCAGACGGCAATGTCAAGATCGGAGCTGATGTCAACCTCTTCTTCAGCTCATCGAAGGCGGCCTGACACTCCTTAGTCCAGACGAACTCCATGTCCTTCCTGGTGAGTCTAGTCATCGGCTCCGCGATCCGCAAAAAATCCTGGACGAACTTCCGATAGTAGCCCGCCAATCCCAGAAAGCTCCAAATCTTGGCAACTGTACTGGGTGTAGACCAAGACTCTACCACAGCAATCTTCTTCTGGTCTACTGAGATCCCATGCTCGGTCACAACATGACCCAAGAACTCGACCTGGTCCAGGAAGAACTCACACTTCGATAACTTCCCATACAACTGCTCCTTTCTCAAAGTCTCGAGCACAATCCTCAGATGCTCCTCGTGCTCCTCCGGCATCTTTGAGTAGACCAGGAAGTCGTCTATGAAGACCACCACGAACTTGTCAAGGTACTAATGGAATACCTTGTTCATCAAGTTCATGAACACAGCTGGGGGGTTAGTTAACCCAAATGGCATCACTGTGAAATCGTACTGGCCGTACCGAGTCCGAAAAGCTGTCTTCGGAATGTCTTCCTGCTTCACCTTCAGCTAATGATAGCCGGACCTCAGATCTATCTTTGAAAACACCTTGGCGCCGCTCAACTGATCGAACAAGTCGTCGATCCTCGGCAATGGGTACTTATTCTTGATAGTAAGGTTGTTGAGCGCCCTGTAATCGATACACATACGCATCGTACCATCCTTCTTCGGTACAAACAGGACTGGTGCTCCCCAAGGCGATGAACTGGATCTAATGAATCCTTTGTCCTGCAGCTCGTCAACCTGCTTCTTCAGCTCCGCCAACTCGCTGTTGTTGACCCTATAGATGTGCTGTGAGATAGGCTCAGCACCCGACACTAAGTCTATAGAGAATTCAATGTCTCTATCCGACGGCATCCCAGGCAACTCCTCGGGAAAAACATCCATGAAGTCAGCTATCAATGGATGCGGCAATGCCTGCCCCGCCAGTAAAGCCCCGCAGAACCCATCTCCCGGCTCAGCTGCTCCTCTAGCAAACACAATCTCTGGCTCTCACGGTGGCCTAAACAAAATCCTACCTCCTCTGCAATCTATACTAGCATGGTGCATGCTCAACCAATCCATTCCGAGTACCACATCGTACCTCAGAAGGGGCATTACGAGCAAGCACGCACCCAAAACTTGGCCTCCTACAGTAACTCTCCGCCCCTTGCAGATATTGTTGACCAGGATGATGCCTTCCCCGGTCAATAACTTGTAAGTCCTACCCAAGGGTTCAGCAATAATATTGTGTCTCAGAGCAAAGGAGACAGACACAAAGCTATGAGAGGCACCGGAATCAAATAAGGTAAATGCAGGGAATGAATCAAGAAGAACGTGACCTGCCACTACATCGCCTACTGGCTCTTCCTCCTCCTCTGCTGTCAGGGTAAACACTCTGCCCGCAGGGGCTCCCCTCTGGTGCTGCTGAAAGTGCTGCTGCTGCGTCTGAAGTGGAGGACCTCTCTGCTGTACTGCTGGTCCTCTGGCCGGCTGCGCTCTGTCCTGAACTCCTCGGACTCCCCAAAAACGGCAGTCCTTCAGCTGGTGATCGGGCGCCCCACAGTATAAGCAGACGCCCAATCTCTTCCTGCAAACCTCTCTAGTGTGCCCTGGCTTCCCGCAGAAGTTACACTGTGTAGCCGGCCTCTGGCCCTGACCCTGACCCTGATGCTGCTGGGCACGCGCCGGTGCCTGCTGGAACTGCAACTGAGACTGCTACTGCTGGAACTGCCTCTGCTGGAAATGTGGGCGCTTTGCTGGCCCTACACTCGAACTAGCTCCAAGAGCGTCACTGCTCCTCTTCGGCTTGAGGCCGAAGTCCTCCTCTGCAATCTGAGCCTCCATCAGGATCTGCTCAAAAGTCGCGTCTCGTCGTCCAGATGTACGAGCGAGCACTGCATGTATAAGGCCCCTCCGGAACTTTCGGGCCTTGTAACCCTCATCCTGGACCAAACTAGGTGCAAACCTGCTCAGGCGGATGAACTCCGCTGCATACTCGTCAACCGACGAGTTACCCTGTACCAGACTGGCAAACGGCCCCTCCAAAGCTGTCAAGGCTATATCTGGATAGAACTTCTCCTTAAAGAGCTTTCTGAAGTCCTTCCAAGATATACCTCTTACTGACGCATGCGGATCCGTGCGGTACCAAGTCAGCACTATGTCAAAAAACTGGCTCGGTGCAGAAGTTATCTACAGTCCTCTCGGGACCTCTGCCAACTTCAGACTCCGCTGGACATCCTCTAGCCAGTCGTCCGCGTATAGGATACCCTCGGTACCCTTGAACTCCCGCAGGTTCATCTTTCTGAAGTCGAGGTGTGTACCGGGCCTCCCCTGACCCTGCTGCTGTACTGGTGCTCCCTGAACTGTAGCCGGTGCACCTCTCTCCACTGCTGCCATAGCTAGCTGATGCGAGTTCTCCATGTTCTGTCATAGCACCTCTGTCTGACGGTGTTGTGCCTCTGCCTGTGCTCTCTGTGTCTGCAGCATCTGCTGCAGAAGGGCCATCATACCCTGAGTATCTGCCGGTAACTGAGGCGGCGGTGGAAGAATGTCAGGGATGACCAGGGGCGGTCCCGCTGCTGGAGGTGGAAGACCTCCTGGAACCGTCTCTATTGTTGCTCCCGCTGGAAGGGCAGGAACTGAGGTGGTAGCTCCCTCAGCTGTAGCTCCCGCAGCCGGAGGTGGAAGACCTCCTAGGACTGCCACTGCTACTCCCACAGCCGGAGGTGGAAGACCTCCTGCCGGATCGGGCCTCTCTGGTACAGCGCTAGAACCCGCTGCCTGAGAGAGAGTGATCGTCATCCTGAGGATAGATTGAAACAAGGAATCAATATGGCACATGATAGGAATATCAAAGACGGACAATTAAATTCAATGCAAAAGAATTTGTCATCGTAATCAAAAGATCAAAAATTTCCTAACATGTGATTGAGTAACTCCTATCATACCCTAGATCCTACATTCTAATTGCAGGCTCGTAATTAGTACTCTAAGTCGAGCACCATTACGAGTTCGCACTAGTTACGATATAGACCTGCATGAGCCACCACAAAAACGTGTTACGACCCGCACCCTGAAGAGGGGCACGAGAACGTAGTTACGTCCAGCCTACGCCGCAGTATCGACGGTAGAACGCTGTATATAGGGTCTGTAAATACTACGATTAAAACAGATAAATGTACCTGTACAGTATATACACTCCGAATGGGGGTGACATAGCAATACAGTCTCAATCACATATATCAAACTAAGGTAGATAGCATGAAAAAGAGATATGATAGATACAACAGGATATGATTCAAAAATCCACAAGTCAGAGCTAAACACAAACATCCAAGTCTCAGAAAATATATGTAATAGATACTACAAAACTGAAATGTACTAGCTGGCTCGCAGGCCAGGCAAACCTAACTAAACTATGCTACTCAGGATGAGCAAAGTCTAGTGGCTCTACCAATAAGCCACGGTCTAAATCTAGTCCATCAGACTCAACCTCATAGTAAGTCGGGCAATCAGCCGCTGAATCATCTGTAAAATTTGTCAATGTATCCTGTCAAGAAAAAGAGCAAGTACAAACACCAACAACAGTTCCATATGAATTGAGAAATACTATAAGAGACATCAATAATGAAATGTAAGACAAAGATATAACCCCTGAACCAAACAAGGACCAGAGTTGTAATCCTTCTTTCAAACAGAACTTGGTCTCAAATCATGGTACAGTATAAAAGACAGATAGAGCATGTGAGAAATAGAAAATCATAGCATGGTGAGAAGTACAGAAAGTAAAGTTGAACTGGAATATAAGATACGCTAAATAAATGTAAAAAGTGATTTAAACTATTAGAGCGATATGTGATCGGCTAGGAAAGCAAGAGATGGTTATCCACTTGGCCCGGCAATCCGCGGTGTCCTCAATGGAGAGTCATGCCGTCCAACCTGGATAACTGGTAATGGGGTGTCTGCTACACCCTACCTGAGGTGAGGGTGGAGCTAGCAAAATATAGTTACAGGGAGGCCTTGATCACATAATCCCTAATAATTCCCCCATCTCCAAATAGTATTACGGATCCGGACATGGCACGTCATGACACGGGGTTCGAGAGCAGGGGACCAGCCCACTCCCAAATTAGTATCTATATAAGTACAGGAACACAGAAATATCACATGCTCATATACCAAGGGAGTCTAGGAATAACATCTCATGACAGGATCCGACGTATACTAGTCCGTGAACCGTTATGTCAGGAATCATGTAAAATACTACGACTGAATCGGATATAGTAGATATCAAGACAATAAAAACTATCAGTGAATGTACTCGCCTGTGGTCCTGAGCTGATAGGGTAAACAGACGCTCAGAGTGATCACGGACCTAAAATAAGATACTATGAGTCAAACAGGGTTTTATACTGAAAATAAAACTAATATAAGCCATGAATACAAGTCTAAGTCAAAACTAGGTGAATCTAGGTCAAACTGAGTCATACTAGGTCATACTGGTTCATACTAGGTCATACTAGGTCACTGGGAGTCAATCCAAGTCAAACTAGGTCAAACGGGGGTCAAAGGTTGACTTACAGTTGACTTTTGGTCAAAAAGTCAACTCTGATCAACTCTAGGTCAATCCTAGGTCAAACTAGTCTAATGTTGACCAACTGTTGACTTTCAGTCAACTGGTCAACTCTGGTTTGGTTTCGGTCAAATCTGGTCGCTTAAAGGCTACGTTTGACTCTCGGTTGACTTTGTTGACTTTTGGTCAAAAAGGTCAACCGACGTCAAAACTAGTCTATGAGCACCATATTTGATCGTTACCAACCAAAGGAATCAAGTCCTAACCCTATCTTAGACTCCTAACACTAATACCCTTTTTTCTAGGTAAACTTACATTACCTTACCAAGGTAAATCCCGATACCTTGCCCAATACCAAGGAAACCCCGCTAATACCCAAGATACTAGCCTAGGCTCCTTAGGGTAGCTAGATACCAACCTATCTAAGGTTTATCTACCAAGAAAAATGGGTATCCTAGGTATCTAGGCTATGTTGGGATACATGGGTATTGGTTTACCCTATTACCTACCTTACCCATATCATGAATTTACCCTCAACTCTATCACACTCACTCACACACGACCCTCTCACAAATATCACACTCTAATAGGCTCTCCTATAGGCTTTCCTATTAGTTATTATATAGGCTATCATATATGCCACTAGCTATACACTCTAGGCTCTCACACACACACCAAAACCTCACAAGTACACACACACACACATAGGCAAAATGTGGACTGATTTCAAGTCTTGGTGGGGGCTATTGTTGGACTGAAATTTGGGGGTTAAACATGGGCTGTTTTGGATGAGTTTTAAGGACAGCAATGTGGGAAATTCTGGACTGAAATGAAGTCATGTGGGGACAGCATGTGTAGGCAAAAATCTGGAATGTTTGGGGCAGCAAAGGATGGGTTTTAGGAGGGTGTATGGACAGGTTCTATGTCAAAATAGGACAGCAACTATAGAGGAAATTTGGGGACAAAAGGACAGCCATGTAGGGTGGTTTCATGGACTGCAAAGTGTGGGTTTTGGGGGACAATTCAGGACAGCCATGGGGGTTTAATTTGGACTGTCATGTAAGGAAATTCTAGACAGATTTTGGGCTATTGGGGACAGCCAAGTGCTGTCCCATATGGACTGAAATAATAGGCAAAAGGGGACAGCCATCTAGGTGGTTTATGTGGGTTCAAGTGACAGCCAAGTGAGGACTGAAATGTGGCTGTTGGGGGTTCAAGTAGGGACTGTTTTGTGCAATGTGGACTGTCATTTGACAGCCACATAGCTGCTGTTTTGTGCAGTTAGAGGATGAGGTTTTCTCCTCCCTCCTAACACTCCAAACCACTCTCATTCACTCACAGCTACTCTCAATCTCCTCTCACCCATATCATCAAACACCACACATACATACAACTAAACACATACTCATGGCTCACTCTTGGTCGACCACTGTGTGCTCCACCCCCACACCAACACAATGTCACACACCACACATTTATATCCACATATATATATTCCACCATATATATATATATATATATATATATATATATATATATTCCACCATATATATATATTCCACCATATATATATATATATATATATATATATATATATATATATATATATATATATATATATAACCATATATATATATAAATATATATATATATATATATATATATATATATATATATAACCATATATATACATATATATAGATCTAGATAATATGATACATTATGATACATTGGCAAACTCATTTCTAAACACATGAAAAATTTGGAATAAATATTAGAATAGCATCAAATCAATATACCAATAATTCCACAAGTGTCCAAATAGGATTTTCTCCATTAGGACACAATCCTACTCCTAGGACACCTCTACAAATGTCCAAAAGGCCCCACGAAATGGACACCAATGGGCACCAAACCAAGGGAGGTCATTCCTATAGGTCAAAATGAATCTAATGCATGAGAGAAATGAGAGAGGGAAAGGATTTATACCTCCCGGTGACTCGAATCGATCCCGAAATGCCACCGACACGTAGGAATCCCAAATGGACACGAACAAGCTCCAAATTCTCTCAAACTTGAGGAGCTCCTCCCTTGGCTAGAATGGAGAAGGAAGGATGAAGGTTTGGTGAAGAAATGGAAAGATTTGGGGGTGATTTGATTAGGGTTTGCTCTCAAATCAATTTAGGGAAGAACAAGAGAGAGAATGAAGAATGGATAATGTTTTAATGGAGGAGCCTATCCCTACACATGTGACCGGCCATAAAGCGGTTTTGTCTCATTAGGGAAAAGTCTAAAAGCCCCTTACACTAATCTATGGGTTAAAACATGGGAAGGGGTTTAAGTCGGGGGTAGTTTGGTCAATCCTAAACCACTAATTCAAATTAATACTAACCAAAATAATTAGTCTAGTCACTAACTAAAATAACTAGCATGTGGAACATGGCTAACTAGTGTGTGGGTCCGCTAAGGTCAACACTATCCCGGGTCCCCGATACAAGTCGGAATGAGTTAAAATTCGAACCCGACTCAAACAACCCCAAAATAATACAATAATTAAATAAATAATTCCAAAATAATTTTAAAGTAGAAAATTACCAAAATACCCCTGTTTATGAAAACTGGGGGTGACAATAAGACAGGAAATGTACCAATATACTAAGAAAATCTAGGAACAACATCTCATGTCATGATCCAACATATACTAGTCCGTAAACTATCATGACTGGAAATCGAGTAAGACACTACAACTGAATCGGATATAGCAGATATCAAGACAATGAAAACTATCAGTGAATGTACTCGCCTGTGGTCCTGAGCTGATAAGGTGAACAAATGCTCAGAGTAATCACAGACCTAAATATGAGATACTGCAAGTCAAAACATGGTTTAATAATGAAATGAAAGCTAATCTAGTCATGATATGCAAGTCTAAGTCAAAACTAGGTCAAACTAAGTCACACCAAGCTAAACTATGTCATACGAGGACAACCAAGGTTAAACAAGGTCACAGAAAGTCAATCCAAGTCAAACTAGGTCAATCTCGGCCAAAGGTTGACTTACAGTTGACTTTTGGTCAACTGGTCAACCCTGGTCAACTCTGGTCAACACTGAGTCAACCCTGGATCAACCCTAGGTCAAACTAGTCAAATTTTGACTAACAGTTAATTTTCAGTCAACTGGTCAACTCTGGTTTGGTTTTGGGTCGATTCTAGGTCAAGCATTGACTCAAAGTTGACTTTCGGTCAAAAAAGTCAACTCTTGGTCAACGGGGGTCAAGACTAGCCTAAACTACCCTCGTCTAGTCATTACCTACCAAGACAACCTATTTCTAACCCTATATAGAAATCAGAAACCCAATACCTTATGTTACCAAATATCCTAACATTTACCCTTACAAGGTATTCCCGATAACTTGCCCATTACAAAGAAAACCCCTCTAGATCTCAGGATACTAGTCTAGGCTTCTTAGAATATCTAGATACTATCCTATCTAGGGTTTACCAACCAAAAAATCTAGGGTTCTTGGACATCTAGTCCATCTTATGGTCATGTTGGTCATCTCAACATTACCTTAGTGTATCGTCATGATACACTATGGTATCTTGAGATACCATACCCTACTCTCTACTAACCTTCATATTTCACTCTCCTACACTCTCTTAGTGTCTAGGTTAGCCCTCTCTACTAGTCCACTAGGATATTAACCTAGTTAGGACACTAACTTAACTAACTCACTACTAACACAACACTAGCACCAACTCTAACACCAACCTCAAAACCCACACTAACTAACACCCATAACCACTCTCTAAGACACCATCTAGGGACACTAAACTAAGGCCAAACTAGTGGGTTAGATAGGGTATCTAAGGGTCCTAATAGTGGGCTGATACTTATGCAATGAGGACTAAAATACATAGGTTTATATGGACTGAACTTATAGGACAATATGTGGACTGAGTTTTATGAATGAATGGTGGAAGAATAGGTGACTGAATGAATGGGGGAAATGAATGAATGCATGGATGAAATGAAGAATGAATGAATGGATATGAAAGAATGGAAGAATGAATGGGTGAATGAATGGAAGAATGAAGGGAAGAATGGGGGAATGGATGAATTGGTGTATGAATTGAATGGATGGACTGAACTAAATTTATATAGACTGTTATATAAGTCCAAGTAGACTGAAATAAATGGCCTTACTGAATTAGGAAAGGGGCTGAAATGAATGAATGAATTTGTGTATGAATGGATGAATAAAAGTGTGAATAAATGTATGAATGGTTGTATGGATGAATGAATAAGTGAAAGGGTGAATGAATTAGAGATATAGGTGGCTGCTAAAGGGGTCAAGGGAATGGGGCTGCTCCCCCTCCTCACTGCTGCAATACAGCAGTCTCATGTGCTGCTACTGCTGCTGTTCTTGTGTGCAGTCCCCATTGGGGATTGCTGCTGTCCCCTACAGCTGCTGCTGTGCTCAAAATTGTCACGTCCCGATTTGGAGAATCGTTCGCCTCCGCTTTGATTTATGCCGAATCGTTCATCCTCGCTAAGGCGTGATGCCGTACAAGTCTGGAATTGCACTTGTACAAGGCGTGCTCGTGTTCCTTCTATAAAAGAGACATTTTTGAATAGAGATTCGCAGCGATTGATAAAGAAGTTTGGACAACACAGATATGATCTGAAATAAGTTCTTTATTGATATCTTTGAAATTACATTACATAAAACATAAGGCTCTCAAACAGCCGAAATGAAATGCCAAACTTGGCTATAATTTGCAGAAATATTGAAATGAGATACAACTTGTTCCATACATCATATCCCTTTATTAATAATGCAGCAATAACCACCTGTCTGTATGAAGGTCACTGGCAACACGCCATCTTGGACCGTCTTACTTGGTACAACGGCGCCCTTACAGTGCAGGTAGCTAGCCCCACTGCAAGTCCCATTTATCGATGCCAGTACGTCGGCATAATTCCTTGTTCCCCCTAGGACGAATCGGGTCCGTGGCCGCGGATTACCGTTCTGGGAACTACCTTGTATACAAGTTGTCCATGACCATGCATGCAATGCAACTTAACTAATAAGAGACATGATATGCATGATAATAGCATCTTTCACACATATTCGTAGTTCTCATTTCATCTTGCCATTTTCCCATCTTTTCATCTTACCAACTTGCCTTGAGCCATAGGCTCGCATATTCGTTCATCCAACCAAGGGACTATTCATTTGTAACCCATTCTTTCGAACCGAAGTCCGATATACTTACCGCCCAATACTTGGGTCTTTGCATCACCTGTTAAACAATTCATATAGCATACGAGCATCATTCGATTTGCAACATAAGCCTAGCCATGTGATAATTTATCTTTCATTATCTTTTCCGTATTATTACTAGGCATTTTTATTAAGCACCGAACGCAATAACAAGTCTACCATTGATATGCGCGAAGATCAAGTATCGTCGAAGGATCAAAGCTACTCACTTGTTGGTGAATTGCCGAGAGAAAGAGGTCTTCCACGCAACGTCAAGCTTGGTTCACTGCGTTAGCACCTGCATTGGCACCAATGTTTGGTCAGCATACTTCTTCTTTTTCTCTCAGTGATTCGATATGAAATGCGTAGACAGTAAAAGTAAATCCATGAAAACATTCATCGAAAACAATCACGAAAACGCACACAAAAGCCAACAGCAAAAGCGACATCGAAAACCAGCAGGGCAACGGTCTCGGGACAAGCGACTCTTATATAGAACTCTTCCCCCAAGACGTGCGCCACTGCATCTTGGGCATCATTTTAAAAGAGTCCAATCCATAACGAGGAAAGGATCTCAATTCATTATCCCGCGATCCTGGTAAAGTTTTCCCAAGTAAAGTTCTCCAATTCCCATCTGACTCGGCCATTCGGTCGCTAGCCCACACCGTGCTCCGCAACAGATTCAGGGCATTACATATTAATACACTAACAAAAAAAGTTTCGTCCCCGAAACTTAAACACAAACCCACATAGGTCAAACAACGAAGGAAACTTTTCCTTCACATCCGCCTCAAGTTTCCACGTCGACTCTTCGACGGAATGATTTCGCCAAAGCACTCGAACCAAAGAAACAACTCGGTTCCGCAAAATTTTATCCTTCCTATCCAAGATCTGCACGGGTTCCTCCACATAAGACAAGTCAGCTCTTAGCCCTAACGGACCGAAGTCTACCACATGGCTTGGATCATGTACATACTTCCGTAGTTGGAAAACATGGAAGATATCGTGCACTCCATCCAATACCAGTGGTAACGCGATCTGATAGGCGAGAGGGCCGACTCGCTTAAGAATTTCAAACGGGCTAACAAATCTCGGACTTAGCTTCCCCTTCGCACCGAATCGCATAACTCCGTGCATCGGTGACACCTTCAGAAATATGTGATCACCCACCATAAATTCCAATGGTCGTCGATGAGTATCCGCATAACTCTTCTGCCGACTTTGTGCCACAAGTAACTTCTTCCGAATCATGCGGACCTTCTCGACGGCTTGTTCCACCATCTCTGGACCAAGTACCTGTCGTTCACCGACTTCATCCCAACAAATCGGAGACCGACACTTTCGCCCGTATAATGCTTCATACGGAGCCATTTGTATACTTGACTGGTAACTGTTGTTGTAGGCAAATTCTGCTAGCGGCAAGTGAGTGTCCTAACTGGTCTTCAGATCAATAGCACAAAGCCGTAGCATGTCTTCAAGTATCTGATTCACCCTCTCGGTCTGGCCATCGGTCTGTGGATGGTATACAGAACTAAATTTCAATTATGTTCCCACGGCAGCATGTAAACTGACCCAGAAACGCGATACAAATTGCCCATCCCGATCTAACACTATTGATGCCGGCACTTCATGCAGTCGGACAATTTCATCCAAGTATATCTGAGCCAACCGGTCGACGCTCCATGTGGTTTTTATTGCGAGAAAATGTGCAGATTTGGTTAATCGATCAACGATGGCCCAAATTGTATCATTCCTCCGCTGCGTCTTCGGCAAGCCAACTATAAAATCTATGGTTATATGATCCCACTTTCATTCTAGGATCGCGAGGTTCTGCATCTCCCCGTCGGGCCTCTGGTGTTCCACCTTGACTCGTTGACACGCTAAGCATCGCGAGACAAAGAGGGCCACATCTCGTTTCTTGCCGTGCCACCAGAAGGTCGTGCGCAAATCTTTATACATTTTTGTACTTCCTCGATGCAAGGAATACTTGGCATAATGGGCCTCCGTCAAGATTTCTTTCCGGAGTTCTTCATCCTTCGGGACACATAGCCTCCCTTTGAGTCGCAACGATCCATCCTCGTGCCTGGTGAAGTCACTGGCTTCACCCTTTTCCATTATTCCGCCAATCTTAATCAAGAACTCATCCGTCCTCTGTGCTGTCTTTATCTTTTCCAACAAACTCGGCTCAAGTTGAAGTTGAGCCAGTTGTGCATTTCGGCTACGAATCTGGAGCTCAATTCCCATGCTTTCTAATTCCTCCAATATTCGTTTGTCAACACTGAGCGATCCCATAAAGTTCCGACTCAACGCATCCGCCAACACATTACCTTTTCCTGGGGTGTACGCGATCGTCAAGTCGTAATCTTTTATAAGCTCCAACCAACGTCTTTGCCACAAATTTAAATCTTTCTGAGTAAAGATGTACTTCAGGCTCTTATGATCGGTAAAGATCTTGCAAGCCACTCCATACAAGTAGTGCCTCCACAATTTCAATGCAAACACTATCGCTGCCAGTTCTAAATCATGCATTGGATAATTTTTCTCGTGCGGCTTAAGCTGTCTAGAGGCATACGATATCACTTTCCCTCTCTGAGTCAACACACATCCCAAACCCAATCTGGATGCATCACTGTATATCTGGAATCCTTCGACGCCGTCTGGAAGTGTAAGGATTGGAGGTGATACGAGACATTGCTTCAGATTTTGAAAGCAAGCCTCGTATTCATCAGTCCAATCGAATGCCACTCCCTTCTTGGTTAGCCGAGTTAAAGGCGCTGCCACTTTCGAAAAATCCTTGACAAACTTCCTGTAGTAGCCTGCCAAGCCGAAGAAACTTCGGATCTCGCCCGCCGATGTGGGTTGCTTCCAATCCACTATGGCTTCAATTTTCTTTGGGTCAACGGACACACCTTCCGCCGAGATAACGTGCCCTAGGAACGACACGCTACTCATCCAAAACTCACATTTGCTCAGCTTGGCATAGAGCTGATTGTCCCGTAGAGTCTGTAACACTGTCCTCAAATGTTCCGCATGGTCTTCTCTGTTATTCGAGTAGATTAGGATGTCATCGATGAACACGACCGCAAATTTATCCAAAAAGGGTCGGAAGACTCTTTTCATCATATCCATGAAAGCGGCAGGGGCGTTGGTCAGTCCGAAGGGCATGACCAAGAATTCATAGTGCCCATATCTGGTTCGGAATGCGAACTTAGGAACGTCATCGGATTTGATCTTTAACTGATGATAGCCTGAGCGAAGATCAATCTTTGAAAATACAGACGCCCCTTGTAACTGATCGAAGAGGTCGTCTATTCGAGGCAACGGGTACTTGTTCCGAATTGTAATTTTGTTTAGCTTGCGGTAGTCGATGCACAGCCGCATCGATCCATCTTTCTTCTTCACAAATAGCACCGGAGCACCCTATGGTGAAACACTAGGTCTGATGTATCTCCTGTCTAATAATTATTATAGCTGCACTTTGAGTTCCTTTAATTCAGCAGGCGCCATCCTGTATGGTGCCCTTGAGATCGGATGAGCGTCTGGAAATATATCGATAGTGAATTCAATCTCTCGGTCCGGAGGCATTTCGGATATCTCGTCAGAAAATACATCAGGAAATTCTGTCACGACTTCAGTGTTAGCTGAGTCTGCACCATTCTTACGTATGTCTCGAACAGAAGCAAGGTACCCTTCGCAGGCAGAATGTAACATTCGTCGGGCCGTAGTTGCTAAAATCACCAACGAATCCTTCGTCGACGAACTGGCCGAGTAAGAGAATTCTGTTCCTGCAGGTAGGCGAAACACAACTCGCTTCTTTGCACAGTCAATCGTCGCACAACATGCACTTAACCAATCTATTCCCAGAATGATGTCATAATCCTTCATATCTAGCTCGACTACATCTAATGGTAGCTTTCTCTTTCCGATAGATATGTAACCATCCATACATATCATGTTAGTAGGCATCTCCACTCCTGATGGAGTACTAACACTAAGATATACATCCAACATTGTCATTTTTATTTCATGTTCCTTAACATAGTCTTTAGATATAAAACTATATGAAGCACCAAAATCAAATAAAGTACGTACAGGAATGCCATTAAATAACAATATACCTGTCACTACAGTATCAGATGCAAGTACTTCTTCCTGAGTCAATACAAAGACTCGGCCTTGGGCACCGGGCCTCTGATTCTGTGGTGGTTATGGGGTCGTGGTGCCTGTCCACGATTCTGTTGATGCTGTTGGTGATGCTGCTGCCTCGGAGGGTTCTGGTTGCCCCTCCCTGGACAGTTGCGAGACATATGGCCGAATTGACCACACTTATAGCATCCCCCCTCTAAGACATTGCACTCATTAGCAAAATGTCCTTTGTTGCGGCACTTGTTACAGAACGGCCCAATCGGGTTGGGTCGATGATAGCCACCGTGATTCTGACGCTTTGGTGCCTCATATCTACCCCCGTTGTTCAGTCTCTTATTATGCAGATTCTGCACCGACGCTTGCACTGTCGTCGTCGCAGGATAGTGTGGGTCCAATTCCTTTGCGTGCTCGTAAGACTCCTGAAAAGTCTTATATTTCTGAACCACAACTTGAGCCTTCAGAGCAGGCCTCAAGCCCTGCTCAAACCAACGAGCCTTAGATGCATCGTCAGTAAACTTCATGATTGCATATTGAAACAGTCTAGAAAACTCTGCCTCATACTCCTTTACCGTCAAGTTTCCCTGCACGAGCTTCTGGAACTCCAATTCCTTAGCTCGCTGCTCAGTCGAAGAGAAGTACTGAGCCAGAAATGCCTCGCGGAACATCTGCCAAGTAATTTTCATTGTCCCATTCACTCCCGCAAGAATCCTTTTCTGACTTTGCCACCAGTAGTGTGCGTTGGAAACCAGCAGTAGTTTCACACACAAGACCCTCTTGGATCCAACAATACCCAAAGCTTCCAGGTGATCCTCCACTTCAACTAGCCAATCCATTGCAATGGTGGCTTCTTCTGTCCCTTTGAATTCCTTGCTGCAGATTTTCTTAAACTTTGTAATGTCGGTCACAGCAGTGGTTTTCTTAGCTGCCGGGGGTTCCTCTGCCTCCACAAGTTCGCTCTCTCGTGAGACGGGAGTGCCTTGAGCCCCATTGTTCACCACTGATCAGACCAACTGTTACAAGGTATCTAGCTGCTTCTGTTGGGCCTCGAATTGCTTTGCGTTCTGCCTCTGCTGGCTCTCCATCATAGCCAGCATCCTCTCCATAGGGTCGGTTGAGGCTACCACCCTTGAGCTACTCGCGTTGTTCGTTGTACCCGCCTTTGTCATCTCTGCAAAAACAGAGGAGCTTGTTAGTCTCATAATATATTTATGGACTTATTGTATGGAACATCTCATTTCGGGAAATTTAAAATCAAAGTTGTTCGAGAAGCGATAAAGCTTGTGTCATTTTCAAAATCTTAAAACCAAGAAATTCCCAAGGAAGTAAAGTCGTGCTCTGATACCAAACTGTCACGCCCCGATTCGGGGAATCGTTCGCCTCCGCTTTGATTCACGCCAAATCGTTCGTCCTCGCTAAGGCGTGATGCCGTACAAGTCTGGAATTGTACTTGTACAAGGCGTGCTCGTGTTTCTTTTATAAAAGAGACATTTTTGAATAGAGATTCGCAGCGATTGATAAAGAAGTTTGGGCAACACAGATATGATGTCACGACCCGCACCCTAGAGTAAGGGCACAAGAACGTAACAACGTCCAGCCTACGCCGCAGTGTCGGTGGTAGAACGCTGTCCTAGGTCTCATGCATCTAACAGTATAAGGCTAAACAGTTTATGTAAGCCCCTGAATTTAGGGCTGATTTTTTTTAATTTTAATAATCAATTAATTAGATTATTATTATTTGATTATTATTTGATTTAATGCTCTTTACCGTGACTTGGAATTCTAGAGCATCAGGGATGCCAGTCTCTGGAAACTTCCTTCTTGGAGTTTGTAGTAGACGAGATTATCTTCATTTTGATATATCGTGTCCCACTCGAACTTGTTCCCTTGTATCCTTTTTGCTTTGCGCAAGTTCGGGTCAATATTAGACCATTTAATTATTAATTGAATTCCCACTTTTATTTTTGATCCTCATAAGCGCGTTACTGTGACTTTGAATTTAGGAGCACCAGACTAGCCTTTTTCTTGAAACCAACTTGTCATGCCTGATCTACTCGAGACGCTCTTCACCCATGACCATTGTGTCCCACTCAGACACTCCATTTTGTGCTCCATTTCCTTCGCACAACTTCCGGTTCAATTTAGGCCAATTAATTATCTGCCGTAAAATCTGATTTAATTTTCCATTTAATTTTCGGGCCCGATATCGGTCCAATCCAGTCGACCTCAAATAGGAACATGGCCCACACGAAGCCTACTACCTACCTGCCACTTGTGTCCCATTTATTTGAATCCCCATATGTTATTTATTTGCCCATGATTATAAACACCTATTTTAATTCGAATATTGCACCTCGTCCGATTTTGGCCCGACCCGGCTCTACCGAACCCGAACCCAGCTCCATGTTGCCCTCCATCGTGATTGTCCATATCCCCACTGATATTTTTTCCTCTACCCTAAATATCTCTTTTTATGTAAATATCTAATTCTCTCATGGTATATATATACACATATATATATACATAATATATATATACATATATATATATATTATACACACTCTCTCCTTAAAACACCAACACCCCTCACTACCTCACCCCTCTCCCCATGAGCAGCCGACTACACCCTCCCCATCTCTCTCTATTCTATTAGTCTCTCTCTCTCCTCCCTTAATATCTACACACACAAATTAATATCTTTCTCCCTCTCTCCTCATTAACTCCCCACACCATCACATCCCTCTCCCTCTTCACATCACCAGCACCCCCCTCCTTCACGTGTACACGAGCAGACCCCCACTCCCTCTCTCTACTTCTTTCTCTTTCTAAAATATCTATCTCTCTCTCTCTCTTATCATATATTAAAATACACACACACTCATACTCTCTTTCTCTCTCTTCCCTCTCATTATTCTACAGCTCCCAGCCCCCTTAAGCCGAGCACCACCCACGACCACCTTCTCCTCCTCCCTCTCCTCCTCATCTCCATCATCTTCACCATTCACCATCATCATCTCCATCATCTTCACCATTCACCATCATCATCTCCACCACCTAAACCAACTTCACCACCACCCGCACGCCACCGCGCCGCAGTCGCCGTCGCCCGCCGTGGTCGGCCTGGCCCGCCCCGACGCGCGCGCGAGCGCAGCGCAGCCGCAGCTGCAGCAGCCGCAGCGCAACAATGTGCGCACGACCACGTGCGCGCGGCCACGCGTGCCGGCACCGCCGCCGCCGGTCGTGGTCGCCGTGGCCGGCCCCCCATGGCCGGGCGACCTCGGGCGAGGACCCCTCTTGCCGCCTCCGTCATCCCCGACGCGAGAAACAGTCGATCCGTGCGTTTTGCACGAGATTCCGCCGTGACGCGCGCGCGCGAAGTCCAGAATTCACGTCTCGGGGCAGCAACTTCGCGCTGATTTTCTGGAGAATCCGACCGTTGGATCGGCGATTTCTTCGCTCCGTCTCAATCTCGGTATATACCCCTTCATCCCTCTCAAATTTCACCCGTTAATTTCGTCGTTTGATACATCAAAACCGGCCACCAAGTTGACGTTTTAAATTGTGCTATTTTTGGACAGTTTTGCGACGCCAACTTCGCGGGTTCGTATCTTCGTCGCCGCAGCTCCGTTTTGCGCGCCACCAGTTCCGGTGCATAGCTGGTATAACCCTCTTCCTGCCTCCTTTAGATTTCATTTCAGTTTGAGCTTGTTAGGTCGATCGAATTCGACGCCAAAGTTGGCCGTTCGAATTCTTAGTGTTGCACTTGTAAAATTCCATTTTTGAACCCGGGACTCCGGATTCAAATTCTGACACCACCAGTAGACTCGTGGCGTCGTTCTGGCATGTTTTCATATAAAGTTTGCCTGATTTGGAGAACGTGGGCCCTGGCACGCATTTCGGTGCAAAGCGGGTCCCACTTTCTGAGTCAACGGGACTTTTTGACGCCGGCTCATCGGAATCCAATTCCGGATATACCGTTGAGTTCGTATCGTCATTCTGGACTCGTTGATATATAATTTGCTAGGTTTTAGTGGACATTGGTTCCGGCACGCATTTCGGTGCAAGTCGGATACCAATATCCGGGCCAACGGGTCAATTTGAGATCGGCTCATCGGAATTCAATTTCGGATATACCGTTGAGTTCGTATCGTCATTCTGGACTCGTTGACATATAATTTGCTGAGTTTTGAGGACATTGGCTCCGACACGCTTTTCCGTGCAAATCGGTTTCCAATGTCCGGGTCAACGGACCAATTTGAGATCGGGTCAACGGAATCCAATTTCGGATATACTGTTGGGTTCGTATCGTCATTCTGGATTCGTGGACATACAATTTGTTAGGTTTTGTGCACTTTTATTTCGGCACGTTTTTCGGTGCAAAGTGTGTCCAACGGCGGACATCATTTTGGCCCGAAATTACCGTTTTGCCCCTGTATCCAAATTGGACTTTTGGACAGGCTATCCTAGCTGATTTGACCATTCTGGACACGTTGGTAATGGTTGTTTCACCATCCGACAACATCTGTAGATTTTTTTTCCTTTTCGTGTCACCCTATTATTATAATATTTTCTCCTTTTGGTTGTTTTAGAGACCCGTCGATTTCAGTGATTTCTAAATCACTGAAATTCATAAGTTGACCTTGTAGATGTTTATAGAGACTAGCTTGACCATGGTTGACTACTTTGACTAGACGTCGAAGCAGAGTCAACAGTTGACCTAGGTTTGATCAGACTTGACCAACGTTGACTTTTGACCGAAGTCAACTGTAGGTCAACCATTGACCTATTTAACCTAGATTAGACTTAGGGTTGACCAGAGTTGATCAGTTGACCAAAGTCAACTGTACGTCAACCTTGACCCAGTTTGTCTTAGTTGACCTAGATGTTAGTATATCTTTTGACCCTGATCAGCTCCTGTATTATTTCATCTTTAGGTCTGTGGCTTTACTCTGAACCCTGATTCATATTGACAGCAGGACCCCAGGCGAGTACATTCTCTGATAACTTATTCATAATTTATGATAACTGTTATGATTCATGTACTTAGTGTTGATATGCTTATTCCCGACACATGGTTCTCACGGATTGGTATTCTTGGATCCCGACGAGAGATGTCTCTCCTTCTTAGGTTGGGATGTATTGTGCAAGCACCCTTGTAGCTCTTGCTCGATATATGGTCACTGATTCTAGAGCAGGTTCGCGACCTTCTCATTAGAATCCCGTGCAGTGACGTGTCCTGTTTGGATCCATTCTACCAGTTGGGGTAGGGGGAGTAGTAGCGTATGCCTGTGATCAGATCCATCCCGATTCCCGAACAGTGTGAGTCATATACCGCACTTATGACTTGCCAGGCCGATTCTTGACAGGTACCCAAGCCGATCACAAGCTGAAACTACTACTCACACACATTGGATATATAGCTTACCTTGATTCGTGTACATGCCATGATCCCGTTCTATTTTCTTGTTCTAGCTCTAGCTTTACAGCTTACCATGCCATGATACATACATGTACACTCCATGATTTCATTGTATATGCTCTATTTACAGTCTTATAGCTTTTATTCTATCTTGAGATCTGTTATGAGATATATGTACTCGTTCCGCTCCTGACTGGATACGTTATGAAATTTTAGGAGTAGTTGTGCCCTCATTATTGGACTTCATGATGTTGCTAGCTGAGGTGGATCTCACTATTCTTCTATGTGAGTTGCCTGGTAGTTATTCCTTAGTTAGTCTTGTTGTTCCTTCATTATCTTCCTGTCTTATGATCATTGTAGATTCTAGTTGTTCTAGTGATATTGCTATTATTTCTTGTCTTATCTTCCTTAGTTTCGTGATGTGACATGAGTACATTTCTAGTTATAGATCTTTAGATGTTGTAGTTAGTATAGTATACTTGACAGCGTTCTACCGCCGATACCGCGGCGTAGGCTGGGCGTGGCCCACGTATTCGTACCCGTATATCCGGGTGCGGGTCGTGACACGTTTTTAGTGGTGGCCCATGCAGGTCAGTCTTTGCAATTAATGCGAAGTCGTGGTAGTACTTGAGCTTATCTGTACTACTGCGAGCCTGCCCTAGGATTAAGGTTGAGTAATGGAATATTTTAGGATTTTGGTACTCAGTCACATATTAGGAGCTCTTGGTAGATTCCAGGGATGACCCCTGGGAATCTTATTTCGAACATTTTGAAAAATTTCCCATTTGTTCTTGTCCGTTCTGATTTCTGAAATATCTGTCCTTATCAAACTTTATTCCTTCTTGGGATGAGTTTGTGGACCCCAGAGGGAAGGTATGAGTTGGACTTATTTATCATCTAGGTTGGGGAGAGAATATGATTTACCAACCTCGTATCATGGTCGAGGTTTGTTTTAGATTATATTCCACCATTTCTATCTTGACCTAGGTAGTACCCTCGGAACTTTCCCTAAGATTTTCCTCTAAATCCTATATCGGAAGTTGTTTCCGTTGTTTCTATTAACTTACCCTTGACTTGTTGTAGAATTTTAAATCTTAATATTCGTTGTTGACCTTTGATTATGTTTGGATAATTCTTTTAAGAATTGAGTTAAGATATCCTGATAAACATATTTTGGACAAGGACGATGACAACGGTAAGTGTCTACTTTATTTATGGAGTTTAGAATTCATCGCAGTCATATTAGCTAGCGAGACATGGACATGGAGCCTGATTTTGGATATACTATCCTAGTTATGTCATTCAGGTTCTCTTGCAGCCATACCGGGTGGCGTGGTAAGGAATCTAGATAACATAATTATAGGGTGTATACCATAGTTATGGACTTTATTGTTTATTACCGCTATGCTTACTGGCGTGGCGAGAATTCTGGCAACATGATTTGGGATAGACGTGTATGGTTATCAGATCGTATCTTAAATTGATTCACTTGTTTTAACCTATTGGGCAAGAGCAGTTCCTACTATTACTTCTGTTTTCCCATTCTTCTCTTCCTCATCGTATGATGATTTCCTCATCTTACCCTTACTTCCTCCGTCTTGATCAATTATGTCCTGATTCCACCAATTACCTATCTCGTATCTACTTCTGTCAGCCATACTTTGAAAACCTTGAAAATTTTAGAATTTTCATATCTTTTTATCTTGGGAGAAATCGAGGAAGTATCGTAATCATCCGTCTCGGAGTAGACATTGTTGGTAGTAGTCGAAGTAGAGCGAGATGATTACCCCGGCTTCCTCCTATGATCCCATATTCTGGTTTCTATGATAACAGAAGCAATCCAATTCTACATCCTTGATTTGTTTATTATATTTTGATATCGTGAAATTGATCCTCTCTGATTGACCAATCGATTCTGGTTGTCTAGTTTATCGTGCCAAAGGGTCTTGATTGTTGATTAAACTTAAATGGTTTCAAATTCTATTGTGATATGATTTCCTTCTTAGATGCTCGTGTCCAGACTTCATAGATTTTGTTCTCCATCTTGCCCAAATTCTGATTTACTCGAAACTTGAACAATTTCAATCGTGCATAGACTAAATTGTTTATTTTCATCATGATTGGACAATGCTATCATCACTCGTGCTTTAAACTTTCGATTCAATTCTGGCAAATGACTAAATTCTATTCCAATCACGATTAGGCTTCAGACTATCCTTGATTTTGCCGGAGTCTCATTTTCTGAATCGTGTCCCAATGATTTAACTTATCTATAATCGTGCCTATATGATTCTGTTCATATTTTGATTCTATCGTGCGAAAATTTTTCATCGTGCCTGAATAATTGTGAATTGAATATCTTAATCGTGCAAACTTGTCATTCTATGATCGTGCCTAAGTTTTTGCCTAAAATTTTCTATCTTGTTTTACCCCACTACCAACCTTTAATTTCGAGGACGAAATTTTTATAAGGTGGGTAGGATTGTAAGCCCCTGAATTTAGGGCTGATTTTTTTTAATTTTAATAATCAATTAATTAGATTATTATTATTTGATTATTATTTGATTTAATGCTCTTTACCGTGACTTGGAATTCTAGAGCATCAGGGATGCCAGTCTCTGGAAACTTCCTTCTTGGAGTTTGTAGTAGACGAGATTATCTTCATTTTGATATATCGTGTCCCACTCGAACTTGTTCCCTTGTATCCTTTTTGCTTCGCGCAAGTTCGGGTCAATATTAGACCATTTAATTATTAATTGAATTCCCACTTTTATTTTTGATCCTCATAAGCGCGTTACTGTGACTTTGAATTTAGGAGCACCAGACTAGCCTTTTTCTTGAAACCAACTTGTCATGCCTGATCTACTCGAGACGCTCTTCACCCATGACCATTGTGTCCCACTCAGACACTCCATTTTGTGCTCCATTTCCTTCGCACAACTTCCGGTTCAATTTAGGCCAATTAATTATCTGTCGTAAAATCTGATTTAATTTTCCATTTAATTTTCGGGCCCGATATCGGTCCAATCCAGTCGACCTCAAATAGGAACATGGCCCACACGAAGCCTACTACCTACCTGCCACTTGTGTCCCATTTATTTGAATCCCCATATGTTATTTATTTGCCCATGATTATAAACACCTATTTTAATTCGAATATTGCACCTCGTCCGATTTTGGCCCGACCCGGCTCTACCGAACCCGAACCCAGCTCCATGTTGCCCTCCATCGTGATTGTCCATATCCCCACTGATATTTTTTCCTCTACCCTAAATATCTCTTTTTATGTAAATATCTAATTCTCTCATGGTATATATATACACATATATATATACATAATATATATATACATATATATATATATATTATACACACTCTCTCCTTAAAACACCAACACCCCTCACTACCTCACCCCTCTCCCCATGAGCGGCCGACTACACCCTCCCCATCTCTCTCTATTCTATTAGTCTCTCTCTCTCCTCCCTTAATATCTACACACACAAATTAATATCTTTCTCCCTCTCTCCTCATTAACTCCCCACACCATCACATCCCTCTCCCTCTTCACATCACCAGCACCCCCCTCCTTCACGTGTACACGAGCAGACCCCCACTCCCTCTCTCTACTTCTTTCTCTTTCTAAAATATCTATCTCTCTCTCTCTTATCATATATTAAAATACACACACACTCATACTCTCTTTCTCTCTCTTCCCTCTCATTATTCTACAGCTCCCAGCCCCCTTAAGCCGAGCACCACCCACGACCACCTTCTCCTCCTTCCTCTCCTCCTCATCTCCATCATCTTCACCATTCACCATCATCATCTCCATCATCTTCACCATTCACCATCATCATCTCCACCACCTAAACCAACTTCACCACCACCCGCACGCCACCGCGCCGCAGTCGCCGTCGCCCGCCGTGGTCGGCCTGGCCCGCCCCGACGCTGCGCGCGAGCGCAGCGCAGCCGCAGCTGCAGCAGCCGCAGCGCAACAATGTGCGCACGACCACGTGCGCGCGGCCACGCGTGCCGGCACCGCCGCCGCCGGTCGTGGTCGCCGTGGCCGGCCCCCCATGGCCGGGCGACCTCGGGCGAGGACCCCCCTTGCCGCCTCTGTCATCCCCGACGCGAGAAACAGTCGATCCGTGCGTTTTGCACGAGATTCCGCCGTGACGCGCGCGCGCGAAGTCCAGAATTCACGTCTCGGGGCAGCAACTTCGCGCTGATTTTCTGGAGAATCCGACCGTTGGATCGGTGATTTCTTCGCTCCGTCTCAATCTCGGTATATACCCCTTCATCCCTCTCAAATTTCACCCGTTAATTTCGTCGTTTCATACATCAAAACCGGCCACCAAGTTGACGTTTTAAATTGTGCTATTTTTGGACAGTTTTGCGACGCCAACTTCGCGGGTTCGTATCTTCGTCGCCGCAGCTCCGTTTTGCGCGCCACCAGTTCCGGTGCACAGCTGGTATAACCCTCTTCCTGCCTCCTTTAGATTTCATTTCAGTTTGAGCTTGTTAGGTCGATCGAATTCGACGCCAAAGTTGGCCGTTCGAATTCTTAGTGTTGCACTTGTAAAATTCCATTTTTGAACCCGGGACTCCGGATTCAAATTCTGACACCACCAGTAGACTCGTGGCGTCGTTCTGGCATGTTTTCATATAAAGTTTGCCTGATTTGGAGAACGTGGGCCCTGGCACGCATTTCGGTGCAAAGCGGGTCCCACTTTCTGAGTCAACGGGACTTTTTGACGCCGGCTCATCGGAATCCAATTCCGGATATACCGTTGAGTTCGTATCGTCATTCTGGACTCGTTGATATATAATTTGCTAGGTTTTATTGGACATTGGTTCCGGCACGCATTTCGGTGCAAGTCGGATACCAATATCCGGGCCAACGGGTCAATTTGAGATCGGCTCATCGGAATCCAATTCCGGATATACCGTTGAGTTCGTATCGTCATTCTGGACTCGTTGACATATAATTTGCTGAGTTTTGAGGACATTGGCTCCGACACGCTTTTCCGTGCAAATCGGTTTCCAATGTCCGGGTCAACGGACCAATTTGAGATCGGGTCAACGGAATCCAATTTCGGATATACTGTTGGATTCGTATCGTCATTCTGGATTCGTGGACATACAATTTGTTAGGTTTTGTGCACTTTTATTTTGGCACATTTTTCGGTGCAAAGTGTGTCCAACGACGGACATCATTTTGGCCCGAAATTACCGTTTTGCCCCTGTATCCAAATTGGACTTTTGGACAGGCTATCCTAGCTGATTTGACCATTCTGGACACGTTGGTAATGGTTGTTTCACCATCCGACAACATCTGTAGATTTTTTTTCCTTTTCGTGTCACCCTATTATTATAATATTTTCTCCTTTTGGTTGTTTTAGAGACCCGTCGATTTCAGTGATTTCTAAATCACTAAAATTCATAAGTTGACCTTGTAGATGTTTATAGAGACTAGCTTGACCATGGTTGACTACTTTGACTAGACGTCGAAGCAGAGTCAACAGTTGACCTAGGTTTGATCAGACTTGACCAACGTTGACTTTTGACCGAAGTCAACTGTAGGTCAACCATTGACCTATTTAACCTAGATTAGACTTAGGGTTGACCAGAGTTGACCAGTTGACCAAAGTCAAGTGTACGTCAACCTTGACCCAGTTTGTCTTAGTTGACCTAGATGTTAGTATATCTTTTGACCCTGATCAGCTCCTGTATTATTTCATCTTTAGGTCTGTGGCTTTACTCTGAACCCTGATTCATATTGACAGCAGGACCCCAGGCGAGTACATTCTCTGATAACTTATTCACAATTTATGATAACTGTTATGATTCATGTACTTAGTGTTGATATGCTTATTCCCGACACATGGTTCTCACGGATTGGTATTCTTGGATCCCGACGAGAGATGTCTCTCCTTCTTAGGTTGGGATGTATTGTGCAAGCACCCTTGTAGCTCTTGCTCGATATATGGTCACTGATTCTAGAGCAGGTTCGCGACCTTCTCATTAGAATCCCGTGCAGTGACGTGTCCTGTTTGGATCCATTCTACCAGTTGGGGTAGGGGGAGTAGTAGCGTATGCCTGTGATCAGATCCATCCCGATTCCCGAACAGTGTGAGTCATATACCGCACTTATGACTTGCCAGGCCGATTCTTGACAGGTACCCAAGCCGATCACAAGCTGAAACTACTACTCACACACATTGGATATATAGCTTACCTTGATTCGTGTACATGCCATGATCCCGTTCTATTTTCTTGTTCTAGCTCTAGCTTTACAGCTTACCATGCCATGATACATACATGTACACTCCATGATTTCATTGTATATGCTCTATTTACAGTCTTATAGCTTTTATTCTATCTTGAGATCTGTTATGAGATATATGTACTCGTTCCGCTCCTGACTGGATACGTTATGAAATTTTAGGAGTAGTTGTGCCCTCATTATTGGACTTCATGATGTTGCTAGCTGAGGTGGATCTCACTATTCTTCTATGTGAGTTGCCTGGTAGTTATTCCATAGTTAGTCTTGTTGTTCCTTCATTATCTTCCTGTCTTATGATCATTGTAGATTCTAGTTGTTCTAGTGATATTGCTATTATTTCTTGTCTTATCTTCCTTAGTTTCGTGATGTGACATGAGTACATTTCTAGTTATAGATCTTTAGATGTTGTAGTTAGTATAGTATACTTGACAGCGTTCTACCGCCAATACCGCGGCGTAGGCTGGGCGTGGCCCACGTATTCGTACCCATATATCCGGGTGCGGGTCGTGACACGTTTTTAGTGGTGGCCCATGCAGGTCAGTCTTTGTAATTAATGCGAAGTCGTGGTAGTACTTGAGCTTATCTGTACTACTGCGAGCCTGCCCTAGGATTAAGGTTGAGTAATGGAATATTTTAGGATTTTGGTACTCAGTCACATATTAGGAGCTCTTGGTAGATTCCAGGGATGACCCCTGGGAATCTTATTTCGAACATTTTGAAAAATTTCCCATTTGTTCTTGTCCGTTCTGATTTCTGAAATATCTGTCCTTATCAAACTTTATTCCTTCTTGGGATGAGTTTGTGGACCCCAGAGGGAAGGTATGAGTTGGACTTATTTATCATCTAGGTTGGGGAGAGAATATGATTTACCAACCTCGTATCATGGTCGAGGTTTGTTTTAGATTATATTCCACCATTTCTATCTTGACCTAGGTAGTACCCTCGGGACTTTCCCTAAGATTTTCCTCTAAATCCTATATCGGAAGTTGTTTCCGTTGTTTCTATTAACTTACCCTTGACTTGTTGTAGAATTTTAAATCTTAATATTCGTTGTTGACCTTTGATTATGTTTGGATAATTCTTTTAAGAATTGAGTTAAGATATCCTGATAAACATATTTTGGACAAGGACGATGACAACGGTAAGTGTCTACTTTATTTATGGAGTTTAGAATTCATCGCAGTCATATTAGCTAGCGAGACATGGACATGGAGCCTGATTTTGGATATACTATCCTAGTTATGTCATTCAGGTTCTCTTGCAGCCATACCGGGTGGCGTGGTAAGGAATCTAGATAACATAATTATAGGGTGTATACCATAGTTATGGACTTTATTGTTTATTACCGCTATGCTTACTGGCGTGGCGAGAATTCTGGCAACATGATTTGGGATAGACGTGTATGGTTATCAGATCGTATCTTAAATTGATTCACTTGTTTTAACCTATTGGGCAAGAGCAGTTCCTACTATTACTTCTGTTTTCCCATTCTTCTCTTCCTCATCGTATGATGATTTCCTCATCTTACCCTTACTTCCTCCGTCTTGATCAATTATGTCCTGATTCCACCAATTACCTATCTCGTATCTACTTCTGTCAGCCATACTTTGAAAACCTTGAAAATTTTAGAATTTTCATATCTTTTTATCTTGGGAGAAATCGAGGAAGTATCGTAATCATCCGTCTCGGAGTAGACATTGTTGGTAGTAGTCGAAGTAGAGCGAGATGATTACCCCGGCTTCCTCCTATGATCCCATATTCTGGTTTCTATGATAACAGAAGCAATCCAATTCTACATCCTTGATTTGTTTATTATATTTTGATATCGTGAAATTGATCCTCTCTGATTGACCAATCGATTCTGGTTGTCTAGTTTATCGTGCCAAAGGGTCTTGATTGTTGATTAAACTTAAATGGTTTCAAATTCTATTGTGATATGATTTCCTTCTTAGATGCTCGTGTCCAGACTTCATAGATTTTGTTCTCCATCTTGCCCAAATTCTGATTTACTCGAAACTTGAACAATTTCAATCGTGCATAGACTAAATTGTTTATTTTCATCATGATTGGACAATGCTATCATCACTCGTGCTTTAAACTTTCGATTCAATTCTGGCAAATGACTAAATTCTATTCCAATCACGATTAGGCTTCAGACTATCCTTGATTTTGCCGGAGTCTCATTTTCTGAATCGTGTCCCAATGATTTAACTTATCTATAATCGTGCCTATATGATTCTGTTCATATTTTGATTCTATCGTGCGAAAATTTTTCATCGTGCCTGAATAATTGTGAATTGAATATCTTAATCGTGCAAACTTGTCATTCTATGATCGTGCCTAAGTTTTTGCCTAAAATTTTCTATCTTGTTTTACCCCACTACCAACCTTTAATTTCGAGGACGAAATTTTTATAAGGTGGGTAGGATTGTAAGCCCCTGAATTTAGGGCTGATTTTTTTTAATTTTAATAATCAATTAATTAGATTATTATTATTTGATTATTATTTGATTTAATGCTCTTTACCGTGACTTGGAATTCTAGAGCATCAGGGATGCCAGTCTCTGGAAACTTCCTTCTTGGAGTTTGTAGTAGACGAGATTATCTTCATTTTGATATATCGTGTCCCACTCGAACTTGTTCCCTTGTATCCTTTTTGCTTCGCGCAAGTTCGGGTCAATATTAGACCATTTAATTATTAATTGAATTCCCACTTTTATTTTTGATCCTCATAAGCGCGTTACTGTGACTTTGAATTTAGGAGCACCAGACTAGCCTTTTTCTTGAAACCAACTTGTCATGCCTGATCTACTCGAGACGCTCTTCACCCATGACCATTGTGTCCCACTCAGACACTCCATTTTGTGCTCCATTTCCTTCGCACAACTTCCGGTTCAATTTAGGCCAATTAATTATCTGTCGTAAAATCTGATTTAATTTTCCATTTAATTTTCGGGCCCGATATCGGTCCAATCCAGTCGACCTCAAATAGGAACATGGCCCACACGAAGCCTACTACCTACCTGCCACTTGTGTCTCATTTATTTGAATCCCCATATGTTATTTATTTGCCCATGATTATAAACACCTATTTTAATTCGAATATTGCACCTCGTCCGATTTTGGCCCGACCCGGCTCTACCGAACCCGAACCCAGCTCCATGTGCCCTCCATCGTGATTGTCCATATCCCCACTGATATTTTTTCCTCTACCCTAAATATCTCTTTTATGTAAATATCTAATTCTCTCATGGTATATATATACACATATATATATACATAATATATATATACATATATATATATTATACACACTCTCTCCTTAAAACACCAACACCCCTCACTACCTCACCCCTCTCCCCATGAGCAGCCGACTACACCCTCCCCATCTCTCTCTATTCTATTAGTCTCTCTCTCTCCTCCCTTAATATCTACACACACAAATTAAAATCTTTCTCCCTCTCTCCTCATTAACTCCCCACACCATCACATCCCTCTCCCTCTTCACATCACCAGCACCCCCCTCCTTCACGTGTACACGAGCAGACCCCCACTCCCTCTCTCTACTTCTTTCTCTTTCTAAAATATCTATCTCTCTCTCTCTTATCATATATTAAAATACACACACACTCATACTCTCTTTCTCTCTCTTCCCTCTCATTATTCTACAGCTCCCAGCCCCCTTAAGCCGAGCACCACCCACGACCACCTTCTCCTCCTCCCTCTCCTCCTCATCTCCATCATCTTCACCATTCACCATCATCATCTCCATCATCTTCACCATTCACCATCATCATCTCCACCACCTAAACCAACTTCACCACCACCCGCACGCCACCGCGCCGCAGTCGCCGTCGCCCGCCGTGGTCGGCCTGGCCCGCCCCGACGCGCGCGTGAGCGCAGCGCAGCCGCAGCTGCAGCAGCCGCAGCGCAACAATGTGCGCACGACCACGTGCGCGCGGCCACGCGTGCCGGCACCGCCGCCGCCGGTCGTGGTCGCCGTGGCCGGCCCCCCATGGCCGGGCGACCTCGGGCGAGGACCCCCCTTGCCGCCTCCGTCATCCCCGACGCGAGAAACAGTCGATCCGTACGTTTTGCACGAGATTCCGCCGTGACGCGCGCGCGCGAAGTCCAGAATTCACGTCTCGGGGCAGCAACTTCGCGCTGATTTTCTGGAGAATCCGACCGTTGGATCGGCGATTTCTTCGCTCCGTCTCAATCTCGGTATATACCCCTTCATCCCTCTCAAATTTCACCCGTTAATTTCGTCGTTTGATACATCAAAACCGGCCACCAAGTTGACGTTTTAAATTGTGCTATTTTTGGACAGTTTTGCGACGCCAACTTCGCGGGTTCGTATCTTCGTCGCCGCAGCTCCGTTTTGCGCGCCACCAGTTCCGGTGCACAGCTGGTATAACCCTCTTCCTGCCTCCTTTAGATTTCATTTCAGTTTGAGCTTGTTAGGTCGATCGAATTCGACGCCAAAGTTGGCCGTTCGAATTCTTAGTGTTGCACTTGTAAAATTCCATTTTTGAACCCGGGACTCCGGATTCAAATTCTGACACCACCAGTAGACTCGTGGCGTCGTTCTGGCATGTTTTCATATAAAGTTTGCCTGATTTGGAGAACGTGGGCCCTGGCACGCATTTCGGTGCAAAGCGGGTCCCACTTTCTGAGTCAACGGGACTTTTTGACGCCGGCTCATCGGAATCCAATTCCGGATATACCGTTGAGTTCGTATCGTCATTCTGGACTCGTTGATATATAATTTGCTAGGTTTTAGTGGACATTGGTTCCGGCACGCATTTCGGTGCAAGTCGGATACCAATATCCGGGCCAACGGGTCAATTTGAGATCGGCTCATCGGAATCCAATTCCGGATATACCGTTGAGTTCGTATCGTCATTCTGGACTCGTTGACATATAATTTGCTGAGTTTTGAGGACATTGGCTCCGACACGCTTTTCCGTGCAAATCGGTTTCCAATGTCCGGGTCAACGGACCAATTTGAGATCGGGTCAACGGAATCCAATTTCGGATATACTGTTGGGTTCGTATCGTCATTCTGGATTCGTGGACATACAATTTGTTAGGTTTTGTGCACTTTTATTTCGGCACGTTTTTCGGTGCAAAGTGTGTCCAACGGCGGACATCATTTTGGCCCGAAATTACCGTTTTGCCCCTGTATCCAAATTGGACTTTTGGACAGGCTATCCTAGCTGATTTGACCATTCTGGACACGTTGGTAATGGTTGTTTCACCATCCGACAACATCTGTAGATTTTTTTTCCTTTTCGTGTCACCCTATTATTATAATATTTTCTCCTTTTGGTTGTTTTAGAGACCCGTCGATTTCAGTGATTTCTAAATCACTGAAATTCATAAGTTGACCTTGTAGATGTTTATAGAGACTAGCTTGACCATGGTTGACTACTTTGACTAGACGTCGAAGCAGAGTCAACAGTTGACCTAGGTTTGATCAGACTTGACCAACGTTGACTTTTGACCGAAGTCAACTGTAGGTCAACCATTGACCTATTTAACCTAGATTAGACTTAGGGTTGACCAGAGTTGACCAGTTGACCAAAGTCAACTGTACGTCAACCTTGACCCAGTTTGTCTTAGTTGACCTAGATGTTAGTATATCTTTTGACCCTGATCAGCTCCTGTATTATTTCATCTTTAGGTCTGTGGCTTTACTCTGAACCCTGATTCATATTGACAGCAGGACCCCAGGCGAGTACATTCTCTGATAACTTATTCACAATTTATGATAACTGTTATGATTCATGTACTTAGTGTTGATATGCTTATTCCCGACACATGGTTCTCACGGATTGGTATTCTTGGATCCCGACGAGAGATGTCTCTCCTTCTTAGGTTGGGATGTATTGTGCAAGCACCCTTGTAGCTCTTGCTCGATATATGGTCACTGATTCTAGAGCAGGTTCGCGACCTTCTCATTAGAATTCCGTGCAGTGACGTGTCCTGTTTGGATCCATTCTACCAGTTGGGGTAGGGGGAGTAGTAGCGTATGCCTGTGATCAGATCCATCCCGATTCCCGAACAGTGTGAGTCATATACCGCACTTATGACTTGCCAGGCCGATTCTTGACAGGTACCCAAGCCGATCACAAGCTGAAACTACTACTCACACACATTGGATATATAGCTTACCTTGATTCGTGTACATGCCATGATCCCGTTCTATTTTCTTGTTCTAGCTCTAGCTTTACAGCTTACCATGCCATGATACATACATGTACACTCCATGATTTCATTGTATATGCTCTATTTACAGTCTTATAGCTTTTATTCTATCTTGAGATCTGTTATGAGATATATGTACTCGTTCCGCTCCTGACTGGATACGTTATGAAATTTTAGGAGTAGTTGTGCCCTCATTATTGGACTTCATGATGTTGCTAGCTGAGGTGGATCTCACTATTCTTCTATGTGAGTTGCCTGGTAGTTATTCCTTAGTTAGTCTTGTTGTTCCTTCATTATCTTCCTGTCTTATGATCATTGTAGATTCTAGTTGTTCTAGTGATATTGCTATTATTTTTTGTCTTATCTTCCTTAGTTTCGTGATGTGACATGAGTACATTTCTAGTTATAGATCTTTAGATGTTGTAGTTAGTATAGTATACTTGACAGCGTTCTACCGCCGATACCGCGGCGTAGGCTGGGCGTGGCCCACGTATTCGTACCCGTATATCCGGGTGCGGGTCGTGACACGTTTTTAGTGGTGGCCCATGCAGGTCAGTCTTTGCAATTAATGCGAAGTCGTGGTAGTACTTGAGCTTATCTGTACTACTGCGAGCCTGCCCTAGGATTAAGGTTGAGTAATGGAATATTTTAGGATTTTGGTACTCAGTCACATATTAGGAGCTCTTGGTAGATTCCAGGGATGACCCCTGGGAATCTTATTTCGAACATTTTGAAAAATTTCCCATTTGTTCTTGTCCGTTCTGATTTCTGAAATATCTGTCCTTATCAAACTTTATTCCTTCTTGGGATGAGTTTGTGGACCCCAGAGGGAAGGTATGAGTTGGACTTATTTATCATCTAGGTTGGGGAGAGAATATGATTTACCAACCTCGTATCATGGTCGAGGTTTGTTTTAGATTATATTCCACCATTTCTATCTTGACCTAGGTAGTACCCTCGGGACTTTCCCTAAGATTTTCCTCTAAATCCTATATCGGAAGTTGTTTCCGTTGTTTCTATTAACTTACCCTTGACTTGTTGTAGAATTTTAAATCTTAATATTCGTTGTTGACCTTTGATTATGTTTGGATAATTCTTTTAAGAATTGAGTTAAGATATCCTGATAAACATATTTTGGACAAGGACGATGACAACGGTAAGTGTCTACTTTATTTATGGAGTTTAGAATTCATCGCAGTCATATTAGCTAGCGAGACATGGACATGGAGCCTGATTTTGGATATACTATCCTAGTTATGTCATTCAGGTTCTCTTGCAGCCATACCGGGTGGCGTGGTAAGGAATCTAGATAACATAATTATGGGGTGTATACCATAGTTATGGACTTTATTGTTTATTACCGCTATGCTTACTGGCGTGGCGAGAATTCTGGCAACATGATTTGGGATAGACGTGTATGGTTATCAGATCGTATCTTAAATTGATTCACTTGTTTTAACCTATTGGACAAGAGCAGTTCCTACTATTACTTCTGTTTTTCCATTCTTCTCTTCCTCATCGTATGATGATTTCCTCATCTTACCCTTACTTCCTCCGTCTTGATCAATTATGTCCTGATTCCACCAATTACCTATCTCGTATCTACTTCTGTCAGCCATACTTTGAAAACCTTGAAAATTTTAGAATTTTCATATCTTTTTATCTTGGGAGAAATCGAGGAAGTATCGTAATCATCCGTCTCGGAGTAGACATTGTTGGTAGTAGTCGAAGTAGAGCGAGATAATTACCCCGGCTTCCTCCTATGATCCCATATTCTGGTTTCTATGATAACAGAAGCAATCCAATTCTACATCCTTGATTTGTTTATTATATTTTGATATCGTGAAATTGATCCTCTCTGATTGACCAATCGATTCTGGTTGTCTAGTTTATCGTGCCAAAGGGTCTTGATTGTTGATTAAACTTAAATGGTTTCAAATTCTATTGTGATATGATTTCCTTCTTAGATGCTCGTGTCCAGACTTCATAGATTTTGTTCTCCATCTTGCCCAAATTCTGATTTACTCGAAACTTGAACAATTTCAATCGTGCATAGACTAAATTATTTATTTTCATCATGATTGGACAATGCTATCATCACTCGTGCTTTAAACTTTCGATTCAATTCTGGCAAATGACTAAATTCTATTCCAATCAAGATTAGGCTTCAGACTATCCTTGATTTTGCCGGAGTCTCATTTTCTAAATCGTTGTCCCAATGATTTAACTTATCTATAATCGTGCCTATATGATTCTGTTCATATTTTGATTCTATCATGCGAAAATTTTTCATCGTGCCTGAATAATTGTGAATTGAATATCTTAATCGTGCAAACTTGTCATTCTATGATCGTGCCTAAGTTTTTGCCTAAAATTTTCTATCTTGTTTTACCCCACTACCAACCTTTAATTTCGAGGACGAAATTTTTATAAGGTGGGTAGGATTGTAAGCCCCTGAATTTAGGGCTGATTTTTTTTAATTTTAATAATCAATTAATTAGATTATTATTATTTGATTATTATTTGATTTAATGCTCTTTACCGTGACTTGGAATTCTAGAGCATCAGGGATGCCAGTCTCTGGAAACTTCCTTCTTGGAGTTTGTAGTAGACGAGATTATCTTCATTTTGATATATCGTGTCCCACTCGAACTTGTTCCCTTGTATCCTTTTTGCTTCGCGCAAGTTCGGGTCAATATTAGACCATTTAATTATTAATTGAATTCCCACTTTTATTTTTGATCCTCATAAGCGCGTTACTGTGACTTTGAATTTAGGAGCACCAGACTAGCCTTTTTCTTGAAACCAACTTGTCATGCCTGATCTACTCGAGACGCTCTTCACCCATGACCATTGTGTCCCACTCAGACACTCTATTTTGTGCTCCATTTCCTTCGCACAACTTCCGGTTCAATTTAGGCCAATTAATTATCTGCCGTAAAATCTGATTTAATTTTCCATTTAATTTTCGGGCCCGATATCGGTCCAATCCAGTCGACCTCAAATAGGAACATGGCCCACACGAAGCCTACTACCTACCTGCCACTTGTGTCCCATTTATTTGAATCCCCATATGTTATTTATTTGCCCATGATTATAAACACCTATTTTAATTCGAATATTGCACCTCGTCCGATTTTGGCCCGACCCGGCTCTACCGAACCCGAACCCAGCTCCATGTTGCCCTCCATCGTGATTGTCCATATCCCCACTGATATTTTTTCCTCTACCCTAAATATCTCTTTTTATGTAAATATCTAATTCTCTCATGGTATATATATACACATATATATATACATAATATATATATACATATATATATATTATACACACTCTCTCCTTAAAACACCAACACCCCTCACTACCTCACCCCTCTCCCCATGAGCAGCCGACTACACCCTCCCCATCTCTCTCTATTCTATTAGTCTCTCTCTCTCCTCCCTTAATATCTACACACACAAATTAATATCTTTCTCCCTCTCTCCTCATTAACTCCCCACACCATCACATCCCTCTCCCTCTTCACATCACCAGCACCCCCCTCCTTCACGTGTACACGAGCAGACCCCCACTCCCTCTCTCTACTTCTTTCTCTTTCTAAAATATCTATCTCTCTCTCTCTTATCATATATTAAAATACACACACACTCATACTCTCTTTCTCTCTCTTCCCTCTCATTATTCTACAGCTCCCAGCCCCCTTAAGCCGAGCACCACCCACGACCACCTTCTCCTCCTCCCTCTCCTCCTCATCTCCATCATCTTCACCATTCACCATCATCATCTCCATCATCTTCACCATTCACCATCATCATCTCCACCACCTAAACCAACTTCACCACCACCCGCACGCCACCGCGTCGCAGTCGCCGTCGCCCGCCGTGGTCGGCCTGGCCCGCCCCGACGCGCGCGCGAGCGCAGCGCAGCCGCAGCTGCAGCAGCCGCAGCGCAACAATGTGCGCACGACCACGTGCGCGCGGCCACGCGTGCCGGCACCGCCGCCGCCGGTCGTGGTCGCCGTGGCCGGCCCCCCATGGCCGGGCGACCTCGGGCGAGGACCCCCCTTGCCGCCTCTGTCATCCCCGACGCGAGAAGAAACAGTCGATCCGTGCGTTTTGCACGAGATTCCGCCGTGACGCGCGCGCGCGAAGTCCAGAATTCACGTCTCGGGGCAGCAACTTCGCGCTGATTTTCTGGAGAATCCGACCGTTGGATCGGCGATTTCTTCGCTCCGTCTCAATCTCGGTATATACCCCTTCATCCCTCTCAAATTTCACCCGTTAATTTCGTCGTTTGATACATCAAAACCGGCCACCAAGTTGACGTTTTAAATTGTGCTATTTTTGGACAGTTTTGCGACGCCAACTTCGCGGGTTCGTATCTTCGTCGCCGCAGCTCCGTTTTGCGCGCCACCAGTTCCGGTGCACAGCTGGTATAACCCTCTTTCTGCCTCCTTTAGATTTCATTTCAGTTTGAGCTTGTTAGGTCGATCGAATTCGACGCCAAAGTTGGCCGTTCGAATTCTTAGTGTTGCACTTGTAAAATTCCATTTTTGAACCCGGGACTCCGGATTCAAATTCTGACACCACCAGTAGACTCGTGGCGTCGTTCTGGCATGTTTTCATATAAAGTTTGCCTGATTTGGAGAACATGGGCCCTGGCACGCATTTCGGTGCAAAGCGGGTCCCACTTTCTGAGTCAACGGGACTTTTTGACGCCGGCTCATCGGAATCCAATTCCGGATATACCGTTGAGTTCGTATCGTCATTCTGGACTCGTTGATATATAATTTGCTAGGTTTTAGTGGACATTGGTTCCGACACGCATTTCGGTGCAAGTCGGATACCAATATCCGGGCCAACGGGTCAATTTGAGATCGGCTCATCGGAATCCAATTCCGGATATACCGTTGAGTTCTATCGTCATTCTGGACTCGTTGACATATAATTTGCTGAGTTTTGAGGACATTGGCTCCGACACGCTTTTCTGTGCAAATCGGTTTCCAATGTCCGGGTCAACGGACCAATTTGAGATCGGGTCAACGGAATCCAATTTCGGATATACTGTTGGGTTCGTATCGTCATTCTGGATTCGTGGACATACAATTTGTTAGGTTTTGTGCACTTTTATTTCGGCACGTTTTTCGGTGCAAAGTGTGTCCAACGGCGGACATCATTTTGGCCCGAAATTACCGTTTTGCCCCTGTATCCAAATTGGACTTTTGGACAGGCTATCCTAGCTGATTTGACCATTCTGGACACGTTGGTAATGGTTGTTTCACCATCCGACAACATCTGTAGATTTTTTTTCCTTTTCGTGTCACCCTATTATTATAATATTTTCTCCTTTTGGTTGTTTTAGAGACCCGTCGATTTCAGTGATTTCTAAATCACTGAAATTCATAAGTTGACCTTGTAGATGTTTATAGAGACTAGCTTGACCATGGTTGACTACTTTGACTAGACGTCGAAGCAGAGTCAACAGTTGACCTAGGTTTGATCAGACTTGACCAACGTTGACTTTTGACCGAAGTCAACTGTAGGTCAACCATTGACCTATTTAACCTAGATTAGATTTAGGGTTGACCAGAGTTGACCAGTTGACCAAAGTCAACTGTACGTCAACCTTGACCCAGTTTGTCTTAGTTGACCTAGATGTTAGTATATCTTTTGACCCTGATCAGCTCCTGTATTATTTCATCTTTAGGTCTGTGGCTTTACTCTGAACCCTGATTCATATTGACAGCAGGACCCCAGGCGAGTACATTCTCTGATAACTTATTCACAATTTATGATAACTGTTATGATTCATGTACTTAGTGTTGATATGCTTATTCCCGACACATGGTTCTCACGGATTGGTATTCTTGGATCCCGACGAGAGATGTCTCTCCTTCTTAGGTTGGGATGTATTGTGCAAGCACCCTTGTAGCTCTTGCTCGATATATGGTCACTGATTCTAGAGCATGTTCGCGACCTTCTCATTAGAATCCCGTGCAGTGACGTGTCCTGTTTGGATCCATTCTACCAGTTGGGGTAGGGGGAGTAGTAGCGTATGCCTGTGATCAGATCCATCCCGATTCCCGAACAGTGTGAGTCATATACCGCACTTATGACTTGCCAGGCCGATTCTTGACAGGTACCCAAGCCGATCACAAGCTGAAACTACTACTCACACACATTGGATATATAGCTTACCTTGATTCGTGTACATGCCATGATCCCGTTCTATTTTCTTGTTCTAGCTCTAGCTTTACAGCTTACCATGCCATGATACATACATGTACACTCCATGATTTCATTGTATATGCTCTATTTACAGTCTTATAGCTTTTATTCTATCTTGAGATCTGTTATGAGATATATGTACTCGTTCCGCTCCTGACTGGATACGTTATGAAATTTTAGGAGTAGTTGTGCCCTCATTATTGGACTTCATGATGTTGCTAGCTGAGGTGGATCTCACTATTCTTCTATGTGAGTTGCCTGGTAGTTATTCCTTAGTTAGTCTTGTTGTTCCTTCATTATCTTCCTGTCTTATGATCATTGTAGATTCTAGTTGTTCTAGTGATATTGCTATTATTTCTTGTCTTATCTTCCTTAGTTTCGTGATGTGACATGAGTACATTTCTAGTTATAGATCTTTAGATGTTGTAGTTAGTATAGTATACTTGACAGCGTTCTACCGCCGATACCGCGGCGTAGGCTGGGCGTGGCCCACGTATTCGTACCCGTATATCCGGGTGCGGGTCGTGACAGTTTATACTCCCCGATTGGGGTGACATGGCAGAATGTAAACTCAATCACATCTAAGGTAGAGCATAATGGTAGATAGATAAAACATGAAATCCAAAGAGATACAACAGATAGAAGTCTAAGTGTCTAAGATACAAACTCAGAAAACATCTCAAAGCTCAATACAGTAATCCATAGAATAAATACAACTCAATACAACTGAAATAACTAACTATACAACCTCTACTATGTCTCCTCTAGGCTAGCAGGCAATCTCCAGGCTATCTGTAAAATTTATCAACAGGTCCAGTCAGGACAGGAACGAGTACAACTCATCAAGAAAACCCAAGTAAATGACAGAGAACTATAAAACAGTTATAGACAGTTGTATTGATGAATATGGTAGTTTATGTTCAGGTGATGGTAAGAAGACAGATAAAGTGCAAGGAAAAAAAATAACTAAACAAGAGAAGAATCATAGCAATGAAGACTGTAAAAATAGAACTAGCTGAACCAGGGTAATATGATGTAAAGTCCAGACAGCAATGTAGACAAGTGTAACTCCAATGTAAGTCCAGTACAAGATGAATCTAATACAAGATGAATCCAGTAAGGGACAATTCCAGTTATAGTGATCAAAGATTCCAGGGTGAGTCCAGCCTATACTCTAGCAGTGTGTTTTAAAATACCGAGTTCGACATGTAAACGGCTGTAGGTAATCAGGCACATCCCTCACTGATCAGGCGAGAGATGGCTATACTTCCAGTAGATTCCAGTAGGGAGATTCCAGATTGGGGTATGTCTACATGTCTCACTCTAGTATTTCCCCTCCCAGCAAGTGAATCCAGAATTTCGACATAATGATTCAAGATGAGTCCAGCCAAAATATAATGATACCAGTAAATGATTCCAGTAAATGATTCCAGTAAAATGATTCCAGTTAAATGATTCTAGTAGGTGATTCCAGTAATAGAGATGATACCAGTAATAGAGGCCAGAAAATAAAAGTGTGTCGTATACATGAATCCAGAAATATCTACACGTGTTGTAACAGAGAATCGCATACAACTAACTAGAACTGAAGTACAGTAATTGACAAGTAAATGAGAGAACTATCAGAGAATGTACTCGCCTGATGTCTGAATGTCCAAAGTAAATATACTGTCCAATGAAAGGTGTATGGCTCCTAATCAGAACAGCACAAGTCACAACAAGTCCAAAATAACAATATGAAGTTCTACTATACATTCTACATGATTCTAGGTCAATCTAAACCAAAGTCAACTCTTGGTCAACTTGGTCAACTGCACTAGTCAAACTAGGTCAAACTAGGTCATGTCCTAACCCAGCAAGTCTTACTAGGCCTAACCAAGACTATCCTAGCAAGCACACATCAATACAAGGCTATACAAGCCAACATACACCCAACTCTATATAGCATGCAATTATTCAATACTCAAATAGGCAAGAATTCACATTGGATATACACTAGGTAATCTACTACTTTAAGCTATATATGTCTACACATATATATACATACATATATTGGTATTCAACATTAGGTCTATAATCATGGCATTTTAAATGGTTATATAAACTTATATATTACAACACAATATGCTAACATATATATAATATACATACATAGCTAAGTTAACTATATTCATAAATACTTATTTAAGAGGCTATCTGTGTGTATGTGAACATGAAAAAGGGGCAAGTGAGGGTTAAATAGGCATACATAGTGTATACATATCAAAGAGTGTCAAAGTGTAACTGAACAATGTGTCAAGTGTGATAGTGTCAACATAGTGTAAGGGGGTACATGAGGTAATATAGGATTTGTGTTAACATAGAACATTATATCTCATTAACTTGTATATTGCATACATTACATCTATTATTACATTACATTCATGCTTGCATTCATTCATCATTTATTTATTCTCTTGCACCACTATATGCACCATACATTACATACTATGGAACCTACATATTCATTACAAGCCATACTTATACATGCTTACATTAGATAGGATACTTACACCTCATACATCATTTATTTAAATATTTACTCATGCTTGTATTCTCTATTTAATTACATAATGTATATACATTAACATGGGTTAAAATCAAATAGAACATCATATTACACACAAGGGTGCACAAAATGCATATGCCGAATAGTAACTCCTACTAATAATCAATACTGTACCATCTCAGCATGAATTAAAATCTAGGATTAAAGTATATTATAGATCTATGTGTTAGCTTTCCGAAACTTCAAACGGATCGCATTTTCGTTTCCGGAAACTCCCGGAATCGCAAAAACACCGAGAACGCGTTTGTCTTTCGTACAGCTGACACTCAAATAATTCTCCAAAACGTTATAGAAAGAATTAGGCCTATTAATATATGTTTTTGGAGCTAACTTCAATACGCTTCTTTTAAAAAAACGGGAGATTAAACCGAGCTTTGAGCTAGAAGTTATGACATTTCTAAGTTAGGGCTGAAATTAAAAACGTGGATAAAAATCATGACGGATTTAGATAGTTTGAGCCAAAAGAATACACAATATATATCCTAATTATCCACAACAATAATAGCAATAATAATATGAGGAACCACACTCACAAACTTGATTATATAATCATCATAAACCATTTATTACATATATAAATATAGATACACTCTCATTACAATATATATATATATATAAATCTATATATGTAACTTGAACACATCCACAACACAAAGGACACTCATATGACCTCCAAATGGACACAAAATGGACACAAATGGAGATACAACCATGGGGGTCATTCCTATGGGTTCAAAATAGACCTATATGCATGAGGAAATAAAAAGGAGAAGAGATTTATACCTCCCGGTAGATCGAATCGAAGAAAAGCCTTCCCGGAGCGACACCGACACGTAGATATTCCAAAAGGACACGAACGAGCTCCAAATCCTCCCAAACTTGGGTAGCTTCCTCCTTGGCTAGAATGGAGAAGGAAAGAAGAAGATTTGGTGGTGAAATGGAAAGATTTGGTGGAGAAATTGCTAGGGATTGCTCTCTAGGAATTTGGGGAAGAACAAGAGAGAGAAAAATAGATGGATAATGACAAATGGGAGGCTCAACCCTATCCTTATTGTGGCTGGCCATAAAGGTGGTTTTGTCCTATTAGGAAAAGTCCAAAAGCCCCTACTAACCTATTCTATGAGTATTAGGAAAGGGCTAATTGGTTGGGGCTAAATTAGTCATTCTAAAGTCTCTAATCACACTAACCTTATCCATAATAATTAGTCTAATCTCTAACTAAAATATTTCTATCATGTGGACTAAAATTAATATCATGTGGGCCATGTCTAACTAGTGTGTGGGTCCCACTAGAGTCAAACTACCCCCGGGTCCCCGTTTCAAGTCGGATTGAGTTGAAATTCGAACCCGACTCAAATAACCCCAAAACAATATCATAAATAATAAAATAATATCAAAATAATTCAAAGAGGTCAAATGCAAAAATATCCTTAATCCAAAAATAACATTAAAATATCATAATCACATGGTTAGGCTCTAGGTCAAACAGTCTCTAGGGTTTCACTAGCAAAACGTCAAAACCACAAGTCATTGATTTAAATAATGTTAAAATGATTTAAAATTACCAAAAAATCATATCATGAATTAAATATCATTATTAAAATAATCATAAACACGAAATTTCAAAATTACCCTCATCTGGAAAACTGGGTGTTACATATGATCTGAAATAAGTTCTTTATTGATATCTTTGAAATTATATTGCATAAAACATAAGGCTCTCAAACAGCCGAGATGAAATGCCAAACTTGGCTACAATTTGCAGAAATATTGAAATGAGATACAACTTGTTCCATACATCATATCCCTTTATTAATAATGCAGCAATAACCACCTGTCTATATGAAGGTCACTGGCGACACGCCATATTGGACCATCTTACTTGGTACAACGGCGCCCTTACAGTGCAGGTAGCTAGCCCCACTGCAAGTCCCGTTTACCGATGCCAGTACGTCGGCATAAGTCCTTGTTCCCCTAGGACGAACCGGGTCCGTGGCCGCGGATTACCGTTCTGGGAACTACCTTGTATACAAGTTGTCCATGACCATGCATGCAATGCAACTTAACTAATAAGAGACATGACATGCATGATAATAGCATCTTCCACACATATTCGTAGTTCTTATTTTATCTTGCCATTTTTTCATCTTTCCATCTTGCCATCTTACCAACTTGCCTTGAGCCATAGGCTCGCATATTCGTTCATCCAACCAAGGAACTATTCATTTGTAACCCATTCTTTCGAACCGAAGTCCGATATACTTACCGCCCAATACTTGGGTCTTTGTATCACCTGTTAAACAATTCATATAGCATACGAGCATCATTCGATTTGCAACATAAGCCTAGCCATGTGATAATTTATCTTTTATTATCTTTCCTGTATTATTACTAGGCATCTTTTATTAAGCACCGAACGCAATAACAAGTCTACCATTGTTATGCGCGAAGATCAAGGATCGTCGAAGGATCAAAGCCACTCACTTGTTGGTGAATTGTCGAGAGAAAGAGGTCTTCCACGCAACGTCAAGCTCGGTTCACAGCGTTGGCACCTGCATTGGCACCAACGTTTGGTCAGCATACTTCTTCTCTTTCTCTCAGTGATTCGATATAAAATGCGTAGACAGTGAAAGTTAATCCATGAAAATATTCATCGAAAACAATCACGAAAACGCACACAAAAGCCAACAGCAAAAGCGACATCGAAAACCAGCAGGGCAACGGTCTCGGGACAAGCGACTCTTATATAGAACTCTTCTCCCAAGACGCGCGCCACTGCATCTTGGGCATCATTTCAAAAGAGTCCAATCCATAACGAGGAAAGGATCTCAACTCATTATCCCGCGATCCTGGTAAAGTTTTCCCAAGTAAAGTTCCCCAATTCCCATCTGACTCGGCCATTCGGCCGCTAGCCCGCATCGTGCTCCGCAACGGATTCATGGCATTACAAAAATCAGCAGCTCCCCCTTCCCTTCCTATCTCTCTTTACCACTCTCTACTTCTTTAATCCCTCTCTATATCACTCTCTCACTCTCTCTATATCTCACTCAACTCTAAACTCCACACACACACACACATATATATATATATATTTTTTTATATCTCACTCAACTCTAAACTCCACACACACACACACACACACACACACACACACACACACACACACATATATATATATATATATATATATATATATATATATATATATATATATATATATATATATATATATTTTCACACACACACACACACACACACACACACACACACACACACACATATATATATATATATATATATATATATATATATATATATATACATATCCACACACACACCTATATATATATACACTCACCCACACATATTATATACATAGAGACACTCTCAAATATATATATATCTATATATAAGATACACACACACAAATGAAAATATACATATAGACATAATATATATATATGGACACACAAGAACACATATCATGACACAAAAATCTGAGATTAAAATAGGAATAAATCATTAAATCAAAACCACAAACACATAATGTGTCCAAAATTGGGGGTTTCCCACATGGACACAAAACACAACAATGGATACTCCTATGACCTCCAAATGGACACGAAATGGACACAATGGAGACACAACCATGGGGGTCATTCCTATGGGCTGAAATTAATCCTAAATGTATGAGGAATGAAAAAGAGAAGAGATTATACGTCCCGGTTGATCTAATCTAAGAAAACTCCTCCCGATACGACACCGACACGTAGAGACCTCCAAATGGACACGAACTAAAGCCAAATCCTCCCAAACTTGGCTAGCACGCTCTCTCCATGAAGTACAGAAGAAATGGAGAAGATTTGGTGGAAGAAGGGATTGATTTGGAGATAAAATCAATGGTGGTTCCTCTCAAATTTGGGGAAGAACAAGAGAGAAATTTGTGGATAAAATGAAATAAGAAGTGACTCATCCCCCCCTTCTCGTGGCCGGCCAAGAATACTAGGTGTCCCCCTATTTGTAAAGTCTAAAATACCTCCCATGACTCCTATTGATTTAAATTAGGAATAGGCTTTAGGTTGAGGCTAAACTAGTCTAGTTTTAAGTCTCTAATCAACTAAACATATTCATGAAAAATTAGTCTAACACACTAACTAAAATAATGTCATGTGGGCCATGCCTAACTAATGAATGGATCCCACTAGAGTCAAAACTACCCCGGGTTCCCGTTACAAGTCGGATTGAGTTAAAATTCGAACCCGACTCAAATAACTCCAAAACAATATCATAAATAATAAAATAAATTCAAAAATATTCTAAAATAAAAAATGACCAAAATACCCCTATTCTTGAAAATTAGGGGTGACACTGTTGCAAGCACGGGATGGTCTTGAGACACAAAAAAGGCCAAGACGTCTGTCCTAAAACTGATCCTAAGGCAAGAGTAGAAAGACAATCATAAAGGGACTCTGTTGTACAAAGTAAATAAACGTGTTGATTTTGTATGGGTGGGCGAGGAGCTCATTCCACCAGTACAGTTGAGTACTGACACCCACACAGTTTTCTTGTGCAGGCACAGGTAGAAGCTCGTGGTGAGGAGCTCGCTTGGATGCGTCGAGGCACGGAGTTCCTTGGCGATTCGTAGCGTGCGGCCGCGTGGAGTCAGGACCTATACGGGATATAATGTATGGGCATCACGTTCCAAAGCATCCGCTGGCTCAAGACATGTATTGAGAGATGAGAGAGAGATGAGTGACTTGTAATATGAGAAGAGTGAGCTCGAGTGACTTGTAATCTTGGCCTTGCGCCCTATTGTAATTCTTGTTTCAATATCAATAAAATGCATCTTTTGAATGACTTGTATTTTGTTCTAAATTTTTGCTGGCATATTCAATGTCTCTGTTCGGGACTTCTGCGCGACGATCCCGTCGCAGCCGCTGTAATCGGCTGTTATGGAACCCGCCTTGCACAGGCACAATTTAGGCTCGTGCGGCATTACGCCTTAGCGAGGACGGTCGCTCCTACGGGCGCGGGACGTGACAACCGCCACCATCGGTGCCAGCCCGACTGCCATCACCATCTATACTACCAACACCGCTCCTACCATATGCCACCGCCACCAGTGGCCACATCCTCCATTCCTCGACCACTCACTTGAGCCATCACCATCAACCCTGATTCCACTCATCACCACCAAACCCAGCGGAACTCCACTGTCCCGGCCATCTGCTGTCTGAGCTCCGTTGCGGCTATATCCGGCGCCACCACAGCCAGATCTGGCAACGCCGTGGCCAAATTCGGTGTTGCGCCTACCATGCCATCTTAGATCCTGAGCGCCTTCTGTCGAGTCTGGCCTGCATGGTGACTGCGTCGAACCGGACGTCGACCCACCCAACTTCCTTGAGCTCCAGCGACCACGTCGCGCCTCCCTGACCAGCACCCGGTATAGGGGCACGAGTGCATGACAGTGCCTAGTCTATGTCGCAGTGTCAGCGATAGAACGCTGTCTAGGTCTACTATACTAGCAGTCAATAACAATAGCATATCATGTCGAGATGTCACAACTCCAGTCGGAGGACAAAAACATGATATAATCATACTCAATCGTAAATCTATATCAAAGATAAATGACACGATATAAGATAAAGACAAGAAAAATATATCCAGGAGTCTAACAGAGCATAATACATGTCCAGAGTGTCATGACCCACACCCATTTTTCGGGATGCGAGTGCGTGTCCAAGCCCAGCCTACGCCACAGTGTCTGCGGTAGAACGTTGTCTAATCCGCAATAACCAAATGTTCATAAAATAATATCTTTATTGGTCATTCACAATAACTAAATCAAATTTACAATATTCACAATTTTTTACATTTAAAAAATAGAATATCACAAATATTGAATACAACTAACAACACTTCTATCTAACTAGTCTTCTAGAGTTTTGGCCTTCAATTATACCCGTATCTCCCCAATGCTAAGAGTAGTCGTGACTAACCTAAAAAAATGGTTTCCAGTCAGGAATGAAACGAGTACATTTCTAACAGCAGTTCCAATAATTGACGAAGTCTATAAAACAGTAAATAGTAATAGAATACATGATGAACAGGTAAGCATAAAAACATGGAACGGAACATAGAGTAAAAGCAATTGAGCATGGTAATAATGACAAGTGAGAACGGTAATAAAGCTGATAATATATTCAAGCAGCAACGTATAAAGTGGAATCAGAAAATTGTACGTATCTAGTGTGTTGAAATACCACTTTCGACATGTAAACGACTGAGAGATAAATCCGGCCAACCGCACGTGTCGTGTGCGGTTGCTATTCTCCACGTAAGACCAATGTGAAATTTTTGGATATATTTACATTTCTACTAATGTATTTTTCCGTCCGACTAGTATTAATGTATCCAAACAGGTCATGAATACGAAAATTATATATTAGTCACGAACATAGTAATCACGAAATATAACATGTAAGGAATCTATAAAAATACTACATCGTGTAACCATGATGTCGAGAATCAAACAAAAAATCATGTAATATAATACTAAATACAGTAATCATAGAAGTTATCAAATATGAAAACTATCAAAATATATATTCACCTGGGGTCCCTTTGCTGGTGAAACCGATAATCCCGTTGGATCCAGAATAGTCTGATTGGCTAGGGTCGATGTGAAGGAGTCCAAAGTCGACAAAAGAAATAGGAATATGATCGATTAGTCGCAATCGTGATTTGATATTCGAAGGAAACTTCACAATAAAAAATTATATAACTATTTTGTAAACTATTATGTATATTTATTAGAAAAATATTCTTGCTACTTAGAAATAAGTATATTTAAAATATTTGTAAATAAGTATATTAGAAATCTAGAAAATTCTTTTTAGGGTTAAAATCCTTAATTTTAACATAAAAATAATATATTTAAAATTCTAAACCCAAAAATGTAGGCCCGAAGCCCAATATGATAATTATTCAACTTATTTTAGAAGCCCAAAAATATCAAAACCCATATATGGTTTTTATTAAAGCTCACATATTTTATAACACTTTATTTAACAAACAAATCCTATACACATAAAGAAAATATAGTATTATAAATAAGGCCAAATGGAATATATATTGTCATAAAGCTTTTAAATCTAAAAGCCCATTAGAAAAATAACACATATAAAGCCCAATACTACTAATCTACTATCCACACTAAATTTCATACTTAATTAAGCACAACATATTTATTCCAATAATTATATATAAAATTCCTATTAATAATATCGGGCCAAGCCCAATTAATAAATTTGGATTGCAAAAGTCCAAGATAAGCAATTATATTTATCAAATAATTTGGGTAATGCCCACAGGCCCAAAATATCATCTGCATTTATAAAAACCCAAACGAAATAATCAAAATACGATATATATATATATATATATATATATATATATATATATATATATATATATATATATATATATATATATATATATATATAGCCTCCTTCTTATACAAAAAAAACTTTACGGGACAAGTTTACGGGATAGACCAATTTTTTTACGGAGAAAAAATAAAACCCAAAAATATCCGGTTTCTTACGTATATGTTTCTCTTCTAATTTCTTTCTCTCTAAAAGTTTAAATCTCTCCTTTCAAAAACAAACATATCTCTATCTTAAAAAAAAGACTTATCTATCTATTTATTTTTAAACAAAGAGAACTCTATTTATTTTTAAACAAAGAGAGATTTATCTATTTTAAAAATAGAGATAGATAAATTATTTCTTTTATTTTTTTAAAGTACAGATAGATATTTTTAAAAACAATCTATCTTTACAAACAACTATGCCTTTAATGTTGCTATTAATTTTAAGTTTAACATTAATTTTAATGTTAAAGTTAATGTTAATGTTAAATTTAATCTTAATCTTAATCTAAATCTAAATCTAAATCTAAATCTAAATCTAAATCTTTATCTTAATTTTACTATTAAATTTTTAATGTTAATGTTAAAATTAATTTTAATGTTATTATTAACATTAATTTTAATTTTAGTGTTAATTTTAATTTTAACATTAATTTTTAATTTTAATGTTATAACTAAAATTAATCTTCAAATTAAAATTAAGATTAAAATTATCAACTAAATTAACATTAATTTAAATTAAAATTAATATCAACAATAACATTAACCGAAAAATTAACATAAGAAATAATATTAAAATGAACATTAAAATTAAGATTAACATTAAAATTAATATTTGTAAATATAATTGTAAAGGAATATTTTTTTAAAGATAGATTTTTTTAAAATCCATCTCTATTTTAAAATAGATAAAATTAACTTATCTATCTCTATTTTTTAAATTTAATAAATAAATCTATCACTATTTAAATAATAAATAGACTTATCTTTAAGATAGAGATAGGTATGTTTTTTAAAGGAGATATTTTATTTTTTTTAAAGAAAAAAAATTTAGAAGAGAACCATACGTGTATTTTCTCATCCCATAAATTTGTCCCGTAGGAGAAGCTCTCTCTCTCTCTCTCTCTCTCTCTCTCTATATATATATATATATATATATATATATATATATATATATATATATATATATATATATATATATATATATATATATATATATATATATATATAATTTGTAGAAATTATTATAACGTTTAAAACTATATTTATTACAAAATAACTTTAGAGAATATTTTTAGTACATATATCAATAATAATTTTAATAAACTAATGGTAACAATAGAATAGTAATAATGACAATATCAATGATATTAATAATACATATACTTATCATAATATCTACCTCTCATTTATTAGGCCTGGCCCAAGCCCAATAATAATAATAATAATAATAATAATAATAATAATAATAATAGTAGCAGTAATAATAATAATAATAATAATAATAATAATAATAATAATAATAATAACTAGTCACTTGTTCAACAATAACATAATAATAATAATGATAATAGTTAATAATAATCATAATGATAGCAATTAATATTAATACTAATAATACTATATTAGGGTCTTAATTACTGTTAATACCAACTCTTTCCTTTACTTTCTTTCTTCCCTGACTCAAGCCCATGGCCGTACCCCCCCCCCCCCCCCCCCCCCCCGTTCGTACACTGTGTTCTAATGAACACGACCGCAACAACATTCATTGTTTGTTGTTCCCAACTTAGAGAGAGAAAAGGACAGGGAGGGGAAGAGAGTAAAAGAAATCAAAGGAAATGAAAGGGTCTTACTCGAGAGAGAGAACTCTGGAAGAGGGAAAACGAGAGAGGGGCCTCGCCAACGCTTGGCGTTGGGCGGAGCTACCGGCATTGGGTGGCTGGCGCGGCAGCCCATCTGCTAAGGGAGGGTACGATGCTGAAGCGGTGTGCTCCTTGAGGAGGTCAGCGCCTGAGGGAACAGACGCGCGAAAGAGGCGCCCATGGTGGATTCGGCTGAGGCGGCGGGGGGCGACGTCCAGGCGCGCGGTCGATGCGATGGGAGATTGAGCGGTCCAGCGCTGTGCTCCGACGCAACAACCACGAGGTCGTCGAAGGTCGGTGGGCGGGCGTCACCGGGATGGCGCAGCCGGCGCAGAGCTCGACGCTTGCAGGGAAGCTCACGTCGGTTCGGAAGTGGAGGTGGTGACTCACCGTCGTATGCTGTGCGCCGCCGAGAGGGAACGATCTCGGCGGACAAAAACTGAAGGCTCCAGATGTGACGTCAGTTGGGATGACGCAGGTTTGAGTACTGCGGAGAGCGTCGGTGAGGGATTCCGGTAGGCCGTGCAGAAATTCACCTGTTGGGTTGGGTTGTAGGCCCGCCAAAATAGCGTTCCGGTCGACCTTCTCAGAATCGGACCAAACTTGGCACACAGGATCAAAAAAAATGACACGGTCCTAATGGCGCAAGTTTTGTCTCGAGATAACGAACATGCACGAAGTTATGGGCTACTTTGCAAAGGGGCCGATACGGGATATCTCGACCGATACGCCTCAAAATCGAGTTCCGTCTAATCCCACACGTTGACAACATCCATGCGCGTCTTTCGATGCTCATGGGTTGTGAATACGTCGTTCGGTATGTCGGAACGCACGCTGTATCGGTAGAACTTGTTGAATTTTTACTGTTTTAAAACTAATTTTTCCTAAATTTTCGAAACTGAATTAACAACAATTTAATCACTGAATATTAAAACTAAAAGTGGGGTTTCCATGTCGTATAGGTTGTCTATGGATCGGTTCAATTAGATCTTCTAAAATGTCGAAGAATCGACAAAAAATTGCCTTCCGAGTTAGGGTCATAGACTTCTCAAACTGTTCGGTAGAACGCTGCTTAGCCCGCAATAACCAAATGCTCATAAAATAGTACATTTATTGCTCATTCACAACAACTAAATCAAATTTACTATATTTACAAATTTTACACTTAAAAAATACAATATCTCACAAATATTGAATACAACTAACAACACTTCTATCTAACTAGTCTTCTAGAGTTTTGGCCTTCAATTATACCCGTATCTTCCCAATGCTAAGAGTAGTTGCGAGTAACTTGAAAAATAGTTTCCAGTCAGGAATGAAATGAGTACATTTCTAACAGCAGTTCCAATAATTGACGAAGTCTATAAAACAGTAAATAGTAATAAAATACATGATGAACAGCTAAGCATATAGACATGAAAGGAAAAATAGAGTAAAAACAATTGAGCATGGTAATAATTACAAGTGAGAACAGTAATAAAGCCGATAAGACATGCAAGCAACAATCTATAAAGTAGAATAAAAAAAACTGCACCTATCTAGTGTGTTGAAATACCACTTTTGACATGTAAACGGCTAAGGAATAAATCCGGCCAACTGCACGTGTCGTGTGCGGCTACTATTCTCCACGTCAGACCAATGTGATATTTCTGGATATATTTACACGTCTATAATGTATTTTTTCGTCCGACTAGTACTAATGGATTCAAACAGATCATGAACACGAAAAATATACATTAGTCACGAACGTAGTAATCACGAAATATAACAAGTAAGGAATCCATAAAATACTACATCGTGTAACATATATATATACCGGGACTGCGGCAACAGCCTGCCAGACATCCTGGGGGGTGGGGGGTTGGGGGTCTCGAACCTAAGACCTCCCCCAGGTGAGCCTCCCGCTCTAGCCACTTGAACTAGTGTGTGTGTGTGCCGCTCTAGCCACGTGAACTAGTGTGTGTTTATATATCCACATTAGTGCATTTGAAAAAAACGGAACAAACAAAAGCCTATGGAAATAAATCAAACAATTAAAGTATTGAATTTAAATTTGAGATACATAGCTGAGTAGTTATACATGCAGTAAACTTGTATTCATGAATCACATGATCACTTATGCAGATTTGGAAATCGGTAAGAATATATACAGCCAACGACCCTTTAGTATGTTGGTTAATTGAGAGTCATGCGACCCAATGGTCGGGTGTTCGAGCCCGGTGGGGTCGTGTTCACGAAATTATTTACCATAGGGCCCAGTCCTTTCAAATATATATATATATATATATATATATATATATATATATATATATATATATATATATATATATATATATATATATATATATATATATATATATAGCAAATGACCTCTAGCCTAGTGGTTAAGAGAGATGCATATGGCCCAAGTGGTCAGGAGTTAGAGCCTCAGTGGAGGCGAGTTCGCCACAAGTACCCATTGCTTCAATATATATATATATATATATATATATATATATATATATATATATATATATATATATATATATTATAACTTGATAACTATCGCTATTTTTCAACTTGATACCCAATTTTTTTAATTTCTAAACTACCCTCCCCCTTCCTCCGCTGCTACTTTCCCCACCCCCTCCCCTCCCTCGGCGGCCATCCCCTCCCCCCTCCGGCGACCACCACCCCACCTGCCCCGAGCGCCGCCGCGCCCTGCCCCGCTCGCCGTGCCCCCGAGCGTCCCCGCGCCCACCATCTGCTCGCGTCCGCCATCCGCTGCTACCCACAGCCGGAGAGAGAGAGAGAGAGAGAGAGTTGGGGGGTTGGGGGGATAAGAGAAAGGACAATTTGGTCCAATTTTTTTTCCAGGATATCAAATTAGTACATGTAAAAGTTGAGAGTATCAAGTTAAAAAACAGTGATAGTTGAGGGTATCAAGTTATATATATATATATATATATATATATATATATATATATATATATATATATATATATATATATATATATATTCAAACTTGTAAAGATATCGAGATTCAAGAATAAAATTATTGTTGTGATTTGGATAAATCCAAATATGGATGCCCTTATCTATACCCACAACAACCTCTCTATCTCATTCCCTCTATATATGTTATCAATGAGAAAAGCTACGTACATTTTTCTGGATACCAATTCCTTCTCCTTCTTTCTTATTTTCACAACACGTTATCAGCACCATCCTCTAACAAAGAAGAAGGCTGGAAGGAAGATCACCATTGCTCGAGGAGCTCCAGATGTGGACAAGGTCAGATGCAAATATGCGAAAAAAGGTCAGATGTGAATATGCAAATTTTGCTATAGACTTTTTCTCTGTTGATCTCCCGAAGGTTAGATCTAGTCCTATTTTTTCGGTATGTTTGTTTACTATGTTCGTTATAATTTTTTTCTATGATCTATTATAATAAAATTATTTATAAAAGGAATAAGAAGACGATGAAAGTACAAAATTGTTTTAGAAAATGGAATAGATTATTTTACTATAAAAGAAAAAATTGTTAATCAAGTCTATCTGCGTTGTATCTTTCTATTTCTATAAAGGAAAACGGATTCATGGATGCAAGACATCAGTGTTTAAAATTGTCGGCAGCTATGCTGCCTTTGAAAACATATGAACTTTTCTTTGATAGTGTAGGATAGAAGAAGTGGAATATGCATTTCACTTCCTGTATCAGTCGATTATTTTCAAAACCTTGTTATTATATTTACTTGGAGTTGCCAATTGTTACCAAAATTATTAGGTAAACAATTATCTTATAGTACAGAAAATAGTGTGAATGTAAATAATTAAATTATATGTATAAGAATAGACACCATAGGGCCATATATATTTTCTAATATGTGGCCATTGTCACTGAATCATCAATGTTTCATGTACATGTTTCATTTTCTAATATGTGGCTATAGTTGATCTCTGTTCTTAGTGGTAAAATTGGTATTTTCCATAGTCAAGAAACTATAGTTATTAAATTGAAACTTATGGATATTTTACCAACTTAAAGCTCTTTTGATTTTGAAGAAATAGACAATGAAAGTCTAGCCAGAGCTAGAGATGCAAGACTCGACTTCTACCAACATATTTTATAGGTTTATGCTTTAATTGTAACTAAATAGTAAAAGCTCACCAATTGCTAATGAATAATTCAAGCAGTGCGTCCTCCCTAAAAGTACAACAGGATCTATGCATCATGTACTCTCATGACTCCTACAACCTATACGGAGTCTGGTGTGCTAACAACATTAATATGAGTGGGGGTTTTAGAATACAAGTCTCTTGCACAAACAAATGGACTTCACCACCGTCTACAATGGCACTAACAACTTCTGAACAAATTAAAGAGGTTCAAATAGTAGTTGAAATGGCAAAGATTGCTTGCTTGAGTATTGTGGAAATATTCAATGGAACACCTTTTTGAGAATCATGAGAGAAATATTTGGGAGCATTGTGTCTAGATTGCAAATATTTTGTCTAGATTGCAAAGTACAACTCCCTAGCTTCTAAAGTTGAATAATATTTGGGAGCATTGTGTCTAGATTGCAAAGTACAAATAAGTTTAGTTGTATATGTTTTATACCACCCCAAATGGGTGCATACATGACAGGTGTTGTGCAACATGTCCAAAAAATCCAGTCGTCCGTAAATTATTTTTGCAGGTCGCAGCGGATTACTAGCCCCCGAAAGGCCATAAATTTAATTTTGGTATTATAATCTATCATAGACCTGGAGTTCTATGTTTAGAATAAATTTCAATGAGCTATGAGCATCCCTATTTTTTATTATTGATTTTATTGGACACAAAAATACAAGCTTCTGAAGGTGAACTATTGTTATCCACTATTTCATTATCACAAGTGCCGAAGGATATTTATGGAATGCCTAAATGAGACTCACGATATACTCATGGGGTTTTGATATGATATCAGTTTAGCTTTAATATGCTTCGTATTATTCAAGATTATGATCTTCACACCAAGATATTGCAAAATGTTGCTTATATGCTTAAATATATCCATAAGAGATTGGAATGATACATAATATGAACACATCACCAAGCTATAGATGACTAGTTCCATGATGACAATTATAATGCTTTAAGAGATGAAATCTAGTACATGGATGTTGATATTTGTCACGACCCACACCCGCTTTTCGGATACGAAGCGTGTCCAAGCCCAGCCTACGCCGCAGTGTCGACGGTAGTACGTTGTCTATACACAAGTCACGGCAATCTAGAATCACATGGTAAACTATATCTCATCCACAGAATAATCGGATCAACCAAGATCAATGAAATACCAAAGAAACTGAATAATATGACTGAATATATCCAAGATTCAATGTCACGTCCGGTGGACACAAATCCACTACCAATAGACGGAAGGAGAAATAAATACATGCAATACACTAATTGAATACAACCTGCTAAGCAAGGCAACCCCAACTGCAAAGCTCCGCGGTCTGGTGCTGACTCAACCTGCTCAACTGCTCCTGACTCAAACTCAGCTAAACCTGAAGAGATCATCAGGTCCTCGGAGGACTAGCAAGATACATAAAAATGAGCCTTTCTAACAGTTTATTATGTATGGAAAAAAATACAGAATAAACAAGTAAAACCGAGTAATGAATAAACACGAATCTGTACACTGTCTACACATAAATAAACTGCTAGAGAAGAACAAAAGAACACGATATCACGATGTCAACGGATAGCCAAATCGAATACTCAAACCCTCGTCCCTAGTGTGGACTCGTAGGTTTGATCAAACTACTAGCCCTCGTCCCTAGTGCGGACTCGCAGGCTAGCATCACCCTCGTCCCTAGTGTAGACTCGCAGGTGTGAACCATATACTACTAACCCTCGTCCCTAGTGTGGACTCGCAGGTTAGCATCACCCTCGCCCCTAGTGTGGGCTTACAGGTGTGGACCAATAACTACTAACCCTCGTCCCTAGTGTGGACTTGCAGGTTAGCTTAAGACACAGATAACTACTAACCCTCGCCCCTATTGTGGACTCGCAGGTTAGCTTCAAGATTTCAAGACAGAGTAAAAGCAGTTCAGTTCACGACTTCTCGACCCACGACATGACTCGATCAAGGCTCAAGTGAACACGACCAATAAGACACAAAGCTAACTGTGAACACAGTCTACAATGCAATGATACAAATATATAACAGAATAGAAAAGATACATATCAATAATATGAGAAAAACTGGATAGTAATAAAGAGACAGTGCATGTAAATAAAGCTGTGTAGAAAGGCAATGTATACTTGCCTTAGGTCCTGAGCTGTTGGCGGTCAAGTCCGTATTGAGATCCAAGTAGCCTGTTTTATAAGTTTACCATGTCAAAATTGAAAACAAGAATTATCAAATTCATTTGATTTTTTAGGTTTTTAGCTCATTTCCAATATAGATTAAGCTTACACTTTGAAGGGTTATTCTGGCTTACCTATTACCTAAATTTCTTATGCTCAACTAAAACTAATTTCTTATATGCGTATCTGGATATGCATCCTAGATCAATCCTGATCCTAGGATTTCCAATTCCAATTACCCTTGATATTAGGCTGTAGATATGTTTGCTACTTGGTAGCTTGCCATTGAGATGCCTAACACCAACCCACTCTTGGCAGTTGCATCCAAATAACAACTACTGTTGATTTCTACTATGGAATCTGTGACAGAGTAATTACCTTTGTTGTGCCATGCCTTCCCATATAACTCATGTTTTCATTTGAGTCCTGTTGCACTATGTAGTAAGTCTGATATAAAATAGTACTTAACAGGACAAGGAGCATTGATCAGGTTGTCTCCTTGGTAATTACAGAAAACCAGAGGTGAAGTAATAATGTGTGTGTAGATAAGTAAAACTCTTGGCTCAATCGGAACCTAAAATGATACACAACTGTTTTGTTTGGTGATTGGGTTCTACTTTAATCACTAGACTACTAGGCCATCTTTAGTCTTGTTTGTCCCCCCTTATATTGGTAATATATTCCAGATTAATAATAATACTACCCTTTAACCTGGACAGGCTTCACAGGGAACTATTTTATACTCCCAGACATATATTCATGAACAATTGGTACTCATGTTGACCTTTATCTACTCTTGCTTGCAGTGTCAATCTATCTACATGCTTGAACCTCTATTGTACTTAGAGGCGTGGTTGATACTCTGGTATCTGAGAGCATCCATGTTATTGTAGTGCCCCGTCCCGTTCAGTCAATCGGAGAAATCGAAACACCGACGGCGTTCGGACTTAGCCTTGCAACGGCTACTCGAAGACATCGCTCGGTCGAGACGACCGCCCGCTCAGGTGGGGTAGTTTCGGTGAACTCGCCTCATCCTTGCCTTTACATAATAAATCGCATGTTTTCAACTTGCACAAGTAGGCTTGATAATAAAAGAGACGAATCCACATAGCTAAAGGGAATAATCCCGACGAGTCGAATTGAGTTAGAATCTGAAAAACGTCCCACGGTCGGCTTAGAGTTGGTGCACGACGTGCTTTGAAAATGACACTTGGTCCTTCGTCCCGTGGCTTGGGAGAAAGAAGAGTTGGTCTTCGCCACAAGCTAAGAGTTAGCCAAATTCATAGGCGTCGCCCGCATAAATGCTTCATTAAGCATGCACGGTCTCTTCGCCCAAGGCGTGGCATAGCCTCTGCTCGCCGACGGGTTATGTTGTATTGCATGGCTTGTGGCATAAGTCTAGGCACTCCAAATAACTTGGTTGTTCGAAGTCGAACGTGTGCACGGCACGTTCCCACGATGCAAGGCTTGACGCAGCCTTTGCTCGTCAAGTTGTTGCGAAGTAAGTTAGGCAAGTTACGTTAAGCTATCAGGAGTAGTAGCAAGCACGGTCCTATAAGTTCAACGGCTGGGTATAACCATGACTTGGGCGGTGGTGTCACATAGAGTTTCAAGTTGGTTTAAGACGATGGCACGGTCCTAGTGTTTTAAGGCACGGGCCACGGTTGATTCATTGAGTTTGGAAAAATGTCCAAATAGTTGTTCTTGAGTTGAGTGAAATGATAGGGCAAAAAAGAAAGAAGAATGCTCACGACTGGGTCGTTGAGGCAAGAAAGAAGAATGCTCGCGACTACGGGTCGTCGATGCAAGATCTCAGATGTGAGAAGTATTGAATTTAGCCCTGAAGAGATGGTAACACTAGAGGTACAATGACTGTGTGAGACGTCAGTTTGAGTCAAGTCTTGCATGGTCATGGACAACTTGTCGACAAGGTAGAGTTTTCCCGCACGACAACCTGTGGCGCCACGGGACCGTTGCGGGCAAAAAAGGAAACAACTATGGCTTTGGAAGCCTAAATAGCTGCGTCTGGGGCAAAGTATTCGGTGGACGCGGATTAGGGCTAGCTACCCAAACCGGTCCATCCTATACTCAGCTAAAAAGGAGTCCACCATGGCTCTGGGAGTCAGTGACCAAATCATATAGATGAGTCGGTATGACGGCAAATCCGCGTGAGTGCCTTTGGATTGAGTTGAGTTGTTGAATGTGTATACAAGTTAGATTACAAATATTTGGGCTTAAGAATGGCTACAACATAGGCAACATGCTTCGGCACGAGATGTGGCGTTGAGTCTTGAGTTGTCGGCATATAAGTTGCATAAGTTGGTTGAGTTGTGTGAGTTTAAGTCAGGAAACCGTCGCAAGGCCAAGTTGGTTGAGTGACACTAATATTCACAAGTCTTGATTGGGTCAGTTGGTGATCAAAGTAGCACGGGTCGTGAAGCGGCGATATGGTTAAATCATAGTGAGTTACGAGGCACGGCCTCAATATGGGTTTTGTAGCACGGTCACATGAAAAAAGGAGTCTATCATGTAGTTGCGTCTCTAATTTTGGCCGAAAGGCAAACACGACTCGATAGGTTAAAGATAATGTTGCAAGCACGGGATGGTCTAGAGACACAGAATAGGCCAAGGCGTCGGTCCTAAAACTGATCCTAAGGCAAGAGTAGAAAGACAATCAAAAAGGGGACTATGTTGCACAAAGTAAAGTAAACATGTTGGTTTTGTATGGGTGGGCGAGGAGCTCATTCCACCAGTACAGTTGAGTACTGACACCCACATAGTTTACATGTGCAGGTACAGGTAAAAGCAAGTGGCGCGGAGCTCGCTTGGATGCGTCGAGGCACGGAGTTCTTTGGCGATTCGAAGCATGCGGCATCATGGAGAAAAGACTTATACGGGACATAATGTATGGACATCGCCTTCCGAAGCTTCCGCTGGATCGACAAATCTATTTGAGAGATGAGAGAGAGAGCTGAGTGACTTATAATGTGAGAAGAGTGAGCTTGAGTGATTGTAATCTTGGCCTTGCGCCCCAAATGTAACCTTTGTTTCAATATCAATAAAAGAGTGTTTTAGAATGACTTGTGTTTTATTTCAAATTCTGCTGCTATCATTCAATGTCTCTGCTTGGGACTTTTGTGCGACGACCCCGTCGCAGCCGCTGAAATCGGCCGTTATCGTGCGGCATCACGCCTTAGCGAGGACGATCGCTCCTACGGGAGCGGGGCGTGACAGTTATTGGTACAAGAGAGTACTCTCCACATACCCCAAATTGGTTTACAAATTAACTCATTCTAGTGTTGAATTGCGATAAGAGAGCATTCAACTGATTGAGGGTCTCATGTCCTATAGAGAGGGATTGCATACAGTGGTATTTCTTTGGAGATAGGATATTAAGGTAACTAGGATACAGTGGGTTTGTTTCTTGACATGGATGATGTCTTCTTACTCACAAAAGAACCTCTACGAACCCATTATAGGCTCAGTTTCTTGCTGCTCTGATGCATCTGTGCAATGGTGGGTTACACAACTACCGTATCAATGAGTAACCGATACCTCTGTACAAATGAGCCTAAGGTATGCAAATGAATATGTGTGGCAAGATCGGATTGATATCAACATCAATCTGCTACTCTACTACTCCAAATCTGGATACATTAGAGCACCAACCTGGATGCACAACACTCGGTAAGCCTGAACCATTGTGCTGCCCACATCTCTATTCCTTGCCTAGTTCAGATAGTATCAATTTCCCACAATATTCGACTACCCATTGGTACTAATTTGATACAAGGGACGGTCTACATAAAGGTACCTATTAGATATAGGAAGCCTACAGGTCAGGGTTGTTTTGATACAAGGGAAATTATCATAGCCCTGCATAGGCCGATCCTTGAGTTCTCTGATACCAACATCCTAACTTGAACTGTTTCACCCAACTCGAGACTGAACTCTTGGTCAGTCTTCTTGGTTAACTCAGGGCTGCTCTGTATGAGCACCAATCTTGACACTTCTAACACAAATTCCCATTTAAATCGACCCCTCTATTGCTGCCATCTACTCCTACACTTGTGCTACAGATACTCTATACTCTACTCTGGACTCTAAACTAACTTATTATGTTTTGCTTTTACTTAGATGTATCCCTATTTCATAGCAGTAGTTACTGCCCACATGTTGGGATTGCAATTGGTATTTTCTTCATTGCTTTCCTGACCTCTGTATACTAGATTATAGGTACCTACATCTAGTCCTATTTCTTTATAAATATGTACAGGTGAACCCGATATGGCTACAACTATTTCCCTTCCTGATACTGACTTCTCTCTACCCCACATTGTGTCCAACCCAACTTGCCATCTAGATTACTGATATTTAAAATCACTAGACTCTGAATCATACTTTCGTATGACCCTCTCATTCTGTACATGTCCTAACAATACTGTCACACCAGTTCCTTCCCTTACCTATATGATTTTCTTATTTATGACACATAGGAATACTTGAGACACCTACATCTAATATGGGTTTATTGATACTGGAGTACCCCTAGTACACGTAGGGTTACATGTCTTTGACTAGTGATACCTGTTTGACTAGTGATACCGGGTGCTTATGAGTAGGATTTTGCCTATGGGTTCCCACACTTTAACTCCTTAACTGATGCAGTCAACCTGGACACGCAGATATGGTATCTCTGATACATAGAGATAGGTATCTAGGTGCACATAAACTAAGCGTTGGGCACATGGTTACCGATATGTTCCCACACAGGATACTTCCCAATTCGTACGCGACCATAGTAGGGTGACCCCAAACTAAAACTCTCAATTAACACCTATTCTAGGTTCTTTTAGGAACTACTACAAATACCTATATCTCTACTTAACAAAGTGAAACTACCTACCTTGAAGGAATCTCATGACAGAGTTATGTAGGGATGAGGGTTACATGTTTTCGAGGAATCGACTACTTCTAATCGACAACTCCCAAGAATTTACTCGGCTTGGAGAAGAGCAGAGCGGCAGGGCTTCTAGGGTTTCGGGTATTGAGGGATTTGGCCGCCCCTGAGCCCTTTATACGAGAGATCAGATAGGATTGATTTGAGAGTTCAGATCATACTCAGGGATTTTGAACCACGGCAGGATGAGATCGAATCCATATTCGATTTTGTCCTGGCCGTTGGGAAATTTAAACTTTGAAGATTTCAGTTGGGTCCTGCAACTAATCCGAATTTACACTCTTCTGTTTGTAATAGACCCCTCGGCACTTATGCACTATGGTCCCTGCAAACTTTCCTATTTCCCTTGATCCTCTATTGGCATTTATTGTAAAGCAAAATATCAACATAACAAATATATCTAAGTGGCAATAAATATATGGATATAAAAATTTAATAAATTCGAAAAATTTGGTTAAGGGGTTGACAATATTTCATAGTGGCATTTTAAAGTTGCAAACCTCTTAAATTAGAAATTTTAAAGTTGGTGATATACGGTTGTTCTATCCATAGGGTTACTACGGATGCATTGTTATCCTACCAACTATCATAGACCTGAAGTCTATGTTTAGATTACTATTAATTAATAATATCTTTATTTGTAACTATTGGTAATATATTGCCATATCTAGAAACTATAATCCATGAAAAATATACATCTTATGCATGACTGATAGTACTATGTACCAACATCATCCTTGAGATAGAATCTTTTCCTCCAACAAGAATACTAGTGTGAAAATAGTATCCATGATAGCTGGTCATGCACATTTATTGAAGGCTACGGCAGAGCACACTTAAATTTACCCAAGGAAACTCACTCATATAAAATGTCTTATACTCTCATAATTCCAGAAGAAAATTATTGAGTTTTAAGGACATAAGGACATACGTGGGTATTATATTGAAACTATGAGTGAGTAAATATAAAGAATACATTTACAAGAACCAGAAGTTCGTCCTAGAGAACCAGAAGTTCGTCCTAGGGAACCAGAAGTTCGTCGAAGTTCGTCCTAGAGACCCAGAAGTTCGTACTAGAGAGATTATCCAGCTATTCACTATGGACACGCGTTACTCACATTAGGGTTGTCAAGTCACATATATCAAGGATAAGTTTTTGTTTAATTTGCAGCATACATCCTTGATCTCAAGGATAAGTTTTTTTAAATCATAAATCCTGAAGATTGTATATGAATAACTAGTAACATAGTCTTGAATTGCATCTCTTTTAGATGGCTTATGTTGGTATTATTTGAAACTGTAATATTGGCATCTATATTTTATAAATTATTATGTTTATCTTCTTAGATTATTAAATCTTCTAGACATAAGATATTTTTGTGATAGAATATTTCTGTGATCTGTCATATTAATAAGTCTCGTATCCAATTTTTTCAGAAACAACGAGACTTATCAAATATCTAAATGTTATGATATCCATGAACGGGAAATATGTTTCTTCGTAATCTATTCCTGGTTTTTTTGAGAATCCTAGAGCAACTAATCGTTCTTTATATCTTTGGATTTTTATTTGTTGTTCTTGCAAACACCCATTTAAAACCTACAGGTTTATTCCTTTTGGTATTTGTACAATAGGACCAAACACTCTACGCTTTGCGAGGGAATCTAATTCTGCTTGAATCGCATCGTTCCATTTTGATCAATCTTGTCTTTTCAGACATTCAACGATTGTTCGTGGTTCAGTGTTATCCTCATTTTTATTACTTTTTTTAATTTCTGCTACTGTATATGAGAAAATGTCACCCATGACAAATTCTTTTAAATTCCAAATTTATCCTTGTGGATAAACACAAAAAGAAGAAGAAACGCTGTCTTTTTTTATTGGCGCAAGGCACCACAAATCGAGTACGCCTGAGATAACCTGCGCTGAGGATCCCCGAGTACAAAAAAGAATTCTGGAAAATGGGACGATGGAGATCGAGCGGCAGTTGCTCCTTTACTCCGTTGACACTCCGATTACAAAAGTGGAAAAAAACCTAAGAAAATTGCTAACTCTCGGCTCACTGGCAAGAAGTGCAGCAATTTGGCTCTTGAAAATGCTCTCCGTTCTGTCTTTTGAGGAGGGACGAAACCCCCTTTTATAGTCGTTCTTGACCTGGAATGATGTTATGCACCCACAAGAAGGAAACACACTGGTTTTCATGTGGGCGCATAACCCTGCCTTGGACGCATAGGGTGTAGGCGCATACAAGCTGCGAGATCTTGGGTTGGTCGTGGTGTTGAAGTGGCCGCATGCTTCGGTGCACGACTGCTCGTGGAGACTGACGTGGCCGTGCGCTCCGGTGCACGTTTTGATCGTGGCTTTGACCGAGTCAGGCTTGGGCTCATAGCCTTGTTTCAGGCTATGCGCCCTCCTTCACAGGGGTGTTTTGGGCGTATAGAGCTTCACAGGATGATGGGCACATAGAGCTTCACAGGATGATGGGCGCATAAAACTTCACAGGACCATGGGTGTATATGAGCTTCACAGGGTGACTTGAACACATAGGAGCTTCATTTGGGCGTATATATCCTCCTTTGGCTTTGGGCGCATAAGGCTTATTTTGCTAAAATTTTCATGCTTCTACAAGAGCCCCTTCAAAATTTTCGATACTTGAACAAGTTTGAAATACTTTGAAAGAAGCATGGACTATCTTCTTGTGATGCAATTGGCGCATAGCACGACTTCTCTCCTTGGACGCATAGTATTTGGCCAGCCTGTCAGGGAGATACGACTGTTGAGATCTTCCTTGAAATCTGAACTGACAGATTCATCGGGGTGGAATTTGAAGAGGTCCATCCTTCATACGTTGTGTTAGGGTTATATACTAAAAGCATCACTTTTGTAGTAACCTTATTTCCTTAAATTTTGAATGAGAATCATATGGACAAATGTTTGCATATTGTATTTGTTGCAAGTGTTAATGCAAATGTCTGATATTCTATATTGTAGATAATATGGTGTGTGGTGTCACACAGAAGATCATATTATCAGTTTCCTATGGAGTATATAAATAGTTCACAACCTAGATGGACTTGGACAATCTATTGGAAAGGTTGTAGTGTAATCTGGTATTAGTCTATCTTGACTATAGGTTTACACTAGTACACTTTGTGTGTATTGAACAGGACCACTTGAGGTTGTTCACTTTGTACTGACTACATAAGAGAACAAACACCTCTGTTATTATGGATGCCTGTACTCTTAATCCGGATATAATAACGGACATGTATATGCAATGTGCATTACTTTGACTCATAAAAGAGTGAGATTCATTATGGATCAACAACCTCTATGAATTGGGTAATAACATTGTATGTATGATGGGCTGTTGATTATAAATAGAATCCATGTTCCGATACATCGGGTTGATGATGTCCTCTTAAGGAGCTCATAAGGATTGTCATGTAAACCCTGCAGGTGGATTATATCCGACATGACAAATAAAGTTGAGCGGTACTACTTAAGGATAAAAGATGTCGAATCAATATAGTTGTCAGTAACTTAATTTGATCGACGGACATACGATATCTTAACATGGAGAGCCAAACGAGCATATAATAAAAAGAGCCCACAAACATAATTTGGAATTAGGGAGGTAGTGCAACAATAGCTCATTAGTGGACCGAGCTATTGTTAATGGGCCTGGATTGTGTGTTCGGGCTGAACACGGGATATTCAGATCCGTTAGGAGGCCTAACCCTAATTTCTTCTCATGGTCCCTGCCGTAGCCTATATATATCCTCTATTCTCTGGCCGCCAGATTACTGATCAGAAATCTGAAATTTTTTCTAAATTCGTGATTCACGTAAGGAGAGAAAGAGAGTGCTGCCAAGGAGAAGAAAAAGTTGGGAGATCGTCGCCCACACGACGTCCAACTCGAGGAAGGAATACGTGCAGAAGATCTTGGGGTCGTACGCTCGAGATTGCCAGGAATTACTTGTCTCCTTTCCGCCGCAGGTATAATTCGTGAACCCTAGTTTCCGCCTATGAAGGGTTAGAACACGTATTAGATCTGTTTAACTTTCTATCGATCAATACGCACACCAAAGGAAGGGTCCTGGGAATCTCCAGTTCCATCAATTGGTATCAGAGCCAGGTTGGATCTACGTATTGATTGATACGTCCATGTTGTCCAATAAAACTTACGCTATGTAATAGTCGGTAGATGTAGATCTGTTCTAACTCGGTTTTGCAGGCATCTTAGATCCAACTATTATGGTCCAATATATGTTTTTTGATTGTGTTGTTTAAACCACGGATATGTCGTGGATGTTGTTGTTGCTGTGGATGTAATTAAAATCACGAGGGTTGATCGTGCTTATTAATTTAATTTTTCAATCTAGATTATGTGTGAACTCCTTCGGGAGGCATAGGATTGATATAATTTTAATTATTTTTGATCAATCGTGATGGCGGTGGTGGCTGTTTCTGACGCCGGACGAGATGCTGGTTTTAAGCAATCCAGAGGCAGACAGATGATTTTCGATGAAGGAATCGACAGCCAAAACCTAAAAAAAAAAAAAAATTCGGGGCGCTGCCCCGAACCCCGCGGATTCGGATAGTTGAGGACGGAGCAGCAAAGATGACCATAATAGTTGGATATTTTCTCTTATTTTTGTCATTTTGCTTTTTCTAATTATGCATGTTTATTATTGTGTGGTTGTTTTTTTGAAAAACCAAGCCTACATTAGTAATGGACAACATGGACATAATATCAACTAGTAGAAAAACCCTCATTGTTAAATAACTAAGTGGGAGAGGAGTTTTATTTAGTATAAATCCTATGGTCTCCATTACTGGTTTGTAGGTGATGTAATTATACTTGCGTGTTGGCTTTAGTGCTTTCCTCCATATCGGATGAGTATAATTATGGATCACCAGTACAAACTTCCTTAGGGATAATTGTAAAAAGTTACCTAGTATGTGTTCACTTCTCCATCTGAAGGAACTCATTACAAGGTAATGGACTTAGTATTAAGTAATGGTATACACTTAGATACAAATAATGGTATCCTCCCCATCGGAGTCACTGCTATTATTTGTATGACCAGAGCAAGACCAGCATATTAATTTTACTTATCATAAAGTTATATTGACATGATAGTAAAATTAATAAAAAAAAATCTACTTGAATAAAGTTGAATTTGTATACGTCCACACTATCGTGGCATGCTAAATTCATGGTGTTCAAGGTGTTGGTGAATTTCTTATTATTGTTTTGAGGGAATCAATATTTAGTTAATTCAAAAAGTTTTTTTTACCCTACATAATTTTATTTATGTGATTCTCAGGATTTCAAAAAATGGGTTCTTTCAGTCCACTTATGGTGATTCTTAAAGAAAACAAACTTACTGGACCTAATTATATTGACTAGAAACGTAATTTGGATATTGTTCTGACTGCTGAGGAGTACAAATATGTACTTGTTGAGGAATGCCCACCTAAGCCTGATGCTAACTCTGATGAAGAGGTCAAAGAGGCTTATAAGAAGTGGAAAAAGGCAGATGAGATGGCGCGGTGTTACATTCTGGCATCTATGTCAAATGTACTGCAACATCAGCATCAGGCCATGACCACAGCTTATGACATGATGTATAACCTCAAGGAACTCTTCGGACATCAGAGTAGAGCAGCTAGGCAGTTTGCTATGAAATGTTTGATGAATACAAAAATGGCTGAGGGGACACCAGTAAGGGATCATGTTCTCAAGATGATGGGTCATCTGAATGAGATGGAGATCCTTGGTGCTGAAATCGATGGGAAAACCCAGGTCGATATCATTCTCGGGACTCTGCCTAAAAGTTTTGACAATTTCTGCCTTAATTACAACATGAACAAAAGGTTGTATAGTTTGGCAGAACTTGCAAAAGAGCTACAGGATGCTGAATCTCTCTTTAGGCAGAGTGGTCATGTTTTTGTTTCTGAAAAGGCTTCTACTTCTAAGCCAAAAGGCGCTAAGAAGAAGAATAACATTCAGAAACAGGCAAACTTAGCAAAGAAGGGCATGGGACCTCAAGGCGCGGTGAAAAAGCCGAAAGGCAAATGTTTCAAGTGCAAAGGGTCAGGACATTGGAAGACTGATTGTCCACTTCTCAAACAAGGGAACAAAGAAGGTATATCTCATTTACTAGTAGTTGAAACATGTTTAGCGGTGTTATCTACCGACACCTGGTGTGTAGATACAGGAGCCACTAATCATGTCTGCAATACATTGCAGGGGTTTCAGGAAACCAGACGGCTCAGTGATGGAGAGATATGCTTGTTCATGGGTGATGCTACAAAAGTATCGGTCATTGCATTAGGAGATGTTACTTTATCTTTTGGTAGAAATAAGTCTTTGACATTGAGAGATTGTCTTTATGCACCTTCACTTAGAAGGAATTTAGTTTCTGTTTCTATGTTAGTTAAGGATGGATATTTAGTTTATTTTAATGACAATATTGTTATTAGAAAGAATAAACATTTTATCTGTTCTGGTGTATTGGTTGATAATTTGTATGTCATTAATCCTATTTCGCCCACAATGCAACTTATGGAAATGAATAATATGACATCTAACTTAAATAAGAGAAAAGAACCTTCTTGTATGAACCAAACATATCTTTGGCACTTACGATTGGGGCATATTAACCTAAGAAGGATTCAAAGACTAGTTGAAGATGGACCTTTGAGTTCATTGGAAGTGGAGGCACTACCAGTCTGTGAATCCTGCTTGGAAGGTAAAATGACCAAAAGGCCTTTTACGGCAAAGGGATATAGGGCCAAAGATGTGTTGGAATTGGTTCATTCTGATTTGTGTAGACCCATGACTATCCAAGCTAGAGGTGGCTTTGAATATTTTGTCACATTTATTGACGATTATTCAAGGTATGGATACATTTATTTGATACGCCGTAAGTCTGAGTGCTTTGAGAAATTCAAAGAGTACAAGGCTGAAACGAAGAAACGTCATGGAAAATGTATCAAGTCATTACGATCAGATCGTGGTGGCGAGTACCTCTTTGGAGAGTTTAGGGATTATTTATCAGAGGCTGGGATTGTATCCCAATTGACTGTACCTGGAACGCCCCAACAGAATGGTGTAGCCGAAAGAAGGAATAGAACTCTTATGGAGATGGTTAGATCAATGATGAGTTATTCGGATTTGCCAGATTCGTTTTGGGGATATGCCTTAGCGACTGCAGCTTATATTTTGAACTTGGTTCCTTCTAAGTCAGTACCTCTTACTCCCACAGAGCTGTGGATTGGGCGTAAGCCTAGTCTGAAACATGTTCGCATTTGGGGTAGTCCAACACATGTGCTGAATGAAAAAGCAGATAAGTTGGAATCTCGTACAGAAGTACGCTTGTTAGTAGGCTATCCAAGAGGAACGAAAGGAGGTTTATTTTATAGTCCTAAGGATCAGAAGGTCATTGTTAGCACCAATGCCCGATTCTTAGAGGAAGACTATGTGATGAACCATAAACCCACAAGTAGAGTTGTTCTAGAAGAACTGAGACGTGAGACACCAAGTACTTCAGTACCAACAGTACAAGAGGATGAACCACAAATAACTGCACAACGTGTCACAAATGTTACACCACAACCGATAGTGTCTCGTCGTAGTGGGAGGGTTGTGATACAACCTGATAGATATATGTTCTTGGGAGAGTCATCAGACTTCGTCCCTGAGGAACAAGATTATGATCCATGTACCTACAATGAAGCACTCCAAGATATAGATACAGAGTCTTGGCAAAAAGCAATGATATCTGAAATAGAATCTATGGATTCTAATCAGGTCTGGGAGCTTGTAGAACCACCCGTTGGTGTAAAAGCCATTGGATGCAAGTAGGTCTATAAGAGAAAAAGAGGATCAGACGGTAAGGTTGAAACCTTTAAAGCTCGGCTTGGAGAAAAAGGTTTTACTCAAAGAGAGGGTATCGATTATGAGGAAACCTTTTTTTTCTGTAGCCATGTTTAAGTCTATTCGGATTCTTTTATCTATTGCAGCTCATCTCGATTATGAGATTTGGCAAATGGATGTCAAGACAGCTTTCCTTAACGGAAGTCTTGAGGAAGACATCTATATGAAGCAACCAGACGGGTTCATTGAAAAGGGCCAGGAGCATCTTGTTTGTAAGCTCAAAATTCCATTTATGGACTTAAGCAAGCTTCCAGATCTTGGAACATCTGTTTTGATCAGGTGATAAAATCCTATGGATTTGATCAATGTCAGGATGAATCATGTGTATACAGAAAGTGTGACGGAAACGTGGTGGTGTTCCTAGTACTTTATGTGGATGACATCTTGCTCATTGGAAACAATATGAAGGTATTATCTGATGTAAGGGTATGGTTATCCAAACAGTTTGATATGAAGGACTTGGGAGAAGTAGGTCACATCCTTGGGATCAAAGTTCTACGAGATCGCAAGAAAAGGATGTTGGGCTTATCCCAAGCTTCCTATATCGATACTGTACTAACTCGTTTTAGTATGCAAAATTCTAAGAAAGGTTTCTTACCTTTTAGACATGGAATTGCTCTATCAAAGGAGCAGTGTCCGAGGACACCTAAAGAGATAGAGAACATGAAGGCAGTTCCTTATGCTTCAGCAGTAGGAAGCTTAATGTATGCAATGCTATGTACGAGACCAGACATCTGCTTTACCGTAGGCAAGGTCAGCAGATATCAGTCTAACCCAGGACAAGAGCACTGGACTGTCGTAAAGCATATTTTGAAGTACCTGAAAAGGACTAAAGAGTATATGCTAGTTTATCAGGCATATAGTTTAGTTCCCTTGGGGTATACAGACTCAGATTTTCAGTCAGATAGGGATTCCAGGAAATCTACCTCAGGTTATGTGTTTACTTTGGGAGGTGGAGCCATTGTGTGGAGGAGTATCAAGCAAAAATGTATTGCTGATTCCACCATGGAAGTCGAGTATGTGGCAGCCTCTGCGGCAGCCAAAGAAGCGGTTTGGCTCAGAAACTTTCTGTTGGACTTGGATGTGGTACCTAGTTTGCCTAAGTCTATTACACTTTATTGTGATAATAGTGGTGCAGTGGCAAACTCGAAGGAACCACGAGCCCATAAGACAGGCAAACACATTGAGCGTAAGTACCACCTGATACGAGATTTTGTAAAGAAAGGAAAAGTTACTGTGATCAAGATAGCATCAGCCGACAACCTAGCTGATCCCTTTACAAAGAGCTTACCAGCTAAGGCTTTTGACAGTCATGTTGAGGGAATGGGAGTCAGATGTGTAGCAGCATGGCTTTAAGTATAAGTGGGAGATTTGTAACAGTATACTGAAAAGCAATGCTTTGAGTATAAGTGGGAGATTGTTAGGGTTATATACTAAAAGCATCACTTTTGTAGTAACCTTATTTCCTTAAATTTTGAATGAGAATCATATGGGCAAATGTTTGCATATTGTATTTGTTGCAAGTGTTAATGTAAATGTCTGATATTCTATATTGTAGATAATATGGTGTGTGGTGTCACACAGAAGATCATATTATCAGTTTCCTATGGAGTATATAAATAGTTCACAACCTAGATGGACTTGGACAATCTATTGGAAAGGTTGTAGTGTAATCTGGTATTAGTCTATCTTGACTATAGGTTTACACTAGTACACTTTGTGTGTATTGAACAGGACCACTTGAGGTTGTTCTCTTTGTACTGACTACATAAGAGAACAAACACCTCTGTTATTATGGATGCTTGTACTCTTAATCCGGATATAATAACGGACATGTATATACAATGTGCATTACTTTGACTCATAAAAGAGTGAGATTCATTATGGATCAACAACCTCTATGAATTGGGTAATAACATTGTATGTATGATGGGCTGTTGATTATAAATGGAATCCATGTCCCGATACATCGGGTTGATGATGTCCTCTTAAGGAGCTCATAAGGATTGTCATGTAAACCCTGCAGGTGGATTATATCCGACATGACAAATAAAGTTGAGCGGTACTACTTAAGGATAAAAGATGTCGAATCAATATAGTTGTCAGTAACTTAATTTGATCGACGGACATACGATATCTTAACATGGGGAGCCAAATGAGCATATAATAAAAGGAGCCCACAAACATAATTTGGGATTATGGAGGTAGTGCAACAATAGCTCATTAGTGGACCGAGCTATTGTTAATGGGCCTGGATTGTGTGTTCGGGCTGAACACGGGATATTCAGATCCGTTAGGAGGCCTAACCATAATTTCTCCTCATGGTCCCTGTCGTAGCCTATATATCCTCTATTCTCTGGCCGCCAGATTACTGATCAGAAATCTGAAATTTTCTCTAAATTCGTGATTCACGTAAGGAGAGAAAGAGAGTGCTGCCAAGGAGAAGAAAAAGTTGGGAGATCGTCGCCCACACGACGTCCAACTCGAGGAAGGAATACGTGCAGAAGATCTTGGGGTCGTACGCTCGAGATTGCCAAGAATTACTTGTCTCCTTTCCGCCGCAGGTATAATTCGTGAACCCTAATTTCCGCCTATGAAGGGTTAGAACACGTATTAGATCTGTTTAACTTTCTATCGATCAATACGCACACCAAAGGAAGGGTCCTGGGAATCCCCAGTTCCATCACGTTGTCCACGTCAGCAAGTGGCAGTCGTATAGTATGCAAGGAGCTGGTGGTTCACGTGGGCGCATAAGCTATTGTGGGCGCATATTGTACAACGGGCGCATAGACGCATAAAGCTTAGTGGGCGCATAGGAAGCGGCATGTGCCTATAAATAAGCCCTGAAGGAGAGAGAGAGAGCTCATTATTCCCTTCATTTAGAATTTTTCAGAAAACTCTTCATCTTCTTTCTTTGAGAACTATGTCTCCCAACGTCGCGAAGAGATCTGCGAAGGGCAAGGGGGCTGCACCGAGTGGCTCTTCTCCTACGGCAGCATCCTCGGCAGTCCAGGACCCGATTCTGGGTGAGGGCATGCTTCAAAAAATAAAGTCTCGAGCGTTAATTTGCGACGCTCGGACTTTTCTTCTGCCTGGGCGCATGCGCCCAAGGCAACATACTTCTGTGGGCATCATTATGCGCTCACAGAAGTCATACGCCAATACTGTGGTGAACTATGCGCCGACATGTTGCCATGTTATACGCCTACGCGCTATGACATGTTTATGCGCCCACGTACTGTTCGTGTGTTATGCGCCCACTTGCTTTGGGCGTATATCCCTTTGGGCGCATGGCCCTTTGGGTGCATAAGAGTCTTCCAGCACTTAGCTTTTCCTGCAGATTTCTGAGTCTAACTTTTTCTTTTGTCTTTGACTCTTGCAGCATCCATGCCGAAGGCTGAGACCGTTGTGAAGGAGGAGATGCCGCCTCCTTTCATCAAACAAGAGTCATCGTTTGTTAAGGAGGAGGTGATACCAAAAATTGAGAAAAAATAGAGCTGACACCCATCGGGGAGGAAATTACTCCCAAGATTGAAGCTGCTGTAAAGGAGGAGCACAAGTCTGAGGGTAGTAGCACTGGAAGTTCTGATCTTCCTGCCCCGGCCGAGGACCTCGATCAAATAGATCCTTCATATGCGAAATGGTTGAGGGAATGGTATATGCCTCACCACAACTAGGATTTGTGGGTTCCCATAAATGTCCGTATTTTGTCTCGGTATTTCTGTCTGTCCTTAGCTGTAGTTTACGTTTCGCTTCTTTTGGTCATGAATGTAATCCTTTACTTCTCATCCAGATGAAGAAATGAAGAACTTTTTGGTTTGCTCATGAGATGTAGTCCTGTGAATGTAACTAATTTTGGATAAACAGAATACATTCACTCCATTCTTTGTTTGTGGTATCTGTGGTGCTTGTATTAGAGGGCCTAATACAGTATTTGTGTATGATATTTCTGGTGGGTATTCCGCTGGAGAATTTTGAAGTGGACCTATTATCCGTTTTATATTTAAGTTATTCGAATATAGATAATAAATTGAATAAAGCTGCTAGTAGAGGTAATATGGACGTAATAGCAGAGGATGTTCTATATCTGACCAGAGGTAATATGGACGTGAAAAGATATATAACGTTAGGTGGGGGTGGATAATTCAGAGGTAATAAGGACGTGATTTTCCTTGATGACTGCTTTGCTCAGAGGTTATATGGACATGGCAAAACATAATCATTTCACTGGGGAAATAATTATCGAAAAATAAATCAGAGGTAATATGGACGTGACTTGTTTTCGTCAAACCGAGTTTGGACGGAGTCAAAAAAATCAAAATAATTCCACTGGAGAAATATTTTTGAGGACCTATTATCCAGGGCGTATTCAAGACTCTTGAAATACGGATAATAGTTGGATAGTTTTTTTTTGAATCATATAAACATCGCACTATACATTTACATGACTGAACACATGTGAACGTTTCGTAAAAAGGTTACACATAGTATTTCTTCAGGAACTTGTCGTTGATAGGCATCATGAGCAAGTCACCATCAGGCTTGGTTAGTCGGTACGTACCATTAGAATACATTAATTCTATGATGAAAGGACCTTCCCATTTAGGCTGGAATTTTTCTTTTGTTTTGTACGTCATGACCATTGTTCTTCTCACTGCTAAGACTAGATCACCGACTTGAAAGATTCTTTCCTTCACCCTTTTGTTGAAGGCTCTGGAAAGATGTGCTTGGTATAGCTCAATGCGCTGCTGAGCTAACAAGCGTTTTTCGTCTAGCGCTTCGAGCTCCTGGAGTCGCAGACGGTAGCTTTCTTCGGTAGTCAACTCGCTGGCTAAGGCTACTCGAAGAGAAGGAATCTAGATTTCTAGGGAAAGAACTGCTTCGTTCCCATAAACCAGAGAGAATGGCATACTGCCTGTTGGAGTTCGGACCATTGTACGATAGGCCCATAGACATTTACCGAGCTTCTCGTTCCAATCGCGCTTGTTTGAAGACACGAACTTCTTGAGAAGTTTTATGATGATTTTGTTGAAGGCTTCTGCTAGCCCGTTAGCCGCTAGATTGTAGGCAGTAGAGGCTACATTCTGGATTCGATTCCTATCGCAGAACCGATAGAATGCATGGCTTGCGAACTGTGGACCATTATCATGGATGATCCTGCGAGGTAGGCCGAAGCGGTAGATGACGTGATGTTTGATGAAACTAATCACGTTCGATGCCTTCACTTCGGTGAGCGGTATAGCTTCCGCCCATTTGGAGAAGTAATCGGTTATGGCTAGGATGAACCGATGTCCTTTGGAGGATGGCGGGCTGATTGGTCCTATGACGTCCATGCCCCAGGCTTCAAACGGCCAAGATGCTGCCATCGAATGTAGAAACTCCGAAGGTTGATGAATGAAATTGCGTGGAACTGACAAGCTCTACACTTCTTTTCATATTCAACAACATCTGCTATCATTGTGGGACAGTAATAACTCATTCGTTTGAGGCGATCTTGTAATTTGGGGCCTGGTTGATGTGCACCGCAAACTCCATCGTGCGCCTCCCGGAGTGCATGTTTGGCTTTTGTGTCTGACAAGCATCATAACAGTAGCCCGTCGTGAGAGCGACGGTACAGTATCTTGGTAGCGGTGTCGTAGTAAAATCTGAGAGATCGCCTTTGGATGGATTCCTTCGGGTCCTCGGGGAGGATTCCATAGACAGCGTAGTCTATGAAGGAAAATCTCCAGTCTTTGACATCGATGTTTGTTTTCGCTGCGTGACTGTGATGAATATGTAAGACATTTTTCACACAGAATAGTTCTCGACCAGATACTGTGATCGACTGCTGGGTATTGGTAGAAACGGTCAATGAAGCAGCGAGACCGACTAGAGCATCTGCCTCTATATTCTGTAGTCGAGGCACGTGCTCGATGAAGAATCCAGTGAAAGTAGACGCCAACTCAATTGTTGCTTTGTGGTAGGGGATGAGATCTTCGTGGCAAACTTCATAATCCCCTCGGACCTGACTAATTATTAGCTTGGAATCGCCGTAAGCTTCTAGATAGTCAACTTCCAGTTGCTTTGCCAGTTGTAGGCCGATTAATAGAGCATTATATTCGGCCACGTTGTTGGTGCATGGTTCCATGAGAGAATATACACGGTGTATAACCAGATGATCAGGTGACACGAGCACGACAGCTACTCCAGCTACGATATTTTCTTTAGGTCCTGTTCTTGATGCGCCGTCAAAGAACATTCGCCAAATGGGAATTTCTTCAGTTGCAGTGTTAGACTCCACCACTTCGTCAGAGATTTCGTCGTAGAGTTTGGACGATTCTGGCACCGGATGTGCTGCTAGGAAATCAACTAATGCTTGGCCTTTTACTGCCTTCTGAGGAACGAAGATCATATCGTATGGAGTCAACATCATTGCCCATGTAGCTAAACGGGAATTGAGAGAACCCGGTCTAGTCATGAGTATTCTGAAATGATTGACTTTAGATATAATGTGGATAGTCTGCCCAGACACATAGTGGCGTATCTTTTGGATGGCAAATACTAGTGCAAGGCATTCCTTCTCCACCGGCGTGTATCTGTGTTTGGCACCCACCATTGTGCGGCTGAGGTAGTAGATTGCATGTTCATGACCGCCTTCATTTTTTTGAGCTAATACGACGCCAAGAGAATGGTCCATAGCGCGGACATAGAGTAAGAAGGGCTTCCCCATTATTGGAGCCACCAATACTGGAGGGCTTGTAAGATACGCCTTGATGTCGTCGAATGCGCGTTGACATTGTTCAGTCTAGACGAAAGATACGCCTTTCTTCATGAGCTGAGTGAATGGTTGACACCTTCTAGAGAGGTTCGAAATGAGTCGTCTGATGTAGGCTAGCCTTCCTTGTAGTCCGCGTAGCTCTTTGAGGTTTCTTGGAGGATGCATATCAAGGATAGCCTTCACTTTCTCCGGGTCCAGATATATACCCTTTAAAGTGATGACGAAACTAAGGAACTTGCCGCTGGAGACGCCCAGAAAAGACTTGGTTGGATTCATCTTGAGTTGGTGTGCACGTATTAGTTCGAACATCGTTCTCAAGTCTTGGAGGTGGTTGCCCTTGAGACGACTTTTAACTACGATATCGTCTATGTAGCATTCCACTGTTTTGTGCAAATGATCGTGAAAAATTGTGTTCATGGCTCGCTGGTATGTCGCCCCTATATTTTTCAATCCGAAGGACATCACCGTATAGCAGTATACCCCCAACGGTGTTCGAAAAGATGTGTCATTCTCATCGTCGGGGAACATCTTGATCTGGTTGTAGCCTGAGAACCCGTCCATGAAGGACATCCGCTCGAAGCTGCAAGTATTGTCGATCATTGCGTCGATGATCGGTAGAGGGAACTCGTCTTTCGGGCATGCAGAGTTCAAATCACGGTAATCGATGCAAACTCGAACTTTACCGTTCTTTTTCATGACTGGGACGATGTTGGCAACCCAGTCTGGGTGTTGTTCTTCGCGAATGAATCCACTGGCAATGAACTTCTTGACTTCATTCTCGATGGCTTCCATGACGTCTAGTCGGAATCGTCGTTGTTGCTGCTTCATCGGCTTAGCTTTAGACGAAATATTCAGGCGGTGCATGGCGACTTTAGGGTCCAAGCCTGGCATGTCTTCATAGCTCCATGTGAAGACGTCGATGTATTCTCTTATAAGCTGTATAAGAGATTGGCGTTCATTTTCAGATAGACTTTTGCGGATGAAGATTGGTTTGAAAGATGCTTCATCTCCTAGATTGACTTGGATGACTTCGTCTTCGGTAGGTGGTTCACGTTGTTCGAAGCGTAGCTCCTACCTAGTATCCATCTTTTGAGCCCATTGTTCAAGCTCGATTGATTGGTCATCGTCTATAATTTGGTCAACGGAAACCATGTTGACGGACATAGTTGTCTTGAATATGTCGCCAATGCTGGAGTCTGAGTCCCAGAGAGAGAAATCAGAAGAATGAGAACAACGATCTGCTTCATCATCTGATCTTTCGGGAGTTGTTGGAGGAGTGACATAGCCCAAACCAGCACCGTTTCGTTGATAGTAGTTCTCAGGTTTGCCGGAAGGAGCAAAGTGTCGTATTGGCAATCGTCGTCCCCGACCGTAATTTAGCCCCTGGTCGCTTTTGATGTCATATCCCATATTCTGGATGATATTCTTGGCCTGCCAACTATATCGGAAAAGTTGCATTTTTCCAGAGTCATAGTCAGCTTCTGTGTTGTGCTTGGGAGAAGTAGAGTCTGGAATGAACTGTCTCTCACCAATTATACGACCGAAGATGATTAGTTCTTCATCCTTCTTTCTGGCTGGAACGATGAAGTAGAGGATATCTTCTGGGTTAACTTTTTCCCCTAGGTGAGACGTCGTGACCGGCATGCAGAGGTGTGGTCCTATGTCGTTCTCTAGAGCGTATATCGTATCTATGTAGTAGTTTACAGATTGATAGACATCGGAGTAATTCAAAGATAAACCTTTACTAAGAAAATACGCAAGTTCTTCTTCAGGGATAACATCATCCGCTAAAGGTACATTATTATGAGTATTGATATACTCATTGAGAGGATCATCATCTAAAAGAGGAGCCACAGTCTTGGCCGAATACACCATGTAGGATAATTCTTCAGGGTTGGGAGGACGAGCATCAGTAGGTTCCTCCCGGAGTGTTTTGCTGAAAGTGATGGTCAATGGTTTGACCTTGTCAGGGTTCTTCTTTTTCATCCAGATTGTGAGAGACTTCGGAGTACTTTTTGGAGTAGTACGTCCTTTGACTCGGATAATCAGGGGACCATCATTGGAGGATGGACTTGCTTCAGCTTCATTGTCAGCTTCGTTTTCGTCATCCTTGGGGGGCTGAGATTGGTAAAGTACTGAATCCCCATAGTAAGCTTCGATGCCCTTAAAAGGATCGACATCAGCAAACTCCGTCTTCACGACACCGTCACTGTTGACGTACTTGAAGCACTGGTAAAGTATGGAAGGAACGATCATGTTCTCGTTTATCCATGGACGTCCCAACAAGACGTTGTAGGATACGTTGGCATCGATCACATAGCAGGAAACCTCCGTTCGGATATCACCGATCTGGCATTTGAGACGGATCTTGTCCAGCGGATGGCTTCGACCAGCATTGAAAGCCATGATAGTTGTGTTGGTTGCAGATAGCTTGTGCAGAGGGATTCCCAGAATTTGAAGCAAACTTCTAGGAATGATGCTGAGGGAGGATCCTGGATCGATGTGCATACGGTCTACCTTGATCGCCCCGATAAACCCTTATAGTACAGGGGTCTATCATGACGATTATTTTTGAGTAGCATGTCCTCCTGTGAAAAGGTGATGTTGGACACCACTTCCATAGTACTCTGGCAGTGGGGACAGGAGACAGGGTCTTCAGCAGGGACTTTGACTTCAGTGAGATAAGAGTCAGCATATAGTAAAGCTTCGCTTAAGGCCTTCCGCGTTTCTTTGGAGAGTCGCAACAGATCAAACAAAGACAACCTGGCAGGTGTATTGGCTAGCTGTTGCAGTATGTCAAAGTTGTAGGGTCGATCCATGCCTTTGGGAGTTGGCGACTTCAGAGACTTGTCAAACCGCGTCTCTTTCTGCTTGGCTTTGTCCGAAGTTGAAGGCTTAGACGGGTCGACTTCTGAGCATGTAGGGGCAGCAGGAGGTTGAGAGGGTACTGCTTCTTTTTGTGCGGGGTCGTATGTCCGAAGATAAGTCTTCCCCGATCGCGTCTCGTCGGATAGAACCTCGTAGATTGGAGAGGATACCATATGTCATGACTTGTACTTCTTGCCCCTTTTTGCTTTGGGAGGTACAACCCCCTGCGTCACTTCTTGCACAAGGTTCGGATGGACCCACATGATCTCACCATGTTCAGTCGTGAGTGGCACCAAGGTTGAGTTGCGAGCTGGTGGTAGGTTGACGACTTCCATTATTGCCTTGGGAATCGGGACCACGCCGTCTGGGACTTCTGTGGAAGAAAAGTCACCAAACTGAAGAAAGATCATGTTAGAAGATACAACCTTGTCTTCAGCTTTGAGGTTGATCACTTAGCTGTCTATAAGCTGTTGTATTTTCTTTTTCAGGACGATGCAGTCCTTGGTGGATTGATGCACGTACTGATGATAGAGACAGTACTTGGGATCGTTGAGTTGGTTTGCCTCTGCAGGACGTCGTGGTGGAGGCAATGTCAGTTTATTACCCTTTGTCAATGTATGAAAGATGGTAATGACATTGTCTTCATCAAAGGAGAAGGTCTCCTTAGGCTTGTCGGAGGCGCCCTGAGAATTGGAAGCTCATTTGGATGTGTCGACCTTCAGGACTTCTTTCCCTTTACCGCTGTGGACAGAAATAGTTTAAGGATGCTTGCCCTTGTCTTCGAATTTGGGTGTTTTCAACCCCAGTAGTTCCAGGTTAGGAACGTCGTTTTCAGTAGCATCAGCGGCCCCAATGAAAGCGGGCCATGTATCATACTTTTGTATACCCAGACAAAACTTTACAGTGGGAAGGAAGTTATATCGATAGATATCCATAAGTTCTGAGTCTGGTATGCCGAAGGACATCTTCAGTGCTAGCCGCCTGAAGCGTTCGATGAAGGCGATGACAGACTCAGTCCTCCTTTGCTTGGTCTCGATGAGAGTATACATGCTAACATGCATGCCACTCTCGTAAAACCTGTTGAGGAACAACCTCTCCAAGTCTTTAAATGAATTGATACATCCGTCAGGCAGACTGTAGAACCATTCGAAAGCTACCCCCTGCAAGGGGCTAATAAACAGCTTCGACAAGAACGGATCATCTCTGGGCAAGTGTAGAGTCTGCATATTGAAGTATGTCATGTGTTGACGATGAGAAGTCATCCCGTCAAATGAATTCAGCGTCAGCGACTTGTAGTTGGAAGGGCAAGTGGCATTCTCCCACTCAAGGGGATACGGTTGAGATATCCCCATCTTCTGAAGCTCGTCTTTGTGTGAGATGGTGTCGAGATGGCGACCAGGGAATCAATTGCATCCTGTTGATTGAGCAGGTGTTGGGAAACAACTGCTGAACGGTTGTTAGGTGTCGTTGGCGAAGGACCACCCCCAGCATTTGCAAGATTTGGAGGAGGCGCAACAGAATGATACTCCTTTTGTAGGGAAGGAGGGTTGTTGCTATGTGCCGAACTAGCGTGAGCCGAGACATTTTGTTGAAGTGGGGGAACAGCCCCAACAGCTTGAACCACCATGATACTGGTAAGCATATCGGTGATCTTGGAGAATGCTGTTTCAAGACCCTCTAGCCATTTGCTGGTCTGATCACTGGCTTCTTCAGGTCTTTCTCCGTCCGCCATGTATGTAGATAAAATACGAGGATGAATAGAGAAAATAGTACAATTGGTGCTGATACTGTCTGTCTCTGAGTGGGCAAGTCCCTCGTCTTCAGGTAGAGGAGGTAGATAGTCATCATCAGACTCAGAGACCCAGTGTGGGGGTCATCTGCTTCGGACCCTGAGGGAATACTACCCCCAGCTTGGGATTCTTCGTCTTCTATACGGAATCTCGCCTTTGACCGGGTGTCCATATAGACCCCTTCAGATGTGACAGCCTGATGGCCATCTGTTGGTAGACTTCGTCTTCTCCTTCTCGTAGAACTGAAAGAGAAAGTTGGGTTTGTGGTCCACCGTCTTTGATTGGGGCTTCCATAAGGAGGACCCTGTGAAGCCATGTTGGATGAGACACATAGCGGCTTCTCATCGTCAGAGAAGTGCAGCCGTCGAAAACGGACTTTCTCTGAGGCACTATTATTGCTTTGGAGCAGCAACAGTTGATAACAATACAGGTGCACGGATGTGCACTATGGATTGTTATGTCTTCTCCCGCTTTACGCTTATCATTTATCATGTCGCGCGAGTCAGCGGAAGGAAGTTTTGCCTTACAACCCATGTTGCATGCATCGCAGAGCTTTGCATGCGGGTTCGTAAGGAAAGTTGGCGCATCCAGACTTAGTTCACGTGCAGGGGCAACCCCCACACCTAAGTTCTGTGATGTCCTTGAAGACAGCCCCGTGCTAGACGCGTTGGGGACTGTATTTTTGCTGTGGACGCATAGGCCTTGGAGACTGGGCTTGGGTTCATGCTTCTTGACAGCATGTTTGAGTCTCCTTGATGTGGGCGCATAGTATGGATCCAGAGAGCATGGGCGCATAGCCTTGGGCGCATGACCCTGGATGCCCAGCCTACTGAAGACAGAAGTGTTCTGGTTGGGGCTATGCGCCAAAACACTGTAGTGCCCCGTCCCTACATCGTGCCCCGTACTCTGTCCACGGGGTACGCGAGAAAGGAACACTGTCGCTATCGATTCAGTCGGGACCGATAGGTCGGGATCGACCGAGTCGATCGAACGGTAACGGTTGAATTAAGATCCATTCCTCGTTATGGAATGTTTTCTTCGGAACCAAGTTCCATATTCAGCGGGTTGCGTCTCGAGGATTGACTTTGCGGCTGAGTCGGGAGAGACCTCCCGTTGCTCTGCTTTTCACACCGCTTGCGTTGGTTTTGGCTTTGGTTTTCCGAATGCGTTTTCGTGAATGTTTTCGATGGTTTTCATGGTTTACATTTCGAGCTCGCATTTCCTATCGAACTCTTGCATAATACAGTGTTCTAATCGGTTGCTTGTGCAATTTCAGGTGATCGCGTAGGCGACGTCTAGCGCAGCCAACAAGTCCCTCGCCTCAAGCAAAAACTCAAGGTGAGTGGCTGACCCCCTTCGTCTCGACCCTCTATTTCAAATGAGAACTCGGGTAATGTTACTAAAATTGAATTATTCGCTTGCAGAATACAAGTCTTGTATGTTAGAAGTGAAAAAGAAATGTGTTGTGTTGAAAAGAGATAGAATTAATTCAGGCCTGCAAAACGACCAAGTAAATGAATTGATCACATAACAAGCTCCAACGGTATCCTAAAATACACCATGTTAACCTATCATGGACTTGGACAACTTGTCGACAAGGGGAATGATTTCTTCGAGCGACAACCCGGGGCCACGGGACCGACTCGGCCTAGGAAGAAACTGGTTATAGCCGAGCTGGGTAATAGGCAATCGGTAAGACGGGGACTTGCATCGAGGCTCGCTACTTGCGTTGTAAGGGTCCCGTATTACCAGGCTATGTCCAAGATGGCTGGTTAGGCCAATTGACCTCCATATCAAACACTTGATATAAATTGTTATCAACTAACATGGTAAGTTTTATGTCGCACGGCGCGCTCCGCCGGAAGAAACCTTGGTGTAACTTAATGCTTCTTATGAAAATATCTAGGATGGTTAGAAAGACCACAAAAAGCAAGTTGTATGAGTTTTATCAAATTCTTGAACCAAATGAGAGCCTGGAAATTAATTAGCCACTCGCCAGTACATGTTGATTGTACTGATCCTCGCTCTCTATACATGTGCGATAGATCTGGAAGAGCGTGCTACGTAAAGGGAGGCAACGCTCGTGTGTTTTGAAGCATCGTCCGTGCATTGAAGCTTGGATCAACCCTTTTGAAGACTCCGCTGTTGAAGATCGAAGACAGATTGAGCGCCTTCCCACGATCCCAGGTGGTTTGTAATTTTGGTTGTAAACTCAAGGGATGAATGTATGTAATGGCTATCTCATCGACATTCACTTTGTATTGGAGTCAGTTTCTAAAAAGCCCGCGCGGCGCCCTTGTATCGAGTCTGTAATATGATGTTCATTATCAATAAAGCTTAAGTTTCCTTCTCTATAATGTGTGTTCAATTTACTCTGCGCATTCTCTTATCGTTGTGTTTCGGATAACTTTATGACTATGCCTTGTGCGAGCGCAATTTAGGTTCGCACGGCATCACGCCCGGGGGACGACTATTGATTCTGCGGAATCGGGGCGTGACATAATGGTATCAGAGCACGGCTTTACGTCCTTGGCCTCTAGTGTCGAGTTTCCAGTCTCAAATCGTTGGTCTCGTGTCGATGAGATATGTCGTTCCATACAAGAGAGTCCGTTATAAGTTTGGTTACTAATGCATTTTACCTTCAAAATCCCAGAAGGTGCGACGGTGAATGTGGCGAACGAAGAAAGTGCTTCGAGCGGCTCGAGTAGCTCGAGGCCCGGACCCTCTAACGATGCCATGGGACGGATGTTGCACATGCTGGAAGCGCAACATCAACAAGCTCAGGAGAATCAACGCCTGAATGAGCAACATCGACGGGAGACTGAGGCACATCGACGGGAGGTAGAGGCACGCCAGACCCAGTTCGAGGTCCGATTCGATGCACAATTCAAGTTGCAACAGAAGCAGCTTGATACTCTTCAGCAAATTATTCAGACAGTGGTGGCCAACAACAACAACTCCGCGACAACTCCTGCCGTGACCGAGCCTGCGGCCAGACAAAGTGAAATCGAACCGGAGGTACCCGAGCTTATGCCTGTGGCACCGAGAAGTTCCAACTTCGACGTGTCAAAATTCACAAAGAGCTTCTGTACTTCCTTTTGCGGTACTGAAGACCCTTCGTTGGCGATCGATTGGCTGGAGGAGTTAGAGGACCGGTTCGAGCTTCTGGGTGTCGATGAGTCCAAGAAAGTCGCATGCGCTCAACTTCTACTCCGATTGAACGCGCACGATTGGTGGGCCGTGCAAAAGCGAGCAATCAGACGCGACGACGAGACAGCGGCAATATCTTGGGCCACCTTCCGAGAGGCGTTCGAGATCGAGTACCTTCCCGATGCCATTCGACAAGAGAAGGAGAATGAGTTCATGCAGCTAAAGCAAGGGAATATGACGGTGCGGCAGTATGCAGCAGAGTTCAACAAGTTAGCCAAGTTTGCTGGACAATACCTGCCTTCCATGGCGAGTCGTGCACGACGGTTCGAAGTGGGCCTACGGCCATCTATTTTCGCCCATGTGTCCGTTCCAAAATACCCAACGATGGGGGAGTCTCTCAACCACGCCCTCCGCCTTGAAAGCCAATACCCTCCAGGTGCTGTCGGCGCTGTGCATACCTACAATCACAAACGCCCTAGCCACGCGGGAGGAAACAACGTGACCAAGCGTCCGAACAATGGGCCCCAAGGCGGATATCAAGGGCATAACCCACGATACTGCAACCGATGTCACCGTTACGGTCACACGATCGACAACTGTCCGATACAAGAGGGTGGATGCTGGAACTGTGGCAAGAGGGGCCACATTCGTGCTGATTGTCCAACCAAAAGGCCGAACCCAACGGCGCCCCAACAACACCGCCCAATGGCGCCCCAACAGCACCGTCCAGGGAATCAAGTTCCAGCACCTCGAGCCCATCAACCTGTACCGCAAAATGGCTAAGACCGTCGCCCCAATGCCCAGGGCCGCGTCTACGCCATGACTCGAGATGAAGTGCATGCATCAGATACGGTCGTGACAGGTATACTAAATTTCAATAATGTGCCTGCTCGTGTACTATTTGATTCAGGCGCTTCACATAGTTTTATATCGGCGGACTTTGCCGCCGAGCATAAATTTCCTGTAATATCATTAGATCTCGACCTTAGCGTAAGCACGCCTTCGGGCACACCCATTCTCACAAACTTAGCTTGCGTCGGCGGGATTATCTGTATCGGCGGTCAAAAGATCGGTCTGGATGTGATAGTTCTAGACATGAAGGACTTTGACATCATTCTGGGAATGGACTGGCTCGGGCCGTGCAACGCAACCATAGACTGTGCTGAAAAGAAGATCACATTCCGCATGCCTGGAGTGCCTGAATTCTGCTACTCGTGTGGTGAGGCGTCGTCGACCTGCATGGTGATCTCCGCAATATCTGCTCGACGGATGCTGCATTCCGGGTGCGAGGGCTATCTAGCTTCCGTTCGAGACGTGCGACAAGATGGTGCAAACGCGGGAGAGACCGACGTTGTGGCAGAATTCCCAGACGTGTTCCCGGACGAGCTACCCGGCATGCCGCCCGATCGAGAGATAGAGTTCACTATCGACACATTCCCCGATACCCGGCCGATCTCGAAGGCTTCGTACAGAATGGCCCCTGCAGAATTGAAAGAATTGAAGGCACAACTTCAGGAATTGCTCGACAGAGGGTTTATCCGTCCGAGTGTCTCGCCGTGGGGTGCGCCCGTGCTATTCGTAAAGAAGAAGGATGGATCGATGCGACTCTGCATCGACTATCGGGAATTGCATAAAGCCACCGTCCGAAACAAATACCCCCTGCCCTGCATCGACGACTTGTTCGACCAGCTCCAAGGTGCAACGGTATTTTCGAAGATTGATCTACGATCGGGTTACCACCAACTCAAAGTCAAGCCAGATGACGTGCCGAAGTCTGCCTTCCGCACTCGTTACGGCCACTACGAGTTCTTGGTAATGCCGTTCGGTCTGACAAATGCCCCTGCCGTCTTCATGGATCTAATGAATCGGGTGTTCCGTCCGTTCGTTGACAAGTTCGTAGTAGTCTTCATCGACGACATCCTCGTCTACTCGAAGGATCGAGCACAACATGCAGAACATCTGCGGACGGTACTCCAAACCCTTCGAGAGCATCAGTTGTACGCGAAGATGAGCAAGTGCGAGTTCTGGCTGGACAGCGTCTCATTCCTTGGGCACATCATCTCCGCCGCGGGCATCACAGTCGATCCGAAGAAAGTTGAGGCAGTTGCTGATTGGAAACGGCCCACATCAGTTAGCGAAATTCAAAGCTTCCTAGGCTTGGCGGGATACTACCGACGCTTCGTGAAGGACTTCGCGAAGATCGCATCGCCGTTGACTCGCCTCACCCAGAAAGGAGTCGCATTCAAGTGGTCAGACGACTGTGAAGCTTCCTTCCAGGAGCTCAAACAACGGCTCATTTCGGCCCCGATACTTGCTCTTCCTGACGGGACAGAGGGATTTCAAATCTTCAGCGATGCTTCTGGCCAGGGCTTGGGTTATGTGCTCATGCAGTGGGATAAGGTGATATCTTTTGCTTCCCGGCAGTTGAAGCCGCACGAGAAGAACTACCCCACGCACGACCTAGAACTAGCGGCAATTGTGTTCGCGTTGAAGCTGTGGCGTCACTATCTCTATGGCGTGGCATGCAGGATTTATACGGACCACAAAAGCCTCAAGTATCTCTTCACCCAGAAAGAACTGAATTTACGGCAGAGGCGATGGCTCGAACTAATCAAAGACTATGACTTATCGATCGACTACACGTCGGGCAAGGGAAATGTGGTAGCGGATGCGCTGAGCCGAAAGTACTTAGCTTCACTATGCATCAACGATCGACTGCTACGTGACTTGGAAGGAATGGGCATCGAGCTCCGAGTTCATTTCAGAGACGTGAAATTGGTGCAACTGCGGGTGGAACCGAGCCTACTGGATAGGATCAAGTCTGCACAGAAGGACGACCCATACCTAGAGAAGATGCGGAAGCTGATATCGACAGGGAAAGCGTCCGACTTTGCAGAGGACGAGTCGGGAGTGTTGCGCGTAAAGGGACGGTTATGCGTACCGGACGACGCAGAACTTAGAAAGGAGATAATGTCGGAGGCGCATTACGCAAAATATTCTTTGCATCCTGGCAGCACCAAGATGTACAAGGACCTCCGCGTTGTCTTTTGGTGGCACGGCATGAAGAGGGACGTAGCGCTCTTTGTGTCAAAATGCATGGCCTGTCAGCAAGTCAAAGCCGAGCACCAGCGACCGGGCGGGGAGATGCAGAACCTCGCCATTCCAGAGTGGAAGTGGGATCACATCACTATGGACTTCGTTGTTGGCTTGCCGAGGACGTCGCGGGGAAATGACGCCGTCTGGGTCATCGTCGATCGACTAACCAAGTCAGCGCACTTTATCGCCATCAAAGTTACTTGGAGCGTCGACCGTCTTGCTCAGATATACCTTGATAAAATAGTTCGGCTGCACGGGATCCCAGTTTCTATCGTCTCTGATCGGGATGGACGGTTCGTAGCGCGCTTCTGGAGTAGTCTACATTCAGCACTGGGAACCAAGTTGAAGTTTAGCTCAGCTTATCATCCTCAGACTGACGGCCAAACAGAGCGGATGAACCAAATCTTCGAAGACATGTTACGACTCTGTACGATCGACTTGAAGTCAAGTTGGGACGTCCATCTACCGCTGGCCGAGTTTGCATACAACAACAGCTATCAGTCCAGCATCCAAATGGCGCCGTATGAAGCTTTGTACGGCCGGAAGTGTAGATCGCCCATTTGCTGGGATGAAGTCGGGGAGCGACAGATACTTGGTCCGGAGCTGGTGGAGCAGACTGTGCAGAAGGTCAAGTTGATACGAGAAAGATTGAAGATAGCAACAAAGCCGGCAGAAAAGCTATGCCGACACGCACCGACGCCCCCTCGAGTTCTCAGAAGGCGACCATGTATTCCTGAAGGTGATGCCTATGCGTGGAGTTTCCCGGTTCGGTGCGAAAGGAAAATTGAGTCCAAGATTTGTTGGCCCGTTCGAAATATTGAAGCGAGTCGCCCCGGTAGCTTACCAAATCGCCTTGCCGCCTGCATTGTCAGAGGTACATGACGTCTTTCACGTCTCTCAATTACGGAAGTACGTGCACGATCCGGGACATGTGGTAGATTTGAGTAAGCTGGACCTGAAGGCGGACTTATCATATGTCGAAGAGCCGGTGCAAATCTTGGAGCGCAAGGATAAACTTCTCCGCAACCGTGCTATTCCACTCGTCCGCGTCCTCTGGAGAAACCATTCGGTCGAGGAGTCGACGTGGGAGCTCGAGTCAGAAATGAAGGAGAAGTTCCCTTCATTGTTCTCGTAGAGGTAGGTTCTATTTTAAGTTTCGAGGACGAAACTTTTTCTTAGTTGGTTATGGTGTAGTGCCCCGTCCCTACATCGTGCCTCGTACTCTGTCCACGGGGTGCGCGAGAAAGGAACAATGTTGCTATCGATTCAGTCGGGACCGATAGGTCGGGATCGACCGAGTCGATCGAACGGGAACGGTTGAATTAAGATCCATTCCTCGTTATGGAATATTTTCTTCGGAACCAAGTCCCATATTCAGCGGGTTGCGTCTCGAGGATTGACTTTGCGGCTGAGTCGGGAGAGACCTCCCGTTGCTCTGCTTTTCACGCCGCTTGCGTTGGTTTTGGCTTTGGTTTTCCGAATGCGTTTTCGTGAATGTTTTCGATGGTTTTCATGGTTTACATTTCGAGCTCGCATTTCCTATCGAACTCTTGCATAATACAGTGTTCTAATCGGTTGCTTGTGCGATTTCAGGTGATCGCATAGGCGACGTCTAGCGCAGCCAACAAGTCCCTCGTCTCAAGCAAAAACTCAAGGTGAGTGGCTGACCCCCTTCGTCTCGACCCTCTATTTCAAATGAGAACTCGGGTAATGTTACTAAAATTGAATGATTCGCTTGCAGAATACAAGTCTTGTATGTTACAAGTGAAAAAGAAATATGTTGTGTTGAAAAGAGATAGAATTAATTCAGGCCTGCAAAACGACCAAGTAAATGAATTGATCACATAACAAGCCCCAACGGTATCCTAAAATACACCATGTTAACCTATCATGGACTTGGACAACTTGTCGACAAGGGGAATTGTTTCTTCGAGCGGCAACCCGGGGCCACGGGACCGACTCGGCCTAGGAAGAAACTGGTTATAGCCGAGCTGGGTAATAGGCAATCGGTAAGACGGGGACTTGCATCGGGGCTCGCTACTTGCGTTATAAGGGTCCCGTATTACCAGGCTATGTCCAAGATGGCTGGTTAGGCCAATTGACCTCCATATCAAACACTTGATATAAATTGTTATCAACTAACATGGTAAGTTTTATGTCGCACGGCGCGCTCCGCCGGAAGAAACCTTGGTGTAACTTAATGCTTCTTATGAAAATATCTAGGATGGTTAGAAAGACCACAAAAAGCAAGTTGTATGATTTTTATCAAATTCTTGAACCAAATGAGAGCCTGAAAATTAATTAGCCACTCGCCAGTACATGTTGATTGTACTGATCCTCGCTCTCTATACAGGTGCGATAGATCTGGAAGAGCGTGCTACGTAAAGGGAGGCAACGCTCGTGTGTTTTGAAGCTTCGTCCGTGCATTGAAGCTTGGATCAACCCTTTTGAAGACTCCGCTATTGAAGATCGAAGACAGATGGAGCGCCTTCCCACGATCCCAGGTGGTTTGTAATTTTGGTTGTAAACTCAAGGGATGAATGTATGTAATGGCTATCTCATCGACATTCACTTTGTATTGGAGTCAGTTTGTAAAAAGCCCGCGCGGCGCCCTTGTATCGAGTCTGTAATATGATATTCATTATCAATAAAGCTTAAGTTTCCTTCTCTATAATGTGTGTTCAATTTACTCTGCGCATTCTCTTATCGTTGTGTTTCGGATAACTTTATGACTATGCCTTGTGCGAGCGCAATTTAGGTTCGCACGGCATCACGCCCGGGGGACGACTATCGATTCTGCGGAATCGGGGCGTGACAAACACTCCCTTGGGCGCATGGCTTCGGGCGCATGCTTGGTGGAGCAGCACTATTTTCTTCCAGTTTTGCCTCCTTCGTTTGTGAGCCTCGCCGGGTTTGGCCAGAGTGTCGCACACCCCGATTCTTGGCATCGTAGTGTTTTTCTCTGCCAAGTCTCGAGTGTCGGACACTCTGTTGTTGGTTGCGGAGGGAAGAAGTCACTGGGCTAGTAGAGCCCGGAACGATATGAGCATTCTCCATTTGGGGAACTTCTGTGGCAGAGTCATGCTCCCATGTGGCAGAGTCCTCCAGCTGCATATCCGCTATGACACTAGTAGGATATGCGCAGCGAGCCTTTGGAAGCCAAGTCTTGCGAGACTTGTTTGGCTTCGCTGATTTTGAGGGGGTAGAGCCGTCCCTCGAGAGCATCTATTCGAACGCGTGTTGATCGAATTTTATGATCAGCATCTTCTGAGTGCTCCCCACTTTGTCGGTATCGGATTGCGTCACCACCTTCTCGCCAGAGGAAAAGGTAGTCCCCAGCAGAGTCGCCATTTTTGTGGACACACACAAAAAGAAGAAGAAACGTTGTCTTTTCTTTATTGGCGCAAGGTACCACAAATCGAGTACGCCTGAGAGATCCTGCGCTGAGGATCCCTGAGTACAAAAAAGAATTCTGGGGAATGGGACGATGAAGATCGAGCGGCAGTTGCTCCTTTACTCCGTTGACACTCTGATTACAAAAGTGGGAGAAAACCTAAGAAAATTGCTAACTCTCGGCTCAATGGCAAGAAGTGCAGCAATTTGACTCTTGAAAATGCTCTCCATTCTATCTTTTGAGGAGGGATGAGACCTCCTTTTATAGTCGTTCTTGACCTGGAATGATGTTATGCGCCCACATGAAGGAAAAAAACTGCTTTTCATGTGGGCGCATAACCCTGCCTTGGGCGCATAGGGTGTAGGCGCATACAAGTTGCGAGATCGTGGGTTGGTCATGGTATTGACGTGGCCGCATGCTTCGGTGCACGACTGCTCGTGGAGACTGATGTGCCCGTGTGGTTCGATGCACGTTTTGATCGTGGCTTTGACCGAATCAGGCTTGGGCGCATAGCCTTGTTTCAGGCTATGCGCCCTCCTTCATAGGGGTGTTTTGGGTGCATAGAGCTTCACAGGATGATGGGCGCATAGAGCTTCACAGGACCATGGGCGCATATGAGCTTCACTTGGGCGCATATATCCTTCTTTGGCTTTGGGCGCATAAGGCTTATTTTGTTGAAATTTTTATACTTCTACAATCCTGAGTATGTGTAGTAACACAGATTTCTCATTATTGTTGGGCACCGGTACCTCTTTCTCAGTCTCTTCTGGGATCCGAGGCATATCCTCGACCGGAGCGATATGCGTTATTTTGGAGAAATTAGATTTTTGGTTCATGACATTTTCCAGGCCGTCATGAACTTTCTCTTCAGGGGATGCTATTTCAAGAGCTGCTTCTTAAGGAGTATTAGGGTATGTAATATTATCCGGTCTCCTTTTTCGAGGAGCTGAATCTTTGGAACTTTTAGGTCTCCCACATTTTTGATTTGGAATTGACTCATTTGATGCTTTATATTGATCTTTTGGTGCTTCTACTCTAGAAGGTACATTCATAGTGTTGGGAAAGAAGCGCGAAAACCTTTTCCCAAACTAGAGAGTACCTGTAAGAGGCCGAGCAATACAACGCACGAACCAAACACCAAAACATAATCCACGTAGACAGAGAATTTTTGATGTGAAAAACCCTTGCGAAAAAAAAACCACGGGACGATCGGAGTCCAATCCTTGAGAAGCCTTCACTAATGAAATAAAGGAGTACACCCTCTACAAACTTCTCCCAGTCCAACACGGATCCTCACAACACTTGGAAGCAAGAAATATTGATTACAAGGCTACGAAGAACAAAGACGACGAGTGGCGATTACCCGAACACGATCCTCCTTCGAAAACGACCTTCAATCCTCCTTCTCTCCCAAAGTTGCAATGACACTCTTGCCTCCTTTCTCTCTCTTTTTTCTCTCCGTTGTATGTGATTAGGGTTAAAAAAAACCATATGTAAACCCCCTAATCCCGCAGCAAAATCTGGACCGTAGGATACGATCCAATGGTTAAAAAATACTATAAAATTAGCTTCAGCCCGACGACACAGAGTTCGGGTGGAACTCTGTGTGGGCAAGCCAGAACAATTCTGGACACAAGGGGACATAACTCGGTCTGAGTTCTTCCTCCCCTGTTCCAGTATGTCGTATGGTGACTCCCGAGCTTCTCCTTCATCTCCGAATGGCCTCGTCACCTCCCCGAGCTTCTCTGACATACAAACGGCGCTCATCGCACTCCGGGGTCTTCTCCACATTGGTTGGAAACCCCACTCACCCCAATATTTCTCCCCCTTCACAACTATGTAGAGGGGATCGTCATTCCGACGATCTGCCTGCAGAACTCAAACTTTTTTCTTGGTAGAATCTTGGTGAATATATCTGCTCCGTTATCATCTGTATGAACCTTCTCAAGCTCTGCGTCCTTCTTCTCAACCACATCCAGTATCTAATGATACCGAGTCTCGATGTGCTTTGACCGGATATGAAAGGTCTGATTCTTCACAAGGTGAATATCAATCTGACTATCGCAAAGCAAAGTAAATTGCTCTTGCTTCAGCCCTATTTCCTGCAACAGCCTTTTCATCCATAGCAACTCCTTGCAAACCTCCGTCGCCGCAATGTACCCTCTCTATCGTCGACAAGGCAACACACTTCTGCAACCGCGACTGCCACGATACCGCTCCTCCAGCAAACAACATCACATAGCCCGAAGTCGATCGCCCCGTGATTACATCTCCAGCCATATCAGCGTCGGTATATCCAACCAGCTTCGGCTCGCCACCACTAAAAAAGTCTCTAATTGGCAGTGTCCTGAAGGTATCGTAGAATCCACTTAACCGCACTCCAATGTACCCTTCCAGCATTTGAAAGATACCTGCTAACTGTGCCAACTGCATGAGCGATGTCTGGCCTCGTACACAGCATAGCATACATAAGGCTTCCTACAGTTGAGACATATGGAACCCGCTCCATATCTTCTTTTTCATCCACGGTTGATGGACACTGCTCCTCAGTGAACTTAAAGTGAGCCGCAAGGGGGCAACTCACTTTCTTCGACCCGTCCAACCCGAAACGCTGAAGTACCCGATGAATGTACTTCTTTTGGGACAAGTATAACAGCTTGGACTCTCTCTCTCGGCTGATCTCCAATCCAAGAATAGTCTTTGCTGCACCCAAATCTTTCATAGAGAAGGCCGCGCCCAGTTGGCGCTTCAACTCCGCTATCCTAGTGGCATTTCGACCCACTAAAAGCATGTCATCAACATTGAGCAATAAAATGATGAAATCATCCCCGACAAAGTATCTCACAAATGCACAATGGTTCGACATCGTTCGTGCATAACCATGCTCCCCCATAAACGACTCGAACTTCCTGTACCACTGCCTCGGAGCCTGCTTCAGACCATACAAGCTCTTCTTCAACCGGCAGACCAAATATGACTTGTCCTTCTCACAGAATCCCTCTGGATGCTCCATGTATAGCTCATCCTCAAGATCACCGTGGAGGAATGCCGTCTTCACGTCCATCTGCTCGACCTCCAAGTCAAAACTGGCTGCCAATGCTAGCACCACCCGAATAGACAACTGCTTGACGACCGGCGAAAAGATCTCATCATAATTCACGCCTTTTCGCTGACCGTAGTCTTTAACTACCAGCCTTGCTTTGTATCGAGAGCGAGTAGCATCATCCGTCTGCTTCACTCTGAACACTCATCGATTCTTCAAAGCCTTCTTGTCCTTTCGCAACAGCACCAGATCGTAAGTAGAATTGGCGTGTAAGGAACCCATCTCCTCCTACATAACCTGCATCCACTCCTGCCTGTGTTCGTCTTCCATAGCCTCTGCAAAACTTTCGGGCTCTCCTCCGTCAGTCAGTAGCATATACTCACCCGATGAGTATCTCGTAGATGGTCGACGCTCTCTGTCGCTCCTTCTCAAAGGAGCCACTGGTGCTGACTGTATACCAATAGCCTCCTCCCCTTCAGGAACTGCCTTTCCGGCATGTTCATCCTCCTACAGGACACCCTGACCACCATTAGCAGACAGATGATCAAGGTTGGGAGCAACTCTATGTACTGGCTCCCCCATAACTGGATCCTCTGTGATGTCCTCTGGAAACTGCTCGAAATGAAATGACTCTAACTCAGGCAATTCCTCAGCCTCAGAAGGCATCTCGAAATCCTGAGTGTTGGTCATGGTCTGATCCTCGACGAATACCACGTCCATGCTTCTGTAGAGCTTTCTTTCCACTGGATCGTAGAGTCTATAGCCAAATTCATCCCGATCATAGTCGATAAAGACGCAATGCCTCGTCTTCGGCTTAAGTTTGGACCTCTCGTCCTTCGGAATATGCACGAAGACCTTACAACCAAACACTCGTAGGTGATTGTATGACGGCTCTTTGTTGTACCATACTTTGTCAGGCATATCACCCTGCAAAGGAACACTATGAGATAAATTAATAACATAAGCAGCTGTGAGAAGAGCCTCACCCCAATAACTGTCTAGCAAATTTGCTTCTGACAGCAAACACCGCACCCCCTCCATCAGTGTCCTGTTCATGCGCTCTGCTACACGATAGAGCCGAGGTATCTTGGGTGGAGTCTTCTGGTGTCGTATCCCTTGCTCTCTGTAATAAGCATCAAAGAGATCAATGTATTCGCCGCCGTTGTCGGACTGAACACACAATAACTCCTTGTCCGTCTTTTTTTCAACAAAGATTTGAAAATCTTTGAAAGTGGGCAGCACCTGATCCTTGGTCTTTAAGGCATAGACCCAAACCTTCCTGGAACAGTCATCAATAAAAGTTACAAAGTAAGAAGCACCACCAATAGATTTTACCTTCATAGGATCGTAGACATCCGAATGAATCAACTCGAGTAACGCCGGCTTCCTTGAACTTGGGTGACTTTGGAAAGACACCCTATTTTGCTTTCCAGCTAAGCAGTGCGTGCAGTTCTCCAACTTTGTAGACTTGAGCCCTGGAATCACCATACTGTTCACCAAGTAGCTCATCCCCTTCTCGCTGATATGGACAAGTCGCCTGTGCCACAACTCGGCAGACACGTCAGAAACTGCGTTCACCTCATGTCCCTGTGCGCTCCCCTCCATATAGTAGAGACCGGACTTCTTGCTTTCTCTGGCAATCACCATCGAACCTCTGGAAAACCACGGGACGATCGGAGTCCAATCCTTGAGAAACATTCACTAATGAAATAAAGGAGTACACCCTCTACAAACTTCTTCCGATCCAATACGGATTCCTACAACACTTGGAAGCAAGAAATATTGATTACAAGGCTACGAAGAACAAAGACGATGAGTGAAGATTACCCAAACACGATCCTCCTTCGAAAATGGCCTTCAATCCTCCTTCTCTCCCAAGGTTGCAATGGCACTCTTGCCTGTAATGACCATTGTTCGTATTACGTATCTCGGTATACGTGTACGTATTTAGACTCGTGTGGCTTGTCTCCTTGTTTGGTTCGGCCCAACTTAACTTGGTTCAGCTTGGTTTTGCATGGTTCGATTTTTGCTAAATTTTGTGTGGACCAAACCACTCCCACCTACCACCACTTTCATTAAATAATCCCACCTACCTCCACCACTTTCAATAAATATCCTACTAGCATTTCTCTCTCTTCATTACTTCTTCTTCCCCACCATTACTTCTTCAACCACCAGGAAAGAAAGAGAGAGTGGAAGAGCTTAGGCAAGTGCACCTTGCTTCATGGAGGAAGTCCATTTTTATTGTTCCATTGTCTTCCTCATGTGTTTCTAAACCACTTTAGTACTTGTCATTTTTTATTTCCATGGTTAAATTTTGTAGATCTAGCTTTGTGGTATTTTTGGTTTCCAGGACTTTTGATCCATCACACTTGCATATTTGCTAAGTTGATGATACCATGATTGAAGAGAAGCTCGTTAGGTCCAATTTGACCTATGGAAATTTTGTTGAGCCGCATGGGCATATTTTTGCACTTAACCGCATGGCCTATTAATGCAATAACCAGTATTATTTTGCATGCATTATTTAATACAATACTAACAGTCAGCCGCATAAGCATGAGGACAAGCATTATAATAATGCCTTCTTAGCCATGCATCCTTAAAGCGTTTAATGCATTAATTAAATGCACCTTTTTCTTTACTAGCCGCATAGCATCCTTAGGCTAAAGGCATCCTAAAGGCATTTAATTAAAGCACTTTTCTTTAGTCATGCATGCATTTAATGCATGGAATAATGCACTCTTCCATGTACAGCCGCATAGGCTTGGAAAGAGGCATTTAATGCACTCTTGCATTACTTTATGCATTTACAACCTTAGTATTATATAGATTGTATACTTTTTGCAATTAATGCCATTCATTTTAATGCATTCATTCTTAATGCCATTCATTCTTAGCATTTTCCAAGTCCTGCTAATTGCTAGCCGCATGGGCTAGGGAGAGAGAATTAATGCATTAATGCATTAATTCTTAATGCATACTTTTGCATTTTTCCGAACCAGCCGCATAGGCTGAGGGGGGAGGGGAAAAAGCACTTAATGCATTAATTCTAATGCATTCTAATGCATTAATTCTTAATGCATTCTAATTGCCAGCCGCATAGGCTGAGGGAGGAGAGCAATTAATGCATCCAAATGCATTAATTCTTAATGCATATTTTTTATGCATTTTTTTCGAGTTCTCCTGAGCCAGCCGCATAGGCTGAAGGGGGGGAGAGCAATTAATGCAATCATATGCATTCATACTTTTTGGCATTTTCCTAAAGATATTTCTCTAAGCCAGCCGCATGAGTCCTTAGGAAAGCATTGAATGCAGTGTGCATTATACCAAGCCAGCCGCATGCCTTTATACATTTAACATTTAATACATTTAATAACGCATTCAAAGCACACTCCAGATGCAATCAGCCGCATGGCCTTACGCAAGAGATAGTTGCATGCATACACTAAGTTGGCCATGCAACCTATTTATATTATTAATATTCTTGGCCAAATTCTGTCAGCCGCATGTACCAGCACTTGGCCGCATGAGTTAATTGCTAGCCGCATGCAAAGCCAAGAGTGAGCCGCGTGAGCCTCCCACAGCCCTTGCCCTTTTTATATATTAATTATTATATGTGTCCTTGTGCTAAAATTAATTGTTCCCTGACACGATGGTGACCCGTTGAGGTGCACTTTTGACATGACGTGATAGTGGCCCGACGTGGCGCACTCCTGACAGTGAACATGACATGACAAGATTGAATGGCCTGGACACCGTGGATGATTGTGTTTGTACAATTGAACCGATAATGTTCGCATCATGTCTAGGACGGGGATCCCTGAGTACCACGGTCAGGGGTACCTACTGTAAATGGCTAAGGCTAACAACTAGAATAATTCAGTAGTCATGAGAGATCTCCCCAGCTACAGGCGATCCCGTTATCCCGGCCACCATTGTGGGACTTGCAGCCTGCCGACGAGTAGGACACAAGTCCAAATTCACTGATATATGGAAATAACGAGGTATTGCTAAAACGAACCCAAGTCGCCTGGATAACCTGGATTAGCTGCAGGGCTTGTGGCTGGAGGAATATCTCATTGCATGTGGTGATAATCCTAGCTAGCTAATGTAGAAAGCCGTAGTCATTGATTGGCCGGAAGCGATTGTATGGTGTGGTTTCAGTGCTCGGTTATTGCAAGCTTGATCGCATGATTGTCCCTATTTAACAATAAAGATCAGAGGCTAAGTTCGGTTCAGGCGAAGGGTTACAACCCCGGTCCTTGTTTGGTTTAAGGGTTGTAACCTAGCTCCCGGAGCAGTTCTAAGTCCTCTCTTCGTTTATTGTTTTATTGTACCCACGTCATGCTCGTAATGCTTTTACCTTACCAACAAGATTGGAGACGGAGTTCTATTCAAGTGAAAGGTTACAACCCCGGTCCTTGTCTGGTTTAAGGGTTGTGACCTGGCTACTTGAATGGTTCCCTCGTACTCCATTATGACTGTTGTTATCTCTTTACTTTCAGTTCTTTTAACTGCTTTAATACATTTTCTGAGATGCTGGTTTTTAGTTCTTAAGTGAAGCCTCCTTTGTGGTACTTGCTCTTTCTGGGATCTGACCCAGCTGGTTTTGTGTGGCCAGATTTCGGAGCTACCTCAAAGGATCTACCGACCTTCCAGCCCGATGGTGACCATCAGGCGTGACCAGGGCAACGAGTGGGTTTATTTTTGCTCTCCCACTCTATTGTAAAAAATTTATCTTGAGGCGTTTAGCCGGCGAGCACCTGTTAGCTCGTATTGCATACCTTATTATTGTCTGCCCACGGGCTGTAACATGATTGACAAATCCTAGGGTTGATCATGTACGACTAAACTCTTGCTAGTCTTCATATTTTGTTAACGACTAGCTTCATGATCAGCTGGATATGTAATGTTTGGGACGCCTTACTATTGTATATTTGGTGATCTTACATCTTGTAACTTTACTCGCTTGCTTGAGATTGAGACATTAGGCTTGTTATTGACCATAAGAGACTGATGGATTGTAGTTAAACCCTCATGTATCTAGACAGCCGTGACCGTATAGTGGAATGGATTTCATTTCATTATACGTAGCTGGCTGTGTATGCCCCCGCTCTCCAGTATTCTGGTTCTGGGGCGTTACATGGTTTAAGTGGTAGCCCATGCAGGTCTCGTAAATCAAGATATGTGAGGGTTACCGAATAGATGTCTCAATCAGCACTCGCCTTTGATCTCTGCCCGACTTTTCTAATCCCTGAGATTCTCGACCTGAACACATGCTTGTATCGTTGATCTGTCTTGGTCCTCCCTTATTGTTCCCTATGTCGTCTTCTTCAGCGGCATTGTTCCTGGACCTGCCGATCAGCAAGGCGAAGCGCATCCTGATGACCAGCAGCAACAAGAAGACCAGGCCCAGGACTCGGGAGCAGCCTCCAGGGCCATGCCTTCCAGAGATCCAGAACCCCCGGTGTAGTCAGCCCAACCCGCGAGGCAGGATGATGGAGCCTTAGTTGGGCTTATCAGGGAGTTGCTTGCATCGCAGGACCGTCGAGGAGATGCCTTGCACCAGGCAATGGCGGATGCTCTGGGCAGAGGTGGACATCATGGGAACAGTGCAGCGAACAGTTTCAAGCGCCTGAATCCTCCCTTCATCGATGGCAGCGAAGATGCTATCGCTGCTGATGCGTGGCTTCAGGACACGGAGGTGATATTGGAAGCAGCGAAGACCCCGGAAGATGAGAAGGTGGTCGTGGTGCGCCTGCAGTTATTAGATCTAGCCCGTAGCTGGTGGGCGGCTCAGGCCGTTGGATTGGTGGCGCCTATTGCCTGGACAGTATTCCGTGAGAGGTTCCGGACCAAGTACTTCAATGCGGTGGCTCGGTACGATCTTCAGACCAAGTTCACCAATTTGAAGCAGATGGGCAGGACGGTCGATGGGTATGCGGCCGAGTTTTCCAGACTTAGTCGGTTTGCTCCCACCTTGGTGGCGACCGAGTTCGATAGAGCCCAGCGATTTCAGCAGGGACTCCACCTAGAGATTTTGCTGGCGGTAGAGCAGTTCGAGCATCAGACTTTTGATGTGGTATTGAGGGCAGCTAGGAGGCATGAGTATACCTCCCAGAGGATTGTGGACAGGACCGGAGGTCGAAAGCGATCTCACGGCCAGATGAATCAGTCGTCAGCCCCAGCCCCGGCAGCCAGAACTTTGACCATTGGAGCTCCGAGAAGGGCAGCTTCAGTTACGTCGGTTCAGCATTCAACCCCGACGTATCCTCAGCAGCAGAAGCAGAAGCAGTCTTCCCCTATGGGCTGCTCTTATTGTGGGAAGCCTGGACATGTTGTCTCAGAGTGTCACAAGGCTCGAGAATTGTGTTTGCTTTGTGGAGCGCCGGACCACAAGGTAAGGTCCTGCCCGTTCAGGACTGACTCATCACCAGCCAGGACCAGTTCATCAGTGAGGGGACCAGCCCCAGTACCAGTCCCGCAGCAGTTTCCTTCCCCGAGGCCATTGCCGACGCAGACCCAGGCTTTTTATCAGCAAAGGCCTCAGCAGTTTGCCCAAGTGCAAGCCCAGAATAGACAGAGAGGATTCCAGCAGAGAGGGCCGGCACCCAGAGGACATGGTCAAGTGTTGGCTTTGACCATGGGAGAAGAAGGAGTGGCACCAGGTGAGGTAGTGGCAGGTACTATTCTCGTCAACGTATTTCCCGCTTCAGTGTTATTTGATTTTGGTACATCGCATTCATTTATGTCTGCACGATTTGCGACACGGGTAGGACTAGAGCCCGAGTCGTTATCAGTAAGGCTCAATATACTTACTGGTAACGGTCTTGTGGGAGTAGATAGGGTATTTTCCTCGTGTCGGATCGTGGTTAGCGGTAAAGAGTTTCCCGCTAGGCTGATAGAATTCCCGATGGCCGATTATGATGTGGTCTTAGGGATGGATTGGTTGAGAGACCAGTATGCTAGGATAGACTGCCATATTGGCAGAGTTATTTTTGCATTCCAGGAGAGCAGGAATTTTTCTTTTCTCGAGGCGAAGTGGAACCTTCTCTTCCATTATTGCAGATGGCCGTAGCAGCAGTGCAGTTACCCCGGATAGTAGAAGAATTTCCAGACGTTTTCCCGGAAGAGCTTCCAGGAATGCCGCCAGAACGGAAGATCGAGTTCACTATCGACTTGATTCCCGGAACAGCACCAGTGTCAGAGAGAGTCTACAGGATGGCGCCGTCAGAATTGGAGGTATTGTACAAGATGATTGAAGAACTCCGGACCAAGGGATTCATTCGTGCAAGTGGATCGCCTTGGGGAGTCCCGATGCTTCTTGTGAAGAAGAATGATGGTACGTCCAGATTATGTGTTGACTATCGTACCTTGAACTCAGTGACAATCAAGAACAGATATCCTCTCCCAAGGATAGATGACTTGTTTGATCAACTCAGAGGAGCGGCAGTATTCTCGAAGGTTGATTTGCGGTCAGGGTACCACCAGATCAGAGTCAGAGAGCAGGACATCCCGAAGACAGCTTTCAGATCCAGATACGGACATTGGGAGTTCCTTGTTATGCCCTTTGGAGCGACCAATGCGCCGACAGTATTCATGGACCTCATGAATCGTATCTTCATGCCTTATTTGGATCAGTTCGTGATCGTGTTCATAGACGATATCCTGGTCTACAGCAAGAGTGAAGCAGAGCATGAGCAGCATCTCAGAGTTGTCCTCCAAATTCTCCGAGAGCACCAGTTGTATGCCAAGTTCAGTAAATGCGAGTTCTGGCTCGATCGCATTTCATACTTGGGTCATATCATTACCAGAGGCGGAGTAGAAGTGGATCCCCAGAAGATAGTGGCTATCGAAACCTGGCCAGTGCCCCGCACAGTTGCAGAAGTTCGCAGTTTTCTTGGATTAGCCGGCTATTACCGGAGATTTGTTTCGGACTTTGCTCGGATTTTAGCACCACTGACGCAGTTGACCCGTAAGGATATACAGTTCTCTTGGACAGCAGAATGTCAAGAATCTTTTGAGAAGCTGAAGCGAGGTTTGATGACGGCACCCGTTCTCACACTTCCAGATGGGACCGGAGGATTTTCAGTGTACTGTGACGCTTCAGGCAAGGGTTTAGGATGTGTTTTGATACAGCATGGGAAGGTAATAGCTTATGCGTCACGTCAACTTCGTGACCATGAGAGGAATTACCCAACCTATGACTTGGAACTGGCAGCAGTAGTGTTTGCACTCAAGCTTTGGAGACACTACCTGTATGGAGACAGGGTGGAGATTTTTACCGACCACAAGAGTCTGAAGTATGTGTTCACTCAGAAGGACCTTAATATGCGTCAGAGAAGATGGCTAGAGCTACTTGTGGATTATGATGTCAACCTACAGTATCATCCTGGGAAGGAACGTTGTGGCAGATGCATTGAGCAGGAGAGCCGGGGTTTACCTTCTGACAGCACAACCAGAATTATTGGCAGATCTTCAGAAGATGGGCATAGAAATTGTCCTTCCTACCAATGTGGCATTAATGGCCAGCATGCAAGTACAGTCCAGTATAGTTGAGAGGATCAAGATAGCTCAGTCCTCCGATTCTAAACTTCAGCGACTTAGAGCAGAATGTGAAGCAGGACGACGACCAGAATTATGCATTCATGAAGATGGTACACTTCGACATAGTAAGCGTCTTTGTGTACCCAGTGGAGATATCAGACAGAAGGTGATGGCGGAAGCCCACAGTTCTCAGTATTCGATTCATCCCGGTGGCACGAAGATGTACCGTGATATCCGTCAGCACTTCTGGTGGAATGACATGAAGAGGGAGATAGCTCGGTTTGTCTCTCGGTGTTTAGTTTGCCAACAAGTCAAGGCTGAACACCAGAGGCCAGCTGGACTTCTTCAGCCCTTGCCAATTCCAGAATAGAAGTGGGAGCATGTAACCATGGATTTTGTGACTGGATTACCTAGATCCCCAGCCGGTAGAGATGCTATTTGGGTTATAGTTGACAGGCTTACAAAGGTGGCTCACTTTCTTCCGTTCAGAGTGGGTCAATCAACAGCTCAGCTAGCAGAGATGTATCTTCGGCAGATCGTCAGATTCCACGGAGTACCAGTCAGTATCACTACGGATCGGGATTCGAGATTTACGTCACACTTTTGGCGTAGCTTGCAAGAGAGTTTGGGAACTCGTCTCCAGTTCAGCTCAGCATATCACCCGCAGACAGATGGTCAGTCGGAGCGCACGATCCAGACTCTTGAGGATATGTTGAGATCTTGTACACTCGACTTCGGTGGTTCGTGGGAGGATCACCTGCACCTGGTGGAGTTCTCGTACAACAACAGTTTCCAAGCTAGCATCCAGATGGCACCGTTCGAGGCACTGTATGGTAGGAAGTACAAATCCCCACTAGCATGGGACGATATGGGGGAGAGGCAGATGCTTGGTCCAGAGATAATCGCCCAGACAGTTGAAGTGGTCAGGAGAGTTAGAGATCATCTTCGTGTTGCACAAGATCGTTAGCGCCATTGGGCCGATTCTCATCGGCGTCCCCTTGAATTTTCTGTCGGCGACCATGTATTCCTGAGGATCTCGCCTAACCGTGGCGTCATTCGTTTCGGCGTACGGGGAAAGCTTAGTCCTAGGTATATAGGGCCGTTCGATATTCTGGATCGAGTAGGAGATGTGTCCTATCGTCTCGCTCTTCCACCGTCTCTGAGTGAGGTGTATGACGTGTTCCACGTATCCCAACTACGACGGTATATCCCGGACCCGAGCCACATCTTGGATCATTCGGAATTGGTTGTTGGTACCAACCTTTCGTATGAGGAGAGGCCCGTATCCATATTGGACCAAAGAGAGAAGATACTCAAGAACAAGACTATCAAGTTAGTCCGTGTTGCTTGGGGTCATCACTCTTTGGGAGAGTCAACGTGGGAGCGTGAGGATGATATCCGATCGCGATATCCCGACCTGTTTGACTCGTGAGGTATAATATCTTTCCTATGCCTCACGTCTTCGATTCCTTGCTTGTACGAATAATTGCTTGATTGCTTGACTAGTATAGCTTGCCTGTGAGTAGTATAGCTTGTCCTTGCAATCTCTAGCCACTTGATTAAATTCCGAGGACGGAATTCTTTTAAGGTGGGTAGAGTTGTAATGACCATTGTTCGTATTACGTATCTCGGTATACGTGTACGTATTTAGACTCGCATGGCTTGTCTCCTTGTTTGGTTCGGCCCAACTTAACTTGGTTCAGCTTGGTTTTGCATGGTTCGGTTTTTGCTAAATTTTGTGTGGACCAAACCACTCCCACCTACCACCACTTTCATTAAATAATCCCCCCTACCACCACCACTTTCAATAAATATCCCACTAGCATTTCTCTCTCTTCATTACTTCTTCTTTCCCACCATTACTTCTTCAACCACCAGGAAAGAAAGAGAGAGTGGGAGAGCTTAGACAAGTGCACCTTGCTTCATGGAGGAAGTCCATTTTTATTGTTCCATTGTCTTCCTCATGTGTTTCTAAACCACTTTAGTACTTGTCATTTTTCATTTCCAAGGTTAAATTTTGTAGATCTAGCTTTGTGGTATTTTTGGTTTCCAGGACTTTTGATCCATCACACTTGCATATTTGCTAAGTTGATGATACCATGATTGCAGAGAAGCTCGTTAGGTCCAATTTGACCTATGGAAATTTTGTTGAGCCGCATGGGCATATTTTTGCACTTAACCGCATGGCCTATTAATGCAATAACCAGTATTATTTTGCATGCATTATTTAATACAATACTAACAGTCAACCGCATAAGCATGAGGACAAGCATTATAATAATGCCTTCTTAGCCATGCATCCTTAAAGCGTTTAATGCATTAATTAAATGCACATTTTTCTTTACTAGCCGCATAGCATCCTTAGGCTTAAGGCATCCTAAAGGCATTTAATTAAAGCACTTTTCTTTAGTCATGCATGCATTTAATGCATGGAATAATGCACTCTTCCATGTACAGCCGCATAGGCTTGGAAAGAGGCATTTAATGCACTCTTGCATTACTTTATGCATTTACAACCTTAGTATTATATAGATTGTATACTTTTTGCAATTAATGCCATTCATTTTAATGCATTCATTCTTAATGCCATTCATTCTTAGCATTTTCCAAGTCCTGCTAATTGCTAGCCGCATGTGCTAGGGGGAGAGAATTAATGCATTAATTCTTAATGCATACTTTTGCATTTTTCCGAACCAGTCGCATAGGCTGAGGGGGGGGGGAGCACTTAATGCATTAATGCATTAATTCTAATGCATTCTAATGCATTAATTCTTAATGCATTCTAATTGCCAGCCGCATAGGCTGAGGGAGGAGAGCAATTAATGCATCCAAATGCATTAATTCTTAATGCATATTTTTTATGCATTTTTTCCGAGTTCTCCTGAGCCAGCCGCATAGGCTGAAGGGGGAGGGGAGAGCAATTAATGCAATCATATGCATTCATACTTTTTGGCATTTTCCTAAAGATATTTCTCTAAGCCAGCCGCATGAGTCCTTAGGAAAGTATTTAATGCAGTGTGCATTATACCAAGCCAGACGCATGCCTTTATACATTTAACATTTAATGCATTTAATAACGCATTCAAAGCACACTCCAGATGCAATCAGCCGCATGGCCTTACGCAAGCGATAGTTGCATGCATACACTAAGTTGGCCATGCAACCTATTTATATTATTAATATTCTTGGCCAAATTCTGTCAGCCGCATGTACCAGCACTTGGCCGCATGAGCTAATTGCTAGCCGCATGCAAAGCCAAGAGTGAGCCGCGTGAGCCTCCCACAGCCCTTGCCCTTTTTATATATTAATTATTATATGTGTACTTGTGCTAAAATTAATTGTTCCCTGACACGATGGTGACCCGTTGAGGTGCACTTTTGACATGACGTGATGGTGGCCCGACGTGGCGCACTCCTGACAGTGAACATGACATGACAAGATTGAATGGCCTGGACACCGTGGATGATTGTGTTTGTACAATTGAACCGATAATGTTCGCATCATGTCTAGGACGGGGATCCCTGAGTACCACGGTCAAGGGTACCTACTGTAAATGGCTACGGCTAACAACTAGAATAATTCAGTAGTCATGAGAGATATCCCCAGCTATAGGCGATGCTGTTATCCCGGCCACCATTGTGGGACTTGCAGTCTGCCGACGAGTAGGGCACAAGTCCAAATTCACTGATATATGGAAATAACGAGGCATTGCTAAAACGAACCCAAGTCGCCTGGATAACCTGGATTAGCTGCAGGGCTTGTGGCTGGAGGAATATCTCATTGCATGTGGTGATAATCCTAGCTAGCTAATGTAGAAAGCCGTAGTCATTGATTGGCAGGAAGCGACTGTATGGTGTGGTTTCAGTGCTCGGTTATTGCAAGCTTGATCGCATGATTGTCCCTATTTAACAATAAAGATCAGAGGCTAAGTTCGATTCAGGCGAAGGATTACAACCCCGGTCCTTGTTTGGTTTAAGGGTTGTAACCTGGCTCCCGGAGCAGTTCTAAGTCCTCTCTTCGTTTATTGTTTTATTGTACCCACGTCATGCTCGTAATGCTTTTACCTTACCAACAAGATTGGAGACGGAGTTCTATTCAAGTGAAAGGTTACAACCCCGGTCCTTGTCTGGTTTAAGGGTTGTGACCTGGCTACTTGAATGGTTCCCTCGTACTCCATTATGACTGTTGTTATCTCTTTACTTTCAGTTCTTTTAACTGCTTTAATACATTTTCTGATATGCTGGTTTTTAGTTCTTAAGTGAAGCCTCCTTTGTGGCACTTGCTCTTTCTGGAATCTGACCCAGCTGGTTTTGTGTGACCAGATTTCGGAGCTACCTCAGAGGATCTACCGACCTTCCAGCCCGATGGTGACCATCAGGCGTGACCAGGGCAACGAGTGGGTTTATTTTTGCTCTCCCACTCTATTGTAAAAAATTTATCTTGAGGCGTTTAGCCGGCGAGCACCTGTTAGCTCGTATTGCATACCTTATTATTGTCTGCCCACGGGCTGTAACATGATTGACAAATCCTAGGGTTGATCATGTACGACTAAACTCTTGCTAGTCTTCATATTTTGTTAACGACTAGCTTCATGATCAGCTGGATATGTAATGTTTGGGACGCCTTACTATTGTATATTTGGTGATCTTACATCTTGTAACTTTACTCGCTTGCTTGAGATTGAGACATTAGGCTTGTTATTGACCATAAGAGACTGATGGATTGTAGTTAAACCCTCATGTATCTAGACAGCCGTGACCGTATAGTGGGATGGATTTCATTTCATTATACGTAGCTGGCTGTGTATGCCCCCGCTCTCCAGTATTCTGGTTCTGGGGCGTTACATTGCCTCCTCTCTCTCTCTCTCTCTCTCTCTCTCTCTCTTTCTTGTTTTCTCTCCGTTGTATGTGATTAGGGTTAGGAAAAACCATATGTAAATCCCCTAATCCAGCAACAAAATCTGTACCGTATGATACGATACAACGGTGTAAAAAACACCATAAAATTAGCTTCAGCCCGACGACACAGAGTTCGGGTGGAACTCTGTGTAGGCAAGCCAGAACATTTCTGGACACAAGGGGACAGAACTCGGCCAGAGTTCTGCCCCCCTGTTCCAGTATGTCGTATGGTGGCTCCCAAGCTTCTCCTTCGTCTCCAAATGGCCTCGTCACCTCCCCGAGCTTCTCTGACATACAAACGGTGCTCGTCGTACTCCGGGATCTTCTCTACATAGGTTGGGAACCCCACGCACTCCAACACATAGCTGGTATGCGTGACCTAGTCACTTTTGCAACATCATTAATGCATCGGGTAATTCAATTGCAATAGACTGTAAGTGAATAATTATCCTATTTTTTTGCTCACACTAGAGAGTTACGGGGTCTAGATAAGATAAAGTTGGAGTATACCATGATAATTTATGACGTTCTTCTAGAACGAGGCATTTATCTCCCTTTTTTCCTCCCCCTAACATCGAGAAGACTATCACATCAAAATGGCAATCAACAAATCTTGCGGTAAAGGTATCTCTTGTCAATGGTTCTAAAATTTTAATAATTGAGGGAGATTTGAAATAAACATAAATTCTCAATCGTCGTTGGGGACCCATTTTGGTTCTCTTTGGAGGAGGGATAGAGACATAAACTGCATAACCAAATTTTCGAATATGAGAAAGATTTGGTTGGTGTACATAGATTAATTATGAAGAAGATAACTCATGGTCAGATGTTGGCCTTAACTTGATAAGTATTGCATGACCCCAAGCATTGATGGGTAACCTAGACTGCATAAGTAAAGGTCTAGCTATCAATTTGGAGTCTTTTGATCATCGATTCTGCCAAACCATTCTGGGTATGCACATAAGGAACATGATTCTCAACCTCTATTCCTAAGGATAGACAAAAATTATCAAAAGTTTGAGAGGTAAATTCAGCTGCATTATCTAGTATTATTGATTTGATAGTTTGATCAGAAAAATTGGTTCTAAGCTTTATGATTTGGGCCAATAGACTAGAAAAAGCTAAGTTTCGGGATGATAACAGATAAACATGAGACCATCTAGATGAAGCATCAATCAATACCATAAAGTATCTGAAAGGTCCACTGGAGGGATTCATTGGTCCACAAATATCTCCTTGAATTCTATAAAGAAAATAAGGTGACTCAGAGCTAATCTTCAGGATTGAGGGTCTCCTAATAAGTTTTTCCTGGGAACACGGGACATAAAAATGACCATTAGGTATATTGCGAGTTGTTAAAGAATGGCCACTAGAATTATTTATAATTTTTTCATTATCGTAGTCCCAGGATGGCCCAGACGGTCATGTCAAAGTTTAAAGTTAAGGGTATATTTTGGTGTCTGGCCAATGATGGGTCCTGAATTAGAGATGAGCTACTGGCACATAGAGGTATGAGACTCGACTACCCCAATGTGAGTGAAGTAGATCTCTAGTGATAAGCTGGAAAAATTTTCTAGAACAAACTTCTGGTTCCCTATTCTAGAGGTTACACAATGGTAGTCTTTATTATCCTCGCTCATAGTTTTAATATGATACCAGTTAGCCCTTATGTCCTTAAAACTCAGTAAGTTTCTTCTGAAACTACGAGAGTATAACACATTTTGTATATATAGCAAGTTTTGTTGGGTAAATTAATAGTGCTCTTCCGGAGCCTTCAATAATGTGAGCGGGACCGACTATCATGGAAACTACGTTTGCACTAGTAGTGATGTTAGAGAAAAAGACCTTATTTATAAGGATTGTGTGAGTGGTAGCACTATCCTGTCTTTATCTAGATTTATCATGAATTCCATTTCTTAGATATGACAATATCTTTATCAATACTTGTAAGAAAAACAGTATTAATCAATAGAGAACTTTATTGTAAACATAGAACTCCAGGTCTAAGAGAGCTTATAATACCAACATTAAATTTATGGCCTTTCGGGGGCCAGCAAGCCGCTGCGACCTGCAAAAAGTAATTTGCGGGCGATTGGGTTCCCCCGGGCATGCGACGCAACACTTGTCATGCATGCACCTATATGGGTGTTCCAAAATATATGCAAGCAATCATGTTTAATCATGTCATGTATTATATTCTGGAAAAAATGATCAATGATATTATAAATCATTTGAGAATGAAATTTTTTTGTCTAACTACCACAATAATATATGGTAACAAATCTTAGCATGTGATCGTAGACGACATTATTTATTTGAGAGGCTACCACCGACTTGTCTCGAAAGAATTCCTCTTCTCCAGTATTTTGGTTCAAAAAAATCTAACAATCAAAACTTACTAATTGAAAATCTAACATGTTTTATTAGCTTTGTAATTTATTTGAAGAGTTCTCTTGTTTTACAAGAACGAATTGTCTATTAACCTGGTTGGATCTCTGAAACTTTTGTGATGACCTAAAACTCCTCGAAGTTTTAGGTATGAATATGGACATGCTGATAACATTTTATGAAAATGACAAAAAGAGAAATATTGGTAGCCAAAAGATTTGTACGTAACTTTTCTCATTGATAACATATAAAGAGAAAATGTGATCGAGGTTGTTGTGGGTATGAATATGGACATCCATATTCGAATTTATCCAAATCACAACAACCCACTATTTGTTGTGGGCCTTCAACTAGCTATTAGAAGACAATGAATGAAGACTCTTCCATCCTCAAGAGTTATGTAAAAGATTACAAAGTTATGTATCTAATTTAAGAAGCACACGTTCTAAATTGATTTGCATGCTTAAAAAAGAAAAAGAAAAAATAGACTTTTTGAGGTCCTTTAGATTATGATACCCAGATTCGGATCAATTGTGCAGTTTTAGGCTACTCTTCCAGTTGTTTTTATTCCTCCAAGTTTGTAACCTGTAAAATGAAAATAAAGGTGTTCAATCAAATATGTATCTAAGGAAACATAAATCTTCTAATTATCACATACACCTTTTTAGGAGTCCTTTTTTTTTCCTCCAAGTTTGTAACTTGTAACTGAATTGAATGAAAATAAAGATGTTCAATAAATATTGTGCTCTTACAAAGGCACATAAGTTTTAACTACAATGTTTTTCTTCTTTTCAAATATGTATCTAAGGTAACATACATACATTCCTCAAACTGCAGGCATTATCCAAAAAGGTCGAAGCCAAGGTGGACGAACGTTCGGACATGGCATATCAACAAATACGGTTCCTTCCTCCATGTCGAAGGCGTACAACCATATGTCTTTGGGTCTAACATAATAGATGCAATTTCCCTTTAATCCCAGTTTGCTTGCAGGAGATGACCCTGAACAAGATCTTGAGGTTTTCAAAAAAAAGACACGATCTCCAATATTGTCCACCATGCACCATTTTTGTTGTGAGATGTCCATCTTGTAAACCCTAATATCAGCTTCTGTTAGGTCCCCGGAGTAAAGGAACGTGATGACTTTATATAGCTCCCCGCATGATTCCACGAGATAACTAGATAAACAAGAGAAACCAGGTGGATCTATATCTATAGTCCTTTCCATTTCCACAAGTGTGAGTCGTGGACAAGGAACACATTCGATAAGAACAAATGTTACTTTGAAACGTGCATCCATAAAATATTCCATTTGACGATACTACTCCAGTAATATAATCATTTTCTTGGAGCATACTACCGTATTCATAGAGTATCCAGTCATGTCCCATATGGTAAAACCGAATACTATCTTCACATAAGTTCACCAACATGACGACGAAATCTTGATCAGCAGGAGATGAAGACAATACAAGCTTGTACTCCTCGATGTCTAAAGGAGACGATAGAACCAGTGGGGGCAGCTCAATCCTCTGCATTGTCATGGAGTTTAAGAGAAAGTAATTGGAAGAGTCTGACTCAAGTATCAGAAGCCATCCTTGAGAAGATGGCCAAAAATAGTTATTGGACATCTCATGTACATAAAATCTAGACTCTGTTAAACTGAAAAAAGTTTGGTGACATCTATTATTTTTTCTGTGGATGAAGACTAGCCAAGGGACTGAGGTATTTGGTGGTAGAGATCTCGGTTGCCCTCCGGCTGATTCCTCGGGCTCTATAAAATTAACATACAATTAGATATATACATTGATAAAACAAACAAACAAACAAACAAACAAACATATTTACTTAAGATTATATATATATATATATATATATATATATATATATATATATATTAAACAATGGCTAGAGCATTCATTGAAAATATAGAAGAAGATAGGTTGGAACCGGGAGATAGCCCAAGTTCCTACAAAGTGAGGGTGTAACCCTTAACAAACATCCTGACGCGGACCATCATAAACCTAATTGACTCTTTTTTTTCCGAAATAATTGAAACAGACATTCGAAAATTTTCGAATTACGAAATTTTCGAAACGACGTTTCAAAACTACGAAACCAAACAGCGGTTAGGAGAACGAACGGGGGGGTGTGTGGGCCTCGAAGCCCGAGGGGGGGAAACACTGCACTGGGGGGGGGGGGGGGGGGGGGGGGGCTAGCGCTCTGCCCGATGGGGTGAGCGCGCGGCTCAACGAGCCTCGAACCCCACCCCGGCACACATCCCGGAACTGAGTGGCTCCGGCGAGGGAGTCCGGAGCTCCGGCGAGGGCCAGATCGAAGAGGGGGGAGGCAAGGGAGAGCAGGGAGGGCGGGCGACCGGGAGGGGCGAAGGGCGGGGGAGGGAAGACGAGGACGAGGGCGGGCGACCGGGAGGGGGACGGAGGACGGGGCTCCAGCGTCGGACCCAGATCGGAGACGAGGCGCCGGAGGCAGCCGAGGAGCGCCGGGAGAGGCGAAGGGCGGGGGAGGGAAGAAGGAAGGGGATGACGGCCGCCGAGAGGAAATGGAGAGGCGTGTCCGACTAGCTGGGAGGACCTACCACCGGCGGTGGGGGTCTTCCTGCTGGAGACGTAGAGAGCGCCTGGGACCGCCAGCGGGGGGGGGGGGGGGGGAGCTGGGAGGGGCCGCTATCGCCGCGGGGGGGAAACTGAACCTAGCCGTCGGCTTCGCAGCCGCAGCGGCCACCGAGGGGGGCTCACTAGGGATGGGTGCCGCCGCCGAGAGGGGAGCGCGGGGGCCAGAGAGCGCCATGGGGGGGCCGTGGCAGGAGGAGGGGGAGGAGCTCCCGCGTGGCCTGCGGCGGAGGGAGGGGGGAGACGCCGCCTGACCATCCAGCCAGGGACGCGAGAGGCGTTGGGGGGGGGGGGGGGGGGGGGGGGGGGGGGGCGGCGCCGGCGAGAAGCAGCCGAAGGTCGCCGCACGTCCGCATGACGCCGAGGAGGGGGAAGGGGGAGTGGGGGGCGCCGGCGAGTAGATCAACGGCAAGGGAAGAGCCGGAGGGGGGTCCGGCGCTGGGGGAGGAAGGCGGAGGGGGTGGCGCCTGCCGAGGGCCGACGAGGAGCTCAGCCGGGGGGCGGAGGGAAGACGTGGCTTTGTTGGGCCACAGCGGGGGGCGAGCGGAGGGCGACTGCCGAGGGCAACCCGAGGGGGCGACGGAGACCGCGCTGGGGGGAGGCCCGAGGATGGAGGGGGCCGGGGAGGCGCCTTGGGGAGCGGCAGGAGGTCGACGTCGTCGACGAGCACGACGACGACTGCGGCGAGGACGGCCGCACTGCGGGCCGGCGACGGCGAGCAGCCATGCTTGGGGCGAGGCGGAGGGGGCTACCACGCGGGGATCGCGGTGGTGACGGGGAGTGGGTGGGGCTCCGAAGAGGAGGGGGCTCCACTGCCATCCGGCCGCCCCGCCGGGGAAGGAGGTCGGTCCCGCCCACCACCCAAGGAAGAGGAGCGGTGGGGGAGCCCTATGGACGGCCGGGCGAGATCTCCCCATGAAGAAAAGACTATATATATATATATATATATATATATGAGAACTTCTCGTAAGCTTAATCTTAATATTAATTAATGTTAATTCTAAAATTAAAATTAAAATTACAAATATAATTAAAATAGCATTAACATTAACACTAATATATAAAATATAAATTATAGTATATTTATTTCTAAAGATATATAATTTTTTAAAATATATCTCTATTTTAAAAAATTAAAAAAACCTACATCTATCTTAACAATAAGTCTTATTTATTTTTTAAATAGTGAAGAGATTTTTTTTATTCATCTTAAAAAAATAAGAGATATAAGTTGATTTATTTTTTTAAAAATAGAGATAGATTTTTTTTAAAAACAATCTATCTTCAAAGTTCAAAGATAAATATAACTAAAAAATTATATTTAAAATATTATATTAACGTTAATTTTCACATTATATCTGATGTTAACTTTTCGGTGTTAATGTTGTTATTGATATTTTTAATTTTAATTTTAGTTTTAATTTTAACATTAATTTTTATTTTTATTTTGAAGGGGAAAAAAATTTAATTTTAATTCTAATGTTCATTGTAGTGATAATTTTAATGTTAATTTTAATTTGATATTAATTTTAAAATTAATGTTAGTTTATCATTAAAATTATAAATTAATATTAAAATTAACACTAAAATCAAAATCAAAATGAAAACTAAAACAAAAATTATAATTTAAATTTAAATTTAAATTTTAAAATTAATTTAACATTAAAACTAAAATTAATTTTAAAATTAAAATTAAAATTACAATTATAATTAAAATCAACATAATATTAAGAGTAGCATTAACATTAACACTAATATATAAAATATAAATTATAGTATATTTATTTCTAAAGATATATTATTTTTTAAAATATATCTCTATTTTAAAAATTAAAAAAAAAGTTACATATATATCTTTCTTCTTAAAAAAAAATTCTCTATTTAAAAATAAATAGATAGCCTTATTTTTTTTAAAAATAGAGATATGTTTGTTTTTAAAAGGAGATTTAATTTTTTAAAGAGAAATAAATTTAGAAGTTAAAGATAGAGATATGTTTGTTTTTATGAGAAAATATTTAATTTTTTAAACAGAAAAAAATTTAGAAGGAAAACTCAAGTGTCCGTACGAAATTAAACTTGTTTTGGGCCGATCAAAAACATACTTTAGTGCTTTGTCTTTCCTCCATAAGCCCAACTCCAGAAAACCTATTAATACTGTTTGCAGCCATTCCCTACCAGCACATTCCAAAAAGCATTCTTACCAGCACAACCTTCCCATGGCGAAAACCAAAAGAGTGGCCAGTGAGTAATTAGGAATCTATTATTTTTCTAATGTTATCTTTTATTTGTAGATCTTTCCCTAGGGTTAGGGTTTTAAATCTTTCCCTAGGTTTAGGGTTTTAAATCTTTCCCTAGGGTTAGGGTTTTTAAATCACTAATTTAGCTGCTTGATTTGAATATTATCCAATTATTGTTAAATATAATGATTTGAATCTGGTATGCAATTACCAGTGCTGTGTCTTTCCTCCATAAGCCCAACTCCAGAACACCTATTAATACTGTTTGCAGCCATTCCCTACCAGCACACTCCAAAAAACATTCTTACCAGCACAACCTCCCCATGACGAAAACCAAGAGTGGCCAGTGAGTAATCAGGCTACCCGAGGGGGCGACGGAGACCGCGCTGGGGGGAGGCCCGAGGATGGAGGGGGCCGGGGAGGCGCGTGGAGGAGCGGCAGGAGGTCGACGTCGTCGACGAGCACGACGACGACTGCGGCGAGGACGGCCGCACTGCGGGCCGGCGACGGCGAGCAGCCATGCTTGGGGCGAGGCGGAGGGGGCTACCACGCGGGGATCGCGGTGGTGACGGGGAGTGGGTGGGGCTCCGAAGAGGAGGGGGCTCCACTGCCATCCGGCCGCCCCGCCGGGGAAGGAGGTCGGTCCCGCCCACCACCCAAGGAAGAGGAGCGGTGGGGGAGCCCTATGGACGGCCGGGCGAGATCTCCCCATGAAGAAAAGACTATATATATATATATATATATATATATATATATATATATATATATATGAGAACTTCTCGTAAGCTAAATCTTAATATTAATTAATGTTAATTTTAAAATTAAAATTAAAATTACAAATATAATTAAAATCAACATAATATTAAGAGTAGCATTAACATTAACAATAATATATAAAATATAAATTATAGTATATTTATTTCTAAAGATATATAATTTTTTAAAATATATCTCTATTTTAAAAAATTAAAAAAACCTACATCTATCTTAACAATAAGTCTTATTTATTTTTTAAATAGTGAAGAGATTTTTTTTATTCATCTTAAAAAATAAGAGATATAAGTTGATTTATTTTTTTAAAATAGAGATAGATTTTTTTTAAAAACAATCTATCTTCAAAGTTCAAAGATAAATATAACTAAAAAATTATATTTAAAATATTATATTAACGTTAATTTTCACATTATATCTGATTGTCACGTCCCACTTCCCAAATGGAATGGTGACGTCATACACATCCCCAGGCTACGCGCCGAAAATCCGCGATTGTCGCCCGTAAACATCAGCAAAAATGGAAAATGCCAGAGATTACAACTTATTATACATATGGAAATTGTTATACAGGACTTCATCAACAATACTTCTACAAGCTTATTACAAAAAAATAACTAGCAAGTTGTCCAGGCGATTACTCCTCGTTGTACTGCGGCGTTACTTCAGCGGAGACGTCCTCTTCTTCACCTAGTGAACAATACTAGGTCGTTTTAGAAAACGACAAGCAAGTCCTCGGTCAAGGACGGTAAAGTATGCAAAAGAAAGATGCAGTTCTTCAAAAGAAAGAAATATGCCAACTAGCACTATTATATGTGTTTACTTCACAAAAATCAAGGAAATGTAAATGACATCCTACTCCATAGATTGTAAGATATTCTGAGCTTCCCTTGAGCTCTCAGTAGGATTTTGCTTCCCTTGAGCAATCAAGAAACTACCTACCTTTGATAGGTGGAGTTATTTGCTGGAGTAAGATAAAATTTAGTAGACTAAATGCAATGCAATTTTGAGAACAGTACTCTGAATTAATTCCCTAAATAATTCCCGTGAACAATCCCGTTAACCTGGGATCAGGCTGTGATTTCGGAGCCTCCCTTGGGCTAAAACCAATCTATTCGATGTTACTGTCGGAATAGAAGTAGCAGGACAGGAGCCTCTCTTGGGCTAGTACTTATATAGAAGTACTCATCAGGATATTCAGGAATCGCTGATCAGCTTTTTATGGTTATTATGTTACGGGATATCTAGGGATATTCAGTTGTCCTCCCCACCCAATGATTCTAAAATTTCCGAAAATCAGAAATTTGTCTATCTCCTAAATTTTTCAAAAAATTCGGCATAGTCTCCTTTGTATTTAGAAGCTCCGACAATTTACAAAACATGATATAAAGAGATATATGGGCTCGCCGACCCCTTCGGTGGAGCAACTCTCAACACCGGAACCACGCATTTAATATCCGGGTACGCCGACCCCTTCGGTGGAGCAACTCTCAACACCGGAACTCAAGCAAGCATATGTATATATAAATACTTAATTCTTACCATGGCAATTTGGCAAGCAAGCAAGCAATTTATTTAGGCAAGCAATTTCTTTGATTTGAGCGACTTGTAGTTCACTATCCCAAGTATCCAAATGAAGTTATTAGTAATATATATGCATCAATTCCATGTGTCATAACTTAAAATAAAAAAAAATGTTAGACTCTTAGCAATGTTGCATTAGTATGCTAGAGAGTTGGAAATTGTAGAGTAAAATTATCGTGGTACATAGAGACTTGCAAATTAATTAATTTAACCATCAATCATTCCAACAGGTGTTATTTTGATTGGTTTAATAATTTGGACAGAATTTAAATGGTTATGCTAACATCGAAAACTACTCTCGTGTACACGTGTTTAAGAAAACGTAAGACATGTATATATATTTAATTTGTGTAGGTTAAGCCCCTAAAATCATATCGCGAGTTAAAATTGTACATGGGTATATGAATAAGAATTTGCATCTATACATATATAGTATCAAAGTGTGTATAAATATATCATGTATCCAGGATCCCATTGATGTTGTGTCCAATACTTAATATACTTGCGTTGTGTCCTACACAAGGTGTCCTTTACATATATCAATTGTATCGTGTCAAGTTGCTTGCTCATCTCTATATTTATACTACAATATTACATGGTGGATTTTAACCATAATATACATATATATATTCAGAAAAATGGAAATAATTCCTAATTTATTCCATTATGAAACTTAGAGCAAATATAAGATAAGTCTTAACTTGTAATTTCAGAAATTCAATAAATTCATAATTAATCAAAACTAACATAGGTGATTAAATTTAGAATCTTCAAGAGAAGGAGGAGGGGAGAAAGAGGACTTGCCTTGAGTGGTGAATGCCCTAATCTCCTTTGTAATGCCTAATTCATCCAATAACAAGGAATTTGTTAGAAACCTCCTAACCTAGAGTTTGAAGGAAGGGATTTACACATAGAGATGAAGAAGGAGGAAGGAATTTAGATTTTTACCTAGGTTTCTCCTTAGGAATTGGAAGTGGAAGAGGATGAAGAAGTGGAGGAGGTGGAGTTGTGGTGGCCGGAGGGGCTGGCCGGCGGCAGCAGGGGCGGCGGGCGGCGCCGGCGGCGGCGGCGGCGGGCGGCGCCGGCGGCGGCGGCGGCGAGCACAGCAGCGGCAGCAGCAAGGCAGGAGCGGCAGCGGCAGCAGGGAGCTTGGGGGGTCGGGTGGTGTGTGGGTTTTGTTTTGTGTTTTGTTTTTTTTTTTTTTTCTTTGGTTATAAGTGTGTGTGTGTGTTGTATATATAGGAAAAGAAGTGGTGAGGTGTCCCCCACCCCATCCCTTTGTAGGGACACCTTGCACCCCCCCCCCCTAGGGCTAGGGTTATGGTTAGGGGTAGGGTGTAGGGCTAGGGTTATGGGTAGGGGTAGGGTGTAGGGACACAACATGACAAAACAAAAAAAAAATCTAATCCACAAGATAAGTTAACACAAGACAATAATAAATAATAATAATAATAATAATAATAATATTTTGAGTGTGACAAGTCTACCCTCCTTAGAAAAATTCCGTCCTCGGAATTTGAAATAATTAGACTAGCAATATGGTTACTGACCTGTCTTAGGGAATAAATACGGGTATTGCTTCCGCATGTCTTCTTCCTTCTCCCAAGTTGAATCTCCAGGAGAATCCCTGCTCCACGCAACTCGTACTAACGGAATGACCCGATTGCGGAGTATCTTATCTCTTCGATCCAAGATCCCAACGGGTCTCTGTTCTATCCGGAGTGTAGGCCCGATGGTGATTTCTGAATGATCGAGTATATGGCTCGTGTCCGGCACATATCTTCGTAGCTGGGAAACATGGAATACATTGTGAACTCCTTCTAGTGCTGGCGGCAAGGCGAGTCGATATGACACATTCCCAACTTTCTCCAGGATGTCGAATGGTCCAATATATCTGGGACTTAGCTTTCCTCTGGTCCCGAATCTGATGGTTCCCTTAGTTGGTGAAATTTTCAGAAATACATGTTCTCCGGGTTGGAACTCCAATATTCTTCGGTGCTTATCCGCCCACATCTTCTGTCTGTCCTGAGCTGCTTGCAGGTGACTTCTTATTGCTTTGATGATATCCACAGTTTGCGTTACTAATTCTGGCCCCAACAATTGTCTTTCTCCTACGTCGGTCCAACATACCGGCGATCTGCACTTCCTACCATATAGTGCTTCAAAAGGAGCCATTTTGATACTATCATGATAACTGTTGTTATATGAAAATTCTACCAAATGTAGATGATCATCCCATGCTCCTCCAAAATCTAAAGTACACGCTCTCAGCATGTCTTCTAAGGTCTGAATGGTTCTTTCAGACTGGCCGTCTGTTTGGGGATGGTAGGCGGAGCTAAATTTCAATTTAGTGCCAAGACTTTCTTGCAAGCTTTTCCAGAAATGTGAAGTAAATCTGGTATCTCTATCCGATACTATACTCACTGGCACTCCATGCTGTCTAACAATCTGTCTCATGTACATTTCGGCCAAGACCTCCGTTGACTGTCCAACTCGAAAGGGCAGAAAACGAGCGGACTTGGTAAGTCTGTCTACAATGACCCAAATAGCATTATTACCCCTTTGGGTCCTAGGCAATCCTGTCACGAAATCCATGGTGAGGTGCTCCCATTTCCATTCGGGTATGGGTAACGGCTGGAGAAGTCCTGCTGTCCTTTGATGCTCCGCTTTTACTTGCTGACAGACAAGACATCTTGATACAAATCTGGCGACTTCTCTCTTCATCCCGTGCCACCAAAATGTGTCTCAAATCTTTGTACATCTTAGTGCTGCCCGGATGAATGGAATATTGTGAGTTGTGGGCTTCTGACATAACCTCTGTTCTTAAATCTCCACTGGGCACACATAATCGATCTCCGAATCTTAGTGATCCGTCCGGATGCTTCCTTATCCCGGTCTGGAGTCCCTCTTCTGTTTGTTTCCAAATTTTCTGAAGTTTTGAATCATTCTGTTGAGCTTCCTTAATTCTATCTATTAAGGAGGACTGTACTTGCAAGTTTTGCCATATTCCTTCGGTTAGCGGACGTATCACTTCAATTTCCATTTTCCTCAAATCCTCAAGGATTTCTTTGGGTGTATTCATGAAGAAAGCTTCGGGTCTTCTACTTAAGGCATCAGCCACCTTATTAGCTTTGCCCGGATGATAGGTCAGCTCCATGTCAAAATCCTTCAGTAACTCCAACCATCTTTTCTGTCTCATATTAATCTCCTTTTGTGTGAAGACATTTTAAGCTCTTGTGGTCTGTGTATATTTTGATTCTTTCTCCATATAAATAGTGTCTCCACAACTTGAGTGCGAATACTACCGCTGCAAGTTCAAGATCATGAGTTGGATAATTCCTTTCATGTGTCTTTAATTGTCGGGATGCATAGGCTATGACTCTCCCGTGCTGCATCAGTACACATCCTAAACCCTTACCTGATGCATCACTATATATCTCATATCCACCTGAACCAGAGGGTAATGCTAGTATTGGAGCTGTAATTAATCTTTTCTTCAGCTCGTCAAATGCTGCTTGACATTTCTCCGTCCAATTAAATTTTTCTTCCTTCCGAGTAAGACGGGTTAAAGGTTCTGCAATTCTTGAAAAGTTTTCTACAAATCTCCGATAATAGCCAGCCAATCCTAAGAAGCTTCTGATTTCTGCTACTGACTTAGGTGTTGGCCAAGACTTAACTGCTTCTACTTTCTTTGGATCTACCGAGATGCCTTCTCCACTGACAATATGTCCTAGAAATGGTATTTGGTCCAACCAAAACTCACATTTACTAAGCTTAGCATACAATTGTTCTTCCCGCAGAGTTTGCAATACTATCCTCAAATGTTTTTCATGCTCCTCTTCACTTTTGGAGTATACAAGGATGTCATCAATAAATACAATCACAAAGTTATCCAGATATTGATAAAATATTCGATTCATCAGGTCCATAAATATAGCAGGTGCATTTGTCAACCCGAATGGCATAACTAAGAATTCGTAATGCCCATACCGAGTTCTAAATGCAGTCTTTGGGATGTCTTCCTTTTTCACCTTTACCTGATGATATCCGGATCTCAAATCAATTTTTGAAAATACCCTTGCCTCTCCTAACTGATCAAACAGTTGATCGATCCTAGGTAAGGGATATTTATTCTTGATGGTAACCTCATTCAAAGCCCTATAGTCAATCACCAGGCGTAGGGTACTATCTTTCTTTTTCACAAATAATACTGGTGCACCCCATGGTGAAGCGCTAGGTTGAATAAACCCTTTTGACAATAACTCCTTTATCTGTTTATTTAACTCAACTAGCTCCTCTTTGTTCATTGGGTATATCTTCTTGGCTATGGGTGCAGCCCCCGGTATTAAATCTATAGAAAATTCCACGGCTCTGTCTGGGGGTAGCCCTGGTAATTCTTCTGGGAACACATCCTTGAATTCTTCTACTACCCTTGGAAATGATTGCTCTGCTACTCCTTGCAGCAGTACTGGTAATTCAAATTTCTCTAGCTCCTCTGCATTGAACTCATTTTGGTCTCTTGCAAATTCATAAGACTCGCCGTCAGGGAGTTGGAATGAAATTTTCCCCTGACCGCAGTCTATATTGGCTAATGTTGCAGTTAGCCAATCCATACCCAATATTACATCATAATTGCTTGTTGGAAAGACAAGCAATCGGGTACGAAAAGCGCCTCCACCCAATTTAATGGGACATCTACGACATACTCGACTGACTTCTACTACTCCATTACCGGTGAGTACTTGACTGACCGTGGTTGTCCATATCCTGAGAAAACGCAATTCTTAGGGAAGTATTTAACTCGTAATTTCCAACAAGAGTGTATCATGAAACTTCGTATATATGTATATATTCATTCATTAAAATGAGAGTAATTACAAAATGGTGCTCCTTACTCTCATTTTTCATTTACATACATTCTTGCTACCTAGTTACTCATGTCACCCATCATCCCAAAACGTGACATGGTAAACTATTCTACTTCATACAAGTACATATCTGCAGATGCCAAAATACAAGGAAAGGACTTCTTCTTCACTATGTACAGGGTTAAGACATCTTATGCTACGGCTTCAATAAGCTCCCTCCCTTCAGCAAGGATCTCTACTTCTGTATATATCCTCTCAAAGTCATCCATGGTGCCTTCGTAGCCGTGCAATCCGACATAGATGCGGTTCGGGTCTCGGACATAAAGACAGTAGGTGATGTACTCAAAGTACACTTCAGCGCCATCCTCCACGTCTCGTACCATAGGACGCCTGACTCCATAGAATATTTGGTAGACGTGAATGTCATACCAGTCGGGTGCGTTCCATAGTATCCTGGCATAGCGTTGGTATAGGTACAAGGTGTACTCGCTTCCATCCCATTCCAAACTGGGTATAAACAGGTCCATATCCTTGATATCCTATGTAAGAATTTCTTATAAGGAACATAAGGAGATTGAAAAAAGCATATTTTATTTATTTATAGAACAATATGCCCTTGGCTTACATACATACTTGGTCACATTCTACCTACATGCAGATATATCTTACATTTCATCCATCCTAGCTACATACACATACTTATCATCTATAGATACTAGGGATCTAAGTCCATATTTCCCTACTTACTTACATTCTTACTACATGCATCCATATATTACATTCTTACTTCATACATTCCACATACATACATGCTTGAGGATCTAAATCCACATCTTCCTGATGTTGTGCACTATTGCGTTTGGATGAGTTTGCAGCCATTCTTCCAAGGTACCATTGCGATCAGTCTTTGGGCCTTTGGTGGGTTCTGCCTTTATCAGGACATAATAATGTACCGAGTTGTAATACTCCTTCCTTTCATCATCTATGTCTGACACTATTGGATATTTCAATTCGTAGTGTACTCCATAGGCTTCGATCATTCCTTTACGCGCTACGTGCCACATCTTCCTTACAAATGCATAATACTCGTCTAGGCTGTGACTATCATTTTCTAGTCTTGCGAAGGGTGCAAACCGAGGCATGACCTAGATTGAAAAGAAAATAAAAAAAGTACTTCTTCCTTAGGTTAGTAACTCTTTAGTAGGATTTAAGATCTAGACAGGAAAGAGGAATTTGTAAGGGAAAAGGCTACCAACTATTTATCTACCTTACTTAAGGATTTCTAAGATATGATTGGAAATCAAAGTTTTCTATCTGAGTATAAAACCTACGTCTAGACCTAAGGTCCGTTCTGGATTTTCCATTTTCGCCGACCTGCATGGGCCACCACTAAAAGACGTGTCACGTCCCACTTCCCAAATGGAATGGTGACGTCATACACATCCCCAGGCTACGCGCCGAAAATCCGCGATTGTCGCCCGTAAACATCAGCAAAAATGGAAAATGCCAGAGATTACAACTTATTATACATATGGAAATTGTTATACAGGACTTCATCAACAATACTTCTACAAGCTTATTACAAAAAAATAACTAGCAAGTTGTCCAGGCGATTACTCCTCGTTGTACTGCGGCGTTACTTCAGCGGAGACGTCCTCTTCTTCACCTAGTGAACAATACTAGGTCGTTTTAGAAAACGACAAGCAAGTCCTCGGTCAAGGACGGTAAAGTATGCAAAAGAAAGATGCAGTTCTTCAAAAGAAAGAAATATGCCAACTAGCACTATTATATGTGTTTACTTCACAAAAATCAAGGAAATGTAAATGACATCCTACTCCATAGATTGTAAGATATTCTGAGCTTCCCTTGAGCTCTCAGTAGGATTTTGCTTCCCTTGAGCAATCAAGAAACTACCTACCTTTGATAGGTGGAGTTATTTGCTGGAGTAAGATGAAATTTAGTAGACTAAATGCAATGCAATTTTGAGAACAGTACTCTGAATTAATTCCCTAAATAATTCCCGTGAACAATCCCGTTAACCTGGGATCAGGCTGTGATTTCGGAGCCTCCCTTGGGCTAAAACCAATCTATTCGATGTTACTGTCGGAATAGAAGTAGCAGGACAGGAGCCTCTCTTGGGCTAGTACTTATATAGAAGTACTCATCAGGATATTCAGGAATCGCTGATCAGCTTTTTATGGTTATTATGTTACGGGATATCTAGGGATATTCAGTTGTCCTCCCCACCCAATGATTCTAAAATTTCCGAAAATCAGAAATTTGTCTATCTCCTAAATTTTTCAAAAAATTTCGGCAGAATCTCCTTTGTATTTAGGAGCTCCGACAATTTACAAAACATGATATAAAGAGATATATGGGCTCGCCGACCCCTTCGGTGGAGCAACTATCAACACCGGAACCACGCATTTAATATCCGGGTACGCCGACCCCTTCGGTGGAGCAACTCTCAACACCGGAACTCAAGCAAGCATATGTATATATAAATACTTAATTCTTACCATGGCAATTTGGCAAGCAAGCAAGCAATTTATTTAGGCAAGCAATTTCTTTGATTTGAGCGACTTGTAGTTCACTATCCCAAGTATCCAAATGAAGTTATTAGTAATATATATGCATCAATTCCATGTGTCATAACTTAAAATAAAAAAAAAATGTTAGACTCTTAGCAATGTTGCATTAGTATGCTAGAGAGTTGGAAATTGTAGAGTAAAATTATCGTGGTACATAGAGACTTGCAAATTAATTAATTTAACCATCAATCATTCCAACAGGTGTTATTTTGATTGGTTTAATAATTTGGACAGAATTTAAATGGTTATGCTAACATCGAAAACTACTCTCGTGTACACGTGTTTAAGTAAGAAAACGTAAGACATGTATATATATTTAATTTGTGTAGGTTAAGCCCCTAAAATCATATCGCGAGTTAAAATTGTACATGGGTATATGAATAAGAATTTGCATCTATACATATATAGTATCAAAGTGTGTATAAATATATCATGTATCCAGGATCCCATTGATGTTGTGTCCAATACTTAATATACTTGCGTTGTGTCCTACACAAGGTGTCCTTTACATATATCAATTGTATCGTGTCAAGTTGCTTGCTCATCTCTATATTTATACTACAATATTACATGGTGGATTTTAACCATAATATACATATATATATTCAGAAAAATGGAAATAATTCCTAATTTATTCCATTATGAAACTTAGAGCAAAATATAAGATAAGTCTTAACTTGTAATTTCAGAAATTCAATAAATTCATAATTAATCAAAACTAACATAGGTGATTAAATTTAGAATCTTCAAGAGAAGGAGGAGGGGAGAAAGAGGACTTGCCTTGAGTGGTGAATGCCCTAATCTCCTTTGTAATGCCTAATTCATCCAATAACAAGGAATTTGTTAGAAACCTCCTAACCTAGAGTTTGAAGGAAGGGATTTACACATAGAGATGAAGAAGGAGGAAGGAATTTAGATTTTTACCTAGGTTTCTCCTTAGGAATTGGAAGTGGAAGAGGATGAAGAAGTGGAGGAGGTGGAGTTGTGGTGGCCGGAGGGGCTGGCCGGCGGCAGCAGGGGCGGCGGGCGGCGCCGGCGGCGGCGGCGGCGAGCACAGCAGCGGCAGCAGCAAGGCAGGAGCGGCAGCGGCAGCGGCAGCAGGGAGCTTGGGGGGTCGGGTGGTGTGTGGGTTTTGTTTTGTGTTTTTTTTTTTTTCTTTTCTTTGGTTATAAGTGTGTGTGTGTGTGTGTGTTGTATATATAGGAAAAGAAGTGGTGAGGTGTCCCCCCCCCCAATCCCTTTGTAGGGACACCTTGCACCCCCCCCCCTAGGGCTAGGGTTATGGTTAGGGGTAGGGTGTAGGGCTAGGGTTATGGGTAGGGGTAGGGTGTAGGGACACAACATGACAAAACAAAAAAAAAATCTAATCCACAAGATAAGTTAACACAAGACAATAATAAATAATAATAATAATAATAATATTTTGAGTGTGACAAGTCTACCCTCCTTAGAAAAATTCCGTCCTCGGAATTTGAAATAATTAGACTAGCAATATGGTTACTGACCTGTCTTAGGGAATAAATACGGGTATTGCTTCCGCATGTCTTCTTCCTTCTCCCAAGTTGAATCTCCAGGAGAATCCCTGCTCCACGCAACTCGTACTAACGGAATGACCCGATTGCGGAGTATCTTATCTCTTCGATCCAAGATCCCAACGGGTCTCTGTTCTATCCGGAGTGTAGGCCCGATGGTGATTTCTGAATGATCGAGTCGGGTCTCTGTTCTAAGTTTAGGGTTTTAAATCTTTCTCTAGGGTTAGGGTTTTAAATCACTAATTTAGCTGCTTGATTTGAATATTATTCAATTATTGTTAAATATAATGATTTGAATCTGGTATGCAATTACCAGTGCTGTGTCTTTCCTCCATAAGCCCAACTCCAGAACACCTATTAATACTGTTTGCAGCCAATTCCCTACCAGCACACTCCAAAAAATATTCTTACCAGCACAACCTCCCCATGACGAAAACCAAGAGTGGCCAGTGAGTAATCAGGCTGAAAGTTGGCGCTCAATTGATAAAAGTTATTCTAGGTATAATAGGTTGATCTTTCATAGAGTTCACATCAAAGGAGAAGATTTGAAATCCAATTTTTTCCATGGGGGATATAAAAAATTTTAGCTTCCTCGTGGACGTTGCTTGGGTTCCCCATGCTAACTTTGGTGCATGTATACTAAGTACTAATGCAGCTTGTGTACGATCCAAGAAGTTAATAATTAATCTAACATGAATGGATAACCAAAATGCATGTGCTGTAACAACTAACAATGCAAAACTATAAATACACACCATATCATCAAAAACATAGACAACTCTTATTACTACAGATTTAATGGAAACTGAATTCTGAGCTAAGTGAATCATAGTTTTGTTGTCTCTAGTATAAATACCTGGTGATATATATGGAGGCCATTGAGATTAGAGAGGATAATTTTGAGCCATATAAAAGTATAAATACCTGGTGATATAGAGGCCATTGAGATGAGAGAGAATAATTTTGAGCCATATAAGAGTATAAATACCTGGTGATATAGAGGCCATTGAGATGAGAGAGGATAATATATATGGAGGTCTCCTTCAATATATGCTGCTTCTCAAGATACTTTTTCTTTATTTCGATACTGCCTCAATATCAGTTTTGGGGCTTCTTTCTTGTCCTTTTTGCTGCAAACCTGGCAATGATGACTTATTCATGAATATTCATCTTTTTAAATATTTCATCATATGTTCTGCACTTTCTAAATTTTCTATAGGTTTCTAGTTCAATACATTTTAGTGAACTTTGGGGTAATACCTGCCGTTCTAACTGGGGAGTTCTTCCCATTTAATGTTCTCAGCTCGCAGGATTGGAAGGCACAATTAAAGATACCACCACGTGACACTCGTTACCAGACTGAGGTAAAATTTGTAATTTCGTTTGCAATACTTGTATGCAAATGTCTTTGGTGTCAGACATCCGTCTTGCCTGAGATGTTCCATTTGTAATTGAACGTAGTCACTTATTGAAATTTTGACATATTGCTAAAACGTGTTATGTTTAATACAACCATTATATGATTTCTGCCACTTTTAGCTCTTCATTTTCTTACTGCTTGTATGCAATATCATTGCTTATTGGTTCCTGCATAAGTTCATTTTCCACGCATATATTTATGTAATAATGATTTCATGGCTATTCTTGAACTAGGACATGATGGTAGATTATACTGTACTTTCATCACATGATACTATTTTAATGCTATATAGGAGAAATCCAGAGAATCATACAGACAAAAATCTTAAACCTTCGACAGTCTGATCCACACAATTTCTAGAGGTTTATGCACATTGGAAATAGTTTTTTAATGCTGTCCTAGAAAAACCCATTCAATTAAAATAGTTTTCTAATGCTGTCCTAGAAACAACCATTATTCTTCTTCCAGCTTCTAATGGCATCCTTTATCAGCTGTCAGGCAGGCTTGTACCTGTGAGTACATCAAGAAAAAATCTTGATGAGTAGTAGTAGACAAATTGCAAAAGACAAATTGACATCAAAATTCCAAGTTTAGGTCTATTCTAATTTAAAATATTTCATATATATTATTAATATTAATAATATATTATATTTTAAAAGAATGATATTTGTTTTTATTTTTTCCCATGCAATACTGCATTGTAGTAAAACTGACTGAACAAAGACGTCACACTTAACTAATGAGAAAGCTTCATCAAGTAGCTCTAACTGGATTTGACGTCACACTGAACAAATATGTTACTCGTATGTTGTATGTGATTATCTTTCTTCACTTGTAACCTAACTGGATTTGACATCATTGTTGGATCTTCACATATCAACTGCAACCCTCATTAACGTTCTGGGACTATTTCGAGCTTTTAAACCTTGAAATTGTAGGAGTGAAGCTACTGATGGACTCAATGCGTGTACTACATGGGTTGATAGAGCCTAGCATGAGGGATTCTCAACTATCATGATGGTTGCCATTAGGGCCTAATACCTAATGGCTCGAGGACTCACCGTCGAGCAGGCTGAAAGTTGGCGATATTGATCCAATGGTGCCGAGTAGAAGGGTTGTCGCTCAATTGATAAAAGTTATTCTAGGTATAATAGGTTGATCTTTCATAGAGTTCACATCAAAGGAGAAGATTCGAAATCCAATTTTTTCCATGGAGGATATAGGAAATTTTAGCTTCCTCGTGGACGCTGCTAGGGTTCCACATGCTAACTATGGTGCATGTATACTAAGTACTAATGCAGCTTGTGTACGATCCAAGAGGTTAATAATTAATCTAACATGAATGGATAACCAAAATGCATGTGCTGTAACAACTAACAATGCAAAACTATAACTACACACATATTCATCAAGAACATAGACAACTCTTATTACTACAGATTTAATTTTTTGGTTATCAGTATCAGGTAATGGAAATCATACCATCTTAGTTTGCTATGGGGGCCGCCCCGCCTCCATTACCGCCTCCATTGTCTCCTCCATTGCCGCTTCCTTTGCCTCGGCCCTTGCGGCCTCTGCCTTTTCCTGTTCTCTTCCCGTTGCACTGTTTTTGATGCTGCTCGCACGCTGCCATTTCCTCGAGTTTGAAATGAGCATCACATGTCCTGCAGCTCAATTGAGGAGGCTCTCCTGCAAGGAAAATGAAATTTTTGGATGTAATAGATTTTGTAATTTCAATTTTGGATGTAATAAAGTTTAGATTTTGTAAGTTCTCAAATAATTTTTGGCTGCAGTTCTGTAACAGATTTATTTTATTGATGGATAACAAATCTTGATGGATCTATTGCATTTTTATTACATTTCCATTATTAACAGATCTAAATGATGAAAATCTTGACTTTAATAGATCAGAATTTCTGTTTTCTAAATTTGAAATTGAAATGTGACAGAATTTTTGGAGTGTGCTGTGGAAAAATAAAAAATGACAGATCAAGCAGCTAAATTAGTGATGCCTAACCCTAGGGAAAAATTTAAAACCCTAACCCTAGGGAAAGATATACAAATAAATGATAACATTAAAAAAATAATAGATTCCTAATTACTCACTGGCCACTCTTGTTTTTCGTCATAGGGAGGTTGTGCTGGTAAGAATGTTTTTTGGAGTGTGCTGGTAGAGAATGGCTGCAAACAGTATTAATAGGTGTTCTGGAGTTGGGCTTATGGATGAAAGACACAGCACTGATAATTGCATACCAGATTCAAATCATTATATTTAACAATAATTGGATAATATTCAAATCAAGCAGCTAAATTAGTGATTTAAAACCCTAACCCTAGGGAAAGATTTAAAACCCTAAACCTAGGAAAAGATTTAAAACCCTAACCCTAGGGAAAGATCTACAAATAAAAGATAACATTAAAAAAATAATAGATTCCTAATTACTCATTGGCCACTCTTTTGGTTTATAATGTTATTTTAAAAGATAACATTAAAAAAATAATAGATTCCAAAAGAGTGGCCAATGAGTAATAGATTCCAAAGAGTGGCCAATGATAACATTAAAAAAATAATAGATTCCAAAAGATTTAAAACCCTAACCCTAGGTATAATAGGTTGATCTTTCATAGAGTTCACATCAAAGGAGAAGATCTATTCTGCTGCGAAAACCAAAAGAGTGGCCAATGAGTAATTAGGAATCTATTATTTTTTCAATGTTATCTTTTATTTGTAGATCTTTCCCTAGGGTTAGGGTTTTAAATCTTTTCTTAGGTTTAGGGTTTTAAATCTTTCCCTAGGGTTAGGATTTTAAATCACTAATTTAGCTGCTTGATTTGAATATTATCCAATTATTGTTAAATATAATGATTTGAATCTGGTATGCAATTATCAGTGCTGTGTCTTTCATCCATAAGCCCAACTCCAGAACACCTATTAATACTGTTTGCAGCCATTCTCTACCAGCACACTCCAAAAAACATTCTTACCAGCACAACCTCCCTATGACGAAAAACAAGAGTGGCCAGTGAGTAATTAGGAATCTATTATTTTTTTAATGTTATCATTTATTTGTATATCTTTCCCTAGGGTTAGGGTTAGGGTTTTAAATCTTTCCCTAGGGTTAGGCATCACTAATTTAGCTGCTTGATCTGTCATTTTTTATTTTTCCACAGCACACTCCAAAAATTCTGTCACATTTCAATTTCAAATTTAGGAAACAGAAATTCTGATCTATTAAAGTCAAGATTTTCATCATTTAGATCTGTTAATAATGGAAATGTAATAAAAATGCAATAGATCCATCAAGATTTGTTATCCATCAATAAAATAAATCTGTTACAGAACTGCAGCCAAAAATTATTTGAGAACTTACAAAATCTAAACTTTATTACATCCAAAATTGAAATTACAAAATCTATTACATCCAAAAATTTCATTTTCCTTGCAGGAGAGCCTCCTCAATTGAGCTGAGGGACATGTGATGCTCATTTCAAACTCGAGGAAATGGCAGCGTGCGAGCAGCATCAAAAAAAGTGCAACGGGAAGAGAACAGGAAAAGGCAGAGGCCGCAAGGGCCGAGGCAAAGGATGCGGTAATGGAGGAGACAATGGAGGCGGTAATGGAGGCGGGGCGGCCCCCATAGCAAACTAAGATGGTATGATTTCCATCACCTGGTACTGATAACCAAAAAATTAAATCTGTAGTAATAAGAGTTGTCTATGTTCTTGATGAATATGTGTGTAGTTATAGTTTTGCATTGTTAGTTGTTACAGCACATGCATTTTGGTTATCCATTCATGTTAGATTAATTATTAACCTCTTGGATCGTACACAAGCTGCATTAGTACTTAGTATACATGCACCATAGTTAGCATGGGGAACCCTAGCAGCGTCCACGAGGAAGCTAAAATTTCCTATATCTCCCATGGAAAAAATTGGATTTCGAATCTTCTCCTTTGATGTGAACTCTATGAAAGATCAACCTATTATACCTAGAATAACTTTTATCAATTGAGCGACAACCCTTCTACTCGGCACCATTGGATCAATATCGCCAACTTTCAGCCTGCTCGACGGTGAGTCCTCGAGCCATTAGGTATTAGGCCCTAATGGCAACCATCCTGATAGTTGAGAATCCCTCATGCTAGGCTCTATCAACCCATGTAGTACACGCATTGAGTCCATCAGTAGCTTCACTCCTACAATTTCAAGGTTTAAAAGCTCGAAATAGCCCCAGAACGCTAATGAGGGTTGCAGTTGATATGTGAAGATCCAACAATGATGTCAAATCCAGTTAGGTTACAAGTGAAGAAAGATAATCACATACAACATACCTATTAAGTAACATATTTGTTCAGTGTGACGTCAAATCCAGTTACAGCTACTTGATGAAGCTTTCTCATTAGTTAAGTGTGACGTCTTTGTTCTGTCAGTTTTACTACAATGCAGTATTGCATGGAAAAAAATAAAAACAGATATCATTCTTTTAAAATATAATATATTATTAATATTAATAATATATATGAAATATTTTAAATTAGAATAGACCTAAACTTGGAATTTTGATGTCAATTTGTCTTTTGTAATTTGTCTACTACTACTCATCAAGGTTTTTTCTTGATGTACTCACAGGTACAAGCCTGCCTGACAGCTGATAAAGGATGCCATTGGAAGCTGGAAGAAGAATAATGGCTGTTTCTAGGACAGCATTAGAAAACTATTTTGATTGAATGGGTTTTTTAGGACAGCATTAAAAAACTATTTCCAATGTGCATAAACCTCTAGAAATTGTGTGGATCAGACTGTCGAAGGTTTAAGATTTTTGTCTGTATGATTCTCTGGGTTTCTCCTATATAGCATTAAAATAGTATCATGTGATGAAAGTACAGTATAATCTACCATCATGTCGTAGTTCAAGAATAGCCATGAAATCATTATTACGTAAATATATGCGTGAAAAATGAACTTATGCAGGAACCAATAAGCAATGATATTGCATACAAGCAGTAAGAAAATGAAGAGCTAAAAGTGGCAGAAATCATATAATGGTTGTATTAAACATAACACGTTTTAGCAATATGTCAAAATTTCAATAAGTGACTACGTTCAGTTACAAATGGAACATCTCAGGCAAGACGGATGTCTGACACCAAAGACATTTGCATACAAGTATTGCAAACGAAATTACAAATTTTACCTCAGTCTGGTAACGAGTGTCACGTGGTGGTATCTTTAATTGTGCTTTCCAATCCTGCGAGCTGAGAACATTAAATGGAAAAAACTCCCCAGTTAGAACGGCAGGTATGACCCCAAAGTTCACTAAAAAGTATTGAACTAGAAACCTACAGAAAATATGCACAACATATGATGAAATATTTAAAAAGATGAAATATTCATGAATAAGTCATCATTGCCAGGTTTGCAGCAAAAAAGACAAGAAAGAAGCCCCAAAACTGATATAGAGGCAGCATCGAAATAAAGAAAAAGTATCTTGAGAAGCAGCGTATATTGAAGGAGACCTCCATATATATTATCCTCTCTCATCTCAATGGCCTCTATATCACCAGGTATTTATACTCTTATAGTTTGTTGTACCGGTGGATACAAAAACTGCCAAAACTATTGAAACCAGCCGATTCAAAACCACCAAAACACTAAGAAACCATCCAAAATTACCAATTAAGAAGGGTCTCGTACCAATACTGAGAACCATGGCCTATCTATGTATGAGACTTTTTTTATTTCTAAGCACACTGATGTTCAGTCAAAAGTGACTTATGGTAGGTCATTAAGCCAATTTGATGTGCATGTGATGTTGATATGACTGAAAGGCCGATAAATAGAAGAAAAAAAACAATTCAAGAAGATGACTACAAGAAAATAAGAGATAACTGCAAGAAAAATGCACCCTAATTCAACACGAGAACAACTATCAACTATCTGCTCTGTAATAATGAAATAAAGCACTAGACTCTAAATATTAATAAGCAGTCACGCCTAAAAACTAAAAATCAAGTGAGTAATATCAATATTAACTACGTGCAATACTTGACCATAGTTGCCGGGTACACGAAAACCCCCATCAAATCCATACCACATACGAGCGTTACGGTTCGGGATACATTTTTGATCCGATTGGCTATGGTACTCTATATGTCGAGTTAGGGTTTGGCTTGTCGGACGTGTACCGGAGATAAAATGAAATATCTGACATATATATCATTCTTTTAAAATATAATGTAGTATTAATATTAATAATATATATATGAAATATTTCAAATGCCCTCAGCAATGTTATAAATTTCGCTAGGCGGGTTGGGGGCGCCAAAGGGGCGCCTAGGCAGCCTAGACGCCGAAATATGTTGACGTTAACTGCAATGACTGCTGCCTTCGTGAGCACCAATCCATTTTTAGTATTTCGAAAATGATATTTTGCCCGCCTCTGTGGGTGACCGCGCTGGCCTGCACCCACATGGCGCCGGCCATTGCTCCGTAAGGATCCCTAACTTCTTTACCTCATCCTCCTAGTCTTAGCCGTCTCTAGACTCTATAACATTGTGTTTGTCTATGACAAACATGGTTGGAGGAAGGTTGTGCTGGAAATGGAATTGTGAGCAACATGGAGGATGACCAATATTTTTTCTGGAATCCAAATATGGACAAAAAAATCAAAAACTAAGGATTCTTAAAATTCACAAGAGAACAACCTCTTTGATGAAATTAAAAAATCAACCAAAGAACATCTTGAGTTTTTACAACAAAAAAGACTAAAGAACATTTTGAGTTTTTCCAACAGAAAGAAGCATCTTTCAAGATTAATTTCAACTCTAACAGATGACAGAACAACTTTGGCACCACGATGAAAAAACAATTTTGGCACCACGAAAGGTGATATCTTTTGATATTTTTAGAGAGCCGAAAGAATGAAATAGTTGAGTCTATTAGGAACGAGAAGAAGGAAAAATAACAAAACAATTTCAAATAGTTCCAGAAGATCAACTTCTGTTAAAAATAACAAAACAGATTCTAGAGGGGAAAAAAACTTGGCAAACGAAACAAAAAAAATTAAAAAATTTCTTTCGAAACAAGCTGCTTTTTCACAAGTACTGAAAACAGATGAGGTAAAAAAAAACTTGGTAACCAAACAAAAAAATGCTTTAAACATATTGGCAACGAAACAAAAATCATATTGGCAAAGAAACAAAAAAGATTTCTTTCAAAATGATGAGCATTATTAATGACTAATTAAACAATTTCAAATAGTTCCAGAAGATCAATTTCTGTACAGATTCTCGAAAATTTTCATATGTTTCATGATAAAGAAAGAAAATGAACTTTGATTATCACAAACTGTTAACAAATTTATATAAAATACCGAAAAAAAAATGATGTGGATCTATCTAAATCGGGGAAAAATGGTAAAATAAAAATAAGCTTCTCTATCAAAGAATTGGATCATGCAATACAAATTCTAAAAAAACAGATCAATAGAAGAAAAAAACTATACTTGGAAACAAAAAATTAAAACTTTTCTATCAAAACTGAGTTTTTAACAACAAAGATTAAATCTTAAGATTAAATCTTTCATATAATTCTGTTAAGATCTAAAGAAAAGTTCTGCTTTTTAAATGAAAACTGAGTTTTTTATAATAAATTAAATATTTCATATAATTCTGTTCAGATCTAAACAAAGGTTCAGCTTTTTTAAATCAAAACTGAGTTTTTTATAATAAAGGTTACATCTTTCATATAATTCTGTTAAGATCTAAAAAAATTAAGCTATATATCAAAACTTAAAGCTTTTTTAATAAAAAATTATATCTTTCATATAATTCTGTTCAGATCTAAACATTACTGGATAAGAAAGAAAAAATCATCACATAACTAAAAATGAAACAAACTTGATCACATAAAAGAAAAAAAAAACTTTGATTACATAACTGTTAACAAATCTATATGAAAAATCCAAAACAGAAAATAGATCGAAAAAAGAAAAAGAAAAACATATCTGAAGGGGAAAAAATACTTGGAAACCCAAAAAAAAGGCTAAACTGAGTTTTTTTACAATAAAGATTAAATCTTTCATACAAGTCTGTTAAGATCTAAACAAAAGTTAAGCTTTTCCAAATCAAAACTGAGTTTTTTATAACAAAGATTCTCTCTTTCATATAATTCTGTTCAATCTAAAAAAAATTTAAGCTTTATATCAAAACTTAGTTTTTTAAAATAAAGATTAAATCTTTCATATAATTCTGTTCAGATCTAAACAAAAGTTCAGCTTTTTTTAATATCAAAACTGAGTTTTTATAATAAAGGTTATTTCTTTCATACAATTATGTTCAGATTAAAAAAAAAAAATCAAGCTTTTATATCAAAACTAAGTTTATTTTATAATAGAAATTATATCTTTCATATAATTCTGTCCAGATCTCAAAAGTTCAGCTTTTTTTTGGGTGAAAACTGAGCTTTTATAATAAAGATTATATCTTTCATATAATTATGATTCAGATCTAAAAAAAATTAAGCTTTTATATCAAAACTAAGTTTTTTTTATAATAAAAATTATACCTTTGATATAATTATGTTCAGATCTAAACATTACATGATAAAAAAAGAAAAAGAAAAATCATCACATAACTAAAAATGAAAAATCATCACATAACTGGTAACAATTTATATCTAAGAGAAGATCTATGATTTATCATCACATAAAATTGTAAAAAATTATGATAAACTCAATAAAAAAAGACAGCTTTATGGAACACAAATTATAAATTCAAGAGAGATTGATACCTGCCATGGCCTTTTCTAAGTAAAAAAAAAAAAACACAGAAGGAACAAAAAATGAGAAGAGAAGAGGAGGAGGAGAATAAGAGGAGTCAGGGAAGGAAAAAATGAATGGAGAATGAATTAAACTTCCATATGTGGTTGGAGAGAAGTTAATTGAATATTTTCAACTTTTAACTTCACCCAACTTATGCACACCCAGGACTTCACGCTCCGGACTTCTAGATTTCTATAGTTTGAAGAAGAGACGGGCCGGGTCGATCCGACCATCCAATCGGATCCGAACCAGAGTGGAGAAGGTGGGTCGGGCTGAATCCTGACCGATTTAATATCAGGTCCAGATTTTCCAAATATTTTCTTAACTAATTAATATATATATACGTCTTGCACATATTTATAATACTGGGAAATAACAAACAACATCATTAATTATCTTTAATTTTTGCAAACAACATTCTTAGTTATTCTTAATTTTGCTTTTCCTATTATTTTTTAAATAAATATTAGTTAGTTTTTAATAAACTATAAATTAAATATTTTAAAATAATAATTATAAATTAATATAATGATGATTAGTAAATTATTAATTAAATTATCATAAAATATGATTCTAATCGTGATAAAAATATTATTAATTAATATTATAATAAAATAGTTATTAACAAATTATTAATTATTATAATAATACTAATAGATTATTAATTATGATTAGAATTGGATATTAATTAATAAATTATTAATTAAGATTATGGTTATGATTAATAAAATTATTATAATTATGATTAATAAAGTAATAAATTATTAATTAGGATTATTATAAATTATTAAATAGTAAAATTATTAATTAATAAATCGTTAACTTAGAATATAATTATGATAACTAACTATTAGTTAGTTTTTTATTAATTAACTAATTTTTAACGAAATTATTAAAGAATAAATATTTTAACAAAATTATTAAAGAATAACTAATTTTTAACAAAATTATTAAAGAATAAATATTTTAACAAAATTATTAAAGAATAACTAATTTTTTTCCTCCTAAATCTAAGTTCTGGATTTTGTCATACTTTCCATATCCAAATCTATCTCCAACCAAACATAGGATTCCATGGATTTCTCTCCAAATCCATAAAAATTCAAATATCACCTCCAAATACGATTTACCAAACAGGCCCTATGTGGTTGTGGAGAAGTTAATGGGTCCACTTGAATATTTTCAACTTTTAACTTGACTTCACGCTCCGGACTTCACGCTCCGCTTTTGGCATTGGTGTTCCAACCCGCCGGACTTCACGCAAGCCTCCTGTTTTTTGCATAGTCCCAAACCCATCACTTCACATCACGTGGAACATATCTGCACCCTAGATTTCTATAGTCTGGAGAAGAGACGGGCCGGATCGATCCGGACATCCAACCGGATCCGAATCAGAGTGGAGGAGGTGGGTCGGGCTGGATCCGGACCGATTTAATATCAGGTCCAGGTTTTCCCAAATATTTTCTTAACTAATTAGTATATACGCCTTGCACTATTTATAATACTGGAAAATAACAAACATCGTTAATTATCTTTAATTTTTGCGAACAACATGTAACGTCTGTATTTCGGAATACGTATTTTAATTAGGCTTATATGTATTTCGGATCTGTATTTTATTTTCTCGAATTTTGGCCTGTAATTGTATTTTGGCTCGACTTGCGAATTTTGGTTTTCTCGTAAATTGGGTTTTTGGACCTGGCATGGTTTTATTCTTTGTGGAGAAGGGTTTGGTTTGGTTTGCATTGGACTACCTTAGTTAACCTCCACCCTCAACACAACACACCCTCCCTTATTAAAACTCCACCTAACTTTCTCTCTCCTCATTACTCTTCCATAATTTCCTCCGTCTTCTTCTTCCTTCCTCCACACAACACCTACCCCATAGGCAAGTGCACCTTGCCACCAATTAAGTACCCCATTTTATTTGTCCATTAGCTAGATTAGGCCATGGTGAACAACATTAGAACTTGGTATTTTGTGATTTAGAGCTTCCATTTTTCTAGATCTAAGTTTTAATCATTTTCGGAATTCTTTGGTTTTGATCTATTAAACTTAGATTTTTTTTCTTTGTTTTGAGACTTCCATGTGGAAGAGAATTCAATTTTACATAAGTTAGAACTTTGAAAATCCAAATTTGATTTTGTTTTGGCTAAGTTATGAAGATTCGAAATTTGGAGTTCTTGGGATTTTCTCTCGGCCTGATGGAGAAGATGATCCTCGGCTAGCGCTCTTTAGCGCATGGCCGAACTGCGCTAACTCCTCGGCCAGCACTTTGCGCTGGGCTGACCTGCGCTGGCGCTCCTTAGCTCCAGCGCCTTCCTTCCATTGGCGCACTTGACCGCTGCGCAGCTCGCTCCCCAGCGCGCTTGACCTCAGCGCAGCTCACTACCTGCGTGGCTTGGCTCCAGCGCAACCCAACTCTAGCGCAGCTTAACCCAGAGTAACCCGCTCCCAGCGTAACCCAACCTCAGCGCAGTCCATTCCCCCAGCGCAACCTGTTGCCCATGGTGATTTGGTTTTATTTCCTTGGACTTGGCTACTCTTTTTGGATTAGAGTTTTGAGATCTTGTTCCACACAACACGACTGTCTCGATCCAACACGAACTGGCACGATTTTCGATGTTTTGCTTACGACTAGTACGGTTTCGTAAATTTTTGATTTATGATCCTAGTGCTTTCTGATCTCCTTGATAGTGACCCGATGGGGTGCGCTCTCAACTTGTGACCTGTGATCCATGATTAATCTTTGCAACTGGATAACTTGATAGTGGCCGTTTGGCGGCGCACTCCTGACTTGTAACTTGTAACTTGTAACCTGTAACTTGTAACTTGACTTGACTTGATGCTGTTACGATAGCTAACTTGACTCATATAATCAACTCTGACGTCGTGGGTGTTCATTCTTGCTGCTTTGCAATCCACTTGTCTTGTCTTGCATCATGTCTAGGACGTGACTCCCTGGTTACCACGGTCAGGGATTCACACTGAATATGGATTAGGCTAATTACTAGATCAAACTATAGTTCATGGAGAATTTCAGTCACAGGCGATCTCGTTATCTGGGCGCTTTAAATGGACTTGTAGCCTGCCGACGAGTAGGGCACATTTCCAGCACACTGTCATATGTTGCACCCTCTAAGTCACCTAAGGGTATATCGTTTCCTGGACGATGTACCCAACCATACTCTCAATCCGCAGAAGGATAACTGGATAGTCTGCAGGGCTTGGGACTGGGAATTTCTCATTTGCATCATGTTAGTAATTAGGCTTGTGATAACCCTAGTTAGTTAAGTAGTAAGTCGTAGTATTTGTTTGGCCGTTTGTGAATGGATGGTGTCCAGCCCTGTCTAAGTCTCGTCTAGTCCAGTACCTGGTTTCTCCTGAGCATGTTTGTTTTACTTATCTTAACAATAAATGCGTAGAGACAAGGTGCTATTCAGGCGAATGGTACAACCCCGGTCCTTGTTTGGTTAAGGGTTGTAACCTGGCTCCCGGAATGGTTCCACGTCCCTAGTCATTTATTGTCATGTTGTACTCTATATTAATGGTGCTTTCTTCTTTTTTTTTATGATCTGATATGCTGGCTTTCGTTCTTATTTCGTGGCCTCCTTTGTGGCACTTGCTCTTTCTAGGGTTTGACCCAGCTAGTTTTGTGTGGCCAGATTTCGGAGCAGCACCCGAGGATCTACCGAACCTCCAGCCCAATGGTGGCAACTAGACGGAACCCAGGCTACGAGTGGGTTTTCCATTTTGTTTCGCTCACTACATTGTAAATTTATTCTTTTGAGGCGTTTAGCCGACGAGCACCTGTTAGCTCGATGCATATTTACTTACTGTCTGCCTACGGGCTGTAACATGATTAACAAATCCTAGGGTTGATCATGTATGACTGAACTCTTGCTAGTCTTGACATTTTGTACGACTAGCTTCATGATCATCCAATATGTAATGTATGGGACGCCTTGCTATTATATATTTGGTGCTCTGACATCTTGTAGCTATTATTGCTTGCTTGAGATTGAGATAATAGGCTTGTTCATGACCATAGAAGACTGTTGGCTTGTAGTTAAACCCTCATATATCTAGACAGCCGTGACCGTATAGCGAGGTGGATTCCATTTCAATATACGTAGCTGGCTATGTACGCCCCCGCTCTCCAGTGTTCTGGTTCTGGGGCGTCACACAACATTCTTAGTTATTCTTAATTTTGATTTTCCTATTATTTTTTAAAAATATATTAGTTAGTTTTTAATAATAAATTAAATATTTTAAAATAATAATTATAAATTAATATAATGATGATTAGTAAAGTATTAATTAAATTATCATAAAATATGATTCTAATCGTGATTAAAATATTATTAATTAATATTATAATAAAATAGTTATAACAAATTATTAATTAATATTATAATAATACTAATGATTATTAATTATGATTACAATTGGATATTAATTAATAAATTATTAATTAAGATTATGGTTATGATTAATAAAATTATTATAATTATGATTAATAAAGTAATAAATTATAATTAGGATTATTATAAATTATAAATAGTAAAATTATTAATTAATAAATTATTAACTTAGAATAAATTATGATAACTAACTATTATATATTGGTGCTCTGACATCTTGTAGCTATTATTGCTTGCTTGAGATTGAGATAATAGGCTTGTTCATGACCATAGGAGACTGTTGGCTTGTAGTTAAACCCTCATATCTAGACAGCCGTGACCGTATAGCAAGATGGATTCTATTTTAATATACGTAGCTGACTATGTACGCCCCCGCTCTCCAGTGTTCTGGTTCTGGGGCGTCACATGGTTTAAGTGGTGGCCCATGCAGGTCTTGTAAATCAAGATATACGAGGGTTTACCGGATAGATGTCTCAATCAGTACTCGTCCTTGATCTCTGTTCATATCCTCCGAATCTCGGATTCTTGTCCTGATCATGTGCTTGTATCATTGATCTGTCTTGGTCCTTCCTTATTGTTCCCTATATCGTCTTCTTCAGCGGCACTGTCTCTGGCCCCGCCGATCAACGAGGTAGAGCACTTCCCGTGGACCAACAGCAACCCGGAGATCAACCCAGCATTCCGGAGTAGCCTCCAGAGTTGTACCTACTGGAGGAGAGCCCCCAGTTCAGCCCGTTCGACCTGCCGAGCCTGATGATGGCACCTTGGTAGGTCTCATCAGGACCTTGATAGCTTTCCAGGATCGTCGAGGAGACGTCTTGCACCAGGCAGTGGCAGATGCTTTGACCAGAGGCGGTCATCCAGGGAACAGCACGGCCAACAGCTTCAAGCACTTGAACCCTCCATTCTTCGACGGCAGCGAAGATACGATTGCCCCGCTTGTGTCACGCCCCGCTCCCGTAGGAGCGATCGTCCTCGCTAAGGCGTGATGCCGCACGAGCCTAGATTGCGCTTGTGCAAGGCAGTTCCATAACGACCGATTACATCGGCCGACGATGGGGTCGTCGCACGGAAGTCCCAAGCAGAAACATTGAACACACAGCGGAAATTTAGAATAAAACACAAGTTATGCAAAAGAAGCTCTTTATTGATATCGAAATAATGGTTACATTGGGGCACAAGGCCGAGATTACAATCACTCAAGCTCACTCTTCTCACTTTACAAGTCACTCTGCTCTCTCTCATCTCTCGATACAATACTTGAATCCAGCGGAAGCTTCGGAAGGCGATGTCCATACATTATGTCCCGTATAAGTCTGGTCTTCACGCGATCGCACGCTTCGAATCGCCAAAAACTTCGTGCCTCGATGCATCCAAGCGAGCCTCGCACCACGAGCTTCTACCTGTGCCTGCACATAAACACTGTGTGGATGTCAGTACTCAACTGTACTGGTGGAGTGAGCTCCTCGCCCACCCATACAAAACCAACACGTTTTATTTACTTTGTGCAATACAAGCCCCTTTACGATTGTCTTTCTAGTCTTGCCTTAGGATCGATTTTAGGACCGACGCCTTGGTCTATTTTATGTCTCTAGACCGCCACCGTACCTTTGCATTAATAACATACTCATACTTTACCGCTAGACCTTCTCGTTCCTATAACGTCAACTTATCGTCTCGTGCTTGCCATTTTGTGCCATACACTAGGACGTAACGACTCGGTCGTGCAATGAACTCGATTCGTACTTTAGTATCGCCAAGGCAGTACCTCCTCGCTTAGTCTTGCCTATACTCGTGTTGTGACAACGCGGCCATGCCTCAGATTTCGAGGTCGTGCCCAGAAACTCAACACGACTTGACCAAACTTGCCCTACGGCCCTTCTCAAATTAACTCGCAACGACTAACCCGACTTGTGGAACCGATAATGGAAACTCAACGATGCCATATCTCGTGCCGAAGCACGTGTCCTTACGTATAGCCGAATCGTAGGCTTTATAATACCTTGAGTGCAACCGAGCACACATTTCACTATTCAATGCATACCGTGCTTACACTTCCTTTGTTATGACCGACATCGTGCATGCGGATTCGCCGCTTAGCATGCCAATTATCTATATGAAAGGCCACAGGCATGATAAGCCATCGCGGACATAGCTCGGACAGGCGGCGGGTCCTTCAGTGCAGGTAGTGAGCCCCGTTGAAAGCCCCCGACTACCCACGCAATAAAAGCATGCGCTGCTATAACGTCTACCTCCTAGGACGACTGGGCCCGGTGCCTCGACATATAACCAGTCTAGGCAGAAATCCTTGTCGACAAGGTGTCCAATGACCACGCACCTACGAGACATCTAGACTCACGTAAATGCATGGCCTAATTTGTTGGTACGACTGGAACTATACTTAGCAACTCGTGCTCTGAACCACCCTTTACATTTCGTGCATCGGGGCTGCGAGACTCCCAACCGAAGGAACGCCTCGAACTTCTTAACGTGAATAGGAACGCAAGACTCCCAACCGAGGGACCGCCTCGAAACCCTTGACGTGAGAGGAACGCGAGACTCCCAACCGAGGGACCGCCTCGAAACACCTTAACGTAGATAGGAACGCGCGAATCCCAACCGAGGGACTGCCTCGAAACACCTTAACGTGGATAGGAACGCGAGGCTCCCAACCGTGTCACGACCCGCACCCTAAAATTAGGGCACGAAAACGTAACAACGCCCAGCCTACGCCGCAGTGTCGGCGGTAGAACGCTGTCCTAGGTCTCAATGCATCTAATAGTATAAGACTAACAGTTTATACTCCCCGAATGGGGGTGACATGGCAGAATGTAAACTCAATCACATCTAAGGTAGAGCATAAAGGAAGATAGATAAAACATAAAATCCAAAAGAGGTACAACAGAGAGAAATCTAAGTGTCTAAGATACAAACTCAGAATACATCTCAAAACTCAAATACAGTAATCCATAAAATAATACAACTCCAGACAACTAAGAATAACTAACTAAACAACCTCTAATGGTCTCCTCTAGGCTAGCAGGCAATCCCGAGCTATCTGTAAAATTTGTCAACGTATCCTGTCAGGAAAATGAGCAAGTACAAATACCAACAGCAGTTCCATATGAATTGATAAATACTATAAGAGTACAAATGAGATAAACAGACAAAGAATATAGGCGACTTGGGAACCGTTTGAAAGTCGAGTTACAACCCTTAAACCAAACAAGGATCGGGGTTGTAACCCTTCTTTCAAACAGAACTTAGTCCCAAAATCATGGTACAGTACAAAACAGGTATAGCATATGAGAGATGAATCATAGCATGGTGAATGTATAGTAAGTAAAGCTGAAACTGGAATGTAAGACATGACAAATAAAGTAAAAGGTGTTTTGAATTATTAGAGTGATATGTGATCGGCTAAAGGGGAAACAGGGCCAAGTTATCCACTTGGCACGGCAATCCGCGGTGTACTCAACGGAGAATCATGCCGTCCAACCTGGATAACCGGTGGTGAGGTATCTGCTACACCCTACGTGAGGTGAGGGTGGCGCTAGCAAAAGATAGTGACATGGAGGCTTTGATCACATAACCCCTAATAATTCCCCCAATATATATCCCCCGAATAGTATTACGGATCCGGACATGGCACGTCATGACACAGGGTTTGAGAGCAGGGGGCCAGCCCACTCCCAATGTGTGTCTATATAAGTACAGGTGTTGACACAAAGTCACAGTCAACCAAATATTGACTACATTGACTAAATAATGTCTGTATTAATTCAATACGACACACGACGTCTGCATTCCGTTCAAGACAGACGACAGCTCAGTCTCCGGTTCTCAGTGTGTTTTCGAGTCTGTATTTTATATTTTCATTGAGTCTAGACTTGTGTACTCTGAGTCATGCTGAGCTCTTGACACTTAGTCTACAGCCTACCCAAAATCCCAAGCTCCACTGAACCAAACACTGCCCAAAAATCCCCTTTGAACCACTCTGTGCTCTGGAGACAGAGTTCGGGCCGAACTCTGCCTCCACACAGAGTTCGGGCCGAACTCTGTCCCCTAGAAATCAGGAACCCTAATTTTAGGGTTAGCTGGTTGCTAGTTGTCCAACGGCCAAATATTTGAATTTTCCTACCCGAATTCTGGCCGAATTCTGCCTATAAAAACACTATAAATAGGGCATGAATTTCTCATTCTAAACCATCAATCTTCTCTTCTCTTCTCTCTTATAGCTGAAATAAGCCATACCCTTCCCATCTACTAGCCACAAGCCTCCTAAGTCTCGAGTGCTCAGCATCTCTCAGTTAGGATTCTTGTGCAAGAGTCGAAGAAGTCGCTTGGACAATTCCAAGCAAATCGCCACTGCGATCCTCTGTTAGAAGTTGACGTGCTCTTCTGAAGTAAAGGCACGGTTGTAAACTACTATTTCACAAATAGTGGATTTGAATCCTGAGCAAGAGTTCTCAGGCCTGGACTAGTCCTCCACGAGGGAAACCAGGTTAAAATTGCTGTGTTTGCGTATGCTCTTTTAATCTCGTTTTATTTTCCGCACTTTACTCTGATTATTTTTTTATTGGTGAAAGAGTTATTTTTAATTGGTCATTTTCTATATACTCTATTCACCCCCTCTAGAGTTGCCAAACTGTTCTTCAATTGGTATCAGAGCTGTTCTCTTTTAAGGACTAACATCCTAAGAGCTGATCCATGGCAACCACACAATCCTTGATTTCCAATCATGGTGAAGGTCAGTCCACTCATAGGCCTCCCCTATTTGATGGAACTAACTATACATATTGGAAAACAAGGATGAGCTTCTATCTTAAGTCTCTAGACTTTGACCTGTGGACTGTCGTCACTGACGGTTACAAAAAGCCCGTAGGATAGTTGTCGATGGTGACCTCATTGAGAAACCACACGACAAATATTCTGTCGAGGAGAAGAAACAGGCAAGTCTAGATGCTAGGGCTATTAATGCTTTATTCTGTGCTATAGACAGGAATGAATTCAACAGGGTCTCCACATGCACCACTGCTCATGAAGTATGGAGACTTCTAGAAGTGACGCATGAGGGAACCACACAAGTCAAGGAATCTAAAATAAGCCGTCTCACTCAAGAATACGAAGCCTTCAAGATGAAGCCAAATGAGACGATCACTCAAATGATTACAAGATTCCTCGACATCATCAATCCTCTATCCTCGCTTGGTAAGCAGTACTCAAACCACGAGAAGATTCGTAAGTTACTCAGAGGGTTGCCAAAGATTTGGAACCCTAAGGTGACGGCCATCATAGAAGGAAACGATCTCACATCAATGTCAATGGAGACCTTGATGGGTAAGCTCATGACTCACGAGCTTGACCTCAAGGACTTCGAAGAGCCTGCTCCGAAGACCAGGGAGATCGCACTCAAAGCTCATCGACGAAGGGCTGATCACGATGAGACCGAAGACGATAATCGGATGATGAAGACCAAGCTCTCATGGTTCGCAACTTCAGAAAATTCCTTCGCTTCAATCGAAGGAAGAAGGATTCACAAGAAGATGATGAAGAAGAGCCAACCTGTTACGGTTGCAAGAAGACTGGACATGTCCGAAAAGACTGCCCATTCTTGAAGAAGAGCAACCGCTATGAGAAGCCATACAAAAAGAACTCATCAAAGAAATATGCCAACACAGGAATTTGGCATGAAAGTGAAGCGAGTGACTCCGAGGAAGAAAAAGGCTCTCCTCAAGATACAGCAAATGTGTGCCTAATGGCAACTTCCAACAAGGTAGCTAACGAAACTCTTGATGACTTCTCTTTTGATGAACTTGGCGATGCTTTCACTGATTTACTCGATGATCACAAAAAGGTCATCGGTAAATACAAACATGCCAAGGACAAAATCAAAAGTCTTGAAGATGAGATACAAAGAATTTCCTTACTTCTTGATAATGTTAGAAACACGACACCCACTAATGACCTGATGAAGTATCCAAGCTTAAATTAAGCTTACATGATGCTGAAGCACGTATTGAGCAACAAACTCAAGAAATACTACACTCAACACGTTGCTTGCTGAAGAAAAGAGTAGACACAAGATTTCATGACTAAGATATATGGCTTAAATATTAAGGTTGATGAACTGCAAGCTGTTTCTAAAAGATTAGAAACCAAATTGGGTAAACAGGTTGTTCAACCTCAAACCCAATCTCATGGGCACAACACCACTCATGCTAGTCAACCACGTCATTCTCATGCAGCACATAACCATGCATTTATATACACAAACTTTCACAAACCACGTGCACGAAGAATAATTCTCACTCAGTACACAATCATCATGCACAAAGACACAATCAACATCACTCCACACATAGGAATCATCATGCCATGCATATAGACAAGATCATCATAATGCCATATAGACAAGATCATCATATGCCATATAGACAAAATCATCATGCCATGCCATATAGACAATTAGCATGTCACACATCATAGACAATACCATCATGATATGCCTCATAGACATCATCACCATGCCACTCATTCTATGCATAATCATCATCACCATGCTAACTCTTCACATCATGACCATCCTCATCCTGTTGCTTATAGATATTATTCTCATGCTCCTAGTATAAATAAGAATGCTATCTGTACTTACTGTGGATTACATGGACACATCTCCACAGTGCAAATTTAGAAGACTTGTAGATAAAAAGATATATACTTGGTTTCCAAAGACTAACTTTTCAGGACCCTCAAGAACTCGGGTACCAAAGGTCACATCTACTTTTGATGTAGGTGGACCTTCCCTCTTCAACTGAAAGTAAGTGGATTCTCGATAGTGGATGCTCGCAACATATGACGGAGACGCAAATCTTTTTGCATCACTATCGATGAAGAGAGAAGGATATGTATCCTTCGGTAACAATCTCAAAGGGCACATAATAGGTAATGGTATCATTGGTCATCCTCCTTCTCCTGTAATAAAGGATGTCTGCCTAGTGACCGAGTTAAAGCATAACCTGCTCAGCATTAGTCATCTTGCTGATCATGGATATGATATTAACTTTGGACAAAACAGTTGCTACATCTATGATAGGTCAACAGGAGACATTGCTTTTGAAGGAAAAGAGAGGACAACATATATATTTCTATCTTTCTATAAATACTAACAATGCAGGTAGATGTCTATATGCCCACAAAGACGAACGACTACTTTGGCACCAGCGTCTTGGTCATGCCAACATGGATGCTATATCCAGGCTGTCTACCAAGAAGCTAGTGAGAGGATTGCCTGATATCACATTCAAAAAGGACACGGTATGTGCCGAATGTGAACTAAACAAGGCAACTAAATCCTATTTCATTCCATCAACTCTGTAAGTACTACTAGACCCTTGCAACTACTTCATATGGATTTATTTGGTCCTAGTAGAATAGCTAGCCTCGGTGGCAAACTTTATGCATTTGTTATTGTTGATGATTTTTCGAGATTTACTTGGGTTTTCTTTCTCGCTAATAAGAGCGATGCTATTTCTGTTTTCAAAGTTTTTGTAAAGAAAGTTCAAAACAAAAAGGCTACATGATTACTCGAATCCGAAGTGATCATGGAGGCGAATTCGTAAATTATGATTTTGAAAATTTTTGTAATGCAAATGGTTTTGATCATGAATTTTCTTGTCCTAGAACTCCTCAACAAAATGGTGTTGTGGAGCGGAAGAATAGAACTCTCGGCGATATGGCCAGAGTCATGTTGAATAAATTTTCACTTCCGAAATACTTTTGGGCAGAAGCTGTCAGTACAGCATGCCACATTTTAAATAGGGTGCTGATTCGTCCCATTACGAAGAAAACACCCTATGAGCTTTGGTTTGGGAGAACCCCCAATGTTTCTTATTTTAAAGTTTTTGGTTGTAGATGCTTTATCCTTAACACCAAAGACAACTTAGGCAAATTTGATGCCAAAGCTGACGATGGTATCTTTCTTGGTTATGCCGCCAAGAGTAAGGGATATAGAGTTTTTAATAAACGCTCACTTATTGTGGAAGAGTCAACAAATGTGACTTTTGATGAAGATAACAGTGCAGTAAGTACTCTTGATGATGACGTTGAGCCATCAACTTCTACTCCAATGAATACTTCAACCGAAACTGATTCTCTGGAGGGTTTGCCTAAGAAATTCTCTTTCAAACCTTCTCATCCAGAAAATTTAGTAATAGGAGAAGTTTCACGTGGAGTAACTACTAGATCATCACTAAGAGACTCCGTTGCTAGCACTGCCTTCATTTCACAAGTAGAGCCTAAAAACATTTCTGAAGCCTTTAATGATGAATTTTGGATTTCTGCTATGCAAGAAGAACTCAACCAATTCGAGAGAAGCCAAGTATGGGAACTCGTTCCTAAACCGGTTAATCACTCGATAATTGGTACTAAATGGGTTTTTAGAAACAAAGTAAATGAAGATGGTTCAGTCACACGTAACAAAGCTCGTCTAGTAGCTCAAGGATACAACCAAGAGGAAGGTATCGACTACGATGAGACGTACGCTCCTGTTGCTAGACTAGAATCCATTCGGATGCTTTGTGCTTTTGCTAATTTTCAAAACTTTAAATTATTTCAAATGGATGTGAAAAGTGCTTTCTTGAATTTTATTAAGGAGGAAGTTTATGTGAAACAACCTCCTGGCTTTGAAAATCACAAATTTCCCGACCACGTGTTCAAGCTAAAGAAAGCGCTTTATGGCCTCAAACAAGCCCCCAGAGCTTGGTATGAAAGGCTAAGTAGCTTCTTACTTGAGAAAGGTTTTTCAAAAGGGAAAATTGACACTACACTGTTTATAAAATCTTTTAAAGACACTATTCTGTTGATTCAAATCTATGTTGATGATATCATTTTTGGGTCTACTGATGAAACCCTCTGTCAAGAATTTGCCAAGTGTATGCAGACGGAATTTGAGATGAGCATGATGGAGAGCTCAACTACTTTCTTGGCCTGCAAGTGAAACAAATGGCTAATGGAACTTTCATCTGTCAATCGAAGTATACCAAGGACATGCTGAAGAAGTTCGATCTTGACAACGTCAAACCAATCAGCACTCCAATGGCTACTTCAACCAAACTCGAACCAGATGAGAGCGCAAACCTGTTGATCAACGTAAGTATCGAGGTATGATAGGCAGCTTACTTTATTTAACTGCTAGTCGTCCCGATATCATGTTCAGTGTTTGCCTATGTGCTAGATATCAAGCTAATCCTAAGGAATCACACATGACCGCGGTTAAGCGTATCTTTCGATACCTTAAGGGTACGGTTACAGTGGGCCTATGGTATCCCAAGTCCACATCATTTGACCTTATTGGTTACTCTGATGCTGACTTCGCTGGATGCAAGGTCGACCGTAAAAGTACGAGCGGCACGTGTCATTTATTAGGAAAGGCTTTAGTCTCCTGGTTTAGCAAGAAGCAGAACTCTGTCGCACTATCCACAACAGAAGCTGAATACATAGCAGCTGGGCGTTGTTGTGCACAAATTCTGTGATGAAGTAAACCCTTGAAGACTATAAGTTATCTTTCATGCATATTCCTATATTCTGTGACAACACTAGTGCCATTAATTTGACTAAGAACCCTGTCTGTCACTCACGCACTAAACACATTGAGATCAGACACCACTTTTTGCGTGATCATCAGCAAAATGGCACGATTAACTTAGAGTTTATTGACACTGATCATCAGCTAGCAGATTTCTTTACTAAGCCATTATCCGAAGAGCGCTTCAATTTCCTTTGTCGTGAACTCGGAATTTTGGATGAAGCAGTTATAAGTTGAGACTCACTTGCGTAAATATCGAGTATATTTTGATTCTTTTACAACGAATTTGGTATGGGTACAAGCCGAAAGGGTCCTTCTGACAACAAGGCGTAAAAGCCTAAGTGACACGGTGCACTAGTCCTTAGGACTACCGCTAGCTGGGATCCGGCCCCTGCAGCTAACCTATGGCAAATTCGAATATTGAATTTCAATATATTTTCTTGTTTATTATATGGGTTGTTTCGATTTAATATTGCCTAATTTATTTTTCTAAGAGTTCATTCTGACTTCTGTGTACCTCTCTATGTACTTCATTAAATTCTTCAAACTTTTGAATCCTCTCTATTTTTCTTCAACACTTAACCAATTTTTCATCTTTTCAGCCTGTTTTCTGTTCTGGACCACTAATCCAGAACTCGGGCCGAACTCTGCCCCTAACAGAGTTCGGGCCGAGTTCGGTCCCTATTGGTCCAGCGTCGGGATCAGCCTCTGCCGTTGGATCAGTTTAGATCATACGGTCAGAATTTCTTCCGACCAACGAAAACCCTCTCTTATATTTCGGGTTTTCATCTCCCTTCTTCACTTTTACCCTCTTCCTCACCTCTCCAAACTCTTTTTCTTCAAACCCTAATCCTAGTTTTTGATCTAGAAGGCTCTATTACTTCTCAAAATCAAGGGAAAGGAGTTTCTCATCATTCTCTCTTCCACTGTTTGTTGTTGATTTCAGGTATATCCCCTTCTTTCTCTCCATTTCAAGTTCTCTATTTTTTTGCAAATGGCTCCTCGCTTGCCCAATCGTGGGAAAAGGGCTCGAACTGAGGGAGCTTCCTCTTCGAATCCTCCTCCTCCAATTGAGCAAGTAGTTGAACAACAACCCATTCATCCGTTGTTCAACCCCCCGTCCCCATGATCCGAATACATATGACGAGCGATTATTTGTGTCGCTAGACGCGTCTAATGCATGGTTTAGCGACTTTCGGACTCGTCCGGTATTCGGGGGACATCCGATAAATTTTACAATCTTTTCTCAATATGAATCATTGTTTCGTGATCTATGTTTGGATGCGTTAGTTGCCTCAAACTTTGTCATTTACCGTAGCGCAATCCAAATATTTTATTGCAATTTAACTTTCGATGCAACCCACATCTATTCCCGGGTTGCCGGTATTGACATTGCTTTCAATGATTCTGAGTTGGGGGATTTTCTTGATCTTTTTAATCTCGATGCTTGGGATAAACTTGTGGAAGCTCGTCAACTTCAATTTGTTGGCGATACTTCTCTTGAAGGTTTCAAGGAGGAATTATGTGCTCCTAACATAAGTCCTCGCAAACTTATGGCCAAGCACCTCAACCCATATTTCTATGAACTTCATCGAATCATTTTTAACACTATCTTGCCAAAAGCTGGCTCCACTGATGAAGTTACCTACTTTGAGATCTCTGCTTTGTATCACCTTTAATCTTTCTAGGACAATGATGGACTGGATGATAAATTGTAGGAAGAAACCACGAGCATTGGTTTATCCTTTATATCTTCCTATGGTTTTTCGTGCGTTCATTATTCCTATTCATGACTGTCAGTTCTTGCCTGCTCCTGCTTTCCTGTCCAAGGCACGACGTTCTCAGGCAGTCGTCGCCTCTCCTGAGACTTCTGAGCAGTCTGCTGATGAGGAGCCTGACGCCCCTCCACTCGGTCAGGATGCACCACTTCCACCTGCCACTCTTGAGTCTATTCAGACTATGCTCCGGGAGCATTTTGACCTTGAGGACGAGCGTTGGACCCAGCTGGATTATCGTACTACTCTACAGATGAGTGCCCTCGGCAACTCCCTGCATGATATACGGTACTCCATATCTCATCATCTGCACATTCCCATGGAGCGGGATCCTGAGCGCGCGGGCCATCGCATTGATGATCCATGGGTCATGCGTTACATGGATCCGGATGCTGCTTTTCTGGACCCCCGTCGCTCCTTCCCTGGTCCTTCAGACCCTCCAGGACCTTCTCGTGCTCCGTGATGGAGATTGGCTCGATCTGCTGCTGCTACTGCTGGATCTTAGTTGATGCTTTTGATTTCAGTTATTTAGTTTCTTATGGTTTTATGTCCTTGGTTTTATGTACTCAAAACTCTGGTTGTGTGTTTGACACTTGGTTTTGTGGATGACATTTTATCATAGTTTTACTTTATGCTAGTGACTCATTTTGTTTAGTCATACACTGTTTCTCTCTCTGCTTGGTGTGGTTGCATCACTCATAATTGTCTATACTGCAGTTTCTATGTTCTATCATTCATATGCAGTCTATATTGCTAACTGCCAAAAGGGGAGAACTATGTATATTTTCGTATATCTGTTTCGTATATCTGTGCTTGTTTTTGCTTTTGGGAGATATTATCAGGCCACAGGTTCTATGCATTATTTACGGGGGAGAGCTATTACTTCTAGCTCGGCACCGTTCACTGATCACGGGGGAGCTCTTCTCTCTAGCTCAGCATCGATTATGGGGGAGCTGTGCTACAATCAACTGTGTCCAGGTATGAATATTGAAATATACATATATTATTTTGTCAATTATCAATATGGGGGAGATTGTTGACACAAAGTCACAGTCAACCAAATATTGACTACATTGACTAAATAATGTCTGTATTAATTCAATACGACACACGACGTCTGCATTCCGTTCAAGACAGATAACAGCTCAGTCTCCGGTTCTCAGTGTGTTTTCGAGTCTGTATTTTATTTTCATTGAGTCTAGACTTGTGTACTTTGAGTCATGCTGAGCTCTTGACACTTAGTCTACAGCCTACCCAAAATCCCAAGCTCCACTGAACCAACACTGCCCAAAAATCCCCTTTGAACCACTCTGTGCCTGGAGACAGAGTTCGGGCCAAACTCTGCCTCCACACAGAGTTCGGGCCGAACTCTGTCCCCTAGAAATCAGGAACCCTAATTTTAGGGTTAGCTGGTTGCTAGTTGTCCAACGGCCAAATATTTGAATTTTTCTACCCGAATTCTGGCTGAATTCTGCCTATAAAAACACTATAAATAGGGCATGAATTTTCTCATTCTAAACCATCCAATCTTCTCTTCTCTTCTCTCTTATAGCTGAAATAAGCCATACCCTTCCCATCTACTAGCCACAAGCCTCCTAAGTCTCGAGTGCTCAGCATCTCTCAGTTAGGATTCTTGTGCAAGAGTCGAAGAAGTCGCTTGGACAATTCCAAGCAAATCGCCACTGCGATCCTCTGTTAGAAGTTGACGTGCTCTTCTGAAGTAAAGGCACGGTTGTAAACTACTATTTCACAAATAGTGGATTTGAATCCTGAGCAAGAGTTCTCAGGCCTGGACTAGTCCTCCACGAGGGAAACCAGGTTAAAATTGCTGTGTTTGCGTATGCTCTTTTAATCTCGTTTTATTTTCCGTACTTTACTCTGATTATTTTTTTATTGGTGAAAGAGTTATTTTTAATTGGTCATTTTTCTATATATACTCTATTCACCCCCCTCTAGAGTTGCCAAACTGTTCTTCAACAGGAACACTGAAATATCTCATACCCATATACCAAGAAAGTCCAGGGATAACATCTCATGACAGGATCCGATGTATACTAGTCCGTGAACTGTCGTGTCAGGAATCAAGTATAACACTACGACTGAATCGGATATAGTAGATATCAAGACAATGAAAACTATCAGTGAATGTACTCGCCTGCGGTCCTGAGCTGATAAGTATAGAGGGTCCAACTGAAGCCACAGAGTCCTATTTAAAGCAACACAGGTTACAAGGTATTCAAGTTGTAAAATAAATCTCTACAAGCATCTATCTTATACTAGGTTCTTCTAAGTCAAAACGACTCTAGGTCAACTCCGGTCAATAATCTAGTCAAACTAGGTCAAGTGTTGACTTACAGTTGACTTTGGGTCAACTGGTCAACTTTGGTCAAACATGGTCAATCTAGTCTAATTGTTGAAAATAAAGTGTACTTCGTTATTCGTACGTCGAAACTTATGACACGCAAATCGAGACAAGAATATCAATGGTAAGGTTGATAATCTTATTACAGTGATCCACGTGCCCATCTTGTCAATTTCAGCGATGTGAGATCACTGGAATTGACTGAGCTCAGTTTCGTTGTAGTAATCCCGAAATACGAACATTATGAATTAATCATTAATTAATTATTAAAAGGTTAAACTCAGAGAAACTATCAACAAACATTGTCGGACGATGAAATAAACATCGCCAACGTGTCCAGAATAGTCAAATTAGCTAGGATAGCCTACCCAACGGTCCAATTTGGACACAAGGACAAAAAGGTAATTTCGGGTCAAAACGGTGTCCGTGTCGGAGCCGTTTTGCACCAAAAAACGTGCAAGAAAACAAGTCTATAAAATATAACAAATTATATGTCTACGAAACCAGAATGACGATACGAACCCAACGGTATCTCCAGAATTGGATTCGTTGACTCGATCTCATTTTGGTCCGTTGACCAGAACTTGAAATTCCGATTTGCACGAAAATGCGTGCCGGAGCCAAAGTTCTCAAAACTCAGCAAACTACCTGTCAACGAGTCCAGAATGACGATACGAACTCAACGGTATCTCCGGAATTGGATTCCGATGAGCCGATCTCAAAATGACCCGTTGACCCGGATATTGGTATCCGACTTGCACCGAAATGCGTGCCAGACCCAATGTCCACCAAAACCTAGCAAATTATATGTCAACGAGTCCAGAATGACGATACGAACTCAACGGTATCTCCAGAATTGGATTCCGATGAGCCGGCGTCAAAAAGTCCCGTTGACCCAGAAAGTGGGACCCGCTTTACACCGAAATGCGTGTCTGGGCCCACGTTCTCCAAATCTAACAAATTTTATATGAAAACATGCCAGAACGACGCCACGAATCTAATGGTGGTGTCAGAAATGAAATCTGGAGTCCCGTGTTCAAAAATGGAATTTTACAAGTTGGAAATTACGAATTCGGACGACCAACTTTGGCGTCGAATTCAACCAATCAAACAAGCTCACAATGAAACGAAACTGGAGGGGTAGTAAGAGGGTTATACCAGCTTCGCACAAGAACTGGTAGCATGCCAAACGAAGCTGCGGTGGAGGGGATACAAGCTGACGAAGTTGGCCCCGCGAGACTGTTCAAATTTAATACAATTTAAACGGTCAACTTGGTGGCCGATTTTGATGTATCAAACGATAAAATTAACGGACAAAAATTGGCAGGGATGAAGGTGGATATACCGAGATTGCGACGGAGCGAAGAAATCGCCGATCCAACGGTCGGATCTCAGGAAAAATGTGCGCGAAGTCGCTGCGACGGGGCGCGAATTCTGAGTTCCAAACGCGCGCGTCACGACGGGATTTCGACGTAAACGCACGAATCGCCTCGACGGCGCGTCCCGGAGGACGTTGGCCGCCAGGGAACCGAGCGTCGGAGCTCGCCGGAGGGGGGCCACCCGCAGTGGCACGTGGCCGGCCATGGCGGCGGCGGCCAGCGCCTTCCGCGCGCGCGAAGTCGGCCGGCTGCTGCCGCTGCTGCCGCTGCTACGCGCTGTTACGCGCGCTGCGCCCGGGGCTGCCAGGTCAGGCGATAGCGATGGCCAACTCGGCGTGGTCGGCGGCCAGTGGCGGCGGTTGGACGGGCTGCGAGGTGGAGCAAGGTGGCGTCATGGTGGTGGCTCGGTTGGATGAATGGAGTGGTGAACGGGAAAGGATGATGGAGGTGGCGGTTTAAGGAGTGGAGAAGGAGGAGGAAGTGGAGGAGAGGAGGAGATTGGAGGAGGAGTTGGGAGGTCCAGCCATGGCCAGGGGGTGGTCCGGCCAGGCTGTGAGGAGGAGATGGAGCTCGGGTGGTTTGCATGGAAGGGGAAGAGGTTACATGGCTGTCGGGTTGAGTGTGTGTGTGGGAATAACCAAAAATGGATGAGAGAGAATAGAGATAAGGTTTTGAATTAAAGTGTGAGAGAGGGAGGATATGATTAAATGATAGGGAGAGAGAGAAAGAGATAAGATGGAGAGAGAAAAGTTACTTTCCCACACATTGAAATTAGGGCCGGCTACATAGGGGGGCTGTGTGAAAGTTTCATGTGGGTAAATCAAAGGATGGGATTTAATGGGGGCATCTAAAGGCTATAATTAATTAGCTAAAATGGGTCATTCCAATAGGAATCAAATTCAAGGAAAATTCCCATAAATAATTAAAAATGGGTAGAAGGAATATTAATATTTTTGGGCAAGAAAAGTGAGGGCATCACGATGGAGAAAATCATGGAGCTGGAGATGGGCTGGGTGGAGCCGGATTGGACGAAAACCGGACATCGAGCAATAAATGAATTTAAAATTAGGAAACGATGATCATGGGCAAATAAGTAGCACATGGGGATTCCAATAAATGGGACACAAGTGGCGGACGGATAGTAGGCTCAAAGTGGGCCATGTCCATAGTTGGAGCTGACAGATTTTGGTCGACAGGGGACCCAAAAATCAAGTTAGAAAATGAATGTGACGCCGTGGCCTAAAATAAAATTGGGTCACGTGTCGAAAAAGTTGTGCGAATCAAATGGAGCTAGAAATGACGTGTCTGAGTGGGACACAAAGGTCATGGGTGACGAGCGTCTCGAGTAGATCATCAATGAGGAGTTGGTTTCAAGGAAATGACTGGTCTTGCGCTCCCAATTTAAATGTCATGGTAATGCGCTGAAAATGATCAAGAAAAAGAGTGGGAAAAATAAATAACAATCAAATGGTCTAAACCGACCCGAAGTTCAGCGAAGAAAAAGGGGCACAAGGGAACAAGTTTGGATGGGACACCATATACCGTCATGAAGGTAATCGTGTCCACTCCAACACTCGTGAAGAGGATTTCCAGAATTGAACATCCCTGATACTCCAAATATCAATGGCACCGGAAAATACACTTAAGAAAAAATAATTTAATATTATTTAATGAAACCAATAAATTAGAAAATAATAAAAAAAAAAAAAAAATAACCCAAAATTCAGGGTGCTCACAAACCGAGGGACCGCCTCAAACTTCTTTGAACTCGAGGGAACGACTACTACGTAGCCTTCCAACTTAACTTGAACAAAATGTGTTCCTTAAGTGCCATGGGCCGTGGCTAACTTTACATCGTGCCAACCGCGGCTCGTGCCTTTAACTGAATCACGTCTTACGCGACGCTATCACCCAAGTCATACGTTATATGACGGCCCGTGAGATCGTGGGACTATTTGACTTGACAACCGTAAAATGAGCGGGACGGCACTTAGAATGATTTAGGTCGACCGGCATAACTTTGCCTAACTTACTCAAGCCTACAACTTAACCCGAGGGACGAGCCAAGGCTATGCCAAGCCTTGTGCAGTGGAAACGTGTATGCTTTATCGAGCATTTACGCGGACGACGCCTATGACTTAGGCTAACTCATCGTTTGTGTCGAATACCAACTTTTCCTTCTCCCAAGCCGCGGGACGGAGGATCGAGTGTCATTTTCAAAGCACGCTGAGAACCAACTCTAATCAGACCGTGGGACATTTTCCATGTTCTAAACTCGATTTTGATCCGTCGGGATAATTCCCTTAAGCTATGTGGATTCGTCTTTTTATCATTAAGCCTACTTGTGCAAGTTAAAAACGTACGAATTATTAAGTGAAGGCTGAGATGAGGCAAGTTCACCGAAACTACCCCACTTGAGCGATGTCTTCGAGTCGCCGTTGTAAGGCCAAGTCCGAACACCGTCGGCATTTCGATTCCTCCGATTGACTTTGCGGGACGGGGCACTACAACATACACCACTCAGAACAAGTCTCGTCCTCGAGACTTTTCTGAAGGCAAGCCACCCTACCCTTTCTATGGCCAAGACTTAATCGTACACACTCTGCCTATGCGTTTCTTCAATTCCGAGCCACGCTCGCACTTATCGCTAACTTAGTCATAAGGCACACCAACCGATCAACCAACATTCGAACTCATCTCAAATCATGATCGCATTACCATCAACATTTCTTCGAAACTCACGATTTCAAAATCCTCGACTCATTCCCGTTCCTCAAGTCTCACTTGATTCAACGTATCACTTAGTTGGATCGTGCACATATTCTAGGCGTCCCCAAAATACATGCATTTCATCCAAGCCTCGTAATAGAGAATCCGTCATCACCACTCGAGTCAGATCGTACACATATTCGGGCATCCCTGATATACGTGCATGTCAGCCGAGACTTGCGAGTGGTGCCTTCGTAAATCCTATCGCTTCGCGCTCGGACGTCTGCCTAACCGCTAGGCTGTGTCTTTTCGTCAGTACTGGAATCATAGTTCCCAAACAACGATATCAACACTGACTCCATCCTAAGGTCAAACCAAATTTGATGGTACGGGGTTTTCTACCCAAGCTCGTATCACTCCGATTTCTAAATATCGAGCATCGATTCCCTATACACATCCCAATATTCGTCGCACGGGGTACGAGTCGCTCGGTAAAGCCATCCTATGATAAATACGTTTCAACGATCCCCGATAAGAACATATCGCTCGTTCATTAAGTCGTTCGTATAGTTATCTCTTCGAACACATTCGACATTAATTCCCCTATATTCATTCTCAAATCAAGCACGCTATGACACAATTCATCTCTAAACCGTAATTCATATTCCACATTTCCAAAATTATTATTCCAATTCACGTAATCGATCACAAGGTCATCTGACTTAACAATACGTTGCCCCGATCTCACGCGAGTCAGATTATCCACGGTGGGCACGAATCACCATGGACGCTCCCGTGAGATAATCATTCTCATCGGGACGTAACTCTTATTTTGTGTCTAGATAAATTCATTCTCGATGCGCAGATTGGACCTACTCAATCCTCAAGTTTCATTCATTCGTCAATTAAGTCCTAACATCTTCGAATTTGACTTCGCATCAAACCAACAAGTCAGGACAATCAAAGTTGCTGCATCCTAATTTTCTGAGTTCGATTATTCCTGCGACATGAATCACCATGCCAGCGCTCACGCGGAATGATCGTCCCAAATCCGACGCAATGCAAGTGCGTGGCTGAAGTCGCGCTCGCACAAGACAAGAATGTCAACGCTGTGGTTATCCGCGTAATCATCAAGATACGATCACTTTCATCCAACATTCGTCTCAACCAAAGTCCTAAATATTGCATCCAATTGGAACGATAATACTTGCGCGATCGTCATTCATCGTGTCAGATTACCCCCGAGTTATCGCATATCGTCTTTGATACGCCTCAATATCATCGATGATATACGTAACCTGACGATCTTCGTTTGCAACAAATTCTGAGTCGTGCGAATGATGCTATCGTCCGACTGGATAATCTCCTCGACATTCAATTTCAAGTTCGATCATTATCCCTCGAATCGTTTACAAGATCAATTCGTTCAAATCTGAAATCACGTATCGTTCATCCGTCTATCTTAAGTCATCGACTATGTATTTCCTTAATTCGCATCATTCCATGTAACTCAATCCATCGAGCACATCGATTTCAATCCTCAGAGTCGTTTGCGTAACTTCAAAGTCAAACTTTTCTTGCACGCTATCTACCTGTCGTGCTAACTTTTCGTATACGATCCGTATCAATTTCCTCGATTCGATTTCACCTACTCAATCGTTTTCGCGTTTCATACTCGTGCAATCCTCAATCTTTCGCTCGAATGATTTCCAAGACGGACCATACACCACTCGGGATTCAAGTCATCCAATCTAGTCCAATTTACGTTTGCGTTATTCGCTAAGACATGTTTAGGATTCGTTCGACAAATCCCTAGCGTAATCGTTCACGTCGCATCGACGCACTAAGTCGTTCGCACTATTCCTCAAAATCCAAAAAAATCTTTCGTGTATGCCTAAATGTTAGTCTGATAACGTTCCTATCGATATACACTCCAAGCGTATCTCCGTTCCCGACCAAGCGGTACTTAATATCGGTTGCGACTCGTTTGCACCAAAAGGTCGAGGTGCGCGATATGCGGACTAAGTTGTGTCGCATAACCATCCCGTATGGACTATACTCCGAGTTTTTTACGCTCATTTGCTAATGTTGGTGTAGGACTCGTTAGGCACGCACGCGACTTGCTAACTTTAGCACGCATTTTCTATCAACTCAATGTCGGCACCGTTCGGCCCAAAGGCCACCACCTATCGATGCGTTCGATTGAACGCTTGTACGAGCTTTCGAAAATATTAGACTTATTGTATGGACATGTCGAGGGACGTATGAGAGAGAGCGCACCAACGATATCACGTAGCGGAAGCACAATTCAGAGTTTGCGGAACAACGGAGTTAAAGAATTCAATCGATATTCCAAGGACGTAAAGCCGTGCTCTGATACCATTATGTCACCCCGCTCCTGTAGGAGCGATCGTCCTCGCTAAGACGTGATGCCGCATGAGCCTAGATTGCGCTTGTGCAAGACAGTTCCATAACGACCGATTACATCGGCCGACGATGGGGTCGTCGTACGGAAGTCCCAAGCAGAAACATTGAACACGCAGCGGAAATTTAGAACGAAACACAAGTTATGCAAAAGAAGCTCTTTATTGATATCGAAACAACGGTTACATTAGGGGCACAAGGCCGAGATTACAATCATTCAAGCTCACTCTTCTCACTTTACAAGTCACTCTGCTCTTTCTTATCTCTCGATACAATACTTGAATCCAGCGGAAGCTTCGGAAGGCGATGTCCATACATTATGTCCCGTATAAGTCTGGTCTTCACGCGACCGCACGCTTCGAATCGCCAAGGAACTCCGTGCCTCGACGCATCCAAGCGAGCCCTGCACCACGAGCTTCTACCTGTGCCTGCATATAACACTGTGTGGGTGTCAGTACTCAACTGTACTGGTGGAGTGAGCTCCTCACCCACCCATACAAAACTAACACGTTTTATTTACTTTGTGCAATACAAGCCCCTTTACGATTGTCTTTCTAGTCTTGCCTTAGGATCAATTTTAGGACCGACGCCTTGGTCTATTTTATGTCTCTAGACCGCCACCGTACCTTTGCATTAATAACGTACTCATACTTTACCGCTAGACCTTTTCGTTCCTATAACGTCAACTTATCGTCTCGTGCTTGCCATTTCGTGTCATACACTAGGACGTAACGACTCGGTCGTGCAATGAACTCGATTCGTACTTTAGTATCGCCGAGGCAGTGCCTCCTCGCTTAGTCTTGCCTATACTCGTGTTGTGATAATGCGGCCATGCCTCACATCTCGAGATCGTGCCCAGAAACTCAACACGACTTGACCAAACTTGTCCTACGGCCCTTCTCAACTTAACTCGCAACGACTAACCCGACTTGTGGAACCGATGATGGGAACTCAAGCACGACGCCATATCTCGTGCCGAAGCACGTATCCTTACGTATAGCCGAATCGTAGGCTTTATAATACCGTGAGTGCAACCGAGCACACATTTCACTATTCAATGCATACCGTGCTTACACTTCCTTTGTTATGACCGACATCGTGCATGCGGATTCACCGCTTAGCATGCCAATTATCTATATGAAAGGCCACTGGCATGACAAGCCATCGCGGACATATCTCGGGCAGGCGGCGGGTCCTTCAGCGCAGGTAGCGAGCCCTGTTGAAAGCCCCCAACTACCCACGCAATAAACGCATGCGCTGATAACGTCTACCTCCTAGGACGACTGGGCCCGGTGCCCCGGCGTATAACCAGTCTAGGCAGAAATCCTTGTCGACAAGGTGTCCAATGACCACGCACCTATGAGACATCTAGACTCACGTAAATGCATAGCCTAATTTGTTGGTACGACTGGAACTATACTTAGCAACTCGTGCTCTGAACCACCCTTTACATTTCGTGCATCGGGGCTGCGAGACTCCCAACCGAGGGAACGCCTCGAACTTCTTAACGTGAATAGGAATGCGAGACTCCCAACCGAGGGACCACCTCGAAACACCTTGACGTCGAGAGGAACGCGAGACTCCCAACCGAGGGACCGCCTCAAAACACCTTAACGTGGATTGGAACGCGAGACTCCCAACCGAGGGACCGCCTCGAAACACCTTAACGTGGATAGGAACGCGAGGCTCCCAACCGAGGGACCGCCTCGAACTTCTTTGAACTCGAGGGAACGACTACTACGTAGCCTTCCAACTTAACTTGAACAAAACGTGTTCCTTAAGTGCCATGGGCCGTGGCTAACTTTACATCGTGCCAACCGCGGCTCGTGCCTTTAACTGAATCACGTCTTACGCGACGCTATCACCCAAGTCATACGTTATATGACTGTAAAACCCCTAAATTTCAACTATTTTTATTTATTAAAAATTTGGTACCGATTTAAAATTTTGTATTGTACGTCACGTAATCGTATTTTTCGTAGCGCACGAAATTTTATTTTTGCTCGACGAGTGCGAATATGTGCGAGCGTACATATTTTAGAAAAATATTTTCTATCTTTTTATAGTTTCAAATAATATACATAATAATTATTTCGTTATCATACCTAAGTTTCCAAATTGTTATTTTATTCATTTATAAAAAGTCTTCGTGAAAACAGTTATTAATAATAAATATTATTCCCGTATACATATATATTTCATAAAAATTTATTAAGTTTATATTGTAAATAATAATGTATTTTCGAAATTAATTATTATAGTAATTTTTGGAAAACATATTTTAAATTATTTGGACATTTAAATCTTGATTTAAAAATTTGGGATTTATTTAAATGGTTAAATATTTGAAATTGATTTATCTCTTGGATTTTGTACTCGAAATTTAATTTGATTTAAATTAGATATTTAATTTGAAATTAGATTGGGATATAGATTGGATTTGGATTTGATTGCTTTAAATTAAATTAGGAAATATCTAATTTGGGTTTTAAATATCCTAGTCCATATCTAATTGGGAATTCCCACGTCCTATAAATAGGCAGGTACTCCTCTAATTTTTATTATTCTTCCACAAAATTCCACTATCCATAAGTGCAGTGCCTCGTGTCCGTGTTCGTGTCCGCTTCCCATTCTTATTCCATGTTATTACATATACATTATTCCCCCGTGTCGGACACACCCCGACATCGTCAAATACCTAATCCCTAAACCTATGCTAACCCTGTCGACACCAGCCCCCGTCGAGCCCTCACCATCTTCGACCATCACCTTTACCACCGCCACCACCGTGGCAGACCCGTCTCCGCCATATCCCGACCACATCTTCCATCGCCGCCAGCAACCATCTCGTCTCCTCCCTGACAACCGACCCGAACCCAAAAATCCTAACCACCACGCCCGGCATCGCAGCCAGACCCGTCTCCACCGCAGCACACCGTTGCCGCCCAATACCCTAGCCAACTCCGGCCAACACCCTCCACACGTCCACCAGCACCACCTGCCGTACCCCAAAAACACCTACACTGCCACAATCATCGTCATCAACCGTCACCGCCTCCAAGCGCCTCACCGTCGTTGGAAATTCCTCCGACAGACCACCTCCCTCACCAAAACTCAACCCACACCACCAAAACCACCACCACAGCAGGGGGACAAGGAAGAAGAAGAAGAAAATCAAAAACCCTAACCCTAACCCATACCTCTCTGCCGCCGTCGCTTTTCCGACTCCTCCCCGGTTCCCCGGCCTCGACGTCGGCGTTCGCGCGAGCGCCGCCCCCGCGTAGCCGCAACTGCACATGCCCCTCCCGCCTCCGCTCACCAAACCCCAGCGCCCTACTCGCCGTTCCTCCGCCGGCGAGCTCAGCCCAGATCTGCGCCACGACTGCCGGCTTGCTCCGCCGAACCCCTCCGGCGAATCGCCGCCCGACTCCGCCCCAGCCGCGCCCACTCCGCTCCGACTCCCCGCTCGCTTAGGAACCCTCTCCTTCCTCTCTCTCCCACTCCCCGTCCGCCGCCCTCTCTTTCCTTTCTCGCGCCTCTCTTGCTCCTCTCTCTCTCACTTTCTTATTTTTTTCCCAAATGTTTACCTTTGCTTTTAGTTTATTTTTACTTCTTCTTTTCAACAGAGAGAACATCTGTTCTGTTCTCGAGAATCTGTATTTTATTTCATTTTATTATTTATTTATTTCTAGTAAATTATTTGTTATTTTGATTTGTATTTTAACAGTAATAAACATTGATTAAAATTTACAATTACTAAGTACTATTATTATTATTATTTATTATTACTCCTACTTTGATTTTTCCTGTATAATGGAGGAGAACACAATATATTAGGGTTGGGTTTTTTATTGATATATGTTTTATTATTATTATTATTCTTATTATTTTTATAATGATTTTGTTGTTGTTATTGTTAAAAAGTACTTATTTACTGATATTGTTATTTTAGGAATTTTTATGGGGATATTATTCTAACTATTTTCAAAGATATTTTGCCAAAAATTATACTCTAAAATTTAGTTTTAGCCCTAAGAAAACCCTTACTAGATTTTATAAAACTATTTTTATATACACTAATTCCTAGTCTTTCAAAATATTTATTCCTAGCTAAAAAGTTATTTTACAAATCTAGAGTTTTTGCCTAAAAATATTTATATAAAAATATTTTTCCAGTAATGAAATATTCAAGGATTATAAATAGTTTTACAAAGATCTTATATATATGATTTATTCAATTTCCATCGATTACCCTCCTGTCGATGACTAATCCTCTTTATTCCTAAACCCTCGATTGTTCGAGACTACCTTACGTCGACTCTAACTATCTGATCGTTCTGGACCCAATGGAATAGTCCATGCCATCATTAGAGGCCCATGTATAGTTGTTGCACCGAAGTCGCAGTTCGTGCCACCTTGATCATCGCAGCACACCCGGCGTCCTACCAGGCAAGACACCTTGCATTAGTTGTTTATTTAGTTTAGCTCATATTTCATGCATTGTTTATTATTTTATTTATGCAAAATAAACTGTGATACATGGCAATAACTGTTAGAACTTACTGTTCATTTTTCTGCTATGTATTATTTTTCTCACATTAAACCTAGATTTAAGGGACCACCTTGTGTGTTGCATTCATTGGCCTTGACACGTTGTAAATACGAAGTTGTGTGTCGCATGTAGAACACGGAAGTGCGTGATTGGCTGGCCACCAGTACGTACAAGCCGTGCGATAGGAATAACCGCTAATAGAGGTGCATGCTAGTTTGACTTAGCGGTTATAGTAGTTTGTGTTGTGGATACAACACAGTAGGCATTGGGCGGGGTGGACAATTCCTTAGCGTATGGGCTTCGATGCACTTTCTCTTGTGACCCGGACTCTCCGCTGGAGATACGGGTTGATGACCCAAGATTACTGACGGCCACTGACGATTCTGCGGAACGTCATGCTCTTACTGATGGGGCCTCTGGTGCCCAAGGGGACTACGCCCATCCTATTCAGCCAGGGCTCATGCGTAGTAAGGATTGTTCTTAACTACATTTCACTTAGAATGGTAGGCTACCTTATCCGTTAGGTACGAGTACTTTTGGTTTGGGTACTTGTATCTGACCGTGACTTGGAACAATAACTTGTCGCGGATTAGTTCGTCACATCTTGTCCTTGTTTGGTTGTAGGTGTGACTTACTACTTCGATGAGAAGGTATTGAACCTTGTTGGGTCGGATACCATATTGGATTCATAGCATGGGAAGATACGTTACCGTGAATTAGTTTACCATCTCCTGTCCTTGTTTGGTTGGGGGGATGGTACGCTCGTTCAGTAGGTGCATATTGGAACATGTTATAATTCGATTTACTTATTTATTTGAGCAATATTTATTCAGTTTATATGGCATGATATTATGTGTCTTGTTACGTCCTCTGAGGACCTGGTTGTTTGCCAGGTGTGTGCTATTGTCTTTCGCAGGTGCTTTAGCTCTAGCCGTGTTCATTGCTATTTTCGAGGATGATTGCACTTGGAGTCTTCACTTCGCTCGCCACTCATTTCATTTTTATGTACTTTTCTTATTTTGTTGGTAGTGGATTTGTCTCCGCCCAACATATTGTATCAAGACAAAGTTATTCTCATTATATGGCACTTTATTTCATTTATTTTGTGGATGAGATTAGTTATGGTTCTACTGCATTTTATAGCTTATGTATTCATACGAGGTTTCCATATATTGGAGTGTATTTCGTATGAATACAGCTGGCATGTCTACGTTCCTAGTCCTACGTATTTTGGGACTGGGGCGTTACATGTTTTTGTGGTGGCCCATGCAGGTCAAGATAAATTGTTTGGTTACTTTACCGTACCAAGCAAGCCTGCGAATAGGATTAGAAGTCTAGGATCTCATCCACATACTTGACCTCTTCCTTGATTTTATCTACCGTTTGACTTATCAATTGCATCTTGCTTGCTTCCTTCCATCCAAATTCTTATCTTTCCTTCGTGCTTGCTAGAGTTTGACCCTACTAGTTAGATGTCCCAAACGCCCTTAGCTTAATTCTTTAAGTTGGGTAGAAAACCCTCCACACACCCTTGACCATTAAGGAATACCAATAGTATTATCTAGACCATAGAGACTAGAGGAATTTAACCTATTTGTCAACCAAGCCTTGGTCAATAAAATCGTAGAATGATTGTATAGGAATAAACAAGACTTAGATTCTTATGACTCTTAGACTATTCATATTTGTTTTATTCATCTACCATCGTGCTTATATTTTTACCGTCTAAACTAATGATGCTAATATAGCCTAGTTTTTGCAAGCTAAATTCTTTTATCAAGCTTGTTCATGACATATGTTATTGGATGCATCCACTAATGTATTGTCTAGTCAGAACCGATGCATGATGGTCTGATCAACCGAGTTCACTTTGGTTCGCTTTTGTCTATTATTCTACGTGGATGGAGCATAGTTAAACTTACCCTTAGAACCCCATCCACGACTGCCTTGACAATACCTTTGAAATTATTCTATCGTCTTTGAATCACGTATTCGTATTCAATAACGCCTCCTTTGAACTCTATATTGCTCTCGCCTTCAACCATTTTAGAAGGACGAAAATATGGTGCTAGAAATTCCTCTAGCCTCCCTATCGACTATGACCATTCTCACTCAATGTTGCTATATTTCATCCCAAACTACTTAACCCTATCAAGACCCTCGCTTAATTTAAAGTGAATCTTTTTATTCTATTAATCGTGACCCTCATTCAGTCCCTATGACCATACCGTATTATATTTTTCTATGATCTAGACCGTAATTTCTTGCGGCGTGATTTTGTTATCGATTGTTCCTCATCAATACCCCTTGTGTCTTCTCACCCCCCCTACGTCCTCTTAATTTCGAGGACGAAATTCTTTTAAGTTGTGTAGGATGTAAAACCCCTAAATTTAACTATTTTTTATTTATTAAAAATTTGGTACCGATTTAAAATTTTGTATTGTACGTCACGTAATCGTATTTTTCGTCGCGCACGAAATTTTATTTTTGCTCGACGAGTGCGAATATGTACGAGCGTACATATTTTAGAAAAATATTTTCTATCTTTTTATAGTTTCAAAATAATATACATAATAATTATTTTGTTATCATACCTAAGTTTCCAAATTATTATTTTATTCATTATTTATAAAAAGTCTTCGTAAAAACAGTTATTAATAATAAATATTATTATTCCCGTATACATATATATTTCATAAAAATTTATTAAGTTTATATTGTAAATAATTATGTATTTTCGAAATTAATTAATAGTAATTTTTGGAAAACATATTTTAAATTATTGGGACATTTAAATCTTGATTTAAAATTTTGGATTTATTTAAATGGTTAAATATTTGAAATTGATTTATCTCTTGGATTTTGTACTAGAAATTTAATTTGATTTAAATTAGATATTTAATTTGAAATTAGATTGGGATATAGATTGGATTTGGATTTGATTGCTTTAAATTAAATTAGGAAATATCTAATTTGGGTTTTAAATATCCTAGTCCATATCTAATTGGGAATTCCCACGTCCTATAAATATGCAGGTACTCCTCCAACTTTTTATTATTCTTCACAAAATTCCACCATCCACAAGTGCAGTGCCTCGTGTCCGTGTTCGTGTCTGCTTCCCATTCTTATTCCATGTTATTACATATACATTATTCCCTCGTGTCGGACACACCCGACATCGTCAAATACCTAATCCCTAAACCTATGCTAACCCTGTCGACACCAGCCCCCGTCGAGCCCTCACCATCTTCGACCATCACCTTTACCACCGCCACCACCGTGGCAGACCCGTCTCCGTCATATCCCGACCACATCTTCCATCGCCGCCAGCAACCATCTCGTCTTTCCTGACAACCGACCCGAACCCAGAAATCCTAACCACCACGCCCGGCATCGCAGCCAGACCCCGTCTCCACCACAGCACACCGCTGCCGCCCAAACACCCTGGCCAACTCCGGCCGACACCCTCCACACGTCCACCAGCACCACCTGCCGTACCCCAAAAACACCTACACTGCCACAATCATCGTCATCAACCGTCACCGCCTCCAAGCGCCTCACCGTCGTTGGAAATTCCTCCGACAGACCACCTCCTCACCAAAACTCAACCCTCACCACCAAAACCACCACCACAGCAGGGGGACAAGGAAGAAGAAGAAGAAAATCAAAAACCCTAACCCTAATCCATACCTCTCCGCCGCCGTCGCTCCTTTCCGACTCCTCCCGGTTCCCCGGCCTCGACGCCGACGCGCGATCGCCGCCCGCGTAGCCGCAACCGCACGCCCCTCCCGCCTCCGCTCACCAAACCCCAGCGCCCTACTCGCCGTTCCTCCGCCGGCGAGCTCAGCCCAGATCTGCCACGACTGCCGGCTTGCTCCGAACCCCTCCGGCGAATCGCCGCCCGACTCCGCCCCAGCCGCGCCCACTCCGCTCCGACTCCCCGCTCGCTCAGGAACCCTCTCCTTCCTCTCTCTCCCACTCTCCCCGTCCGCCGCCCTCTCTTTCCTTTCTCGCGCCTCTCTCTGCTCTCTCTCTCTCTCACTTTCTTATATTTTTTTCCCCAAATGTTTACCTTTGCTTTTAGTTTATTTTTACTTCTTCTTTTCAACAGAGAGAACATCTGTTCTGTTCTCGAGAATCTGTATTTTATTTCATTTTATTATTTATTTATTTCTAGTAAATTATTTTGTTATTTTGATTTGTATTTTAACAGTAATAAACAGTGATTAAAATTTACAATTACTAAGTACTATTTATTATTATTATTATTATTACTCCTACTTTGATTTTTCCTGTATAATGGGGGAGAACACAAATATTAGGGTTGGGTTATTTTATTGATATATATTATTATATTATTATTCTTATTATTTTATAATAATTTTGTTGTTGTTATTGTTAAAAAGTACTTATTTACTGATATTGTTATTTTAGGAATTTTTATGGGGATATTATTCTAACTATTTTCAAAGATATTTTGCCAAAAATTATACTCTAAAATTTAGTTTTAGCCCTAAGAAAACCCTTACTAGATTTTATAAAACTATTTTTATATACACTAATTCCTAGTCTTTCAAAATATTTATTCCTAGCTAAAAAGTATATTTTACAAATCTAGAGTTTTTGCCTAAAAATATTTATATAAAAATTATTTTTCCAGTAATGAAATATTCAAGGATTATATAGTTTTACAAAGATCTTATATATATGATTTATTCAATTTCCATCGATTACCCTCCTGTCGATGACTAATCCTCTTTATTCCTAAACCCTCGATTGTTCGAGACTACCTTACGTCGACTCTAACTATCTGATCGTTCTGGACCCAATGGAATAGTCCATGCCATCATTAGAGGCCCATGTATAGTTGTTGCACCGAAGTCGCAGTTCGTGCCACCTTGATCATCGCAGCACACCCGGCGTCCTACCAGGCAAGACACCTTGCCATTAGCTGTTTATTTATTTTAGCTCATATTTCATGCATTGTTCATTATTTTATTTATGCAAAATAAACTATGATACATGGCAATAACTGTTAGAACTTACTGTTCATTTTTTCTGCTATGTATTATTTTTCTCACATTAAACCTAGATTTAAGGGACCACCTTGTGTGTTGCATTCATTGGCCTTGACACGTTGAAAACACGAAGTTGTGTGTCGCATGTAGAATACGGAAGTGCGTGATTGGCTGGCCACCAGTACGTACAAGCCGTGCGATAGGAATAACCGCTAATAGAGGTTGCATGCTAGTTTGACTTAGCGGTTATAGTGGTTTGTGTTGTGGATACAACACAGTAGGCATTGGGCGGGGAGGACAATTCTTAGCGTATGGGCTTCGATGCACTTTCCCTTGTGACCCAGACTCTCCGCTGGAGATACGGGGTTGATGACCCAAGATTACTGACGGCTACTGACGATTCTGTGGAACGTCATGCTCTTACTGATGGGGCCTCTGGTGCCCAAGGGGGACTACGCCCATCCTATTCAGCCAGGGCTCATGCGTAGGAAGGATTGTTCTTAACTATATTTCACTTAGAACGGTAGGCTACCTTATCCATTAGGTACGAGTACTTTTAGTTTGGGTACTTGTATCTGATCGTGACTTAGAACAATAACTTATCGCGGATTAGTTCGTCACATCTTGTCCTTATTTGGTTATAGGTGTGACTTACTACTTCGATGAGAAGGTATTGAACCTTGTTGGGGTCCGGATACCATATTAGATTCATAGCATGGGAAATACGTTACCGTGAATTAGTTTACCATCTCTGTCCTTGTTTGGTTGGGGGGATGGTACGCTCGTTCAGTAGGTGCGTATTGGAACATGTTATAATTCGATTTACTTATTTATTTGAGCAATATTTATTCAGTTTATATGGCATGATATTATGTGTCTTGTTACGTCCCTCTGAGGACCTGGTTGTCTTGCCAGGTGTGTGCTATTGTCTTTCGCAGGTGCTTTAGCTCTAGCCGTGTTCATTGCTATTTCTCGAGGATGATTGCACTTGGATCGTCTTCGCTTCGCTCGCCACTCATTTCATTTTCTATGTACTTTTCCTTATTTTGTTGGTAGTGGATTTGTCTCCGCCCAACATATTGTATCAAGACAAAGTTATTCTCATTATATGACATCTTTATTTCATTTATTTTGTGTGGATGAGATTAGTTATGGTTCTGCTGCTTTTTTACAGCTTATGTATTCATACGAGGTTTCCATATATTGGAGTGTATTTCGTATAAATACAGCTGGCATGTCTACGTTCCTAGTCCTACGTATTTTGGGACTGGGGCGTTACAATGACGGCCCGTGAGATCGTGGGACTATTTGACTTGACAACCGCAGAACGAGCGGGACGACACTTAGAATTACTTAGGTCGACCGGCATAACTTTGCCTAACTTACTCAAGCCTACAACTTAACCCGAGGACGAGCCAAGGCTATGCCAAGCCTTGCACAGTGGAAACGTGCATGCTTTATCGAGCATTTACGCGGGCGACGCCTATAACTTAGGCTAACTTATCGTTTGTGTCGAATACCAACTTTTCCTTCTCCCAAGCCGCGGGACGGAGGATCGAGTGTCATTTTCAAAGCACGTTGAGAACCAACTCTAATCAGACCGTAGGACGTTTTCCATGTTCTAAACTCGATTTCGATCCGTCGGGATAATTTCCTTTAGCTATGTGGATTCGTATCTTTTATCATTAAGCCTACTTGTGCAAGTTAAAAATGTACGAATTATTAAGTGAAGGCTGAGATGAGGTAAGTTCACCGAAACTACCCCACCTGAGCGATGTCTTCGAGTCGCCGTTGTAAGGCCAAGTCCGAACATCGTCGGCATTTCGATTCCTCCGATTGACTTTGCGGGACGGGGCACTACAGCTTGGCTTCAGGATACCGAGGTGGTTCTGGAAGCAGCTAGGACACCTGAGAATGAGAAGGTGGCGGTGGTACGCCTACAGTTGCTGGATTTAGCTCGCAGTTGGGGGCGGCGCAGGCCGTGGGATTAGCAGCGCCGGTCACTTGGACGGTGTTTAGATAAAGATTCCAGATGAAGTATTTTGATGCTGTAGCTCGGTACGACCTACAGACGAGATTTACCAACTTGAAGCAAGGAGGCAGAACGGTCGACAATTATGCATCCGAGTTCTCTAGACTCAGTAGGTTTTCCACCACCTTGGTGGCAACCGAGTTTGACAGGGCCCAGCGGTTCCAGCAGGGGCTATATTTGGAGATCTTGTTGGCAGTTGAGCAGTTCGAGCACCAGACGTTCGATGCAGTATTAAGGGCAGCTAGGAGGCACGAGTACACCTCCCAGAGGATCGTAGATAGGACCGGAGGTAGGAAGCGGTCCCACATTCAGATGCACCAATCATCAGCTCCAGCCCCGACAGCAAGGGGTTTGACCATAAGAACTCCGAAGCGGTGTCACGACCCGCACCCTAGAATAAGGGCACGTGACGTGGGTACGTCCAGCCTACGTCGCAGTATCAGCGGTAGAACGCTGTCCTAGGTCATAACATCTAACAGATAAGGGTTATATACAGTTATACTCCCCGAATGGGGGTGACATAACACAATATAACTCAACCACATCTAGGATAGAACAGGAATGAGATAGAAAGATAAAGATAGATAACAACCAGGAATGTAACATCTCAGAGATACAAATCCAGAATTCTAAGTGACTAAAATAAATACATCTCAGAATATCTCAAGTCTAATACAGTGATCCAGAAGTAAAGACAACCCTAATCTAGAGAAGTATCATCCACTGCTAGCAGGTCCAAGTCACTAGTGATGTCTAATGCTGCACCAAGAGGGATAGACACCAGAGCCTCATTATTTACTGTAAAATTTTCAACAGGTCCAGTCAGGACGGGAGCGAGTACAGTACATCTCAACTAAATCATAACCGGTTAGGAAATATAAACATGCTAGAGAGTAAGATACATGATCTGAAGAATAATATGATAAAAGAGAGAGACTGTAAGTAAATAGCTACAATATATAGAGAACTAACAGTGCTAGTGATTTAGAGCACAAGATGGTTATGTAGACGGCACGATGTTATACACGAGTAATCTACAGAGGTTTGTACACGAATAATCTACTGGATTGAATACATAACCACTTCTACTCCCCCCGCCCCAATCATACACAAGGATCCAGCTACGTTATGTTATTGTACACGAAGGTCATGTGAAAACATGATTATACACGATTCACACGTTTCGTACACGAATGTAACAAATACAAGGAGTACACGATGTTCCGATAAAGTACACGAATACGAATACCCGATGTATCCGCTAAGGGGATAACATCGCACAACCAGATCCATATAGTACTAATCCGTGTTTCCAACGTGTCAGCATCATGTAAAGTAATCTAAAGCAGGAATATAATCCTAAACAAGATATGAAATGATAGAGAATGTACTCGCCTGTAACCGGTGAATCTGAGAGAATATAGACTGTCCGAGGAGTGGTGTCTGTCTCCTATAGAACAGTACAAGTCACTATGAGTCTACAATGATAATACAATGCAATTTAATGCATTCTACATGAACTAGGTCAATCTAGACCAAAGTCAACTCTTGGTCAACTCTGGTCAACTTAAGGTCAAACCTAGTCAATTTGTCTAATCTAAGTCTAACCAAGCTATTCTAGGTTCACTAGGCTAATTTAGTCAATACCATGACAAGCCATACCTATACTCATAACCAATGGGCTATCTACACACTACCCCTATTATAATAACACATCACTAAACCCATATTTATACACAATCAACCCACAAGTACCATGTATATATGTATATATACATTTCACACATATTACATATATATAACCAATATATCTAGATAACTAATATCACTACAAACATGTATTGTAATATATCTATATACAAGAGAGTGTATGTGTGTGTGTGTGGAAGGGGGTGTGCATTGTGACAGGAAAAGGGAAAGGAAGGAAAAGTAATCAGTTTAGAGCTTGTGCTCAGTGTCATGGTGTAAGAGGACAGTGAAGAAACTGTGGTGTGTGTATATGTGCCAAGTGAACAAAGTGGAAGCATGGAAGGGCAAAACAGAAAACAGTTCAATGCAGTTTACAATAACATGAAGATTCAGTTTCAGGTATTCAGAGAAAAAAAAAGAAACCATTCCCAGGTTTGAAATGGAACTGGAAACAGTGGGGAATATGTATACAGTCTAACAAAGTGGTTTAATCATTCTCATGTTTATTCATTGCAAAGGAAGGGAAAACTCAAGAGCTACTAAGCATTAACAATCTGGAATAATTTCAGGTTCAAGGATGAACAACATTAAGATAATAAAAAGGAAAACAATCCACCATGTTTCACTGTAAATATCAGTTTAATAGATTTAAAAGGAAACTCAGTTTAATAGCAGTATACAAATAAGCATGAAATTCAGTTTGCAGTACATATAAAGAATCAATTCACAACTTAACAAAATAGGTTAAAATCATTCTCAGATTTGAAGTCATTTCTCAGGGGAATAGGAAAAGCTGGAAATGAACTCAGTTATCACCATAGTTCAAACCAACCAAATCTCAGGCAATAGTGTTCTCAAGTTACATAAAAAAAATTGGAAACTAACCTATCTCAGGTTTAAATGACTGGAGTTAAAATCAGTGAAAGAATGGAAATTCTATTCCAGTTATGGCTGATGCAAAACTCAGTTTTTTTGACAATGAAAGAAGGAATCAAAGAGCAGTGCCATTCCAGTTAATGATTTTCATTTCAGTTTTAAGGGACCACACATGAATTCCCAGAATTAGAACTTAACTCAGGTTTTGTGAAGAACACAACCCAGGAAATGCATTGATTCCCAGGTTTTTGTATCAATTCAATAACATGAAACAATTTAGTTAAGAGCTAATCTCAGATTACAGTTACAGCCTATACAATATAATGAGGAGGAAAACTCAGTTGAAATGCATTAAATATTCAGATTCTCCCTTCAGTTTTCATAACACAGAAACCACTCAATCATGAATACAAAATCCCATTCTACACCTTCCAAAGCCTACAATAATTGAAATAACTTAGCTAATATGAAATGCAACTTGTGGGGATCATTAACAGTGGAAAAAATATTACTAAACATGGATTGAAATGCTTGGGGAAAAAGGGAAAATCAAAATCAGGTCCGGAGTATCAGGACATGTATCAGAGTTTACACTGTTCTACAAAAATTCGAACTAAACACCACTCAAAACCCAAACCATTAAGTAACATGGTATAACAGGGATTAAACATCTCATTTAGGATTCATTCAATCATTAAAGCCTAGTTTAGAAATATTTAAAATCAATTAAACAACAGAAAACACACACAGCACACGCACGCACACACAGCTGCCCAGTGCACACGAAATAACGTGTCCGACACGACACGAGGACTGGTGAAACTTTGCGAGCCTCTGTGTCAGTCACAGCCCCTAACCTCAGGCCAAAAATCACGTGTCCACGTGGAGAAACGAGCGCGCAGTAGCCCCCGAGCAGCAGGGCACGCACTGTGCCCGCGCGCTCGTACCCGCACTCGTGTGTCCCGTGTTCCCTATGACTCGACACGACACAAATAACAGCACACGACACAAGGAATCCCTAGACGACACCTAGGGCTAGCTTTCCTATTCAAATGGATTTCAAAATCTCAACTGAAAAGTCCTTTGGGACATTTCGTCGAACACCTACACCATAGCTCTGATATGTGTCCGATATGGACACGAAACGAGCCCAAAACCTAGGGTTAGCCTACCCTACAGTTGGGTGAGGGCTAGGGGATCCCTAAAATAATTTTTGATAGAATTTAAAGGCATTAAATAGGATTATACCTATAGGTGTTCAAACCCCCAAAAAGCTCCAAAGAGAAGGATCTCTCAAACCACCAAAAGCTCTCCAATTGTTTGCTCCCTGTCAAAACTTATTTCCAACAGCAAGAACACAAGATTTAGAGCCTATTGGAATTTGTTTGAAGGAAAAAAGGACTTGAAATGAATTTATTATGAATTTATGAAGATGGAACTTACCCCTTTCTAAAAACTTGCATAAATCCCTAAGAAAGAGGCTAGCCCTAATTCCTAGGAGAGTATTTATAAGAGGGGGAAGGCTGCCTAGTGGCTGGCCATAGGGTTTAGATCTAGGATTTTGCCAAGTTGGTTGAGTCCTAATTAGTTTAAGTCATGATTTTGACTTGTGACTTCACAAGCCATTCTTAGGCCAAACTAACTCCTAATTACCCCAAACCAATTCTAATGAACTTGAAATGACTAACTTAGGTCACACTAGGGTTTCTTAACTCTAACCAAGGTGTCTTGACCCAGTTTAGCCTATAGGACAGTCTCCTAGTCAACATGAGTAAAAATCTAAACTAGCACAAATCAAATACACTAAAAAATCATCTAAAAATCACATTAATTATAATTAATAATAATAATCCAAAATAATTCCAAAATTTTGAAAATGACCAAAATACCCTCATTTGGAAAACTGGGTGTTACAATCCTACCCACCTTAGAAAAAATTTCGTCCTCGAAATTAGATGATCGTACCCATTCTAGGTCAAACCCCCACAATCAAAATCTCAGAACCTATTTAATCATTCAGTTGGAAAATGTAACCTATGGGGTCATGGCATGTAGTATCAGTCTGGGGTCTCATCTAGTTACACCAACATACTACAGTACTAGGCAATCACAAGGTATCAAAACATACAACAATATGGTAGTAGCGCATCAATTTCAAAGACTGGCTAAGATATAGGTCAAAGACTCACCTCCAACTAGGTCTGGTGGCTGGAACTCCCTCTCGAAGGACGGAGTCCTGGCTAGGGATAAGTGCAGCAGGACAGTCTCGCAGCCTGTGTGCAGCTGACCCACACAACAGGCACACTCCTCTTCTCTTCCTACAGATGTCCCACACATGTCCAGGCTTCTTACAGAAGGGCAGGTAGGCACTCTCTCAACTGGCCTCTGCTGAACAGGAGTCTGGACTGGGTTAGCTGGTCTAGGCTGATAGTCTGGGTGCTCACGGGGCTCTGGGTATACACTGCTCCTCGGCCTCTTAGAACTAGGCTCCCCTCATGAATGTACCAAATCCCACAGCAGTTGGATTCACGACCCTGCTCCTTCAGGATCTCAGACTGAACTCTCTGTGTCTCCAACACATCCCGGAGAAGTCTGGATATCTGAGCTCCGTCAGGAAACAAACCTGCCGAGGGTATGGTATGGGGTACTGCTCCTGGAGGCAGAGAAGGAGACTGGGAAGGACTCTTGGTCTCAGATGAGACTGCCACTCTCTTCTGAGTAACAGGTGGTGGAGGGGATTTCTCTGGTGAGGATGCTAACACCTCCTCGATGGCGGGAGGTACCACTACCTTTGGGTCAGCCTGAGGGGTCACTACCTCCTGAGCAATAGGAGGTGGAAGCACACTGTCAGTAGCTGCAGCTGCTCTCAGACGACAGGCTCGGGTCATGGGTGCCATACTGGAAAGGATAAAACACAACAATCATTAAGGTTGTACAGCAGTCTACCATCCTATCTGAAACTAGTAATTATCAAGAAAAATAAAATAAGACAACTACTAATCATCTATAAAGGGTACTATTTAAGAAAATCAAAACCAAAAGTTTAAGGAACGAAAGTCAATAGCATTGAATCCAATCACAATCTAATATATATAGAAGAGAGAGAGTGTTAGAGAGGGAAAAGCTAGCATTTGTAAGGGTCATGTGGTTTGTGTGACATATACGTGAAAGTGTTACAGGAGGATTTGGGTCTCAACTATAGCTATCAAGTTACACTATTCATGGCATATTAGTTAGGCAATCTACAAGGCACAAGCTATTACTCCTAACATGTATGGCTAACCGTGTATATATGTATATCTATATGTATAGAGAGGTAAAGATTTAATTATGCATCTACATACATTATAATATGTTTACAGAACTATATATATATCTATATAGCTATATGAACATAACATAGAGATGAAAGGTTAGGTTTTCATGGCAGTTGTAAACACTAGTGTAGAGTGTCAAGTGTACATGGGTTAAACTTGAAACAAAGTGTTCGATCCTTCAGTTTAGCTCAACATTGCATATTAGATCTGAAATTGTACTACGCATTTGAAAGCAATAAAAATGTTATCATGTATTCAATTTTCAAAATTTTGGAGAAATTCTATCATAAAAATCAACTCAATGTGTACCCCAACCACAACTTAACATGTGAGAGTATGAACCTAACATTATATACCTGCACACAACCATGTATACGGCTCAAAACATTACAATTTAAAACTGCAATTTGAACTAAACTCTTAGAATCCAAGGTTAAGGGTTTACTATGTACGCAGTCTCAGATTTGACAATTCAACATAAAACTCAACCAATTTTTTGAAATAAAGTCCTGTATATAACATACATGTGTAGTGATGTAAGCAAGACTAATAACATGAAATTTAAATTTAAATTACGAATTTAATATGGAGAAACAGAGAACTAGTCACTGATACTGCACTATATTAGAATACTAGGATTTTGAGAACTTACTTAATCATATTAACATGCATTTAGATAGGTTGGTAAACAAGTGTAGTATGCATACGTGTCAGGCAAGTATCTGTGTCCACTATATATATATATATATATATATATATATATATATATATATATATATATATAGAAACAATGATAAAATTTGTTCTGCCTATCTGTTTAAAAGAAGGAACTATTTGAAACCAGAGTTACAATATCAAATCTAAGTCAAGGTCTAGCAAAATCACCAATTCATTGTATTAGAAAGAATTTATTGTAAGAAGTTACACAAGGTTATATTAACAGCTAGGCTACTCCTATTCATACTCCTTCTCCTAAGTTATTTGATGGGGTACAATTTATACAACAGAATGGTACGATAGAGATGATATGTTTAAAAAACCTTCTCAAGATACAATCTGATAATCATATGTGTCTGTCCAAAATCATGTTACTCAGAGTCCTCGCCATGCCAGTAAGCAAGGCTGCGAATAACGATAGATTCCATAACTAGGGTATGCACCTCTACAATCATGTCGTCTGGAAATCTCGCTATGCCGACTAGTATAGCTGCGAGAAATTCCAAATCTCATAACCAAGATACATACATCCGAAGCCAGGTCTCCATGTTTTCCGCCACGCCAGCTAATATGGCTGCGATAAACCACAGGTTCCATAATCATGTAGACGTTTTACCATCCCTGTATTCCGTCAATATATGTTATCAGAAAGTATCGTAACTCAAGCTATAAAATTCATCTCGATAGGAAAATCAAAATCAACAACGATTCATCAAAATCAAATTCAATAATCAAGGAGTGAGAGCGAACAACAAGGGGAAGGATTTCAAATTGAAGTTTAAATAAGATTTTCAAGGGTCGTCCCAGGAATCTTTCAAAGAATCCTAACTGTGATTGAGTACCCTTAAAAATATATCCAAATCCTACTGCAGGCTGTAGTGATACTCTAGTTCGAATACCACTACATAAACTCGACCTGCATGGGCCACCACTAAAAACGTGTCACGACTCGCACCCTAGAATAAGGGCACGTGACGTGGGTACGTCCAGCCTACGCCACAGTATCGGCAGTAGAACGCTGTCCTAGGTCATAACATCTAACAGATAAGGGTAATATACAGTTATACTCCCCGAATGGGGGTGACATAACACAATATAACTCAACCACATCTAGGATAGAACAGGAATGAGATAGAAAGATAAAAATAGATAACAACCAGGAATGTAACATCTCAGAGATACAAATCCAGAATTCTAAGTGACTAAAATAAATACATCTCAGAATATCTCAAGTCTAATACAGTGATCCAGAAGTAAAGACAACCCTAATCTAGAGAAGTATCATCCACTGCTAGCAGGTCCAAGTCACTAGTGATGTCTAATGCTGCACCAAGAGGGATAGACACCAGAGCCTCATTATTTACTGTAAAATTTTCAACAGGTCCAGTCAGGACGGGAGCGAGTACAATACATCTCAACAAAATCATAACCGGTTAGGAAATATAAACATGCTAGAGAGTAAGATACAGGATCTTAAGAATAATATGATAAAAGAGAGAGACTGTAAGTAAATAGCTATAATATATAGAGAACTAACAGTGCTAGTGATTTAGAGCACAAGATGGTTATGTAGACGGCACGATGTTATACACGAGTAATCTACAGAGGTTTGTACACGAGTAATCTACTGGATTGAATACATAACCACTTCTACTCCCCCCGCCCCAATCAATACACAAGGATCCAGCTACGTTATGTTATTGTACACGAAGGTTATGTGAAAACATGATTATACACGATTCACACGTTTCGTACACGAATGTAACAAATACAAGGAGTACACGATGTTCCCGATAAAGTACACGAACACGAATACCCGATGTATCCGCTAAGGGGATAACATCGCACAACCAGATCCATATAGTACTAATCCGTATTTCCAACGTGTCAGCATCATGTAAAGTAATCTAAAGCAGGAATATAATCCTAAACAAGATATGAAATGATCAGAGAATGTACTCGCCTGTAACCGGTGAATCTGAGAGAATATAGACTGTCCGAGGAGTGGTGTCTGTCTCCTATAGAACAGTACAAGTCACTATGAGTCTACAATGATAATACAATGCAATTTAATGCATTCTACATGAACTAGGTCAATCTAGACCAAAGTCAACTCTTGGTCAACTCTGGTCAACCTTAAGGTCAAACCTAGTCAATTTGTCTAATCTAAGTCTAACCAAGCTATTCTGGGTTCACTAGGCTAATTTAGTCAATACCATGACAAGCCATACCTATACTTATAACCAATGGGCTATCTACACACTACCCCTATTATAATAACACATCACTAAACCCATATTTATACACAATCAACCCACAAGTACCATGTATATATGTATATATACATTTCACACATATTACATATATATAACCAATATATCTAGGGAACTAATATCACTACAAACATGTATTGTAATATATCTATATACAAGAGAGTGTATGTGTGTGTGTGTGGAAGGGGGTGTGCATTGTGACAGGAAAAGGGAAAGGAAGGAAAAATAATCAGTTTAGAGCTTGTGCTCAGTGTCATGGTGTGAGAGGACAGTGAAGAAACTGTGGTGTGTGTATATGTGCCAAGTGAACAAAGTGAAAGCATGGAAGGGCAAAACAGAAAACAGTTCAATGCAGTTTACAATAACATGAAGATTCAGTTTCAGGTATTCAGAGAAAAAAAAAAGAAACCATTCCTAGGTTTGAAATGGAACTGGAAACAGTGGGGAATATGTATACAGTCTAACAAAGTGGTTTAATCATTCTCATGTTTATTCATTGCAAAGGAAGGGAAAACTCAATGAGCTACTAAGCATTAACAATCTGGAATAATTTCAGGTTCAAGGATGAACAACATTAAGATAATAAAAAAGGAAAACAATCCACCATGTTTCACTGTAAATATCAGTTTAATAGATTTAAAAGGAAACTCAGTTTAATAGCAGTATACAAATAAGCATGAAATTCAGTTTGCAGTACATATAAAGAATCAATTCACAACTTAACAAAATAGGTTAAAATCATTCTCAGATTTGAAGTCATTTCTCAGGGGAATGGGAAAAGCTGGAAATGAACTCAGTTATCACCATAGTTCAAACCAACCAAATCTCAGGCAATAGTGTTCTCAAGTTACATAAAAAAAACTGGAAACTAACCTATCTCAGGTTTAAATGACTGGAGTTAAAATCAGTAAAAGAATGGAAATTCCATTCCAGTTATGGCTGATGCAAAACTCAGTTTTTTTGACAATGAAAGAAGGAATCAAAGAGCAGTGCCATTCCAGTTAATGATTTTCATTTCAGTTTTAAGGGAGCACACATGAATTCCCAGAATTAGAACTTAACTCAGGTTTTGTGAAGAACACAACCCAGGAAATGCATTGATTCCCAGGTTTTTGTATCAATTCAATAACAGGAAACAATTTAGTTAAGAGCTAATCTCAGATTACAGTTACAGCCTATACAATATAATGAGGAGGAAAACTCAGTTGAAATGCATTAAACATTCAGATTCTCCCTTCAGTTTTCATAACACAGAAACCACTCAATCATGAATACAAAATCCCATTCTACACCTTCCAAAGCCTACAATAATTGAAATAACTTAGCTAATATGAAATGCAACTTGTGGGGATCATTAACAGTGGAAAAAATATTACTAAACATAGATTGAAATGCTTGGGGAAAAAGGGAAAATCAAAATCAGGTCCGGAGTATCAGGACATGTATCAGAGTTTACACTGTTCTACAAAAATTCGAACTAAACACCACTCAAAACCCAAACCATTAAGTAACATGGTATAACAGGGATTAAACATCTCATTTAGGATTCATTCAATCATTAAAGCCTAGTTTAGAAACATTTAAAATTGATTAAAAAATAGAAAACACACACAGCACACGCACGCACACATAGCTGCCCAGTGTACAAGAAATAACGTGTCCGACACGACACGAGGACTCGTAAAACTTTGCGAGCCTCATGTCAGTCACAGCCCCTAACCTCAGGCCAAAAATCACGTGTCCACGTGGAGAAACGAGCGCAGTAGCCCCCGAGCAGCAGGGCACGCACTGTGCCCGCGCGCTCGCACCCGCACTCGCGTGTCCCGTGTTCCCCACGACTCGACACGACACGAATAACAGCACACGACACAAGGAATCCCTAGACGACACATAGGGCTAGCTTCCTATTCAAATGGATTTCAAAATCTCGACTGAAAAGTCCTTTGGGACATTTTGTCGAACACCTACACCATAGCTCTGATATGTGTCCGATATGGACACGAAACGAGCCCAAAACCTAGGGTTAGCCTACCCTACAGTTGGGTGAGGGCTAGGGGATCCCTAAAATGATTTTTGACAGAATTTAAAGGCATTAAATAGGATTATACCTATAGGTGTTCAAACCCCCAAAAAGCTCCAAAGAGAAGGATCTCTCAAACCACCAAAAGCTCTCCAAATTGTTTGCTCCCTGTCAAAACTTATTTCCAACAGCAAGAACACAAGATTTAGAGCCTATTGGAATTTGTTTGAAGGAAAAAGGACTTGAAATGAATTTATTATGAATTTATGAAGATGGAACTTACCCCTTTCTAAAAACTTGCATAAACCCTAAGAAAGAGGCTAGCCCTAATTCCTAGGAGAGTATTTATAGAGGGGGAGGCTGCCTAGTGGCTGGCCATAGGGTTTAGATCTAGGGTTTTGCCAAGTTGGTTGAGTCCTAATTAGTTTAAGTCATGATTTTGACTTGTGACTTCACAAGCCATTCTTAGGCCAAACTAACTCCTAATTACCCCAAACCAATTCTAATGAACTTGAAATGACTAACTTAGGTCACACTAGGGTTTCTTAACCTAACCAAGGTGTCTTGACCCAGTTTAGCCTATAGGACAGTCTCCTAGTCAACATGAGTAAAAATCTAAACTGGCACAAATCAAATACACTAAAAAATCATCTAAAAATCACATTAATTATAATTAATAATAATAATCCCAAAATAATTCCAAAATTTTGAAAATGACCAAAATACCCTCATTTGGAAAACTGGGTGTTACAGGCGGGCGGCCTCAGTGACGTCGGTTCAACATTCAACCCCGAAGTACCCGCAGCAGCAGAAGCAGAAGCCGACTTCTGCGATGGGATGTTCTCATTCCGGGAAGCCAGGATACGTGGTAGCAGATTATCGCAGGGCACAGGAATTGTGCCTGGCTTGTGGAGCGGCAGATCACAAGATAGGAGCCTGCCCGAATAGGGGTAGTTCGTCCTCTTCCAACCTAACCAGTCCATCGGTTAGGGAACCAGCACCTATGCAGCAGCAGCAGTACCCGAGGCTATTGTTGTCTCAGGCCCAGGCATTTCAGTAGCAGAACCAGCAGCAGTACACCCAGGCTCAAGTGCAGAGTAGGCAGAGAGGTCTCCAGCAGAGGGGACCCGCAGCCAGAGGACAAGGTCAGGCAATGATGATGACTATGGAAGAAGAGGTTGCACCAGATGAGGTAGTGGCAGGTAATATTCTCGTCAACTCCTCTCCAGCATCGATATTATTTGATTCTGGTGCATCATATTTATTCATGTCTACACGATTCACAACACGGATAGGATTGGAGCCCGAGTCTTTATCAGCGAGGCTCAATATACTTACTGGTAATGGTCTTGTGGGGGTAGATCGAGTGTTTTTCTCGTGTTGGATCGTAGTTAGCGGTAGAGAGTTCCCCACTAGATTTATAGAGTTCCCTATGGCAGACTATGACGTAGTCTTGGGCATGGATTGGTTGAGGAACCAGTATGCTAGGATAGACTGCCATGTTGGCAGGGTTGTCTTTAGTATTCCAGGCGAGCCAGAGTTTTCATTTTCCCGAGGCGCAGTGGAGCCACCTCCTCCAGTATTGCGGATGGCAGTAGCAGCAGTACAGTTACCCCGGATAGTTGAAGAGTTTTCAGATGTCTTCCCAGAGGAACTTCCAGGGATACCGCCAGAGAGGGAGATCGAGTTCGCTATAGACTTGATCCCCAGGACAACACCTGTATCAGAGCGAGTCTACAGGATGGCGCCTTCAGAGTTGGAGATTTTGTACAAGATGATTGAAGAACTCAGGACCAAGGGATTCATCCGTGCAAGTGGATCGCCTTGGGGAGCCCCGATGCTTCTTGTAAAGAAGACGGATGGTACGTCAAGGTTATGTGTAGATTATCATACCTTGAACTCGGTGACAATCAAGAATAGATACCCTCTCCCGAGGATAGATGACTTGTTTGATCAACTCAAAGGGGATTCAGTGTTCTTGTAACGCCCCAGAACCAGAATACTGGAGAGCGGGGGCGTACATAGCCAGCTACGTATATTGAAGTGCAACCCACCTCGCTATACGGTCACAGCTGTCTAGATATATGAGGGTTTAACTACAAGCCAACAGTTGTAACGATCCGCTCCGCCCTAGCGGAACGCCGATTCAAACGGCGAGTGCAATGACTCAAACGAGCCGTCGACCCAAAGAGTTGGCATCGACCTGATGAAGAATCGATGCAAGGCTTACATTGGCCCGTCAAGATGAATCCAGACTTAGACTTTCAAAGGCGCGCTCGAAGTATCGCTCGACCGATGAGAACATCGCTAAGGTGGGTGGCTCCGATGAACCCGTCTTTGCTTAGTCTAGACACATAACAATACGGACACTATCACGAGAATCGCTAGGCGATAACACCGTGCATGCTAATAAATGACTCAACGCACATAGCTAAGGGAATAATCCCATCTTGTATGCTTGTATAGAATATGGAAAGGAACTTGGAAAATGTGAACTCTCGCACCGCGCTCCACGCTCGTGCTAAGGCACAAGCTTACGTTTATGTTCCTTATGCGGCCAACAATGAAACAATGAATGGATTACAACAATGAAACGGAAGACTATCGACATAGTCGTTCCGAGTAGAGTATAGCAACATGAAAGACTTCGGGACCGATTGGTCGCCAAGGCGACTCCCGCACGGGTAGTTGTAAAATGTATAAATGAATGAATGAATGAATCCACGAATGAATGAATAAATACGTGAAAATGAATGAACGAACGAACAAGTGAAAGAAAGAAATGAAAGAAAGAATACATGAAAGATAAGACATGAAAGACGTTAGCGACAGGTGTGACGGGCACATGCAACGGGGCTCACTACCCGCGCTGCACGGACGCCAACCTGGTCGATAACGCATTATGGCTAAGGGTTAGCCTACGGCTCGGAGACAGCTGTTATGTTAAATGACAAGTAAAATACGAAATGGTCGTGGACAAACGACACGGGCGATGGGGGGAATACCGTGGCCGTCATGAGGAAGGATTCTGCGGCACGGGCGATGGGGGAAAAAATCGTGGTCGGCCTAGGCGGAATCAATACGGGGCTTACGGTCTGCCTGGGTGCGGGCTTGGGCACCAGGGGACGTAAGTGCAGGGTATATTCAAGAGACTTAACGGGGTGTACCAGCCATCACCCTACGCTAAGTTGAGAATTACCAAGGGGATATGTCCAAATGGCTTGTGATACCAGCGACCAGTACATATAGATTAAGTGGGCTTTGCTGGTGGCTATCCACGTGCAAGTCCTTGCATTGAAATCAAAGTAGTCTAAGTAAAATGAACAAGTGCCTCCTGAACATGCTCGAACTGTAACACTCCTGAACATGCTTGAAATATAACACTCTGAACATGCTTGAAGTGTAACGTCATGAACATGCTAGAAATGTGACATCTTGAACATGCCTACGACGTGCTAGAACATGCCTACGACACGCTAGAACGTGCCTACGATACGCTAGAAACTGAGACAGGGACACGCCCTTGATATTGAATGTTTCCAAGAATAACGTTATGTTATTACACATGAATTATTGACTAACTTGGTTTACTTTGGACAGGGAAGGCCGGACGGTAAGTATGGATAAGTCGTGCATGTATTTCCATGCGACACTTGAATTTGGACACACGGGATAGGTTACGACATATGCTATAAAACTGATCCTAAGGCAAGATTAGAAAGACAATGAATGATAGACAGTGCACAAAAGTAAATAAAATGTGTTTGGTAATGATAGCATTGTGGGCGAGCTAGCCTCCCCACCAATACATAGCAATGTACTGATAACCCCACAGTCTGCTTGCAGGAAGTAGGAAACGTCGGCGGGTGCGGAGCTTTCCTCGAACGTGCTAAGGCGCGGAGCTATCTCTCGAGCCTTGGAGCGTTGCAAGGAGCTGAAGCACCATATACAGGACATAATGTATCGGAACATCGCCATGAATCATTCCATGTTGTAAGCCACTTGGTACGCCTTTTATGTTTCAGAGAGAGAGAGCTTGAGCAATTTATAATATCGGCCTAGCGCCGCTTGTAAACTTCTTGAATATCAATAAAGAGTTGAATTCACTTCAATTTGTGTTCATTTACTTTCCGCTGCAAATGGGGACACTCTGTGCGACTTTGTGGCCTAGCTCAAATCGGCCGTTTCTGGACTTAGCCTTGCACGGGCGCAACCTAGGCCCGTGCGGCATCACGCCTTAGCGAGGACGATCGCTCCTGCGGGAGCGGGGCGTGACAGATTGGTATCAGAGCACGGCTTTACGTCCTTGGACTTCATTCGATTTTCTCAGTTTTGAAAGCTCGTTGGAAATAAAGAAGTGTACGCTCTCTCTCATTGTGCCTTGGAATGTTCCATACAATAAGTCTAAATATTTTCGAAAGCTCGTACAAGTACTCGGTTGAACGGGATCAATAGGCGAAGGCGTTTGTGCCAAACCATGACAGACTTGAGTCGAAGGAAAACTAAAATGCTAGAAGTTAGCAAACGCAAGGCGTGCTTGAATAACCTTACGCTAACACTGCCGAACGATGCTAAACTTGACTCGATAGAGAACACATGCTAAGTTAACATGTCGTGTGCGTGCCTGACTAGTCTTGCGTCGACCTAGCTAGTGAGCGTGTAAACTTGAATATAGTCCGCACGGGATGGTTATACGGCACAACTTAGTCCGCGTGTCGTGCACCTCGACTTCTGGTGCAATTGAGTTGCGAGCGATATCAAGTACCGCTCGATCAAGAACGAAAATACACTTTGAGTGTCTATCGATAGGAACGCTATCGAGTTAACGCTTAGGCGTACCCGAAAAGATTGGCTTGGATTTTGAGGATTAGTGCGAACGACTTAGTACGTCGAGGCGGCGTGAGCGATTACGCTAGAGATTCGTCGAACGAATCTGAAGGATATCTTAGCGCATGACGCGAACGTGATTGAGGATTAGATCATATGGCTTGAATCCGAGTGGTGTATGTGATAGGTTCGGAGAAGAATAAGAATGAGTGTCGATGACCAGTCGAGTGGCTCGAACCCTGAGTGGTGTATGGACGTCATAGAAATTGTTCGAGCGAGACTAAAGGATTTACGGATCGTACGAGTATGTCGGCAAGCGATGCGATCGCGCAAAGCCTTAGAACGTGTCACGCTTAGTTGGCCGTGACTTCAAAAGTCTCGAACGAGATGTCGTTGGACAAATTGTCAATGGGCAACACGAGTTAGAAAACGGTTCGGAACGATGAATAAAATGAATGGTCTTGATCACGAAAACTTAGAGGATCGCACGTACGATTTCGGATCGATACAAATGAATTGTGACTTGAGTTTGAACAACGATCTTGAAACTAGCTTGAGGAATAGCAGTTGAACTTGATCTTGAATATTAAATAAAATTGTGGAATATCCAACTCGGACAACTTTATCAACGTACGACTCGAAATTGGTTGCAAAGGAAGATCGTCAGGTTACGCATATCGTCGATGGTATTGAGGCGTATCAAAGATCGATATGTGATAACTCGGGGGTACTCTGACTCGGCGAATGACGATCGTATAAATGTCATTGTTCCGTTGGATGCTATACTTGGGATGTTAAAAATGCGTCAAGGAAAGGATAGACTTGGTTCGAGCATTTTCTAGTTGAACGCATGACGGTCAGACTGTCGAATTAATTTGGCTTGGATGAAAATAAGAATGCTTGGATTTGCTTCGTTGATAACCCCAACGTCGACATTCTTATCTTATGCGAGCGCAACTCCAGCCTTGCATATGCGTCACGCCGATTAGGGCGATCACTCCGCGTGAGCGCTGGTATGGTGATTCATACAGTGGGAGTGATTGAACTAGCATGGCGTGGCAATTTGTGTGCTTCGACTTGTGGTTTGATACGAAGGTGACTTGAGAATGATTCGGTGTGCTTGATGATTAAGTTTGAGGATTGAGTAGGTCCAATCCGCGTATCAAGAATGAATTAGTCTAGACGCAAGCAAGAGTTATATCCCGATGAGAATTATTATTCCGTGGGAGCGTTGCATAGTGATTCATGAACCACCGTAGATAATCGGACTCGCGTGAGATTGGGGCGTAACATATTGTCAAAGCTAGATGAACTCGTGATCGAATACATGAATTAGTTAGAATGGATATGTGAAGTATGTCGATTGGGTGATTTGAATGGATTCGAATATGCGCAACGAATATATTGATGCGAATAGGTGATCGTGCTCGATGTTTAGAAATCTGAGTGACGCGAGCTTGGGTAGAAAATCCCGTACTACCGACTTTGGTTTGACCCTAGGATTGGGGTCAGTATTGGCATTATTGTTGGAGAACTATGATTCCAATCCTGACATTGACTTAGTCTCGAAAAGATGGCCTAGCGGTTAGGCGAGATGTCTTATTTCATGAGTTATCAATCGGAAGATTGATCTTGAGGATTGACATGGATGGATAGCATGAATCACGAATATAGGAAACCCTGCTCACGAGATTCGGCTGACATGCATATATTCAGGGACGCTTGAGTATGTGTACGATGCGACTCGAGTGAGAATGACAAATTTTTAGATCATGCGGCTTGGCTGAATGCATGAATTTTGGGGACGCTTGGAATGCGTGCACGATCCAGCCAAGTGATACATTGAGTACAAACGAGACTTGAGGAATGGATGAGTGTCGAGAACTTGAAATCGTGTTAAAAGAAAGGAATGATACTAGTACGAGCGTGGCTCGAAATCAAGAAATGTGTAGGAAGAGTGTGCATGAACGACGACGAGATTAGCCCTAAACAAGTGAATGGTATGGAATCGATATCGTGCAAGTAAAAGTTGGTATAACGAATTGAACCATTGATAGGAAGATATACTCGATAATAGTACAATACTTGATCTTGAATCGGACGAAAAATTATTTAGACTTGGTCGACCCCGCTAAGAAGAAATCATACTGATTCGTTGACACAAACGCTTGAGAAGCGAATCGGGTCATTTCAATGACCGAGATAAACGAAAGTGAGTCTGCCTCAACCCACGACCTGCGCATTTAATGAATTACAACGTGCCTCATGTGACCATTTTTAGTCCCATGACACGAAGAAATAGCAACTAAGACGAAGAAACACTTGAATTGAATAAGTGCCAACAACTCTAAAATGAATGAAAAGTTATTCAATAAAATCGACCAAATGTATGCGACACGGACTTAGAAAAGTATCGAGTATGGTTCGATGCCGTCGAACGATAGAGCCGTTCGAAAGAATTGTCTAAGAAACACGACGACACGAGTTAAGGAATGGTAGGATGACCTGCACTAAGAAAGTCTCGAGGACGAGACTTATTTTGAGTGGTATATTATGTAACGACCCACTCCGCCCTAGCGGAACGCCGATTCAAACGGCGAGTGCAACGACTCAAACGAGCCGTCGACCCGAAGAGTTGGCATCGACCTGATGAAGAATCGATGCAAGGCTTACATTGGCCCATCAAGATGAATTCAGACTTAGACTTTCAAAGGCACGCTCGGAGTATCGCTCGGCCGATGCGAACATCGCTAAGGTGGGTGACTCCGATGAACCTGTCTTTGCTTAGCCTAGACACATAACAATACGGACACTATTACGAGAATCGCTAGGCGATAACACCGTGCATGCTAATAAATGACTTAATGCACATAGCTAAGGGAATAATCCCATCTTGTATTCTTGTATAGAATATAGAAAGGAACTTGAAAAATGTGAACTCTCGCACCGCGCTCCACGTTCGTGCTAAAGCACAAGCTTACGTTTATGTTCCTTATGCGGCCAACAATGAAACAATGAATAGATTACAATAATAAAACGGAAGACTATCGACATAGTCGTTCCGAGTAGAGTATAGCAACATGAAAGACTTCGGGACCGATGGGTCGCCAAGGCGACTCCCATACGGGTAGTTGCAAAATGTATAAATGAATGAATGAATAAGTGAATGAATGAATCCACGAATGAATGAATAAATACGTGAAAATGAATGAATGAACGAACAAGTGAAAGAAAGAAATGAAAGAGAGAATACATGAAAGATAAGACATGAAAGACGTTAGCGACATGTGTGACGGGTACGTGCAACGGGGCTCGCTACCCGCGCTGCACGAACGCCAACCTGGTCGATAACGCATTATGGCTAAGGGTTAGCCTACGGCTCGGAGACAGCCATTATGTTAAATGACAAGTAAAATACGAAATGGTCGTGGACAAACGGCACGGGCGATGGGGGGAATACCGTGGCCGTCATGAGGAGGATTCTGCGGCACAGGCGATGGGGGGAAAACCGTGGCCGGCCTAGGCGGAATCAATACGGGGCTTACGGTCTGCCTGGGTACGGGCTTGGGCACCAGGGGACGTAAGTGCAGGGTATATTCAAGAGACTTAACGGGGTGTACCAGCCATCACCCTACGCTAAGTTGAGAATTACCAAGGGGATATGTCCAAATGGCTTGTGATGCCAGCGACCAGTGCATATAGATTAAGTGGGCTTTGCTGGTGGCTATCCACGTGCAAGTCCTTGCATTGAAATCAAAGTAGTCTAAGTAAAATGAACAAGTGCCTCCTGAACATGCTCGAACTGTAACACTCCTGAACATGCTTGAAATATAACACTCTGAACATGCTTAAAGTGTAACGTCCTGAACATGCTGGAAATATGACATCTTGAACATGCCTACGACGTGCTAGAACATGCCTACGACACGTTAGAACGTGCCTACGATACGCTAGAAACTGAGACAGGGACACGCCCTTGATATTGAATGTTTCCAAGAATAACGTTATGTTATTACACATGAATTGTTGACTAACTTGGTTTACTTTGGACAGGGAAGGCCGGACGGTAAGTATGGATAAGTCGTGCATGTATTTCCATGCGACACTTGAATTTGGCAACACGGGATAGGTTACGACATATGCTATGAAACTGATCCTAAGGCAAGATTAGAAAGACAATGAATGATAGACAGTGCACAAAAGTAAATAAAACGTGTTTGGTAATGATAGCATTGTGGGCGAGTTAGCCTCCCCACCAGTGCATAGCAATGTACTGATAACCCCACAGTCTGCTTGCAGGAAGCAGGAAACGTCGGCGGGTGCGGAGCTTTCCTCGAACGTGCTAAGGCGCAGAGCTATCTCTCGAGCCTTGGAGCGTTGCAAGGAGCTGAAGCACCATATACAGGACATAATGTATCGGAATATCGCCATGAATTATTCCATGTTGTAAGCCACTTGGCACGCCTTTTATGTTTCAGAGAGAGAGAGCTTGAGCAATTTGTAATATCGGCCTAGCGCCGCCTGTAAACTTCTTGACTATCAATAAAGAGTTGAATTCGCTTCAATTTGTGTTCATTTACTTTCCGCTGCAAATGGGGACACTCTATGCGACTCTGTGGCCTAGCTCAAATCGGTCGTTTCTGGACTTAGCCTTGCACCGGCGCAACCTAGGCCCGTGCGGCATCACGCCTTAGCGAGGACGATCGCTCTTGCGGGAGCGGGGCGTGACAACAGTCTCCTATGGTCATGAACAAGCCTATTGTCTCAATCTCAAGCAAGCAATAATAGTTACAAGATGTCAGAGCACCAAATATATAATAGCAAGACGTCCCATATATTACATATTGGATGATCATGAAGCTAGTCGTACAAAATGTCAAGACTAGCAAGAGTTCAGTCGTACATGATCAACCCTAGGATCTGTTAATTATATTACAGCCCGTAGGCAAGCAGTAAATAAAGATGCAATACGAGCTAACACGTGCTCGCCGGCCAAACGCCTCAAAAGAAAAATTTTTACAATAAAGAGGGAGGAGCAAAAGAAACCCACTCGTTGCCAGGGTTACGCCTGGTGGTCACCATCTAGCTGGAGGACAGGTAGATCCTCTGGTACTGCTCCGATATATGGCCACACAAAACCAGCTGGATCAGACCCCAGAAAGAGCAAGTGCCACAAAGGGGGCTTCACTTAGGGACTAAAACCAGCATATCACAACAGAATATTAAAGATAATAAATAAAGTACTGATAATAATAGAGATAACAACAGTAAACTGAGTACGAGAAAACCATTCAAGTAGCCAGGTCACAACCCTTAAACCAAACAAGGACCGGGGTTGCAGCCCTTCACCTGAATAGAAATCCGTCTCAAATACTATTGGTACAGTGAAGACAATAAACGAAGAGAGGACACAGAACTGCTCCAGGGACCAGGTTACAACCCTTAAACCAAACAAGGACCGGGGTTGTAACCCTTCGCCTGAACAGAACTGGACCCCCGATCTTTATTGCTAAGGCCAGTATAAATAATCATGGTATTAAGGTAAAGTAAAACATGACGAGCATGGCATGGGGTTGCAATAAGACAATAAACGAAGAGAGGACACAGAACTGCTCCGAGAGCCAGGTTATAACCCTTAAACCAAACAAGGACCGGGATTGTAACCCTTCGCCTGAACAGAACTGGACCCCTGATCGTTATTGTTAAGACAAGCACAATTAATCATGTCATGTCACAATCTTGCACATGATCAGGATAAGACTAAGCAGGAATAAACTCCATCCAATCAATCACGACCAATCAAGAGTACGGCTTTATACTTTTAACTATCTAGGGTTATCACAGGCCTAGTTATTAGCAAGATACAATGAGATTATCCCAACAGCCACAAGCCCTGCAGACCATCCGGTTATCCGGGTCGAATGTCCGTTCTAAGAATGTAACACGTGACTGCGTGCTGGAAATATGCCCTACTCATCGGTAGGCTACAAGTCAACTTAATGCGCCCAGATAACGGGATTGCCTGTAGCTGGAAATCTCTTCATGTTTACTGAATTATTCTAGTTTATTAGCCTTAGTCAATTACTGTAGGTATCCCTGACCGTGGTACTCAGGGATCCCTATCCTAGACATGATGCAAGACAGTACTAGTTTATTTTGTACAAACACAATCACCCACGGTGTCTAGGCCATTCAATTTTGTCACGACATGCTAGCCGTCGCAACCGCATTCGAGATATATATCATGTCAAATTCACTGTCAAGAGTGCGCCATGATGGGTCACTATCATGTCATGTCATTATTTAAAATTAACATTTAACCTGGTATAAGCGTGTATGCAATAACTAAATATAAACAGGGTGCAAGAGTTGTGGAGGAATCATGCGGCTCAGAGAGACGGGACATAACTTCCACATACTAACTTAAAATGAGGTGCTCCAGAGATATTCGGAAAGGCAAGACAAAGATCTAAAACTTTCATGTTTTAAGTTTTTCAAAATTCTGGCTAGAGAATAGCTTTACTTGGCAAAAACTGTCATTCTGTCCACTTTTTACGCCAAAAATTCAATTTTGTGCAAAATACTCAAAAGGGGAGGGTTCCAGCATAAAATTTCATATTCTGCGTACCATCCAGCGTAAAATACGCAATTTCAGGATTCTTTGCGTAAAATTTTACATTTTGGATGATATCCAGCGTAAAATACGCAATTCCAGGGTCCCTATCATAAAATTTTACATTCTGGATGATATCCAGCGTAAAATACGCAATTTCAGGATCCCTAGCGTAAAATCTTACATTCTGGATGATATCCAGCGTAAAATACGCAATTCCAGGGTCCCTAGCGTAAAATCTCACTCAGCCGACATAAAAAATCTAGAAAACTTGTTTTGACCATAAAAACTTCATTTTAACTCGAAATGAGGTGAATCAAAAACCAAATTCACACAAAATTTCGTGCTCTTGCTCATGGAACTATTAGTTTTCGAAAATAACAAGTTTTAGTAGATCAAAACTAAGAAAACTCCATGAACTAAAAGTTATAAAGTAGATCTAGAAGAATCTATCCATCAAAATTAAAAACTCTAAGTTCTAAAGAAGCTTACAATCGAGTAAAGAAGAGAATGGAACAATAAAACTTGAGATCCATCATGAAGCAAGTTGCACTTGCCTAGGGCTCTCGGGTGTAGGTAGAGAGTAACGGTGAGGAAGAAGAAGAGTGAATGAGGAGAGTGAATGAGGAGAGAGAAAGAGTGTTGGGTTAATAAATGGAGATGGTGGTGGTAGGTAAGGGTTCTCTACTTGGTTCATGATGAACCAATAGCATCCCAAGCCGAACCAAGCCAACCCAAACAAGCCGAACCAAGCCAGGAGACATGCAATACGAGTCAGATACGTATACATATTCCAAAATACGTAATTATGAACTATGGTCATCACAACTCTACCCACCTTAAAAGAATTTCGTCCTCGGAATTTAATTAAGAGGCTAGAGAGGCAATGACAAGCTATATTCAAGCAATCTACCATGCAATCATTCATTTCAAGCAAAGAATCTAGAGCGTAAGGCATAAGAAAGACATTATACCTTACGAGTCAAACAGGTCAGGATATCGCGATCGGATATCATCCTCACGCTCCCACGTTGACTCACCCAAGGAGTGATGACCCCAAGCAACATGGACTAACTTGATAGTCTTGTTCTTGAGTATCTTTTCTGTTTGGTCCAATATGGATACGGGCCTCTCCTCATACGAAAGGTTGGTACCAACAACCAATTCTGAATGATCCAGGATGTGGCTCGGGTTTGGGATATACCGTCGCAGTTGGGATACATGGAACACATCATGCACCTCACTCAGAGACGACAGAAGAGCGAGATGATAAGACACATCTCCTACTCGCTCCAGGATATCGAACGGCCCTAAATACCTAGGACTAAGCTTTCTCCGTACGCCGAAACGAATGACGCCATGGTTAGGCGAGATCCTAAGGAATACATGGTCGCCGACAGAAAATGCAAGGGGACGCCGATGAGAATCGACCCAATGGCGCTGACGATCTTATGCAACGCGAAGATGATCTCTAACTCTTCTGACCACCTCAACTGTCTGAGTGATCAACTTGGGACCAAGCATCTGCCTTTCTCCAATATCATCCCATGCTAGTGGGGATCTGCACTTCCTACCATACAGTGCTTCGAACGGTGCCATCTGGATGCTAGCTTCGAAACTGTTGTTGTACGAGAACTCCACCAGGTGCAGGTGATCTTCCCACGAACTGCCGAAGTCGAGTGTACAAGATCTCAACATATCTTCGAGAGTCTGGATCGTGCGTTCTGACTGGCCATCTGTCTGTGGGTGATATGCTGAGCTGAAGTGGAGGTGAGTTCCCAAACTCTCTTACAGACTACGTCAAAAGTGCGAGGTAAATCTCGAACCTCTGTCCGAGGTGATACTGACTGGTACTCCGTGCAATCTGATAATCTGCCGAAGATACATCTCCGCTAGCTGAGCCATCGACTGACCAATTCTGAACGGAAGAAAGTGAGCCACCTTCGTGAGCCTGTCAACTATCACCCAGATAGCATCTCTACCAGCTGGGAATCTAGGCAATCTAGTCACAAAATCCATGGTTATATGCTCCCACTTCCATTCTAGAATTGAAAAGGGCTGAAGTAGTCCAGCTGGCCTCTGATGTTCAGCTTTAACCTGTTGGCAAACCAAACATCGAAAGACAAACCGAGCTATCTCCCACTTCATGCCATTCCACCAAAAGTGCTGACGGATATCTCGGTACATCTTCGTGCCACCGGGATGAATCGAATACTGAGAACTGTGAGCTTCGGTCATGACTTCCTGTCTGATATCTCCACTGGGTACACAAAGATGCTTACCATATCGAAGTGTACCGTCCTCATGAATGCATAATTCTGGTCTTCGCCCTGCTACACATTCTGTCCTAAGCCGCTGAAGCTTAGAATCGGAGGACTGAGCTATCTTGATTCTCTCAACTATACTGGACTGAACTTGCATGCTGGCCATCAATGCCACGCTAGTAGGAAGGACAACTTCTATACCCATCTTCTGAAGATCTGCTAACAATTCTGGTTGCGCTATCAGAAAGTAAACTCCGGCTCTCCTGCTCAATGCATCTGCAACAACATTGGCCTTCCCAGGATGGTACTGCAGGTTGACATCATAAACCACAAGCAGCTCTAGCCATCTCCTCTGACGCATGTTAATATCTTTCTGAGTGAACACATACTTCAGGCTCTTGTGATCGGTGAAAATCTCCATCCTATCTCCATACAAGTAGTGTCTCCAAAGCTTTAGCACAAACACCAAGGCTGTCAGCTCCAAGTCGTGGGTTGGGTAATTCCTCTCATGATCACGAAGTTATCGTGACGCATAAGCTATTACCTTCCCATGTTGCATCAAAATACATCCTAAACCTCGGCCTGAAGCATCATAATACACTGAGAATCCTCTGGGCCCATCTGTAAGTGTGAGAATAGGAGCCGTCATCAAGCCTCGCTTCAATTTCTTAAAAAAAATCCTGACATTCTGATGTCCAAGCAAACTGCACATCCTTGCGGGTTAACTGCGTCAGTGGTACTGAAATTCGAGCGAAGTCCGAAATAAATCGTCGGTAGTAGCCGGCCAATCCAAGAAAACTGTGAACTTCTGCAACTGTGCTGGGCACTGGCCACATTTCAATAGCCACGATCTTCTGGGAATCCACTTCTACTCCTCCTCTGGTGATGATATGACCTAAGTACGAAATGCGATCGAGCCAGAACTCGTATTTACTGAACTTGGCATACAACTGGTACTCTCGGAGAATCTGGAGGACAACTCTGAGATGCTGCTCATGCTCCGCTTCACTCTCCGCTTCACTCTTGCTATAGACCAGGATGTTGTCAATGAACACAATCACGAACTGATCCAAATAAGGCATGAAGATGCGATTCATGAGGTCTATGAATACAGCCGACGTATTGGTTGCTCCAAATGGCATAACAAAGAACTCCCAATGTCCATATCTAGACCTGAATGTCGTCTTCGGGATGTCCTGCTCTCTGACTCTGATCTGGTGGTACCCTGACCGCAAATCTATCTTCAAGAAAACTGCTGCTCCTCTGAGTTGATCAAACAAGTCATCTATCCTTGGGAGAGGATATCTGTTCTTGATTGTTACTGAGTTCAAGGTACGATAGTCAACACATAATCTGGACGTACCATCCTTCTTTTTTACAAGAAGTATTGGGGCTCCCCAAGGCGATCCACTAGCACGAACGAATCCCTTGGTCCTGAGTTCTTCAATCATTTTGTACAATATCTCTAATTCTGACAGCACCATCCTGTAGACTCTCTTTGACACAGGTGTGGTCCCGGGGATCAAGTCTATGGTGAACTCGATCTCTCGCTCTGGCGGCATTCCTGGGAGCTTTTCTGGAAAAACATCTAGAAACTCCTCGACGATCCGGGGTAACTGCACTGCTGCTACTGCCATCCGCAATACGGGAGGAGAAGGTTCAACTTCGCCTCGGGAGAAGAAAAACTCCGGCTCGCCTGGGATGCTAAAAGCAATCCTGCCAATATGGCAATCAATCCTGGCATACTGGTCCCTCAACCAATCCATCCCTAAGACCACATCATAATCGACCATCGGAAATTCTATTAACCTAGCGGAAAACTCTCTACCGCTAACTACGACCCGACACGAGAAAAATACTCTATCTACTCCCACAAGACCGTTACCAGTAAGTATATTGAGCCTTACTGATAATGACTCGGGCTCCAGCCCTATCCGTGTCGCGAATCGTACAGACATAAATGAATGCGAGGCACCAGAATCAAATAATACTGAAGCTGGAAATGTGTTGACGAGAATAGTACCTGCCACTACCTCACCGGGTGCTATTCCTTCCTCTTTTATGGTTAAGGCCAGCACTTGACCATGTCCTCTGGGTGCGGGTCCCCTCTGCTAAAAATTCCTCTGTCTGCTCTGGATCAGGGCTTGGGCTTGGGCATACTATTGCGGTCTCTGCTGCTGGAATGCCTGGGCCTGCATCGACAATGGCCTCGGGAATGGGTACTGCAGCTGCAGCTGCTGCTGGACTGGTGTTGGTCCTCTAACTAGGGGTGAGCATCGGTTCGGTTCGGTCCGAACCGAACCAAAAAAATTAAAACCGAACTCAAAACCGAACCGACCAAATCAAAACCGAACCGAACCGAATTGGTTCAGAACCGAACCTGAACCGAACCGAATTGGTTCGGTTCGGTTCATCGGTTTTTCGGTTTTATATATATATATATATATAAATATATATATTTATATATATATATATATATATATTTATATATATATATATATATAAACCGGTTTTAAAGTTCGGTTTTCGGTTCGGTTCGAAAATCGAACCCAAAAACCGAAAACCGAACCGAAAATCCAAAAAAACCGAACCTCTAAACCGACAACCGAACCGTTTAAAAAAAACCGAACCGAAACCTTATTTCGGTTCGGTTCGGATCGGTTTTCGGTTTTAAACCGAGTTTTGCTCACCCCTACCTCTAACTGAAGGACTAGAGAAGGCCGATGAACTCCCCCTGTTCAGGCAGTTCCTAACCCTGTGGTCTGGGGCACCACAAACCAAGCACAAACCCTATGCTCTGCGACACTCTGATACCACGTGCCCCGGCTTCCCGCAGTGTGAACATCCTACTGCGAAAGACTGCTTCTGCTTCTGCTGCTGAGGGTGCGTCGGGGTGGAATACTGAACCGATATCACTGAGGCCGCCCGCCTCGGAGCTCCAATGGTCAAAGCTCTGGCTGCCGGGGCTGGGGCTGACGACTGATTCATCTGGCTGTGGGATCGCTTCCGACCTCCGGTCCTATCCACGATCCTCTAGGAGGTATACTCATGCCTTTTAGCTGCTCTCAGCACTGCATCAAAAGTCTGATGCTCAAACTGCTCCACTGCTAACAAGATCTCGAGGTGAAGCCCCTGCTGGAACCGTTGGGCCCTATCGAACTCGGTCGCCACCAAGGTGGGAGCAAACCGACTAAGCCTAGAGAACTCGGCCGTATATCCATCGACCGTCCTATCCATCTGCTTCAGATTGGTGAACCTTATCTGTAGATCATATCGAGCTACATCATCAAAATACTTGGTCTGGAATCTCTTCCTGAATACTGCCCATAAAATAGGGGCTACTAATCCATCGGCCTGCGCTGTCCACCAGCTGTGGGCAAGATCTAGTAACTGCAGGCACAATACGGCCACCTTCTCTACTTCTGGGGTCCTGGCTGCTTCTAGAATCACCTCCGTATCCTGAAGCCAAGCATCTGCAGCGATCGCATCTTCACTGTCGTCGAAAAATGGAGGGTTTAGGCGCTTGAAGCTGTTGGCCGCGCTGTTGCCCTGATGACCTCCTCTGGTCAAAGCGTCTGCCATCGCCTGGTACAAGGCATCTCCCCAACGATCATAGGAAGCTAATAATGACCTAATGAGACCCACCAAAGTGCCATCATCAGGCTCTGCAGGCTGGACGGTCTGAACTGGTGGCTCTCCTCCAGTAGGCATGACTCTGGAGGCTACCCCTGAATATTGGGCTTGATCTCCAGGTTGCGACTGGTCCACGGGAGGTGCTCCGTCTTGCTGATCGGCAGGTCCATGAACAATGCCGCTGAGGAAGATGACATAGGGAACAATAAGGAAGGACCAGGACAGATCAACGATACAAGTATGTGATCAGGTCAAGAATCTAAGGGATTAGGAGTTACGGGTAGAGATTAAGGGCGAGTGCTGATTGAGACATCTATTCGGTAAACCCTCACACGTCTTGATTTACAAGACCTGCATGGGCCACCATTTAAACCATGTAACACCCCAGAACCAGAATACTGGAGAGCGGGGGCGTACATAGCCAGCTACGTGTATTGAAGTGCAACCCACCTCGCTATACGGTCACGGCTGTCTAGATACATGAGGGTTTAACTACAAGCCAACAGTCTCCTATGGTCATGAACAAGCCTATTGTCTCAATCTCAAGCAAGCAATAATAGTTACAAGATGTCAGAGCACCAAATATATAATAGCAAGGCGTCCCATACATTACATATCGGATGGTCATGAAGCTAGTCGTACAAAATGTCAAGACTAGCAAGAGTTCAGTCGTACATGATCAACCCTAGGATATGTTAATCATGTTACAGCCCGTAGGCAGGCAGTAAATAAAGATGCAATACGAGCTAACACGTGCTCGCCGGCCAAACGCCTCAAAAGAATAATTTTTACAATAAAGTGGAAGGACAAAAAGAAACTCACTCGTTGCCAGGGTTACGTCTGGTGGTCACCATCTGGCTGGAGGACAGGTGGATCCTCTGGTACTGCTCCGATATCTGGCCACACAAAACCAGCTGGGTCAGACCCCAGAAAGAGCAAGTGCCACAAAGGGGGCTTCACTTAGGGACTAAAATCAGCATATCACAACAGAATATTAAAGATAATAAATAAAGTACTGATAATAATAGAGATAACAACAGTAAACTGAGTACGAGGAAACCATTCAAGTAGCCAGGTCACAACCCTTAAACCAAACAAGGACCGGGGTTGCAGCCCTTCACATGAATAGAAACCCGTCTCAAATACTATTAGTACAGTGAAGACAATAAACGAAGAGAGGACACAGAACTGCTCCGGGGGCCAGGTTACAACCCTTAAACCAAACAAGGACCGGGGTTGTAACCCTTCGCCTGAACAGAACTGGACCCCCGATCTTTATTGCTAAGGCCAGTATAAATAATCATGGTATTAAGGTAAGGTAAAACATGACGAGCATGGCACGGGGTTGCAATAAGACAATAAATGAAGAGAGGACACAGAACTGCTCCGGGAGCCAGGTTATAACCCTTAAACCAAACAAGGACCGGGGTTGTAACCCTTCGCCTGAATAGAACTGGACCCCTGATCGTTATTGTTAAGGCAAGCACAATTAATCATGTCATGTCACAATCTTGCACATGATCAGGATAAGACTAAGCAGGAATAAACTCCATCCAATCAATCATGGCCAATCAAGAGTACGGCTTTATACTTTTAACTATCTAGGGTTATCACAGGCCTAGTTATTAGCAAGTTGCAATGAGATTATCCCAACAGCCACAAGACCTGCAGATCATCAGGTTATCCGGGTCGAATATCCGTTCGAAGAATGCAACACGTGACTGTGTGCTGGAAATGTGCCCTACTCATCGGTAGCTACAAGTCCACTTAATGCGCCCAGATAACGGGATTGTCTGTAGCTGGGAATCTCTTCATGTCTACTGAATTATTCTAGTTTATTAGCCTTAGTCAATTACTGTAGGTATCCCTGACCGTGGTACTCAGGGATCCCTATCCTAGACATGATGCAAGACAGTACTAGTTTATTTTGTACAAACACAATCACCCACGGTGTCCAGGCCATTCAATTCTGTCACGACATGCTAGCCGTCGCAACCGCATTCGAGATATATATCATGTCAAATTTACTATCAAAAGTGTGCCACGACGGGTCACTATCATGTTATGTCATTATTTAAAATTAACATTTAACCAGGTATAAGCGTGTATGCAATAACTAAATATAAACAGGGTGCAAGAGTTATGGAGGAATCATGCGGCTCAGGGAGACGGGACATAACTTTTACATACAAACTTAAAATGAGGTGCTCCAGAGATATTCGGAAAGGCAAGACAAAGATCTAAAACTTTCATGTTTTAAGTTTTTCGAAATTCTGGCTAGAGAATAGCTTAACTTGGCAAAAACTGTCATTCTGTGCACTTTTTACGCCAAAAATTCAATTCTGTGCAAAATACGCAAAAGGGGAGGGTTCCAGCGTAAAATTTCATATTCTGGGTACCATCCAGCGTAAAATACGCAATTTCAGGGTTTCCTGCATAAAATCTTACATTCTGGATGATATACAGCATAAAATACGCAATTCCAGGGTCCCTATCGTAAAATTTTACATTCTGGATGATATCCAGCATAAAATACGCAATTCCAGGGTCCCTAGCGTAAAATCTTACATTACATTCTGGATGATATCCAGCATAAAATATGCAATTCCAGGGTCCCTAGCGTAAAATCTTATATTCTGGATGATATCCAGCGTAAAATACGCAATTCCAGGGTCCCTAGCGTAAAATCTCACTCAGCCGACATGAAAAATCTAGAAAACTTGTTTTGGCCATAAAAACTTCATTTTAACTCGAAATGAGGTGAATCAAAAATCCAAATTCACACAAAATTTCGTGCTCTTGCTCATGGAACTATTAGTTTTCGAAAATAACAAGTTTTAGTAGATCAAAACCAATAAAACTCCATGAATTAAAAGTTATAAAGTAGATCTAGAAGAATCTATCCATCAAAATTAAAAACTCCAAGTTCTAAAGAAGCTTATAATCATGTAAAGAAGAGAATGGAACAATAAAACTTAAGATCCATCATGAAGCAAGTTGCACTTGCCTAGGGCTCTTGGGTGTAGGTAGAGAGTAACGGTGAGGAAGAAGAAGAGTGAATGAGGAGAGAGAAAGAGTGTTGGGTTAATAAATGGAGATGGTGGTGGTAGGTAAGGGTTCTCCACTTGGTTCATGATGAACCAACAGCAACCCAAGCCGAACCAAGCTAACCCAAACAAGCCGAACCAAGCCAGGAGACATACAATACGAGTCAGATACGTATACGTATTCCAAAATACGTAATTACGAACTATGGTCATCACAGTTCTCGAAGATAGACTTACGGTCAGGATACCACCAGATCAGAGTCAGAGAGCAGGACATCTCAAAGACAGCTTTTCGATCTAGGTATGGGCATTGGAAGTTTCTTGTTATGCCATTCGGAGCAACCAATGCGCTAGCCGTATTCATGGACCTCATGAATCGCATTTCCATGCCTTACTTGGATCAGTTCATGATCGTGTTCCTAGATGACATCCTGGTCTACAGCAAGAGCGAAGCAGAGCACGAGCAGCATCTCAGAATCGTCCTTCAGACGCTTAGAGAGCATCAGTTGTACGCCAAGTTCAGTAAATACGAGTTCTGGCTCGATCGTATTTCGTACTTGGGTCACATCATTACCCGAGGAGGAGTGGAAGTGGATCCCCAGAAGATTGTGGCTATCGAGACATGGCAGTACCTAGCTCAGTGGCAGAGGTTTACAGCTTTCTTGGATTAGCCGGCTACTACCGATAATTCGTTTCAGATTTCGGTGCCGATGACCCAGTTGACCCGCAAGGATGTGCCGTTCGTATGGACAGCAGAGTGTCAGGAATCATTTGAGAAGTTGAAGCGAGGTTTGATAACGGCTCCTATTCTCACACTTCCAGATGGGAGCGGAGGATTCACAGTTTGTTGCGACGCTTCAGACAGAGGATTGGGGTGTGCCTTGATACAGCATGGGAAGGTAATATCTTATGCATCATGTCAACTTCGTGATCATGAGAAGAATTACCCGACCCACGACTTGGAATTGGCAGCAGTAGTGTTTGTACTTAAGTTGTGGAGGCACTACTTGTATGGAGATAGGGTGGAGATCTTCATCGATCACAAGAGCCTGAAGTATGTTTTCACCCAGAAGGACCTTAACATGCGGCAGAGAAGATGGCTCGAGTTACTGGTGGACTATAATATGGATTTGCAGTATCACCCAGGGAAGGCCAACGTTATAGCAGATGCGTTGAGCAGGAGAGCCGTAGTTTATTTTCTAACGGCGCAACCAGAGTTATTGGCAGATCTTCAGAATATGGGAATTGAAGTGGTTCTTCCTACCAACGTAGCATTGATGGCCAGTCTACAGGTTCAGTCCAGCATAGTTGAGAGGATCTGGAGAGCGCAGTCAGCAGATTCCAAGATTCAACGACTCAGAGCCAAGTGTGATACAGGAAGAAGGCCAGAGTTGTGCATTCATAAAGATGGTACACTTCGACACGGCACTCGTCTTTGTGTACCCAGTTGAGATATTAGACAGGAGGTCATGGCAGAAGCTCACAGTTCACAGTATTCTATTCATCCCGGTGGCACGAAGATGTATAGAGACATTTATCAACATTTCTGGTAGAATGCATGAAGAGAGAGATAGCCCGGTTTGTCTCTCGGTGTTTGGTTTGCCAGCAGGTTAAAGCTGAACATCAGAGGCCCGTTGGACTTCTTCGGCCCTTGCCGATTACAGAATGGAAGTGGGAGCATGTGACCATGGATTTTGTGACTGAATTGCCTAGATCCCCAGCTGGTCGAGATACTATTTGGGTTATAGTTGACAGGCTCACGAAGGTGGCTCACTTTCTCTCGTTCAGAGTTGGGCAGTCTATGGCTCAGTTGGCAGAGATGTACCTCAGGCAGATTGTTAGGCTTCACGGTGTGCCCGTTAGTATCACCTCAGACAGGGATTCAAGATTCACATCACACTTTTGGCGTAGCCTGCAAGAGAGTTTGAAAACTCACCTTCAGTTTAGCTCAGCTTATCATCCGCAGACAGATGGTCAGTCAGAGCGTACAATCCAAACTCTTGAAGATATGTTGAGATCTTGTACCCTTGACTTTGGTGGTTCATGGGAGGATCACCTGCACCTGGTGGAATTCTCGTATAACAATAGTTTCCAGGCCAGTATTCAGATAGCTCCGTTCGAGGCACTGTATGGTAGGAAGTGCAGATCCCCGTTAGCCTGGGATGATGTTGGAGAGAGACAGATGCTTGGTTCAGAAATGATTGCCCAGACAGTTGAAGTGGTCATAAGAGTCAGAGATCGCCTTCGAGTGGCCCAAGATCGCCAGCGATATTGGGCCGATGCTCATCGACGTCCCTTAGAATTTGCTATCGGCGACCATGTATTCCTTAGGATCTCGCCTAACCGTGACGTCATTCACTTTGGCGTACGGGGAAAGCTTAGTCCTAGGTATATAGGGCCGTTCGATATCCTGGAGCGAGTAGGAGATGTATCATATCGTCTCGCTCTTTCGCCGTCGCTAAGTGAAGTACATGATGTATTCCATGTGTCCCAATTATGACGGTACATCCCAGACCCGAGACATATCCTAGACCATTCGGAATTGGTTGTTGGTACCAACCTTTCGTATGAGGAGAGGCCCGTGTCTATATTGGACCGGAGAGAAAAGATACTCAAGAACAAGACTATTAGCTTAGTCCGTGTTGCTTGGGGTCATCACTCTCTAGGTGAGTCAACGTGGGAGCATGAGGACGACATCCGATCGCGATATCCTGACTTGTTTGACTCGTAAGGTATAATGTCTTCTTTATGCCTTATGCTTTCTATCCCTTGCTTGCATGTATGATTGTTTGATTGTTTGCTTAGTGTAGCTTATTTATGGATAGTATAGCTGGCTCTTACATCTCTAAGTATCTTGATTAAAATTTCGAGAACGAAATTCTTTTAAGGTGGGTAGAGTTGTAACGTCCGTATTTCGGAATACGTATTTTAATTAGGCTTATATGTATTTCGGACCTGTATTTTATTTTTTCGGATTTTGGCCTGTAATTGTATTTTGGCTCGACTTGCGAATTTTGGTTTTCTCGTAAATTGGATTTTTGGACCTGGCATGGTTTTATTCTTTGTGGAGAAGGGTTTGGTTTGGTTTGCATTGGACTATCTTAGTTAACCTCCACCCTCAACACAACACACCCTCCCTCATTAAAACCCCACCTAACTTTCTCTCTCCTTATTACTCTTCCATTAATTTCCTCCATCTTCTTCTTCCTTCCTCCACACAACACCTAACCCCATAGGCAAGTGCACCTTGCCACCAAATAAGTACCCCATTTTATTTGTCCATTAGCTAGATTAGGCTATGGTGAACAACATTAGAACTTGGTATTTTGTGATTTGGAGCTTCCATTTTTCTAGATCTAAGTTTTAACCATTTTCGGAATTCCTTGGTTTTGATCTATTAAACTTAGATTTTTCCTTGTTTTGAGGCTTCAATGTGGAAGAGAATTAAATTTTACACAAGTTAGAACTTTGAAAATCCAAATTTGGTTTTGTTTTGGCTAAGTTACGAAGATTAAAAATTTGGAGTTCTTGGGGTTTTCTCTCGGCCTGATGGAGAAGATGATCCTGGCCAGCGCTCTTTAGCGCATGGCCGAACTGCGCTAACTCCTCGTTCAGCGCTTTGCGCTGGACTGACATGCGTTGGCGCTCCTTAGCTCCAGCGCCTTCCTTCCATTGGCGCACTTGACCGCTGCGCAGCTCACTCCCTGCGCGGCTTGGCTCCAGCGCAACCCAACTCTAGCGCAGCTTGACCCAGCGCAACTCGCTCCCAGCGCAACCCAACCTCCGCGCAGTCCATTCTCCAGCGCAACCTGTTGCCCATGGTGATTTGGTTTTATTTTCTTGGACTTGTCTACTCTTTTGTGGATTGGAGTTTTGAGATCTTCTTCCACACAACATGACTGTCTCGACCCAATACGAACTGACACGGTTTTCGGTGTTTTGCTTACGACTAGTACGGTTTCATAAATTTTGTGATTTATGATCCTAGTGCTTTCTGATCTTCTTGATAGTGACCCGATGGGGTACGCTCTTAACTTGTGATCCATGATTAATCTTTGCAACTGGATAACTTGATAGTGGCCGTGGCGGCGTACTCCTGACTTGTAACTTGTAACTTGTAACCTGTAATTTGTAACTTGTAACTTGACTTGACTTGATGCTGTTGCGATGGCTAACTTGACTCATATAATCAACTCTGACGCCGTGGGTGTTCATTCTTGCTGCTTTGTGCAATCCACTTGTCTTGTCTCGCATCATGTCTAGGACGTGACTCCCTGGTTACCACGGTCAGGGATTCACACTGAATATGGATTAGGCTAATTACTAGATCAAACTATAGTTCATGGAGAATTTCTAGTCACAGGCGATCTCGTTATCTGGGCGCTTTAAATGGACTTGTAGCCTGCCGACGAGTAGGGCACATTTCCAGCACACTGTCATGTGTTGCACCCTCTAAGTCACCTAAGGATATATCGTTTACTGGGCGATGTACCCAACCATACTCTCAACCCGCAGAAGGATAACTGGATAGTCTGCAGGGCTTGGGACTGGGAATTTCTTATTTGCATCTTGTTAGTAATTAGGCTTGTGATAACCCTAGTTAGTTAAGTAGTAAGTCGTAGTATTTGTTTGGCCGTTTGTGAATGGATGGTATCCAGCCCTGTCTAAGTCTCGTCTAGTCCCAGTACCTGGTTTCTCCTGAGCATGTTTGTTTTACTTATCTTAACAATAAATGGGTAGAGACAAGGTGCTATTCAGGCGAAGGGTACAACCCCGGTCCTTGTTTGGTTAAGGGTTGTAACCTGGCTCTCGGAATGGTTCCACGTCCCTAGTCGTTTATTGTCCTGTTGTATTCTATATTAATGGTACTTTCTTCTATTTTTCTTATGATCTGATATGCTGGCTTTCGTTCTTATTTCGTGGCCTCCTTTGTGGTACTTGCTCTTTCTGGGGTTTGACCCAGCTGGTTTTGTGTGGTCAGATTTCGGAGCAGCACCCGAGGATCTACCGAACCTCCAGCCCAATGGTGGCAACTAGACGGAACCCGGGCTACGAGTGGGTTTTCTATTGTGTTTCGCTCACTATATTGTAAAATTATTCTTTTGAGGTATTTAGCCGACGAGCACCTGTTAGCTCGATGCATATTTACTTACTGTCTGCCTACGGGCTGTAACATGATTAACAAATCCTAGGGTTGATCATGTATGACTGAACTCTTGCTAGTCTTAACATTTTGTACGACTAGCTTCATGATCATCCAATATGTAATGTATAGGACGCCTTGCTATTATATATTTGGTCCTCTGACATCTTGTAGCTATTATTGCTTGCTTGAGATTGAGATAATAGGCTTGTTCATGACTATAGGAGACTGTTAGCTTGTAGTTAAACCCTCATATATCTAGACAGCCGTGACCGTATAGCGAGGTAAATTCCATTTTAATATACGTAGCTGGCTATGTACGCCCCCGCTCTCCAATGTTCTGGTTCTGGGGCGTCACATGGTTTAAGTGGTGACCCATGCAGGTCTTGTAAATCAAGATATGTGAGGGTTTACCAGATAGATGTCTTAATCTGTACTCGTCCTTGATCTATGTTCATATCCTCCGAATCTCTGGATTCTTGCCCTGATCATGTGCTTGTGTCATTGATCTGTCTTGGTCCTTCCTTATTGTTCCATACGTCGTCTTCTTCAGCGGCACTGTACCTGACCCCGTCGATCAGCGAGGTGGAGCACTTCCCGTGGACCAGCAGCAACCCGAAGATCAAGTCCAGCATTCCGGAGTAGCCTCCAGAGTTGTACCTACTGGAGGAGAGCCCCCAGTTCAGCCCGTTCGACTTGTCGAGCCTGATGATGGCACCTTGGTAGGTCTCATTAGGACCTTGATAGCTTCCCAGGATCGTCGAGGAGACGCCTTGCACCAGGCAGTGGCAGATGCTTTGACCAGAGGCGGTCATCCAGGGAACAGTGCGACCAACAGCTTCAAGCGCTTGAACCCTCCATTCTTCGACGGCAGCGAAGATGCGATTGCCGCGGACGCTTGACTTCAGGATACCGAGGTGGTTCTTGAAGCAGCTAGGATACCTGAGAATGAGAAGGTGGTGGTGGTACGCCTACTGTTGCTAGACTTAGCTCGCAGTTGGTGGGCGGCGCAGGCCGTGGGATTAGCAGCGCCGGTCATTTAGACGGTATTTAGAGAAAGATTCCAGATGAAGTATTTTGATGCTGTAGCTCGGTATGACCTACAGACGAGGTTTACCAATTTGAAGCAAGGAGGCAGAACGGTCAACAATTATGCATCCGAGTTCTCTAGACTCAGTAGGTTTGCCCCCACCTTGGTGGCATCCGAGTTTGACAGGGCCCAGCGGTTCCAACAGGGGCTGCATTTGGAGATCTTGTTGGCAGTTGAGCAGTTCGAGCACCAGACATTCGATACAGTATTGAGGGCAGCTAGGAGGCACGAGTACACCTTCCAGAGGATCGTGGATAGGACCGGAGGTAGGAAGCGGTCCCACATTCAGATTGACCAATCATCAGCTCCAGCCCCGGCAGCAAAGGGTTTGACCATTGGAACTCCGAGGCGGGCGGCCTCAGTGACGTCGGTTCAACATTCAACCCCGATGTACCCGCAGCAACAGAAGCAGAAGCCGATTTCCGTGATGGGATGTTCTTATTGCGGGAAGCCAGGACACGTGGTGGCAGATTATCGCAGGGCGCAGGGATTGTGCCTGGCTTATGGAGCGGCAGATCACAAGATAGGAGCCTGCCCGAATAGGGGTAGTTCGTCCTCTTCCAACCTAACCAGTCCATCGGTTAGGGGACCAGCACCTATGCAGCAGCAACAGTACCCGAGGCTATTGTTGTCTCAGGCCCAGGCGTTTCAGCAGCAGAACCAGCAGCAGTACACCCAGGCTCAAGTGCAGAGTAGGCAGAGAGGTTTCCAGCAGAGGGGACCCGCAGCCAGAGGATAAGGTCAGGCAATGATGATGACTATGGAAGAAGAGGTTGCACCAGGTGAGGTAGTGGCAGGTACTATTCTCGTCAACTCCTCTCCAGCATCGGTATTATTTGATTCTGGTGCATCGCATTCATTCATGTCTGCACGATTCACAACGCGGATAGGATTGGAGCCTAAGTCATTATCAGTGAGGCTCAATATACTTACTGGTAATGGTCTTGTGGGGGTAGATCGAGTGTTTTCCTCGTGTCGGATCGTAGTTAGCGGTAGAGAGTTCCCCGCTAGATTTATAGAGTTCCCTATGGCAGACTATGACATAGTCTTGGGCATGGATTGGTTGAGGAACCAGTATGCTAGGATAGACTGCCATGTTGGCAGGGTTGTCTTTAGTATTCCAGGCAAGCCAGAGTTTTTATTTTTCCTGAGGCGCAGTAGAGCCACCTCCTCCAGTATTGCGGATGGCAGTAGCAGCAGTACAGTTACCCCGGATAGTTGAAGAGTTTTCAGATGTCTTCCCAGAGGAACTTCCAGGGATGTCGCCAGAGAGGGAGATCGAGTTCGCTATAGACTTGATCCCCGGGACAACACCTGTATCAGAGCGACTCTACAGGATGGCGCCTTCAGAATTGGAGAATTTGTACAAGATGATTGAAGAACTCAGGACCAAGGGATTCATCCGTGCAAGTGGATCGCCTTGGGGAGCCCCGATGCTTCTTGTGAAGAAAAAGGATGGTACGTCTAGGTTATGTGTAGATTATCGTACCTTGAACTCGGTGACAATCAAGAACAGATACCCTCTCCCGAGGATAGATGACTTGGTTGATCAACTCAAAGGGGCTTCAGTGTTCTCGAAGATAGACTTGCGGTCAGGATACCACCAGATCATAGTCAGAGAGCAGGACATCCCGAAGACAGTTTTTCGATCTAGGTATGGGCATTGGGAGTTTCTTGTTATGCCATTCGGAGCAACCAATGCGCCAGCCGTATTCATGGACCTCATGAATCGTATTTTCATGCCTTACTTGGATCAGTTCGTGATCGTGTTCCTAGATGACATCCTGGTCTACAGCAAGAGCGAAGCAGAGCACGAGCAGCATCTCAGAATCATCCTTCAGATGCTTAGAGAGCATTAGTTGTACGCCAAGTTCAGTAAATACGAGTTTTGGCTCGATCATATTTCGTACTTGGGTCACATCATTACCCGAAGAGGAGTAGAAGTGGATCCCCAGAAGATTGTAGCTATCGAGACATGGCCAGTACCTAGCTCGGTGGCAGAGGTTCGCAGCTTCCTTGGATTAGCCGGCTACTATCGACGATTCGTTTCAGATTTCGGCACCGATGACCCAGTTGACCTGCATGGATGTGCCGTTCGTATGGACAGCAGAGTGCCAGGAATCATTTGATAAGTTGAAGCGAGGTTTGATAATGGCTCCTATTTTCACACTTCCAGATGGGACCGGAGGATTCACAGTTTATTGCGATGCTTCAGGCAGAGGATTGGGGTGTGCCTTGATGCAGCACGGGAAGGTAATATCTTATGCACCACGTCAACTTCATGATCATAAGAAGAATTACTCGACCCACGACTTGGAACTGGAAGCAGTAGTGTTTGCACTTAAGTTGTGGAGGTACTACTTGTATGGAGATAGGGTGGAGATCTTCACCGATCATAAGAGCCTGAAGTATGTTTTCACCCAGAAGGACCTTAACATGCGGCAGAGAAGATGGCTCGAGTTACTGGTGGAATATAATGTAGATTTATAGTATCACCTAGGGAAGGCCAACGTTGTAGCAGATACGTTGAGCAGGAGAGCCGGAGTTTATTTCCTAACGGCGCAACCAGAGTTATTGGCAGATCTTCAGAATATGGGAATTGGAGTGGTTCTTCCTACCAACGTGGCATTGATGGCCAGTCTACAGGTTCAGTCCAGCATAGTTGAAAGGATCCGGAGAGCGCAGTCAGCAGATTCCAAGATTCAGCGACTCAGAGCCGAGTGTGATGCAGGAAGAAGGCCAGAGTTGTGCATTCATGAAGATGGTACACTTCGACACGGCACTCGTCTTTGTGTACCCAGTGGAGATATCAGACAGGAGGTCATGGCAGAAGCTCACAGTTCACAATATTCTATTCATCCTGGTGGCACGAATATATATAGAGACATTTGTCAGCATTTCTGGTGGAATGGCATGAAGAGGGAGATAGCCCGGTTTGTCTCTCGGTGTTTGGTTTGCCAGCAGGTTAAAGCTGAACATCAGAGGCCCGCTGGACTTCTTCGGCCCTTGCCGATTCCAGAATGGAAGTGGGAGCATGTGACCATGGATTTTGTGACTGAATTGCCTAGATCCCCAGCTGGTCGAGATGCTATTTGGGTTATAGTTGACAGGCTCACGAAGGTGGCTCACTTTCTACCATTCAGAGTTGGGCAGTCTACGGCTCAGTTGGCAGAGATGTACCTCAGGCAGATTGTCAGGCTTCACGGTGTGCCCGTTAGTATCACCTCGGACAGGGATTCAAGATTCACATCACACTTTTGGCGTAGCCTGCAAGAGAGTTTGGGAACTCACTTTCAGTTTAGCTCAGCTTATCATCCGCAGACAGATGGTCAGTCAGAGCGTACAATCCAGACTCTTGAAGATATGTTGAGATCTTGTACCCTTGACTTTGGTAGTTCATGGGAGGATCACCTGCACCTGGTGGAATTCTCGTACAACAATAGTTTCCAGGCCAGTATTCAGATGGCTCCGTTCGAGGCACTGTATGGTAGGAAGTACAGATCCCCGTTAGCCTGGGATGATGTTGGAGAGAGGCAGATGCTTGGTCCAGAAATGATTGCCTAGACAGTTGAAGTGGTCAGAAGAGTCAGAGATCGCCTTCGAGTGGTCCAAGATCGCCAGCGACATTGGGCCGATGCTCATCTACGTTCCTTAGAATTTGCTATCGGCGACCATGTATTCCTTAGGATCTCGCCTAACCGCGACGTCATTCGCTTTGGCGTACGGGGAAAGCTTAGTGTCACCCTCACTTTTCCAAGTTATGGATAAAATGGTAATTTTCCATTTTATAATATTTTTGGAAATTTTATTTCATGAATATTAATATTTAATTATTATAGGAGTCGGGTTCGAATTTTATTGCATTCCGAGTTGATTCGGGACCCCGGAGACATTCGACTTGAGTCGTAATTTGCATGTTATTTAACCATGGCCCACCATAGTTAACTTTTAGGTTTAGGAGTTTGGACTAGTCCTCCATGAGTATTTAAGCTTAATTATGATTTTTATTTAATTTTAGCTAACCCACAAAACCAAATTTGGACTTAACTTAGCATAAAAGTTAATGGAGGGGCAAACTTGTAATTTCAAGTGCCCCAACCCTTCCCTTTATGACCGGCCACCCCCTCCCCATTTATTCTTCTTCTCCACTTCAAAATATCACCATTTTCTTCTTCTTCTTCTTCTTCTCCAAGCTTTTCTCAAAAGTTAGAATAGGTTTTCCCTAGAAATCATCTCAAAATAATTCATTTTTCTCCAATATTCTTCCATCCAACTCTTCCTCTTCCCCAAGTGAAGCTTCTCCAAGCTTTTGGGAGCAAGAAGTGCAAGGGTGTGTCCTAAACAATTCGTTGTGTCGGAGCCGTGTCGGAGGACTTTCGAATCGGGAATCCATCTCCCGATAGGTATAACCTATTCTCTAACTTATTCCCTTCATCATGATAAATAGTTTGAACCATGTAGGATTTGATTTCCATAGTTGTGTCCTTAGTTGTGTCGAGTTTGAGTCCGTTTGGAGTGTCCTAGGAGAAGTTAGAGTTTGTGACCGTGTCCTTGAGTTTCTCCCAAATTTGGACACATTAGAATAATTAGATTGGCCTCTAAGTGGTTAGGCACTTTTAACTTCATTTATTTAGTATTTGTGTGTGTGTAGAGGAGAGTGATAGTTGTGTCATGAGAGTGTGTCCATGTGTGTGTGTGAGTGTCCATATATATCTAGATACATATATGTGTGAGTGTGTCTATATATATATATATATATATATATATATATATATATATATATATATATATATATATATATATATATATATATATTTTTTTTTTTTTAAAGAGAAACTTTTATTGAAACTGAAACAACAGAGGATACAAAACACAGCAGAGGTTGGGGGGGGCAAGACCCACACCCCTAACAAGCCGGGTCCCACCAACGGGAAGCCCGTTGGAATTCAAAAATTAATACAACACTAAACCGGGGGAAAAGGGTGGGGGGGGGGGCACGTGTCGGGAAGGCGCGGGGCCCGAGGGGCCAGCTCCAGGCGCGGGGCCCGAGGGGGGCAACCCGAGGTGCACGTGACCCCCTGGCGTCTGCGGAGCCCGAGGGGGCCTCGGGACTCGCACCCCAGATCCGGAGGGGGTGATATATATATATATATATATATATATATATATATATATATATATATATATATATATATATGTGTGTGTGTGTGTGTGTGTGTGGTCATGTGTATATATGTGTGTGTATTTGTATGTGTAGAGAGGGAAGGGAATGAGGAAATGTATGTGAGTATATATATATATATATATATATATATATATATATATATATATATATATATATATATATATGTACAAAAAAAAAATATATATATATATATATATATGTGAGAATGATAGAGAGGGATTAGAAGAGAATTAGAGGAGTTAGAGGGGAGTTTAGAGAGGGAAATAGAGGGAGAATGATGGAGGGATTTGTGAAGGGGAAAGGGGGAGCACCCACAGCAGCTAGGGGGCTGTTTTCCCCCCTAAACAGCCCCCATAACAGCAGTAAACAGCAGTAGTAGCAGCAGCAGTAAGCTGCAATAGCAGCAGCAATTAGCAGCAGTAGGAGCAGCAGAATACCCCCCAAACCACCCTCTTTTGACCCCCTATAACCCCCACTATATGCCTAATATATATGTATATATATACTCTATATATTTAGCTATTTAGACACCTAATTAACCCACTAAAATAGTCCCAAAAACTTGTCCCAAGAGAGTGTGGAAAATGGGTTTGAGTGAGTGAGTGAATGTTAAGTAGGATTTTGGTTAAGGGGTGAATTTGAGTTCCGTGATTCGGAACGCGTTGAAACTTGGAGGGGACTTAGATAATGTGATTTAGATTTTGTGGGTAGGCTTCGGAGTTGGAATCGGGGTTGCGTGTGGGTTCGGGGAGATGGTATCGCACCGCACCATTCCGTATCTTGAAATATTCAAGATAACGGGTAAACGGGCGATTCGGACCGTAAGATGGACTGGATGTCCACTTACCCTAGAAAACTTGGTAGGCACAGAGTGGAATTCCTAAGGAAAGGCCACTTGGCATCAAGTTAGAGCGGTTTAAGGGTAAATGTTAAGGGGTAATCGGGTAAATTCAAGATACGGGATTCGGGTATTCGGATTGACTTGAAACTTTGGTGACTTGTTGGGTATACCCTACAAATGTCATATTTGAACCGATTTTGGCTCGGTTGACCTAGAGTTGACTTTTTACTCAAAAGTCAACCGTGAGTCAACACTTTGTCTAGATTTGACCAAATCTAAACCAGAGTTGACCAGTTGACCAAATGTCAACTGTTGGTCAACATTTGACCAGTTTGACCTAGGGTTGACCTAGAGTTGACCAGAGTTGACCAGGGTTGACCAGTTGACCAAAAGTCAACTGTAGGCCAACTCTTGATCCCGTTTGACATTCTTCGACTTGTTTTGACCTGTGATGACTGGTATGACCTAGAGTCGACTTAGATTGACTTGATATAACCTGATTGGACCTAGATTGACTTGACAGGACTTAGTGTGACTCAGTGAGACCTAGTTTGACCTAGATTTCATATCATGCATTAGAAATCATTCTTAATTTTGTTAAACCTAAATTAACATACAATATCTTATCTTTAGGTTTCTGATTACCGCTCTGAGCATTGATATACCCTACAGCTCAGGACAGCAGGCGAGTACATTCACTGATAGTTTTCATTGTCTTGATATTTGCTATATCCGATTCAGTTGTAGTATCTTACTCGATTCCAGTCACGATAGTTCACGGACTAGTATACGTTGGATCATGACATAAGATGTTGTTCCTGGATTTTCTTGGTATATATGTATATTTCCTGTCTTGTTCCCTGTACTTGTATAGACACCAATTCCTGAGAGGGAGTAGCTATCCTCTTAGGGAATCCCGTGTCATGACGTATCATGTCCAGGTCCATTATACTACTCGGGGATGGGAAATTATTAGGGGTTATGTGATCAAAGTCCCATGTCACTATTTTGCTTACGCCACTCTCACCTCACGTAGGGTGTAGCAGATACCTCCATGTCCATGTTATCCAGGTTGGCCGGCATGACTTTCCGTTGAGGTCACCGCGGATTGCCGGGCCAAGTGGATAACCCTACCATGATTCCCTTACCGATCACATAACGCTCTAATAATTCAAGGCACATTTTATATTTACTTATCTTATCATATATCCTGTTCTGTTCTACATTCAGTACTTTCTCACTATGCTATGATATTCAGTTACTCACATGTTCTACATGTCTTTATATTGTACCTTGATTGGAGACTAGGTTCTGCTCGGAAGAAGGGTTACAACCCCGGTCCTTGTTTGGTTTAAGGGTTGTAGCTCAGCTTTCGATCGGTTCCCAAGTTTTTATATATCTTTGTCTTGTAGTTCATTATACTGTCTCTTATAGAATTTGTCAATTCACATGGAACTGCTGTTAGTGCTTGTACTTGCTTATTTTCCTGACAGGATACCGTTATAATATATTACAGATGACTCTGAGGCAGACTGCTCGACCTATTATGGGCTCGAGTCAGATGGAGTAGTCCAGGACCGTGGCCTTATAGTAGAGCGACTAGATTTTGTACTTCCAGAGTAGTGTAGATTAGCTAGGTTTGACTGGACTGCGATCCAGCTAGCTTTATCAAACTTTAGCTCCTATATTATATTTTGAGACTCTGGGATGTTATGTATAGCTCTGGACTTGTGTGGATCTTGAACTTATTTTCTGTTTTCATCTATTATATTTCCTTTCGTGCTATCTATCCTAGTTTGTTTATGTGATTGAGACTGTATTGCTATGTCACCTTCATTCGGAGTGTATATACTGTACAGGTACCTTTATACTGTTTAGTGTAGTTTTGTAGACAACCTAGACAGCGTTCTACCGCCGATGCTGCGGCGTAGGCTGGACGTAACCATGTACTCGTGCCCCTAATTAGGGTGCGGGTCGTGACACTTAGTCCTAGGTATATAGGGCCGTTCGATATCCTGGAGCGAGTAGGAGATGTATCCTATCATCTCGCTCTTCCGCCGTCGCTAAGTGAGGTACATGATGTATTCCATGTGTCCCAATTACGACGGTACATCCCGAACCCGAGCCATATCCTGGACCATTCGGAATTGGTTGTTGGTACCAACCTTTCGTATGAGGAGAGGCCCGTGTCTATATTGGACCGGAGAGAAAAGATACTCAAGAACAAGACTATTAGCTTAGTTCGTGTTGCTTGGGGTCATCACTCTCTAGGTGAGTCAATATGGGAGCGTGAGGACGACATTCGATCGCGATATCCTGACTTGTTTGACTCATAAGGTATAATGTCTTCCTTATGCCTTCCATCCCTTGCTTGCATGTATAATTGTTTGATTGTTTGCTTAGTGTAGCTTATTTGTGGATAGTATAGTTGGCTCTTACATCTCTAAGCATCTTGACTTAAATTTCGAGGACGGAATTCTTTTAAGGTGGGTAGAGTTGTAACGTCCGTATTTCGGAATACGTATTTTAATTAGGCTTATATGTATTTCGGACCTGTATTTTATTTTCGTAGATTTTGGCCTGTAATTGTATTTTGGCTCGACTTGCGGATTTTGGTTTTCTCGTAAATTAGATTTTTGGACCTGGCATGGTTTTATTCTTTGTGGAGAAGGGTTTGGTTTGGTTTGCATTGGACTACCTTAGTTAACCTCCACCCTCAACACAACACACCCTTCCTCATTAAAAACCTACCTAACTTTCTCTCTCCTCATTACTCTTCCATTAATTTCCTCAATCTTCTTCTTCCTTCCTCCACACAACACCTAACCCCATAGGCAAGTGCACCTTGCCACCAAATAAGCACCCCCATTTTATTTGTCCATTAGCTAGATTAGGCCATGATGAACAACATTAGAACTTGGCATTTTATGATTTGAAGCTTCCATTTTTCTAGATCTAAGTTTTAACCATTTTCGGAATTCCTTGGTTTTGATCTATTAAGCTTAGATTTTTCCTTGTTTTGAGGCTTCAATGTGGAAGAGAATTCAATTTTACACAAGTTAGAACTTTGAAAATCCAAATTTGGTTTTGTTTTGGCTAAGTTATGAAGATTGGAAATTTAGAGTTCTTGGGGTTTTCTCTCGGCCTGATGGAGAAGATGATCCTCGGCCAACGCTCTTTAGCGCATGGCCGAACTGCGGTAACTCCTCGGCTAGCGCTTTGCGCTGGGCTGACATGCGCTGGCGCTCCTTAGCTCCAGCGCCTTCCTTCCATTGGTGCACTTGACCGCTGCGCAGCTCGCTCCCCAGCGCGCTTGACCTCAGCGCAGCTCACTCCCTACGCGGCTTGGCTCCAGCGCAACCCAACTCTAGCACAGCTTGACCCAGCGCAACCCGCTCCCAGTGCAACCCAACCTCAGCGCAGTCCATTCCTCCAGCGCAATCTGATCCCCAGCGCAACCTGTTGCCCATGGTGATTTGGTTTTATTTCCTTGGACTTGGCTACTCTTTTGTGGATTGGAGTTTTGAGATCTTGTTCCACACAACACGACTGTCTCGACCCAACACGAACTGGCACGGTTTTCGGTGTTTTGCTTACGATTAGTACGGTTTCGTAAATTTTGTGATTTATGATCTTAGTGCTTTCTGACCTTCTTGATAGTGACCCGATAGGGTGCGCTCTTAACTTGTGACCTGTGATCCATGATTAATCTTTGCAACTGGATAACTTGATAGTGGCCGTGGCGGCGCACTCCTGACGTGTAACTTGTAACTTGTAACCTGTAACTTGTAACTTGACTTGACTTGATGCTGTTGCGATGGCTAACTTGACTCATATAATCAACTCTGACGTCGTGGGTGTTCATTCTTGCTGCTTTGTGCAATCCACTTATCTTGTCTCGCATCATGTCTAGGACGTGACTTCCTGGTTACCACGGTCAGGGATTCACACTGAATATGGATTAGGCTAATTACTAGGTCAAACTATAGTTCATGGAGAATTTCCAGTCACATGCGATCTCGTTATCTGGGCGCTTTAAATGGACTTGTAGCCTGCCGACGAGTAGGACACATTTCCAGCACACTGTCATGTGTTGCACCCTCTAAGTCACCTAAGGGTATATTATTTCCTGGACGATGTACCCAACCATACTCTCAATCCGCGGAAGGATAACTGGATAGTCTGCAGGGCTTGGGACTGGGAATTTCTCATTTGCATCTTGTTAGTAATTGGGCTTGTGATAACCCTAGTTAGTTAAGTAGTAAGTCGTAATATTTGTTTGGCCGTTTGTGAATGGATGGTGTCCAGCCCTGTCCAAGTCTCGTCTAGTCCCAGTACCTGGTTTCTCCTGAGCATGTTTGTTTTACTTATTTTAACAATAAATGGGTAGAGACAAGGTGCTATTCAGGCGAAGGATACAACCCCTGTCCTTGTTTGGTTAAGGGTTGTAACCTGGCTCCCGGAATGGTTCCACGTCCCTAGTCGTTTATTGTCCTGTTGTACTCTATATTAATGGTACTTTCTTCTATTTTCCTTATGATCTGATATACTGGCTTTCGTTCTTATTTCGTGGCCTCCTTTGTGGCACTTGCTCTTTCTGGGGTTTGACCCAGCTGGTTTTGTGTGGCCAGATTTTGGAGCAGCACCCGAGGATCTACCGAACCTCCAGCCCAATGGTGGCAACTAGACGGAACCCGGGCTACGAGTGGGTTTTCCATTTTGTTTCGCTTACTACATTGTAAAATTATTCTTTTGAGGCGTTTAGCCTACGAGCACCTGTTAGCTCGATGCATATTTACTTACTGTCTGCCTACGGGCTGTAACATGATTAACAAATCCTAGGGTTGATCATGTATGACTGAACTCTTGCTAGTCTTGACATTTTGTACGACTAGCTTCATGATCATCCAATATGTAATGTATGGGACGCCTTGCTATTATATATTTGGTGCTCTGACATCTTGTAGCTATTATTGCTTGCTTGAGATTGAGATAATAGGCTTGTTCATGACCATAGGAGACTGTTGGCTTGTAGTTAAACCCTCATATATCTAGACAGCCGTGACCGTATAGCGAAGTGGATTCCATTTCAATATACGTAGCTGGCTATGTACGCCCCCGCTCTCCAGTGTTCTGGTTTTGGGGCGTCACACAACATTCTTAGTTATTCTTAATTTTGATTTTCCTATTATTTTTTAAATAAATATTAGTTAGTTTTTAATAATAAATTAAATATTTTAAAATAATAATTATAAATTAATGTAATGATGATTAGTAATGTATTAATTAAATTATCATAAAATATGATTCTAATCGTGATTAAAATATTATTAATTAATATTATAATAAAATAGTTATAAACAAATTATTAATTAATATTATAATAATACTAATAGATTATTAATTATGATTACAATTGGATATTAATTAATAAATTATTAATTAAGATTATGGTTATGATTAATAAAATTATTATAATTATGATTAATAAAGTAATAAATTATTAATTAGGATTATTATAAATTATAAAATAGTAAAATTATTAATTAATAAATTATTAACTTAGAATATAATTATGATAACTAACTATTAGTTAGTTTTTTATTAATTAACTAATTTTTAACGAAATTATTAAAGAATAAATATTTTAACAAAATTATTAAAGAATAACTAATTTTTAATTTACTAATTTTTAACAAAATTTTTAAAGAATAACTAATTTTTTCCTCTCAAATCCAAGTTGTGGATTTTGTCATACTTTCCATATCCAAATTTATCTCCAACCAAACATAGGATTCCATGGATTTCTCTCAATATCCATAAAAATTCAAATACCACCTCCAAATATGATTTACCAAACAGGCCCTATGTGGTTGTGGAGAAGTTAATGGGTCCACTTGAATATTTTCAACTTTTAACTTGACTTCACGCTCCGGACTTCACGCTCCGCTTTTGGCATTCGTGTTCCAAACCATCGGACTTCACACAAGCCTCCTGTTTTTGGCATTGGTGTTCCAACCCGCCGGACTTCACACAAGCCTCATGTTTTTGGCATAGTCCCAAATCCATCACTTCACATCACGTGGAACATATCTGCACCCTAGATTTCTATAATTTGAAGAAGAGACGGGCCGGGTCGATCCGGACATCCAACCGGATCCGAACCAGAGTGGAGGGGGTGGGTCGGGCTGGATCCGGACCGATTTAATATCAGGTCCAGGTTTTTCCAAATATTTTCTTAACTAATTAGTATATATACTCCTTGCACATATTTATAATACTTGGAAAGAACCAACAACATCATTAATTATCTTTAATTTTTGCAAACAACATTCTTAGTTATTCTTAATTTTGCTTTTCCTATTATTTTTTAAATAAATATTAGTTAGTTTTTAATTAACTATAAATTAAATATTTTAAAATAATAATTATAAATTAATATAATGATGATTAGTAAATTATTAATTAAATTATCATAAAATATGATTCTAATTGTGATTAAAATATTATTAATTAATATTATAATAAAATAGTTATTAACAAATTATTAATTAATATTATAATAATAGTAATAGATTATTAATTATGATTACAATTGGATATTAATTAATAAATTATTAATTAAGATTATGGTTATAATTAATAAAATTATTATAATTATGATTAATAAAGTAATAAATTATTAATTAGGATTATTATAAATTATAAATAGTGAAATTATTAATTAATAAATTATTAACTTAGAATATAATTATGATAACTAACTATTAGTTATTTTTTTTATTAATTAACTAATTTTTAACGAAATTATTAAAGAATAAATTTTTTAACAAAATTATTAAATAGTAACTAATTTTTAATTTACTAATTTTTAACAAAATTATTAAAGAATAAATATTTTAACAAAATTATTAAAGAATAACTCATTTTTCCTCCCAAATCCAAATTTTGGATTTTGTCATACTTTCCACATCCAAATCTATCTCCAACCAAATATAGGATTCCATGGATTTCTCTCCAAATCCATAAAAATTCAAATACCACCTCCAAATACGATTTACCAAACAGGCCCTATGTGCTTGTGGAGAAGTTAATGGGTCCACTTGAATATTTTCAACTTTTAACTTCACCCAACCTATGCGCACCCAGGACTTCACGCTCCGGACTTCACGCTCCGCTTTTGGCATTGGTGTTCCAACCCGTCGGACTTCACGCTAGCCCCCTGTTTTTGGCATAGTCCCAAACCCATCACATCACATCACGTGGAACATATCTGCACCATAGATTTATATAGTCTGAAGAAGAGACGGGCCGGGTCGATCCGGACATCCAACCGGATCCGAACCAGAGTGGAGGAGGTGGGTCGGGCTGGATCCGGACCGGTTTAATATCAGGTCCAGGTTTTCCCAAATATTTTCTTAACTAATTAGTATATATACGCCTTGCACATATTTATTATACTTGGAAAGAACAAACAACATTATTAATTATCTTTAATTTTTGCAAACAACATTCTTAGTTATTCTTAATTTTGCTTTTCCTATTATTTTTTAAATAAATATTAGTTAGTTTTTAATTAACTATAAATTAAATACTTTAAGTTAATAATTATAAATTAATATAATGATGATTAGTAAATTATTAATTAAATTATCATAAAATATGATTCTAATCGTGATTAAAATATTATTAATTAATATTATAATAAAATAGTTATTAACAAATTATTAATTAATATTATAATAATACTAATAGATTATTAATTATGATTACAATTGGATATTTAATTAATAAATTATTAGTTAAATTATTGTTATGATTAATAAAATTATTATAATTATGATTAATAAAGTACTAAATTATTAATTAGGATTATTATAAATTATTAAATAGTAAAATTATTAATTAATAAATCATTAACTTAGAATATAATTATGATAACTAACTACTAGTTAGTTTTTTATTAATTAACTAATTTTTAACGAAATTATTAAAGAATAAATATTTTAACAAAATTATTAAATAATAACTAATTTTTAATTTACTAATTTTTAACAAAATTATTAAAGAATAAATATTTTAACAAAATTATTAAAGTATAACTAATTTTTTTTCCTCCCAAATTCAAGTTCTGGATTTTGTCATACTTTCCATATCCAAATCTATCTCCAACCAAACATAGGATTCCATGGATTTCTCTCCAAATCCATAAAAATTCAAATCCCACCTCCAAATACGATTTACCAAACAGACCCTATGTGGTTGTGGAGAAGTTAATGGGTCCACTTGAATATTTTCAACTTTTAACTTCACCCAACCTATGCGCACCCAGGACTTCACGCTCCGCTTTTGGCATTGGTGTTCCAACCCGTCGGACTTCACGCTAGCCCCCTGTTTTTGGCATAGTCCCAAACCCATCACATCGCATCACGTGGAACATATCTGCACCCTAGATTTCTATAGTCTGAAGAAGAGACGGGCCGGGGCAATCCGGACATCCAACAGGATCCGAACCATAGTGGAGGAGGTGGGTCGGGCTGGATCCTGGTTTAATATCAGGTCCAGGTTTTCCCAAATATTTTCTTAACTAATTAGTATATATACGTCTTGCACATATTTATAATACTTGGAAAGAACAAACAACATCTTTAGTTATCTTTAATTTTGCAAACAACATTCTTAGTTATTCTTAATTTTGTTTTTCCTATTATTTTTTAAATAAATATTAGTTAGTTTTTAGTTAAATATAAATTAAATATTTTAAAATAATAATTATAAATTAATATAATGATGATTAGTAAATTATTAATTAAATTATCATAAAATATGATTCTAATCGTGATTAAAGTATTATTAATTAATATTATAATAAAATAGTTATTAACAAATTATTAATTAATATTGTAATAATACAAATAGATTATTAATTATGATTACAATTGGATATTAATTAATAAATTATTAATTAAGATTATGGTTATGATTAATAAAATTATTATAATTATGATTAATAAAGTAACAAATTATTAATTAGGATTATTATAAATTATTAAATAGTAAAATTATTAATTAATAAATTATTAACTTAGAATATAATTATGATAACTAACTATTAGTTAGTTTTTTATTAATTAACTAATTTTTAACGAAATTATTAAAGAATAAATATTTTAACAAAATTATTAAAGAATAATTAATTTCTAATTTACTAATTTTTAACAAAATTATTAAAGAATAAATATTTAAACAAAATTATTAAAGAATAACTGTTTTTTTCCTCCCAAATCCAAGTTCTGGATTTTGTCATACTTTACATATCTAAATCTATCTCCAACCAAACATAGGATTCCATGGATTTCTCTCCAAATCCATAAAAATTCAAATTCCACCTCCAAATACGATTTACCAAACAGGTCCTTTGTGGTTGTGGAGAAGTTAATGGGTCCACTTGAATATTTTCAACTTTTAACTTCACCCAACCTATGCGCACCTATAGGACTTCACGCTCCGGACTTCATGCTCCGCTTTTGGCATTGGTGTTCCAACCCGTCGGACTTCACGCAAGCCCCCTGTTTTTGGCATAGTCCCAAACCCATCACATCACATCACTTGAACATTTCTGCACCGTATCTTTCTTGTAGATTTTCAAAGTCTGGAGAAGAGACGGGCCGGGTCGATCCGGACATCCAACCGGCTCCGAACCAGAGTGGAGGAGGTGGACCGTGGGTTGGGCTGGATTCAGACCGGTTTAATATCAGGTTCATGTTTTCCCAAATATTTTCTTAACTAATTAGTATATACGCCTTGCACATATTTATAATACTTGGAAAGAACAAACAACATCATTAATTATCTTTAATTTTTGCAAACAACATTCTTAGTTATTCTTTTTTTTCTTTTCTTATACGTAATTACATAACTATCCATATTAAATTTAATGATTTTTTTTTAATTAGCAAATATAGATTGGGACATTTTTAGAACAAAAAAATTCACGATAAAACCTATTCCTTTCATTATATAGTAGTGTACTATACAGCACTATATAGTAGTATAGAAATTAGGGCGAATTGGAATCTAGACCCTGGATTTTATACTAGCGTAGACTTTAACTCCTGACTAGTCAAATTAGAAAGTATAGACTCTGAATGTTTATTATTTGTTTCATTTTTTTTTCATTATACCCTCTCTCTCGTGCTTGACAATGAAACCTTCGAATATAGAATAGGAAGGATATAATAGAAAAAATAAAACAAATAATAATAATAATAATAATTTATGGCCTAGAACTTTCAAATTGGACATGTCATGACCTCTAATGTTGCCCAAAGACTATTTTGCGGTACCAACAACCCATGCATTCTTTGAGATGCAAAAATATAGAAAATTAAACTTTGAAATCTACCTTCAATTTCTTTTTCTTTTTTTTAATGCAGCCAAATAGTGTAAAGCATCTTGCCACACTTCATTTGGAACCCAACCCTCACTACACTTCAATTGGAACCCAACCCCAACTGTAGACATGAAACTATATATACAAGGGAGGATCAAGATCCCCACTATTAAACATCCATTAATCTCCCCAAAATAATAGCCGTTGGATCTTTCTTTTTTGACCGTACAGAATAAATTCTTGAACTACCTCATTTCTCGCAAAATTTTAAACTAATCTATACAGTAAAGAAAAATAGATCCAACAACTGTTATTTCAAAAACATTCAGAAATGTTTTATAACAGAGATCATGATCCCTCCTCTATAAAACAATCTAGTAATCAACATGAAAGTTCTAAATATGCACCACCAATTATTTCCATAGTCCTTGATGCTAAATTCTATTTCCACAATATAATTCAGTATCCGAACGAACAGTAAGTATTGTGCTCACATTCCACTAGTAAAAGATAAATACAACATTCTGTATACACTTGGCTCTGTAGGTAGGATCATTAAAACAAAAAAAATGAAAATAACTATTGAAATATGAAGAGTTACAAGTTGTAATGACAGGAAGAGGCAGAAGAGTTGGGCTTCCTGTCGAAAACAAAATCCGACTTAAAGACGACTAAACGAAGAAGAATTTCCGTATCCGTCTCTGCACTTGCAATCGATAGCTGACCTGATATTTACTTTCCTCTCAAAATCACAAGCTTCTGTGTTGGAACAGTTCTAATTCACTGATCAAGGAGGTTATAAAGGCATCCGTAGCTCATGATACGATTATGTCTCCTCCAATTCACCAGCAAAAAAAAAAAAAATACTGCCACATCCAGTAACAGGCATATGCTATTGGGATAAGCTGCTGATGCCGAGGGGTTAACTTCAAATTTAATCATCACCTGTAAGAAAGAAAAAAAGCTTTACTACTCTTCACACGAGAAGATTAATGAGGCCATAGTTTTGGCATGTTCCGATCGTACTGACCGATACCAATACTGATATCGATATTGGGGGTCTCTTTTTTCAATCAATTCGGCAAAACAGATTGAACGAAAAAGGCCAATCAACAAGGGTGTAAAAGCATGGTAAGGTTGTAAAAGAAGAAAACTTATCTATCGTAGGTAAACCAATCGGCAAGGGTGACTACTACTTCATTCAATGTCAAAACTACTAAGAAACAACACAAGAAATACTTAAAATTATGACTAAATGTATAAAACATTTTTTTCTAAAAAAATTCCGATCAGAAACCCCTGATAGTGCCAATCATGATACTCATAGGAATGGTCAGATGCGGTCCGATACCGATACTGTGAACCTTGAATGACACACAACAGAGTAGATGCCTGAACATGTATATTGTAGCGGACAAAGTTGCAGGCTTGTATTATCAGTATTATTATTCTTTTTAGTGCAATATTTCAGATTACTATCAGCAAACTATGAACTTCAGTTCAATATGTTATGCATGTCAAACTAGGAATATATTAATAATTCAATGAGATAATGCAACGGGGGAGTCAAAACCAATGCTATTACCTACATATTTTCCATAAATGCATAGTGAAGTTTGATATAACTTACTGGTTTTAGGATCAACGTGTACAAAGAAACTGGCTGCAACTATCAGATAGCAGAGTATGAGCATTAACCCCTTTAGATAGTTTGCAGTGCCTTCCTGTAAAAAAAAAAAAAAAGACAGCACACATTTAACAGTGTAAGAGAAACTTAACTCATCTATAATCAATAAAATAATATATGTAACTATAATAACTCAACATGTAGATAGGAAAGCACAATGTTAAAGGTGCGCAATCATCTTGGAGAGTGGCGAGCTTGACTAAAATTTGGGTGGGGGGTGATTAAGCTCGGCCTCTGATCTTGGAAGACTTTGAAGGGTGGAGAGACGTTAAAAAGAAGCAAAGATGGTGGGAGAAAAAAGATTTCAATCTTATTTAAAAATTGAGACTCTAGTAATCATATAGTAGATGCAGAGTACAAAAGACTGCTTGCTGCATCCTCAAGTGCTAGTATGTCTAGTTCCTCCCTAGCTAGTTAGCTACATGGTACATGGAAAAGTAATATGTATTAAGACACCTAATACAATTTAAGAATACAACTTTCATGGATCATAGGGTGAACCACCAGGTTCCAATAGTTGTCTCAAGTAAATGTAATCCATAATAAAACGAAAATGAAACTGGATGAGATTATTTAAGGAAGTTTACTGCAGGCACTAGTTGAAGTCTTTCAGCTTTACTTGTATAGTTCTCATCTTCAGAAAATAGAGGTATTGCCATGATAATCATTTTTTTCCCTAAACAGATTTCAAGTGTAAATTTTGGGATTGTCATTCCTCCACTCTTTGGCATAATGTGCCATAGAGATGAATACAATTTTCCATACCAAATTGTATGATCTTAAGTCTTCGTCTAGACTCTTTATAGTCTAAGAAAATTTGGAGGGTCCTCGTTGGTTGCATGACCTTAAAGCGCAATCCAAAAGGTAGGTCTACCTACCTGCCAACTGACCACCTAGATTTTATGGCATTGGCCCTCTCATACTCATAGCGACCTTGGCTAGAAAATTGGCACCAATATAGAGGGTTGACATTATGTCGACGACCAATCATAAAATTTGTCAAATCTTGTATTGTATGGATCTTTCTATTGGAGAAGGCTTGGATGATGATGAAGATTTCAAGTGTAAATAACTTTTAACAGTAAGTATCATCTCCATGATTATAAAACAGGTTTTGGATATACAACACTTGCCTCTTCCCATGATTATAAAACAGGTTGGGAGCTCGGGAATCTCTCTTCAGTCCAGTTGGATTTTATGAATCTCATAAATGAGGGTTTATGTACTGACATCGATATACCAATTCAACTTATATACATATAGTTTTGCTTTTCCACTGTTTTATGTAGTGATATGTTTACTGTAAGTTACTATGTAGTGACAATTATGGCCATAGATAGTACACAGCTAGTGTAGGTTGGTTGTATTTCTAAAGATGATGACTATGAATAAGTTGGCTAATGGTTTTGTTTCTGGTTTTATTTGCTATATTTGGATGAGAGCTGGTTGAGATAGACGAGGAAGAGAAAAAGAGGGGTAGCCGAAAAGTGGGCAAGAGGCGAGAGAAGGAGAGGTATGGGGAGGGGGAGGCTGAAGGTGGACGTGTGCAGAATGCGGAGGGGAGGGGAGAAGATGGTGGCGCCGGCCGAAAAAGGTGAATTTAGTTGCAGATTTTGGTTGAAGAAAAGGGGGGAAGAAGATAGCAATACGGTCTTTTTATATAGTTAACTCAAGGGTCAAGTTAATTATTGACTCACGGTGATGGAGAGGGACTCATAACTCCATCTATTGATTTAGAGGAATTTTAAACAATTGATGAGATTGGGAGGACTAAATTAAAAATAGAGTATATCTAAGGGACTTATATGCAAAAAAAACCTTTGGCTTTTGGTATTTCACAATGCTCTTTATTTGCATTCTCCTGGATTCTTCACAAACTTGATCACACATCTTGGAAAAGGCAACCTATCAAGCTCTCCGACTTATTCAAGCTATTCTAACATAATGATACCAAACCTATACTAACTGATTACAACTTGACTGTCTTTTTAAGCAATGAGGACAATAATAAAATCAGAACATATTTGTTCATCATTTGGCATCAACTCTTTACAAATTTGTTCATCTTTCATTACTACTACTAATGCTCCAACTCTAAGTTCATTAATGGCAGGCTAAGTCAAAAGGTACTGTTATTTATTTCAAAATTATCTATTTAAATTAGAAACAGAAAGTTACATAAACCTAAGTTGACAAAACAATTAAAACTTCAAGAAGATACCTGTAACATAAATGCAACCACCAATACAGTTATAAAGAGAGTGGCTGTCTCAAATAATTGGAAATTCAAATCCATTGGCTTCCCCATGATCCAACCGACAACCACACAGAAGGGAATCTGCAGTTAATAAAAGCGTTTGGTTATAATCAGTACAAGAATGACAACAATCAAGTACCTAACAACTGTGGGTTTCTCTTCTCAGAAGTACACATCCAAAGAAGGCTCCACAAAAGAATCAAAGGAACTTCATTACTAGCTGCGACCATCGCACCACCTTCACCTCACTAACAACCCGCACGTTACAAATACACAATTAAACTAAAATACTAGACCTACGTGATTACAACATTCACAAGCAGGAGTGGTGTAGGTTAGGGAGAAGTAGAGAGTATAAATCTAATGCAGTACACATTAGATTGGGAAATGGATTTAAATATTGAAAATTTACCTAGCTTGATCATTACAGGCTATGCACGAATCAAACTTACATTAGACATAATATAGCATCTCACATGAAAAAGAACTAGGGGATAGGCCTAGACAAGCTTGTTATTGAAAAGGATACGGCTGCTACAAATGTTTTAGAGACGTGGAGATTTCAACGGAGCAGAAGCAGAAAAGGAGTCGTGTAGCTGACGCAAAAATTTGGGATAAAGGTCCTTTTGTTGTTTTTATTCATATAAGAAAGGAGCGGGATTGCCATTCCTTCACTCGCGTAATGTGTCTAGAGATGAATGCAATTTCTAAGAAAACTGTATCATTTACATCTTCGTCTAGACTCTTTGTATAGGAGAATTTGGAGGTGTTCCTTGGTTGCATGAGCTTAAACTACAATCCAAAAGGTACGTCGACCTGCCAAGGCCACCTAGGTTTTATGGCATGACCCTCTCATTCATAGCTATCTTGGCTAGAAATTTGACACCAACATAGAGGGTTGAGAGTCAGGTTGGCAGCCGGTCATAAAACTTAGTCAGACTTCTATGGAACTTTCTTGAAAGGAACGTCAGAAGAAACATGCTAGAATATCTACTCAGTTCCAAGTTATAGTACTTCCTATATATACACTATGGAAAAGAATTACATCCTCCATGTATTATGCTCTTTTTTAAAGTTGAGTAGTAGGTCCGAGCCATCACAAATCCAGAATAAATAAGGGCAATGAAATTACCACAAACATTGCGATCTGTGTAGATGACCCAATTGCAACCCCTAATGTTATATCCTGCAACGAAAACAAAACGACAAATTGATCAACCGCAGATAATAAGATGGTATAGATGAAAAAGGTCCTATAAACACTTACAAGCTTATCTTTCATGGCGAACATGATTGCACTTGTATGTTCAGCAGCATTTCCGACAATAGGAAGTAAGATGACACTAATGAAAGCCAGTGGCATGTTCAATGATTCAGAAGCTCCCTAATAAAGTACCAAGAAAAACAATCAGATATTTGATGATGAAACTGAGTACCACCTTTAAAACATAAGGCTAAAAACACACACACAAAAAGAGAGCAGGAGAATATAAGCGGTTATAGACGTACAACCACAAGGGATGTGGACGCAATTCACTTAGGGGGGCTCGGCTACTGTCAGAGTTCGAGTAAAACCACAGGTAATATGAGAAGTATGAAAAGTTGATCCGAGTTATTTAGCGTTCTTTAAAAACTGATAAACCAGAAAATACAGTAGCATATGCTATCACAAATTAGACCTGGAGTTCTACTAACATATCATAGCTAGTAGGGGTGAGCAACGGTTCGGTTCGGTTCAAACCGAACCATATATAAGCAAACCAAAATAACCATAAACTATATTTCGCAAAACCAAAAACCAAACCGTTTTTATAAAAACCGAAAAAAAAACCGAACCGAATTAATTAGGTTCAGTTTTCGGTCGGTTCGGTTTCATGGGCCAATGTGTCGGGCCTTCAATTTTTTAGTAAAATGAGCATATTAAAATAAAAAATTATTTTAAAAATATGACATTATTGTATTTATGAATTATAATATTACATAGTGTGAAATATATTAGTATATATAGGTTGAGGATAGAGAGAGAGTGCTCAAAAAAGTACCGACAGAGAGAAGAGAGTGCGCTCAATTAGGGGTTACAAAACATTAGTATATGTAGATTGAGGGTAGTTTGATAAATTATTAAATCTAAATCGGTTTTCAGTTTGGTTCGGTTATCCGGATCAAGAATCGAAAACCGAACCATTATTTCAAATTTCCAAATCGAAAACCGAACCGAAAACCGAAAAAACCGTTTGTCATATTTCGGTTCAGTTCGGTTTTCAACCGTTATATGCTCACCCCTAATAGCTAGTCCTATATGGATAACAAGTCTGCAAAAGATGCTGAGAATCTACACAGAATAAGAAAGAAAAATGTAAATACCAATCACTTTAAGAGGATCTAATCTTCTTCCACAAATATCCGGCTCAAACTTAAATTCTACAAACTATAAATCTAACTCCAGAACTCAGTAAGAGACATTAAGGGTGTCTTCTATTGCAGAACCTAGGGTCATAGTTTACGAACAAGTTGGTAACTTCCAAGAAGGTTAGTAGTCTCAGAAATGAATAACCCAAACATTACATTGTTCTTTGACTTACAATGCTTAAACAGTAGAAGATCGAGCGCAGTGGGGTCCAGGTCTAGCTTGAATAAGTAGGGCCTACTTCACCTAGCCTCTAGAGATATCAGGTGCATCTAACAGTTGTCGGGAGAGCAATAACTTAGTTTACACCCCGGGAAACACAAATCCGGTAATGAGCATCAGCTGGCAGAATGCATTTGTAGTCACATTTTGCACCGTAGTCACCAAAATGGAGCTTCATCTAAGGGGTTTAAGCCACGCGACAAGTCAAGGGTCTAGAAACATAGGAATATTCAGGCAACCCTTCATTAAGTTGTATAAAATATGAAACATTGTCCACTGCAATGAATTTGTGACTTATCTGGTCCACACATTAAGCTAATGAACTTTCTACCAAAATTAATGTGTTATGATCCAACCGAGACAATTAAAAAAACCTTCAAGACAATTGGTTACTGATTTTTCTTGTCAAGGCGATGCAATATTGCCGCTTATTCATTCGATGTCTCAACAAAGAAGGCACACTAGCATTCTTCAAATTCAAATACTAATGTCAAGTTCATTCCATCCGAGATATCAACACTGGGGTTTTGCGAGGGTTTGATTCGCGTAGTGTTGGAAGAACAAATATGGCAAACTATGGAACTGAACTTGCACGACGAAATTTATCATTCACAGTGAAGTGTATCGTGTTATCAAAGGGAAGAAAGGAGAAAGAGAAATTAAGATAAAGAGGAAGGAAGAAGAAGAAGAACAAAAACATCTACAAATTTTTACCAAGGCGTGCTTATATATATAAATGCACCTAAAGATTTCCAAACCAAGACTTAATAAACAAGTTATCTATCTTAATAAGAATTAAGAACTCCAAAAATTAAGAATTCATAAGAATTGGCTATCCTAATATATCCTAGGCTCTAGCTGATCTTTTTTTACTCTCCAACCTGGTTGACATACTCAAGACAAAAAACTCTCAAGCAGACGCTTGTAGTACTAGAAGGGGCCTTTGAAACGAGTACTGGAACACCTTAAACCAAGTTGACCAACATCTACAAGACTAGTTATGAGTCTTATAACTTAAATTCTGGCGACGAGAGAAATCCGGCTATCATTTTCTAACCCACGACTCCCTGAGCTGACATAATTGTGAGTTTGCATCATGCCCTCCCTCCCATTGTAAGGACTAAACCTCTAGCCTTCGACTCTTAACTTGACACTGTAACAGTTATACTTCATAAAGTTGCAAGCATAGTTTAAAGTATCGGCCGATACCAATCCGATACGGCCAATACCGATACGGTTTGGCATGTCCCGATCCGATACCGACCTATACCCGATACTGACCGATACCGACATTGGGGGTCTCTTTTCCGATCAATTTGGCAAAGAAAATTGAAGGGAAAAAAACAAATCAACAAGGGTTTGAAGCATAATAAGGTTGTATAAACCAATCGACAAGCGTGACTACTATTTCATTTAATTTCAAAACTACTAAGAAATAACACTAGAAATACTTAAAATTATGCCTAAATGTATAAAATATATTTTTTAAATGTTAATAATTTATTAATAATTATTTGTTTTCTGATACCAAAAAATCCGATACTCCGATCCGAAACCGCAGATACTACCGATATCACCGACACTGATACTCATAGGAATGGTCCGATACCGATACTGAGACTTACAAGTTACGTTGAATGAAGTCAAAACTAAAAAAGATAATCCTCTTTTCATGATCAAATGGTACTTGACATTGTAAGCATGACCAATGTATTTACAATGGCTTCATTTACCTTTACATCTCCTGTGAGAACATCATTCCTTCTTCTTTAAATCTGCTTAGCAATATTTGATAAGACTTCCATATCTTCTCCAGCAAGGTTGTGAAAAGTAGGGGTGAGCATTATTCGGTTTTGAACCAAAAACCGAACCGAACCGAACCGAATAAGAGATTCGGTTCGGTTTTTAAAAAAATCGGTTCGGGTTCGACTTTGAAAATACTAAACTTTCTTATTCGGTTTCGGTTTTGGGTTTCGGTCCAAAACCGAAAACCGAATAAGAAAATTTATTATTATTATTATTATTATTATTATTAATTATAGATATATACTAAATATATATAGGTATATACTATAGGTATATAATAAATATGTCTAGGTATATTTAGTTATTATATATATTAACAAAACAAAAAAACACAAATAAACCCAAAAATCGAATAAACCGAAAACCGAACAGATTTAATTCGGTTCGGTTCAGTTCGGTTATTGACCAATTCGGTTCGGTTTCGGTTTTGCTTATTCGGTTTCGGTCGAATTCCGTTTTCGGTTATTCGGTTCGGTTGGAACCGAATAAACCGAATACTCACCCCTAGTGAAAAGCGCTAGGCGCTAGTCGGACGGACACCTTCCGCCCAGCGCCTAGTCCGCCTAGGCGGTTCAAAAATAAAAAGAATAAAAAAAGAATCTACTAAAAATTGAAAGAAAAAAAATCCATTAACCCCCAAAACATGCATAGTCGGGCATCAGGGGGACTAGGCAGGCGCCTAAGCGGACATCGGGCGGGCACCCGGTGCCTAGCGCCTAGGCGGCCGCCTTTTAGAACAGAGTTCTCCAGTGACGGTGAAGGCAAATTTAGAAGTAAAAAGTAATGGAGAAGTAACACCACTTATGCAGCATACCAGGTCCAACAATTGTGCAGTTAAAGTCATGCACTTGTTGTCAGATAGTCGTAGTCATCTTGCTGACAACAAAATCACATAGTCAAGTTTCCCATGCGAATGTCGCAGCCACCCAACACAACCTAGGGATCAGGACCATGTTCAATGAATAAAACAATCTAGGGGTCTAGGTCCACTAGGATTTAAAAGAAAGAAAAGTATTTGCGAATTATGTACCACAGAAAAGGATCTCTGTGGAGAATGGACGACGGTCAGATTGGGAGAATGTGGATTTTATTATGATGGAAATGCAACCACAAAGAAAATGAACAAAGACTAACAATAGTTAACGGGTAGAGTCATATTGATTAACATGTGATAGATCAATTCTTTGATGCCAAACTGGAGCAATCTACGCTTGCTATGTTACAATGGCTGGTGACTTACGGAGGGAAGGAAAGAAAGGCGAGAAGGAACATTTTAAGAGAGAGGATAGCCCTTTCAAAAGGCTTCCATAAAAAAATTATGCATCAACAAATTCCATATTGTCTGCTAGGAGCCCCGTACATATAAGGACCCAAATTTATCAGAAGACCTTAATATAATGAATCAAAAATTTAACCTACTGTTCCACTATGATAGTCACAAACTAGATCAAAAGCTCACTGTGAACTTTCTAGTACTCAAGGAGACCTTCAAACAAGTATACTGGACACCTTAAACCTACATCTAGAACTAAAAGTACAACTCTTCCAAACTAGGCTTGAATTTAAAATTATTAAAATTATTTATTTTCCCTAACATATGTAGGAAATCCATTTGCTTCAATGCATGACACCTTAAACCAATGGTCAGTGATGTTCGTTCCTTCTACTAAGGCATGTATGAAGCTAATAAATGAAACATGATGGATATTGTAGAAAATAATAGTTGGTGTAATTTTATTGATGGACTACTTCACTACTTATAGGGAGTCTAGCTCCTCTACATACTACAAATTCCGATGTGGGACTAAAAGTCCCTTATTGATTCTCAACACTCCCCCTCAAGATGGACGATAGATATTGATCATCCCCATCTTGTTACATAGCTTCGACAGACTTAATGAACTAAGACCCTTAGTCAGACAGTCTGCCACTTGTTCTTCTGAGCGGACATGGCCAATCTTCAGTATCCCTTGCTCCAGCTTCTCCTTGATAAAGAATCGATCGATTTCGATGTGCTTCGTTCTGTCGTGCTGAACCGGATTATTCGCTATACTTATTGCGGCTTGACTATCGCTCAGAAGATGCAACGGTGTCCCCTTATCCAACTTCAACTCTGTCAGCAGTGCTTTCACCCATAGTAGTTCTGACACCCCTAGAGCCATTGCTCTGTATTCTGCTTCAGCTGTCGACCGTGCTACCACTGACTGTTTCTTGCTTCTCCATGAAACCAGGTTTCCTCCTACAAAAACACAGTACCCCGTGGTAGACCTTCTGTCGTCTATGCAGCTTGTCCAGTCTGCATCACAGTATCCCTCAATATCTGTGCATCCATTCTTCTTGAACCACAGTCCTTTTTCCGGCGTCCCTTTCAGATATCTTAGGATCTGAAATACTGCATCCATATAACCCGTTCTTGGATCATGCATATAGCGGCTTACAACGCTTACTGCAAATGAGATATCATGGCGAGTATGCCCTAGATAAATCAGTCTGCCTACTAGCCTTTGATACCTTTCGCGATCAACAGGCTCTCCTGCTTCTGCTCCCATCTTGCACTTCTGGTCAATTGGAGTGACTGCTGCTCGGCATCCCAGCATCCCTGTCTCCTTCAGTAGATCTAGTACATATTTTCTTTGTAAGAGAACAATTCCTTGTTCACCATCACACACCTCGATACCTAAAAAGTATCTCATCTGTCCTAAGTCCTTCACCTCAAACTCCTTAGCGAGTTTCGACTTCAGCTTAGTGATCTCATCAGCATCATCACCTGTGATCACTATATCATCCACATATACAGCAAGTATAGTTATGTGGCCTCTTGCATGCTGGAGGAAGACCGTGTGATCTGCATTTGTCTGATGGTACCCCATGCCAGTGACAGCCTTTCTGAATCTGTCAAACCAGGCTCGAGGAGATTGCTTCAGCCCGTACAGCGACTTCTTCAGTTTGCACACTTTTCCATGTGACGTTCCCTCACCTGAATCTGACACAGAGTAGCACCCCGGAGGAGTCTCCATGTATACTTCTTCTTGTAGGTCTCCATGAAGAAATGCGTTCTTTACGTCTAACTGGTGTAGCTTCCACCCATAGTTTGCTGCAATGGAGACCAGCGTTCTTACGGTACTCATCTTCGCTACTGGGACAAAAGTCTCATCATAGTCGATACCATATGTCTGGGTATAGCCTTTTGCAACCAGTCTCGCCTTGTATCGTTCAACTTTTTCTTCTGGTGTCTCCTTCACTGTGTAAACCCATTTGCATCCCACAGCTTTCTTCCCTTCAGGTAATGGCACCAGCTCCCATGTCTTATTTTTCTCTAGTGCCCCAAGTTCTTCCATCATTGCAGCTTTCCATCTTGGGTCCTTTTTTGCTTCCTGCCAATTCTTAGGTAAAGAAGTGGAGTCTAACGAAGTGAGGAAGGCTTGATAAGTCGGAGAGATATTAGAATAAGACAAGTAGTTGGCGATATCATGTTCATAATCTCGATAACGAATAGGAGCCTTTTCCGCATTAATGCGAGAAGACCTCCTTAAGGGAGCAATGGGAGGTGGGGAAAGCATACCATCCGAGTCGGAGAGACCCGCTTCCGAATCCGAGTGATCTGGTACGGGAGTAACATCTTCAGGAGTTGGGGCAGGAGTAGACGAGGGACTTGGCACATTTGGCACAGGGCACGGCACAGTACTGGACCTCTGATGTCGTCTTCTGTACACTCGGAGCTCTTTTTTCCTTGTCTGCTTCTCCCCCTGCGTAATATATGTATCGTCTTCTTCATCCTCCGTACCGGTATTACTGATGCTTTCTCCTCTTTCCTTCCAATTTGCAACAACAGGACAAGGTACCGATCCGACGACCACGCTTGGACGTATTATCTCCCCCTCACGGCTATGTGTTAGGTGTGTTTCCAAACGCGGAGCCCTCATCTGAACCATAATATGGTTCCACCTCTCTGAATGTAACGTCCATGCTTACAAACAGCTTCCGTTCCACCGGGCTCCAGCATACATACCCCTTCTGTGTCCCGGTGTACCCAACAAAGACACACTTAACTGCTCTAGGATCCAGCTTACCAACTCCAGGTCTGTTATCATGGACAAAGCATACACATCCAAATACTTTCGGAGGAACGGTGTATGCAGTTGTCCCCGTGAGCATTTCCAACGGCGTCTTCCAGTCCAGCAATTGAGAGGGCATCATGTTGATGAGATAAGAGGCTGTCAAGACAGCCTGCCCCCACAAGTATTTAGGCACATTCATAGCTAGCATCATCGTCCGAGCTACTTCCAGCAAGTGCCTGTTCTTTCGTTCTGCAACACCATTTTGAGCCGGTGTATATGCACAAGAGGTTTGATGCAGTATGCCATGAGAGGATAAATATGCAGCAAACCTCGTATGGGTATATTCCGTCCCATTATCCGACCGGAAACACTTAACACGAGCATTATATTGTGTCTTTACGCATTGATGGAAGCTCTGAAATGCTTCAAAAACGTCACTTTTATTCTTCAGTAGGTAGACCCACGTTACGCGGGTAGAGCAGTCAATAAAAGTGACAAACCATCTATAACCGTTAACACCGGTTGTAGGACAAGGACCCCACACATCTGAATGAATCATATCAAAAGCAGCAGTACATCGATGCCCAGAACTCACATAGGAGCTTATGGTATGTTTTCCCAACTCACAAGCATCACAAACTAACAACTCTTTATTCGCTTTTTGATATAAGGATGGAAACATGCGACTAATAACAGAAAAGGAAGAATGTCCTACACGCTGATGGTGTAGGAGTAGCTCGGCTTCGACATTTCGACTTCGGACTTCTGGTTGTGTGTCTGCAAACAATGATGCCAGTGCTCTGTCCAGACCGTTCCTGTCCAAGTACCATAGACCCTTATGCCATGTGCCAGTGCCCAGTCGTCTCCCCGTTCCCTTCTCCTGAAAGATTACCTTAGGAATATCAAAGGAAACAGTACAGTTTAGATCAAGGATAATGGCGCTAATGGATATAAGATTGACAGGAAAGGAAGGAGCATGTAAGACATTAGATAGAGTGATGGAAGGAGTGCAATCAATAGTGCCTTTACCCATAACAGGCCTGGAGGTACCATCAGCAGTCTGAATGCTTTCTGGCGGCGTTAGGTTAGAGTATTCCCGGAACTCACCTCGGGACCCCGTGACATGGCGGGATGTCCCAGAGTCCATAATCCAGACTGGCTGAGAGACAGATGCAAGAGCACGCGGAGGTATACCGTCACTGGTTTGGGAAAAGTAAGTGCAGTAATCTCCTGAGGTGGGCGGCACCTCAGAATTGACTTGTCGGTCACCAGAACCAATCTTTGAGCCCCGCAGTTTCTCAAGAACTTCTCTCTCAAATGGAGTTATGTCCGCCAGCTGATTGTCCCGGCCTTCATCCGCCAGATTCGTCGTGTTGCCTCCAGAGTAAGTGCCCCTTCCACCAGTGTAGCTGCCTCGACCACCTCGTCGTCCACCCCGACCACGGCCCCGACCACGCGAGGAACTCTGTGCTGATTTTGGGCAAAAGCGGATGTAATGCCCTGTGTCACCACAGTTGTGGCAAACGCCTCCCGCAGAAGGAGGCTGGTTGAAAGCAGCAAGAGCAGATGTGGCAACTCCGACTTGCTCCCCCTGGGAGATGCCCCTGGTGGGCATCAGCTTCAACCGTGCTTCTTCTTGTGCCATAGCAGCTATGGCATCCTCTAAGGTCGGCAGCTTCGGTTGCGCAAGAAGTACATTCCTCCGTTGCTCAAATGCAGGGTTGAGCCCCTTCAAAAACTTCATCATCCGTTGCCGCGAGATATAATCCAGAAATTTCTGGAAATATTTTGCGAAGGACGGTTCAACCTGAGCATCCTCCATTCCAAGAGGATCATAATGGTCAAGATCAGACCAGTACTTCTTCAACAAGGCGGCGTACTCAGATATGGTACGATCGTCTTGGATTACCCGCTCGAGTTCATCCTGCAGTTGGAAGACTCGCATTGGGTTACCTGAACCGGAGTACATATCTTTCAATGTTCTCCAGATATCAGCAGCTCCCTCCATTGCTTCAACATTACCCGACACTTGATCGGTTAAAGAGGCTGTCAACCAACCAGCCACGATATTGTTGACAATCTCCCATACAGCAAACTCCTTCGAGGAGTGATCGACCAGGGCCTTGGTGTGGCCATCTACATAGCCAACCAAGCCACGTCCCTTCAGCGTCCGCATCGCCTGCCGCGACCATTTTAAGTAGTTGGTCGTGCCTTCCAGCTTCGTCTCCAGTTTGTCCAACTTTCCCATTCTATACGGTGACGGATCCACATCAGTATGGGTCACGCGTGAGGTTGCCTCCGGTAATCTCTTGGTCAGGAGATCCTCGACCAGGGCCTTCATCTCTTCTGCTGTCAACTTCCCATAGATGGAATCCATGGTTTCTGCAACTGTAATCAGTGAGATTTTGTTGTTTCCTGAGTCGTCGTCGTTTGCTTCGTCTTCGTCTTAGTCAGCAATCTGCTGTGAATCCTGATCTCAGGTAGCGTCTTCGTCAACTGTATATTCTGACAGTTGAGATAGAGATCAGGGGGGAAACAACAAACTAGCTTCCTCACTGATATGTTGGAGTGTATGCGACCAACTAGAACCGCGTCAGTATGACGTGTTCGGACAGCCCAAACTTAGTTGTGCCTCCTTGCATGGCGAAGTATGCAGCACGCCGCAACAGAAATCCTAGAAGGATTCTGAGTGTACGAAAATCTAAAGAGATTTCGTAACAGAAGCAAGACGAAAATCTAAAGAGATTTCGTATGCGTAGCAGTAGGTCTTCTAAAGAGAAGATACTGAGTCTCGAAGGCAACAACAGTAGAGCTTCTAAAAAGAAGGTACTGATTCTCGAAGGCAACTGCAGTAGATCTTCTAAAAAGAAGGTACTGATTTTTATTTTTCTTTTATTTTTCTTTTTTTTTTTTCTTTTTTTCTTTTTTTTTTTTGGCGGCTAGGGTTAGGGTTAGGGTTTTGATGGGGCTGCTAGGGGGGGTCGGGAGGGGGGGTTGGGGGGGGGGCTGCTGCTCCGAGGGGGGGAGAGAGAGAGTTAAAAAAAAAAAAAAAATTGTGGAGAGAGAGAGAGTTATGGCTCTGATACCATGTAGAAAATAATAGTTGGTGTAATTTTATTGATGGACTACTTCACTACTTATAGGGAGTCTAGCTCCTCTACATACTACAAATTCCGATGTGGGACTAAAAGTCCCTTATTGATTCTCAACAGATATGCATATCCCAAGTCATCTCCCCCATCAAAATGAGGTCAACTGTGGTACACTAAACATTCCAAGTCATTTTTCGGATTTTTAACTAGTGTTTTACTATGATAGTACCAAACTAGATCAAAAGCTCACTGTGAACTTCCTAGGACTCAAAGAGCAAACAAGAACACTAAACACCTTACGCCTACATCTAGAACAAAAAGTATATCTCTTCCAAAAAACTGAACTTTAAAATCTAAAAAAATAATTTTTCCTAACATAAGTAGGAAACTCATTTGCTTCAATGCGAGACACCTCAAATCCACTGGTCATGATGTTCATCCCTTGTACTAAGACATGTATGAAGCTGATAAATTAAACAGGACGGATTTGAATATTCCACGTATTTCCCTATCAAAATGAGGTTAACTGTGGGCATATAATTCTAGTTATGGTCCCATAACATTATTGATCAAAATTTTGCATAATGGTGCAAACCAGACATCAACCCTTATGACTTTGTCAAGGCATCAAAAAGGATCTTCCCTAAATCCTAAAAAGGCTAGTTGATAACCAGTGAGATTAACAAGCTGCGGGAGCTAGAGCAATCCTAAAATAAAAGTTAAAAGAACATACACAGAATTGCCAAACAAGTCGTGTCTAAAGTTGTCATGGAAGTAGAAACCAAATAATTATGTCTTCAATTAAGTGATGTAGTAGTTAGGAAAGCATACTTCCTCCACTCTCCCCCTCAATGGGTGATTGTGTACATCCACCTGGCTTTATTTTTGCAGAAGGCTGCTCGCAACAGGCTAAATTGGTAGAACATGGGAGAAAACACGTTATAGACAACTACTAGTATGTCAGTGTTATAGACAACTCTCTCTCTCTCTCTCTCTCTCTCTCTCTCTTCCCCTTGACTGTTTCAGGAAACCTTGTCATAATAACAAACAAAAAAATAATGACAAACAGAGATGGTACTACTACTACTACTATTATTGTTGGTTATTATTATAATTATTCTGGGGGCGGATCGGGAGCCCCGTCGCCTTCGCACGTTGGATCGAGCGGGCCCCGTGCGGCCCCCCCCCCCGATCCGATGGGGGGTGGGGGGGGGGGGGGGGGGGGGGGGGGGGGGGGGGGGGGGGGGGGGGGGCTTTGGGGGGGCTCCGCGGGCGAGTCTTTTGATCCATCCCCAATTATTCTCATTGTAATAAAGATGTCCTTTGCTTTCTTAAAGTACATTTATAGAAATTGTGATTGTATCGCTAGATATAGACCCTATTAGCTCTAGAAGATGGATTTATTTTCTGAAAACTAGTCACTGATGGTGCTAAAAAGAAGGTGTTAAGAAATTACAAAGTTACTTTAAAATAGCATCATCGGATAGACATTTGAGTATCCAAGGACTTGGTAAGATTGGGAAGTCATAACTCCTTAATAATAAGATAGGAATCAAAGGTAAAATATGAATTAAGAATTGTTGATAATAGAAAGTTGGGGAATGTTATTATTCATTGATCACTTGCTATAGGAAGAAACCAAAGCTCCAACATACTCGATATCCTCAATTAGATTCAGAAGAGTTCTTGGTGCACAAGGAGGTTTATATATTAATGTGGTTAGGATCAAGAAGAAACCTTCCAAGAACATGCTCCATTGTTACTACCATTAGTAGTATCTATGTTGTCACAGGCGACGCTTAGGCGCGCCTAGGCGTGCAGGTTGGAGAGGTCTCGCCTCGACCTAGGAAAAATGTCCTAGGGTGAGGTTTTGCTCGCCTAGGCGTGCCTAGGTGCCCGACTAGGGTCGCCCAGGGAAAAAAATGTCCACCTAGGGTCGCCCAATTATGCTTTCTATCTTTATTTGATGTTGAATATTGGTTATTTCATATTTGTTGTTTCTTATGTTACTTTTATGCTTAATGTTTAATACTTATTGCTTATTAGTTATACTACATATTTGTAGTATGCATAATTGTAGGATTTTTTTGACTCAAAGCAGCAAATCCTGGACGGGTGCTTAGGCGCCCCTAGGCGAGGCGGGTGGCATGTCACCTCGCCTCGCCTAGCGTCCAGTACAACATAGAGTAGTATTTTAACTTCTCAGAGGATTCATGGTTCCCATTGTGCTTATGTAAAAGGGTAACAATACTTACTGTTTAATACGAATTCAGTATCCATAAACAAAAAAAAAGGGGGAGTAACCAGTAGTTGAAGCTAAAAGCATAAAAGCATAAAAGCAATGATAAAAGAAGTCAATATGTATACCTCTATAGCATCAACAAGGTATTCAGAAAGAACGGAAATCCAGATAGTCAAAACGGCAAGCCACACTATTGCTTCCCACAGAGTCACCTCTGGAACCTCTTCTTCACCAGAGTCATCCTCAATTTGCCCCTCTTCCTGCTGTTTTCATAAATGTCCAGAGGGAATGAAAATTATATTTTTTTTGAATATATAATTGATGTGGGTTTCAAGGATGATACAAGCCAAGAATAAGATGCACTGCAAGAGCTAACCACAATTCTATTTCACCAGAAACGTAAGACTGTCAGTGAGATTTTCATCAGCATGTGTACGCATAATGTCGACTTAGCTAAAAGAACCTTATAGATTTACAAGACTGACTATTGACTAAGAATTTAGGATATGCTTCGTGAGAAGAACAAGGAGTCGAAGTTGTTATAATGAGAAGAAAACTTGAAGAAGCACACAAAACGGGCACCTCGAAGTTAATTTTGACACTCGAAGAAGATAAGCCAGAGAAGAAATGTAACAACATAATTTCATAGAGGTCTGGATTCAAACAGAGTAATAAGCTCTAATGAGAGAACATCTCAAGTCCATTGATCACATCCACCAAATAGCTTTACGGCGCAACACAATCATGAGTTTGTTAGTAAAAATCCTGACAGGATACAAACTAAAAGATCATGGCTACGGGCCTATTACTCGTTATAATCTTATAAAACGAACCGTATCCCTAATATCAGTGTCGGGTATCTGAAACTCACCATTAAGGCAGAAATATTAATAATACAGCCAAAAATTGTATAAACATATGCTTAAGGGAATCCAAAAGATGCTTTTGTTAGAGAAGTAGATGTTAATTTTCTTGTTCTCTCCTTTTCAACAAAGTGAAAAAAAATGCTAAATGGAGCAACAGTGGAGAATCATATATCATTAAGAGTAACTGGGCAGTAAGATCGATTTGTCCTTGGTTGAATCAAAATTTCAATGGTGGATGACCAGCTAGATGTTCCCAAATGTGTCCACAGTGACATAGTTATATCACCAGATATAACAACATACATGTGCAGTAAAGCACTAGAGCATACAGATTCATTGTCCCATCAAATGCCTATTTATATGACGAACAATAACTTTTTGGGAGGGTTCGTACGCTTAGCAGAAATCCTGTGGCAAGACTGTCTCTATGCCATGTATATAATGATCATATTTGCAATCAGGTTCTAAATATTGGTTCTTTATGTAAAAAGTTACCACTCTCTTAGTTTTATTTGTAGGTCAAACTCAACACAAATATTCTTCTCCAAGACAACTCGTGTGTTTAAAGTATAGTTTATTCTTGAGGATTCCGGAAGATTCATGAAGTCTCCATAGCTATCTAGATGTTCTAGAGTCTTCCTTTGAAAAATCTAGGACCTAGAATAATCCCTGGAATATTCTGTTTCCAGAAACTTCATGTAAGCCCTTTGAGGCCTTATAATAATTAATAAGTGAGAGGCTAATTTGTTTCTCACCACCTAAGAAGTTGTAAATTTTCTCTAGTATAGTGAAGTTTTCAATCTTCCAATCTCTTTTGCTCCACTTTGTTCTTATTCTCGCCTTAGCGATCTAGCTAAGCGTTTGAGGAAGGTGTTTGGGGAAGGCTGGCTCAGGACTTCGAGTAGGAAGTTTCTGCGCCGCACGGGTCGAAGTGTAGGCAAAAACACTGAGTCCGTGACAAGTGGCGGTCGATACAGATGAATATCAGTCATATCGTATCAGTCTTGGCCTGTCCCAAACCAGTACTGACCCCTATTTGACATTGGGTCTCTCTTTCCCAGTCAATTCAGTAAGGAAAAACGATTAACATGAAGAAAAGAAGAAAAAAAGACGAGGTATGGAAAAGTAGTGTTGTTGTAACCATTACCATTTGTGAAAGTTGTATATCCACAAATTTGCACATTTATCCATCTTAATATTATTCCATTCAAAATGATCTATTTCATGTGCATTTTATCCAAAAGTAAGTAAATAAACAATAATTTATATTGCACGTTAACAAGTAATCAATGTTGAATATTATTTCATTCAAAGCTAACAAGAAACAACAAGTAATACAATAACTATGCCTAAATGTATAAAATATTTGCCTAGTTCTTTTAAGTATTCTTTTGGCTTTCCGAAACGAACTGAAACTCCAATCTGAAACTGCCAACGGTGATACTCATAAGAAAGGCACAAAACGAGTCCCGATATTTAATTAAACATACATCGCATTATGCAACACAGGTGCTACAGTTCTCAAATACAAAAAGAGAGGAAAGGGACGCTAAAATAGTGTGTTTACATAATCAGTTCAAGCATATCCAGGCTATGACATGATTTAACCAGCTCAATAAACAAATCCAAACTTAAGTACAGTAACTCGTTAAATTTATTGACGACAAAAGAATTGTACTACGAATGCACAATCCCCATAATTGTTAAACTTATAGAAAGAATCAATAAACAAGTATCACTTGCTATTACTATGCATGCCACGGCTGATTGTAGAACAAGATCATGTAGGGCCTTAATATTAAGACCTCAAATTCCAAATCCAGAGTAAAGCTAAAACTAACATGAAGCCTACAAGCTATGATTAAATCTTGGTAGAATCAATCAATTACCATGTTGAAAACCCAGGTTTTCCAGAAGAACTTACATTGACAATCGGGTTATAAAGATTGCTGTGACTCTTCAGTTGGAATACAAGATAGCTCCCGTATGCCACTAGCATGACGCAACTGCTAAACCTTGAAAGTGACACCTCTGACTTTCCATATTGCACCTCTGAGTGTGTGAAGTGTAGAACAGCAGGAAAAGTAAGGCCCATTACAGCCATAAGCAGCAATCCCGAGTTTACAACAGCGGTTGCCTGTTTGAAGCAAAGATCTAAGTCTCAACTGTTTCTATGCAAACGATTGTCCGAAAAGAAGACAACACATGTAATTGTCAAAGATCTACGCTGATTGGTTAAAGTGGTTACCTTGTTGAACACTTGATCTTTCTTCCAATATACAATACCACCGGAGAAAAATGAACATCCTAGCACTAACAGCATGTTTGACAATATAGAGCCCAGTAACGATTGTTGAACAACACGAATTAATCCGCTCTTTAGAGCATAAATTGCAATTATCATTTCGGTTGCGTTCCAAACGTAGCATTTAGAAGCCCCCCAACTACAAAATAAAGAATGGATGTAGTAAAATTAGTCAAGCAACAAACAGAGACAATGGTAAATTCTACTTAAATTCAATGCAAAACAATAGTTCACCTGTGGGGCCAGTGTAGAATGCAAGTTGCCTGAGCCATAAGAAAGATGGCATGTCAATTGCCAAAATAAAACACTAACGTTGTGTTTGGTTGCAAACAAATTGAGGGAAAGGAAAAGAAAATGAAAGTTGATCCTTTGTAAATAGGATCAAGTTTCCACGTGAAATACTTTGATTTTCTTCTCCTTTTCCTCATTTTCCACCCAACCAAACGTAGCCTAAACTAAAGATAAAGTTCCAGAACACTTACTCAGTTGCATAGCCCAACCGCTCAGCTAAGGGTATTATGCCTATCAAGCTGAAGAAAAATACCAAGCCCTGATAAGAAAAACCAAACATCACAACGTAACCTTTCCAAATTGTCTTGCACAAGGAAAGAATAGTAACGTAAAAAAGGAAATGCAGCGTGAATGATTTGTTTGTCGAACTTTACTCCCATAGGACCTTGTAGCAAGTTGTATGGGTTCTTAATACAGAATGCAAGACATGTAGAGATCCCCCTTGTTAACAGTCACAGTTTGGACTCTACCATCAAGTCAGTTCCCCAATGGCATAGAAAACAGTTCTATCAATTTGCGAGAAATATCATAGAGCCAAACACGATATACATGGTTTAAAGTATCGGCCGATACCGCCCCGATACGGCCGATACCGATACGGTTTGACATGTCCCTATCCGATACCGACCGATACCCGATACTGACCGATACCGACATTGGGGATCACTTTTTCGGTCAATTTGGCAAAGAAAATTAAATGAAAAGACAAACCAACAAGGGTTTAAAGCATAATAAGGATGTAAAAGAAGAAAATCAATCTATTGTATGTAAACCAATCGGTAAGGGTGACTACTAGTTCATTTAATTTCAAAACTACTAAGAAATAACATTGAAAGTACTTAAAAATTATGCCTAAATGTATAAAGTATATGTTTTTAAATGTAAATCATTTATCAATAATTATTTGTTTTCCGATACCAAAAAAATCGGATACTCCGATCCGAAACCACTGATACTACCGATATTGCCAATACCAATACTCATAGGAATAGTCCAATACCTATTCTGATACCTGTTGATATATAGAGTGTTATTGGCTTTAGTCCCACATTGGCTAGAATGATAGGAGAGGAGGCTAGCCTCACCTATATATATGTTGTTATTCCATTCAATAAGATATCTTAAATTCTCTACATGGTATCAGAGCCTAAACTTGCTTAGAATACCTACTTCCATCCCAACCCTAACCCTAATCTTGTCCCCCCCCCCCCCACGCCACCGCTGCTGCCGCGCGCTGCTGCGCCGCTGCCGCTGCCGCTGCCGCGCGCTGCTGCGTCGCCGCCGCTGCCGCGCGCTGCTGCGCCGCTGCCGCTGCCGCTGCCGCGCGCTGCTGCGCCGCCGCCGCTGCCGCGTGCTGGTGCGCCGCTGCGCTGCTGCCGGCTACTGCCGCTGCCGTGGTTGCCTCCGTGCACACCACTTTTAGGGCACCTACGGTGTAGGTACGCCCGAACGTGAGATTTATTTCATCTGTGGCACCTACGGTATAGGTAAGCCTAAGCTTGAGATTCATTTCACCTGTAGCTCCTACGGTGTAAGTAAGCCTCACGCTCGTTCTTGAGATTTATCTCAAGGAGATGTCGATGATCCCTAGATCCGATGAAATTAGACATATTCGATTTAGGAGAGGACGACGAGGACGAACGTGAGTCGTGGAGCAAGTGCGACGTGATCAAGAAGAAACATCGATGGAAGAGATCCTCAAGAAGCTGGATGCTGAGGATGTGGCGACGTTGCTGAAGTTGATAAAGGTGTCGGCTGGTGAAAGCACGACACGAGCACCGCCAAAGTTGGAACTACCCTCCATCGATCTGAAGTTGGATGGACCAGCCACCTATTTGAGTTGGTCACGGCGGGTGAGAAGAACCCTTGCAGGTAAGAACCTGGAGGGATTCTTGACAGGCGAGAAGACAGAGCCGGAAGAGGGCTCGACAGGACGCGACGAGTGGAAATCCACTCATATGGTGATTTATATCTGGCTTCTCAACTCCTTAGTCCAGTCTATTGCTTCCACAGTAGATGGCATTGAGATGGTGAAAGACGTATGGGAGAAATTGAGAAGAACCTATGATGGCATAGGTAACAATCTACGAATTTTTCAGATAAAAGGGGAGATCGACGACACCGTACAAGGCGAGAAGACGGTGCAGGAGTACGCTACGGAGTTGGAACGTCTCTGGCTGGATTATGATCACCATTCCAAACGGGCAAGCTGCGGGGACCCAAAGTGCAAGGAGAGACAGGTGTGTCTGCAGGAGAGGACGATGAAATTCCTTAAGGGACTGACTGCAGCATTCACACAGAGGACCGCCTTACTCCTCGCCCAGCCAGAGATCCCTAGTCTCGAGGAGGCTATCTCAGCCATGATTCAGGAGGAGACGCGGATCAAATTACAGACAGGGACAGGCGCATCATCGACAGGTGCTTTACCCGAAGTGAAGTCAGCACTAGCAGCTACCGGTTCGGGGGATACAGGATCCAAGGGAGAGCTCTGGCAACAGAATCGGCAGTGCTACAACTGTGGGGAGATGGGCCACCATCGATATGCTTGTACCAAACCACCTAAGGAGGGAGACTCAGGTGGTGGACGTGGACGAGGATATGCTGGACGTGGACGTGGTCGAGGAGGCCGACGAGGCGGTCGAGGAGGCTATCGGGCAAACCTGCTGGTGGCAGATGGGAATGGAGGAGCTGGCGACGCCTTTACTGAGGAGGATCAGGCGCTACTGGACCTGCTGGAGAGAAAGCAAAAAGCATCAATCGAAGGAGACAGGAGGAGCGGAGCAGAGGAGGCATCCACTCCATTCTTCAGAGGCAACACCGCTATGTATGCCCATCCATCAGAAGGTACTGACGAGTCTCATGCTCTTGCATCTATGTCTTCCCTTAAAATGTCAGACTGGATTATCGACTCAGGAGCATCTCGGCATGTGACCGGAAATGCTAGTAAGTTTTCCTCGTACACTCACCTAGCATCGACAGACACCATTCAGACTGCGGATGGTACTTTCCAACCAGTGGTCGGTAAGGGTACTGTTAATTGTACGGGTTCAGTAAGGTTATCCAATGTTTTGCATGCTCCATCCTTCCCAGTCAGTCTCTTGTCTATTAGTTCTATAATTCTCCAACTAAAATGCATTGTTTCTTTTGATATTCCTAAGGTGATCTTCCAGGAGAAAGGGACGGGACGAAGACTTGGGACTGGCACTTGGCATGATGGACTGTGGTACCTAGATCAAGACGGACTGGACTCAGCATTGGTGTCTATGGCAGAGAAGGCTGGAATGGAGGAGCTGCAGCAGAGGACTGAAGACACTTTGATACTTCATCATAGGAGGATGGGGCATTCTTCATTTGATACTCTAAATAAGTTGTATCCAGATATGTATGCAAAATCAAATAAAAGGAAATTAGTATGTGATGCATGTGAGTTAGGAAAACTTACTAGGAGTTCATATGTTGGAAATGGTCATAAGAGTTCTTCAGTCTTTGAGGTAGTTCATTCTGATGTTTGGGGCCCATGTGCTACAAACACTATGAATGGGTATAAGTATTTTGTTTCGTTTATCGATTGTGCATCTCGTGTCACCTGGCTGTATTTGATGAAGAACAAAAGTGATGTATTTGCTTGTTTTCGGGACTTTCATAAATATGTCCAGACTCAGTATAATGCAGTGGTGAAGATACTGAGATCTGACAATGGGACGGAGTATACCAATAGGACACTTGCAGAGTACTTGTCAGCACATGGAATACAGCATCAGACCTCTTGTGCATATACACCAGCACAAAATGGAGTAGCAGAAAGGAAGAACCGACATCTTCTGGAGACCGCAAGAAGTATGATGATCGACATGAATGTCCCACAACACCTATGGGGATATGCGGTGTTGACCGCAGCTCAACTTATAAACAGGATGCCTTCAAAAGTCCTGGAATGGAAGTCTCCATGTGAAGTATTACAAGGTAATAATAGTGGAATACTTCCACTAAAGGTGTTTGGATGTGTGTGTTTTGTGAAGGACAACAGACCATTCGTTGGAAAACTCGACCCTAAAGCAGTCAAGTGCATCTTCGTGGGCTACTCAGCAACTCAGAAGGGGTATGTATGCTGGAGTCCAGTAGAGAAGAAGAAATTTGTTAGTATGGACGTCCACTTCCGGGAGCATGAGCCATATTACCACCAGGATGGAACTTCGTATAACACGCCTCATACTACAAGTATAAGGCGAGAGGGGGAGATAGAGAACTTGGAGAACCTGGTGGTAACCGATTTAGAAGTTTGGCATAGAGACACGGTTGAGGAGGAACATGAAGGTGAAGTGGAACAGAGGGAGGAGACGAGAAGTGTAACACCTACGGCTCAGGGGGAGTTACTGACCTACAACAGGAGAAACAACAAGCAGACTACAGGACCAGTACCTACAGTGTCAGTGCCAAGTCCCTTGCCTGCGCCTGTCCCAACTCCTGAGACACCTATACCACCATCCTCCTCATCTACACCACCACCCTCCTCAGGTGATATCGTTTCTCCGATGTCTCCCATACCACTACCTACACGAAGGACTACTCGCAGCAATGCGGGAAATCCTCCGGACAGATATGGTTGGGATCTTGCTAAGTTTGTTTCTTATGATCATATATCTTCTTCTCATGGAGCATTTATAGCATCTTTGGATAGTATTACTGTACCTAACAATTGGCAGGTTGCCAAGAACGATCCAAAGTGGAAAGCGGCAATGCACGAGGAGTTGGGAGCTCTTGAGAAGAACCACACTTGGGAGCTGGTGAGACTGCCAGAAGGGAAAAGAGCAGTTGGATGTAAATGGGTTTTTACTGTGAAACAGAACCCAGATGGACAGGTTGAGCGCTATAAAGCTCGACTGGTGGCAAAAGGATACAGTCAGACGTACGGCATCGACTATGACGAGACCTTTGCACCAGTGGCGAAGATGAGCACTGTCAGGACCTTGATCTCCCTGGCAGCCAATGGAGGGTGGAAGCTACACCAACTGGATGTGAAGAATGCATTTCTTCATGGAGATCTAGTAGAGGAGGTGTACATGGAGATACCACCAGGATTCGGCACAAAACAGACAGAAGGCAAGGTCTGCAGACTGAAGAAGTCTCTCTATGGACTGAAGCAGTCTCCTCGGGCATGGTTTGACAGGTTCAGGAGAGCAATGATAGGGATGGGATATCAGCAGATCAATGCTGATCACACTGTCTTCTTCAGACGGAGTGGAGGCCATATCACCATGCTTGCAGTATATGTAGATGATATGATTATCACAGGCAATGATGAGCAGGAGATCGCCCAACTCAAAGTAAAACTTGGCAAGGAGTTCGAGGTGAAAGATCTTGGCCCCCTTCGATACTTCCTTGGGATTGAGATTGCTCGAGATAATGAGGGAATCGTTCTTTCTCAAAGGAAGTACGCACTGGACCTGCTTACGGAAACAGGGATGATGGGATGTAAACCAGCTACGACACCGATAGACCAGAAGTTTAAACTGGATGCTGAAGCTGGAGAACCAGTTGACCGGGATAGATATCAGAGATTGGTGGGCAAGTTAATCTACTTAAGCCACACTCGACCTGATATCAGCTTTGCGGTAAGTGTAGTAAGTCGCTACATGCATGACCCCCGGAAGGGTCACATGGACGCAGTGTACCAGATTCTGAGGTACTTGAAGGGAGCCCCCGGGAAGGGACTGATCTTCAGAAGAAATAATCACGTAGACATTGAGGGCTATTGTGATTCTGACTGGGCTAGCTGTGCTGACGACAGGAGATCCACATCGGGATACTGCATATTTGTAGGAGGCAACTTGGTCTCTTGGAGGAGTAAGAAGCAGTCAGTAGTGGCCAGATCAACAGCTGAAGCAGAGTATAGAGCTATGGCCTTGGGAGTCACAGAACTGTTGTGGTTGAAGAATATGCTGACGGAGCTAAAGCTGGACCAGGGAGCAAAGATGAAGCTATGGTGTGACAACCAGGCAGCTATTAATATTGCCAACAATCCAGTGCAGCATGACAGGACCAAACATATTGAGATTGACAGATTTTTCATCAAAGAAAAACTGGATAAAGGAGAACTAGAGCTGGGCTATGTTCCAACCAAAGATCAGGTAGCAGACGGACTGACAAAGGGGCTTAGTTCTATCAACATGATGAGAGGATGTGACAAGATGGGCTTAGTGAATATCTTTCGCCCATCTTGAGGGGGAGTGTTGATATATAGAGTGTTATTGGGCTTTAGTCCCACATTGGCTAGAATGATAGGAGAGGAGGCTAGCCTCACCTATATATATGTTGTTATTCCATTCAATAAGATATCTTAAATTCTCTACAATACCGATACTGTGAACCTTGGATATAAGCTTCGCTAGTTTGAAATTCCCGACACAATAGTTCCAATTTCAGGTCCAAAAATCATGACAGGACTAATTCCTCTATTTATAGCATGTACCTGATGGAGGGAGGTTTTACTACAAGCAAGTTCACAGGTTGCAAGTTCTACTATTTTAGTGACTAGAAGGCTACAATTATTTATATTCATATTCGTTAAAGATTGGAGGAAAAAAAGGTAACTACAAGACAATATACCAGGTTCATTGCCTCATCCTTCTTCGCAAAAAAGAAAAGAAAAGTAATCTTACATGCTTCCTCGTAAGATAATGAAGAATGATCGACACGGGTCCAAAAGGGAGTAAACATTTATCTTTGCCGACATTATCACGACATTAATACTTCTCAGCAGTTTGCCATGTGTTGTACTAGGAGAGAATGATTGAGTAGCATCTGAAAATGTTCCAATGTGATTAAGCCCATCAGGAGTGTACGTCTTCGCCGTGCTTGGTAATGAATTAGCAAGCGCTGCCATCTCAATTTCAGGGTCTTCGTCCTCCCCCATGGGTCCCATCTGCATATCCAAAAAGAAGAATCAGAAAATCTGTAAGATCAAAAGGAAGTGATAAATGACCAAAATGCCATGGTTATTTAGACCATAAACATATGATACATGTATATTATATGTATATGAGCATGTCTCTCTCTTCCATATGTAGGTTGAGTGAGACCTAAAACTCAAGAAGAGCCAAGCCAAATACACCAAACAAAGTCAAAAGTAAACATCAGTCAACAAGGTAGTAAAGCAATTTAACATTATATGATATGTTACATTACACAAGATATAGAAGACCTCATAAATTATACCTTTGCTCCACAATTATACCCTTCAATCATGTCATGTATTTTTCCATTCTAGGATAGTACAATGTTAATACATCTCTATGGGCTCCAATAATACATAACACAACACTAGTTTATAAAAATGTATACTACGAATGCTCAGGAATAAAAGATCCCTAGGAAGCAAGATGAAAATAGCAAAGGACTTCATTAAGATGGATATCTGATAAACTAGGGAGGGTAAAGCACGAAAAAATTAGTATAGAGATGCAAGACTTGCACCAAGTGAGGACCATGGATACCTCGAACTTGGAATGCTCCGGAATGTGGAACGAGAACGAAATATGGTACATCAGGGGTCACCCAATACGTTGGGAATAGGCTTCCTTAGGATGCTTATTTAGAATGCAATACGTTTATCCGGAACATGAAGCATTTTTAAGGAATGAATAATGTAAAATAATATATAATGTAAAGATTCAAAATTAATCGACTATCATTATATAGCATCATCAGAAATTCAAAACTAAAAACATATCCATAAGTTTCAAATTGTCCTAGCAATAATGTCTTCTCAAAAACTAGTAACAAGCCTTGGACTCTTACATTTCCCGTTCCACTATGCCGGTGTTTAGTGTTACGAATCACGTAATTCACCCTCTACTACAAATTTGGGTGATCATCAAGAGGACAAGGAAACCTAGGAGAACCGACTAAGATGTCAAGAAATGTAAGAGAGCTGAGGAGGCCTAACATGAAGTTCCTTGAAACAAGTGGAAGGCCTTGGTTTTCTTAGAGTATCAAGGCCTAAGCTAACATGGATGAAATCTAGGATTAGTGGAGAAAGACACAGTCTAGGGGTGAGCACTATTCGGTTTTGGACCGAGAACCGAGCTGAAAGAGATTCGGTTCAGTTAGGAAAAAAATTGGTTTGGGTTCGATTTTGAAAATACCAAAATTCCTTAATTCGATTTCGATTTTTGGTCTCGGTACAAAAGTGAATAAGACTTATGAAATTATCTAAATACCCTCAATTTTTTTGTATATTTTATTATTAAAATTGTGTATTTTGAAAACAACAATTCTATTGTATGTTTTTTGAAGCCAGTAATTAAACAACTAGTCCAACTTTTGGCCCAACTATGAAATACAACAATTGTATGTATAATTTTTTGTTATAATTTAACCACAATCCCAACTTTGGGCCCGGCCCATTAAACTATAAAAATAGCCCAACCAAATAATTTGGTTCGGTTCGGCTTCGATTATGGCTAAGCTTGTTTCAGTTTTAGTTTGGATTTTTGGAACGGTTTATTCGGTATTGATTATTTCAATTTGGTTGAAACCGAATAAACTGAATGCTCACCCCTACACAAGTCCCGCTTTTCACACAAACATGGGGTGTTTGACAGGGCAACTCTTAGATATCCAAACACAAAAACATGTCTACGTATCTGTATTTTTGTATATATACATGTATTTTCACATGAATGTTATACATGATTGTGTTTGTGTTCATACTTAGTATATTAAGTAACTCAACAAGTAAAAAAGGGGCAACGTATTGATATCTTCTAACATTTGCTAAATAGGAGCATAGTACTTATAATCTCGTGAATATTACATAATTCATTAAAGTGGACAAGTTCATATGAGTTTAAACAAGTTCAAACACAGATGGCATGTGCGTCATAACAAGAAAAAGAGAGATACAGAGAAATTTAGTATAGAGAAGTGTCCCACATATCATAGGATCAAAGTTTTGCAAAGGACTTAAAACGAAGCATGTTTTAGTGCCTGAAGCGACTCATAAGATCAACACAGACAACTATTTGGAACGATGTGTGCTAGTTATACAAAATTATATCTAATTTAACTTTCTTCTTTCTTGATATTATGGAAGTTCTTATCGTTACCATAGCATTGCATCATTTATATTTTCTCCTCAAGGTGTCATTGTGTCGAAGCTTGATTTTGTCGATAATTGGATCCAACTACCTATAAGAAATCCTAAATATAGTATTATGCGCATAACAGATTCAATATTGTACATTATTGGCAGCCAAGTCCCACGAAGCTAATTACAGATTTTGGTAACTGATTTTTCTTGCATTTAGAACTTTTCTGAACTCACTGCATATTCTTCTGAATTTGCTAGGCGAGGCGGGGCGACAGGGCACCCGCCTCGCCTAGGAGCGCCTAGGTGGCCGCCTAGGATCCACTGTTCTCGAATAAAAAAATATGGATTTATGTATATAACATATATGTAGTATTAAGCAATAAACATTAAGCAATAAGCATAAAAGTAATATAAGAAGCAAAAAAATATGAAATAACCAATGTTCAACATCAAGTATAGATAGTAAGCATAATTGGCCGTCCCTAGGAGACGCTAGGAGGGTCTTTTTTTTTCCCCTGGGCGACCCTAGGCGGGCGCCTAGGCGAGCATTGCCTCACCCAAGGGAATTTTCCCCAAGTCGAGGCAAGTCTTCTCCAACCTGCACGCCTAGGCGTCGCTTGTGACAACATAGATTTTTTTTATCAGTTTATGAAAAATCTCATTCGGTGTCCAGATGCCCTCGAACCACAAAGAGAACAATAGAATTTACATCGAGCCTCTCTTGGCTCTTACTTAGCATGGTTGCTATTCTGTCTCATTGTAGCTCTACTACTTATTCTGAATGCAATTTCCACATCACTTTGATGAAAAACACCGAGAATCAGAGATAGGAAGGATCTTCACTTTTTAATTTTCCTATGTAAATCAAGAACCTCGTTGAAAAACTCTAGTTTAATACGTTTATGTTTGGCTCACCTTCCAGGAATCCCACCATTTATGCCATCCAATTGTGATTGGCAGTATGCCAACTTCCTCTCCATTACAACCACACCTTTGTATATTCACCTACGGGCCTTAATTTCCTTCAACTGTCATTTAATGAACATGGTAGAAAACAGAAAAAGAAGCTGCTCCGTTGAGTCTTTCACGCTATTGCTGGACTCACTCAACCAACAGTAAACTCAAATGTGGAGTGAATGAATGCCAGGCCTGAAGCATAAACCTCACTACCTACTCTACAGCAACATGTATTTCTCAGAATTCCTTCTCCCCTTCTAAGGCTGGGTTTAATACAGCTTATATGCACTGCTTATCTTATGAAAAGCAGACGTAAAACCTGTTTGGTAAGCTAGTTCATCTTATGGGCTGCTTCCGAAAGCGGCGGGAGGCTGCTTCCGAAAACAGCGGGAGGCTGCTTCCGAAAGCAGCGGGAGGCTGCTTTGATTTGCTTTTTTTCTTTTTCTTTAAAGTGAGCAGCAATATCAAATCCACCTAAAAAGTGTCATCCAATCAAAACTTTAAGAATTGATAACTCTATTCGTAGGTAAGAGGCTAGGATCCTCACTAACCCAGTATCTTTGCAAATCCCAAATAATACAAAGGAGATATCTTCATATGAAACACATTTGCTGGAAACAAAAATTCATAGCAATTGTCATCATCAAACAATTATTTTCCTTCTTCTACAATCACACGCAAACTTTCATTTCAACTAACAACATGCAACCTACTCCACAACACTTTGCACAAGAATGTGAACGTGCACATAGTATTTTTCTCAGGATTGTGCATCCTACAAAGCACCGATTGACACATTAATCATATTCATCCCAACTTAAACATTTATTCACATTAAAATTCATTAAATTATAGGCTTAATTTCAACTTGATACCCTCAATTTTTCCAGTTTTTCAACTTAATGTCCTAAACTTTAAACCTAGACAACTTAATACCCAAATTATAATTGTACAACTTAATAGTTAATACCTTAATAGTGTTAAGGAGAAACGTTAAATGACAAAAATACCCCCATTATCCCCCCTTCTCTCTCTAACATTGTGCAACTTAATACCCAAGAGTGTTAACGGGGTGTGGTGGGGGAGGGAGGTGATAATTTGGGGTGTCCCCACCAATTTTCTATTTTCTATAGATATACTAACAAAGGTGTCCCCACCAAATTTCTATTTTCTTTTTTTCCTATTTAGCAAACAAATGCGAAGCTTCCGGGAAGCTTCTTGTTTAGAGTGCACTTCCCTTTGTTTTCTGGCCATGGCCATCAAATCGAAGACTCAGAACCTAACTCGGAAGAAACAAAACAAACAAACAAAAACCATTAGAAACAGAAAAGAAAAATGAAAGAAAAAAAAGACACCAACTTTTTTTTTTCCTTCCTTCCTTTTCTCCTCTATTCTCGCCCTCTATTCGGGTTCGGATCTTTCTCAACCTGTCCCGAGCCTTCCCTTCGTGTTCTGTGTTGTACGTGACTTTGAATTGGTGGGTGGGATCTTCAAGTTCGGAAAGGGCTGGCCATGGTGAAATCTGGGTTTCAAATTTTTTAAAATTAAAATTTTGCATAAATCTGTGTCTTTTAGGTGTGTTATATTTGACTCCTGCTTAATGGGTATGTATCAAATTTGCATCTTTACTTGAGTTAATATCAAAATTTTGAGTATAAATATTTTTATTTCCTAAGAATTTGGCTTAAGTTCGTGTTTTTATCTGGTTTTTGATTGATGGGTATGTATCAAAATTGCATCTTTACTTGATTTTATATGAAAAGTTTAAATCTTTTAAGAAAATTTTGATATTTTTTAGATTATTTGATATCACACTTGTGTGGATTGAGTGTGATTTGGCAGTTGGAATCTTATTTGGAAAAACTTCGTTGGAAAAATTGGTATTAGCAATTGGCATCCACTTGTCGTAGTTGATCAATATATAATTAGTACCATCAACTATTCACGTTTTTCAAATTTATATACTAAACTTAAAACTAGACAACTTAGTACCATCAACAATTGACTATTTTCAAGTTGATACCCTCCGTCGGTCAGGATTAATTTTTTCGTTAAAAAAACTTGACCAAATTATCCCCTCCCTCCCTCTCCACACCCCGTTAACACTCTTGGGTATTAAGTTGCACAATGTTAGAGAAATAATGGGGGGATAATGGTGGGGGGATAATGGAAATATTTTTGTCATTTAATGTTTCTCGTTAACATTGTTAGGGTATTAACTATTAAGTTGTACAATTATAATTGAGGTATTAAGTTGTCTAGGTTTAAAGTGTAGGACATTAAGTTGAAAAATGAAAAAACTGAGGGTATTAAGTTGAAATTAAGCCTATTTTTAATGGATTTTAATGTGGATAAATGTTTAAGTTGGGATGAATATGGTTAATGTGTCAATCGGTGCTTTGTAGGATGCACAATCCTGAGAAAAATATTATGTGCACGTTCACATTCTTGTGCAAAGCATGCCTGACAACTGATAGAGGATGCCATTGGAAGCTGGAAGAAGAATAATGGGTGTTTCTAGGACATCATTAAAAAACTATTTTGAGTGTGCATAAACCTCTTCATAGAAATTGGATCAGACTGTCGAAGGTTCTGGTGTGATTTTTGTCTGTATAATTCTCTGGGTTTCTCCTATATAGCATTAAATCAGTAGCATGTGATGAAAGTATAATCTACCATCGTCTACAAGGCATCGTGTTATAGAATAGTCTTACCAATCAGGCATGCCAGAAACTATTTCAAAAAAGTGAATCTGCAGTGGCATCATGTCATAGTTCAAGAACAGCCATGAAATCATTATTACATAAATATATGAGCGGAAAATGAGCTTATGCAGGAAGCAATAAGCAATGATATTGCATACAAGCAGTAAGAAAATGAAGAGCTAAAAGTGGCAAAAATCATATAATGGCTGTATTAAACATAACATGTTTTAGCAATATGTCAAAATTTCAATAAGTGACTACGTTCAGTTACAAATGGAACTATCTCAGGCAAGACAGATGTCTGACACCAAAGACATTTGCATATAAGTATTGCAAACAAAATTAGAAATTTTACCTCAGTCTGGTACCGAGTGTCACGTGGTGGTATCTTTAATTGTGCCTTCCAATCCTGCGAGCTGAGAACATTAAATGGGAAGAACTCCTCAGTTAGAACGGCAGGTATGACCCCAAAGTTCACTAAAAAGTATTGAACTTGAAACCTACAGAAAAGAATTTTTAAAAAGTGCACAACATGTGCTTCGCTTGATATTACAACATATGGTTGGTCTTGCAAGACGATGCATCTCCCCTCTATCTAATATAAGTCATCATTGTAAAATAAGGGGGATTTGGACTTTTGAAGGTATTTGAAACTATTGTACCTTTCATCTCCATAGTACCTTTTACTTCACACCATAGTAATATGGCAATCTCTATAGTAGGTTTTACTTCATAGTAATCTGGCAGAGCATCCATAGGTTTAGATTGAATCATACGGGATCATAACATACGGTATGAAATGTAGTATAACATATCGTAAGATACAAATCATGTATCATAAGATAATAACAACATAGATTATCATAAGATTATAACAATATAGGTTTAAATGTCTCCGACATGCCGGTCAACACGTGGGTTTTGGAAGGAAAAGAGCACAACAATACATCACATATCGGTATGGGGGCAGCAATATCAGCACATCCTCCAACAATGCATCACATATCGGTACTGCGGGCCGCAATATCCGCACATCCTCCAATATGTTCATCTATCTCATAGTTTGTTGTACCGGTGGGATACAAAAACTGCCAAAACTACTGAAACCAGCCGATTCAAAACCACCAAAACACTACGAAACCGTCCAAAATTACCAATTAAGAAGGGTCTCATACTGATACTGAGAACCATGGCCTATCTATGTATGAGAACTCTGTTCTAACTTTTCATTTCTAAGCACACTGATGTTCAGTCAAAAGTGCCTTATGGTAGGTCATAAAGCCAATTTGATGTGCACGTGATGTTGATATGACTGAAAGGCCTATAAATACAAAAAAAAAAAAAAACAATTCAATAACATGACTACAAGAAAATAAGAGACAACTGCAAGAAAAATGCACCCTAATTCAACACGAGAACAACTATCAACTATCTGCTCTGTAATAATGAAATAAAGCACTAGACTCTAAATATCAATAAGCAGTCAAACCTAAAAAGTAAAAACTAAAAATCAAGCAATGAGTAATATCAATATTAACTACGTGCACTACTTGACCATAGTTGTTGGGTACACGAAAACCCCCATCGAATCCATACCACATACGAGCGTTCCGGTTCGGGATACATTTTTTATCCGATTGGCTATGGTACTGTATATGGATCGCTAACTTTGGTGATCTATAACAAACGTTGAAATCTCACTATATATTTGCTTTTGTAAGAGATTCATTCAATACAAAAAAATTGGGAAAAATATTAAGCTTCGTGTCAATTGGGTCCTATAGCTACACATTTCTCATGACGAGTAGTTCAATACAAGTGTTAGTTCTTCATTGTTTATAAGCCACCATTCTCTTTGCAAGTTCCTCATGCGAAGAAGAGAATGAGCTGATGATATTTTGTGATGCTTCTGTTATTTTCTATGAAGGTTCTAAATCGTTGTCATTTTGTCCTATTTTATGATTTATTTACATGTTTTGGCTTGCCCAATTGTATCATTTTATTCTGAATGTTGTGTCCAAATTGATGTATGACTATGAAAAGTCAACTTTTCATCTTATTGAATGATGTAATGAATTTTTTATGTTCTACAAGGATATTTTTGGTATGTGATACAATTATCTAGTTAAGTTTGAACTAAATTTGAACAAATAAATGCTAACGCCCTAATTAGAAATTTAAAATGTAACGTGAGACAAATTGACGAATCAACTCGCCCTAACCCTCTGTACAGAAAATAAAGACGAGTAGTGTACCCCGTTCCCGGATCATGATCAAAAGCGTACTACGTTCCATAGTAACTATGTACTTTGACTTTCCATCAAGAAACATTTGAAACATATACATTTGAAACATATATATAAACTTAGCATCAGATATAACAAAAAGCCTTAATAACCTTTGAAGAAAATATAGAGAAATATACCATATGGGGTCCAAGAGAGATGTTGAATGTTTCCCATTGAGCCTTTCGAAGATTACTACGATGATCCGAGATCATCTTTTGGGATGAGTCCTAAAGAGAATATTTTAAAATATGGATCAAGTTAGAAAATTTTGAAAACAAAAGGGGTTTTTGAAGGATTACTGGAAATGGGAAGGGCTACTTGATGAAGCTTTCTCATTAGTTAGTGTGAGGTCTTCCTTCAGTCAGTTTTAACTTTTAGTGTTATAAATTTCGCTAGGCGGTAGCGCCTAGGCAGCCTAGGCGCCGAAATATGTTGACGTAACTGCAATGACTGCCTTGGTGAGCACCAATCCATTTTTAGTATTTCGAAAATGATATTTTGCCCGCCTCTGTGGGTGACCGCGCTTGCCGGCGCCCACATGGCACGGGCCATTGGCCCCCCTGTTAGCACAGGCCCACCCCGGGCCAGGGGGCCAATGGCGGCACGCCATGTGGCCGCGGGCCGGTGCGGTCAATCCCCCAGAGGCAGTCATTGCAGTTACGTCAACATAATGGCAACGAAACAAAAAAAAATACTAATCATTCTTTCAAAATGATTAGTATTATTTAACTAATTAAACAATTTCAAACAGTTCCAGAAGATCAATTTCTGTACAGATTCTCGAAAATTTTCATATGTTTCATGATAAAGAAAATAAAATGAACTTTGATTATCACAAACTGTTAACAAATTTATATAAAATCCAAGACAGAAGATCAATACCGAAAAAAATAATATGAAGTGGATCTATCTAAATCGGAAAAAAAAAATGGCAACAAAAAAAATTAAGCTTTGCAATCAAAGAATTTGATCATGAAAATAAAAAATTTAAAAAAAGCAGAAGATCTGTAGGAAAAAATTCTTATACGATATCTTTCACATAATTGGTCAAACATTATATCACGAAAAGAAGAAAAAATTATCCTTATCACATAACTGTTAACAAGTCTACATAAAAAAAAAAAAATAGAAACAGAGAATAGATTTAAAAAATAAATCTGAAATAAAAAAACAATTCTTGCAAAGAAACAAATCTAAAGCTTTTCTATCGAAGAATTTAATCGTGAAAATAAAGATTAAAATAAAAACAGAAGATCAATAGAAAAAATGACGAGAGTACCTTTTTTAAGTCCTGCCATGGCCTTTTCTAAGTAAAAAATAAAAAAAAATGAGAAGAGAAGAGGAGGAGGAGGAGAATAAGAGGAGTCGGGGAAGAAGAAAAAAATTGAAAGGAGAATGAATTAAATATTTATGGGTCCACCGTCAATTAGGGGCGAGCGTCCGTATAATCAGTATTTGGTCAAAAAAAATTTTGTATTTTTTAAATCGGTATTTAAAAAAAATTAATATCAATATCGTACGATTTAGAACGAGTTATTTATATTTATCCCTCAGTTACTAATCATATCTCCACTTTTCCCATTTTTATTTTAATTAGTGTTAGCCACAATCCTACATGTATAGTGCAAACAAACCCTCCTTAGATTTGAGTTTTTGCATTTTAAGACCCCGTGTTTAAAAAAATCCATATTTTTATTTTTTTCTCAGTTTGCACCCCTGTCATTAGAAATGACCGTTAAGGCTTGTTTGGTAAACGGATTTGGAAATCCAAAATTCAAATCCAAATCCAAATCATGGATTTCAAAATCCAAATCCAAGTCCAAATCCAACTCCAACCAAACAAAGGATTTGGATTTATGATTAATAACTAAATTATAGTCATGATCAATAATTAAGCTATTTAATTAATTATAGTTATTATTAATTATAAAATTAATAATTAACGATTAATAATTAATCATTAACGATTAGTTATTATTAATTATAAAATTAATAATTAACAATTAGTTAATTTTTAAATAAATAATGATTAATAAATAACGATTAATAATTAACGATTAATAATTAATAATTATAAATTATAATTAACGATTAATAATTTCTAATTAACGATTAATAATTATAAATTATAATTAATGATTATTAATTATAAAATTAATAATTAATGATTCGTTAATTTTTTAAATAAATAACAATTAATAAATAACAATTAATAATTAATAAATTATAAAGTATAATTAATGATTAATAATTTTTAATTAACGATTAAGAATTATAAATTATATTTAACGATTAGTAATTAATAATTAACAATTAATAATTTTTAATAATTAACGATTAATAATTAACGACTAATAGTTTTTAAATAAATAATGATTATTATAATGATAAAATTAATAATTAACGATTAATAATTAATAATTAACGATTATTTAATTTTTAAATAAATATTAGTTAGTTTTTAATTAACTATAAATTAAATATTTTAAAAGTAATAATTATAAATTAATATAATGATGATTAGTAAATTATTAATTAAATTATCATAAAATATGATTCTAATCGTGATTAAAATATTATTAATTAACATTATAATAAATAGTTATTAACAAATTATTAATTAATATTATAATAATACTAATAGATTATTAATTATGATTATAGTTGGATATTAATTAATAAATTATTAATTAAGATTATGGTTATGATTAATAAAATTATTATAATTATGATTAATAAAGTAATAAATTATTAATTAGGATTATTATAAATTATTAAATAATAAAATTATTAAATAATAAAATTATTAATTAATAAATTATTAACTTAGAATATAATTATGATAACTAACTATTAGTTAGTTTTTTATTAATTACTAATTTTTTTTCTCCCAAATCCAACTAAATCCAAGTTATGGATTTTGTCATACTTTCCATATCCAAATCCATCTCCAACCAAACATAGGATTTCATGGATTTCTCTCCAAATCCATAAAAATTCAAATCCCACCTCCAAATACGGTTTACCAAACAGGCCCTTAATGAATTTTGAAAAAAAAAACCAAAATGTCCTCCCTTCCCTACCAGTGGTGGCCAGCCCCCTCCTCCCTCCGTCGGCCGGCCCCCCTCGACCCCCCTCCTCCATCTGCTGGCCGGCTCCCTCGACCCGCCCCCCTCCTCCCTCCGCTGGCCGGCCATGCTCGACCTAGGGGTGAGCATTATTCGATTTTGGACCGAAAATCGAACCGAATAAGAGATTCGATTCGTTTTAAAAAATTTCGGTTTGGTTTCGATTTTGAAAATACTAAATTTTCTTTTTCGGTTTCAGTTTTGGGTTTCGGTTTCGATCCAAAACTGAAAACCGAACAAAAAAATTTAGTTACTATATATACATATGTATATAGTATACATATATATGTATATATTAAATATATATATGTATATACTAAATAAATTTAGGTAAATTTAACTACTATATATACTAAAAAAGAAGATTTTTTTTAGGGACACCTCCACATTTACTAAGAGACAACCCAAAAATTTTTTGAAAAAATTACAAGTTTGCCATTGGGTTTTTTTACTAGGGGGGCAGCCCAAAAAATACTATATAAGCCAACTTGATTTTAGATTTCATCTCTCTCTTTCTTCCTCCCTCTACTACTTCTCTTCCTCCACTCTTTTTTTCTCCTCCTCATATAAACCTATAATTAACCCTAGCTAGGTGAAATTATCCCCCAACCTAAAATTTTTGGTAGAATACAGTGTCAATCACTTCTCCGATTAATTTGTAAGTCGTCGAATTTATTTTTGTGTAATATTTTAAGTTTTAACCTAAATTTTACATATAAAAGTTGAATTTTGTGTTTAATGTAGAAAAAAATAGAAAATGGAACAACCTGGACCATCAAATGCTGGATACTCTCCTCCCACAACTTCCGAAGAACACTTTGACGCATCGGAAACCCTCGTGGTAACTACACTTGAACTTTACTTCGGGTCAAAAATTGGACTTTGACACAAAGGACTGCCACAAATGCGGCAGTCCCTCACATATATAGGACTGCCAGAGATGTGGCAGTCCTATATATGTGAAGGACTGCCACATTTGTGGCAGTCCTATAAATATGAAGGACTGTCACATTTGTGGCAGTCCTCTGTGTCCAAGAAAACATGACAAGAAAATATGAAAATTTCAATTAAGACAAGAGGATAAATGTGTGACAAACAACAGAGAATATGTAAAACATCAAAGAGAACACCTAGTAATCAAGCATGTTCCTTCCAAATCTCAACTTGTGACCAAGTACAGACTCCTCTATAAATAATAATACGCTTTATGTAGTTGTTTAGTTTTGACTTTTAACTTCTATTGTAGGACTTGCGATCTTCCGAGGTTGCGGTACATGCTCCAATTGCAATCGATGTAGGGCATTTATTTTGGACCGATCTTTCGTTTCAATCAAGCGACGATGCGGTACAATGGTGTCGAGAAGTTGGACGGAAAAACAAGTTGGTTCTAGTGATATCCAGATCGGCCCGAAATCGTCCGGGACGACAAAGTCTGATGGTTGGCTGTGAAGGAGGTGGTGTGTTCAGATCGCACAAGAAAGACACAGTTATCCAAAATAAAGTTCCAAGAAAGAAAGCTGGAACGAGAAAATGTGGTTGTCCATTCACGATCCAGATTAGAAAAGAAGAAGAAGGGAAGTGGTCAGTACAAGTGAAGAATGGAACCCACAATCATGAGATTTCCGAGACACTATTGGGTCATCCGTATGTCGGACGGTTGAACCCTACGGAGAAGAAGATAGCCGAAGACTTGTCCATTTCCGGTGTTGCACCGAGACAAATATATTCAGTCATACGGCATGAAGATGAGAAGAACTTGTCTACGATGAGGTCAATATACAACGCCCTATCTTCTTCGAACGCTGTCCGGACCAAATCAAGAATGGCGATGCAAGAAGTGCTGAAGTTGCTTGCCGTTAATCATTACGTTGAGTTCCATAGAACACATCCCCAGAGTAAGGAAGTAATTTCAATCTTTTGGACTCATCCAGATTGCACAAGTCTGGCCCGATCATTTGTCGACGTGTTAGTCCTTGATTGCACGTACAAGACCAACAAGTTCAATATGCCTCTCCTTCATATTGTCGGATTCACCTCTACTCGAAAAACATTCCCGGTGGCATTTTGCTTCATGAAGAGTGAAAAACTTGAAGACTACACATGGGCATTGGAGAAACTGAAAACACTCTACAGCGATCATACAGAGCCGTCAGTTCTTGTGACCGACAGAGAGTATGCCCTAATTAATGCTATTCGCATTATTTTTCCTCAAGCAGATACATTGCTATGCACTTGGCATGTCAATCGGAATATTGAAGCCCAATGTAAGTTGAAGTTTCAGAAGGAGGAAGGTAAAATTGACATGCAAAAATTTCAAGAATTCTCCAATGACTGGAATTGTGTGTGGCGAGCCTCTACGATTGACAGTTACGACGCCGCATGGTACATATTCAAGGAAAAGTGGGAGGCGAGGGAGCCGGCATGCATTTCATACATCAAAGATACATGGCTTGAACCGCACAAAGAACACTTCGTCTTAGCATGGACGAATTTGGTGAAGCATTACGGCACGATAACTACCAACCGTGTCGAAGGAGCACACTCTGTAGTGAAGAGACAACTAAAATCATCTCTCGGCAACTTTGTCTCTGTTTGGCAAGTTATACATCTTATGGTAGACCGGACGGTGAATGAAATTAAGGCATCATTTGAGATGAGCTTAAATATAGTCTCCTAAGCGAAGAAACGGTTGCAAGTTTGTTGTTAAGTATCCCTTGTACCGACAGTGTTACCGGGACAGACCACTACATGTCAGTCCCGTCTGCCGGCTATTTATTTGCCAATAGGTACATGATACCTCTCATAATTTTCTCGATGGGTATTAGAGAAACATTCTTTCCGATGTGCGCACCTCCGCCGGACCACGGACATTCTAACCTATGTACTATAGGTCACATCGGTGATCACTTCGTTATACTAAAGATGATCGGTCATTCTCCGATTCCTCCACCTTCAACAGTTTGGTACAAAAGAGCACCGGTCGAAGCCAGAGCTTGGACCACACCTTTCGATCATCAAATCGACCATTGTAAGAAGTTGTTGAAGTTTGAGGAGCCAAGAGACTTACCTGCAGACTACTGTGACGTCGAAATCGACTGAGTATCAATGTGTTATATGGAGGACCACTTTTGTATTTGTATACTTTTTGGCATTTTGGTTATAGAGTACCACTTTTGTATACATTAAATTATGAAATATGAAGTCCAATATATGTTTCTTACTTTTATCCATGTGTTATATGTCTTTTATCTGGGTGTTATACATATGTGTTTTGTGTGTTTTGGGTGTTATACATGTGTGTTATACATGTGTGTTACTTTTATCCAGGTGTTGTCTTTTCTAGGACTGCCACACCCAGGGCAGTCCTTCACATGTGTTGGACTGCCCTGTGTGTGGCAGTCCTTGCTAAAATGTTCTGTGATTTGATCACAGAACAATTCATCTAGGACTGCCACACCCAGGGCAGTCCTTCACATGTGAAGGACTGCCCTGTGTGTGGCAGTCCTAGATGAAATGTTCTGTGATTTGATCACAGAACATTTCATCTAGGACTGCCACACACAGGGCAGTCCAACACATGTGAAGGACTGCCCTGGGTGTGGCAGTCCTAGATAAATTATTCTGTGAATTAGGACTGCCACCCTCTGGCAGTCCTACATTGAATTAGGACTGCCAGGGTGCTGGCAGTCCTAATTGAAACTTGTTGTTATATAAATGGCCATTCTCCTGTGTTTTAGCACGGAGAATGGTCATTCTTCGTGTAATTTAGCACGGAGAATAGTCATTACAATGTTAAAACGCAGGAGAATGACCATTCTCCGTGTAAATTAACACGGAGAATGGCCATTCTCCGTGTTAGAAACACGGAGAATGACCATTCTCCGTGCTAAATTACACGGAGAATGGCCATTCTCCGTGCTAAATTACACGGAGAATGGCCATTCTCCGTGTAAGTTAAGACGGAGAATGGTCATTCTCCTGTATTTTAACACTGGAAAGACCATTTTCCGTGTAAATTAAGACGGAGAATGTCCATTCTCCATGTTAAAAATACGGAGAATGCCATTCTCCGTGTTAATTTACAATGAGAATGGTTATTCTCCTGCATTTTATGGTCAGTTGAAACTTTGGAGGGCCATAACTTTTGACTGAGAGGTCGAAACGAGGTCCCGTTTGTCGCAAAAGGAGCGTATCTTCGAGGAGGCTGAAAGTAACAGCTTCATCGTTAAACGGCCTTCCGAAATTTTAGAATCGCAAAAAAATGATGTTTGGACCCCCGTTTTAGCAGTTTTGTCAAAATTTTAGAATCGCAAACAAATATTAATTCAATGACTCACAAATAGGACTGCCACCCCCTGGCAGTCCTACGCTTATGAAGGACTGCCAGCACCCTGGCAGTCCTCCTTTTGTATAGGACTGCCAGGGGGTGGCAGTCCTAATTGAAACTCTTTGTGCCAGGGGGTGGCATATCCAACAGAAGTATTTCAACACAAGTATCCAACACATAACCAACACAAGTATTTTAACACAAGTATCCAACAACATGTTCGACACCCAAAAATATCAACATCCAAAAATATTTCAACACAAGGATCCAACAACATGTTCGACACCCAAAAATATCAACATCCAAAATACCCAACTTCAGACAATCAGACAATCATACTACATATCATGGCGGACCTTCGAACGAGACTCCGCATTACGCATGAATGGGAACTCAACCTCGTCGTCGATGCGTTCAAGCTCGTTGGCGACCAAGGCACTAGTGTCGACCAAGACACTAGTGTCACTTTGGCAAGCGCTCCGAAGTGTCTTGGCCAGTTCCTTCACCTTTCTAGACTGTAAATGAAAGTATAATTGAATTTAGTCTACAAACATGAAAATCTCAAACTAATTGCTAATGCGAAACTCACCATCTTCACCGCTATGACATGGCTCGCAAAGCCGAGGCTTTACCCTACCTGGTACCTCTTCGTGGTGTCATGCCACTGTAACATGAGGACATCGTCCTCTTTGTAGTGCTGTCTACAATTCTTTAATTACGTCATATAGCATTAGGCTACCTGCCTATTTGCGGTGCTACGTCACTGTGACTTGGCTTGTAAAGCCGAGGCATTACCCCTACCTGGAAACCTCATGGTGGAGTCACCCCACTGTAGCATGGAGTTTCACTCCTTGTAGTGCTGCTCTACCGTGCTTCCTGTAAAGCACACCAGGCATTCACTCTGCCTGAGAACTCATTAAGGCGTTTAAGCCAACCTTCCACAGGATCAGTTTTTTTTTCCGCAGAAAAAATACATAGTAGACAACAGTGGTTATGGGTCCGTATCCCTTCCATGTTCCAGAGAACAAGTACCCACTGCTACCTGATAGTTTCCCAGTCAGTGATCCTCCTTTGAACCAAAAGTTAGATGCCTAGTAGATTTCTCTTTGAACTAATAGCATAAAACTTTATGGTAGGATTACAAAGATACACTATCAGAATACCTTCAAGCCCATTTTACAAGCTGTGTCATCGACCAACTGGCGCTTGAGGCCTTTCGTGAACGGATCTGCCAGGTTCTCCTGACTCCGAACATCAATCACTGCAATTATACCTCTTTTGATAAGATCGTGTACTGCCCTATGCTTCAACCGCACTGTCCTCTTCTTTCCGTTGAAGAGGTCATTTGATGCCACTGCTGCTGTCGCCTGGTTGTCACAGTATATCGGTATTGCCGGTATCTGAGCCCCAACCATCGGAAGATCATACATGAGCTCCCGAAGCCACTCTGATTCATCTGCAGCAGCATCCAATGCAAAGAATTCAGATTCTATGGAGGAGCGAGATAGCATAGTCTGCTTCTTCGACTTCCACGATATAGCAGCTCCGCCCATGGCGAATACGAATCCACCTGTAGAATACTCGCTCTCCATATCTGAACACCAGCTAGCATCACTGAAGCCTTCCACTACTGACGGATCTCCGCTGTAGAAAAGTGTATATGTCTGAGTTTTCTTGAGATATCTCATAACACGCTTCACAGCTTTCCAGTGCTCAACGCCTGGATTGCTAGTGAACCGACTCAGCATTCCAACGGCAAAAGCTATGTCAGGCCTTGTGGCAGTAGTAGCGTACATCAAGCTTCCGATGACGCTAGCGTACTCCAACTGCCTGACGCTTTCCTTCGAATTTGGCTCCAGCTTCTGATCACTCCGGTACGGTGTATCAATAATAGGAAGATCTTGATACCCGTAGTGAGTGAGCATCTTCTCAATATAATGAGATTGTGACAGCGCTATTCCAGTGCCTGTTCGGATGATCTTGAGCCCCAAGATTACGTCGGCATCCCCCAAGTCCTTCATACTGAACTTGGTCGAGAGGAATTTCTTTATCTCTGTGACGCAGCTTAAATCCGTACCTAGGATTAGCATGTCGTCCACGTAAAGACATACGATTACTCCTCTTCCGTCAGCAAACTTCGTATAGACACACTTGTCTGTTTCACTGACCATGTAGCCATTTGACCTTATCACCTTGTCAAACTTCTCGTGCCATATTTTGGGAGCTTGTTTCATACCATACAGAGACTTCATCAACTTGCAGACTTTGTCTTCCAGACCTCTGACGACAAAACCTTCTGGTTGTTGCATGTAGATCTCTTCGGTCAGCTCGCCATTAAGGAATGCCGTTTTCACATCTATCTGATGTATCACCAGCATGTGTATTGCTGCTAGAGCAATTAACAATCTGATGGTTGTCATCCGAGCTACTGGAGCATAAGTATCAAAGTAGTCGATCCTCTGCTTCTGAGCAAACCCCTTGGCCACTAGCCTTGCCTTGAACTTGTCAATGGTTCCATCTGCTTTCATCTTCTTCTTGAAGATCCATTTGCCCAATGGGTCTTGCTCCTTCTGGCAGGTCAACCAATACCCATATGTTGTTGGAGGTGATTGAGTCAATCTCGTTGTCTATCGCCTCCTTCCAGAATACAGCATCTCTGGTCTTCATTGCCTCATCATAGGTAAGCGGATCTGCTTCCACATGATAGGTGACAAAGTCATCTCCGAAGTCTTTCGGCCTCCTCGTTCGCTTAGTTGACGGCTCAGCGAGTTCTGGTTCAGCTGGTGTCTCCTTGACGACAGCTTTATCTTGGACTACTGGTTCATCAAAGACTTCTGTCTGGTTTGTACCCTCATCATTCTTCGGAAGATCCGCGAGAACAATATTCTTGTGTTTTGCAAACTTGTCTTCAAAGTATTCAGCATCGTGAGATTCGATGATATGGTTTGACTCGATATCAAGGAATCTCCGAGCATCACTCTTCTCGGCATACCCCAAGAAGATCGCCTTCGTAGTCCTTGTCCCCAGCTTCTGAATCTTCAGATCCGGGAGCTTCACATAAGCCAGACACCCCCACACTCGAATGACATTCAAGTTAGGTCTGTCTTTGAACCAGAGTTCATGAGGAGTTATGTCGAAAGTTGCATATGGCACTATGTTCAGAATGAACGTTGCCGTTAGTACAGCTTCTCCCCAGTAGCACTTTGGAAGACCCGCAGTCAACAGCATGGAGTTCATCATCTCTGTCAACGTTCTGTTCTTCCTTTCTGCTACTCCGTTGGATTGAGGAGAGTACGGAGCCGTTGTCTCATTGATGATTCCATGTTCTTTACAGAATGATAAGAATTCATGAGACCGATACTCCCCGCCTCGATCACTCCTTAACCTCTTGAGTTGTTGTCCAGTTTGCCGCTCAGCCTCGGCCCTGAACTCCTTGAACTTCTCGAATGCTTCGTCTTTAGACTTGAGCAAGTAGACGAAAGCATACTTTGAGAAGTCATCGATGAAAGTAATGAAATACTTCATCCCGGCCTTTGTAGAAAATTGTTTGAAGTCACAGATATCTGAGTAAACCAACTCCAGAAGATCTGTGCTTCGATGGTGTAATGCATGTGGTTCGTATCACGTATTCTTGGAATACGTGTATGTATTTTATTGCATGATTTCCTGGCTTGGCATTTCCTTCTTGGCTTGGTCTATTCCTGGTTCGGGTTGGTTGGTTCGGCCTGGCTTGGTTTTGCTTGGGTTCATGTCATCATGATGAACCCTTGGATGAACCCCCTACCTACCACCACCATTTGTATTTATTAGTCCATTCTTTTCTCTCTCTTCATTAATCTCATCTTCTTCTTCCTCATTTACTTCTTACCTACCAGAGAGAGAGAGAGTGAGCTCTAGGCAAGTGCAACTTGCTTCATGGAGGAACTCTGATTTTATTGCTCCATTCTCTTCTTTACTACATTCTAAAGCACTTTAGTATTTGACATTTCTCATTTCCATGACTGGATTCTTATAGATCTAAGTTTATTTTATTTTCGGATTTCTTGGGTTTTGATCTATTTAATCTTGTTATTTCCTAGTTTTGATGGTTCCATGTTGTAGAGAATTTCGTTCTACCCCATTTTGACCTATGGAAGTTCGGATTTGGGCTCTGAATGAAGGTTTTATGGAGCTTGGAAGCTTGGGTTTATGGTGTTCTTCTTCTCTGAAATTTGGAGAAGAAGAACAGTGCTTGACTTGACCGCATGGCAATTCATGCGGCAAGTGATTCAGCCGCATGGACTGAGTCTCATTCTTAAACCGCATGAGGCCCTTGCGTCCTGGCCGCATAAGACTGCTTTCATCCTTGGCCGCATGAATACGAATTGAACCTAATCGCATAAGTCCTCAGTTCCTCTCAGCCGCATGACTGACTGGATCCTCGAGCCGCATAGACCCTGATCCCCTCCCAGCCGCATGAGACCATCTCCCTTCCAGCCGCATGCGCCCGCCTTGTCTTGAGGCCGAAATTATTCGAGCCGCATGAACTCGGATTTTGGGCCGCATGACCCCATATCAATTCAGCCGCAGGGACTTCTTAGTCTGGGCCGCATGAGTTCGATTTATCCCAGCCGCATGTACATCCTTTATTTTCTGGCCGTATGGAGATTTGTTTCCTGACCGCATGCGCCCTTGCTCCCTTCCAGCCGTATGCGCCCCCTTGTCTTGGCCGCATGTAATCCAGTAACCCTGGCCGCGTGCGCTCTCCTAATTGGGCCGCAGAGTCTCACCCTTCCTGGCCGCATAGGCTTTAGCCGCATGGCTCTTCTATAGCCCTGAATATGGATATTTTATTAGATATTTTACGCCCATTTTATATCCTTACGCCTTTTGTCATGAACTTGATTTTTATTATGTTTGGAATAACTATTGTACATGACATGGTATGACAAGGAACTAGCATAACACGATGGTGACCCGTAGTGGTGCACTCCTGATAAGTGACCTGGCATGACCTGATAGTGGCCCGTCGTGGCGCACTCCTGACAAGTACACATAACATGATTATATCTGATAAGATGTTGCGACGGCTACCTGACATGATATGACCTGTATAATTAATCTGGACACCGTGGGCGATTGTGCTTGTACAAATAAACCAGTCCTGTCTTGCATCATGTCTAGGGAGGGACTACTGAGTACCACGGTCAGGAGTACCTATTGAAATGGACTAAGGCTAATAACTAGATTAATATATTAGTCATGAAGAGATTTTCCAGCTACAGGCAATCCCGTTACCTGGGCGCGCCTGGGATCTGTAGCCTGCCGTCGAGTAGGGCACATTTCCAGCACACTGTCATGTGTTGCACCCTTCAAGCTACTTAAGGGTACATGCGTTTCCTGGACGATGTACCCACCTGAATTCAACCCTAATCTTTCGTCCTGGGTAACCTGGATGGTCTACAGGGCTTGTGGCTGTGGAATAATCTCACTACATCTTGCTAGTAATTAGGCATGTGATAACCCTAGTTAGTTAAAGTATCAAGCCGTAATTCTTGCTTGGCCGTGAAATGATTGGATGGAGTCTAACCAAGTCTTGTTAGCACCCTGAATTTCGGGTTGATTTTTTTCATTTTATTTTATTTTCTGATTTATTGGTTTGATAAATAATTTATTCTGTTTAATTTTCCTTAAGTGTACTTTTCCATGCCATTGATATTTGGAGTATCAGGGATGTTCAATTCTGGAAATATTCTTCACGAGTTTTGGAGTGGACACGATTACCTTCATGACGGTATATAGTGTCCCACCCAAACTTGTTCTCTTGTGCTCTTTCTGCTTCGCTGAACTTCGGGTCGAATTAGACCGTTCGATCAGTAATTGATTTTCCCACTCTTTTTCTTGATCATTTTCAGCGTGTTACCATGATATTTAAATTGGGAGCGCAAGACCAGTCAGTTTCTCGAAACCAACTCCTCATTGATGATCAACTCGAGACGCTCGTCACCCATGACCTTTGTTTCCCACTCATCCACGTCATTTTGTGCTCCATTTGATTCGCACAACTTTTCCGACACGTGACCCGATTTTATTTTGCGCCACGGCGTCACCTTCATTTTCCAACTTGATTTGTGGGTCCCCTGTCGACCAAAACCTGTCCGCCCCAACTATGGACATGGCCCACTTTGAGCCTACTATCCGTCCGTCATTTGTGTCCCATTTATTGGAATCCCCATGTGCTACTTATTCGCTCATGATCATCAACACCTAATTTTAATTCTATTTTTGTACGATGTCCAGTTTTGACCCAATCCGGCTCCACCGAGTCCAGTCCAGCCCCACGTTGCTCTCAATCATAACATCCTCATAATTCTTGCCCAAAAATATCAAGTACTCATTTTGCATATTTTTCTATATTTAATAGAAATTTCTATTGAATTAATTCTCATTGGAACAACCTATTTTCTCTATTTAATTCCTAGCCATTGATCCTCCAATTAAATCACCACCCTTCATTTTCCAACTCCCCTCACATTCACACAGCACTCCCCCTAATCCCCATGTTGGAACAACTTTTCCATTTCTCTCTCTCTCTTATCCTCTCATTCTCTCTCTCTCTACATTAATTACTACTCAACCAAAACCTTACAATTTCTCCTCAACTCACAACCATGCACACCTCCACCTTCACCCGACCAACCCCCATGGCCGACCTCCGGCCACCCCCTGGCCGGCCACTCCACCGTCGGCCACCCCACTTCTCCTCCTCGGCCTACTCCTCCACCTCCTTCCTTACAAACCCGAGCCTTCTTCCTCCTCCTCCCATGCAAACTCACCTCACTCCCCGACCACCCATGGCCATGCCGAACTCCTCCTCCTCGTGGAGCTCCGCCGACCTCCCTGGCCGAGCCACCACCCCCGGCCAGCAGGCCGTCGACGTCGACATCTCCACCATGTTCCTCCTCCTTCTATCTCTTCATTACCATCACCATATTCCGGCCGTTCAACACCGACCACCACCACCATCAACACCTATCCGCCACCTCCACGCCAACCAGCAGCCGACGTGCATGACTGCACCGCCGTGCCGCCCCTGGCCTTGCCGTGGCTAGGCCGCGTAACCCCTGCGCGCGCTCCCATAGCAGCACAACGTGGCAGCAGCAGCAGCACGCCCACTTGCGCGCGTGCGTGCGAGCGCCGACGAGTCGCCACCGGCCACGTCGAAGTGGCCATGGCCCTCCCCCGCCTTGGGCGAGCTCCGTCGACCCCCCGGGGTCGGTCTCTCCTCCTCCAGCGCGACGTATAGGCGATTCGTGCGTTTTGCACGACGTCCCGTCGTGACGCGCGCGAAACGAAGTTCGTTTTGGCACCCCGTCGCAGCAACTTCGCACGTGATTTCCCGGAGATCCGACCGTTGGGCGATTTCTTCACTCCGTCACAATCTCGGTATATCTACCTTCGCTCATGTCAATTTTCGTCCGTTAATTTTATCGTTTGATACATGAAAACCGGCCACCAAGTTGACCGTTTAAATTATATTAAATTTGGACAGTTTTGCGGGGCCAACTTTGTCAGCTTGTATCTCCTCCACCGCAGCTCTGTTTGGCGTGCTACCAGTTCCGGTGCGAAGCTGGTATAACCCTCTTCCTGCCCCCTTTATATTTCATTTCAGTTTGAGCTTGTTTGATTGGTTGAATTCGACGCCAAAGTTGGCCGTCCGAATTCGTAATTTCCAACTTGTAAAATTCCATTTTTGAACACGGGACTCCAGATTTCATTTCTGACACCATCATTAGATTCGTGGCGTCGTTCTGGCATGTTTTCATATAAAATTTGTTAGATTTGGAGAACGTGGGCCCGGGCACGTTTTTCGGTGCAAAGCGGGTCCCACATTATGGGTCAACGGGACTTTTTGGTGCCGGCTCATCGGAATCCAATTCCGGATATACCGTTGAGTTTGTATCGTCATTCTGGACTCGTTGACATATAATTTGCTAGATTTTGGTGGACATTGGGTCTGGCACGCATTACGGTGCAAGTCGGATACCAATATCCGGGTCAACGGGTCATTTTGAGATCGGCTCATCGGAATCCAATTCCGGAGATACCATTGAGTTCGTATCATCATTCTGGACTCGTTGACAGGTAGTTTGCTGAGTTTTGAGAACTTTGGCTCCGGCACGTATTTCCGTGCAAACCGGAATTTCAAGTTCTGGTCAACGGGCCAAATGGAGATCGGGTCAACGGAATCCAATTCTGGAGTTACCGTTGGGTTCGTATCGACATTCTGGTTTCGTGGACATATAATTTGTTATATTTTGTAGACTAATTTTCTTGTACGTTTTTCGGTGCAAAACGGCTCCACACGAACACCGTTTTGACCCGAAATTACCTTTTTGCTCTTGTGTCCAAATTAGACCGTTGGGTAGGCTATCCTAGCTAATTTGACCATTCTGGACACGTTGGCGATGTTCATTTCATCGTCCGACAATGTTTGTTGATAATTTCTCTAAGTTTAACCTTTTTATAATTAATTAATAATTAATTCTCATAATGTTCGTATTTCGGGATTAGTACAACGAAACTGAGATCAGTCAATTCCAGTGATCTCACATCGCTGAAATTGACAAGTTGGATACGTGGATCACTATAATAAGATTATCAACCTTACCGATAATCTTCTTATCTCGATTTGCGTGCCGTAAGTTTCGACGTACAAATAACGAAGTACACTTTAATAATTAGATTAGATTTACCCTGTTTGACCAGAGTTGACCAGTTGACCCAAAGTCAACTGTAAGTCAACACTTGACCTAGTTTGACTAGATTATTGACCGGAGTCGACCTAGAGTTAAATTGACTTAGAAGAACCTAGAATAATATAGATTGCCTGTAAGGATTCATTTATTTCAACTTAAACACCTTGTAACCTGTGTTGCTTTAAATAGGACTCTGTGGCTTCAGTGGGACCTCCTATACTTATCAGCTGTTCAGGTTATCGAGGCGAGTACATTCTCTGATCATTTCATATCTTGCTTAGAATTATTTCCTGCAGTAGATTACTTTATTTGTACTGTCACGATGGTCACACGGATTGGTACTATATGGATCCTTTCTTGAGATGTTATCCTTATGGAGCATCGGGTACTACGTGTTCTGTGCGTTTCACTTACATGGCGTATCACTATACTTCTTGGTTCACTTGATTACTTGTGACATGTACTCTCATGATCACAGAGTCTCTTGAATCTTACACAGTGGGTAACCCCCAGACTCCCCATTTATGGGACATCCATGTATCACCCTTCGCGGGCCTTGCATGGAATCATATAACATAACCTGGCTGGATCCTTGTGTATTGATTGGGGGTACGGGGGAGTAGAAGTGGACATGTGAATAATACACCAGTAGTTTCTTCATTGAATCATTCCGTAGTGTCTTCATTGAATCATCCCAGGCCATTTACATGTTCATGTTTTACTCTGACTCACTAGTCACATGCTAGCTCTTTATGTATAGTAGATATTTCTATTACAGCTCTCCTGTTTACATACTGCTTTTTCCTCAGTACCTGTATCTTACTTTACTGCATGTTATATGTTTTCTAACCTGCTATGATATGTTGAGATGTACTGTGCTCGCTCCAGTCCTGACTGGACCTGTTGATAAATTTTACAGATAGCCTGGAGGTGCCTGCTAGCCTAGAGGAGACACAGTAGGGTTTGTTTAGGTAGTTATTTCATTTTTGTCTGGAGTTGTATTTACTTTGGGGATTACTGTATCTTTATTTGAGTTTTGAGATGTACTTCTGGGTTCATGTATCTTAGACACTTAGACTTCTATCTCATGTATTTAGTTTGGATTTCATGTTTTATCTATCCTTATCATGCTCTACCTTAGATGTGATTGAATTGTATCTGCTATGTCACCCCCATTCGGGGAGTATAAACTGCTTAGCTTTATATTGTTAGATGTTGTGACCTAGGACAGCGTTCTATCGCCGACACTGCGGCGTAGGCTGGGCGTCGTTACGTTCTCGTGCCCTAACTCTAGGGTGCGGGTCGTGACAAGTCTAGTCTTGTCTTGATCCTGTTACATATCCTGATTTTTATATTATCTTGCCGATAAATGGTGGGAAACCAAGTTCCGTTCAGACGAAGGGTTACAACCCCGGTCCTTGTTTGGTTTACAGGTTGTAACCTGGTTATCTGAATAGTCCCATGGTTATCTCGTCGTATATCATCCTGATGTATTTTCTTAATTTCCAGTTCTTACTTTTATTTATATCTTGTGCTGATTGCTGGTTTTAGTTCCTAAGTGAAGCTTCCTTTATGGCACTTGCTCTTTCTGGGATCTGACCCAGCTGGTTTTGTATGGCCAGATTTTGGAGCAGCTCCAGAGGATCCACCGCTTTTCCAGCCCGATGGTGAACACCAGACGTAACCCGGGCAACGAGTGGGTTTATTTTTGCTCTCCCACTTTATTGTAAAAATATTCTTTTGAGGCGTTTAGCCGACGAGCACCTGTTAGATCGGTTGCACTTACTTACTGTCTGCCTACGGGCTGTAACATGATTGACAGATCCTAGGGTTGATCATGTATGACTAAACTCTTGCTAGTCCTAACATTTTGTAACGACTAGCTTCATGATCAGCTGAATATGTAATATTTGGGACGCCTTATTATTGTATATTTAATGATCATACATCTTGTAACATCTATTTACTTGCTTGTGATTGAGACAATAGGCTTGTTCATGACCATAGGAGACTGTTGGCTTGTAGTAAACCCTCATGTATCTAGACAGCCATGACCGTATAGCGAGATGGAATCCATTTCAATATACGTAGCTGGCTATGTCTGCCCCCGCTCTCCAGTATTCTGGTTCTGGGGCGTGACAGATGGACCCTGTGAAAGGGTTTCCTTGTGATCTTCGTCTGAGCACATACTTCGCATTTCTCTACCTTACCCCCACACTTGGAGATAAGTCCTAGACTAGACATTCTGTAAATCCTTTTACAATGAACATGTCCTAGCCTATTATGCCACAACTCAAGAGAATAATCAGAAAAAGTGATTGCATTTATATTATCATGCTGGGTTACAACAAGCTGAATCTTGTACATTCCTTCAGTTTGGAAAGCTTTTTTGAAGAATATACCCTTCTTGGACATCACCAACTGGCCAGCATTGATGTCCATCCTCAAGCCTGCGTTGCAGAGCAGACTTCCAGAGATCAGGTTCTTAGCAATTACTGGAACATGCTTCACACCTTGAAGCGTCAGAGTGTTCCCCGATGTGAGTTTCAGCTCCACCGTCCCGATCTCCAGTACTTCAGCTTGTGCCTAGTTTGCCATTATGACCTTCTCTGAAGATGGCTCATAAGAGACGAACCAGTCTTTGTCTGAACAGACATGGCAGGTCGCACCAGTGTCTATCCACCAGTCCAAGTCAGCCCCCACAGTTGCAACCTGTGCTATCATGGCAACTAGATTAATAATCATAGAAACCTTACTAGGCTCACCTTGTTCTTTGGGCTTGGACTTGCATTCGGATTTGTAGTGGCCCTTCTTGCCATAATTGAAGCAAGTCACATGGGACTTGGACTTCTGCTGCTTGAAAGCAGGACCCTTCACTTTCAGATTCGTGAAGTCCTTCTTTTTGCGATGAGAAGCAGCCTGCTTCCCCTGGTACTCTCTGGTTTGGACCAGATTAGCCTTCGCCAGTTGCTTGGACAGAATATCCATCTTCTGTTGAGAGCGCATCTCGTCCTCAACATGGATCTCTTGCAAGAAATCTTCCAAGCTAATTTCCATCTTCTTTCGATGCATCCTTGCATAGAAGTTGCTCCATTCTGTAGGAAGTTTCGCGACGATCCCTCCAACGACAAACTTGTCGACGAGGGGCATGTTCTCGTCTTCTAGTTTCTGACGCAACTTCAGAAACTCCTTCACTTGGGGCAGCATCGCCTTCTCGTCTTCGAAGGTCCACTTGTGATATTTTTCTACCATGAAGATCTTGGACCGGTTCTCGTCATCTTCATAGAGCTTTCCCAAGGACTCCCATATCTCTTTGGCAGATGTCTTCTTGGAGTAGGACTCTGCCAGAGAGTCTTCCATGGAATTGAGTATCAGTAGTTTGCATATACTGTTTTCTCTCTTCCACTTCGCTTGCTTGGTCGTAGCAGCGGCCACAGCCGCAGCAGATCCAGTGGTTGGAACGATCGATTCTTCTTCTGACAGCACGTGATCAACATTCACGAGTTAAAGATTTAAAGTGACCTTTCGTCTCCATATCTGGAAGTGTTCGCCATCGAATTTCTCCAACTTGTTAAAGCCGGAATCGATGAGCGAAGCACGAGAATTATCCATCTTCTCAATAAAGCTTTGAGATTGTTAGTACAGAGGCACAATTTTCGATAGAAAATTCTGAAACAGAAACAATTGTAAAGACAACGTTTCAAATGCAACACCTTAAAGAAGATGTGCAACAGAGATCCTGGAGGATTCTGAATTACGAGGATGTAAAAAGATTCTACGTAATACACAAAAAATCTAAAGAGACTTTTGTGCAAGCGACTATCGGCAGTAGAGCTTCTAAAAAGAAGTTACTGTAAAAGGCAACAGCAGCGATGACAGGCGAGAATGAGATGCTGGGGTGAATGAACCACCGTTGCTCAAAGCTTTATTCGTCCCACACGAGCACGAACAGCTTCCAGGAACCAGCAAGTTTACGAAGAACTTCTGGAACGCTCGTAAGTCAATATTTGAGACTTGAACGGGCTTCCTGGACTTTACGGACTCCCTTTACTCTCTTCTTGGTGCATCTTTCAAAGGAGGCCAAGGGGCTCTATTTATAGAGTGGAGTTGAGACTTCACCTCTTCTCCTATTCGATGTGGGACTAAATACCAATACTCAAAAATAGAGTTTGATATTTTAGATCATCCCACAATCAACATAGAAGTGTGCCAGTCCACGCCTACCCCCCGAATCCGATGTGGGACTAAAATACCAATACTCAAAAATAGAGTTTGATATTTTAGATCATCCCACAATCAACATAGAAGTGTGCCAGTCCACGCCTACCCCCCGAACACTCCCGTGCATGTACGAGACATCCTGGAGTCCGTGTCCGAGTCCAAGTCCGCACAACAAGAATTAACTTGCATCCTTGTTGGATTTAATCCTTTTTCCTTCTAGAAAAATACTTCCACATGGCACAAACTTGTGCCCCACTACACCTCATGTGCACACCTCAACACAAACAATGCATTATATTGAGATACTCACCATTTGGTGTAGCCGATGTGGGACTATCTTTTCTAGTCCAAAGGCAAAAACACCAACACCCGCAACGAGTTGTCTTTACTTAAAAAAAGACAATTTGAAACCAATACCTATTCTTGGATTTTGAAATAACCACAGCACATCACCTTGCTAGCATATGGGAACACACCTTCCATTCACTCGCTTGCCTCACTTATTCCTTAACCATCCAGCATGTATTCGGTTCACTTATTCATCACCTTGCTAGTATATGCTACAAAATGCTACAAAGTATCGATGATAGATAGCGTGTTTTAGGTTTGGGGGTAGCGGCTGCTCTTTGCTCGGGAATGAGAAGAGAAAGGAGTGTATTAGAGGTGTGCATCAGTCGGTAGTCGACCTATTTGGTCCCAACCGAAGTCGAATCGAACTTAGTCGGTTTGAAAATAAACAAAACAGAACCAAACCAACCAAATGGTCGGTTCGGTTTTGAAACCGACCGACTTGGTTCGGTTTGGATCGGTTCGACTTGGTCGGTTTTCATCACATAAAAAAATAGACTGTATGCTCTCTTTTTTTGTGAAACCTCAGTCAACTTGTACTTTGCAACAGTAAATACAATTCAGCAGCTTCAATTCAACTTGTGCTTTGCATGTGGAGAAAAATGCTAATTATACATATAAAAAAATTATATACATTCAACCAAAAGCTCCTTCCATGTGCACAGGAGCAATTAGAAAAGAATATGAGCCGCAAGCACTCCTCTTTGAGACTAGAGAGAGAGAGAGCTCTTTCAACTTCTACTTGATAAATGGCTGTGATGTGAATAAATTAACCAAACCGGTATAATACAATCCAATGAACCTATACCCAACAAGCCAACCCTAATTATTTAACAAGGATTTGGTTCAGTTCGACTCGGTTTAGACGGTTTTTGGCATAACAAAACCGTGAACCGAACCGAATTGGTCGGTTTTAAAAAAAATTGAAGTCGTACCAAACCAACTGAACCATTGATTCGGTTTAAAACCAATCGGTTCGATTTGGCTTGGTTCGATTTGACTTAATTGTGCACAGCCCTAGAGTGTATTATGTATATATAGAGAGTGGTGTGCTGTAAGAGAGTTAGGGTTCCCTTCTTGAACGTTGAGGGGAGGTCGGTATTGTGCGTGCCAGAAAGTTTGCGGGGCCATGTGTTGCCTTCTGATTGTCCGGAGGACTAGTGGCTCCGGAAGTTAGCAGGAGGAGACCAATCGGGAGGCAACACGTGGCCTGCAGGTCAGGACTGCGGTCCAAGTCTGCAGGCAACGTAGCATTTTCGTATCTAATTTAGTAAGAATATTTTTTTTCTTTTTTTTATCTCAAAAAATTGATAATGGTTTATGAAACTATTGGTGGACTCCAAATTTTAGGATATTTCTATTTTTGAGAGAGAAAAAAAATAATAGTCTCAATAAATGTATGAAAATATTACACCTAATGGAATGTCGTACTCATGAAGTGGTGTCGTTTTATATAGAACCAACGAATATGTCACAATTGTTGCTGTCTATGGACATAATTATGATATGATGAAGGAATCTTATTGCATCACCTCAATTCGCTTGTCTTCGTCTATGTTTATCTCCTGTTATTTTTGTTTTTTTTCGTATTAAAAGTGCATTTATTAGTCACAACAATTTAGAAAATAAAATTAAAATAACCTATTACTCTATTACCAAAGAAGTCCTAGTTAGCTCTATGTATGTAGAAAGCTTTAGGGGCGTTTGGCACGCGGTATTATTTTTTATTTCCGAAAAAATTTAAGATGGAAATCTATTACCACATTTGTTTGACTTATAAAAAATTTATTTCCGAGAATTATAAATATCCGGATAAATAGTTAACCACAAAACATGAAAATTCTATCCCTTGAGAATAGGTGGGTATTTTTTTGCCCGGGCAAAAAAATAATTGTCTAAATTTTTTTTCTTCTTTTTTGATCAATTTTGATTAGTTTTGAACATTTTTTCTTTTTTTGTCGTTTTTTAGCTTTTTTTTGTGTCATTTTTTGTCGTTTTTACCAATTTTTTGTCGTTTTAAGCAATTTTTTGTCGTTTTTACCCATATTTTGTCTTTTTGTCACTTTTTGATTATTTTTTGTCGTTTTTACCCAATTTGTCCTTTTTGTCGTTTTTTTTTCAATTTTTGTCGTTTTAAGCGATTTTTTTGTCGTTTTTTCTAGTTTTTTTTGTTGTTTTTACCGATTATTAGTCTTTTTTGTCGTTTTTATAGTTTTTTGGTCATTTTTGTCGCTTTTTGGTTATTTTTTGTCGTTTTAACCAATTTTTTGTTGTTTTTAACCGATTTTTTGTCGTTTTTGTAGCTTTTTTTGTTATTTTTACGATTTTTTGTCTTTTTGTCGTTTTTGTCGCTTTTTGGTCATTTTTACTGATTTTATGTCTTTTTTTTGTCATTTTTGTCATTTTTTCGACTTTTTGTCGTTTTAACCAATTTTTTGTTGTTTTTAACCGATTTTTTTGTCTTTTTTAGTTATTTTTACCGATTTTTAGTCGTTTTTGTCGCTTTTTGGTCATTTTTACTGATTTTATGTCGGTTTTTATTATTTTTGTCGCTTTTACCGATTTTTTTTGTCGTTTTTGTCATTTTTTGGTTATTTTTTGTCGTTTTAACCGATTTTTGGTCATATTTTGTTATTTTTATCGATTATTTTTCGTTTTTGTCGCTTTTGGTTATTTTTTGTCGTTTTTAACCAATTTTGTGTTATTTTTAACCGATTTTTTTGTCGTTTTTAATCAATTTTTTGTCATTTTTTGTCGTTTTAACCGATTTTTTTTTGTTTTTGTCGTTTTTGCCGCATTTTGGTTGTTTTGTCGTTTTTACCGATTTTATGTCGTTTTTGTTGTGTTTTGGTTATTTTTGTCGTTTTTATCCAATTTTTGTTATTTTTTTTGTCGTTTATACATTTTTTGTCGCTTTTTGGTCATTTTTGTCGTTTTAACCAAGTTTTTCATTGTTTTTGTCGTTTTTTTGTTGTTTTGTCGATTTTACCATTTTTTTCGTTTTGACCGATTTTTTGTCGTTTTTACCGGTTTTTTTTATATTTGTTCATTTTTTTCGTTATTATTTTTTGTCACGCCCCAGGGGACAGAATACTGGAAAGCGGGGGCGGACATAGCCAGCTACGTATAACGGAATGGGATCCACACCGCTATACGGTCACGGCTGTCTAGATATGTGAGGGTTTTACTACAATCCATCAGTCTCTTAAGGTCATAAAATAGCCTATTGTCTCAATCTCAACCAACTAATAATAATCTCAAGATATCAGATCTCCAAATATACAATTGTAAGGCGTCCCAAACATTACATATCCAGATGATCATGAAGCTAGTCGTTACAAAATGTGAGGACTAGCAAGAGTTCAGTCATACATGATCAACCCCCGGGGCTTGTCAATCATGTTACAGTCCGTAGGCAGACAGTAAGTAAGTACAATCGAGCTAACACTTGCTCGTCGGCTAAACGTCTCAAAAGAATAATTTACAATATTACAGTGGGAGAACAAAAGAAACCCACTCGATGCCCTGGTTACGCCTGGTGACCACCATCGGGCTGGAAAGCAGGGAGATCCTTTGGTGCTGCTCCGGTATCTGGCCATACAAAACCAGCTGGGTCAGACCCCAGAAAGAGCAAGTGCCACAAAGGAGGCTTCACTTAAGAACTAAAACCAACAAATCATTAGCATTCAACATGTAAGAAAATAATAAGTAACACAGATTGAGGTTTGTGCACTACCAATGCACTTATCCCAATCAGAGAAAATAATTAAGTGAGGCATCATTGACATAAAAGAACTGGAGAATCATGCTAAATAAAATATAGCTGGACAATATATGAAGAGAAAACGAAGGTACTATTCCGGAAGCCAGGTTACAATCCTTAAACCAAACAAGGACCGAGATTGTAACCCTTCACCTGAACAGAACTTAGTCTCTGATCATTTATTGCTCAAGGTGCCAATCATTAAGGTAAAAAGAGAGAGTACAATGATAAAAGTGACAATGAAGAGTGCAATACACTAGAGTGACAATAGAGTACAATTATTATAATAACAATCTGGAGTGACAATCATTATAGTGACAATCTGGAGTGATAATCATTCGATCATTCTGGTATAATCTTGCAATCAATCAATTCTAGACAATACCATATTGGACTAGACTCCATCCAATCGATCACGGCCAATCATTGTCTACGGCTTTCTACATTAACTAACTAGGGTTATCACAATCCTAGTTACTAGCAAGATGCAATGAGATGCTCCAAGTAGTCACAGGCCCTGCAGCTATCCAGATTATCCAGGCAATCATTATAGTGACAATCTAGAGAGTATAATGCATTAGAGTGACAATAGAGTTCAATCATTTAAGTGACAATGGCAGGTGCCCCACATAACAATGGGCTGGAAATGTGCCCTACTCGTCGGCAGGCTACAAGTCCAAACATTTGCGGCCGGGATAACGGGATCGCCTGTAACTGGAGAACATCTCTTCATGTCTAATGAATTATACTAGTCATTAACCTTAGTCCATTTCAGTAGGTACTCCTGACCGTGGTACTCAGGAGTCCCCTCCTAGACATGATGCAAGACAGGACTGGATTATTTGTACAAGCACAATCGTCCACGGTGTCAGAATTAATTAAATAGATCATGTCATGTCAGGTAGCCATCGCAACAGCTATTCAAGATATATCAGGTCAGGTTATCATGCCAAGTGTACTTTGTCAAGAGTGCGCCACGGCGGGCCACTATCATGTCATGTCAGGCTATTATGTCAGGAGTGCACCATTACGGGTCACTATCACGTCATGCTCAATTATCAATTCCAAACATATTAAGTAAATTCATGATTATCAAGTTCAGGACAAAAAGGCGTAAGGATATAAAATGGACGTTAAATATCTAATAAAATATCAATATACAGGGCCATAGAAGATCAAGGGTAATCAGGCTACGCTCAAGCCAGGCTATGTTCAGGCTAGCGTACGCTCAGGTCTGCGTACCAAAGGATCCATACACTCCCAATGGGAAGCGTACGCAAGGGTCAGCGTACACAAGGGCACGCTCAAGCTACAGGTCAGCGTACGCTCAAGCTAGCGTACGAAAGGGCCAGCGTACGCCTTCCTCGCTTAAGCTAGCGTACCAAGGCACGCGTACGCTCAAGCTAGCGTACGCTGAAGACACGCTGCCAACAGGCAGCGTATCAAGGTGAGCGTACGCTCACTAAGGAGCAGCGTACGAAGGCTAGCGTACGCTCACTAGAAGGCAGCGTACGAAGGCTAGCGTACGCTCACTAAAGAGCAGCGTACGAAAGGCTAGCGTACGCTCGCTAAAGAGCAGCGTACGAAGGCTAGCGTACGCTCACTAAAGAGCAGCGTACGAAGGCTAGCGTACGCTCGCTAAAGAGCAGCGTACGACTCAGCGGCGTAAGCTAAAAAGCAAGCTCACTGTTCACTGTCTTCTCCAAATGGCAAGAACAGCAAGAACTCTAAGGTTAAATCTAAGCTTCAATTGTCCAGATCTTGGTCAAAATAAGTCCGAATCCAACTTTCCAAAGGTCAAAATTGGGTAGAATAAAATTCTCTACAGCATGGAACCATAAAAACTTGAAAACAAGGAAGCTTGATAGATCAAAACCACCAAAATTCGAAAGTAGCAAAACTCTAGATCTACAAGAATCAAAGTCTCAAAATGAAAAATGACAAGTTCTAATATGGTTTAGAATCATGAGAAGAAGCTAATGGGACCATAAAAATGAGTTCTCTTGTGGAAGCAAGTTGCACTTGCCTATGGTTGGGGAGTTGTGGAGAGGAAGGAAGAAGAAGAAGAAGAAATAAATGAGAGTTATGGAGGAGAGAGAAGGTTGGTGGGGAAATAAATATTATGGGTGGTGGTAGGTAGGGGGTTCACCTTGGTCCATGATGGACCAAGCAACCAGCCGGCCAAACCAAGTCAACCCAAACCGAGAGTAAACCAAGCCCAAATAAACCAATGAACCATTAAAACCAATTAAACTATCAATGCCAATAAACCATGCCAATGCAAAATAAACCAAGATAACTAACCATGAATAAATAAAATATGGGTCCAAAACACGTATACGTACACTAAATACGTATCACGAATTTGGGACATTACATTTTTTTCCCCGGGAATATTTATATTGTCACCAAACATGGGAATGTAATTTTCCAATAAATTTAATTCCTTGGAATTTGATTCCCGGGAATATAGAATTCCCGGCTATATAGTATTCCGCGTACTAAACGCCCCTAGTCTTATTCAGTTTCAACCGAACAAAAATAGTCAAAACAGAATGAACCAAAATTTAAGAAAATCAAAAATCAAAACTAAATCAAGATTAGCCATTACTAAAACCGAACCAATTATCTAGGGGCAAATTTTGTTGTTTAATGAGCTGGAAAAATAAATTAGAATTGTGATTAAATTATATTAAAAAATATAATTGTTATAAATATGTTTATTGTATTTTAAAATTGGGCTGAAAGTTAGACTAGTTATTAAATTACCAAAACTAGACTATAAAACACATAGATAATTGTTGTTTTTAAAGCATTAAAAAAATGTGTGCATAAAGTTGAAACGTTGAGAGTATGTAATAATTGTATAAATCTTATTCGATTTTCGGTTTGGACCTAAACTAAGACTCAAAGCAGAAGCTGATTAAAAATTGTGTATTTTTAAAATGAAATCGATTTTTCGAATCTTCTATTAAATTCGATTCTCGGTCCAGAACCGAATAATGTTCACCCGTGTGTGAATGGGAGTTGAGTCCCTCTCTTGTAGAACCATTTCGAACCCAATTTAGTTAGGGCCCAAATTCTAGTTAGGTTGCATGTGCATTTTGGAATCAATAATGTGTGTGGCAAACTCAAAATGGAGCTCGACAAATGGCTTACTCCTAGGGGTGCAACTCGGACGGGTTAGGTCGGGCTTGAGGTCAACCCGAGCCCAACCCGATGAATCATAAGCCTAGTTCGAACCTGAGCCTTGCCCGACCTCAGGTTCAACATATGAAGCCCAAGACCGAGCCCGGAGGATCGGGTTTAGATCGGATTGAACTCGGGTTGGGTTGGGTCGGGTCCATCGGATTTATCGGGTTGTAATATAATATTTGAAATAATTTTAAACAAAAGTAATATTAGACACATAATCAAATAGCAATAAGTCTTGATCATTACAAATACAAACTGAAATAAGATTTAGGATAAGGAGTTGAAGAGTTTGAGTGGAGAAATTTAGGATTTAAATTTTTTATTAAGAAGTATATATATATATATATATATATATATATATATATATATATATATATATAGAAAAAAAAAAAATATATATATATATATATATATATAGAAAGTCGGGTTTTGGGTTCTTTGGGTAACCCGACACATGAACTCGAGCCCAACCTAATTTTTGATCGGGTTCAAATAATTTAACCCAAACCCGAACCCGAGTATCTTCAATCCTAACCCAATCCATTAATGGGTTTACCCGATTTGGCTCTGGTTTGGCCCACCCGAGTTTTCACCCCTACTTACTCCTAATCATTGAAATTAGAGTCCATAATTATTCATGGTTACTTTACAAGATTTAGAGTAACATATCTGTTGGGCTAGGGGGCTGGGCCGGAAAAGCCAGAGTTGATACAGGTTGGGCCAGGCTCACTCTTTTGCCCTGATTTATTTTGGGCCCGGTTTGGATACTAGCTTGCTTTGTTTGGACCTGATTAAAGACCGGTCCAATCGATTCTTTTTCCCAATCATATAGAAAATGGTGGAATGGTTTTGGAGAGCATATTTGTAAAGACAATTGTTCTCCTAAAATCAAACTTCCTAAACCAAATTCACGCACGGACGCGCGCGCGCGCACACACACACACACATATATAAATGCACACACATACGTGCAAATGATCTCTATCCTAGTGGTTAAGAGAGATGCATGCGGTCGAGTAGTCAGAAAATCGATTTCCGGTGGGAGCGTTCGCCACAATTATCTTCTTTCAAAAATAAATAAATGCACATACGTTGCACGTAAAAAATAATATTATAAAAATAATATTGTATAATATATTCAAAATATTTTTTCTAGTTCACGTTGTTAAGGTGGGAGGTATTTTTCTTGGTTGGTTGGGTTCGATTTCTCGCGCTGTTATATATAACAAATTTATTTATTTTTCAATAATTTATTTTAAAAAAATTAATGTGATGATATACATATAGTTTAGACGGCTCACTTTGGAGCCGTTTTCCATCCTCATTATATATATATGGGATCGTAATTTTCGCTCTTAAGCACCACCATATGTTTCATAAAATAGCAGTCATTGTATTATTGTTTTTTACCGTTCAGATTCGATCATTGAATTACGCAATTCTTACGAGATTTTGATCAAATATGAACGTTAAAAAAAATTGACCTAACAGCTATTATTTGGAATATATATATATATATATATATATATATATATATATATATATATATATATATATATATATATATATATATATGCTTTAAGGCCTCGTTTGGTTCACGGATTCAAGGAATCCGGAAAGGAAACTTGTTCCTTTCCTTTGTTTGGTAACCACAAATTTGGGAAACACTTTCCTAACATGGGGGAAAATAGGAGGGAAAATGGTTCCTCTCATGACCCATGGGATTCATTTTCCCTCCTCCTTTCCCAACATTAATTACAAACATTATGACAAAAGTAGCCTTGCTTTATTACCTATTTTACCAATTAACTCTTCATTATAATTATGTTGGCATTGGATATTGTTGGAACAATGATATATTTTTCTTTCCTTTCCTACACCAACCAAACATAGGAAAGGAAATTTGATAGGAATTCTACTTTTCCATCCCCATGGAAAATACATGGGAATTGATTTCCTTTCCGTGAACCAAACGAGGCCTAAGAGTAGGGATCTCTATCCCTCCTTCTATATATATTATATAAAAAAATATGGGTCCCTCTTAGATTCTGCATAGGGCCTAGGCCTAAATAATAAGTACTGTAGAGACGACTCTTCCTGTCTGCTTGCTTCTTACATACCTAAGTGCATAGTAAGGCCCATTCCAATTTTTAGATTATAGATTCATAACGGGGAACTAATTTTGTAAAATAGCAAGGTCAAATTAAAGCTCCATAATGGTTCCGTTCCAGCCATATGAGCTGTAGGTTGGGCATACAAATTTCTACAGTCAGAATGTGCAGAATAGTAATGCTCAGTTTGGAGTCCCAACTTCTAGATTCTAGATTTCACATAATTTTTTTACCATATTATTTTTTTTGACCGCACAACATTTGTCACCAAAGATTATTTTCTATTGTTGGATCATTTTCTACTTATTTTCATACAAATCTAACATATTCTACATTTATTTTTTTATTAAAATTTGGAGCTCAAAATATATTGTTCGACTCTATCTATTGTGGTTGCTCTAACAACTAATAGCCCACAATTTTGCTAATAACGGACATGTCATACTCTATGTTACAAGTAAAACCTAGCTATCACAAACCAAGGTGATTTTCTAGGTTTTCAAGAGGGTATGGATTAATATATTTGAGTCCATCTTAATAATGTAAAATCTTTTGGCCAGTTGTGGTCCTAATTCCTATATTCCCCTCAATGGAAAATTCATGATGAAGGAAACTCAAAACTTAAATCACAAGTTAATTACTCATGAGTTTAGATATTTCCCCTCTCACACAGATGATTTGGTGCAGTGTCTTGTAACTTGGAAAGCATTAGTACATCTCTTCCATACGTCAAAGTACATTAGCCATTCATGGACTGTGCATGTCGAGAGACAAAGAACCCCTAACTCTAATTCTCCTCCATGTTGCTTGCCAATATGAAGAGCTCAAAATGTGTCTTTGACTCCAACTCCAAATCTTAATTTCTTAACAAATTAGTCCTTTATACTAATTAGTCAAGTCATTGAGCCTGGGTACACAAAGCAAGTACATATGTATTAGGCTAACTTACAACTAAACCCTCAACTATTATAAATATTCAACTTAATACTCTCAACTTCGACAGTCGTCAACTTAATATTCTAAAATTTAAAAATGACCAAATTATTTATGTCCTATCTTCTCACTCCCCGCCCCTCCCGCCGTCTGCACCACCCCGGCGCCCCCTCCCCCGTGCCCCCTCCTCCTGTTGGGTTTTTGCTTTGGACTAGAAAAGATAGTCCCACATCGGCTACACCAAATGGTGAGTATCTCTATAATGTATTGCTTGTGTTGAGGTGTACACATGAGGTGTAGTGGGGCACAAGTTTGTGCCATATGGAAGTATTTTCCTAGAAGGAAAAAAAATGATTAAATCCAAGAAGGATGCAAGTTAATTTTTGTTGTGCGGACTCGGACTCGGACACGGACTCCAGGATGTCTCGTGCATGCACGGGAGTGTTCGGGGGGTAGGCGTAGACTGGCACACTTCTATGCTGATTGTGGGATGATCTAAAATATCAAACTCTATTTTTGAGTATTGGTATTTTAGTCCCACATCGGATAGGAGAAGAGGTGAAGTCTCAACTCCACTCTATAAATAGAGCCCCTTGGCCTCCTTTGAAAGATGCACCAAGAAGAGAGTTGAGGGAGTCTGTTAAGTCCAGGAAGCCCGTTCAAGTCTCAAATATTGACTTACGAGCGTTCCAGAAGTTCTTCATGAACTTGCTTGTTCCTGGAAGCTGTTCGTGCTCGTGTGGGGCGAATAAAGCTTTGAGCAACGGTGGTTCATTCACCCCAGCATCTCATTCTCGCCTGTCATCGCTGCTGTTGCCTTTTACAGTAACTTCTTTTTAGAAGCTCTACTGCCGATAGTTGCTTGCACAAAGTCTCTTTAGATTTTTTGTGTATTACGTAGAATCTTTTTAGATCCTCGTAATTCAGAATCCTCCAGGATCTCTGTTGCACATCTTCTTTAAGGTGCTGTATTTGAAACGTTGTGTGTATAATTATTTCAGTTTCAGAATTTTCCATCGAAAATTGTGCCTCGGCACTAACAATCTCAAAGCTTTATTGAGAAGATGGATAATTCTCGTGCTTCGCTCATCGATACCGGCTTTAACAAGTTGAAAAATTCGATGGCGAACACTTCCAGATATGGAGACGAAAGGTCACTTTAAATCTTTAACTCGTGAATGTTGATCACGTGCTGTCAGAAGAAGAACCGATCGTTCCAACCACTGGATCTGCTGCGGCTGTGGCCGCTGCTACGACCAAGCAAGCGAAGTGGAAGAGAGAAAACAGTATATACAAACTACTGATACTCAATTCCATGGAAGACTCTCTGGTAGAGTCCTACTCCAAGAAGACATCTGCCAAAGAGATATGAGACTCCTTGGAAAAGCTCTATGAAGATGACGAGAACCGGTCCAAGATCTTCATGGTAGAAAAATACCACAAGTGGGCCTTCGAAGACGAGAAGGCGATGCTGCCCCAAGTGAAGGAGTTTCTGAAGTTGCGTCAGAAACTAGAAGACGAGAACATGCCCCTCATCGACAAGTTTGTCGTTGGAGGGATCGTCGCGAAACTTTCTACAGAATGGAGCAACTTTTATGCAAGGATGCATCGAAAGAAGATGGAAATTAGCTTGGAAGATTTCTTGCAAGAGATCCATGTTGAGGACGAGATGCGCTCTCAACAGAAGATGGATACTCTGTCCAAACAACTGGCGAAGGCTAATCTGGTCCAAACCAGAGAGTACCAGGGGAAGCAGGCTGCTTCTCATCGCAAAAAGAAGGACTTCACGAATCTGAAAGTGAAGGGTCCTGCTTTCAAGCAGCAGAAGTCCAAGTCCCATGTGACTTGCTTCAATTGTGGCAAGAAGGGCCACTACAAATCCGAATGCAAGTCCAAGCCCAAAGAACAAGGTGAGCCTAGTAAGGTTTCTATGATTACTAATCTAGTTGCCATGATAGCACAGGTTGCAACTGTGGGGGCTGACTTGGACTGGTGGATAGACACTGGTGCGACCTGCCATGTCTGTTCAGACAAAGACTGGTTCGTCTCTTATGAGCCAACTTCAGAGAAGGTCATAATGGCAAACCAGGCACAAGCTGAAGTACTGGAGATCGGGACGGTGGAGCTGAAACTCACATCGGAGAACACTCTGACGCTTCAAGGTGTGAAGCATGTTCCAGTAATTGCTAAGAACCTGATCTCTGGAAGTCTGCTCTGCAACGCAGGCTTGAGGATGGACATCAATGCTGGCCAGTTGGTGATGTCCAAGAAGGGTACATTCTTCGGGAAAACTTTCCAAACTGAAGGAATGTACAAGATTCAGCTTGTTGTAACCCAGCATGATAATATAAATGCAATCACTTTTTCTGATTATTCTCTTGAGTTGTGGCATAATAGGCTAGGACATGTTCATTGTAAAATGATTAACAGAATGTCTAGTCTAGGACTTATCTCCAAGTGTGGGGGTAAGGTAGAGAAATGCGAAGGCGATCTTCTTGGGGTATGCCGTTACAGAGATGATGAACTCCATGATTAACAGAATGTCTAGTCTAGGAATCATCTCAGGCAGAATGATTAACAGAATGGAATCATCAATGAGACAACGGCTCCGTACTCCTCAATCCAACGGAGTAGTAGCAGAAAGGAAGAACAGAACGTTGACAGAGATGATGAACTCCATGCTGTTAACTGCGGGTCTTCCAAAGTGTTACTGGGGAGAAGCTGCACTAACGGCAACGTTCATTCTGAACAGAGTGCCATATGCAACTTCCGACATAACTATCATGAACTCTGGTTCAAAGTCAGACCTAACTTGAATGTCATTCGAGTGTGGGGGTGTCTGGCTTATGTGAAGCTCCCGGATCTGAAGATTCAGAAGCTGGGGACAAGGACTACGAAGGTGATCTTCTTGGGGTATGCCGAGAAGAGTGATGCTCAGAGATTCCTTGATATCGAGTCAAACCACATCATCGAATCTCGCGATGCTGAATACTTTGAAGACAAGTTTGCAAAACACAAGAATATTGTTCTCGCGGATCTTCCGAAGAATGATGAGGGTACAAAGCAGACAGAAGTCTTTAATGAACCAGTAGTCCAAGATGAAGCTGTCGTCAAGGAGATACCAGCTGAACCAGAACTCGCTGAGCCGTCAACTAAGCGAACGAGGAGGCCGAAAGACTTCGGAGATGACTTCGTCACCTATCATGTGGAAGCAGATCCGCTTACCTATGATGAGGCGATGAAGACCAGAGATGCTGTATTCTGGAAGGAGGCGATAGACAACAAGATTGACTCAATCACCTCCAACAACACATGGGTATTGGTTGACCTGCCAGAAGGAGCAAGACCCATCGGATGCAAATAGATCTTCAAGAAGAAGATGAAAGCAGATGGAACCATTGACAAGTTCAAGGCCAGGCTAGTGGCCAAGGGGTTTGCTCAGAAGCAGGGGATCGACTACTTTGACACTTATGCTCCAGTAGCTCGGATGACAACCATCAGATTGTTAATTGCTCTAGCAGCAATACACAAGATGGTGATACATCAGATGGATGTGAAAACGGTATTCCTTAATGGCGAGCTGACCGAAGAGATCTACATACAACAACCAGAAGGTTTTGTCGTCAGAGGTCTGGAAGACAAAGTCTACAAGTTGATGAAGTCTCTGTATGGTTTGAAACAAGCTCCAAAATGTGGCATGAGAAGTTTGACAAGGTGATAAGGTCAAATGGCTACAGGGTCAGTGAAACAGACAAGTGTGTCTATACGAAGTTTGCTGACGGAAGAGGAGTAATCGTATGTCTTTACGTGGACGACATGCTAATCCTATGTACGAATTTAAGCTGCGTCACAGAGACAAAGAAATTCCTCTCGACCAAGTTTAGTATGAAGGACTTCGGGGATGCCGACGTAATCTTGGGGCTCAAGATCATCCGGACAGGCACTGGAATAGCGCTGTCACAATCTCATTATATTGAGAAGATGCTCACTCGCTAGGGTATCAAGATCTTCCTTTTATTGATACACCGTACCGGAGTGATCAGAAGCTGGAGCCAAATTCGAGGGAAAGCGTCAGGCAGTTGGAGTACGCTAGCGTCATCGAAAGCTTGATGTACGCTACTACTGCCACAAGGCCTGACATAGCTTTTGCAGTGGAAATGCTGAGTCGGTTCACTAGCAATCCAGCGTTGAGCACTGAAAAGCTGTAAAGCGTGTTATGAGATATCTCAAGAAAACTCAGACATATGCACTTTTCTACAGCGGAGATCCGTCAGTAGTGGAAGGCTTCAGTGATGCTAGCTGGTGTTCAGATATGGAGGCGAGTATTCCACAGATGGATTCGTATTCGCCATGGGCGGAGCTGCTATATCGTGGAAGTCGAAGAAGCAGACTATGTTATCTCGCTCCTTCATGGAATCTGAATTCTTTGCATTGGATGCTGCTGCAGATATAAGCAGAGTGGCTTCGGGAGCTCATGTATGATCTTCGGTGGTTGGGGCTCAGATACCGGCAATATCGATATAATGTGACAACCAGGCGGCAGCAGCAGTGGCATCAAATAAACTCTTCAACGGAAAGAGAGAACGGTGCGGTTGAAGCATAGAGCAGTACACGATCTTATCAAGAGAGGTGTTATTACAGTGATTGATGTTCGGAGTCAGGAGAACCTGGCGGATCCGTTCACCAAGGGCCTCAAGCGCCAGCTGGTCGATGACACAACTTGTAAAATGGGCTTGAAGGCATTCTGATATTGTGTTATTACAATCCTACCATAAAGTTTTATGCTATTAGTTCAAAGAGAAATCTACTAGGCATCTAGCTTTTGGTTTAAGGGAGGACTATTAACCAGAAGAATATCAGGAACGGTGGATACTTGTCCTCTGTGACATGGAGAGGTTACGGACCTACAACCACTGTTGTCTACTGTTGTTTTCTGCGAAAAACGGATCCTGTGGGAAGGTTGGCTTAAATGCCTTAATGAGTTCTCAGGCAGAGTGAATGCCTGGAGTGCTTTACAGGAAGCACGGTAGTGCAGCACTACAAGGAGTGTAACTCCATGCTACAGTGAGGTGACTTCACCATGAGGTTCCCAGGTAGGGGTAATGCCTTGGCTTTGTGTCACGACCCGCACCTGAAGAGGGGCACGAGCACGTGGTTACGTCCAGCCTACGCCGCAGTATCGGCGGTAGAACGCTGTATATAGGGTCTGTAAATGCCTACGACTAACAGTTAAAATGTACCTGTACAGTATATACTCTCCGAATGGAGGTGACATAACAATACAGTCTCAATCACAGAATAAAACTAAGGTAGATAGCTCAGAGGAAAGACATATGATAGATGAAAGAGTAATAAGTGCAGAGTCCAATACAAGCCCAGATATATACATCACAGGGTATCAAAATAGAATATAGAACTACAGTCTGATTAGCTAGCTGGATCGCAGTCCAGTCAAACCTAGCTAACCTACACTACTCTGGAAGTACAAAATCTAGTGGCTCTACTATAAGGCCACGATCTAAGGCTACTCCATCTGACTCGAGCCCATAATAGGTCGAGCAGTCCGCCTCAGAGTCATCTGTAATATATCATAACGGTATCCTGTCAGGAAAATGAGCAAGTACAAACACTAACAGCAGTTCCATGTGAATTGACAAATTCTATAAGAGACAGTATAATGAACTACAAGACAAAGATATATGAAAACTTGGGAACCGTTCGGAAGCCGAGTTACTACCCTTAAACCAAACAAGGACCGGGGTTGTAACTCTTCTCCTGAGCAGAACTTAGTCTCCAATCAAGGTACAATGTAAAGGCAAGTAGAGCATGTGAGTAACTGTATATCATGGCATGGTGAGAAAATACTGAATGTAGAACAGAGCAGGATATACGATAAGATAAAGTAAATATAAAATGTGATTTAAATTATTAGAGCGTTATGTGATCGGCTTGGAAAACATGATCAGGCTTTCCATCCGACCGGCTATGAACAATGAGTACAATAGAACGGTAAGGCCGATCACCAGAAAGCTATGAACGATGTAGGGTCAGGCTTTAGTCGTGAGGCGAGGGTATAGCTATGAACAATGTATACAGTAGAACAATGTGGAATTTGATCACACAACCACTAATAATTCTCCATCCCCGAATAGTATAAAGGATCCGGACATAATACGTCATGACACGGGATTCAAAAGCAGGTGATCAGCCCACTCCCAAGTCCATGTCTATACAAGTACAAGTAAAGTCATCATGTACCAATATACCAAGTAACCGGGAACAACATCTCATGACAGGATCCGATATATACTAGTCCGTGAACCATCGTGTCAGGAATCAAGTAAGACACTACAACTGAATCGAATATAGCAGATATCAAGACAATAAAAACTATCAGTGAATGTACTCGCCTGCTGTCCTGAGCTGTATGGTATATCAATGCTCAGAGCGGTATCAGAAGACCTAAATGAGATACTGTAAGTTAATTTAGGTTTAAAACACAGTTTAGGAATGATTTCAATGAATGATATGCAATCTAGGTCAAACTAGGTCTCATTGAGTCACACTAAGTCCTGTCAAGTCAATCTAGGTCGAATCAAGTTATATCAAGTTAATCTAAGCCTAACCAAGTCAATCCTAGGTCATACCAGTCATCACGGGTCAAACAAGTCGAAGAAAGTCAAACGGGGTCAAGAGTTGGCCTACAGTTGACTTTTGGTCAACTGGTCAACCCTGGTCAACTCTGGTCAACTCTAGATCAACCCTGGTCAACCCTAGGTCAATGGTGACTAATAGTTGACTTTGGTCAACTACACAAGTCTAATGAAAATTGGGACTAATTTGGGTAAAGCGTTGACCCATAGGATTTTGGTCCAAAAAGTCAACCGTGGTCAACCGGGGTCAAGACTAGGTCTAGGCGACTATTTCTAACTATTACCAACCTCTAAACCCATATCCAAGTCCATCTTGGACTTCGAAACTCATATCTTGGCCGTAGGCCAATATCCTATTTTACCCTTAAAAAGGGTAAATTCTAGCTTCGGCAACTGTCCAGTTAGCCTATCTACGCTTGATATTTTGACCCGATCTCCCTAGGGTAGTATGATACTAGCTATACTATAATATCTACCAAATACCTAGGTAACGGGACATTCGGTCCACGATACGGCCCGTTGTCAAAATCTTGAATATTTCAAGATACGCACCTACGGCGCGATACGGCGCCCTACAACCCCGAATTCCAGCCGGAAGCCTACCCGCAAAATCTAAATCAGTATTCATGCCCCACGCCAAGTTTCAACTCAATAGGTTACTCCGAGCTCCGTTTCGCCCTCTAACTCGGTTTTTCCCCTTTTCCTATCTAGCTTTTTTCCTTTCTTCTAACTTCTTCCTATCTTTTCTTCTAACCTCTAATTCTTTTCTAACTTCTCATTCCCATAATCTTCTTACTCTTCTCTACGATTCCAACCATATATATATATATTTATTATATAGATATATATATATATATATATATCTATATATTATATATATATATATATATATATATATATATGCTTAGGTGAAGAGGGGGGGTTTTAGTAGGCTTGAAAGCCAAATAGGGGGGGGGGGGGGGGAAATCCTGGCAG